>JAFJYI010000206.1:0-1414596 GCA_019022655.1 Acacia acuminata | reverse complement strand
GAATACAAATAACAAATCAACTATTATCCATAGTTCACCAAATATGTGATTAACTCACTTTCTGAACACACAAGGATAAATAGCATACGCTTCTCCGTAACTTCACCATACATTTTGAATTCGACATCATTTATCTCGAATATTTCGATTGGCCCTTAAAGTCCTTATATAAGTGTTGTTCCTGGAATTACATTCATTCATCTTTTTGCAACAAAAACTGAGACTAAGAGCGAGAGGGAGAGAAAGAAAGAAAGAGAGTTAGCTGTGAAAGATCATCGTTCATCTTCCTCTGCGTTTTACACCAAAAGTAGGGGTGTGTGATTCCAGTGAAGATCACAATGTGCGAGCCAGAAAACTGAAGGTAATCATCGAGTCTTTCTTCCTTCTAGTTTCTATTAGTTTCTAGCATAGCTTTTGAGTAGTACCGAAGGAATAAGCCCAGGAAGTTTAAGCTAAAAAGAATCGTAGAAACCAAGCCAATAGAATCCTCTTGCATAAACCGTAAATCTAGGTTTGTGTTGAAGAAAGATAGATTTGTGTTTCCAAAATACATTATCAACATAGTATATGCATGATAAGGAAAGGAAAACCTAGGTAGTATGCATATATGTATGGAAACCAAAAGCTTTGCGGTGTATTCTTAGATATACCGGTAAAAACTAGCGGCCACTTGAAAGCCGCGGAAATGACTCGACATCCTCTATTAACCTGTCACCTTAGCCCATACATTTCAACGTAAAACCGGTAACAACAACTCACCACATCAACACATACATACAAACCCGATCCCAAAAACAACAACTCACCACATCAACACATACACACAAACCCAATCCCGTCAACAACTAACCACATCAACACATACACACAAACCAGATCCCGGCAACAACAACTCACCACATCAACACATACACACAAACCCAATCCCTAAGCAACAACTCACTACATCAATACATACACACAAACTCGATCCCGCAACAATAACTCACCACATCAACCAATACATAAACTCAATCCCATCAACAACAACTCAACACATCAACACATACACACAAACTCGATCCCGACAACCACATAACTAATCACTTTAACACAATCTTAAAGCACCCTCTATTAGCCGTCACCTTCTTAGCCACACGTAATATCTCAAACCTGGCATCCTCTAAGGATTTGACTTTGACCATGAAAGCCACTATTGACTCTGATTTTGTAGTAAAAAGCTACCGCTTGTCATTATAACGGTGATTTCATCTCTCTTCTACAATTTCCAATCTCCCTCGCCCTCTACAATATCAAACGCTCCTAGAATTGGTTGAATATTTTTGATTTTTCTGCTCAACATCGTTGTTAGAATTTGGTTGATTATTGTAATATGATTCTACATTTCAATGTCAAGATGTTTGACAATAAAAATAGCTGGGTTGTGGTGTGAGAGTTGGTGAAATTGGTGGAGAAAGAAATCAAGACGTGGAAGTGGAAGATGAAAAGGGTATTTAGGCTTCTACTTTTTAATTTAGGTATTCGTCCTTTTTAAATAAATACACTTTAATGTCCTTTTTAATAAATATTGTTTTATTTTGGTCCTTTATTCTAATCTAAGCATTTGTCTATTTTTGGGATTATTGTATTAAAATCTCCTATGCGATAGATGCAAATAATAATAATTTATTCTCACGTTTTCAAACTAAATTATTTTAAGAAAGTTTCATTCCGCAATTAAGTCGTCTAAACTACTTCGATGCGTGTGCGCTTATAACTCGATAATTAAAGGCGATTTAGGAAGGGCGTCGACAATATCAACTACCAATTGGAAATTAAAACTCTTAAAAGATATCCTAAAAAGAGATTATGGAATTAATTTCACCTATATAAAATGAACAACCAAGTTATTTATATTTTGCATTAAATCTATTTATTATTTTCAAGGCTCTAACTTGGAAATCTGTATGAATTCATCATAGACTTAGAGGGCTAAAGTTTTAGTTTTTATTTAAAGAAATTAAATACTCTTAGTTACACATTCTTGAGGTAATATACTATAGATAAAAAAATAAGATTTGTGTTAAATCATAAAATTAAGAGATGTGTAGATTGAACATACCTGAAAAGATTCCATGAGATCTAATACTTCCAACATCTCATTACCAAATGATATTGGAACACTACCTTTCAAATTGTTCTTCGCTAAAGTTACAATTCTTAAGGAAGAAATGGTGAGAAGAGGGATGATGGAATTTCACCTGTTTCGTTTACAAAGTGGACAAGAAAAATCAAAGTAAGCTAATAGTTAAAAGGCCTTGACATTCATCTTTAGCATTACTTATGCCACATCAAATATTAATAATAGTCATGAAATTCTTTCAGACGATGTTTTACAGGTTCCATGTAATTTTTAATCACCCAAAATTATCTTTTTTTTTTTTTTAAGATTCTTTTACTATGAACGCGGTTTGACAAGGTTCTTACGGTTCTTTAAAATGAATGAAAAAAATGAAAAGGAAAACTTTTAAAATTACTTTTCACCGGATAGATTAAAACAAAAGCACACAACGTATAATTAGTTCAAGAGTAAATACCCTATTTGGTCCCCTGAAAAAAAAACACATACCCCATTTCGGTACCTCAAACAACTTAAAACCTCTTTTTTAGTCCCCGAAAAGGACGAATTTCCAAAAACTAATTCCATTTGGTCCCTCGAAAATTTCCAAAAACCTCTTTTTAGTCCATAAAAATGTCCTATTTTAGTCTTGGGGATGAAAAAAGGGTCCGTGTTTTTTCCAGGGACCAAATAGGGTATTTACTCTTAGTTCAATCATATAATTAAAAGCCTTACCTTGAAAATTGTTGTCATCAAGATATAGAGTAAAGAAAAAAAAATAGTTTTCATGTTTTTAAATCTCACATGGTCCCATCAATTGATAATCTTATCTTTCTTTTATTTTGAGATTATAATCACAATCTATATGTAAGTACCATTTTTGAATGAACGATATATGAATGAATGAAATGAAAAAACTAAAATAAATGACAAAAACCAAAATCTCATTTTAGTTTTACCGTGGTGGTGATAATTATATAAAAATATTATACAGAATCATAGAATAGCACCGATTCATGTATTTTAATTTATTTTTGTGATTGTAAATTGCTAGCTACATTTGACCCCATTGCTAATATGGACAATATTAATGAAAATAAAAAAATAAAATCTCATTTTAAATTAAATATACTATAGAAAAATATTAAAAACAAAAAAGATTGAAGATAAAAAAATAATAGTCTCATGCTTGTAAAGAGTTCAAAGATCGAAGTGCAATTGACTAACATCAACTACTTCATAAAAGCTGAATGGACTTTAAAAGAAAAAATAAAATGGGTCATAATATTTTCATAATATGTTTAATGTACAATTATAATATAAAATTGATAGGTAAAATTAGCTATAGTCCTTAATATAAGACCCGTTAGACCGATTTGTGGAGATTAAGGAAATTAAATAAATTATTTAATTATTGTATATGTTACTTGATTTATCTAAATGTTGGGTTTTTGGGCTTCCTTTCTTATGTGGAGAAAAGCCCATGTTTGAATTGCCCAAATTTTATATATCCCTATTTTATGTATTTCCTATTTTTTGAAAAGAAAAGAAAGGAGAGGAAAAAAGAAAAAGAGTAAGAGAATTGAAAAAAGGAAACTTTCTTTTTTTCTTAACGTGAAAAGAATATTCTCTAAGAGTTTTCCTAATTTGATGTTGTGTCTCACTTAATTAACTAGAGAAAGGGCATATTATTAGGTTTTTTGGGCAAAGAGGCATTGCCAAGGCCGGGATAGGCTGAAAATGGAGAGTCAGAGAAGCCTAATGTTGTAGCTATATGAGAGAAAACCTTTCAATGGTTAGTATTGGTAAATCAACGTTTGTGCATTTGTTGCCCGTTGGATAGAGCTGAAATTTGGTTGCGGGTTTTAAAACATATAGTTCGTTGTTAATTTGGATGCTTGGTGTGAGAGAAAACGTGTTCATGGTCATCGGGGACATTTTTTTTGGTATTTGGATTGCTTTATTCTCTACAGAGCTTGTAACTTTTGTTATTTGACTAAGTGATTCACATGTTTGTGCATTTGTTTCATACTCTTTATACCATGTTTTGATAAAAGTGGATCATGTGTTGTATTGGTTTGGATGACCCGTGGTTCTTGCCCTAGACTTGAGAGATTTTATACGTTAATTTTGGTGTCTCTTGTGCCGTTTGATTTCTATCATATATTTGTTTATTTTTTCCTCATAGACTCTTGCAAGTGATAGAGAGATTTAACATTCGTGCGCTCCTTCTCGAAACTAGATAGTTATGTGTATCATCATATTGTACATCGGTTTATAAATCATACAAATTAGTTTGGGGAAAATCAATAATATAAATATTTCAAAGTAATCTATTTAGTTTCATTAATCTCACGTAAATTAGTCAACTAGATCTTATATTAGGAATCGAGACATGGTAACTTCTTATAATTGTACGAGACTTTCTGCTTTCCGTTTGGATGGGGATAAAATAAGGGAGGAAAGAAAAAAGCCAGGGAGGAAAGAAAGCTGGGAGGAAAACGAGAGGGAAGATAACTTTTCCTTGTTTGGATAGAAGAGAAAATGTGGAAGGAAATAAAAGTGTGGGAGAAAATGGGGTGGGTCCAAATAGAAATTTTTCTCTTTTGTTTTCTCTTCCTCCATCTTTTCTTCTCATCCAAAGGGGGCTAAGAAAAATAAAATAGGTAATATCATTTGTAATACTAATACCCTAATTTTCATAACTCTTACAAACATTGTATTTTGGAAAATAATTACTAAAATACAAAGGTGAATATGTGTCTCAAAGAGTTATAATCTATTGATTATATTTTTGTGCAAATTTCACCTTGGAATTAATTAACTAATGGTTAATTATGAGACTACATATTAAGGGGATTAGCCAATGATAAATCAAGAAAATGATCTTAATCCTCATGAAATTAAATGGACCAATAGGAGACTTGAACCATAGATTAATGGTGAGGATTAAACTTGAACAAACACAAATGGAATCAATGGTCCTAATCAATTCTATAATTAACCTTAATCCTTGTGTAATTGAATTAGCCAATGAAAAATCAAAGAAATGAGCTTAATCCTTGTGAAAATTAAATAGACCAATGGGAGAGGAAAGAAGTGTTAGATTTGCAAATGGGAGAGAGAAAGAGAGAATGATTAAAATATAATTTTTCTAGAGCCCATGTTGAATTAGAAAAGGAAATAAAAATAATTAGCTAAATCCTATGTAATTAATATTGACCAATGAGAATCTTCCATGCATAATTTGTATCTTCATGAAAACACAAATCAACCAAAGCCATTGATTATGGAAAATGATCCAAAGGTGGAAATCCTTGGACTTTTCCTATAAATAGAGGTCTTGTCTCTCCTCATTCTTCACACCAAATCAACCCCAAGTGGTGATTTCTAAAAGAGTAGAGAGTGAAGCAAGAAGGAGGAAGGTGTAGCAAGAGTCTTCAAGAGGTAAGCTTGCTTTTCGTTTATTTTCTAGTCTTTAGCTTTTTAATTCTTAGTATGAATGTAGTTTAATCTAGGAAATTGTTAGAAATGTTCCCTGTCATGTTTGGAAGTCTCCATTGCTTTTAAAACACAAAATGGAGTGGAAAACATGTTAGGGAATAATTTATAGAATCAATAGATCATTAAGATAAATGTTGTAGAAACTGGGCTGTTAAAGTTAGTCACATTGAGGCTATTATTTTATATAGCAAATGAAGTCATTAAATCACAAAATTTTTCAGAAATAAATTAGACATGTAAGTATTTCTAAATATATATAATATGTAGCATTTTGAGTTCTACACAAGAAGTAACATATTTTTGAAATTAAGCTATTTTTCTGGATGAAAATCTGGGCAGCATTGAGAAAAAAAAAAAATTAAACTGGGAATTATAATATTTTTCCATGAAAATAGACACATCAAGGGTCATGAGTAATTTTACAGAACCTCATTTCAATTTTTGTGGAATTATCTATGATTTTTCAAATTTGCAGCAAAAACTGCCCAGAAAATCCAATACTGCGTTTTTAAAAAAATGTAAGGGCAAAATTGTAAATAACAAATCCACCCAGGGTAGAGAGGTAAATAGAGGTGAAAATATCTCTTAGGATATTATTCTAAGTGATATGGTGATATGTTAGGATATCCAGGAAGTCCAGGGCCGGATTCAAAGGTCGGGCATATTGCTAACTACGCAGAAGGAAGGTACGTTCGCGTACTGTAACTTTAACTCTGATGTGTCTTGTATGCATGTATTGATGGAATAATTCATGAAGTGATGGGCAAGACTAGGCCTTGAGTCGTAAACTGTGACTTAGGTCACCTATTTATATACATTCAGCTTTATACGGGTTATAGTCTTGATAATGCTATTGAGTTTTTCTAGCGCTGAGGACACGAGGGGCCATCGTGGCACTGGTTAGTGCAAACGTGGATGACTTTACATGTGTTGTATGCTATGTACTACTGTGTTGTTAACATTACATCTTCTATGTGCTTATGTATTGTTGTAACCTTACATGTGCTATGTGTTATGTATTGGTTGATGCTGAAATGTAATGAACATCTATCATACATACTGTTTATACTTTTCATATGAGGTTAACTGTTACCTGAGGTCCGATGGGTATTGGACCTCAGATTTGTCTAAGGTTCAGAAAGGATCCGGGAGCCGAGAAGAGACATCGGTAGATGGAGCCAAGAAGGCACCGATAAAGGAGCCGTGAAGAGGCATCGCCAAAGCAAATGTTAGAAAAAAGCTTAACGGGGACTAGTTCGGCATGAATCTAATAAAGTTATTTCAAACCATTTGGTGTCTAGAAATGGTTCATCTATGTGGTTGAGTCGATAAGTCGCCGTAATTTGGGAGACTTCCACTAGACACCGGCTTGGCCAAATTGTTTGATTAACTAAGTTAGGTTCATTGCCCCAAGTCTAGTTAAGGCTTGGTTTAAGGTTGTATAGTTACCATGTAAGAAATGTAATTATACAAGTTACTCGTAATTGTATCACACAAATATTCCTTCGTTAAATTTTTAATATATCACTTATGTTGGGACATCAAGATATGTCTGCATTTTATATCAATCACTCATTGTCCAAACGTAAGCGCATGCTCTCCTTCCGCGTTACGGCGAAATTGCAGTAGCACCTCAAACTCTGTCAATTTTTCTAAAACTAAGTGTCAACCAACACACTTTGAAGTATGGAATTTGGGGTGTTACATCATTTGCTTATAATTTACATATATATACTATATAAAAAAATTACACTTGTTTTACCTACTAATCCAAAAAACTTGAATATTTTGAACAATTCAAAAATATTGAATTGTTACAAACTTTATAAGCATAATAAATACAAAAACAACTCTCAACTTGTCTCGTATTTTAATATTATTATCATGAGGTTCCATCTAATCTTGATCTTCACTTTATTTATTGCTTCACATAAACATAATTTAATTTTAGAGAGAAATATCAAAAAAGAAAAGAAAAGACACAAGTAAAGTACATACCCGTAAATGAGTTACCCGTCAAAAATAATTCTTCCAAAAATGTGCGCTTGCTTATTGATTTTGGAATGCTTCCCTCTAATTGATTATTTTCAACATCAAAGACTTCAAGTAAAGGAAGTTGATGACACAATTCTTCCGACAAACTACCCTTGAAATGATTGTTGCCAACACTAACCGATCTCAAAGAAGGCATGCTCCAAATACATGAAGAAATTTCACCTATGAACAAATATAAAATATTTGTTTGTTGGTCATAAGTCTAGGAATTTCCTTAATTCACACACAACCATATAAGTAATACATGGAATTTTGTTAATTGGAGGCTTAAAATTAATAGACTATAATTTAAATTTTGTTGGAAACCGATTTAAAAGGGACTCTTCCAATATAATATCAATTACCAATTGGACATTAAAGCTCTTCCAATATAATACTAATTATATATGATGTGGAGCTTTTTATTGAACAAAGTATAAAGTATAAATGTAGGGTTCAGAGCACCTAAAAAATTTTGTTTCCAAAATATCATGTGGTCCCATGAGCTCATTAATGATGATTATGGTGAAAGAATGAAATGAAGAAAAACAAAAATCAAAGGCATGCAAACACATTCCAAATTGAAAAATGAAATCTCTCACGATTTCATTAATTAAAAAATTTCAAATAAAGATCAATTAGAGTGTTTTGTATTTTAAATTGTTTTTCAATATTTGAATTTTTTTTTCTAAAGTTTGGGAAGCTAAAATAAATATGCAAATAAAAAAAGTATTCAGATTTTAAAAAATCAATTATCATATCCCTAAATATAAATAGGTAAATACAAATAATCGCTTAGATAGAGATATCAATGGTAAAAGTCATACTCCACCCTTTAATCTGACTCTAAGTAGGTTGTATGGGGCCCTTTTATCATGTTATTTTCCTTCAGGCTCCCTGTTCTTTTAATGATTGAGAAAATATTACCCTTTTATTGATATTCACTTTGGGATTAAAATAAAGCATTGCGTTCTATGTCTCTAAAAGTAATCAGCAAAATAATTATTCAGTAATGTCTTATGGAATAGTGGAATAGAAGTTAAGACAATGATATATATAATTAAAACTCTTTCCTTGCAAGCTGCTGTTCGTAAGATATAGAAGCTAGAGTTAATTTGGTCAAATTTCCATGTTCACTTGGTATGTTTCCTCTGTTGAATTTGTCAAACAAAAGGAAGGTATTTCGCCACAAATCAAAACATTAATGTAAGCTCAAAATGGAAGGAATTTTCAAGTTTTGGAAGCCCAAAACACACATTTAATTCTTTGGGAGATTACTAGATAATTGATTTAATAGAAGATCAATGTCTTGCGGCATTGAATTGTTAAATAATGATGATGGTATAGAACCAGTAAGTTGATTTCTTCCAAGATACAACATCTTTAGTTGTGAAAGATAGCCAATCTCATTTGGGATGCCTCCTCAAATATTAGAGGTGTGGGAAAGAAAATAATTACAGTAACAATTTGTTACGTGTCACAAGTTGTTAGGTACATGAGATAAATTAATATTCTTTAGAAACACACAAGACTTGCACATTTTGTAAGAAATGACGGATATATTAGTTCACGATAAAACGCAATAAAAGTTATAACCCTTTTAATTTGGGTGGGCTAATAATCATAGCTTAAATCAAGTGGTTGTGCTTGGTTGAGAAATTTTAATATGATTAAATCCAAGAGACAAATTGAAATCCAATTGGCCCTTCCTTGTCATCATTCATATCGAAACACATGTTTCTTGGGAGACTCCTAGAAAGAAACTTTTTGTTTACTCTACAAACTTTTTTAAAATAATAACAACTAACAAATAATGAAATTATAATATAATGTAGATTGTTCAAATCAAAATTAAACGTTTGGGACATGTTAGTCTTATGGTTTATTCAATATGAAAAAATACAATACAAGTTTTTTATATCCATTATTTTAAGCCCTCCAATCACATATGACCATGTATCATCTTTTTAAAATTTTATCAAATAACTATAAATCCACATTAAATAAATAGGACACATATTCATGTGTGATTGGAGAACTTGACATAATGGATATAATGAACTTGAGCTAAGTTTTTTTCCTATAAAAAACCCTTCAAAAAGTTTTTAATGAAAGAATAATAATTTTTTAAAAAAATATTTTTAAAGACTGATGATGAGCCTTTACATCCACTTGGACTAATTAATATTATAACAGTAATTTTTTCCCATGGTTGTGAGTATATAATTTGTTTCAAATTTTTGAAGATTAACGTTTTTTCTCTTTGAAAAGAGTAGAAAAATTATGACAAAAATAAAGAAGAAAATTCATAAAAATGGCAAAACTAAATAAATAAAAGATTGAGACAAACTCTTATTTGTTAAGGATAAGATCCTACTAACCAAGTACACTAGTTTAGAATGAACACGAATATAAATGTTGAAAATAAACTAAAACATACCTAACAAATTGTTGTAGGACAATTTCAATATCTCGAGCGAAGATAAGTTGAAAATTGCTTGTGGAATGATTCCTGAAAGTTTGTTACTACTAAGTCGTAAAAAATAAATAAATAAAAAATTGAGACAAACTCTTTTTTCTCAAGGATAAGATCCTGCTAATCAAGTACACTAGTTTAGAATGAACACAAATATAAATGTTGAGAATAAACTAAAACATACCTGACAAATTATTAAAGGACAAATTCAATATCTCAAGCAAAGATAAGTTGAAAATTGTTTGTGGAATGATTCCTGACAGTTTGTTACTTTTGCTTAGTCGTAAAATCTTCAATCGCCGAGGTCTCGCCCACCTCTAAAGGAATGGTTCCTTCAATGAAATTAAATCTCAAATCTAAAGTCTCCAACCTTGATAGATTGAATAGAGATAGTGGGATAACTCCATTAAGACTGTTATTTTGAAGATTTAATTTCTGAAGTGAAGTTAAATATCCTATCCATGCTGGAACTTGCCCATCAAAGTCATTGTAGCTCAAGTTCAATAGTTTCAATCTACGCAATTGATCTAACTCTTTTGGTATTTGACCATAAAAATTGTTGTCACTGAGATCAAGTTCAACAAGGAATGAGAGATTTCCTAGCTGTGGAGATATGGAGCCATTGAGACCCTTGTCATAAAGATTCAAGGAATAGACCCTTCCATGGCGAGTATTGCATGTGACACCAGTCCAATTGCATGGAGAAGAAGAAACAGACCAATGAGCTAAGAAATCATATGAATCTGAAGTGATAAAGGATTTAAGGGCAAGAAGAGCAGATTTATCAGTACTGATGTTTGTATCAGTCCAAGCTAAGGAGGCCATGAAGCAATGAAGTAAGAGCTGGAAAACAAAGAAAGAAGGCTTTCCCATGAGAAGCATACAGACTGATCGAAATTTCAAGTCTTATGCCTTGAGCAATTAACATACGTCGTTTTATACTTCTCTGATTCCAGATCAAGTCAAGTCGTACTAACAATATGCAGAGTTTCAAAAGGACATCTTTTGTGATACGATTGAAGAAACTGAAAAAAAATAAAAATAAAAAATTAATTAGCATGTCGGGTGTATTAAATTTGTTTTCACATATATTTGAAGATATTTTTTTTCTGCATTATTTTATTAATGGTCAAGTATGGTGGTGGAAGAAGCTTCGTCCCTTGATTTGATTACGTGTTGAACAATTTCACTTCAGCTGGGACCACATTTTCATTTATGGTCGGGTCTAGTAGGCCACAAAGAGTAAACAGTACAAGGACATTTCTAAAATGAAGCTTGCGTGGATGCATTGTTCCTTCAATTATATATGCATTTCCTTTTTATTTTTTTATTTTATTTTGGGTGAGACAACCATTCCCTTCTTTATTACTGGACATTTATAGTTTTGTAGATATTAGAGTCAGGTTCAGATTGATGTGCCACAAGACGGTGGGCCCTAATGGGGGTGGAATGTAAAGTCCCACACGTTAGTTGGGTGGGGAACGAAATACGTCTTAAAAGACTCTGAATATCTCCCCCTCTCAATGTATTTTAAAATTGTGAGGGGTAGCGGACTCAAGCCAACAATATCGAGAGCAAACCCCTTTTGGGCTGAGGCAGTGGGATGTGACACAGTTATTAATTGGACATTTATAATTTGGTGGATATAGAAATTTTACCATATACAAAATACTTTCCTATAACATACTTGTATCGAAATCAAACCACCGTGCTTGAATTCTAATTCATTCTCATTACACATGCGTGGTTAATTCGATCAATAATATATTTAATTTTATAAGCTTGTAGCTCATTCAAGGCACTGACTGTATAATTTAACTTAGTGGACACATTCTCAATGTTAAGAAACAAAAAAAATCCATGGTCTTCAATTTCTTCAGCTACCACTTTGAGTTTGAGAACAATATCATCACTGTATTAGTTAATTGAGAATAATAGAGAGAAGGACCTATACTGAATGATATTTGTCTAGGAGAATCTTAAAAATGGTAGTTATTAATTAAGGACCAAAAACCAAAATATAAACGTCCAAATACTAGATTGGCCCTAATCAAACTCATATATTCTCTTAGATGAAATCTCAACTACTATTTAACAGTTACCATTTAGGTGATGGATGGGGAAATTATTCTTTTTATATTTTAATAAAATCGTAAATATAATCACGAATGAGGAAGGAAATAAACTGAATGGCTTTTGGATCCGAGGCTATTTTGCCATGGCTGTTATTTTGAGCGACCTCAATGACCTTGGCTTTGTAATAATTATTAATTAGTATAGAATAGTGCTGGTGTAAAACAGAACATGGAGCTTAGAAAAATTGAATTTGAACAATTAAGTCCATCTGATTAATTTTAATTATGAACTTTTTTTTTTTTCTTTAGTAAAAATGACTCATCCATTCACCTCAAAAAGCGCGGGCACATGGCATGGTGGAATTCTCAAACATTAAGTAGCCCTCAATACAAGTTGATGAAACTAATTGAAAGAGAAAGAAAATTACGTTAGTGATGAGAAAAGAAGCTGTGTCGCTTTTATGAAGTATAATTTATTCGCTTTAGTAAAAATGACTCATCCATTCACCTCAAAAGCCCTCAACATAATTTATGAAACTGATAAGCCGAAAGAACGTTATTGAGAAGAAGCTTGTGTGGATACAATAATTGTCCCTTCCCAAACATATATCTCAGAAGTCTTTTGTCTTAATTTGTTTGGATGTATATACTATATCTTTCTATCTCTCAATTATAATTTGTAGGTACACGGCGTGTTTGACTTGTGAGTAGACCTCAAATTTACACTCTATTTCATAAGACAAAAACTGACAGAAACTGCACGCTGCGAAATATCTCCTCTTATATGAATATTTTATTTTGGTGATATCATCTTTGTTCAATGAAAAATGCCTCATAGTGGACGCTAAAAATACACATAAATATACCACTATATATATATATATATATAGTGGTATATAAAAATTATCAAAGTGGTGGTATAGATATACACGTAAATATACTTTTGATTATGGGTATCGATATAGTCTCTAGCTAGAAAGAAGAAATGTATGTAAATAATTTTAAAAGGAAGTAAAGCATATCACATAATTAACATGAAAATAATTGCATCGAAAATTTAACATGAAAAAGAATTAAAAGCAATACTATGCATAATTGTTATGCACCTTTTTTGTGATAATCCTTTGGGCCACCGGGTGTCTGTCGCTTTTTCTGGATCCTATTACCAAGTATTCAAGCAAGCGATTAATTCAGATTGAGACTTTGTCATCGGTGCTTTTTACACTATTTTTTTCCTCTTAAAGTTGCCTATGAGTAATCGTATTGTCTCTCACATAAAACATGGATGATTACATAGAAATTTGTTTATATTATAAAAAAATGGGTAATTTGCAACAATTGCCGCGAGTATGGAGCACACATTCAGAAAGAAAGTAAGGACCAATGGAGACTCAAGTCTGGAGCTTTGGAGTGGGATCGATGGAACGCTGATAAAGCCAAATACAATCCATTCGATTGCGTGTTTGACAAATTTGCAAAGTAAAATTGCCGTGAAGACTAGATATTTTCATTCCTGAAAAAATGTCTTATCTAATTTAATTAAACTTGTCCAGAGAAATTAATTGAGTTAGCTACAATTAATGTAATTAAGACTGGATTGTTCAATATAATTATTTGAGAAAAATGAATTTAGTATGTAGCTGATACCTTGAGAAACATTTAAAATGAAAAATTGTAGTATTCCCTCCAAGTGCAAATGAAATGATAGAAGAGAGACGTAAATTGAAAAGAAAAAAAAAAAGGATACAAATGACGAACATGTTACTAATGAAGTACTAATGAGTGTTCCTTCATTTTTGAATAACAACAAAGCCTGAAAATAATTAAAATTAAAGAAAATGAAGAGTGCCTAAGCTCAATATGCTTAGCCCAATTTAGTCTGACTAGCTGAACGTCACAATCAAGTAGGAGAGAAACAACTTTAAAATGGATTTGGATTGTTAGATGTGCTCCACTAGTAGGTGTTATATATCGGAGAAAATCAATATAAAATAAACGTGATAATATAGATTTTTTTTTTTTTTACCATATATACAATATTATTTTAAAAAAGTAGAGATAAAATCAGAAGCAGCTAAGATTCTCTGCCTTAGAGTCCACTGCGGTCCACTTTGGCTAATCCGTCCGAAGTTGACCGCAGTGGTCGTTTTTTCGCCTGTTGTTTTTTTGTTTTTTTTTTTTAGAAAAAGGGACAAGTGCATCCACTTCGGCTTATCCGTCGATGGATAAGCCGAAGTGGACCGCAGTGCAAGTTAAGGGTAGAGGACCGTAGTCGCTTCCGATAAAATCGTCTTTAATTTACTTAAAGATAAAAAAAAAGAAAAATTATATACATTTTAACTTGTGATGAGAACATGGTCTTATACTTATAAAATAAAATAAAAAATGAACAATTAATAATGATATATATATATATATATATATATATAATGATTAAAGTTACCCGCTAGAAGAAGTTGATGCGTGAAAAGAGAAAGAAATTTATGTGGTCTTTACTCTTTTTTTGTTGTGTTATCATTACATTATTTCATTTTTTTGGTCAAGTCTGGTTGGCTTAAGACTCTATATCCCCACAAAAACGTTATTAAAGAGTCACAATCAAATTGACAAACACTAAATAAGAGAGTCTCCTATATCTGTTGGAACATGTAGTGCTTGATTTGTGAGTGGATCAAGGTCATGCTCCATTTCACACGACACAGCTAATACATACATTATTTCATTTTTGGTCAAGTTTTGTTGGCATAAGACACTATATCCCCACAAGAACGTTATTAAAGAGTCACAATCAAATTGACAAACACTAAATAAGAGAGTGTCCTTAATCTGTAGGAACATGTGGTGTTTGATTTGTGAGTAGATCAAGGTCGTGCTCCATTTAACACGGCACAGCTATGTTATGAGTCCCACATCGGGGAGTCAAACTCTTAGAGTGAGGTTTATAAGTCCATTGGGTTCTCCCTCCTCATAGGATAGCTTTTGGGGATTGGGCTCTCCTTTTGGGCTTGTGTTCATTACATTGGCGCTTTCATTGAGAGGCGATGTTTCGGAGAGGGCCACCCACCGAGGGTTCTGATCGGCTGAAGGCCGAGTAAAGTGCCGTGGAGTAGAGCCGCCGGGGACGTCAACTCTTGAGGGGGTGACTATGTTATGAGTCCCACATCTGGGAGCCAAACTCTTAGAGTGAGGTTTATAAGTCCATTGGGTTCTCCCTCCTCATAAGCTAGCTTTTGGAGATTGGGCCCTCCCTTTGGGCTTGTGTTCATTACATTGGGGTTCTCCCTCCTCATAGCCTAGCTTTTGGGGATTGGGCTCTCCCTTTGGGCTTATGTTCATTACATTGGTGCTTTTATCGAGAGGCGATCTTTCGGAGAGGGCCACCCACAGAGGGTTCTGATCGGCTGAAGGCCGAGTGAAGTGCCGTGGAGTGGAGCCGCCGGGGACATTGGCTCTTGAGGGGGTGACTATGTTATGAGTCCCACATCGGGGAGCCAAACTTAGAGTGAGGTTTATAAGTCTATTGGGTTTTCCCTCCTCATAAGCTTGCTTTTGGGGATTGGGCCCTCCCTTTGGGCTTATGTTCATTACAAGCTAATACATACATTTTTCATTTTTCATCAAGTCTGGTTGGCCTAAGACTCTATATCCCCTCAAGATCGTTATTAAAGAGTCACAATCAAATTGACAAACACTAAATAAGAAGGTCTCCTTAATTTATAGGAACATGTGACTTGTGAGTAGATCAAGGTCATGCTCCATTTCACACGGCACAGCTAATACATACATATATGTCTGTGTATTTATATATCCATAAGAATATTTCATATTTGTAATATTATTATAGGAAGGGGTAAGGTTTGGATTTAATTGTCTATATGAAAATCTTTTTAGCGGTTAATTTTTAAAGACTTTTGTGAATATTCTTAGAGTTGTGAGATATATCTGGTCGTGATGAGCACAGTTAAACTCAATTTGTTAACTTGTAGAGGGTACCCAGGAAAAACTTACTCCCTCATGTCCTAATTACATAATTTTAGAGGGATTAAGGATATTAGTTAAATCAGTTAATTATATTTGTTTTCCCAAACTTCCCTTATTTAAAATTTAAAATGGCATCCAATTACTTTGATTCTCTATTCTTTATCGGACCTCTCCTACCTCACACATGACTTTTCCAAGCTCCACACATGAAAAGGTGTTGTCAATCTCCCTCAACAACTTCCGGTCTACTCTTGAAAGTTGAAAGTGTAATTTAATAGTGATGTCATTATTAAATGTGACAAAAAGTGCTCAAAATTATTTTCACTTTACAGAATATATAAGTGCATTATTATTAATAGTAATTTATTAGTTGTATGTGACATTAATGAGTTGCAAGCATTGCTCACTTTATAGAATATATAGGTACATTATTAAATTATTATTGTGTTTAATTAATGTTGAGAAAGTATCAATAGGGGTATTTTGAGAAGAAATTAACAAAAATTAAAACTTTGTCATATTATTAGGACCAAGATCAACTCTCAAATGTTGTCTTATAATTATGACCGGAGGAAATATAAAATAGTACAATTATTTCATTGTGTAGCTCTGTTTTTCAATTCCAAAACGCAAAGTATATTTTAATGGGAATGAAGCATCATATCTAATGAATCTCATAGAAAATATACTAATCAATGACCAATCAGCACATAGAATAAAGGGATGAAAGAATCATCTCAACGTATTTTGGGCTCATAGATAAACTCCAAAAAAACTTAAAGGGTTAACAAAGTGGATACCGATTTGCTTTCATATATGAATCTTTATAATTTGATCTATATTTCAATGTTTAAAAAAAAATATTCGCACATTCTTTTGTGCTTAATGTTATGCTCTTCTATGTCTTCTACTAATTAACCGTTTTTGAATAATCAATCCACTCCAACATAGCCATATTTAACAGATCAAATTTACAGAGTACACAAAAAAGGGAATCACCTAGTGACCAAAAAAAGTGTGGTCTTTAACTTCTTCATTCCCTTCATTAATTATTTCATTTAATTGAGTGGGGTGGGTTTTCTCTTTAAAAAAGTGAGAAGTCCTCTTTCGAAAATAGAAACAGTGGATAAAGAAAAACATAAAGTTTAAGAATATGGACTTTTGTCACTTTAAATAAACATTGACACAAAAATAAAATAGGCAAATTAAAAAGGCTTCAACGTTTATTATAATGACACATCTAATTAATTTTGATTGAAGCTGAATATAAAAGAAGTTGATGCAACAAAAAAGAAGTACCATCATTATCACATGAACCCACAAAGCACGTTAGCGATTATTAGATGGAATGCTTGACTTGGGAGAAGACCTCAAAGTCACACGACACAGCTTCTCTCTCTCTGTCTCTCTATGTGTGTGTATTCATATTTTCATTCCTGAAAAAATGCCTCACCTAATTTAATTAAACTTGTCCAGAGAAATTAATAAGTTAGCTTAAATTAATATAATTAGGACTGGATTGTTCAATATTATTATTTGAGAAAGATTAATTTAGTATGTAGCTGATACCTGGAGAAACATTTAAAATGAAAAATTGTAGTATTACGAGAAAAGAGAGGCGTAAATTGAAAAAAAAAAAAAAAAAAAAAAAAAGAGGACACAATTGACGAACATGTTACAAATGACTGATGAGTGTTCCTTCATTTTCGAATAAAAACAGAGCCTGAAAATAATTAAAATTAAGGAAAACGAAGAGTGCCTAAGCTCAGTATGCTTATCCCAATTTAGTCTGACTAGCTGAACGTCACAATCAAGTAGGATAGAAACAACTTTAAAATGGATTTGGATTGTTAGATGTGCTCCATTGAGAAGATCAATACAAAATAAATGTGATAATTCAGATTTTTTTACCATATATACAATATTATTATAAACAAATAGAGATAAAATAGTCTTTAATTTACTCAAAGATAAAAAAAAAAAAAGTGAAAAATTATATACATTTTAGTTCGTGATGAGAACATGGTCTGAGCAATAAAATTAAATAAAATGAACAATTAATAATGAAAAATATATATATAATGAGTAAAGTTACCCTCTAGAAGAAGTTGAGGCGTAAAAAGAGCAAGAAATTTGTGTGGTCTTTACTCTATTTTTTTTTATCATTACATTATTTCATTTTTGGTCAAGTCTAGTTGGCCAAAGACTCTATATCCCCTCAAGAACGTTATTAAAGAGTCACAATCAAATTGACAAACACTAAATAAGAAAGTCTCCTTAATTTGTAGGAACATGAAGTGCTTGATTTATGAGTAGATCAAGCTCTTGCTCCGTTTCACACGGCACAGCTAATACATACATTATTTCATTTTTGGTCAAGTGTAATACCCTAAAATTCATGTTTATCATAAATATTATATTTTGATAAAAAGTGCCTATTAAAAATAGGTGAATATGTGGTCTCAAAAATTGAGTAACATATTTATGTTAATTTAGGGAATGTTCTCTAAGAATTAAGGTAATCAAAAACCAAATTCTCTAATTTTATTTTGGGATCATAAAATACCACAAAATTACCATATTAAAGCCTAGTCTTATATAATCATAAGAGCAATAAAATGCTATGGAGGTACTAAAATTTATTAAGAGAGATTAATTAAAGTTGAAGGGCCAATTTTAAGAGTATGATAAAACTATCATGTTAAAACATGGTTCTTATGTAACCAAAATAATCAAGGGGGTGTTATGAAACCACTTGAATTAATTAAAGGGAATTAACCACAATTAGGAGGCAATTAAATTTGCACTAATTAAAATGATGGTATAATACCCCAAAATTCATATGTCTCTTGAATATTATAATTTGGCGAATAATACCTATTTAAAATAAGGAAAGTATGTTGTCTCTAATTTTAGTAATTTATTTGTTTATTTTCCTTGGAATTTAAAGAGGCAAAAATCCAATTTTATTTTAGGGACCATAAGTTGCCCTATAATTATTGAATTAATACATGGTGCATAAATGGTCATGAAAAGCTAAAAAGTTGTGAGGAAATAATTAAATCAATTAGAGAAAATTGCCAACAATTAGTGGATAATTCAATCTATGATAATTGAATTATTTTCATAAACATTCACAATTAATTTAGTGGCATATGTTAAAGGCATAATTAAGGATGTATTACCTTAATTAAGAACCAATGGCTAATAAAGGACTAAGATTAGCATATAAGTAGTTTCTAATGATCATAATTAATCTTAGTACCAATCATATTTTAACAATTACACTTAACTACTTTATTAGGTATGCTAATTAAGATTAGATATGGAGGGCTAAGATTAAATTTAATAAAGCTAAATCCAAAGGCCTTAATTAAGTATCATAAAGCATAATCCATGTGAACTTAAATCCACCAATAAGGGGTTTTCTTCTTGATTTCATGAGTTAAGTAAAACACACATACAAGAGTAAAAAGGGGAGTAAATTTCGGTGCACACAAATGAAAAGGGGATGATTAAATTGTTTATTAAATCAAAAACACACATGCTAAAATGAGTCATGAACAAACATTAATACATGAAGACTTTAGAGGCAAATTGGAAGAGGATAGAGTGTACTAGGTCATTAAGAGACTTAATGGCTTTGGAAGAGGATAAATAGGAAAGAGGAAAGAGAGTTGTGTATGTGTGTGTACAATTGTTGTGAGTGTGTGTGTGTCTAGTGGAAAAGAGAGAGAAAGAGAGAGAGAAAAAGAAAATTAAAGCAAATTTGATAAAGTTTGAAATCCTAGAGTAAATTGGATAATGGTTTGAAATCCAGTAAATATCTGATGTACACAGTAAAAACTCAAAACAACAAATAAAGTGAGAATTTATACAAATCTAAATAGTTGTGAAGAAGTAGGAACCTTGGAGAAAATATAAGAACTTATCTTGAACCTACATAATTTAACCTCGAAAGTAAGCCTAGAAAAGGCTATTTTTGCAAACGTTGAAGAATAAGCTTAGTATAACCAGGGAAATCTAATTAGACCATAAATCTTGATATTCAACTCGCTAATCAAGATACATACATAGAATTTAAAAGTGTTGGTGATTGATCAAGCAACCAAAAATAGATTTCATTAAAGTAAGCTAAAGCTTCTAGAGTAACTAAATCAATTTGCATCTAGTTACAAAAGGACATTTAGGAGCTAACTAGAATCACTAATGAGTCATCCCCAAAGTCTTCATGAAGCAAAACTTAGAGGTTAAGTTTTCTAAACTTATTGGTTAAGTTAGGGTTTTCTAATCACATGAAGGGATGAGATCAACTCTTGTAAAGTAGATTGCATCCAATGGCTAGGGTGAGAGATGGGCAAATTAAATTCCATTTGTGTCCTAAATCTTCACCTATAAATAGGAGGCTTGGGTTCACTTCATTCTTCACACCAAACTCAACCAAATAGGTGAGTTTTAGAGAAACAAGAGTAGAGAGAAAATCATAGTGGGAAGCAAGAAGGAGGAGGAAGTTCTTCAAGGGTAAGTCTTTTTGTTCTTGAGTTCTAAGTTTTAAATTCATAGTTAGATTATATTTGATCTTTAAATCTTCCAAGAAGTTTTGATTTCATGTTTTTATGATTAAAAATGTCCTTATTTCAAAAATATGATGGAAAATATTGTGGAGCAAAATACTTGGAAGTTGAAGATCAAAGTAGTGAAATTCTGGCGAAATTTTCGGTAAAAATTCTGGGCAAACAGCGATAGAAATGTGAAAATTTTATGTTGAAAATGAAGCCTATAAATCACGAAAATTTCCAGAAATAAATTAGATATGTAGGGCTTTCCGAATATATATAATATGTAGCATTTTGATTCCTGTACAAAGAGATACAACCGGTTGAAGTTAGACTATTTTTCTGGGCGAAATTCTGGGCAACGTTGTGAAAAATGAAAACTTGGAATTTTTCATACATTCTGGGTATATACAAGTATTTTTCCTTGAAAATAGACATCTTAAGGATTCCAGAGAATTTTACGGATCCTCGTTTCGATATTTCTAGAATTAATTATGATTTTTCAAAGTTACCAAAAAATCTGCCCAGAAAATACTGCACTGCGTTTTTAAATAAATGTAAGGGCAAAATTGTAAATAAAAAACCCACCAAGGGTTGAGAGGTAAATAGAGATGAAAATATCCCTTAGGATATTATTCTAAGTACTATAGTGATATGTTAGGATATTCGGGATGTCTGGGGCTGGGTTCAAAGGTCAGGCATGTTGGCCATTACACGGTGAAAGGTACGTTCGCGTACTGTATCACTAACTCTGATGCTTATTGTATGCTTATATGTGATAGACTATTTCATAGAGTCATGGACAAGACTTTGTCTTGGGTCATGCACCGTGTCTAAGACTCTGTCTTAGTTCACTTGTTTATACATTCAGCTTTGTTTATACGGGTTACGATCTTGGTAATGCCGTTGAGTTTTCCTAACGCACGAGGACACGTGGCACTAGTTAGTGCAAACATGGTTGACTGTACATGTGGCACTAGTTAGTGATTGACAAATCATGGTATTGTTGTAACCTTACATCCGTGTGTGCTATGTATTGGTTAATGCTGTAATGTTATGAATATCTGTCATACATATTTTGTCACACATAAGCATGAGGTTAACCGTTGTGATTGACATTACATAGCGTCGTGTCGGGAGGACCGAGGATCGAGGAGAAAGGCAAGCGGCACGCATAGTGTGCTTTCTTTTGTTATTTACTTTGAAAACACTATAATTTACCGTTGTAACCTTTTGAATATAAATATAAGTTACTCAATCGCTCCGATGCTCTATGATGAAAAATTGAAAATGGGATGTTACATCAAGTCTGGGCTGGCCTAAGACTGTTGTCCCCTCAATGTTATTAAAGAGTAACAATCAAATTGACAAACACTAAATAAGAAAGCCTCCTTAATTTGTAGGACCATGTTTTGATTTGTGAGTAGATCAAAGTCATGCTTCATTTCACACGGCACAGCTAATACGTACATTATTTCATTTTTGGTTAAGTCTGGTTGGCCAAAGACTCTATATCCCCTCAAGAACATTATTAAAGAGTCACAATCAAATTGACAAACACTAAATAAGAAAGTGTCCTTAATTTACAAGAACATGTAATGCTTGATTTGTGAGTATGTAATACAAATTTTTCTAACAATCATAGACCTTGTATTTTTGTTAAATAATTAGCAAAATATAAAGGTGAATATATGTCTCAAAGAAATCTAATCTATTGATTATATTTTTATCCAAATTTCACTATGAAATTAATACACAAATGGTTGGTTTTGAGACTACATATAAGAGCTATATAAATGTGATATGAATAGCACATGAAATAATAGTTATTTTATAACTAAAAGAGGCAAGTAAAGGGAATGGAGACACTTAGGCAAAATATTCAATTTAGCAAATACTAATTGACAAATTAGCTTGTGCTAATTAAGATTATTTGCATATGTCTTCAACTTGATCAAAGGAAAATAAAAAGCATCTATTGAGGGCTGTTGTTTTTCAAAAACTAAAACAAATAAAGCTATTAATTAAGCCCTAATTAGCTAACAAGCCAATTCATGACATTTGTAATAAAAGGGCATTCTCCCACTACTATAAAAAATGGTTATTACTTTCATAAAAGACGTCCTTATTTTAAAAAGGGAAGTAAAAGGTGTATTCTCATTTATTTGCCCTTAGGCATCCTAAAAAATATTTGGGACACCTTAAATATATTTTTGGCGTCCCAAAACATGTTTAGGATGCCTAAAATTAATTGTTTAACAAATTTTAAGAAATTTTTTAGCTCCAGCAAATTTTTTGGCGTCCTAAAAAATATTTAGGATGCCTTAGAAGTGATTTTTGGCGTCCCTAATGTATTTTAGGATGCCAAAAACATTATATTTGGCATCATAAAAAATATTTATGACGCCAAACGCGGCGCCAAAACAAATTATAACCCTTCCTTCATTTCATTCCCCCGCGTTCTCTGATTCCATTCCCTAAAACAAATTCGTCGACCAGCATCCCTCATCTCCAGCGTCCGCAGGTCCTCGTCGATCTCTTCCTCTGGCCACAACTCATGCGTGCCAATAGCAACACACGGCAAGAGGACGGCGAAGCACAGCGGGGTTGCAGATAGATAAATCTGGGTTGCCGTGTCTGAGTCTCGCTTCTCTGATTCTCGCAACTTCTTCAGGTAAACCAACAATCGCGGCTCCGATTCTCATGGCTCCTCCCTCACCGGCGTTTTTGTATCTTCTCTTCGCAAGTAAGTTCCGATCTCCCTATTGCACCTCTCTCTTCTCAGTTTCATTCAGACCTAGGGAGCTTGAATCCGGACAAGAAAGCAGCTCAAAAAGGCTGCATGACAAAATTTGAGATGTTCATATATAATTTGAAGTGTCTTAATGTGTTGCATCTAATAAGAGTGTTCGATATGTGCTACACGTGTCTCATAGCTTTAGATTCTTTTTCAATCTATGTTTGAATTTTTTCTCTCTCTCTCCACATCTCTGTTTCGTAGCTAAGTGAATATTGAGGAGGTTTTTTCTGGCCATATTAATTTATTCATGTTAGCTGCCCAAGAATTTGCTTTATGGTTCTTTTTTTTTTTTTTTGGGTGATACTTAATGGTTATTCTTTTCGTAGTTTTCTTTTAAGTATAGGTAAGAAATTGCTTCCTTCACCGAATGGCATCCCAAAGGGGTCAAGGTGGAATCCAACATTGCTGGCTGCAGAGCAAGAGGCGCAGCAAATTGTGAATGCAGCTAAAAATGGTATTCCTGCTCTTATTTGTTCTCCCCCTTCCTCTGCTCTTGTTATTGGCATGATTAAAATCTATCTCTTTCTCTTATTTTCATCAAAATTCGTATGTCTAATGAAATGATTTAATGCAAAAGTTTTAGCTCTCCCCCCTCCCCTCTCTCCTTTGTTCCCTTGATCTTGTCATCCTTGGAATCATGAGTTGCTGATCATATGGTAGGCATGGGCTTGATGCTCAGAAACGTGTGATTGTATAAATTCTCAAAAAGAAAAATATTACCATTTGCTAATGTTAGTTCATGAATTAATGTAATGGTATTTGTAACATCCCATTTTCAAAAGCAGATAAATTTTTTTTTCATCGAGTAGAGCATCGGAAATTGAGTAACCGATATTTGTATTCAAAATGCCGTAAGTCCGGCTGATTACAATAGCGGTAAGTTATACCGAGTGTTTTAAAAGTAAATAACAAAAGTGGAAAGTCTTCGGCTGAGTCCCTATGCGTGCCGCTTGCCTTTCTCCTCGATCCTCGGTACTCTTGACCCTGACGCTATGTTAAGAGCTGAGGTTCAATGCCCAATGAACCTCGTAACTGTTAACCTCATGCTTATGTGTGACAAAATATGTATGACAGATATTCATAACATTACAAAGATTAACCAATACATAGCACGCACGAGATGTAAGGTTACAACAATACATAAGCACACAATGAGATGTAATGTCAATCACAACAACAAGACATAGCACACAAAGACATGCACAATAACCATGTTTGCACTAACCAAGCATGCCACGACAGCTCCTCGTGTCCTCGCTAGGAAAACTCAACGGCATTACCAAGACTCAGAACCCGTATAAACAAAGCTGAATGTATAAATGGAACTAAGACAGAGTCTTAGACACGGTGCATGACCCAAGACAAAGTCCTGTCCATGACTCTATGAAATAGTCTATCACATATAAGCATACAATAAGCATCAGAGTTAGTGTTACAATACGCAAACGTACCTTCGTTGACGGAAAATGATCCTTTTTGACAGCGGTACGACAGTGGTACAACAGCGGTACATGATTACAGATATCCTATAAGGATGATAACGTTTCTAATCAATGGTCAACATTATACCGCACCTTCTAGTCCCAAATTGCCATTTTACCCCCGACTCCCCTCTAATCTACTTTAATTTCGCCGAACTTCGTTACTTTAACTCTAATCTTCCAAAATTTTGACATATCTCTATCTCCAATAATAAATATCATATTTATCCCTAAAACATGATATCTAAACTAACTTGGAAGATTAAAGATTAATCTAGCATTTCTACTATAACTACCGAAGGAACTACCAAAGCTTGAGACCGGGGACCGAAGAACTTACCCGGCACTTCGCTACTCCTTTTCCGAGCTCCTCCTTGCTCTCACTTCTCTCTAACCTCTCTAGGAAATTGTGAATTGGTGAGGAATGAAGTGAAATGGGAAGACCTATTTATAGAAGATTTTGGTGCACTATTCATGCTTTATCATACCGAATCTCAACCGTTGGATCTAGCTTGGACACAAGGCATCATCTCCACCATACAACTCATCTCCTTACCTCATCATGATGTCATCAAGGTGATGTCACCCATGTGCTTTATGAACTTCTACCGATAAAGTTCCCGTTTCCGCGTAATTCCGCAAAATCTCAAAAATCCGGAACACAAGCTCTATTCTTCCTCTTCTAAACATTTGAGTTAACTAAATTTTTGATCCCATTAAGGGTATTCCGTAACCTGCCGAAGATTCTAAGCCGAACGCCGGTTCTACTTCAAATTACTTCGGTGACACTAACTTCGAGACAAAAATTCACCGGTTCATAATATGTCCACGTTTATTACTTAGTTCAAGGATTTTGAGTTATGATTTATTTTCCATCGGTTCTCACTTTTCTTATCCGCCCTTTATTTACAAAAATATCTTCTCATCTGATCCCTTATTCGCCCCGCCTACGCTTACTTTAAATGACTTCCGCTAACACCGACTGGACAAAAATTCACTTGTTTGTAATTTGTCCCACCTAAGAAACTTAGTTCATGGTTTTCTAGATAGGATTTAATTTACTATCGGCTTCATTTATCCAACCTGGTTCTTCCACAAATATCTCTTTTATATTATTATAATAATACAAATATCATGATATTTATTATTTATTTTATTATTATTATTATTTTATTTTTAATTTTTTTTTTTTTTTTTATTTTTTCCTTCCTCTTTTTTTATTTATTTTTTATTTATTTCATTTTTTTTTCCTTTTTTTTCTTTCTTTTTCTTGAAAATATCATTCCTCCCTTTTTTTTTTTACTTTAATTATCTTTAAAAATTCTCCCTATTGGTTCTTTTGTCCAAGCTTAGATAATTAGCCATTAATTACCTAACTAATCACTTTCTAATTGTTGATAATTTTCTTAATTAAGATTAATCATTATCTCACAACTATTTTACTTACATTGGTATTTTATGCTCCATGTAAAATATTAAAAATCATGGGGCAACTTATGCTCCCCAAAATTATATTTAATTTTGCCTCATTATTTTTCAAGGGAAATAATCCCAAAAATTCCTAAAATTAGAGACAACATACTTTCTAATTTTCAATAAATATTTTATTGCCTCTTGGGATTTATCATAATATTTTCAGGGCATTTCATGGCCCATAATTGCATTTAGGGATTTTTGACACTTTAATCCCTCTAATTTCATTAGAAATTTCCCTTGACAATAGAATAAGTATCCTACAAGGTTTTAAAACCACATATTCACCTATTTCCAAATAGGTATTATTTGCTAAAATATAGTATTCCGATAGATAATTATCCGGGTATTACAGTATTAAATTTTCTGCTGTTAGAAAAATTGGCTAGATTGAAGCAGGCAAGGAAGAGGCCGAAAAGGAGATTTCTGAATATCGAGCTCGGGTGGAGTATGGGTTCCAAAAGAAATTGTATGAGGTAATACTATGCTTATACTAAGTAAAGATATACTAAACTATTCCTAGATTTTGTTGTTATTAGTTATGGAGACCAAATTGTCTGCATTATTTTCGATGAACACAGAGTAGTAGTGGAGATTCTGGTGCCAATGTGAAGCTGCTTGAGCATGAGACTGAATCAAAGATCAATCACCTCAAGACAGAGGCTGAGAGAATATCTCAGGATGTTGTTTATATGCTCCTCAAGCATGTAACTACTGTGAGAAATTAAGGTCCTTGATGTCGTATTAATGCTCAATTGATACCAATTATTACTTTGAATTTATTTGTTTTCATGAGCTAACTTAAATTTTCCTTGAATGCTAATGTTATCATGTTTTTCTGTTTATGTACAATTGACTGTGAAATGTAAGTATAATATTTTCGTTATTATTTTATTGAAACCCTACTTTTTCTTGGGTAAAAGAGTATGGTGATATAATTGAGATGGTTCTTTTATGTGGAAGTCAGTCCTGATATCATTGACCTTGTTTACTGAAAACTTATGCTTTCATCATCTTGCAGAGAAGAACTAATTATACCCAGGGGAGGAGAAGGTCAAATGGAAGAGTGCACAAGGCTCAGAGAGAAGATAGCATTAGAAGAACAGTATATGTTTCTGATATAGATCAGCATGTGAGCAATAGTGGATGAATTAACTTATGAATTATATAGTTTTCCTTGCATTGATTCTGATTATAGAAAGATTATGTTTTTTTTTGGGGGACAAAAAGAAAGATTGTATTATTTGAACTGTCTTGTTTCTTGATATAGGTTACTGAGGAGCGTCTTGCTGCCTTATTTACTAGTTGTGGACAAGTAAGTCATGAGTCTCACCTGGAGATTTCATTCTCTTAATTTAATACTTAGTGGAAGTAGTCAACATGGTTGTCACTGTTGTATTGTATGTAATACCCTAAAATTCATGTTTATCATAAATATTATATTTTGATAAAAAGTGCCTATTAAAAATAGGTGAATATGTGGTCTCAAAATTGAGTAACATATTTATGTTAATTTAGGAATTTTCTCTAAGAATTAAGGTAATCGAAAACCAAATTCTCCAATTTTATTTTAGGGATCATAAATTGCCCTATAATTATTAAATTAATACATGGTGCATAAATGGCCATGAAAAGCTAAAAAGTTGTGAGGAAATAATTAAACCAATTAGAGAAAATTGCCAACAATTAGTGGATAATTCAATCTATGTTAATTGAATTATTTTCATAAACATTCACAATTAGTTTAGTGGCATATGTTAAAGGCCTAATTAAGGATGGATTACCTTAATTAAGAAACAAGGGCTAGTGAAGGGCTAGGATTAGCATAGAAGTGGTTTCTAATTAATCTTAGAACCAATCATATTTTGACAATTACACTTAACTACTTTATTAGGGATGCTAATTAAGATTAGTTATGGAAGGCTAAGATTAAATCAAATAAAGCTAATCTAAAGGCTTGAAAATGGATTTCATAAAGCATAATCCATGTGAAATTAAATCCACCAATAAGAAAAGAGTTGTGAGTATGTGTGTGTCTAGTATATAAGAGAGAGAAAAGTCAATTGATCCACCAATAATAGAAAAGAGTTGTGAGTGTGTGTGTGTCTAGTATTCAAGAGAGAGAGAGAGAAAGAAAACTAAAGCAAATTTGATGAAGTTTGAAATCCTAGAGTAAATTGGATAATGGTTTGAAATCTAGTAAATATCTCGATGTACACAAAAAGCTCAAAACAACAAATAAAGTGAGAATTTATACAAATTCAAATAGTTGTGAAGAAATAGAACCCCTGGAGAAAATATAAGGACTTATCTTGAACCCACATAATTTAACCTCGAAAGTAAGCCTAGTAAAAGCTATTTTTGCAAACGTTGAAGAATAAGCTTAGTACAACCAGGGGAATCTAATTAGACCATAAATCTGGATATCCAACTACTAATTAAAAAGCATACTTCAAATTTAAAAGTATTAGTGATTGATCAAGCAACCAAAAATAGATTTCATTAAAGTGAAATATACTATAATAGAGCACATGTGGGATTTAATTTTGGAAATTAAGATAATTAGCTAAATCCAATGTAATTGTTTCTAACCAATGGGAGGCATTTGCTTACAAATTGTCTCTTCATAGAAGCACAAATTAATTTTAGCCATTGATGAGAAAAGATAATCCAAGGGATAAAATCCATAAGCCTTTTGCTATAAATAGGGGGCTTTGGTCCTCATTATTCTTCACCAATTCACAAAGAAATCTGATTCTAAGAGTAAGAGAGTGAGTGAGAGCCTTGAAGAAAGGAGGAGCAAGTTCTTAGTAAGTTCTCTAGCTCTAGCTTTAAGTTCTTTAAGTTTTAGTTCTTAAATTCATAGTTAGAAGTAGCTTTGATTTTAAATATGCTAGAGTAATTTTAATATCATGTTTTTGTAGTCAAAAATAGTGATATTTCAAAAATTAGATGAGCCAAAGGTATAGCAAAATTTCTGGAAAACTATGAGCAAAGTAGCGAAGCTCTGGCGAAAATTCATCGGGTAGAAATCTCTGAAATCAGTTATAGAAATGCCCATATTTTATGTTAAAAATGTAGTTACAAAATTCTGAAAAAACTTCATGGTTAAAGTAGACATATAGGGATTTTTAAATATGTCAAGAACATGTCAAAATGAGTTCTGTACAAGGAGATAAAATTTCTCAAAGTTGGGCTACGAATTTCTGGAAAATTTCTAGGCAGAGGCTCAAAACTTTAAAACTGGGAGTGAGTCGTGTAATCTGGGCAATATTGATTATTTTTAATTGAAAATAGACATCCTAAGAATTCCAAGGAATTTTACGGATCCTCATTTCGATTTTTGTGGAATTAATTATGATTTTTCAAAGTTAGACAAAATGCTACCCAGATTTGTACCAGCGTTGTTCTACGAATTTTGAGGAAACAAAGTAGAAAATAAATGTTGCAAGGACAAAATAGTCATTAGTGGCCAGGATATCCCATAGGATATTATTTGTAAATTAATAAATACGATATTACCATTATAGGATACGCGTGATCACCGCCCGACCGTCAACGTACCGACAACACCGACGAAGGTACGGACGCGTCTTGTAACACTAACTCGATGTTTACCGTATACCTATATGTGATAGATATGTTCATAAACGTAACTCTGTTTTTAAAAGAATTGTTCATACACATACAGCTTTATACGGGTTATAGTCATGATAACGCCGTTGAGTTTTCCTAGCGGCGAGGACACGGTTGTACACCGTGGCACCGGTGAATAGTGCGGTCACCGTAATAACATTCATATGCGGTGGCTGTGTTGTTATTACTTGTTTTTATCTATGTGAATATAGCTGTGATGTCATGAGATAACTGTCATACATAACTATACATGAACATGAGGTTAACCGTTACCTGAGGTTCAATGGGTATTGAACCTCAGCTCTTACCATAGCTTCAGGATCCAGAGTAAACAGGATCGAAGACAAGGGTAAGCAGCAGATGTAGGAACCGGCTGGAGAAAGTCCTATTGACATGTACTTTATGATATCGACATTCCAAAAAAATTGTAACGCTGTTAAAAGCACATACATTACAGTGGATATTTATCAGTTACTTTTCAATACTATTTACTTCCGATGCTCAACTCTGATCAAGATACCGTGAAAACGCTTTCGAAAATTGGGATGTTACATTGTAGCAGCGGGGACTCATAGTGTTTTGCTATAGTTTTCCCTTGCATTTCCATGTTTTCTTGCTTTAGTCTACACATATTTAAAATGCTATTCATATGCTCCTAAGAAACATGTTCTTTTCTTTGTGTTTCATGTGTCAAGCTTCACTGACAATTTTCTATTATGCCGCTAATCAGAACATAACATGCTTTTCTTTTTTCACCAATTGCTTGTTCTTGAGTACACGTTACTTTATAATATAAATATTTCTAAATTCGATCAATATCCACCCACTGAATTGTGTGTCTGTGTGTGTTTTATTGATATTTGCAGATGAGCGTAAGATGATAATACTAATTCACTCTGATGATATCTTTATTCTTATTTTTATATTCTTGAAAATAAAAATTTTCAATGTGGTTGAATTCTGAGGATACAAGTTGTTTCTTTTGCAGTGTTCTACAAAACATATCTGAAAGTGTTGTTTCTCTTGTCACTGAATAAGGTAAAGAATTTGAAATTTCTTAATTTGTAAGCAGTCTACTGTATGGACCATATGACAAGCCAAAGATGCAATATATTATTGATCTTATTTCTTAAGGCTTACTTTCATTTTTGTTCCTCTTTTATATAACATCTCTAATAAGGACTCAATTTGATCCATCTACAACTTGGGACATCCTTCCTCTTATTCTATGTAATCTTGGAAAGGTATGAAGCAACTTCTTGTTGAGAACTACCATATGTTGACTCCTTATGGTTCATACCATTTAACCTCATTTTCTTCACTTTCCAGAAAGTTGCAAGTCATAGGAACATTGCCGTTTTGGCTGCCATACGTGCGCTTGAAGAAGCTTCAGCTGCATATACTGTGATCCAATGCATGTGGTATGGTTCATATTCTTAGGTTTCTGTGCGTCCTGCATGTCATTGGGAAAATTGTATCTTTTTTGTGCTGTTACGTGCATATTGACTATCTATGAATCTCAGCATCATATTATTGATCACAACCTCCGTTTTTCAGTTATAGGGTTGTTTCACTTATTTCATGAGTGTATTCACTTCAAATTCACTTGTGTGGTTGATAAAATTATCTATTTAAGTTGATCTATGTGGGAGGAAATTTTCAGTTTGGCCTTTCTTGCCATATTTTACTTATGATATTCTCATGAATACTAATTATACAGCACTCGTTTGACGCACATGCTTATGCTAGACCCAAGTGATATTATTTAGTTTGTTGCCGTGTTCTTCAAACTTAGTTCGACAAGAGGAAGGACATTTTAAACAAATTTGTGGCTTTTTTTAAATAAAAAAAAATGAAAAGGGGCCTATGGCGTCCCCAATTTATTTTTGGACGCCATAAACAAGGCATATGGCGTCCCAAATGCTCATTTGAATGCCATATCCTTTGTTTATGGTGTCCCAAAAGTAAATTTGGGACACCATAAACAAGATCTATGGCGTTCGTATTTTTATTGGAGACGCCATAGTTACTGTGTCCCTTACAAAGACGTCCCTATCAAAAAGGATGTAGAAACTTTAAAAGAAGGGACGTTGTGGTCTCTTTTTGTAGTAGTGTTAAGCTTCATAAATCTTCCCCAAGAACCAAAAATTTCACCTAGTACATGGAGGAAGATTGGATAAGATTGTGACATATGTATTATCAATCCTATGGCTCTAAATTAACCATGAAATTAAGCTAAATTCTCATGTAATTAAATTAACCAATGGGAGACTTGGAGAAACAAAATGTTGACACATGGAAAATCAATCCAAGGGTTAGGGAGAGAGGGGATGTCGGCTAGCTGGATCAAGGGAGAGGATTAGAAGTTGTAAAGTGAAGATTAAGATCCAAGGGAGGAAAAGAAAGAAGAGAAATTGGATTACTTAGTGTGGGGTCCACCTTAAGCTTGAAATTTTCCCATAAATAGCACATGATCCCTCCTCAATTCTTCACACCACAACAAGCTCAAATCAGAGCTTATTGAGTTAGAGTAAAGGGAGAAATTCATAGGAGGGAGAAGAAGTAAGAGCTTCAAGGTAAGTTTTTGGTCTTTAGCTTTTTGATTTTGGTAGAATTTTGGTTTGATCTAGAAAAATGTGAAGTAAAATGGTTTTCATGTTTTTAAGGTCACCAATAGGTTTGGAATGAAAAACATGGTGGGAAATAATTTTTGGGAACCAAAGATCATTACAGTGAAAGTTGTGAAAATTTCTAGATGTTGGTTTTCTGGAATCAGTGACCTTATGGACATTATTTTATGAAGAAAATGAAGTCCTAAAATATTGAAATTTTTGTGGAATAAATTAGACATCTAGGCCATTATTTTGATATATAAAAAAACTGGTGATTATTATAATTTTGTACAAAAAGATGTGAATTTTTTAAATTAGACCTTGTTTCTCGAAGTTATAATTTGAACAAATGGTTAAAGATGTAAAAACTGGGAATGATTCTGAGACTTTGAGCTTCTGGGATTATTTTTTCTTTAAAATGGACATGTGCAGGGTCATGTATATTTTTGAATCATATCAATTGGATTTTTGTACATTTAATTATGATTTTTCAAAGATACTAAAAAATCTGAGCAGAAATGTTGGAATTGCATTTTTAAGGAAAATTAAGGGTAAATATGGAATAATTAATCCACTAAGGGTAAAAATGTAAAAAGAGATGAAAATAACCCTTTAGGATATTATTTTAAGAAATATGATATATATTACAATATCATATAAGTTATGGAAAAGGAAATAATCCGAAGGTAACATTATAGGATATCTGAGATGTCCGAAGTCGAATTCAAGAGACCGGCGTATCTTGGTCATTACGCAGTGAAAGGTATGTTCGCGTACTGTAACTTTAACTCTTCAATTCCTTGTATGTCTTTATACACGATAGTTTGATTCATTATTGTGGAAGTCATGGGCAAGACTGGGTCTTGGGCCATGCACTGTGACTGACTAAGACTGGGTCTTAAGTCACATGTGTGTTTACATTCAGTTGGCTATGCATTGTTGTATTTATATGATAATATTGCATGCTTGTTTCCTAGCACTAAGGATCTGTGACTAAGTCATGAGGCACTAATAAGTGCTTAAACCAGTAGTGATACATGTGTTGTGTGCCATTGTAATCGGGTACCGATGTGTTTGCTAAATGTTATATTGTTATGAATCTGTATCATATATTGTTTTACACCCCTACAGGTCTCGCCCTTTCGGGTGACAGGTTAGAGGGATTCCTTTTGCTTATTACCTTTTCTTTGATAATTAGTCTTTTTATCAGATATCAGAGAGTGCACAACAAAGCATATAATCGGTTTGGACAAATATAATATACTGGAAAAAGTATAAAAACCAAAAGTAAATAGTCCCTGTAGGGTTAAGGGTACAGTCATCCAAAATAAAATACTAAACAGTAATTAAACTCATACCGTCATCCCAAAATAAATATACATAAGGAGACAAGGCATTTCCCTATTTCTTCATTTCTCCGTCACGTGCCCTTATCTTTCAACTTTTGAACAGCTCAGGGTCTATCACCTGTGTCTACAAAACGTTCTAGAGTTTAAAAATGAACCCCAGAGTAACTATATGTGTTTAGTGTATGCATGCATCCATGTCATGTAAATCACAAATAAAATGTCAAATATACCATATATGCAAACAGAAACATATAGAATAACCAATCATCACGCACCGTCGAGCTGCCTTACCAAGGCAAGCCCTGAAATTATCGGAATCACAAACCTCGCACTGTTGAGCCACCTAATCCAGGCCAGCCCCGAAATTACTAGAATCACAAACCATCGAGCCGCTATTCAAGGCAAGCCCCGGATTAATCCTCAGCGCTAGGAACACAATAGTTAGGGACTCGAACTCCAACATGCTCTATATGCATATTTGGCAAAAATACAAACACAAAACATACATGGCAACCAAACATACAACAAACGCATAAAAGTACTTGAGTAAAACAGTTACTACCTGATAGTTGTTCAGAGACTAATAAATTTTCTCAGCGTCCGAGAGTCTCCCCGGATATGTTGTTGCCCTAGACAACATCAATATACATTATTTTTAGTATTTCCATATACTCCGTTTTATTCTTGGAAATCCGAGCCCCTTACCCAAAATTTCAGAAAATCTTTTCTAAATTCAACTATTTTTAATTAATTAATTCCACAAGAATCCAATTGGTACGAAATCAGAAGCTATGGAACCCTTAGGGTGTCTAATTTATTTTAAAAATACTCCCAAAGTTCAAAAGGGTCCATATTTTATTACACAGCCCAAACTTTATTCGCTGGTTAGAAAAATATCTCTACTTCCTGAGCGATTTTCAAGAATTTATTTCTCCTAGTAGAAAACTCAAAAAGGCATCAAATCTTATATCAAAATGAAGCTCAGGAAGTCTAATTTATTCCTGTAGAACTTCGTTTATTATTTTAAAACATTGTTGAAGCTTCGCTGCGCCCGAGAAAATCCCGATGCTTTGGCAAAGAAGCTTCTTTCTTGAGTTTTCGGTGTTTCTAAGTTCGTATATCTTAACCATGACCTAACCTCATGCAAAATCATGTTTTAAACCCATTGGAACCCTTAAAAACACCAAAATCAGATCACAACACCATGATTAAACCAGCTGGACGAAGTTCCAAATTCCCAAGTTACAAAGGCTAGTTTTGGACATACCTTGATCTTGAGCTTCAATCGGTGTTTCTTCTTCTTCTTCCTTCTCCCTCTATTTCATTTTTTCTCTCTTTCTCTTCTCTTTCCCATGCTTTGGCCAAGAGTGGCCTAAAGACAAATGAGGGTGAAGAGGTATATATAGAACATGAGTGCGGTCCAAAAAGTGGCACGTGTCTGGTCCAGAATGCGCCATTTGTCACGCCACTTGTCCTCTTTCTACTGGGCCAACACAAAAGTAGCTTTATGTGTCATGCTCTTGTGGCACTGACTCAAAAGCTATGTCACAATGGGGGACACGTGTCACATTTCCATTTCACCAATAAAAGTAACTTTGACTCGTCATGATGGTGGACACATGTCAAGTTTCTATTGGACCAACATAAAAGTGTGCCATAATGAGACGACACGTGTCATGTTTCTATTACGCCTACACAAAAGTAGTTTTTTCTTTGTAATCATGACGGGACACGTGTCATGATTTTGTTAGACCAGCACAAAAGTATGTCATCATTAGTCATCATGATCTTACTTTATTAAAGTTACTTTATCGGTGTCTACTCAGGATCCTGCTCGGGTTTTACTCGGGATCGGGATACGAACGCCAAAACCCAACAAAAGATGCCATATACTGGTATTTTCTTCAAAAACGCAGGGCATACTTGACTGCCTTGAAAATTCTGTATTCTTACTTATACCGGCATATTTTCACTCAACTAATTGTCCTATACCTTAGGACATAGTTAGGAAGCATCTTTTCCAATCAGATTTATACCGTATAGGTCTTTTGTGCCCTTTTTTCATTGGCACCTTATTTCCACGGCTTATACATACTAGGTCCACTAACCCTATAGCCGAGTTGCTTAGTCCCTGAGAGGCTTCCTATCTCTCGTCATTCTTGGGACTCTTCCTAAATTGGGCTTGGTCGTTTGCTTACTTTAGGCTTATTCTCAATTCTCAGGGTCCAAAACTCAGGATATTACATTGCCTATACTTTGCATATCAGGTTAACTGTTACCTGAAATTCAATTCAATTGAATCTCAGACTTGACTAAAGGTTAAAAAAAGGAATCCGAACTTGGGAAGGTGTCGAGGACCGTACCATGGAGAGACATCGGTAAGAACAAATGACGGAAGAAGTTTATTAGGGCGTAGTTTTTGGCAATGAATCTGATAAAATTAGTTCAAAACATTTGGTGTCTAAGGAAGGGTTGGTCTATCGTGGTTACTTAATTAGTCATCGTTGTGAATGCACAGCAAACTCCCACTTGACTAACACTGACAGCCAATAGGTCTGATCAACTGTGTTAGGTTCATGGCTTTAGGTTAGTTAGAGTTTGATTTCAGTTTATATAATTGGATCACACGAATATTTCTTTAGGATTTTAATTTAACCAGCGTATGCCAAGACATATATTATCAGTTACTCATCGTCTAAATGCTAGTGCATGCTTCCGTTCCGCTTTACTCTGATCTATTAACATTGTCAACTATGTTTACATTCCTAATACTACGTGTAAATAGACATAATAAGTATTAAGAATTTGGGGTGTTACACAATAGATCAAGGTCGTGCTCCATTTCACACGACATAGCTAATACATACATATATGTCTATGTATTTCTTTATGAATATTTTGATATTTGTAATATTATTATAGGAATGTGAGGCTAGGATTTTATTGTCTATATGAAAATTATTTTAGCAGTTAATTTTTAAATACTTTTGTGAATATTCTTAGAGATGTGAGATATATCTGGTCATAATGATCAATAAAAAAAAACTCGGTTTGTTACCTTCTAGAGAGTACTCGAGAAAAATTTACTCCCTCCTGTCCTAATTATATGTAACACCCCAAACTCCATACTACTTATTGTGCTCGGTGACACTAGTATCTAGGAATACGGGGTTGACAGCTCAGAGTAAAGCGGAACGGAGAGCATGCATTGCGTTTGGACAATGAGTAACTGATATAAAATGTCCAGGTATAAGCTGATATATTAAATATCCTGAAGGAATATTCATGATACAATCATCCGAAACTTGTATAATTAAAATCCAACATAATAACTATACAATCTTAAATCAAGCCTTAACTAAATTTGTGGCTTGGAACCCAATACAATTAATCAAATCCATTGGTCGTGTGATGTTTAAGTCTAGTGTTGTTGATCTCCCTCAACAACTTCCATCTACTCTTAGATGTTAGAAGTGTATTTTAATAGTGAAGTCATTATTAAATATGACAAAAATTGCTCAAAATTATTTTTACTTTATAGAATATATAGGTGCATTATATTATTATTAATAGTAATTTAATAGTTGTATGTGAAATTAATGAGTTGCAAGCATTCCTCACTTTATAGAATATATAGGTGCATTATTAAATTATTATTGTGTTTAATTAATATTGAGAAAGTATCAATAGGGGTATTTTGGGAAGAAATTGAAAAAAAAATAGAACTTTGTCATATAATTAGGACCGCAAGGAGTGTAAAATAATACGATTATTTCATTTGTGTAGCTCTATTTTTCGATTCCAAAGAGCAAAGTATATTTTAATGGGAATGGAGCATCATATCTAATGAATCTCATAGAAAAAAAATACTCCCTCCGGTCCTAATTATAGGAACACATTTTGGAGTTAGTTTTGGTCCTAATTATAAGAGTAAGTTTTAACTTTTGTCAATTTTTTCCTAAAATACCCCTATTGCCACTTTCCCAATAATAACTTAATAATATACCTATATATTCTATAAAGTAAATAATGTTTGTAACTCATTAATATCATATACACCTCAATTATACTTTTTTTTAAAATAATAATTTAGAGCAATTTTTGTCATATTTTCCCCATATCACCCATACTAATATTTTCTCCACAATAATTAATTTAACAACACGCTTATATTCTATCAAGTGAGATATTCTACTTTATTTTTTATTTAAACATTTATTTTAAATCTACAGCATTTCATGATAGTAAGAAATCATTTTGAATATATAAAAAATTCATTTTTACAAAATATATAATATGGTACTGAATTCTAATCTCACAGTACCAAATCTTAGAAATCGCATAGCTTTGGCGTTGTTTAAAAAAAAAAAAAAAAAAAAAAAAAAAAAATCGTTCATACGCTGAATTTTTACAAAACGAACATCCGGAGAAAAAAAAAAAAAAAAAAAAAAAAAGCCTATGGACTGCAAAGCTCCGATCACATGGGCTATGGACTCAACCAAATTTTTTTTTTGTCTCGGTGTAATTTTTAATTTTCAACAGGGGCATTTTTGGAAAATTATTATAATTAACTAATTTAACTTCTCTCCTTAATCTCTTCAAATTCTGGTAAATAGTTCCTATAATTAGACCGGAGGGAGTACTAATTAATGAGCCAATCAGCACATAGAATAAAGGGATGAAAGAATCATCTCAACTATTTTGGGCTCATAAATAAACTCCAAAAAAACTTAAAGGGTTAACAAAGTGGATACCGATTTGCTTTTATATATGAATTCTTATAATTTGATCTATATTTCAATGTTTAAAATAAAATATTTGCACATTCTTTTGTGCTTAATGTTATGCTCTTCTATGTCTTCTACTAATTAACCCGTTTTTGAATAATCAATCCACACCAACATAGCCATATTTAACAGATCAAATTTACAGAGTACACAAAAAAGGGAATCACCTAGTGACCAAAAAAGGTGTGGTCTTTAACTTCTTCATTCCCTTCATTAATTATTTCATTTAATTGAGTGGGGTGGGTTTTCTCCTTTTTTTTGGGAAAATTACATATAGGTCTCAAGGAAGAGAGATATTTACATTTAGGTCCCTTGAAATTACGAAATTACTCAGAAGTCCCTTAATTATTTCAGAATGTAAAATTGCTTTGCTTCCCATAGTGCATATTTCACACAAAAGCGATTAACAACACAAAATACATAAATTAACAACACAAAATGCATAAATTAACCACAACTTCAAAACCTTCAATTTGTCATGTCTCACTTCCGAAGTTGTGGTTAATTTATGCATTTTGTGTTGTTAATTTATGCATTTTGTGTTGTTAATCGCCTGGAAGTGAGATATGACAAATTGAAGGTTTTCGAAAGTTGTGGTTAATTTATGCATTTTGTATTGTTAATTTATGCATTTTGTGTTGTTAATCGCCTCTGGAAGTGAGACATGACAAATTGAATGTTTTCAAAAGTTGTGGTTAATTTATGCATTTTGTGTTGTTAATCACCTCTGAAAGTGAGACATGACAAATTGAAGGTTTTCAGAAGTTGTGGTTAATTTATGCATTTTGTGTTGTTAATTTATGCATTTTGTGTTGTTAATCGCACGCGTGAAATATGCACTATGGGCAGCAAAGTAATTTTATATTCTGAAATAATTACTCAGAAGTCCCTTGGGACTTCTGAGTAATTTCGTAATTTCAAGGGACCTAAATGTAAATATCTCTCTTCCTTGGGACCTATATGTAATTTTCCCTTCTTCTTTTTTTATTAAGAAAGGCAAGCCTAAGCTTGAGAAAATATGAGTTAGGAACTAGACATAGGGCCTAGTCCATGATACAATAAACTAGAAATAAAGCGCTAGTTACAAGACATTTGGTCCTTTAATGCCATATCCAGGCATCATTGTGGTATTGGGGGACAAGAACCACGTTGGCAGCATTGGAAGCTTCGTGACCAAGTCGGCCATGTAATCGGCACAAGCGATGTTGTCTCTCGGACTATAACGGATCTCGACATCCCAATCTTGGAAGAGCAGATCGTAGATCTCGCCAATGATCAGGCGAAGCGGGTGGGTTTTCTCTTTAAAAGAGTGAGAAGTCCTCTTTCGAAAATAGAAGCAGTGGATAAAGAAAGACATAAAGTTTAAGAATATGGACTTTCGTCACTTTAAAGAAAAATTGACACATATAAATAAAATAGGCAAATTAAAAAGGCTTCAACTTTTATTATAATAACCCATCTAATTAATTTTGGTTGAAGCTAGATATAATAGAAGTTGATGCCACACAAAAGAAGTACCATTTTCACATGAACCCACAAAACACGTTAGTGATCAATAGACGGAATGCTTGACTTGGGAGTGGATCTTAAAGTCATATACTCCATTTCACAGGAAAGCATTATGAAAAGTTATATCAAAGGATAACACATCCTAATGAAATAAATGTTGGTTTATTTTATACGAATAGAGGTTGCATTATTTTATCTAATGGAATTCTCATTATTATTTTTAAAGAAAAACCTAAATGAAATTTTAGAGATTATCTATTTTTTCATGAATAATCTAAAATATAAAATTAGCCGGTCAAGTATGAAATCATTTCTTAGAAGATTTTAATACTCTTATTTAATTCTTTTAAAAAACAATACTACCTCTAGTTCTTAATATAAAACCTAGATAACTAATTTGAGGAAATTAAGAAAGCTAAATAAATCATTTAATTATAATATATGTTACATTTTCTTTCAGAAATACTTATATATAACATTAGATTATATGTTATTGGGTTAAGGTGCAGATTGGCCAACGAAGTATCACATTAGGAGCACTTGGCACAAAAATGTTTTGAAGGTACCTTAAATATTACCAACAATTAAAAATAGAAATTATCACTGTGATGTTAAAATAGGGGTAACTCCGTTTGGTGCTTTCATCTTCCACCTTCTACACCAGATTTTTCTTTGAACCCAGAGCACCCGTTTTTCCCATCTAGCCACTCGTTCTACTCCATACAAATGAAGAACTGAAATCCGTTGGTGTTAGGGCTTGAGTTGGCCATCAACAAAATTTCAAAATGCCCCTGTTTCCAAACTATTTCTCAATCTGCCCCTGTTTAGTCGACTAAACCATGATTTAGTCGACTAAAACGCGGCTCAGATTTTTTTTTTTTAACTTTCCCATGATTTAGTCGACTAAGCACTGTAGCTTAGTCGACTAAATCATTAAAAAAAAAAAAAAAAGGTTAAAACTTTAGAAGGCCATAACTTGTGGCTCGAGAGTCCAAATCAAGTGATTCTTTTTTTGATTCCACATAACTTTTTGAGATCTATGCACTGACATAAAAATTAACTTCCAGATTTAATGAAGAGAAAGGAGAAAAAACAATTGATTCTTTATTGCACAGGAGATACTAACAATTCATTAAATATAATCGGTGATTCTTATATATATATATATATATATATATATATATATAATGAATTATTTCCTTTTATTTGATGTTTTCTTTTTTATTAGATCACATAATATCTTCTACACAATAATGATAGGATATGTGTGTGTGTGTATATATTTAATGAATTGTTAGTATTAACATGAGTTGTTAATATTTAATATATATATATATATATATATTTATTTAATGAATATATATATATATATTAATATGTATTTTTGAATATATTGTATTTTGAAAATCTAATAATTAATAATATGGATTTTCTTAGATTTTGGAATGTCATGTTATAGGGAGCCTCAAAGTATCGACACTAAATTTGTGGGGCTTGATATTCAAAGTATCCCATCCCGTAACGTAACAATTAATACTAGATTTTCAAAATACAATATATTCAAATTTGAGATTATCTCTCCATTAATAATATGGATTTTAAAAGAAAAGAGAAATAGAAAAAATATCGACACTAAATTTGTGGGGCTTGATTTTAGGGGAATAATAGCGTTTGGAAGTTATGCATAAGATCATATGTTGCAAGAGAATATTAATATTAAAATGGAATTGACTGCCACTAAATTTTTGGGGCTTGATTTTAGGGAAATAACAGTCTCATCTACCAGAAAAAAAAGGTGATTATTCTTTGAAGTTTGAAGTTTAATTTCAACATAGAGTCAAGGAGGGAGGGAGAACCAACTAACTTAATTAGGCATGGTTTTACGATTGATCTTTTATAAGATAAAATAAAAGGTTAGGGGGTTCAATTTAGATTTTGAATTGTCCATATTATGTGATCCATATTGTGCAGAAATACTAACAATTCATTAAATATATATATATATATATATTATGTGATCCATATTATATATTCATTAAATATATATATATATATATATTAAATATTAACACTCATGTTAATACTAACAATTCATTAAATATATATATACACACACACATTGTCACATCCAGCCGAAGCGATTTTTTTTTTTTTTTAAAACGGTATCATGATCGAGTAGAGCACCTAAGAAAAAATAGTATTTCAAAAGATATGTATCCGATAACATCAACTCGTATGTTTTGCTACTAACAAATGTACAATAGTTCAAATGGTTCTAAATTCAAAATACATTTCAAAAGGGGGCCCGACCAAATCCGTCCCTAAGCCTGCTTACCCTTGTCTCCGCTCCCTGTTCACTCCGAACCCGAAGCTATGGTAAGAGCCGAGGTTCAAAGTACATTGAACCCCGTGTAACGGTTAACCTCATGTTCAAGTACAATTATGTATGACAGATATTCATGATACCACAAAAAATTCACATATACCAAGTAATAACACACCATATACACCTGCATATGAATGTTATTATACCGCACTATTCACCGGTGCCACGATGTACCTGGCCGTGTCCTCGCGCTAGGAAAACTTAACGGCGTTATCATGACTATAACCCGTATAAAGCTGTATGTGCACAAATCAATAACTTTTGAAAACAGAATCTCGTTAAAAAACACATCTCATCACATATAGGTATACAATGAACATCGAGTTAGTGTTACGACGCGTCCGTACCTTAGTCGTCGGTGTTGGTAATCGGCGTCGTACGGCGATCACGCTGATCCTATAACGGTAATATCGCATCTATTAATTCAATAATATTCTAGAGGGTATCCTAGTCCCTAAAAGACCCTTTTACCCTTGGTAGGTTGATTTTAGATTATCCGAAACCTGATGAAATTTCGTCAGAACTTCGTTACTCTCATGATCTCTTCCAAATTTTGCCATAACCTCTACTTCATCAATTTTTTGAGATAAAGGCAATTTTAACTATGAAAACACCTAAATAAAATTATCCTAGCATATTTAAGATCTAAGCTACTTCTAAGAATTTAAGAACTACAACTTAAAGAACTTAAAGCTAGAACTAGAAAGCTTACCAAGAACTTTGCTCCTCCTTTCTTCAAGGCTCTCACTCTCACTTTCTCTCTTAGAAATCACCTCTTGAAGGTAGATTTGGTGTGAAGAAAAATGAAGAGCAAAGGCCCCTATTTATAGGAGTTTGGTGTGGCAAACTTGCAATTATCTCAACTTGGCTCATCTTGAATAATGGCCATTGGATCTAGGGCATTTTTGAAACTCAATCCTAGCCCTACAACAAGAAAACCGTCCTCCCCCTCTCTCTCTCTTATCCTCTTCCATTTTTGCTTTTTGCTTTATCCCATGTGCTCATTCAAGTTGCCTCTTCAATTTTTGAGTTGATAACCACTAGATAAAAATTCATTTGAGTGTCTTAATGAAGTTGGATTCAAATTTTCTTTTGGTTTTGGACTCTTGGGATTTTTAGCTTTAATTAGAGACCAAAATCACTATCTTTCTCAATTGGCAAATTTTTAAAAGTGGAGAAAATATCTTGGGTTACCATCATCTTGAAGCTTGAATTTTGCTTGTTCATAATCACTTTGTATCTTTGATTTATGATTAGTAGATTTCAAGATACAATTTATTTTGTATAGATTTCTCTTTGATTAACTCTTGAATTAATCCTCTTGATTATCCTAATTATCCTATGTGTAAACACCTCATTGGCTAATGGTTGGATATTTCCTCTTGATATTTCATCTCACCACCTTATCCCTTCAAGCAAGTGGGCAACTTGATTTTTGCAACACTCTCCCTCTCTTCCTTGCTCAAACCGTGCCCCCCCCTTTGCTCCATCTTTTTGTGTTTTCTTGCATTTAATTAGATGCATGTGGGGGCTTTTTGGTTGGTTGTTTGCTTGGTCACATGGATTAGGCTTTGCAAGAATTAATTAGGACCCTTAGATAAGCTTCATGGAATTAATTCTTGACCTTTAGATCATAGTTGAAATTGTTGAATTTCCAACTCTTGATTAATATTTTGATTAACAACTTAATTACATGTTTAATCATCTCTTGTTGTTGTATGATTGGTCCATGAAGTGGTTTATGATTGTTAACAATCCATTTAGTGCTAGTCTCAATCCTTTATTAGCTCTTGATATTTAATTTGGCTAATACACCCCTAATCCATGGCTATTTTAATATAAATTGCTGAATAATTATCTAAATATTTCATTAGGGTAGTTTTAATTGCTCATTAATTATAAGGTGTTAGAAAATTTAATCTCTCAATAAATTATGAGAATAGGTATTTAAGGCTCTTTAATCAATTATGAAACCTTGGACAATTTACTTAATTTAGTGAAGGTTTAGTTGTTAATTTAATGGACATTGTTTTCTCTAAATTTGTCTAAGTATTTTCATCTCCATATGAATCATAATTTAAATATAGTGTTTATTTCATTTATGGTATTTTATGATGCCAAATATAATTTATTAACCTATTGGCTATTCCAATTTCTAGGGGAAAAATTGCCTAGAACATAAGGTAAACTTATCTCAACATTTAGAGACTACATACTCACCTATTTCAAATAGGCAACTCTCACAAAATATGATATTTATCATAAATGAGAATTTTGGGTTTTACACACATATCCTATCATTATTGTGTAGAAGATATTTCGTGATCTAATAAAAAACAGAAAACATCAAATAAAAGGAAACAATTCATTAAATATAAATATATATATATATAAGAATCATTTTATTATATTTAATGAATAATTAGTATCTCCTGTGCAATAAAGAATCAATTGTTTTTTCTCCTTTCTCTTCATTAAATCTGGAAGTTAATATTTATGTTAATGCATAGACTTCAAAAAGTTATGTGGAATCAAAAAAAGAATCACTTGATTTGGACTCCCGAGCCAGAAGTTATGGCCTTCCAAAGTCTTAACCTTTTTTTTAATGATTTAGTCGACTAAGCTACGTTGCTTAGTTGACTAAATCGCATGGGAAAGTTAAAAAAAAAAAAAAACTAAGCCGCGTTTTAGTCGACTAAATCATGGTTTAGTCGACTAAACAAAAACAGGACAGTTGAGAAATAGTTTGGAAACAGGGCATTTTGGTAAATAGTTATTTAATTAGGGGCATTTTGGGAAAAAAAAAGCCTATGTTATTGGGTTAAGGTGCAGATTGGCCAACGAAGTATCACGTTAGGAGCACTTGGCACAAAAATGTTTTGAAGGTACCTTAAATATTAACCAACAATTAAAAATAGAAATTATCACTGTGATGTTAAAATAGGGGTAACTCCGTTTGGTGCTTTCATCTTCCACCTCCTACACCAGATTTTTCTTTGAACCCAAAGCACCCGTTTTTCCCATCTAGCCACTCGTTCTACTCCATACAAATGAAGAACTGAAATCCGTTGGTGTTAGGGCTTGAGTTGGCCATCAACAAAATTCCAAGTTCGGTGTGCTTCCTTGCGAAATTCTCATCTTCATATTTCGCTCCATAGATCAATTCTCCACCGATTCTATTTCTGGCCGTGAAATCCCCGTCCTAACGCATAAATCCCAGGATCGCGCGGTTGAAACTCGATTCCTTGTAGTGCAGCAGCTTCCCGCTTGGCCCGATCCCCTTCTCTCCCGTGCATAGCGCTCGAAAAATTTTCACCCTTCGAGACGTCATATCTGCAAACAATTCCATCACAATCCACCTCGCTAGTGCTCCGACGAATGAAAGTGCAATCACAGACCACCGATCAGAAGAATGTGACTAGCCAAATTTTGATTACAAATACAACTTCATACTTAGACAGTGAGGGAAATAGTACGGAGAGCCTCTTAAATAGAAGCACAATTCCACGAGGTGCCACTACAAAAAAAACGGTTATTTGTCGCGGTTATATTGTAGCGGTTAATTCAAACCGCTACAAATTTCAACATTAGTAGCGGTTTTAAGCCAAACCGCCACAAATTAGTATCGAAGCATTGGCGCCAAATGCTGACCATTTTGCTTCGCTTTTTGTCACGGTGAAAATAAAACAAACCGCTACAAATATGGCGCCGGCCTTGGCGCGTTATGGCGCGTAGTGCATTGCGGATTTTTCGTAGCGGTTTTGACAAACTAACCGCTACAAATATTTGAAACGACACAGTTTTGTCACGGTTAGGAGAAAGAGACACCTTGACCGCGGTAAAACCTCAAGATTAGTACCGGTTTCTCTTATAACCGCTACAAAATTTATTCTATAAAAACCCACCGTACAAACAATTTTAAATATTCAAAAATATTCTACATCTGGCTTTATCACTAAAGGAACATTCTCAACTTGTTGTCTGTCCCCTCATCGGTCAAGTCGAGGAGGTTCCTTCAGTGACAATCCAAATTCAGATATTCATTGACCTGAAGACTTCTACTCCTCTAAATATGTCTAACACGCCATCGAATATTGGGTTCAATACTAGCCACCTTTCTCTCGGCAAATATCTCGATCAAAATGAGTCAGTGAGTTTTTCCTGGGAGATCGGTGGCTATACTTGAATCCGAATATTCACGGGCATGTTGGACAATTTTCAATAGACTTGTCATTCCTAATTTTTTAACAAAATTAAAGAAAATAATTGAGAATGCTTTGATTATAATAAAGAAAAAATCCAAACTAATTAGTTTGATTTTTGATAAATCAAACTAATTAGTTTGGAAATTTTTTAAAAAAATATATTAAGATCTGTAGCGGTTTTGGTAATAACCGTTCTTTGAAGTTTACTTTTGTAGCGGTTTGTTTAACGCTACAAATATTCACATAGAACGAGGCACATTTGTCGCGGCGGACGTAGCGGTCTTTGTATAACCGCTACAAATATCACGCGGTTATTAATTTGGTAACGGTTTTACATGAATCACTACAAATTGTCACCCGGAAACGAGGCACATTTGTCGCGGCTTTAGTGGCGGTCTTAGATAAAACCGCTACATAAATCACGCGGTTATTAATTTTGTAACGGTTATTTGGCTATAACCGCGACTAATTGTAGCGGTTATTATACCTTCTCACCTTTGAAATTCACGCGCGATCTTGTTCACTCTCTTTTTTTCACTTCTCTCTTTTCGCTTTTACCTTTCAACATCATGGTTTCTCCCGATAAAGGAAAAGGAAAGGCAGTTGAACCACCGAAAAAGTTTATCAGGGGTGGTAGTAGTAGTGCAGGGGGCCGTAGGAGAGGTCGTGGGACTCTAAATATCACCATTCAGCCTCCTAGAGTAAATATCCCGCCCCTCGGCCCGGATAACCCTCTTCACCCCCTCGGGTTGGGAATGAGTTTGATGAGCTCTTTGTAAATCAGCCAATCCCAAGCCCAGAGACCCTACATGAGACCGTAGGTGGAGGTCGAGGCGTAACTCTATCGATTGAGGACATCCTCAATGAGGAAAATCCGGACATCGACATTGAGTTTCCCTTAAATGAAGCGAGAGCGGTTTCTCGATGAGGAGAACGAGCGGGAGCAAGGGAACCCCGACCGTCGTCTTCTCGTTCCCACCGGATTTGCGGTGGATGTCGAAGGTAAGTATAAGTAATTTATTGGAAACAAATAAAATTTAAATTTAAATACAATATAACAATTTTGTTATAATTATGCAGATCCACATGGGAACGTCAGCCGGAGGACGCTGGATCTTCATACGCTGAGTCAGAGTCGGGAGGGGGACAACTATCGCGTGATAGTCCCCTGGAACACGGACACGGACCAGCCGATCGGGACCGGTGGCCACCTGTTAAACCGATACCTGTCACAGTTAGGTGGGAATTGGGCATGGTTCCCAATCTATTTCCACGATCGGAAAAAGGTCCCGAAGGAAAACAAGGATAGGGCGTTCGAGGACATTGTGCGGGTAAGTTATGTTGTGTAATTAAATTTTACATGTTAATAGTTTTAAGGTGTATAAATTGTGGCTAATTTCGTTATATATTTCTTAAATAATTATTAATTAATTACTAATTAATAATTATTTTATAATGTAGAAAAAGTTTAAACTGAGCCAACGCGAAGAGGTATGTCAAGATGAAGATGGGAGAAGCGTGGAAAAGCGGAGGGGTCGTCGTACGACCCATGAGAATGGAGATGGGACTATGCCTGTGCAACAACGATGGCAAACGTCCCGGACGGCGTGGAGCCAAATGAATGGGCAGCTTTTGTCCAATATAGGAGGAGTCCAAAGGGGCAGTACGTTTTTTAATTAATATAGTTTAGTTTTGAATGTAGTTGAAAATTTGTTTTAATTAATTTTGTTTGAATGTAGTTTAAAAATTTAAATATAGAGTAAAATATAGATTTGGTTTAATTAGAGTAAAATACATTGACTACACTTCTATTGTACCTAAATTGCACAAACAACTCATTTATTTTGCGAGCTCTATCGCGAGAGGAACACCAGATCCGGGGCAGCTCAAAGGGTCAATCACACGTCGGGATCCAAGACGTTTGTTGTGACCTACGGTGAGATGGTATATTAAAAGCTAAATTAATCGTATGTTAAATGATTATTGTTTCGTTTTAGAAATAACAAAGTTTATATTCTTTTAGCAAGAGAAGGCTCGGGAGGAGAACCGCGGACGGACTATGGGCGGTTGTGGACACGCACACATGGACAAGTGATGGGACGCCGTCTGCGGAAGCGAGGGAGATAATAGTAAGTTAAAAAAAATATTAATTTAACTTAATTTAATTTAATTGTTTGATTAATGTTTTATGAAATATGTGCGCGGACCGGATTGAGCGAGCCGGCCAAGAGATACGAGCGTCGCGGCCCCGGAGTCACGGGGTTCTATTGATCCTACGGCCACTTTGAAAGGCGGTGTGGGCCCCGTCGAGCATCCCGGCCGTGTTAGGGGCTTTGGGCTAGGCGCCGGGCCTAGCATGGTGTACGGCAAGGCCTCCTCCTGCGGCGCCGGACCTCCGGCTCGAGCGAGCCACAACCCGAGGCGGTTGATGCGATGATTGCCGAGAAAGTTGCCGCGCAGGTTCTTAGAAACGGGTTGCTGCGATTCTTTCGCGAGGAATGAGGCGGGACTAGGCGCATGCGGGAAAGCCTCAACGGTTGGTTCGCTACTCGAAAGCAAAGGCGCGATCAATGCGGGGCCTTGACGAGGATTCTTTGCTGACGACGATTCCGTCTCCCGAGCCTCCCCCTCTGTTCATCTTCGAGGATTCCCCTTCGGCTCCCCCCTCCCCCCGCCCCCTCCGGAACATCTTCGCTGGTGAGGAGGAGGACGATGTTACCTGCGGTCGAGCTCGCGCCGCCCGAGAGAGACCCCCGAGACGGGATCGATCATCGGGCTCCCGATAGTTAGTTCTTATTTTGTATGCCCGGATGTTTGATGACAATTTTATTAAATGTAATTACTTGTTTTCTTTTTTTCGAGATTTTTACAATTTAAACATTTGTTATCTTTTCTTTTCGGAATGTTATGAAAATTTAAATTTTATTAAAATATGATTTTTATTAAAATTTACATTTTAAAAATCTTTAAATTTTAATACATTAGTAGCGGTTTTAGAGTTTCACCGCCACAAAATATATTAGTCGCGGTTTCAATGAAGAACCGCCACAAATTTGATTCTCATTTGTAGCGGTTTCATAACCGCGACAAATTTTGAATTTCAAAGAAAAAACCGCCAAAATGTAATAACGGTCATCATTTGGTATCGGATTCGTAGCGGTTATAAAACCGCTACTAGGTAAAGCGGATTTTTTATTCAATTTGTCGCGGTTAAGGAACCGCGACAAATTTAAATTTCGTTGCGGTGGATGTCGCGGTTTTGTAACCGCTACAAATTGTCCCCTGTTGCATTTAAACATCTCCAGTTCTGAGATGATAGTAATTAAACATTGTCTCCACATTTGTATGCTTTCCTTCCTTTGTTTACTACAGATGGATAAGTCATGGATCAAGATGCCGCGCAGTTCTCCTGTATATTTAGCGGGATTGAAAAATTTCATAGATTTCGCCTTCTCTCACGCTAGCATTAATGGCAAGATCGTGTGTCCTTGTTGTAGATGCAAGTTTAAGAAGTGGAAAACACGAGAAGGTGCTATGGAACATCTTCTTATTAAGCCTTTTCCGAAGCATATACATTACGGGATGTTCATGGTGAGAAACGTGGTATGGGATATGGGGATCATCTTCCTCAAACCTCACAAGTAGGAAATCAAATAAATCAAGATGATCCGGTTAATGAAGGCATTCGCGACGCTTTTGGTGTTCAAGACGACAACTTCACGACGAAGTGAAGGGTCCGAACTAGTTTTCTTCAAGAATGAAGCGGCTCGGGAATTTTTCAGCCTCATGGATGAGAGCGATCGTCCTCAGTATCAAGGTTGTCGAAATATTCAAAATTATCCTTTCGATCAAATTGTACCATATCAAGTGCATGTGTGACATCACGATAAGGCGATGTCGATGTTGTTGGAATTACTACGAGATGCTTTCCCGACGTGGACATTCCCACAACCTTCTACGAGGCCAAGAAGATAATCAACAAATTGGGATTGAACTACGAAAAAATTGATGCACCGCCTTAACGACGCATGCTTTATTGGGGGGGGACGCTCGGAGGAGACTTGTAAGAAGTGTCACACTTCGAGGTTCGGGACGATTCGAAAGGAAAAAAGCGAAGAAGAAACCCGCAAAGATTCTCGGGTACTTTCCTTTAAAACCTCGATTACAAAGATTATTTATGTCGTCCAAGACAAATGAGCATATGAGGTGGCATGAAGCCGACAAGAACGAAGATGGTAAACTCGGACATCCACGTGATGGTGAAGCGTGGAAAGCGTTCAACTCGGACTTTCTGATTTCGCGGACTCTAGAAATGTTCGTCTTGCTTTGGCCACCGATGGTTTTAATCCGTTTGGTAATCTTAGCACAAGTTATAGTATATGGCCGGTTGTTTTGATACCTTACAACTTGCCCCCTTGGATGTGTATGAAACAGCTCCTTCATTATGTCCATGATCATTCCGGCAAAAAGGCACCGGAAATGACATCGATGTGTATCTACAACCACTTATCAAGGAGTTGGTGGAGTTGTGGAACGTAGGCGTCGAGACGTATGACGCGCACGAGAAGACACTCTTCAACTTGCGTGCGGCGTTGATGTGGACTATCGGTGACTTCCCGGACCGGGAACATTATCCGGGTGGAATGTGCATACCGGCCTTGCGTGTCCGGCTTGCAATTTTGACTCGACTCGGTCGCCTTCCCCACGGTCGTAAGTGGTGCTTCATGGGTCACCGGAGGTTTCTCGATGGTACGCACGGGTTTAGGTTGCAACGCAACCGTTTCAATGGGCAACGGGAAAAAAGAGGACCTCCTCGCATATTATCCGGTGCGAGATCATAGAGCAGATTGTGGATGATGAATTTGAGTATGGGAAAAAAGACGATCCAGCAAAGGCCGGGACAAAGACTGCGAGGGCTTCTAGTTCTGCGCCCCAGCAATGGCGGAAGATAAGCATCTTCTTTACTCTTCTGTATTGGAAAGATAATTTGCTCCGACATAGTCTGGATGTCATGCACATTGAAAAGAATGTGTGCGACAATGTGTTGTACACGATTATGAATGAACCAGGCAAGTCAAAAGATCATCTTCAAGCGAGGAAAGATTTATGGGAGATGGGGGTTCGTGCAGACGCGTGGCCGGATGAGCATGACGAGATTTCAACCGGCAAAATTCACCACGACAAAACCGAATAAGGAAATCTTCCTCGCCACTTTGAAGAAAATAAAAGTTCTGACGGGTATTCAAGCAACATTTCACGATGTGTGGACGTGCGAGGCTCGGAAGGTTCTTGGGCTGAAGAGTCATGACTCACATGTGCTTATGCGCGATTACTTCCGCTGGCCATAAAAAATACAATCGCCTCTCGATGTGTCGATCGTTTTGGTCGAGCTTTGTACTTTCTTTCGGAAGTTGTGTTCCAAGGTGTTGATCGTGGAGGAGCTCGACCGGTTGCAACAGCAAATCATTCTTCTGTTGTGCCATTTGGAGATGATCTTTCCTCCTTCATTTTTCACGGTCATGGTTCACCCGACGGTACACCTTGTTCACGAAACAAAGCTTTACGGCCCGGTTCACTACCGATGGATGTATCCTATTGAGAGGTACTCTTTTAAAATTAATTACTTCAGCATTATATTACCTCCTAGTCGCATGTTTAACCATTGATGTATCGACATTTTTCCTCATTACTTTATAGGTTCCTTGGGAAACTGAAATCTTACGTGAGGAATAAGGCGTGGCCTGAAGGTTCAATAGCAGAAGGTTATATTGGGGATGAGGTCTTATATTTTTGTTCCGGGTACTTTGATGACATTGAGACGTCATTCAATCGGCCGCCTCGTGTGGACGATTGTCTGAGCCGACCCAGAGCCGCCGGCTTCGAGTTGTTATTCCCTCGTGTTGGTAAACCCGGTTGGCGGATGTGAGAACTTCAAACTCACGGCACTTGAGAAGTTTCAAGCACATAGACATGTCTTGATCAATTGCACTCAAGTTGAACCGTACCTTCGAAGGATTGCACACAGATATATTTGTTATCCTATATGTTTCCGACATTTTATAGGCACATTTATTGCTCGTCATCGCATGTTTAAATTGTAGGGAATTCGGGAGTCATGTGAAGCGTCGGTTGAGGATCCGTTCACGAGACATCCTCCGAAATTGATAGAAAGGTCCACGAGAGAATTCCGGGGTTGGTTTAGGAGGAGAATAATGAATGACCACAACCCCCACTCGCCAGTTGAGCTCTCGCACTCGGCCCGCTTGACCACGCCCAAAGATTTACGGCATACAATGTCAATGGCTTCAAGTTTTGCACGGTTTCACGAGATCGGGATTGCTCACCCAAAACTCGGGTGTATATGGCACGTTTGGGACGAGGAGTTATGCGAGCAGCGATGTGACGGAACATGCGGTTCGGTGACGTCCGCATTATGGAAAGCCGCTTGATGTGGTCGGGATAACTTACCAAGGCATTTTCTGTGACGCTGTTCAAGTGTTTGTGGGCGAATACGACAACGTCCGGGGACTCACGATCGATGACTTAGGCATCACATCGGTGAATTTCTCTCGCCCTATTCACACCGGTCGGTCGGAAGATGACGAGCCGTATATTCTCGCCTCGAGGCCCATCGGGTTTATTATGTCGCCGATGAGAGGCACGAGGATTGGAATATGGTGGTTCACCTAAAGCCTCGGGACCTTTATGACATGGGTGATGGTGAGAACGTCGCCTACGATTGTGAGCCGCTCCGGCCCGCTTGATTTTGAAAACTTCTTCCCAGACGCGATGACACTTTACCTATAGTTCGATACGTTTTTAAATAGACGCAATATGAAATATAAAAATTTTGATTTCACAAAAGTTTTATATATGTCTTATTCTAAATTCAACTCAAACATAACTTTTTATACAAACTTTTTTTGTAGGGATGCTTGTGTGATTGAGACAAAAATTATCCCTTCTCTTCCTTTTATTTTATTTTTTAAAAAAATGTAAAAAAATTATTTTGTAGCGGTTCATGACCGCTACAAGAATAACAATAACCGCTACCAAAATTTGATTTGTAGCGGTTAATAACCGCTACTAATTAGATAAAACCGCTACCAAACTAACCGCTACAAAACCCGACACAACAACCGCTACAAAATGTTGCGCGAGATCAAAATAAATACCTCGCCACCAACCGCTATAATTATATGTTTTCTCTCTGTCTTCTCTTATATTTTCACGTTTTCTCTCTTATATTTTCACGTTTTACGAACGAGGCAAAGTGTTTGGATGGGGTAAGTTTCTCTAAACTTCATCAAATCTAGCCATTCTCGAAATATTTGTTTTTTCTTCTACCTGATGATATTATTTTCTCTTATTTTACAGGTATATTTTGTCAATTCTCAACTTTCTTTCTACTTTCACCTACTTATTCTTTGATCAACTTTCCACATTTTTGTTTTTTAAAATTCATTTTATTTAACTAACTCATAAATTGTTGATTCTCATTCTTTTTACACATTTAAAGACATCTTATACAGTTTTCTATCAAATGTTAATATCCATTTATAATTAGTAAAAATATAAATTTTTATTAATTCAACATTTTATAATCACAAAAAAAAATTTGTAAATTTTTTTTTCAATTTCATCTTTTTGTCGCGGTTATGACACCGCTACAAAAACGAAAATAACGAGGGACATCTGAAATTTAAAAATTAGGGCGGGAATTTGGTCACGGTGATATCACCGCGACAAAAAATTGTTTTGACACTTTTGTCACGGTTTTAAAAACCGCTACAAATAAAAAAAGCGGCAAAATTTTTTAAAGAATAATGGCTTGAAATTGGTCACGGTTCTATAACCGCGACAAAAAATTATTTAAACAAATTTGTCACGGTTTAATGACCGCGACAAATGTGATGGCCGAATGTTTTGTAGCGGTTTTTTGACCGCGACCTTAATAGCGACAAATTTAATGGCGGGAAAAATTTGTAGCGGTTTTTTGACCGCGACTAATGTGTTCATTAGTTGCCGGCTTAGCCTTATATAGTGGCGGTTTATGTGCGTTGAGTAGCGGTTTTTTTTAACCGCTACAAATTTCCTTGTTTCGGTCGTTTTTGTGGCGGTTTTAGTAACCGCGACAAATGTCATTTGTCACGTTTAAAACCGCTACTAATGTGTATTTTTAACCGCTACAAATGACCGGTTTTTTTGTAGTGTGCTCAAAAATTATTGGCCCAATATTCTATGTTGTTAATTTTTTTGGGTCAAGGGATAATTTTGGTGCCCCTCTCTGTTTCGACCTCTGCTCTATGTCTATCATATTGTTCTGATGAAGAAGCAGGTGGTGTGTTGACGAAGGAGTGGTGGTTGTGTAACACCCAAATTCCATACTATCTATTGTGCCCTTAATCAAGTTGAAATCATAAGCCACTAATCTAGCACAAGCTAATTTGCTAATTATTAATTGCTAATTTATGTTAATTTGACTAAGGGTCTTCATAACCCTTTTCTTATAAATTAGGTACTATTTTATGTGGTACTATTTTATGTGCTATTTATATCACATTTTATAGCCTCTAAATAATGTCTCATAATTAACCATTGGTTAATTGATTCCAAAGTGAAATTTGGATAAGAATATAATCAATAGATTATAATTCTTTGAGACACATATTCACCTTTGTATTTTGCTAAAAAAATTTTACCAAAATACAATATTTACATAAATTATGAAAATTAGGGTTTTACAAGTTATATCTTACTAGCGAAGACGAAGAAGGGAGTTTTCACCGGCAAGGAAGAGAGGTGAAGGCGAGAGGGAAGGGTCGAAGTCTTGGCCTGGTTCAGTCCACGACACTCTAGTTCAAAGATGGAAGAATTGAGGAGACGAAGGTGGTAGATTTGAGCACCAAAACAAACAGCATTACCTCTGATTTTTAATTCTTGATTGGTAAATTTTCTTATTTTTAATTGTTGGTTGATATTTAAGGTACTTTCAAAACATTTTTTGTCAGGTGTTCCTAGCTTAATACTTTGTTAGTCAATTTGTACCTTAACTCTATATTATTTTATAAGTGAGACAAATTAGTTTAAGCAAATTAGCTAAACAAAAGGAACGAACCTTTGAACCAATCTATAAATTCCTAATTATTGGATTGGATTTCGACAGTTGTATTTTGTTGAGGTTCTCTTCATTCGTTCAAGAATTGTGCATGTGTACGATCAATTATATAAAGCACATGTGCTTTATATAATGGATCTTTCAACACCTTTCAATTGTTTTAGCTAGCTATGGGTATCCTCTTATTAGATGTGATACAGTTTGAGGCACTAAATATGGGCACTTTTCCCAGTTGAGCCTTAGTTTTCCGCGTGGTGAGAGACAAGGTCCTTACCCTTATTGGTAACACCTCTTATATACTCCCTTTGGTCCTTATTATAAGGCACCAACTAATAAGTTTATTTGGTCCTTTTTATAAGGCACTTGTTGATTCCCAATGAGTATTAATTATTTTTTTCCATGTCTGCCCATAATTAATAAAGGTAGTTGGTGGAAGTAATAATTAATACTCCTTCTAGTCTTTATTATAAGGCACCAACTAACTTTTCTCACAAACCAATAAAAGTAGTTAAAGTCAATAAAGTTGTCCTATGATCTAAGTAATTTCCAATATTACCCCTACTAATTTCCCTAAACTCTAATATTATATTAATTATTACTCTCACCAACTACCCCTATTAATTATGGGCAGACATGGAAATAAATAATTAATGCTTATTGGGAATCAGTAAGTGCCTTATAAAAAGGACCAAATAAATTTGCTAGTTAGTGCCTTATAATAAGGACCAGAGGGAGTATGATATTAGATTTTAGAGCAATTAGTATGGATAATATTGAAAATTACTTAGATCCTAGGACAACTTTATTGACTTTAACTACTCTCAGGTTATCTTGTCAAGAATGTTTCTTAACTGGATGTACCCTATTGTAAATCAAGTTACCTAGCAGACTCTTTAGCAGAAAATTAATAATATTACTATTGTTAATTTTAAGTCTTTTTTTTTTTGAACATTTTAAGTCATTTTAATGATATGTGAGGAGTTGGAAGACTATCTCTCAACGAATAGCTTTATAATAATTAATTATTGCAATATAATATTTAACTTTTTGACAATAACCACATGTTCAAAATGAAAATAGCATAATAAACATCATTATTCTAATTGGGAAAAAGAAAAAAGAAACATCATTATATATATAGGTGATTGGTTTGACATAACCTTAGTTGTCTCAGACTCTCAGGGTTAAATCAATAATTTTTACCATGAATTAAAATGCAATATATTACAAACAACTCGGGATCGTTATTTATTAATTAGCCTTTTATTTTGAATTTCCTAGGTTAGACTAAGTGCTAAAGACATAGTTAGAAAGGGTTTTGAAAATGGTTCTCTAAATTAAAACGCATGAAATTGAAGCTATTTGTAATCTTTTTGGTATTTTTAGAAAACAATAAACAAATGCTTTGGATTAAAAAGTATAATATGATAAAATGAGTCTTGGTCAAGGTTCTGAAACCTGGACTGGCCACTAAACTAGTTAAGGTACTAGGTCAAGGGCCAGTGGATCAGATCAAAGTCAAATCAGAGCTAAATCGAGGCAATTAGTTCTTCAACCCACTCAACTTAAACCAACTCTTTATTTACCTTGAATAATGAATACCTCTCTCATCTCATCCTATTGTGCCTCCATTCTCTCTCTCCTCCCTAGCTCCCTCCTAGTCCTCATATGTTCTAGATAATCTCTCTCTCTCCAAGTCTCCATTGCAAGTCTCACCTTCATTGAGAATTGTGCCTCCATAAAGAAAGTGTTAGATACGATTAGTTTTGATGATACCAAATATTAAGAACAAAAAATTTGTATAATATATTTATCTCTTGCATTCACTAACTACTATTATTCATGTAGATTAGTTCAAATTAAATGATGAAAAATGATCAAGAGAAGATACTAAAAAAAAATAACTTGCCAAATATAATGAGAATATCTTCCAAAATGCCAATTTAGTCCATACTACAGGTCTTTAAAGAATAACTTGACAAAATTAAAGAATGCGTAATAAATTGTCAAAGATTACACATTCTTTAATTTTGTCAAAATTATAATTACTTAAAAAGCCACAAAAATATTAATAAAAAATTTATATAATCTTTATAAAACTTAAGGTCTTTTTTAAGTTATTATATATATATTAAAACAAGAAAGTTTATAGAATTTGTCTTTTTCAAAAGAAAATTTATGTGTGTCAAGAAAATTCATTTAATATTAATAAAATTTAAGAAAATATAAATAATTTATTATATCTAAATAATTAAATGATATATTGATTAAATGAATATGGAACTTGGTAAAAAAAACTTTAAAAATATGAGTTTAATTGTTGTTAATTAAATAATGTCTTGATTACATGAATATAAAACTTGGTGGGAAAAAAATGATACGATGTGTCATGTGAATGATGAATGGTTTTATTTTTTTATTTTTGGCATTCCTTAATTATTAATATAAGAGATAATGGAGGAAGTTTAGTTAGGGTAATTTAATAATTTTAAATTTATGTTATTAAGTTTGGTCCTTCTAAGTAATTACAAATTTTATTTATAAGGTTTATAGAAATAAATATGATTTTTTTCTTGGTCCTTTATTTTAATTTTCCCTTTATTTTTTTTAAATCGGTCGGGAATATGTTGATACCTCTATTTTTTAGAAGTTATCCAATTTAAAAATATAAAATCTAAATATTTCATAAAAGACTTAAATTAACATTTTATAGAATAGTACAAAAAAATTTCATTTGGAATTCCTTCTCTTTCCTGCTTAGTTTTACTTTTCATTTGAAATGTAACCATTTTAAGAGTATTATAAACAACTTTATAATTTTTATAAATTATTTTAAAATCAATTGGGATACCTATACCTCTATTTAGTTGGGAGTTATCCTAATCACAAATATATCTTTATATTTTCTAAAACTTGTTACACACATTAATTATCTTGATGATCGAGCGGAGGAATTTTGATTATTATATAAGGTATTATATCAATTATTTATTATAAATATTTTTAATTCTTCTTCATTGAGTAGGAAAGCTGCAATCTCTCTCTCTCATAAATATATATATGTATATATATAAAATATGAATGTAGTAGACAATTTTTTTTCCTCTTATTAGACTAAAGGTATTATCAAGCTACTTTGGGTAAATTTGTTCTATTTTTAGACATAATAAATAAATTTTAAATTTTTTTATTAATAGTGATCCGGTTAAGTTTAAAAAAAATAGAGAAAGTATATTTCAATGAAATCAATAAGAGGATTTGGATCTGGAATTTTTTTGGCCAATGGATATGGAAATCTAAGAGTTTTAATCATAACTGTAAATATTAAAGTTTAAATTTATTTGAAATCAAAAGATAACGACAAAAATTTTTAGCTTCCTATCACTTTCTTAAATTGAAAATTAAAAAATAGTAAAAAAACCATGACTTCATACCTATAAAACCCTAAAATTCCTATTTATCATAAATATTATATTTTGATAAATAATACATATGAAATGAAGGTGAATATGTGTTTCAAAATTTTGTAGTTTTTTAATTATAATTTTATTCAATTTTTCCTTGGAATTAAATAAACCAAGGGCTAAATTTAAGACCACATTTAAGGATTATAAAATATGATATAATTATCATATTGAATCATGGTTCTTATATAACCAACATGAACAAGAAAATGTTATGGAAATACTTAAACAAATTAAAGGAAATTAATAAATATTAATGAGTAATTAAGAGGCCAAAAGTGAAGAATTAAAGCTTGAATAATGTGCTAATTACATGATTAACTAATGAACCAATCCTACAATGACAATTATAATTAAGGGGCATTTAAACACTTCATTAAGGATATTAATTGAAGATTAAGTGATCAGCCCCTAAAGTCAAGGAGGGAGAGAGAGAGAAAAAGAGAGAGAGAGAGAGGGATATTTTATTATATTTAATTAATAGGAGCACATGTTTTATTTAAATAAATGGGCTTAATCCTATGTAAATAAGACTAACCAATAAGAATCTTTGAGCCATAAATTATGTCTTCATGGAAAACCAAATCAACATAAGCCATTGATGAAGAGAAATGATCCAAGGGTTGAAGCTCTTGGATTTTTCCTATAAAGAGAATTCACACCAAATCAAACTCCAACAGTTGATTTATAAAGTAGTGAGGGTGAGAGGCAAAGTTCTTGGAGCAAGGAGAAGGAGTAAGAACTTCAAGAGGTAAGTTCTTGAGCTCTAGTTTTTAGTTTTCTAGTTTTTAGTTTTTTTAATTCTTAGTAAATTGTAGTTTAATCTAGTAAATTGTTAGGAAAATTCCTTTTCATGTTTGGAAGTCTCCATTGCTTTTAAAATGCAAAATGGAGTGGAAAACATGTTAGGGAATAATTTATAGAATCAATAGATCATTAAGATAAATGTTGTAGAAACTGGGTTGTTTAAATCAGTCACTTTAAGACTATTATTTTATGCATCAAATGATCTTTAAAAATCACGAAATTGTACATGAATAAATTAGACATGTAGGGCTTTCCAAATATATAAAATATGTAGCATTTTGAGTTCTGTACAAGGAGATAAAAATTCTTGAAGTTAAGCCACGTTTTTGGATTTAAATCTGAACAGTGTTTGGAAACACAAAACTTGGGAATGATTCTTGATGTCCTGGCTTCTGGGAATATTTTTCCTTAAAAATAGACATGTCAAGGGTCATGGAAAATTTTGCAACACTCAAAATGATTTTTTGAGTGTTGGGTCCTTCTAAGTAATTACAAATTTTATTTATAAGGTTTATAGAAATAAATATGATTTTTTTCTTGGTCCTTTATTTTAATTTTCCCTTTATTTTTTTTAAATCGGTCGGGAATATGTTGATACCTCTATTTTTTAGAAGTTATCCAATTTAAAAATATAAAATCTAAATATTTCATAAAAGACTTAAATTAACATTTTATAGAATAGTACAAAAAAATTTCATTTGGAATTCCTTCTCTTTCCTGCTTAGTTTTACTTTTCATTTGAAATGTAACCATTTTAAGAGTATTATAAACAACTTTATAATTTTTATAAATTATTTTAAAATCAATTGGGATACCTATACCTCTATTTAGTTGGGAGTTATCCTAATCACAAATATATCTTTATATTTTCTAAAACTTGTTACACACATTAATTATCTTGATGATCGAGCGGAGGAATTTTGATTATTATATAAGGTATTATATCAATTATTTATTATAAATATTTTTAATTCTTCTTCATTGAGTAGGAAAGCTGCAATCTCTCTCTCTCATAAATATATATATGTATATATATAAAATATGAATGTAGTAGACAATTTTTTTCCTCTTATTAGACTAAAGGTATTATCAAGCTACTTTGGGTAAATTTGTTCTATTTTTAGACATAATAAATAAATTTTAAATTTTTTTATTAATAGTGATCCGGTTAAGTTTAAAAAAAATAGAGAAAGTATATTTCAATGAAATCAATAAGAGGATTTGGATCTGGAATTTTTTTGGCCAATGGATATGGAAATCTAAGAGTTTTAATCATAACTGTAAATATTAAAGTTTAAATTTATTTGAAATCAAAAGATAACGACAAAAATTTTTAGCTTCCTATCACTTTCTTAAATTGAAAATTAAAAAATAGTAAAAAAACCATGACTTCATACCTATAAAACCCTAAAATTCCTATTTATCATAAATATTATATTTTGATAAATAATACATATGAAATGAAGGTGAATATGTGTTTCAAAATTTTGTAGTTTTTTAATTATAATTTTATTCAATTTTTCCTTGGAATTAAATAAACCAAGGGCTAAATTTAAGACCACATTTAAGGATTATAAAATATGATATAATTATCATATTGAATCATGGTTCTTATATAACCAACATGAACAAGAAAATGTTATGGAAATACTTAAACAAATTAAAGGAAATTAATAAATATTAATGAGTAATTAAGAGGCCAAAAGTGAAGAATTAAAGCTTGAATAATGTGCTAATTACATGATTAACTAATGAACCAATCCTACAATGACAATTATAATTAAGGGGCATTTAAACACTTCATTAAGGATATTAATTGAAGATTAAGTGATCAGCCCCTAAAGTCAAGGAGGGAGAGAGAGAGAGAGAGAGAGAGAGAGAGAGAGAGTTTATTATATTTAATTAATAAGAGCACATGTTTTATTTAAATAAATGGGCTTAATCCTATGTAAATAAAACTAACCAATGAGAACCTTTGAGCCATAAATTATGTCTTCATGGAAAACCAAATCAACATAAGCCATTGATGAAGAGAAATGATCCAAGGGTTGAAGCTCTTGGATTTTTCCTATAAAGAGAATTCACACCAAATCAAACTCCAACAGTTGATTTATAAAGTAGTGAGGGTGAGAGGCAAAGTTCTTGGAGCAAGGAGAAGGAGTAAGAACTTCAAGAGGTAAGTTCTTGAGCTCTAGTTTTTAGTTTTCTAGTTTTTAGTTTTTTTTTAATTCTTAGTAAATTGTAGTTTAATCTAGTAAATTGTTAGGAAAATTCCTTTTCATGTTTGGAAGTCTCCATTGCTTTTAAAATTCAAAATGGAGTGGAAAACATGTTAGGGAATAATTTATAGAATCAATAGATCATTAAGATAAATGTTGTAGAAACTGGGTTGTTTAAATCAGTCACTTTAAGACTATTATTTTATGCATCAAATGATCTTTAAAAATCACGAAATTGTACATGAATAAATTAGACATGTAGGGCTTTCCAAATATATAAAATATGTAGCATTTTGAGTTCTGTACAAGGAGATAAAAATTCTTGAAGTTAAGCCACGTTTTTGGATTTAAATCTGAACAGTGTTTGGAAACACAAAACTTGGGAATGATTCTTGATGTCCTGGCTTCTGGGAATATTTTTCCTTAAAAATAGACATGTCAAGGGTCATGGAAAATTTTGCAACACTCAAAATGATTTTTTTAGAATTAGTTATGATTTTCCAAAGTTACTGAAAAATCTGCCCAGAAAATCCAGCATTGCGTTTTAAAGAAATTGTAAGGGCAAAATTGTAATAACAAATCCACTAAGGGTAGAAATTTTATATTTTTTGATATTATTCTAGGAAATATGATATTAATTATAATATCATGAAAAAGGGAATAATTCGACAGTGACATTATAGGATACCGGAAGTCCGGAGTTGGATTCAAAGGGTCGGGCGTTTTGGTAACTACACGGTGAAAGGTACGTTCGCGTACTATTAACTTTAATCGCCTATAACTTGTATGATTATATATAATTGATTGATTCATGAAGTGATGGACAAGACTAGGTTTTGGGTCATGCATTGTGATTAAGTTTATGGGGCTTAGGTCACCTGTTTATACATTCAGCTTTATATGGGTTATAGTCTTGATAATACCATTAAGTTTTCTTAGTGCTGAGTACACGAGGGGCCATCGTGGCACTGGTTAGTGCAAACGTGGATGACTTTACATGTGCTGTGTGCTATGTACTGTTGTTGTATTGACATTACATCTGTTGTGTGCTTATATATTGTTGTAACCTTACATCTGCTGTGTGCTATGTATGGTTGATGCTGATATGTAATGAATACCTGTCATATATTATCATATCTGCTATAGAGGTTAACTGTTACCTGAGGTCCGATGGGTATTGGACCTCAGATTTGTCTAAGGTTCAGGAAAGGAACCTAGATCAGTGGAGGCACCGAAGGATGGATACGAAAAGAGGCATCAATAGACGGAGCCGTGAAGAGGTCCCGATCAAAGCAAATGTCGGAAGAAGTTTAACAGAGACTAGTTCTGGCATGATTCTAATAACGTTATATCAAACCATTTGGTGCTTAAACTAAGAAATGGTCATCTATGTGGTTCAGTCATAAGTCGCCATGAAAGACGGGGAGACTTCCACTAGACTTTACCCGGCCTGGCCAAAGGATTTGATTAACTGAGTTAGATTCATTGCTTCAAGTCTAGTTAAGGTTTGATTTAAGACTGTATAGTTACTACGTCAAGAGTTGTAATTATACACAAGTCCTGTAATTGTACGTATCACATGAATATTCCTTCGGGATTTTTAATATATCTGGTTATGTCTGGGCATTTATATCAGTTATTCATTGTCCAAACGTAAGTGCATGCTCTCTGTTTCTGAATTACTCTGAGTTGTAGTACCTCAAACTCTGTTGATTTTCCTAAAAGTAAGTGTCAACCGACACAATTTGAAGTATGGAATTTGGGATGTTACAATACCCATTAGCATTTACTTCCCAAAAATTATAATGATAATAAGAGCATATTGCAAATTTCTCATAAATCAACCAGACAAAAACAAACCCAAGACCTCCTTATTAGCATGACTTTTTTAACTTTCCACTTATTATTGGAATTTAAAATTTTATAAAAATTACTATATTATAACTTCCTAACCATGATCAATTATTTCTCTTGAATTGAAAGATCATAAATCCATAAAAAATATAAATTTTATAAATATGTTTTTAGTCTACTATATAACTATTTTAATGTGTCCATCTAGACCATGTCTAACGCAATATATATATATATATATATATATATATATATATAAAAAATACTACCAGACCATGTCTAACGCAAAATATAACAAATGGGAGATGTCATGGCTGGTTTGTTTTTATTTTCTTTTTAAAAAAAAAAAAATATATCTGTTTGGATTTAAAAAGAAAAAAGTTATCTAATAAAGAGATGTTATAAGTTTGGTCTTTTTTTTTTAAAAAATAATAATAATTGATTTTGGTCTATTTTCAATGATTATATTTTTTTTCTTTGCTAGGTTTATTGTGTGTGTTTTAAACTAGTTTATTAATAAAAGTAAACTCTTATGAATTTATAACTATATTTCTGTCATAAGTTGACTTAAAATGGAAAGCTTGCTCATTCATAATCAATTTTACAAAGTATACAAGTAAATAATAATAATAAAAGATCTACCCTATACTTAAAGGACCTCATCTGATCCATTGCACTTTTCCAATTCGATTTAGAAGGACAAAATACAAAAATATAAAATTGAAAATACTAAAATGCTCTTAACAAAATATTTTACATTCCCTCCTACATTCTCTCCCACTATCTATTTTTAAAAATAATATAAAAATAATACTAAATTCTAAATTTCACTAAATTAAAAAAAAAAAAAAAAACTCAATTTCCATTTTTATAACTTGCATAGATATCTATGAGGAAAAAATTACACATTCTTAAATTTTGTCAAAATTATAATTTCTTAAAAAGCCACAAAAATTTTAATTAAAAAATTTATATAATCTATATAAAGCTCAAGGTCTTTTATAATTTATTATAGGGAAAAGTATTTTCTCCCGTTACTAGAGATAGAGTTATCTCCAAAGATTCTAAAACTACGTCGTTTTGAATTAATGAAGGGTGTGTTTGTAATTTTAGGTGAATTAATGAAGGGTGTTTCTGTAATTTTACACCCTCTATTAATTCACTTAAAATTACAAACACACCCTTCATCAAATTCAAAACGACGTAGTTTTAGGGTCCCCTTTACCCTTTATTATATATGTTAAAACAACAAAGTTTATACAATTCGTCTTTTTTCAGAAGAAAATTTATGTGTGTTAAGAAAATTCATTTAATGTTAATAAAATTTTTTAAAAATATAAATAATTTATTATATCTAAATAATTAAATGATATATTGATTAAACGAATATGGAACTTGGTAAAAAAAAATTAAAAATATATGAGTTTAATCATTGCTAATTAAATAATGTATTGGTTACATGAATATGAAACTTGGTGGGGAAAAACATGTGAATGATGAGTGGTTTTAGTTTTTATATTACATATTTTTTAATTATTAATATAAGAGATAATGGAGGAAGATTAGTTAGGGGAAATTTAGTAATTTTTAATTTATATTTTATGTTTGATCCTTCTAAGAAATTAGAAATTTTATTTATATGGTCCATGGTAATAAATATGATTTTTCTCATGGTCCTTTATTTTTTAAAAAAATTGGTCGGGAATATATTAATACCTCTATTTTTTAGAAGTTATCCAATTTAAAAATATAGAATCTAAATATTTAATAAAAGAGCTTATTTAACGTTTTATAGAATAGTTACAAAAATTTTATATATTTTTTATTTGGAATTCCCTCTTTTTCCTGCCTAGTTTTACTTTTCATTTGAAATTTAACCATTTTAAGAGTATTATAACAACTTTATAATTTTTATAAATTATTTTGGGAAAACCTCATATAAAAACGGTTGAACTACCAAATTTTAATTCAAGTTATTAAATTCAATGAATTATTAATTAAGTTATATGACATAATTAAAAATTTAGAATTTAGGTTAAATTACCTCTATAGGTTTACTGTGATGCGGCCGTACTCCTACACAGATGATGAAAGCCAAAAGGTGAAATCAAAAGTGTGAAATTCAATTGAATTCAAATCTTACCATTGAACAGGAAGGAGAGTTGCACGCAATCAAGTAGTTGGCTGGCATGCCGCCATGAACACCTTAGTACTTTGCTCCTGTTAGCCGATGTCTGTTAAACGATAACAGAGCCTCCCAACGGTTACAATACACCTTTTTTCTTCTCCTTTCCTTTGCAATAACAAGAAACCCCAAAATTATGAAGCAAATCGGACCAGAACGTGAATTTCTCTTCCTTTGCTTTCAGACACTCCAAACCCTCTGGAATTGAATACCGTCCATCCTCCGTAGACCTCACAAGCTAATTAGGACAAAAAATAGGATCGAAGACGACACAGAAAGGGTTGGGGGAAGGGGGATTCTCAATGTGCCCGTTTCTGAGTTTATCTCTTTCTGAATGAAAACCATTTTCGGAGGTGGCGCAACCACATTTGAGCTCATGTAGGGCCAATGCCCTTACGTTCTTCCATATCCTGAATTAAATCGATCATGTTTATCGAGTCTTAGTCAATTCTAGCAGGATTTGGCGATAAATGGGTTGCAGTAACTCCAAAAATGTGGTTGCCAGAGATTCACCCAAGCACCCAAAGGTGCGCATCGACAATGGGTTTGCTATTATGGAGGCTCCGTCCAGATCCCAATCGGGGATGCTAGCTTCCGTGCAGATTCCATCCTTAGTGGTGACTTATCATGGCGTCGGCACAGGGGAGAGAGCAACGATGGTACAGACATCTGATTTCTGACCTTTTCTTTCTTTTTCTTTTCTTTTATTTTTTATTTTTTTTTTTTTTTTTTTTTACAAGTTATATTAAAGAATAACTAAGATACCCAATTTAAGATTTTTTTGAGTTTACCAGTCTTATATATAATTTTCTTATTTCAATAATCTTTATATGGGATTCTCTCAATTATTTTTAAATCAATTGGGAATCTATCTATGCCTCTATTTAGTTGGGAGTTATCCTAATCACAAATATTATATCTTTATATTTTCTAAAACTTGTTCCACACATTAATTATCTTGATGAGCGGAGGAATTTTGATTATTATATAAGGTATTATATCAATTATTTATTATAAATCGTTTTAATTCTTCTTCATTGAGTAGGAAAGCTGCAATTTCTCTCTCTCTCTCTCACATATATATATACTGGGGTGATCCATAAAAATAATGAAGGGTGGGAACCAATGGGGGTTTTCGGGGGTAGTGCCCCCAAAATTTTTAAATTTTTTTTAAATGCATTAAAAAAACAGAATATAAACAAGAAAAAAGAAAAGAATATCAAAAAAATATTTATAAAATCAAGTGAATACTGATGATGTAATAAGAGAGACAGTTATTTTACAAACCTGTCATTTAAAAAAGTAAGGCTAAGTGTTGTTAGAAATACAGCTACATAAATTACAATGAAATGTGGGCATTCAATAAGTTCAAATACATATATTTTAATAACAAAAGTACATTACAATAAAAATAATTATAATGTCATTCTTTTAAACCTTATTTTTTAGAATTTCATCATAATTTCCTTATTATAAAGGACTAGGCACTCAATATTGTTCACATCAGAATTCAAGTGCCCCCCTTCTCATATACATCAGTTCGCCCATGTGTGTCTATATATATATATATATATATATATATAATATGAATGTAGTAGATATTTTTTTTTCGGTCCTATTTGACTAAAGGTATTATCAAGCTACTTTGGGTGAATTTGTTCTATTTTAAGACATAATCAATAAATTTTAAATTTTTTATTAATTTTAATGAATAATGATCCGGCTAAGTTAAAAAAAAAAATAGAGAAAGTTTATTTCAATGAAATCAATAAGAGGATTTGGATCTGGAATTTTTTTGGCCAACAATGTGGATATGGAAATCTAAAAGTTTTAATATATCATAACTCTAAATATGAAATTTTAAATTTATTTGAAATCAAAAGATAACTACAAAAAATTTTAGCACAAATTTTAGCTTCCTATCACTTTCTTAAATTAAAAATTTAAAAATAGTAAAAAAAAACCATGACTTCATACTCATTAGCATTTACTTCCCAAAAAGTAGAACGATAAAAGCATATTGCAAATTTCTCATAAATCAACCCAAAAAAAAAAAAAAAAAAACCAATTATTGGAATTCCAAGACCTCCTTACTAGCATAACATTTTTTAACTTCCCACTTATTATTGGAATTTATAATTTTACAAAAATTACTATATTATAACTGCCTAACCATGATCAATTATTTCTCTTGAATCGAAAGATCATAAATCAATAGAAAAATATAAACTTTTAGTTCCAAGATATAACTATTTTAATGTGTCCATATATATATATATATATATATATATAATAATACCAGACCATGTCGATCTTACACAAAATCGAATAAATGGGAGATGTCATGGCAGGTTTATCGTAGCCCGTTAATACCTGTTTGGATTTTTTTTTTTTAAAAAAAAAAAGTTATCTAATAAAGAGATGTTATGAGTTTGGGTTTTTTTTTTTTTTTCATGAGATTTTGGTCTATTTTCAACTTTTTTTTCCTTGCTCCTACATATTGTGCAGGTTCTAAACTAGTTTATTAATAAAAGTAAATTCTTACAGATTTAGAATTATATTTCTGTCACGAGTTTACTAAAAATGGAAAACTTGTTCATTCATAATCAATTTTATAAAGTATACAAATAATAATAATAATAAAATCTACCCGATAGTTAAAGGACATCATCTGATCCATTGCACTTTTGTAGTTCGATTTTTTCGGTATTTTTTTTGTGAGTTTCAAACTCAAAATGTGTAAAGCTTCAAAATTCTGAACTTTTGGGAGATGCCTCTTCTTGATTTTCGATTATGTTTCATTGTTCTTTAGTCTTTTTTTTTTTTCCTTTTGTATCATTCGTCACTATTTGTTTTATCCGACATAAAACAACAAACCACAAAAAAGTGAAATGAGGGGAAAAATTGAAAAAAGAAGAAGAAGCAAAGTAGACCATGCTCTCGTGGAGCAGCATCTTTGATTCTAGCAACATGTTTCATGAAAAAGAAAATGTTATTTTTGCATTTTTTTGAGGGAAAACTCATTTGCAGGTTGTTATAGTTTACTTCAATTTTAAATTAGGTTCCTATAATTTATTTTCTTTTAATTGAGCCCTTATAATTTACTCCATTAACCTCATCCATTTCTGAGGGTTTAAGCCGTTATAACACTGTTAATTTTAATGATGAGTTGGAGGCTAACTCGGCAGACGGGTGGATTAATTCTTGTGTTACATGAATTATCAAGTGATCTGGAACCCAACGAGGCACACAGTCACTCCAAACTCGAAAGAATGCACCATTACAGCTGAGAAGGATAATTAAAAATCTCAAAATCAAAGAGACAAGGGTTTATTGAGAAGCTCCTACCATCCTAAATAGCTCGCTCCTTAGATCATTCCATTTCCGAATCTTTAGCCCCATTGTCGAGTCCTGTGAGTCTTAATAATTATTTCTATTTGTGTGTATCTATTTGTTTATATCATTATCCCCATTATCGCTCCCTGGATCCGTTGGTTCTGCTGTCAATTTCATGTTTATATCTATTTGTTCTGTGCTATTTGTTTAGTTTCCTGATGTTTTGCTTGTTTAAATAGAAGTGGGATTGTTTAACTTGAACCATACATGTTTAACTTTGCTGGTTGGTCAAAATGTTTGTTTTTCTGAAAGAGTTTAACTGCAGTACCCAGTTTATTTTGCTTATGACGATGACGACATTCATGTTGCGTTAGCTGTATTAAAATAATGATGACACCATACGAATTTGAATTGAAAAAGATACAACTACATTTTACAAATTAAAAAGATTGAACTACAGCTATTAATATTTTTTTTTTTTAAATTAAAAAAAAAAAAAAAAAAAAAAGCCACGACCCTACCGATTGGACTGGACAGATAACCAAACAGTAAATTACCTTTCATATGGTGTGCCTTTTTTTATTGGATGTATAATTCGTTGAGAAATTATCAGGTGGATTGCCATTAAAAAAAAAAAAAAAAAAAAAAAAAAAAAAACAGAAAACTTGGCAAAAGGAAATTCCAGAAAAATACCTTCAAAATATCAAAATGACATATCAGATTAGTTTCCTACAATGGTTTAGGCATTGACTACACTTGATTAGCAATTCACCACTTATTTTAGTAGAAAAATTACTGATTTAGGATTTTAAAATTTTGAAAAGGTTCACTTAAAAAAAATTATTTTGGGTGTTTTTGAATAATCGTAATTAAGTTTGCTGAATAAAATTGAGCTGATGGAAGAAGTTTCTGGATATAACTGCCTACTCCCTTTGTTCTTTTTTTATTGACGTTTTATTATAAAATCTCGTATAAGTATTTATAGTTTCTATCGGGAAAAATAGAATTACATTGAAATTTGTTTAAAATGTAAAAATAAATACAAATTTTCAATGGTCATGCATATACTCTCTCTCTCTCTATATATATATATATATATATAAAATTGTGTGTGTATTGATGATTCATTAATGGCCTAATTTTTGGGACAAAATAACTAGGGTCAAAACAATGGTATAAATTGGACAAAGAAAAACAAAAACAAAAATGAGGATAAAACTAGGTCAGCTTGTTACATAAGTTATGGAGGAGAAGGATAAGGATGAATTGTCTGTTAATTAATCTTGATGGTGAAACCATGGAGAAGTCAATGGAATGACCTTTATTTTTTTTTCCTTTTCTTTTTTAAATAAATCGATGAGCAATTGGTTAATTACTCTCTCTATATATATTTTTTGATAATAATTAGTCTATATATATTAATTACAACTAAATTGGAAATGTTAATGTGAATGCTTCAAAATGGGCTATTGGATGTGGGCTCAAATGGACCACAATTTACCTAGCTAAAGAGGGCTTAAGACATTCTACCATTTGTTTGCCCAGAGAGATTGTGGGCGGTGTATTCCAATGAGTGTATGGGACTAGGTCCCCTTCCTTTATCTTCTAATATATAAGGCTGAATGCCTCTCTATTATCAAAAAAAAATAAAAAAAAAATAAAAAAATAATGTAGTGGTGCGTGTATTCTAGATTACTCCTATACAATTAATGAGATTGGCACAAGCAGTAAACGATTTGTGTCGCTTAAGTAAGGTTTTGAGTTTGAGCGAATTGAATATAGAAAAGCCTTGTTCGGAGACTCACCCACCATAGTCATAAATGCTTAAGCAAGATCTCAAATTCGAGCCTTGTGAATGTAGAAAAACCCCATTGGGAGACTCACTCACATAGCCAGGTGCTTAAGCAAGGTCTCGCCTTGTGAATGCAGAAAGTCCCATTGGGAAACTTACCCACCAAAGCCGGATGCGCGTCGCGGGTCGGATCCGGATTAGTTAGGCGAAACTCTAGATACCGGATGAGTAAAAAAAAAATTTTTTTTACTCCTATGCAATAAGAGTAATATTCAGATCTTCTCCACAATTTACCTTCCTAAGATTATTTCTAATCATAGGCCCATTTGCTGTCACCTGGGAACTCAAAATAAAGTCATCACTGCAAAGCCCTTCAGGTTCCTTGTCTCGTGACTGCCAGTCTGCCACTCCCAGACTTCTTGAATTTGGCACGAAGATCTTGGGATTCAGATGCAGGAATTCAAAGTAATATTCAGTCCTTCTCCATGGCGACGAAATGTAGTGCTGCATGTATTCTAAATTACTCCTATGCAATAAGATAACAGGATATATTTTCAGCTCATATAACGTCAAAAATTATATTATCCGATTTTAAATAATTTTAAATATAGGACATAATTTTGTAGTACAAATTTAAACTATGTATAGGACTAGAGAAGTAATTATAATGAACCACTTTTTAGTTCACATCCCCCCCCCCCCTCACGGCATGCTCTGTTCAGATTCAAATTCAGTGGTGTAGTGAGAATGAAGGTTCTGAGCTAGTGTGACAGAGGATGATGGTGAAGAGCTGGAGGTTCTGAGCTAGTGCAACAGAGGTTCGATGGTGAAGAACGATGGAGGTCGCGGTGCTGCTCTGTCTTCTCCGAACCAAGCGGCGGTGTTGCTCGGTGGAAGTAGAGGAGGGACGGTGGTCAGTGGCGGTGTGACCGCAGGAGGAATGGTGGTGGTGAGCAGGGGCGGATCCAGAAAATTACTCAAGGGGGGGGCACCATTGGTGGGGGGGATTCGGGGTTCGGGGCGCGCCCCGAAAATTTTTTTTGAAGAAAAGTTTTAAATGCTTTAAAAAAACAAAAAAATATTCATGAAATTAAGTGAATACGATGATATAATAAGAGAGGTTATTATTTTACAAACCCGTCATTTAGAAAAGCAAGGCTAAGTGCGGTTAGAAATGCAAATTTACATAAAATACAATGAAGGATGGACACCGAATAAGTTCAAGTACATATATTTTAATAAAAAAAGTATGTTACAATAAAAATAATTATAATGTCATCCTTCTATACCTTATTTTTTGGAATTCCATCATAATTATCTTATTATCAATACTATTAAATACATCTTTTTTAATATAAGGCACTAAACAAATCATTCATCCCCATCCGATTACGAAGTCATAGTCTTGATATATTAAATGTGGACATTTAATTTAAGGATGAGCAATTATTCAAACATATATTAATTTTTAAAAATTTAAAATTTAAAAAAAATTAATTTTAAATTTTAAATTTATAATTATTATAAAAAATATATATATATTGAAAAAAAAAAAAAAAAAAAAAAAAACCAGATTCAAGGGGGGCACGTGCCCCCTTATCACCAACGTGGGTCCGCCCTTGGTGGTGAGATGTGGCTTGTTCCTCCTCCCATCGCCTCTCGCTCTCTGTTTTGTCTGCGTTCAACTCGCGGCGCTGGTCTCTGTATCTCCCGCTCCAGTCCAGCCTCTGATTTAGGTCTCCATCCTCAAAATGTGACCCAAACGGGGTGCTCCTTACTTCCTATTGTGGGGGCAAAAAAAAAAAAAAATTATACCAAGGAAAATTATATAATAATAATAATAATTAAAACCTAAACCTTTTTATCTTCTAACTTATATCATTATAATTTATTTATTCTTATATATAAACCTTAATATTTCTATTTAATTAAAATTGAGATATTTGTAATAAAATCCCCTAAATAATGTGTCAAATTGATATTTTATCAAAATCTCCAAATAAATCCCTTTAATTTAGCATTGATAACTTCCTAAATATATCAAAATATATCTTGAATCTATTAAAAATGATAAGTTATCACAACCCCACACTTGCATGAAATCTTGTCCTCAAGATTTTAAATTCTAAAACAACCAAATTCAAGAAAACCATGGAAGTAAGATTTTTAAAGCAAGCACTACAAAATTGAAGCCAAATAAAACTTTCAAAAACTAAACTTTCTCAGGAATATATTCCATCTTTCAATAGAATGTTTCTCACAAGTTAAATGTTTATGCTCATCTCTCTCAATATTCAAAGGCCTGTGTTTCCCTCAATTCCACCACTGACAACTTATTTACCATAAGCTTGTTCCTCATCTCATTCTCCACTATATTATTCCATTTCATACATAAATCAAAAAGACCTTGATAATAGATAAATACTTTAGTTAATGCCAAGTAATTCAATAAATAATATAAAGAATGAAGGGATATTTTTATCGCTTTTTTCTTTATATCTTGAGCCATTGTAGGTTTTCCTTTTACGTGACTTGCACATGGTTAATATAGCACCGATTACTCAATTACTTCAACAGGCATCTCAAAAGGTTTTAAGCCCAATTGATAGCCTTCTTTAACTTAACTGTTTGACACGATACTAACATTGGTGATGAAATACCCCTGATTACTAAGTCAAGTCTAGAGATTGCAACGGAGTTGTTATTATTGCTCTTATTCCTTCTTTTCTTTTCTGTTTCAACCCCTTCAAATTTTCCTTTTTTCACTTAGGATTCACTATAGCTAGTAATACCTAAATTATCTTTATGTATGGAAAGGAAATTTTTTTCGTTTTAAAAGAGATTAAAAACATGTTTTAGAGATAAAATCACAATAAGTATACTCTCTCTCTCTTAGAATTAGAATGGCAAATATTGAGACTTAAATTCCATACAGTTCTTTGACGTTAGAAAAATGTCCAAATCTTATTTATTCATCTGATTCAAAAATCCTACGGAAATACTCTTAAGTAAAAGAACGGAGTTCAATCTTACCACTCACGTAAGAGTTGACAGAGAAATGAGAGATTGAAAAGGTAGACCTCAAAATATATTCATGCAGGCACGAAGCAGAGACGTAGGGACCATTCGAGAGTGAATAATCAAGAGGATTGCAGCGCGCATAAATCAATGACAGAGGATAGGGATTAGTGGCGCCAAGCAGAGAGGAAGATATAGCCGAGCAATTTCTAGAAATTTTCTTTCTTGATTCCCGTGCAGTCAAACAATCTGCAGAAACAGAGAGAACGGAGAAGGATTGGAGGAGCAAACGGGGCTGGGATTTCCCAATTCAAACATGACCAAACACAGGGAAAATATAGCATTCCACTGCATTAAAAAAATTGCAACTTTCTGAAAATAAATGAAAAAAACAGAGAAGAAAATCAGCCTACACATACATGGCAGCAATAATCCAAAACAGTAGCTTTTACCGAAGCAGAGGATTTCGAAGAAAATGATGACTTCCACAGTAACAAACAGCAAAAACAAAGGAGGAAAATATACAATTTAAAAACAGAAAATATTAAGAAATTCTGCAGCTCAGCAAAATATTATCAAGCAAAAAGGATTAAACCCATGTACTGTATACCATGCAAGAAAACAAATCCAATTTTGAAACATCATCCAAAATGGTGATTAATTGACAAGACTTTAATAATATGAATGATGCAATGGAAACCAATAAGGAAAAGACCCCTTTTCAGTTCATCAGATTACTTTTCTTTCTTTACATTCCATTTGTCGAAGCATGAATAGAGTTTAAGATGTCAACGGTATCATATCCTTAAATTAGTTTGCTACACTACAGTTGCAAGTTGAAACTTTGGAAGTTGTAAAATCATAATATCAACAATAAGGATATACGAATTACCCTGAGATTATCAATATCAAAATGAGATAACCAAAGGAGGAAGGCACTCTAATGGCAAAAGCTGCCGCCGCCGCCGCCTCCTTGACTAGCGCTCAAGTGCAGAAACTCGATCACCATATTCTACTTTGGTGCCATCAGGCTTGATTTGCCTCAAGGACGCTTGATTTGCCACAACTCTGACTGCCAACGATGGCCACCTGAGGGAGATTAATGGAGGACTGCTTTCCAACCCTGGCGAAGACATCCTGAAGTCGGTTGACCAATGAGATGACGGAGAAGCCAAGAGGAGCCGCCGCAAATAACGATGGAGGCGGAGTCGCAACAACGGGGTCGTCGGCCATGGCTGGAACAGAGAAGCCCTAGAGTTTTGGGAAGAGGAAGAAGACGAGAATGAAGGACGGAGTGAATGAAGATGTGTGATTGGAGGTGGAAGGAGAGGAACTCACTGTGCGTGAGAGAATGAGAAATGAGAGAAGCTTGAGTATATATACGTTCGTATTCTCCAAGCTTGAATGGCCCTGTAGTTTTAGAAAGTGTATATATACGCAGGTATGTGAATGCTTGTGGAAGGGGTAAGAACTAAAAGAAACCCCAACCAAATTGTTGATTCCCCTGAATCAAATTTTATTCACACAATAAAATATAAGTATCTACATGTAACATCCTATTTTCAAAAGCGGAATAATTTTTTTTTCTTCGAGTAGAGCATCGGAGCGATTGAGAATCGATATTTATATTTAAAATGCCGTAAGTCCGTCGACATTAAAGCGATACGTTATACCGAGTGTTTTCAAAAGTGAATAACAAAAGAAGAAAGTCTTCACCGAGTCCCTATGCGTGCCACTTGCCTTTCTCCTCGATCCTCGGTCTTCCCGACCACGACGCTATGTTAAGAGCCGAGGTTCAATGCCCATTGAACCTCGGTAATGCTGTTAACCTCATACTCAAGTAATACGATATGGATGATGATATTCATGACATTACAAGCATTAATCAATACATAAACACACAGCAGATGCAAGATTAACATATCAACAAGACATAGCACACAAGTACATGTAAAGTCATCCTGTTTGCACTAGCTGCCACGATGGCCCATCGTGTCCTCAGCGCTAGGAAAACTCAACGGCATTATCAAGACTATAACCCGTATAAAGCTGAATGTATAAATAGATGATCTAAGCCCCATAAACTTAGTCACAGTGCCTGGCCCAAGACCTAGTCTTGTCCATCACTTCATAAATCATTCTATCACATATATGCATACAAGACACATCAGAGTTAAAGTTATAGTACGCGGACGTACCTTAGTTATGATGTCGGTACGTTGACATTTGGACTGTGATCGTGTTCAACCTATAACGGTAATGTCATATCTATTAATTCCCAATAACTTCCTAGCAGATATCCTAGTCACTAATGACCTTTTTACCCTTGGTAGGATTATCTCTCAACTTATCACATTTAATTCTTCAAAAACGCTGGTCCAGAATTTTGGATAGATTTTTATCTAACTTTGAAAAATCATAATTAATTCTAGAAAAATCGAAACGAGGATCCGTAAAATTTATTGGAATATTTAAGATGTCTATTTTCAAGTAAAAATAATCAATTTTTCCCAGATTTCATGGACTACTCCCAGGTTTAAAGTTTTGAGCCTCCGCCCAGAATTTTTTCAGAAATTCGTAGCCCAAATTTGAGAATTTTTATCTCCCTCTACAGAAATCATTTTAACATGTTCTTGGCATATTTAAAAATCCCTATGAGTCTACTTTAACCATGAATTTTCTCAGAATTTTGTGACTATATTTTCAATATGAAATTTTGGCATATTCATCACTGATTCCAGAATTTTCAAAACCGATGAAATTTCGCCGTAACTTCGTTACTTTGATGATTTCCTTCCAAAAATTTTGCCATATAACCTCTCTCATAATTTTTTCAAGACTAAACCAATTTTGACCATAAAAACATGTAAATAAAATTTATTCTAGAATATTTAAGATCTACACTACTTCTATCTAAGAATTCTAAAAACTAAAGACCAAACTAAAAACTAAAGACAAGCTTACCTCTTGAAGCTCTTGAACTCCTTCCTCCTTCTTAGAAATCACCACTTGGTGGTTGATTTGTGTGAAGAATGAGAAGAGGCAAGGCCTCTATTTATAGGGAAAATCTCAAGGTTAAAATGGTAATCTCAAGCCCAATGTGGGCCCCACCATTTGCCTCTTCCTTAATCTCAACCATTAGATCTAAACCTAATCAAAAATTTTTAATCCTCACCCTTCATTATAAAGCATGTGCTCTTGTGATGTCATCCTTGTGATGTCATCTTGATGACATCATCAAAGCTTAGGTGTCATTGTTGATTAATTTACTTTAATGAAATCTATTTTTGGTTGCTTGATCAATTACTAATACTTTTGAATTCTGTGTATGTATCTTGATTAGTAGTTGGATATCAAGATTTATGGTCTAATTAGATTTCCCATTGTACTAAGCTTATTCTTCAACGTTTGCAAAAATAGCCTTTACTAGGCTTACTTTCGAGGTTAAATTATGTGGGTTCAAGATAAGTCCTTATATTTTCTCCAAGGTTCCTACTTCTTCACAACTATTTAAATTTGTATAAATTCTCACTTTATTTGTTGTTTTGAGTTTTTACTATGTACATCAGATATTTACTGGATTTCAAACCATTATCCAATTTGCTTTAATTCTTTTTTCTCTCTCTCTCATTGGTCAAAGCCTTTTCTCATGGATTAAGCTTTATGAGGCTTAATTAAGGCCTTTGGATTTGGCTTTATTAAATTTAATCTTAGCCCTCCATATCTAATCTTAATTAGCATCCCTAATAAAGTAGTTAAGTGTAATTGTCAAAATATGATTGGTTCTAAGATTAATTAGAAACCACTTCCATGCTAATCCTAGCCCTTCACTAGCCCTTGTTTCTTAATTAAGGTAATACATCCTTAATTATGCCTTTAATATATGCCACTAAATTAATTGTGAATGTTTATGAAAATAATTCAATTAACATAGATTGAATTATCCACTAATTGTTGGTAATTTTCTCTAATTGGTTTAATTATTTCCTCACAACTTTTTAGCTTTTCATGGTCATTTATGCACCATGTATTAATTCAATAATTATAGGGCAATTTATGATCCCAAAATAAAATTAGAGAATTTGGTTTTTGATTACCTTAATTCTTAGAGAAAATTCCTAAATTAACATAAATATGTTACTTAATTTTGAGACCACATATTCACCTATTTCTAATAGGTATTACTTACCAACATATAATGTTTATAATGAATACGAATTTTAGGGTTTTACACTACAAATTGTGCAAAACATGAAATTCATTTTTTAATTTTATCAATAAAGTGAAATAAACAACTATTTACTATTTACCATAACACTTTATTTTTTACTACAATATCAATTATTAATTATTTTTCTATTGAAAATCGTATTATTATTTTCATACTACAAATTTATTTTAATCTTGATGTTATTAAGATTTAAGGCAAAACATACAGTTTCTTTTTCTCTCCTCTCAAAGAGGATGGAAAAAATTTAACTCACAAGGGAGATTGTTGATAAATATTTATGCAGGTGCAACTTTAAGTGCTTCATACAACCTTTCCGTATGAAATTTGAATGACTACAAGGACAGACAATGTCTATGATGCACAGGATTGTTGCAAATGCCCTTAAACAGGCAGGGCTCACTGACCGTTGTCACCCTCAAGATTATCTCAACTTTTATTGCCTTGGAAAGCATGAGCCTCAAATATCTCAAAGTCCATCACCAGCATTTCATTCTGCTGAAAACCGTACTTTGGTATGCTGCAGTACCCTCCTTATTATTATGAAAATATATGTTTCATATCCCGTTATGATTACTGAATTTTAGGACCTAGATCAAGCAGTTAATTCATATCTAAGCTTGCTAGAAAAGGTTCTTGGCTTTACTTTTATGTTTCATATCCCGTTATGATTACTGAATTTTAAATGATTTTATGCTATATGAGATAAATGTGTTAAAAAATTTGTCTCATAAAGCGCAAAAGTATTTTTCTAAATTTTCCAAACAGGCGTCAACAAAAGTGAAACCCACTGTTATGCGTCTATCTATTCCCTGACTTTTGGTAAAATCATTTTAGGAAATCCAATTTACGTGATCATTAACCAAAATATGTCATGTGGAGATGGGTGAGGCCTATAGCTCAAAGGATTAGAGCGTGTGGCTCTATAGCAAATTTTACATATCCATTGTAGCTTCCAGGGATAATTGCATCCATAGAATGTTACAGGCAATGAAAGCCAAGTGACTGGTGAAATGATGTGTTGATAAATGTATAGTGTCTGCAACATTAGGAATGTTCTTGATGCAGTTCTGTTGCTAAATTATCTCCTTGTTCTGTATATTGAATGCTGATGACTAAATAAAGAGAGAAGAGAAAGGGGAAATAATAGAGGGAGAAAAATAACGAAAAAAATTGTGAATGAAAAAAGAAATCTTATATCTTTAATAAATTGTCACAATAAAATAATGAATTTATGCCAGAATTCTCAATTTCTGACAAAAACCGTTTTTGATGGAATCCATTCCTTCACTAATAGATGCGTGGCAAATCAATTTTCGATAAAATTCCAATTATGTTTGAAATTTTCTATGGAATTTCGTTGGAAATTGGTGACAACCTCAAATTTTTTTTTAAAAAAAAAAATTAAAATGCCACATGGACGACCTTCTTAAGGAAGCCACGTATCACTACCGTAGAAGACCACGCCATTGCTAGGTCCTTCACTAGTGGCCGCTACCTATCAGCTTCGGCCACCACATCCAAGATGGGGTAGCGGCCGCTACTTGTCCCCTCCACTCACTATCACATGTCTCCAACTTAATCCAAAGAAAATCTGCAAAATATTATTACAAAATAATTAGATATAGATTTAATGGAATTTGAAGAACCTATAGAAAATGAATTAGAAATATACAAATTAACATATGAATATGAAACAAAGAATCAAGAAATAAAAGAAGAGTTAGAAAGTTCTAAGATGAAGAAGAAATAGAAAAAGAATATATAGATCAAAGTAAAAATTATATAAATATGATGAATGCGTAAGAAGTAGAAAACAATGAAATTATTAATAACCAAAAATTTCAAGAATATATAAATACGAGGAAAGTTCACGAGAAAGAAGAATAACATTTAATAACATTTAATAAAGAACAATATGATAAAATAAAAGAAAAACATTTAGATATGACAGTTAATAACATAAAAGATGGACAATTCTTAGATAAAGTAAGTAAAATATTAAAAAATAAGGAAAAATAGAAATCTCAATGTGTAGTATTAGAAAAGAAATATCCAATAGAATCAACTTTAACGTATGGAGTATTAAGAATAACTTTAATAAGCAAAGCCTTAATAGAACATGAAATATCAAAATTACCTTTTAAAGATGAAATATCAGAAATATATATTCCAGGAGTGCAAGTTATGGTAAAAGCTTATTTTCAAAATAGAATAGATTCACCATTAGAATTATTAATAACAGATGGAAGAATAATTAGTAATGTCGAAGACAGTATTTTAGGAATGATAGTAGGAAATTTAATATATAAAAAATTAAAATTTACTTTAAATACAAATTTTGCAATTAGTAGAGCGAAGAAAACATGGATAAATCAATCTTAGTATATCATAATTTACACAATGTGTAACACCCCAAATTTTGGGATTTGAAATTGAATATTACATGGAAACTTAATGTTTGAAATTTGGCTTAAAATAATTATGAGAATAATTATTGGAAATTTAACCTTATTTTCCATAATTTATTTCGGGAAAAGGATAAGTTCGAGCAAGGAATGATTTAGGCTTTAAAAAAAATTATGAATTAATATGTTAAGGCCTAGGAAAAATTAATCATGGAAAGATATAGCCTTAATCATTATTAAATTAATATTGAAATTTAAAGGCATATTTTCCATTGATTAAGGATAAATGGTTGGAAATAATTATTGGCCGAATATTTTGGGGATTTAAGATATTAATATTTCAGGGAAAAATAGGCATTTAGTTTCCTCATAATATTTGGAAAATGAAATATATATATATATATATATAATAGTAGTAGTAGTAATAATAATAATAATAATCAATTATCAATTGAAAAAAAAAAAAAGACAACAAAAACCACATAGTCTCACCAATGCCATCCACGTGCCCAGCAATAAGGAGAAATTGTACATTAGCAATAGCCATTGTCTATTAAACACTTTATGCAACATATCTGATCCATTAAAACCGACAACATAGATTCACAAGCTATCATTTTCGCTGGCCTACATATCAGTGGTTTCTTTTCTTTGGCCCGAAAGCCCAATACAATGCCCCAAACCAGTAAACTATTTAGCTTATTATTCCCAGCTCCAGCCTCATCGAAAAACAGCCCACAACCATTTAATTTAATTGACTAATAGATTCAGTCAAACACATGATAAAATATACATATCAGATCTCCACCACCTCTCGGCCAGATCACGCTGATGCATGTTGAGGAGATATACTGACAATATATCCATCAGCCGCTATACATTGGGAAGGGGCCAAATCACGCTACCAGAGGTCTAGAGCTCGTAACGTCTTCTCCTAAATCTCAGAATCAGCGTGAAAACGGTGCCAACCATCAGAAAATCCAGACCCCATACCCCCTCGAGCTCAACGCCATGTACCGTTAGTTTGATGGTTAAACCAGACCCTTGGGTCCCTATATTTATGAACCCACACTCCTTACTTATTCTCATCCGAGGACGTGAGAGGCCAAGAGGAACACATCAGCTGCTGGTTCTCTGTTTTAACATAAAAAAACAGAGGTGATAGAGAGGCATAAGGGTGAGAGTTCCATAGATAGAGAGAGAGAGGGTTACTGAAATCTTTCTTTCTTTTTCTCGGCTTAACGTTGCTGCATCGAGAGTGGTGGTTTTAGCTGAACCTTCACCATAAAAGCCAACAACTAGAGGTAATCACCGGACCTAGCTTTTCCTCTTAGCGTTCTATAAGCATTGAGTATGAAACCGTTGAGGAAGTAGTGAAAATAGTGAAAATTTCACATACAGTTTGCTGCAATGAGAGTAGTAAATAGGGGCTGATATACGTCGGTTTCAGTGTGTAGGTATATATAATAGTAAACAAAAACTTGATCCGGAATACATATAAATCGTTGCATGCATATAAAAAAAAAAGGAAAAAAAAAAGGGGGAAGAAATAAGATAATACTATAGGTGTGTGTAGAGAAACTTTGCTATTTATCTGTGCCTGATTGTGAATCCCCAGCGCTTGATGGCATCGATCACAAGCTACTCTCTACCTTATAACCCTTTTTCTTTCTTTCTTTTGAATATCGAAATATATATATATATATATATAAATAAATAAAAAAGTATCTGTTGGTATGAAAACACAAAATGATACTAAAACAATCAAAGTTGCCAATTTAGCAACAGTTAAAGTACTAAGGTGGGACCTTGAGAAATTACTAAATCAAAGAGCAGAACTAATATTTTCTACCAGGCCTGTTACTAATGTTTGATGAAGAATCTAAAAGAGGCTTGAAGGAACACTTATCTACACAGAGAATAGTCAGATTTGATAAAGATTACGGTATAGAATGCATGTGTTATGAATTCATAAAGGCGTGGCACGAAAGCAGTTGAAGAAAAAAATGCAATTTCTAGTATTGTTTTATTTTATCATAAGATTTTTTTAATAGGAGAACTATTATGACACATGAAACTAGGACGAAAATGCTTCCCACTCTTCTTATATTCCTTATGATGCAAAAATAATATGTAGAAGCAACAAGAAGACTAGATCAAGTAATCTTTTCCTAATTTAATTGATTGGAGAAAGCCAAATCTTGATATCTCACAATCTGCTTAATCTCCCTGATCATTGTTAAGGGGCATTCTCTCTTACCATGATGCAAGGCTTGATTCCTTTAAATCCATAAAGTGTGTAAGAGACAAGTCATCTTGTACGTTAAATGCATAAGACCATCCTTATGAAAATTGGAAAAAAAAATGTTTTATCCAATTTTTTTTTTTAAACCAAGAAAGTTAGGAGTAGGAACACTAATATTAAAACAATCATGCCATGCACCACTAGTTAATGGACAAGTTCCAGAGAGATAGTCTAGAGAGACTCCTCCGCATCACAACCAGACATAAGATGTAAGATTTGGAAGGGAAAATAAGAAACTTTGCATGCTGTCAAGGTATATGAGTATATATATAAATATGAAAGGTTGCTGCATAGGGAGGGAAAACCGAAATAGTTGCTGCATGAGTATATCACTGATGTCATTTTTGTTTACTGTTCAAAACTTTGCTAATGCATAAAGGGAGCTTTTGTTTGACAAAAATAATAATAATAATAATAATAATAATAATAATAAAGGGAGCTTTTGAAATATATAGACTATTGCATGTAGTGAACCCAAAACTACTCCACGTGATCTTGCTGTATGTGTTGAGTATATGTATAATAGACTCAAAATTTTCCTTGTTGCATGTGCATGCGCCCCCACCTAGAGGTTATTTAGTTTTTTTAAAAAAGTGTTGTAAATATACATAAGAGTTAAAAATAATGTTTAAGCCTTGTAACCTTGTGATTTTTGTGGTGAGGAAATTATTTGCAAAATGCATTTTTACATACTTAACTCAAATTGCATGAAGCATATTCTAAGTAGTATTAGTATTTACCAAGGTTTGGGAGAAACCATGAGAAACATTAAATAAATACATCAAGTCATATTCTTATATTATGGTTGGTATTTATTAATGTGACTGATTATTTATTAAACTAATAATTTAAAGGAGAAAGATAACATCTGAGAGTTTAAAATAATGGTAGAAAAATAATTAAATAAATAGATAAATGAAAGAGTGTTATTATTAATTAATGATAATTAAAAGGGTATTATTAGTAAGGGAATTTTTAGGGGTTAATCCATTTTTTTTAAATCCTCTAAAAATTAATTCGTAGTTAGTTACTTTGCGACGCAAGAAGTGACTAATGACAATGATAAACATTCATAGGCATACCTTGACACCTCAACCGATCCCAACATCTACCGGACCAGTTAAGGATTCAAGTTTGAGGTGGGTAACTGCTATCTTATTAGCTTGTATGTATGTATTTCATGTATGACTGATCATGGTTGCTAGATAATTTGCATGTGTGTATCCTAGCTATGGATTGGGGCTGCGTGTCCCATAGGGTCATGCGTGTCCTAAGAAAGCAACCGTGTTCCTTAAAGGGTCATGGTCCTTGGCCGTTAACCGCGGTTACGGTGCGACTTGTTTACATCGTGAATTATTCTATGCTTATACATGTATTATACTTGTGATTTATACTTCATACCCGCATACGAGATTGATCATTACCCCGGAGTTCATTCATATGAACTCCGGATCGCATGAAAGAGACAGTAGTGGTTTGGGATCAAGAGGCAAGATGCAAACAGTAAGGATTACAAAAGGAACTCTTTGGAAGAATACGAATAGATAGACTATATTTAATCGTTTATCATTTGTCTATTTTTGGATTATTGTAATAAGATACCCCTAAGAGATCGGTTCGAATCGCGAAAAAATTTATCCTCATATTTTCAAAATAAGTTATTTTATGAAAGATTTATTCCGCATTTAAGTCGTCCAAATCATTTCGATGCATGTGCACTATAACTCTGATAAATAAAGGCATAAAAAGGACGGGCGTTACACAATGTAAGATTACAACTAGGATCTAGAAGTATAAGTATAACAAGAATAATAGGACTAGTATTTACAAATGAACATAAAAAATTTATAATAAAAATAAAGGAAAAATTACAATAGATAAATATTTTATGCCCGTAATAAAAGAAATTAGAACTGATCCAAAACAAATTACTATACCCGAAATGTTAAGATTAGAATTAGATAATACTAAAAATTATTATGAAAATATCCCAAGAAGAATGATAACTAATAATATTTTAGGACAAAGATCTTTAAGAATAAATATATCGAAAATCCAAGATTAAGCATAAATATAAATCCAAGAAGAAGTTTAGAATATAATAGACCATCATCGAGTAATAGAACTAATAGAACTCTAAGTCTTAGAACAATAGATACATCACAAGAAGTTATGGATAATTTTAACCAAAGAAATTTATTAGCGTAAAGACCAATAAGTTCAAATTTAAGAGAGATTAGAGCACAAGATCAAAATTATATAAAATTAGAAGTAAAATCGATACAAAGATGGAAAGAAATTATAGGAAAAGTAAACAAATATGTAGAACAAAGTGAAATAGATATAGGATTTACAGAAGATAATCTAATATTAGAAGGAAACCAAACAAAATCTAATGTTGTATTAAGATTTAATAATAGAGATACGATTAATTTAAACCTATTAGTAAAAGAAAATTTAGGATTTAATTATAAGATAATATTAGGAAAAGACTTTTTAAAATTAGTGAAACCATATAGAATCCAAGATACAAGAATAATGATAAACCTAAATCATCAAACAATTATAATACCAAAATTATCATGATTTACAAAGACATAGATATTGAATGGGATGAAAATAGAAATAAAATAGTATTTATATATAGAAGACAAGACATAGAAAGAGAAATAGATGAAACTACATTAGTACCAGATGCAGATGTAAATTTAATAAGAATATTGATAAAAAAGTTGAAATCAAAGATTACATTATATAAGTCAAGATTAACAACTCGAAAATTTTATTAATCATCCAATGTATTTTAATCAAAACATGAGGAGATTAAATTCATGTAAAACTATAAAATTACACTTAAAAGAAAAATTGGAATTGCTCTCTAGAATATGAATCAATACCTAACACTTACGTATATTGCAAGAAACTATAAAACAAAAGTCCCAGCAGCAGATAAAAGTTTATACAGATTAATGATAAAACTTATAAGAGATGTTGACAGACTAGAATATGCAAGAATATTAGCAGCAGATAATAGATACGAGGAAGCACAAAAATTTAATAATTCACTAGTAGCAAACCAAGCAAGAGAAGAAATAATAGAAGCTTATGAATTTTGGCAACAAAGAATTGTAGCAATGGATGTAGTCAAAAGAAGATTGGAATTATTATCTAGAGTTTAATAGGAAATCTATTTGATAAACAAGATATGAAGAAAATTACAAGTATTATACAAGAAAGAAGAATGGTTGGAAGACCACCAAATCAAATAATGGTATGGAAAATATTTTATAAGTGTGACAATGATATAATTAAAATCTTAGAAACGGATAAAGCAATGATGAGATTTTTAATTAAGAAAGTAAGTAAAGAAAATAAAGAACAAAGCAATATAATAAAAAGAATAAACATTAGACGCCCAGGACATCCAAATCATAGATATTTTTAGAAGAAGAATAAGTGAAAGAGAAATGGCTAGAAAAAACCTTAAAAAGAAATTGGAAATATTATCTAGAATATGAGTAAAAGACCATTATATTATATATTAATAAAATTTAATTATGAGAAATACGAGCTAGAACATATCATGCTTTAGTAGATACGGAGCAAATTTAATAAAAAGAGCAAAATATAATGTGTTACCACCAGAAATCTGGAAAATAAAAAGTAGAATTATTAGAATGGAATCAAAGAGGTAGAGAAATACACATGTTAGAATTAGAAGCCAAAAATGTAATGGTACAAATAGGAAATTATGAATTAAAAATCCAGTAATTAAATCAATATAATGAACCTCAATGTGATATAATATTGGGATTGGACTTTTTAGAAAAATATTATCCTTTTACTTTCATAGAAAAAGCTTTAGTATTAACAACACCCCGTAAACATCAAGCTATAGGAGTAAAAATAACAAACCTCTATAAAAGAAAAGATGAAAAATTTCAAATGAAAAAAACATAAAGAAGAAGTACAATTCTTACAAAATAATGAATCAGTAAAAATAGAACCAATGTTAGCCACATTAACAATTAGAGAAGAAAAATCTATAGAACAAAGAATATTAGAAAATTTTAGTGAAAATCCTTTAATACATTGGGAAAAAATCTAAACCAATGGCAAAAATAGAACTAAAAGATTATAGTAAAAAGATAAATTGTAAACCTTATCCTTGACCGAGGATAAAGAAGAATCTGTAATGCATATAAATGAAATGAAAAATATGATTTAATAAGAGAAAGTAGATTGGAATATTTGTCACCAAAGAATGGTTGTTAAAAAACCTAGTGAAGAAAGAAGAGGAAAAAGTAGAATGGTAATAAATTATAAAAAAGTTGAATAGTATAGCTATTAGAAACAGATATCCAATACCAAAGATGAAATTATTATTTAACCTTATAAGAGGAAAGAAAGTACTTAGTAAATTTGATTGCAAATCAAGATTTTTTCAAGTAAAATTAGAAGAAGATAGTAAAAAATATACAGCTTTCAAGATTTCAAGGTTTGTATGAATGGAATATATTACCTATGGGATATCATAATAGTCCCGGATATTTCAAGAATTTGTATCAAAATTGTTATTACCTATAAGAGATTTTGTTGTAATATATATAGATGACATATTAATATTTTCGAGACAATGAGGAAGAACATGAAAAACATTTAAATTTGTTTGTAGATTTAATTGAAGAAAAAGGTTTAAATATATCACCTAAGAAATCTATATTAAGAAAACAAGAAACACCTTTTCTAGGACAGATAATAACCACAAATGGAATAGAATTACAAGATCATACTAGTAAAAAAAGTTTTAGAATTTGGTAGAATAACAAATAAAAAAAGATTTACAAGCATTTTTAGGATTAATTAATCAAGTAAGAAATTATGTTCCAAATTTAGCAAAATTAACATCAAAAATTTCTAAATTAGCGGAGAGAAAAACTGAGTGGAAATGGAATAATGAAACAATTAAAATAATTGAACAATTAAAGAAAATTTGTCAAGAATTACCAAAATTAACGATACCTTTACAAAAAGATGTAAAATGGATAATTTATACCGATGTCTCTGATCAGATCAAGGTACAAGATAATATCATGAAAATGAAAAAGGAGAAGAAATCACTAGTGCAAAAAAGGCTTTTAAGACCGGACAAAAGAGGGGTCGTAAGACCGATATGCGACCGGTCTTGTTCCACCAGATAAAAAGTCTACCATTTAAGACCGGACTCGAACCCTGTCTTAAAGAAACTCTTTTAAGACCGGACATTTAAAAACTTGGGTCTTAAAAAGTTGTACTAAATGAAGCCGAAATATTTTTTGTTCTTGTCCTAAAGCTCGACTTTTAAGACCTACCAAAAATAGGCCACTCTTAAAAGATCGTAATTATAAGACCGGATAAGACACATACGGTCTTAAAAGACGACTTTCAAGAGTGGATGATAAATACATCCGGTCTTAAAGATTTTTATTTAAGACCGGACTTCTAAATATACCGGTCTTAAAAGACCAACTTTTAAGACCGGTTTAATATCAAAACTCAAAAGTCGTCCCGACCTTTAAGACCGGTCATATAATTACATCCGGTCTTAACAAGTGAACATTTAAGACCGGCTTATTATTTTCTTGTCCTAAATTTTCCCGAATTTTTCCCCGCTGTTCTTCCCGATTATATATATATATATACACAAATCCACCGCCCAATCCAAGACATAAAAGTCGATACTTTAAGCTACGAGCTATGAACAATTATTTGAATAAATTGAATTGGAAAAAAGAATACAAATATTATTCACCATGAGCTATTTGGCCTCTTAATTAATGATTACTATGACTACAACACCTAAATTAATTCATACAATAAGATAACTTATTACTTACAAATACAATAAGTTACAAGTACAACATACATGCACCCAAAATAATATTCACCATGCCTTCATCCGATTCCCCCACCCAACAACGTAACATCCTCTTATATAACATGCCCTTTGGATCAGATCCCGCCACAAAAATAAAACAAGAACAAAATTCATAGTCAGTGACATTAACTATGAACATAGATAGAAGGAATATAATATATATAGTTAAAGCCTTAAAGTCTTCAAAGAAATCTGCATATGAATATTACCTTATGAATTGACTCTTTTATAAAGTGATATCTTCCCATATCCCTTCTTGATGATTACTTCTTATGCCGGGTTCATTATCCGCTTCATCTTCTTCGTTCATGTCCTAGACCCCTTGAAAAAGGAGTACTCTCGTGAATACCATAATTTGAATTCATTTCCTCATCAATATCAATGACCCTCTTTCCTTGGAGAGCTACGGACCACATTTTATTTTCTTGATCGGTGATATAGAACACTTGTTTTGCCCGGGTCCGCCATAATAAAAGGTTCATCTCCAAAACTTTTACCATTGACATCGACTAACGTAAATCCTAGCCGATCGATCCGAACACCATTATTGACATTAACCCACTTGCATTTGAAAATGGGAAATCTAATTTTTACATAGTCCACCTCCCAAATCTCTTCAATAACCCCATAATATGGCATGACCGCCAATAAAGGGCTCTTGTCTTTCGAACTCGGAGAAGTGCATAGATTCAGCCTCTAACATAACACCACCGTTCGGACCGTGCTCGTATCATCTAGGGACTTTGTGTAAAATGTATAACCATTGATCACATACGAATTCCAACTTATGACATCAACCTCGGGACCACCCGCTAACCATTTGATTGTATCGTAAACACATTCCTCTCCCTCGACCTTTTGTTTGAACCAATTTGCAAAAGTTCTCCGTTATGCTCCCTAATCAACCTTTGTTCGGTCATTCGATGATTTTCTTTCCTTACAAATTTGCTTTATGTGCAGCTATCTTTGGCTTGAACTTCATCGACGTTATTCAAGATGTATAAGTGGACTTGTGACAATTCATCGGATCCACACTCTTTACGGAAGACCCTCGTTTACCCCCATCGCTTGCGACGTTTTGGAAGCCCAATATGTCTTACTTTGGCCAAATAATTTTGACAAAATTCCATGGCTTCTTCGAAACATATTTCAACAATCGATGCTTCGGCCGGTATGCGTTCTTCACGTACCCTTTTAGGAATTTCATAGATCTTTCAATTGGGTACATCCACCGTAAATGGATAGGGCCGCACATCTTTATCTCCCTCACTAGATGAACAATTAGATGAACCATGATGTCAAAAAATGTAGGAACAAAAAGCTTCTCAAGGTGGCACAAGATAAGATATCCTTCATTCTCCAATTCATCCAACTTTTCAATCTCGAAAACTTTACCACAAAGCGCATTGAAGAAGACATAAAGTCTAGTCAAAATGACCTGAAGATCATATTCGGTGATGCCTCGAATAGCTATTGGGAGTAGCTGTTGCATCAAGACATGACAATCATGAGACTTTTGGCCTACTAATTTCAAGTCCTTCATTGATACAAGCCTCTTCAAATTTGAAGAATACCCCGTGGGAACTTTTGTGCCATGTAAACACTCACAAAACTTCGTTTCTCATCCTTAGACAAAGTATGAGTAGCGGGGACAATAAGTTCTCTTCCCATCTCGGCCTTGGATGTAACTCTTCGCGTATTCCCATTGCTATCGATCCAATCTTGCCTTCACACCATCCTTGGAACTACCTTGTATGTTGAGAAGCGTGCCGACAATACTATCACATACGTTTTTCTCCACATGCATGACATCAATACTTGTGTCTCACATCAAGATTGCGCCAATATGGAAGATCGAAGAATACAGATTTCTTTTTCCATATATTTGTTTCTTTTCTACTCTTTGTAGTCTTACCGAAGACGACATTGATATTTTTTACCTTTTCATAAACTTGCTCCCCATCAATGCCACTGGAGCATCTTCATACTCTTGGCCACCAAAAAGGCTTTCTTTAATCGACGATATAGGTGGCCCCGTCTAAGAAATCTCCTATGTCCAAGATAAACCGTCTTTCTTCCATGTTGAAGTTGATGGTAGCGTGTGCCTTCTTCACAAACCGGACATGCTTTATGGCCTTTTACACTATACCCTGACAAGTTCCCATATGCTTTGGGAAGTCGTTTATAGTACAAAATATCATGGCTCGCATTTTAAACACCTCCTTCTTGAAAGAGTCAAAAACATCAACACCTTTCCCGCCCACAACTCCTTCAAGTCTTCGATCAAGGGCTGAAGGTAAACATCAATGTCATTTCCGGGTTGTTTCGGTCCCGAAATCAACATAGACGATGATGTACTTTCGTTTCATGCATAACATTGGAGATAAGTTGTAAATAATCGTAGTACAGGCCATGAACTATGTATGCTTTGCTAAGGCTTCCATATGGATTCATGCCATCCGTGCTAAGGGCAAGCCTAAGGTTCCTAGGTTCTTCGCCGAAGTTCGAAATAATTGATCGATTTTCTTCCATTGAGAAGAATCAATGGGATGTCGAAGCTTTCCATCGAAATCCTCTCATCTCGCATGCCACCTCAAATTTTTTTCATCATTTTCATTCGCAAACAACCGCTTGAACCTTGGTATGATTGGAAGATACCACAACACTTTTGCAGGCCCCTTATTTGACTTGTACCTTGGGGTTTCACATTTCGAACAATTCTCGCTCCTCTTCAAACTCTTTTCTATACAATACGCAATCATTCGGGCATGCATGGATCTTTTTGTACTCCATCCCCAGTGGACAAAGTATTTTCTTAGCATCATAGTATCGATGCGGCAACACATTATCATCCGGAAGCATGTCCTTAAAAGCCTCAAGCATTTCTGAAAAACTCTTGTCGCTCCATCCATGACGTGCCTTCAAGCTTACCAATTTCAATACAAAGCATTCAACAATTGGTATTTTTTACACCCACGGTATAGAGGGGTCTCTACGTCACTGCACATATTACCATATGCATGTGATTGATGAAAAGCCTCTTCTCCTACATCACGGATAATGTCCTTTATGTGATCATCCATATCCGTGTCATTATCATCAAAGGCCACTTCCCTATGTTGAGACCCACTTGGTATTTTTTCACCATGCCATACCCATACCGTATAAGTCTTACAAATTCCTTCACAAATTAAATGTGTGTGTATAACTTCAGGACTTAGTCGCCTCTCATTCAAACATTTTACACAAGGGCAATAAAACTTCCCACCCTCGGCATGGGCATTTTGTTTAGCAAATTTTATAAAGTCCCTCACCCCATTCGATATTCAACACTCGTCCGTTTAGCATTTATCCAACTCGTGATCCATAGTAGAATTCCTATATATATAGACGAGAAAGATTTAACATACATATATATGCTCAAATGTCGGTTATGTCTTTTTTTTTTCCTTTTTTTTTTCTGGATAAACTTGCTCATTAAATGCAGAATGAAGAATCACTTTTGGTCATAAATGTATCGCAGTGAATCCAAGAACCAAAATAAATGCATGACGAGGAAATTAATGCATCACGTGAAGGTCTTGTGGACTCACCGTAGCATATAAATTCAAATGCGTTTGCTTAGTCTTTCTTCTCCTGCCACGAACGTTGATGTTGAAGACTGCAAGAGTAACCTAAAAACATTTATTAGTCAGTTGGGTAGGTCTAAAGTGCAATTATAATCTTCAAAATACAATATCGATTAACAACACGTAAAACCCACAAGAACATTTGATCGATTTCGCTCAACCCAGGAAAAACCCGAACGATGAGCGGGAAAATCATAAAGTTATATAACCGAAACACCTCTTACAGCTTGGTCTATAGACGTTTAGCTAAGGAACCAGAAAGTGATTGTCGAGAGAGCAACGCGAACTAGCGATGAAGTGGCGACAGAACCTGAGTAACACTTTAGGCGCGACAAGAGAAGTTCAGAGAGGGAAATTTAATATTCCGCGCGACGTAGCGAGACATGTTTTATATTTTGGATTTTATTAAGACCGGAGTTTTATAATACTCCTGGACCTAAATTGAGACAATTAAACCAGTTCATTAAAAAGTAGACGGTTCTATATATAAAATTTTTTAAGACCGCCGTTTTATAATACTCTGGTCCTAAAATTCCTCGTTTATGTGATTTCTAAAAAGGATTTGGCGAGCGCAGCAACTGAATGAATAAAAATTAAAGGAAAACTGGAGTTTCTTTAATTACATATATTACTTGCATATGCACGTACACAAGAAAAAAATACAAAACAAAAACAAGCAGAAAATTATCAAAAACAAGAATCTGACTAAACATCTCCTAAAGCTTATTATCCTCCAAAGCCTTGGCGATTTCGGCGTGAAAAGACATTAATTTCCCACCGGAGATCGCAAGTTTCTGTCTTACTCGAATCACCACAATGCTTCATTAGAGGAAAGAGGAGAGGGCCGATGTAGTAGTCGCGGTGGGGCCAAGAGGTTGGAGAGGGGGAGCAGGAACCTCTTCATCATCCGAAGAAATAACAATGGGTCCAACGACCCGAGACTCTTCTACGTCACAATAGGACGGACTCTCGATGGAGGAGGCGCACCGTATAACAATCGACGGAAGGCACGAGCATCACGACTAAGAGCACCCCTATGAGCGCTCTCTTGTATCTAACCATGGTTTGAGCAAATTGGGCGAGAGGTATGAGGAGTTAATTAATAGACGCAGAGTGTTCTCGATAGCCACGTACGTAGTTTGGAGTTACGAGGTAGTGAGGAATTAATAAGGAGTTATAGGTACGTGGTATAAAATTCCATTATTTAATATTTTTGCAATTCATTTTATTTTAAGACCGACCTTTTATCATTAACCCGGTACTTATAGGTATGCGGTATAAAATTCTATTATTTATTTTTTTTAAGACCGATCTTTTATAATAAGTCCGGTCCTAAAAGTCTTACTTTTAAGACCGACCTTTTATCATTTACCCGTACTTACACACCGTTCAAATGAATGATGCGAGTCTCTTCGGCTTCCGATAAACTTCCCAACTAGGCGTCTCCTCGTATTCGATGAACAATGCGTCTCCTCGTTAAAGCTTCCGGCGTTTCACATTGTTCGATGGGTTCTCTATTTAAACCCGTTGTTACTGTACTTTCTTCACATTCTTCTCCCCCAGGTCCTCCGTTTCCTCCTCATCCTCTTCAACCTCAGCCCCCTCCGCCACCGCCTCCTCCAAATCCGATTGTGAAGCAGTTGGTGTAGTCATCATCAGTAGCCCGCATCGATCAAATCGATCGACATTTGGGCCAATTGGTTCAGCTTGCTCATACCATGAACAACAAGCCGAACATGGTACTCCACGCCAATGACGTGAAGTACGATCCCGCGAAGACGACTCCGACAACTCGACGACTCGACGCCCCCTCCCTCTCGACTACGAGAGGGATTAGTTTTTTTTGTTGTATTTTTATTTTGTTTTTTTTGTGATTCTTTTTGCCCTATAGGGCGCGCATAAAAAAATTAGTAAATAAAATATTTTTAAATTTTGTTCTCGTGCGAGTTTAGTACTTTATCCATTATCTCGAACACGGAAAGAAATAAACAAGGCAACTATGAAGGATGGATAATGGCAGACTAAAAAACCTAAAATAAAAGAACGAAGACTTTAGTTAGTAAATCGACGGTCCTAAAAATACGCCATTTTTGTCACTTTGGTTTCCATATCCGATTGCCTCTTGTCCTTTTCATTCTCGTCTTTCTTTTTCCGACAAAAAGGAAACAAACAAAACACTCGTCCCGTGTAAATCCAACAACAGAAATTCACAGAATACAGTTAAGAACATACAAAAAAAAGGATCTTTTACCTTATTCGGATAAGAACAAACAAAGTGACTATTCTTCTCAAGGTTGGACCTTCGTTATTGTTGGTTTTACCTCCCCATGTTAGAAACAAAGTGTCCTTTTCATTATCTTCCTTCTTTTTCTGACAAAAAGACAAAAGACAAAATAAAAGGGACACCGATAATGCTGCTTTACACATGGAGAGGTAAAAATGAAGATAATGGAGGACCTAGCTTGAGCAGAACGCCAGAACCTCGGTTGTTTTCAACCCTATCCATTTAATTTGTGTGAAAAGAGGTATCTAAAGGTGATTGACTTTTAAGATCGCACAAATAAAAACATATGGTCCTACAAGTTAAGCGGACTTGTAAGTAAAGGACTTTTAAGACCGATTATTTATAATAACACGGTCCTAAAAGTTCCTGTGACTTTTAAGACCGACCTTTTATAATACGTCAGGACCTAAAAGTTCATGCGGACTTTTAAGCTTTTAGGAGCGGACACTAAAGCAATATACGGTCCTAAAAGTCTCATACTTATTACACCTAAGACTTTTGTGGACCTTTAAGACCGGACATGCTTTTGTAATGAACGGTCCTAAAAGTCTCAAATTTCCAACACTAAATTAAATAGCTATATCCACCATCCAATAATACATTCGAAACCCAAAATGGACACAAGAAAATTGTTCAAAAAATTAACTAAATTTATTTATTGAATTTTACATTGCCTATGTATATTTACAAATGAATTGTTCAAAAAAATAAACAAATTTACGAGAAGATCGATTATTGTTGCTACGAATATACTTACAAATGAATTTAGGACATTAATTATTGTCCTTTTTGTGACTCTAAGATCGAGACCATACGATATTCACAAAACACATTGCGTATGTGCTCCAGTTCATCATAAGAAAAGGGAGTTTTGCATTGAAACATCTGTAACATCAAAGACAAAGAATCGAATTAACTTGCGTGCATATTTCATTTGTAACAATAAGCGAAACTGAATTAACTTGCATAATATGTAACATCAAATACATTTACCTTTGCGTTAATTTAGTATCCCCCTCGCGTGGTAATATCATACATGTGTTTCATGATGTACGGCCACATAAGTTGGACGCCGTGGTTGCCGACGGGTCTAAAAAGAACAAGAAATATATATAAGAGCATATATATATATATATAGCTTAATGACCAAGTTCACAAGGCGTTGTGCTACAAATATTGTACCAACCTCGGGTCATACCATATGGGGTTGTCCCGAGTACCACGCCTTTTCTTTTCTACTCTTTGGAAGGTCCTCATGGCACTATCATCAAAATCACAAATTTATCAATGATTCACTGAAAATTCACAGAGATATTTCGACAAGAGAATCAAAATGACATGCTTACTCGTTGATGGTCTGCACCAACGTAGGCAATGGCTCACCGTGAGTGGAGCATAAGAAGATAACTTTATGCTCCTCCATGCACATGAGGACCAACTGCCAATGGCGGCTGAAAATTCACGTCAATAAACTATACTCAGTGATATATGTAGCGAATTAAGTCAATTGCGGACAAGATTTTTGATATGTACCTGTGGAAGAATGGATAAAAGTACAACTTTCTTTTCACTTCACACAACCTCTTTGATATGTACTCTGTCTCTCCTCCATGGATGTTTGACTTGAATAGACAGGGGCACAAGAATCCAAAATCGTTGATCCCGCCATTTTGAACCAATTCATGATGCAAGAACCTACAATAATGACATCGATCGGGGAATTAGTATATATGTATGTATGTCTAAACGATGCATTTAAATTATGTACTCATAGACGAGAAGATACTTACTTCATAAAAATTTGAACAAGCGCATCGGTAAGCTCCCGTCGAGGAAGCGGCGGGGACTCAACATCAACGGTGTCAACTTGAACGGGCCGAGGATGAGGGACGCCTACTACTTCATTGGCGGGCCACGATTTATCCTTAAAATATCCACTCTTCATCGATCGGATATTTTTTCCTGGGCAAAAACCAACTTAGCGATGGGGATAGAGCTTGAGGAGGGGATGGAGCTTGACGAGGGGATGGAACTTGAGGAGGAGGGTTTGAAGCTTCGGGAGCAGTAGAGACATGTACAAGCATCATCGGCCAAGGGATGAAGGTTCCCTTGACATCACTCACAAGCTTCACTCATCACTTTGGAGAGGGAGCGGTGCATCAATGATCACCTTTTCAATTGACACTCTGACTTCATCATCAGGCATTTGTTGGTGGTGTACAGTTGATCCCAAGTTGTGAACAGTCCCTTTTGCAACCAATAATCGTCCATCATGATGATCGGGATCCTCCACATAAAGGTCACAAGGTTGCTCGATCATTCCAACAATGCAGCTCCCTCTAGTGCTCGCTGCAAAGTTGCGGGTGAGTGTGTGAAGGGAACACCGGTCTCGGACGATTGCTCAAAAGCAGCCTCATCTCGACTCGGTTCCTCCCTCATCCGGCTCATCCGGGATTGAAACATTGCGATCATTGATGCTTCTTTAGCAGAACCCAAGATCTGGTCCATCTCCTCCCGGTAACCATACTTTGTCTATGGCGTTTGGATGTACAAAAGACTTGCTTTATGCCTACCCGTCCTCCAATCCCCCTTACATACCCGGGTGATCCGGTTTTCCGGTCCAACGGTCGAACATCATTCCTCCCGTCCGACACAAAAGATCCCTCTGCTTCTTTCTTTTTAAGATCTTCCCGTAAGATACGGATAACGAGAAGCTTAGTAATGAAACATGTTTAGTAACTAAAAAATAACAATAACGATACTTACAATTCTTTCAAAGCAAGTAGATGAGTTTGTTCACTCGTGTAGGCGCCGCTTGGCTTTTGCCGAATATGCAACCACAACTCCTCGCGACGTATTGGAGATGGAGGAGCATGTATCACGAAGGATTGGATTACGCTTCATCATCCAATCTCTTCCGCTTGGCCGCCATCAAATCTTTTTCGGCCTTTTGATATCCGCCGCGAGAAGCCCTATGAGGGCAATAATTCTTTCTACCTATCTCCTGTGCTTGTTCCCTTCTTTTACGTGAATCGGGATTGAAAACATCTATTAATTATGAATTCTAGCCATGCATGTCACTAACGAAATTAGAGAACTTCGCTTCATATGAACGTCAATCAAACAAAGTAGTCAAATTCTTCACTTCATCAAGTTTCAACATTTTATTTAAGGAAGATGTAGAATTGTATAAGAAATTGGAGCTATGTTTTGTAGTGCTAGCTAGATAGATAGGTTAAGAAACAAAAGAGAATTATGCTTATAGAATAATAAAACTTGATCCTTTTTAAGGCATCCAGTGGGATCAGCGATCCCCATTAGATAGTAACAATTGGGTATATAAAGTTTCCCCCTTTTAAGACTATTCATTTCCTCCTTTGCAAGACAAACCATTACACAATTAATACCTTCTCATCGGTAATTTACCTTTTTAGGGTTGACATATCGGACTTGCATAGATAAAGGCGGAAATGTATACTTCTATTCACACACCGAACCATTATATAACTAACGGGATTAGATGAACACAATAACATTCACATATCCGCACAGTTAATAAGCAAACAAAAGGGAAAACAAAACTAAATATAAACTCACGAGCTTCGTGGGAGTGGTCTACGAAGAACAAATTGTCGCCAAATTCGTTCATCAATAAATGTGTAAACTTCCCAAGGATGTTTGGCAGGCGGAACATCGGAGAAAATATATGTGTTAGCGAGAAAGGTCTTAAACTTCCTCCACCGATCAGCACAATAAGACAATGTCTTGTCTTTCAACTTCTAACTGTCAGGGACAATGTATGTAACCCGGATAGTCTCCCAAATAGGATCCTTTACATTCTTAGAGTCCACACTTTTCCACTCATCTCAAGATGCTAACCTTCTTTGCGTGCTAGACAGTAAACAAAACTATTATATTTGCTTTTATTAGGACCGACGGTTCCAACCTTTCATCAAACTGAATCTCGAGCTTTGACCCGAAAGTTCGACTTAGGGTCACATCCATCATTTGTGTGCGGGGCGATTAAGAGCCTCATTGTGAGATGAAGAGAGTTCGTTCTCACTCACACCGATCACACCGAGGAATCGGCGTTGCCGGAACACGAATAGATTCGTTTTCACCGTCCATTTCGAGATAGGAAGAGAGGAATGCCCGAGCAAATGAGAGAGTAACAGGGGCTGATGGTACGTGGGCGAGGAAGAGAGGTAATGCAACGGGGAAGGGTTTCGGAACGTGAACGAGGTTCTCCACGAGTAACAAAAGCTTTCGCGAAGAAATGTATAACTTGCGTGGATTTTTAAGACCGGATGAAAAAGAGACGGTCTTAATATTTACATTAATCCCGGTCATATTAAACGTCCGATCTTAAAAGTTTAACCTTTAAGACCGTTCCTTGTAAAACGCCGGTCTTAATATTAATGAACTTTTTCGTACCGGAAGTATCATATGTCCGATCTTAAAAGGAAACTTTTAAGACCGTCTTTTTGATAAGTTCGGTCTTAAAACTTTAGACTTTTTACATTTAAATTTTTCCTTATTATGTTTTACCGCGAAAAATATAAGTACGGCTATATGAGATATATTTAGAAAGTAATTGAAATTTCAGTTCAATTTTTAAGACCCGTTGTATTTTAGTCGGTCTCAATAATGTTTTTAAGAATGGTGAGAAATTGGTCCGGTGCAAGAAGTTCTTTATATTTACAGAAAGCGCCACGGTCATTCCTTTAAGACCGGGTGTCGATTCTCCGCTCTAAATGAGGCGATCTTAAAGCCCTTTTTGCACTAGTGAATTATAACTAAATATGCGAGTGGAAAATTCTTAGAAACACAGTGGAAATATCATTCAAATTGAAAAGAATTACTAGCAATAGTAAAAGCGGTAGAAAAATTTAAATTATTTATAGTAAATACACAATTTATTATTAGGACTGATAATACACAAGTAAAATCTTGGCTTGATAAAGGAATAAAAACAAAAAAATTGGCAAACAAAATGTTATTTAAATGGCAAGGAGATTTAGCTTATTATGATTATGTTATTGAATATGTGCCAGGAAAGAATAATCTTATTGCAGATTTTATGAGCAGATCGAACTAATGTAGGATCCACTTCAGGACTAAATTCTAATCAAACTTGTAATGGGTGCCAGACAGCTTTAGCAGATTTAAACATTCTAAAAATGAATGTGAGTTTGTTAAATAGTCAGTGCAGTTCGACCATACAAGGTCTTGTAAGCAATATTGCACATTTAAATCAGGAAGTGGAAAATCTATTCAAGAGAATAGAAAAGTTAGAAGGAAAAAGAAATGTAAGTACTGCTAAACCAGCACAACAAACTGAAATGCAATTAAGTTCTTTAAATGAGTCATACACTCAAATTGGGTCATCCACCCAAACCCAAGGAAATAGAAATGGGTCATCTACCCAAGGAAATGATAGTGGGTCATCTACCCAAACCCAAGAAAATGTTATTGGGCCTACTGCCCAAGCCCAAACACAACCAACCCAAACACTTCAAACTATAACCCCTTTTAGTGAAATTATAAAAGCCCAAATGCAAGAGGAAGCCTGAAGAAAAGAAAAAGGAAAAGTCATAGAAGCCTCTACCTCACAGCCTAGAATTACTAGAAGTGATTCATTTGATACTTACCCTAAATATCAATTTTTCAGAAAACTTGTTAAGAAAACTGGAAACATGGAAATTTCAAATCCACATGTTAAATATGCCTCTCATTTTGCTTTTAACAAAGTTGTAGCTTACCCAGGAACTTCACCAGACCTAATAAGAATTTTATACCAATATGGAGTGTGACATGCTATTTATTTACCCAGTAATCCTGATCCCAAAGAACTCAAAGAACTGCCACTACCAGTGTAAGAAGCAGCCAAAATTTATATTGGAGTTATAACGCAACACAGTGTATATATCAGATTTTATTCTACAATTGCAGAAATCACACTAGAGAAGTTTTATCCTCCAATTACTTTAATCAAGTTTGGAACAACAAAGAAACCCATAGAGACTGATGCAGAAGTGAAAGAAGACATTTAAGATGATGAGGAATTTCAGAACAAGATGTCTAATATTAGAGCTTAGAATTATCATATTATTTTTCAAGAAATGAAAAGAGCAATTAATATTGAGAAGCAATGGGTATATTATTGCGGTTTAACAACAATAATTGTAGCACTTGGAAAGACTTCACATGATCAGCCTCTATTCATACAATGGTATGACCTACGAGAGAACAACAAAATGGAAAATTCGAGAGAAGACAAAGAAGAAGATATGTAATCTCTTGGCGAATACTCTAATCACAGGTGTAAGTTTTGTGAAGAAAGAGAAAAAGCTATGTAAGATATTGAAGATCCAGAAGTAGATCTTAGTGTCCTTTAAAAATTTGAAGACAAATGGAAGACGACAAGGAAAGAGCTTGCCGACACCGACAGAGTGCTGATAGGCTAAGTTAGAAAGCAAAGGAGTGCAAGGATAGCTATGCAACATGTTCGGTAGAAATTTTGCCGACAATGTACAATATTGTAAAAAAAAATCATAAAAAGACGAAAAGAAAGGCATCTTTCAATTTGCAATTTGTTTCATACGCATGCATAAAACCACCACCTTTAAGTCACCTTTATAGGTTTTCATAGGAATGTCAACTTTATGTCCTAAGTTATCACCTTTATGTCTTAGGCATTATTAGTATGTCTTGTAAAATATTCTCTTACATGTCTTGTGTCTGATTAGAATAGGAAGCAGTTGGGTATGCCGACTATCTATAAAAAGCCACGTAATTCTTCATTGTAAATCATCAACGAAAAACCAATATCACTCAGCTTATTACTCTCGTATTGTACCCAATGTTCTTGAGAAATAAGATTCCAACAGTTTAGTCATTTCCTTTTTTGAAGCATACTTCAAATATCTGTGGAACAAGTTTAAGGTATGTCTTTTTAACTTTCTAAGGGGATCAAATTAGGGAGTAATATTATCAGCAATTTATTAGTTATGGTCCTGTAAGACACACATGGTTATTTGCTCAAATAAGTCTAAGGTTTGGTTATGATCATATAAAGGCCATAAAATCAAATTTTAGATTACGCCTCCAGTAGGAAACGAAGGAAGACTGTGCTGAATGTGGTCTGAAGTAGGAATGTCAAAGATATGATTTATTCTCTGTAAAAGTATTCCTATATGAAAAAGGACAGGTATCCTTCCATGGCCCGGATCATGTTTGGTCAACCCTTGAAGCTTGATGGTTGGTTATAGTACCCATATCTTCTCTATATTTGAGCTTATAACCTGGTTGTTCTCTATGCATAGCTTTTTCTCTTTCTTCACAAAACTTACACCTATGATTAGAATATTCTGCCAAGAGATTACATATCTTCTTCTTTGTCTTCTTTGAATTTTCCATTTTGTTGTTCCTCAGCCGGTCATACCATTGTACGAATAAAGGCTGATCATGTGAAGTCTTTCCAAGTGCTACAATTATTGTTGTTAAACCGCAATAATATACCCATTGCTTCTCAGTATTAATTGTTCTTTTCATTTCTTGAAAAATAATATGATAATTTTGAGCTCTAATATTAGACATCTTGTTCTGGAATTCCTCGTCATCTTCAATGTCTTCTTTTAATTCTACGTCAGTCTCTATGGATTTCTTTGTTGTTCCAAACTTGATTAAAGTAATTGGAGGGTAAAACTTCTCTTGTGTGATTTCTGCAATTGTGGAATAAAATCTGATATATACGCTATGTTGTGTTACAACTCCAACATATATTTTAGTTGCTTCTTGCAAGGCTGGTGGCAATTATTTAACTTCTTGAGGATCAAGATTATTGGGCAAATAAATGGCATGTAACATACCATATTGGTATAAGATTGTTATTAATTCTAGTGAAGTTCCTAGATAGGCTACAACTTTGTTAAAAGCAAAATGAGAGGCATATTTAACATGTGGATCTGAAATTTCCATGTTTCTAGTTTTCTTAACAAGTTTTCTGAAAAATTGATATTTAGAATAAGTGTCAAATGAATTACTTCTGGTAATTCGGGGTAGTGAGGTTGAGGCTTCTATGGCTTTTCCTTTTTCTTTCCTTTGGGCTACCTCTTGCAATTGGGCTTTAATAATTTCATTAAAAGGGTTTATAATTTGAAGTGTTTGGGCTTGGGCAGTAGGCCCAATAACATTTTCTTGGGTTTGAGTAGATGACCCACTAACATTTCCTTGGGTAGATGACCCATTTCTATTTCCTTGGGTTTGGTTGTGTTAGTTATGATTAGTTTTGATGATGTCTTCTATAGATGCCATTAAGAGCAAAAAGATTGTATATTATACTTATCTTCTATATTGGCTAACTACGATATATGTTTAATGTAGATTAGTCCAAGTTGAATTATAAAGATTAATCAAGACGGAGACAAGAGGCTTCGGAAAGAAGAATTTGTAAAGAATATCAAGGAAGCAAGAAGTTATGAAAATATTTTGGGAATAATCAAGAAGAAGAGGAGATATTGAAAAATGTAGAGAATGATGAGTCCAAAAAGAAAGAAAGAGTTGAATTACGGAGAATGATTAAGAGAAGAGAAGAAAGAAAGAAGAACTTGCTCAATGGAATGAAGAAAATCATTATACAAGTTCTTAGATTGATTCTAGAAGTCCCCACAATGATATGGAAGTTGGAACGGCTCAATCGGAGTTAAAATAAGCAAAATCAAATGAGCTAACTTGAGCCAGGAAGCTTAACTCGAGTTAGAACGGTTATCTATAGTGTTTTGGGCATCTAGGATGGTTAACTCGAGTCAAGAACATCACTACCTCGAGTCCGGGTCAAAACTCGAGGCATACATTCTTCTGGCTCGAGTCTGGGTCAAAACTCGAGGCATACATTCTTCTGGCTCAAGTCAATAGTGATTTCCAAGTGATTTTCACTTTCTGGACGAGCTTGACTCGAGTCAGGCTTCATTTACCTCGAGTCAAGTGCACTTACAGCAACTCTAGTGCACTCTGTTTCACGTTCAGCTCGGGCGACCTCTGGTAATTTGATGATATCTCTCAAACCAGGAATCGGATTGACATGAAAATAGTGGCATATGAAACTAGACTAACAACACGTACTTTTGACAAACCTTCAAGGCCAAAGGAGTCCAGATGAGAGAGCTATGAGTTTTACAAGTTGGCACAAACAGCACCGTCATAGTCCAGACCAACCTTCGGTAATTTGAGTGTATATCACAAACTAAAAATCCAATTGAGCTACAATTGGTGCCATTGGAAAGTAGACACACAGATATTTCCATCAAGACTTGAATCAACCAAAACGGAGCTCGGACCAGGGAGATATGGCCCTCAAAAGTTGACACTCGAAATTCTGGAATCAATTCAGCAAGCTTTGGTTTTCCTTCTATATCACACTTTGGAGAGCAGTTTTTACCTCGAGTTAAAGAGTGTACCTCAAGTTATATGGCCTTCCCAAGAGTTTGAAGAATGGAGAGAAGTTTTTAACTTGAGTCTGAAGTGTTAACTCGAGTCAACGAAACCTAATACACCATGAATCTGCAGAATTCACTCGAGTCTCTTCAAATACAACCTCGAGTTGATTAACTCGAGTCAAAGAAGCTTATGCCTCGAGTCAAATAGCATTTTCCAATGATCAAACTGATTTCAACGATGCACAAACTCGAGTCAAGTATTTCCACGACTCGAGTTTTTCCTTCGCCTCGAGTCTAAGCTTTCCTTACCTCGAGTCAGTGTGTTTCTATTTCGAAAGAGGACTTGTGTATACATCAAAGTTGTAATACCCGGATAATTATCTATCTGGAATACTATATTTTAGCAAATAATACCTATTTGGAAATAGGTGAATATGTGGTTTTAAAACCTTGTAGGATACTTATTCTATTGTCTAGGAAAATTTCTAATGAAATTAGAAGGATTAAAGTGTCAAAATCCCTAAATGCAATTATGGGCCATGAAATGCCCTGAAAATATTATGATAAATCCCAAGAGGCAATAAAATATTTATTGAAAATTAGAAAGTATGTTGTCCCTAATTTTAGGAATTTTGGGATTATTTCCCTTGAAAAATAATTAGGCAAAATTAAATATAATTTTGGGGAGCATAAGTTGCCCCATGATTTTTAATATGATATGTGGGACATAAAATACCAATGTCAATGAAATAGTTGTGAGAAAATGATTAATCATAATTAAGAAAATTAACAACAATTAGTAGGCAATTAAATTAAGCTAGTTGTGTAAATTGTATATTTAATTTAATGGCAACCAAAAGAGCATCAATTAGGGAAATTCTAACTTGATAAAAATATACAATAATAAGTAGGATTTTTCTACACAAATGAAGAGCCAAGATTTAATCCCATAAAGTTAAATCCAAAGGCCTAAATTAATTGCATGTTTAAATCCTTAATCCATGGGAAAATGAATTAACCAATAAGAAGCCATGAAATAATCAATGTTTTGGCAATTAAAAAGCAACACAAATGGCTAAATGGAGGTGCATGTCGATCAGCCTAATGGGAAGGAAATAAGAAACAATAAACTATGTTAAAGTAGAGTTGAAAAGTCAAACTTTTCAACTAACCAATGAAAAACCATGAAATAAGCATTATGTTTTTAATAGAAAAACACACTAAATGGCTAAATAAAGAAGGGCACGGTTTTGCTTGTGGGAAAAGAAGAATCAATTGTTTTAATAATTAAACCACACACACATGAGAGCACATGGGAGGATTTATGAGGGAATACACGGTTCATGTGGCTTGTAATGAAGGTGGAAAGTTGTTTAATATAAAAATAGAGCACATGGAAGCAATTAATTCATGAAGACTTTTGGGGCAAAAGAAAATTAAAGCAAATTTGATAAAGTTTGAAATCCTGAAGCAAATTTGATAATGGTTTGAAATCCAAGAAATATCGATGTACACGGTAAAAACTCAAAACAACAAATAAAGTTAGAATTTATGCAAATTTAAATAGTTGTGAAGAAGTAGGAACCCTGGAGAGAATATAAGGACTTATCTTGAACCCACATAATTTAACCTCGAAAGTAAGTCTGGTAAAAGCTATTTTTGCAAACATTGAAGAATAAGCTTAGTACAACCAGGGGAATCTACTTAGACTATAATTCTGGATATTCAACTGTTAATCAAAAAGCATACTCAGAATTCAAAAGTATTAGTAATTGATCAAGCAACCAAAAATGGATTTCGTTAAAGTAAAACCGAAGACTCGGTTGGAAGAAACTTCTTCATTAAGTATGGGTCCAATGGTTAAGATTAAAAATTCTCAACTAAGTTTAGATCCTATGGTGGAAATTGAGGAAGAGGAAGTTCAAAATAATTGCAAGAATGCCATGACATTTCACTATAAATAGAGGGCTTCCCTCTTCATTCTCTTCACACCAAAAACCATTATAAGCAAGAGTGGAGTGAAGCAAGAAGGAGGAGGGAGTAGCAAGAGTCTTCAAGAGGTAAGCTTGTTTTTAGTTTCTAGTCTTTAGTTTTATAGTTCTTAGTTGTTCTTAGTAGTTCTTAGTATAAAGGTTAGTTTGATCTTTAAATCTTCCAAGAAGTTTTGATTTCATGTTGTTATGATTAAAAATGTCTTTATTTCGAAAATATGGTGGAAAATATTGTGGAGCAAAATTCTTGGAAGTTAAAGATTAAAGTAGCGAAGTTACGCGAAATTTTCGGTAAAATTTCTGGGCAAACAGCGAAAGAAATGCTAATATTTTATGTTGGAAATGAAGCCCATAAATCATGAAAATTTCCAGAAATAAATTAGATATGTAGGTCTTTCCGAATATATATAATATGTAGCGTTTTGATTCCTGTACAAAGAGATACAACCAGTTGAAGTTAGGCCATATTTCTGGACGAAATTCTGGGCAACGTTGAGAAAAATGAAAACTGGGAATTTTTCATAAATTCTGGGTATATACAAGTATTTTTCCTTGAAAATAGACATCCTAAGGAGTCCGGAGAATTTTACGGATCCTCGTTTGGATGTTTGTAGATTTAATTATGATTTTGCGAAGTTAACCGAAAATTCTGCCCAGAAACTCAGCATAGCGTTTTTAATAAAATGTAAGGGCAAAATGGTAATAATAAATCCACCAAGGGTAGAAAGGTAAATTAAACCCTTAGGATATTATTCTAAGCAATATGATATTTATCAAATATCATATAATAATCTGACGATAATGTATAGGATATCCGGAAGTCCGGAGTCGGTTCAAAGGTCGTCGCATGTTGGCCATTACACGGTGAAAGGTACGTTCGCGTCTTAACACTAACTCGATGCTTATTGTATGCTTATATGTGATAGACTAATTCATAAATACATGGACGGGACTCTGTCTCGGGTCATGCACCGTGGCTAAGTTATGGGGCTTAGTTCACATGTTTATACATTCACTATACACGGGTTATGGTTTTGATAATACCGTTGAGTTTTCCTAGCGCTGAGGACACGGATGTACACCGTGGCACTGGTGAATAGTGCAGACTATAATAACGTTCATATGCGGTGGCTGTGTTCTGTTATTATCTTTCATATGTGAATATTGCTTGTGTAATGTCATGAATATCTGTCATACATAACTCGTTACATAAGCATGAGGTTAACCGTTACCCGAGGTTCAATGGGTATTGAACCTCGCTCTTAACATAGCGTCGGGTCAAGAGGACCGAGGATCGAGGAGAAAGGCAAGCGACACGCATAGAGACTCACCAAGACTTTCTTCTTTTGTTATTTACTTTGAAAACACTCGGTATAACGTACCGCTACCGTAATCACCGGACTTACGGCATTTTGAATATAAATATCAGTTACTCAATCGCTCCGATGCTCTACTCTGATGAAAAAAATATATATATATATACTGCTTTTGAAAATGGGATGTTACAAAAGTAACTCGAGTCTTACAGTATCTTGTCTCGAGTGATAGCCAAACCTCAAGTCATCACCTCAAGTAACTCGAGTCAAAAGTTTCAATTCTGAAATCACTTGAACTGCTTAACTCGAGTCAGCATTCTCTCACCTCGAGTCTCAGTCACTTGCAACAGACTTCAACTTGTTTCCTCTTCACAGGCGCCTTGAGTTATAATATCTACCTCGAGTGCAGACTCTACCTTGAGCCTCATGTTATGCCTCGAGTTAAAGATCAATCATCCCCCATTCAAATATCCAGTTTCACTCGAGCCATGCCCATGCGTGCCTCGAGTCTATGTCCAGCCTCGAGTCTAGGATCTTTGCGGCTCGAGTTAAATAGCCTTCCCTAATAAGCGTTTTGAATCTAATAATTCAATGGCCTCGAGTCTATTAGTATGGTGCCTCGAGTCAGCTCTTCCTTTGTTTTTTTGAATCCATATCTACAATTATGAGTCTTCTAAAAATGCTTTTGTATTCTTCATATCATCTATCGTTATCATTCTTAACCTTGTTTAATTAATTTGATGATGAGTTTCATATGATTATATGAAGGACTCGAACACATAGTTATAAGTCAGACAACAAAGCTCAGTAGCAGCAACGTCCGAGATTTCAGAAATGACTGTTATCAATTGATTTCTACTTGCTATACTTCTCAATACTATTAATCATGTTTGTTAGCAAGTTTCAGATGATCAAACGAAGGATTAACGTTAGATTATCAAAAGGTGAATGATGACGTCAGAAGCAACGGCTATTTTCCCAACGAACTTACAACGGTAATATTCTACAACGGACCAATGCTTCAACAGACTAATATCAGTTGTCTATAAGTAGAGTCACATTCAAGACAGAAAAATGATGATGAGAGCTTATGTAACACCCCAAATTCCATACTTCAAATCGTGTCGATTGACACTTGGTTTTAGAAAAATTAACAGAGTTTGAGGTGCTATAGCTCAGAGTAATGCGGAAATGGAATTGGACAATGAGTAACTGATATAAAATGCCCAGACATATGATGATGTCCCGACATGAACTGATATAAAAATAATCCCGAAGGAATATTCATGTGATACATTAGTACAGAGCTTTGTATAATTACAAATCTTTATGGTAACTATACAATCTTCAACCAAGCTGTAGCTAGACTTGGGGCAATGAACCTAGCTTCGTTAATCAACCAATTCGGCCAGGTAGGTGTCTATCATGGGAGTCTCACCGACTTTACGGCGACTGATTGACTAATCCACATAGACTAGCCCTGCCTTCGGCACCGAATGGTTTGAAATAACTTCGTTAAATCCGTGCTAGAATGAATTGCTCTGATTACACTCTTCCGGCATTTGCTTTGACCGGTGCCTCTTATCGGCTCCTCCCTCCGTTGCCTTTTCACGGCTTCATCTACCGGTGCCTTCTTCGACCTTGGTTCCTTTCTTGAACCTTAGACAGATCTAGGTCCAATGCCCAATGGACCTCATGTAACATCCCAATTTTCGGAAGCGTTTTCAAAATAGTTTGATCAGAGTAGAGCATCGAAAGTATTTAAATTGAAAGAGTAACTGATAAACATCCACTGTATTGTATATGTTTGCTTCCATAGTGATACAAAATTTCGAATGACTACAACGTTAAGTACATATCAAAAGAACTTTCTCCTGCCAGTCCCTATGCCTGCTGCTTACCCTTGTCCTCGATCCCGTTCACTCCGGATCCTAAAGCTAAGAGTTGAGGTTCAATACCCATTGAACCTTAGGTAACGGTTAACCTCATGCTTATGTATGATAAAATATGTATGACAGATTTTGATAACATTACAGCATTAACCAATACATAGCACACAGCAGATGTAAGGTTACAACAATACATAAGCACACAAGAGATGTAATGTCAATCACAACAACAATACATAGCACACAGCACATGCACAACCATGTTTGCACCAACCAGTGCCATGATAGCTCCTCGTGTCCTCAGCGCTAGGAAAACTCAACGGCATTACCAAGACTGTAACCCGTATAAATAAAGTTGAATGTATAAACAGTGAACTAAGACAGAGTCTTAGACATGGTGCATGACCCAAGACCAAGTCCTGTCCATGACTCTATGAAATAGTCTATCACATATAAGCATACAATAAGCATCAGAGTTAGTGTTACAATACGCGAACGTACCTTTCACCGTGTAATGGCCGCATGCCTGACCTTTGAACCCAGCCCCAGACATCCCGGATATCCTAACATATCACCATAGTACTTAGAATAATATCCTAAGGGATATTTTCACCTCTATTTACCTCTCTACCCTTGGTGGGTTTTTTATTTACAATTTTGCCCTTACATTTATTTAAAAACGCAGTGCAGTATTTTCTGGGCAGATTTTTTGGTAACTTTGAAAAATCATAATTAAATCTAAAAAAATCGAAACGAGGATCCGTAAAATTTCTTGGACTCCTTAGGATGTCTATTTGTAATTAAAAATACTCAATTATTCCCAGATTACACGAGTCACTCCCAGTTTTAAAGTTTTGAGCCTCTGCCCAGAATTTTTCCAGAAATTCGTAGCCCAACTTTGAGAATTTTTATCTCACTGTACAAAACTCATTTAAACATGTTATTTCATATTTGAAAATCCCTATATGTCTACTTTAACCATGAATTTTCCCAGAATTTTTTGACTTTATTTTCAACATGAAATATTGGCATTTTTATCACTGATTTCAGAAATTCCTACCCGATGAATTTTCGCCAGAGCTTCGCTACTTTGCTCATAGTTTTCCAGAAATTTTGCTATACCAAGTGGCTCATCTAATTTTCGAAATATCACTATTTTTGACTATAAAAACATGATATTAAAATTACTCTAGCATATTTAAAATCAAAGCTACTTCTAACTATGAATTTAAGAACTAAAACTTAAAGAACTTAAAGCTAGAGCTAGAGAACTTACCAAGAACTTTGCTCCTTCTTCTCCAAGACTCTCACTCTCACTTTCCCTCTATGTTTCAGTTCCTATGCTTGTGAATTGGTGAGAAAATATGAAGCATATGGCTTGCTATTTATAGGAAAATGGTATGGCAATTGGGTAAATATTTGCAACTTTACTCTTCTTGTGTATGAACCCTTGGATCTAAACTTAGTAAAGAAGTTTTAATCTCATCCATCCATGTGATTAGAAGACCCTAACTTAATCTCTAAGTTTTGCTTTTTGAGAATTAATTTACTTTAATGAAATCTATTTTTGGTTGCTTGATCAATTACCAATACTTTTAAATTTTGAGTATGCTTTTTGATTAGTAGTTGGATATCCAGATTTATGGTCTAATTAGATTCCCCTGGTTGTACTAAGGTTATTCTTCAACGTTTGCAAAAATAGCTTTTACCAGGCTTACTTTCGAGGTTAAATTATGTGGGTTCAAGATAAGTCCTTATATTTTCTCCGGGTTCCTACTTCTTCACAACTATTTAAATTTGTATAAATTCTCACTTTATTTGTTGTTTTGAGTTTTTACTTGTATACATCGATATTTACTTGGATTTCAAATCATTATCCAATTTACTCTAGGATTTTAAACTTTATCAAATTTGCTTTAATTAATTTTTTTCTCTCTCTCTCTTTCTCTCTCCTTATCCAAGCCAACAATTTCCCCATTCATCTTTTCTTTGTTTTGCATTTCACTAGATGAAAATATATTTAGGGTTCTTTATGAAGTTTTATTCAAATCTTTTCATTGGTTTTGAAGTCTTGGAATTCATGGCTTCATTTAGAGACCTCAAACTCTCCTTTTCTCAATTGGAAAAAATCTTCAAAAGTTGAAGAAATGACTTTGGTTATAACCATTCTCAAGCTTAAATTATGCTTGTTAACAATCACCTCTTACATTTGATTTATGATTAATGGATCTTAAGATACAATTTATTTTGTATAGATTTCCCTTTACTTATGTCTTGAATTACTCCCATTAATTTAATTCACATAGGATTTATGCTAAATTCCTATTGGTGGATCAATTGACTTTTCTCTCTCTTATATACTAGACACACACACACTCACAACTCTTTTTTCTTATTGGTGGATTTAATTTCACATGGATTATGCTTTATGAAATCCATTTTCAAGCCTTTAGATTAGCTTTATTAGATTTAATCTTGACCTTCAATTTATGCTAATCTCTTATTGGTCCAATTAATTTTATGAGGATTAAGAATATTTTCTTGATTTATCATTGGCCAATTCAATTTCACAAGGATTTCAATTTAAACCCTTTAGATTTAGCTTTATGAGGTTTAATCCTAGCCTTCCATAACTAATCTTAATTAGCATCCCTAATAAAGTAGTTAAGTGTAATTGTCAAAATATGATTGGTTCTAAGATTAATTAGAAACCACTTCTATGCTAATCCTAACCCTTCACTAGCCCTTGTTTCTTAATTAAGGTAATACATCCTTAATTATGCCTTTAACATATGCCACTAAATTAATTGTGAATGTTTATGAAAATAATTCAATTAACATAGATTGAATTATCTACTAATTGTTGGCAATTTTCTCTAATTGGTTTAATTATTTCCTCACAACTTTTTAGCTTTTCATGGCCATTTATGCACCATGTATTAATTCAATAATTATAGGGCAACTTATGGTCCCTAAAATAAAATTGGATTTTTGTCTCTTTAAATTCCAAGGAAAATAAACAAATAAATTACTAAAATTAGAGACAACATACTTTCCTATTTTAAATAGGTATTATTTGGCCAAACTATAAAATTTAAGAGACATATGAATTTTGGGGTATTACACCTCAAGTAACGGTTAACCTCATGCTTAAATATGACAGTATATGTATGAAATTACAATAATAATCAATACAAAAGCCCATAACAGATGTATGATTAGAAATACATAACCACGTATTTAAGATAATAACCGCGTATGTAACATAACCACGTATGCTACAACAATAGTTAGAACATAACCTCGTATGTGACATAACCACGTATGTAAGTCTTAGTCGATGAACACAACAATCATATATAATCATACAATAAGCATCAGAGCTAGTGTTACAATACGCGAACGTACCTTTCATCGTGTAACGGCCAAACGTCCGGCCTTTTGATCCGACTCCGGACTTCCGGATATCTTATACGTTATCGTCGGATTATTATATGATATTTGATAAATATCATATTGTTTAGAATAATATCCTAAGGGTTTAATTTACCTTTCTACCCTTGGTGGATTTATTATTACAACTTTGCCCTCACATTTTCTAAAAAACGCTATGCTGAATTTCTGGGCAGAATTTTCGATTAACTTTGCAAAATCATAATTAAATCTACAAAAATTGAAACGAGGATCCGTAAAATTCCTTGGAATCCTTAGGATGTCTATTTTTGAGAAAAATACTTGTATATTCCCAGAACTTAAGAAAAATTCCCAGTTTTCATGTGTTCATATCTTTATTCACAAGCCAACAATTTCCTTCTTCTATTCTTTGTTTTGCATTCCACTAGATAGAATCAATAGAAAAGAATTTATTTGGGTATCTCAATGATATTCTATTCAAATTTTCTCATTGGTTTTGAAGTCTTGAAATTCTTGGCTTCATTTAGAGACCTTAAACACTCATTTTCTCCATTAGAAGAAATCTTCAAAAGTTGAGGAAATGGCTTTGGTTATAACCATTCTCAAGCTTAAATTATGCTTGTTAATAATCACTTCTTATATTTGATTTATGATTAATGGATCTCACGATTCAATTTATTTTGTATAGATTTCCCTTTGCTTATGTCTTGAATTAATTTCATGGATTAATCTAATTGTTTTATGCCTAATTTCCCTATTGGCTAATACATTGACTTTTCTCTCTCTCATACTCATACTACACACACACATGCACAACTCTTCATCTTTCTCTTTCATTATCCTCTTCCACCTTATCCTCTTCCATTCTATTAAATTCCTTATCCTATCTTCTTCCAATTTGTCCCCCCAATTATTATCCCATGTGCTTGCTTTAATAATATCTAGATATTACAAACTCATTCTCCTTCTTTCTTAACAAGACAACTGAATTCCCCCCAATTTCAGCCATTTATTATGTTTTTAATTAGCAAAATATCCCTTGGTCCTTTGCTATAATTGGCTAGTTGAAAATGTTGACTTTTCAACTCTAATTAACAATGTTATCATCTCTTTTTCTTCCTCCCTTGTAGCTGCACGTTTTTTCCTAATTTTTGGGCATATGTATTAAGCTAATTATCATCCTAAACAAAAGCTTAATTGTCCCATTATTACATGTGTCAACATAGGATTTGTTGGTTAGCTAATCATGGTCATTTGTGCTTTATTATTCAAGCTTAATTCTTCATTTCTTGCCCTTAAATATTTCAAAATAATCAACCCTCTTTTATTTCAAAAATGATGAATTTAATTTGCCCATAATTAAATTGAAGAATTATGCCACTAATCTCAATTAGTGCAAAGCTTATTTGTCTATTATTTGCTAATCAACGTTTAATTAATTAAGTGTTTTTATAACTTTTCCATGGCTCCCATGGCTCATTTACTCTTAAAATAGCCATTATTTTATGTGACTCTAAGTCACATATGTTAACCAATTTAATATGGCAACATATTCCAAAATATCAAATTTTTCGGTAAATTGAAAATCGGGTATTACGGCTTACCTTTGTCGAAATGCTAATATTTTGAATCCTACGTTTAGCTCACACGCTGCATGCACTCTGTTTCTCAATACTAAATAGTTTTCGTAAAGAGTGTGATGATCGATTATGTACTTCGGTGATTATTATTCATCTACTCTATGAGAGAGTCTAAACGCTTATTTGATTATCTGTTTAGTGATCAAATCTCAAGGTTGTGGAACCTTTGAGTGTGGGTGTACAATTTCAACTTGTAAAGGGGAGTGAGTCCATGAGTGAAAGGATCATCCTTTGTTTACAGATTGTGTAAATGTATCCTTACAGTGTGTAAGGGGAGTATCTCGGTAAGAGATTGTAAAGGCTACACAAGTGCCCGACTAAACTTGTGAGGTTGTAAAGGCTTTTCTCTTGTGCCCGGTTAGACAAGGAGATAGTGGATTGAAAATCTCAAGTGGAGCTTGGGACTGGACGTAGGTCAAGGATTGGGCCGAACCAGTATAAATCTCAGTTTGCATATTCTCTTCCCTAAACTCTTACATTTCCAGCATATATGCTTGATTGACTACTACTTTATAAACTATTTCTATCATTCGAACTAAGTTGCAAAAATATTTTCAAAGTTAGCAAAAGTTTTATCAAACACCCAATTCACCCCTCTCTTGGGTGATTGCCAGGTCTCACAGGGTGGATGACCCAATTTGAGTGTATGACTCATTTAAAGAACTTAATTGCATTTTAGTTTGTTGTACTGGTTCAACAGTACTTACATTTCTTTTTCCTTTTAACTTTTCTATTCTCTTGAATAGATTTTCCACTTCCTGATTTAAATGTGGAATACTAGTTAAAAGATTTTGTATGGTCGAACTTTGGTGTTTAATGAGACTCACATTCATTTTGTTTCCGCTTATAAGGTTAAATAATAATTCCATCTTTGGTATTGGATATCTGTTTCTAATAGCTATACTATTCAACTTTTTATAATTTACTACCGTTCTACTTTTTCCTCTTCTTTCTTCACCGAGTTTTTTTAACAATCATTGTTGATGACGAATATTCCGATCTACTTTCTCTTATTAAATCATATTTTTTTCATTTCATTTATATGCATTACAAATTCTTCTTTATCCTCAGCAGTTCAAGGATAAGGTTTACAATTTATCTCTTTACTATAATCTTTTAGTTCTATTTTTGCCATTGGTTTAGATTTTTCCTAATGTATTAAAGGATTTTCACTAAAATTTTCTAATATTCTTTGTTCTATAGATTTTTCTTCTCTAATTGTTAATGTGGCTAACATATGTTCTATTTTTACTGGTTCATTATTTTGTAAGAATTGTACTTCTTCTTTATGTTTTTTCTTTTGAAATTTTTCATCTTTTCTTTTATAGGGGTTTGTTATTCTTACTCCTATATAGCTTGATGTTTATAGAGTGTTGTTAATACTAAAGCTTTTTCTATGAAAGTAAAAGGATAATATTTTTCTAAAAAGTCCAATCCCAATATCATATCACATTGAGGTTCATTATATTGATTTAATTCCTAGATTTTTAATTCATAATTTCCTATTTGTACCATTACATTTTTGGCTTCTAATTCTAACATGTGTATTTCTCTACCTGATGATTCCATTCTAATAGTTCTACTTTTTCTTTTCCACATTTTTGGTGGTAACACATTATATTTTGCTACCGTTAAATTTGCTCCTGTATCTACTAAAGCATGATATTTTCTAGCTCGTATTTCTCATAATTAAATTTTATTAATATATAATATAATGGTCTTTCACTCATATTCTAGATAATATTTCCAATTTCTTTTTAAGGTTTTTTCTAGCCATTTCTCTTTCACTTATTCTTCTTCTAAAAATATCTATGACTGGATGTCCTAGGCGTCTAATGTTTATTCTTTTTATTATATTGTTTTTTTCTTTATTTGCTTTACTTACTTTCTTAATTAAAAATCTCATCATTGCTTTATCCGTTTCTAAGACTTTAATTATATCATTATCACACTTATAAAATATTTTCCATACCATTATTTGATTTGGTGGTCTTCCAACCATTCTTCTTTCTTGTATAATACTCGTAATTTTCTTCATATCTTGTTTATCAAATAGATTTCCTATTAAACTCTAGATAAAAATTCCAATCTTCTTTTAAATACATCCATTGCTACAATTCTTTGTTGCCAAAATTCATAAGCTTCTATTATTTCTTCTCTTGCTTGGTTTGCTACTAGTGAATTATTAGATTTTTGTGCTTCCTCGTATCTATTATCTGCTGCTAATATTCTTGCATATTCTAGTCTGTCAACATCTCTTATAAGTTTTATCATTAATCTGTATAAACTTGTATCTCATGCCTTTAGGGACTTTTGTTTTATAGTTTCTTGCAATTTAGGTAAGTATTGGGTATTGATTCATATTCTAGAGAGCAATTCCAATTTTTCTTTTAAGTGTAATTTTATAGTTTTACATGAATTTAATCTCCTCATGTTTTGATTAAAATACATTGGATGATTAATAAAATTTTCAGTTGTTAATCTTGACTTATATAATGTAATCTTTGATTTCAACTTTTTTTTTTTATCAATATTCTTATTAAATTTATATCCGCATCTGGTACTAATGTAGTTTCATCTATTTCTATTTCTATATCTTGTCTTCTATATATAAATACTATTTTATTTCTATTTTCATCCCATTCAATATCTATGTCTTCATAAATCATGATAGTTTTGGTATTATAATTGGTGATGATTTAAGTTTATCATTATTCTTGTATCTTGGATTCTATATGGTTTTACTAATTCTAAAAAGTCTTTTCCTAATATTATCTTATAATTAAATCCTAAATTTTCTTTTACTAATAGGTTTAAATTAATCGTATCTCTATTATTAAATCTTAATATAACATTAGATTTTGTTTGGTTTCCTTCTAATATTAAATTATCTTCTTTAAATCCTATATTTATTTCACTTTGTTCTACATATTCGTTTACTTTTCCTATAATTTCTTTCCATGTTGTATCTGATTTTACTTTTCCTATAATTTCTTTCCATGTTGTATCTGATTTTACTTCTAATTTTATATAATTTTCATCTTGTGCTCTAATCTCTCTTAAATTTGAACTTATTGGTCTTTCTGCTAATAAATTTCTTTGGTTAAAATTATCCATAACTTCTTGTGATGTATCTATTGTTCTAAGACTTAGAGTTCTATTAGTTCTATTACTTGATGATGGTCTATTATTTTCTAAACTTCTTCTTGGATTTATATTTATGTTTAATGTTGGATTTTCGGATGTATTTATTCTTAAAGATCTTTGTCCTAAATATTATTAGTTATCATTCTTCTTGGGATATTTTCATAATAATTTTTAGTATTATCTAATTCTAATCTTAACATTTCGGGTATAGTAATTTGTTTTGGATCAGTTCTAATTTCTTTTATTACGGCATAAAATATTTATCTATTGTAATTTTTCCTTTATTTTTATTATAAATTTTTTATGTTCATTTGTAAATACTAGTCCTATCATTGTTGTTATACTTATACTTCTAGATCCTGGTTGTAATCTTACATTGTGTAAATTATGATATACTAAGATTGATTTATCCATGTTTTCTTCCGCTTTACTAATTGCAAAATTTGTATTTAAAGTAAATTTTAATTTTTGATATTTTAAATTTCCTGCTATCATTCCTAAAATACTGTCTTCAACATTACTAATTATTCTTCCATCTTTATTAATAATTCTAATAGTGAATCTATTCCACTTTGAAAATAAGTTTTTACCATAACTTGCACTCATGCAATATATATTTATGATATTTCATCTTTAAAAGGTATTTTTGATATTTCATGTTCTATTAAGGCTTTGCTCATTAAAGGTATTCTTAATACTCCTTCGTTAAAGTTGATTCTATTGGATATTTCTTTTCTAATACTACACATTGAGATTTATCTTTTTTTCTTATTTTTTAATATTTTACTTACTTTATCTAAGAATTTTCCATCTTTTATGTTATTAACCGTCATATCTAAATGTTTTTCTTTTATTTTATCATATTGTTCTTTATTAAATGTTATTCTTCTTTCTCGTGAACTTTCCTCAGTATTTATATATTCTTCATATTCTTGAAATTCTTGGTTATTAATAATTTCATTGTTTTCTACTTCTTCGCATTCATCATATTTATATAATTTTTACTTTAGATCTATATATTCTTTTTCTATTTCTTCTTCATCTTCTCGAACTTTCTAACTCTTCTTCTATTTCTTCTCGATTCTTCTGTTTCATATTCATATGTTAATTTGTATATTTCTAATTCATTTTCTATAGGTTCTTCAAATTCCATTAAATCTATATTTAAGGGTTCTAATTCTAATTCTTCTGCTTTTTCTAATATATTCATTTTCTTTTTTGATTTTGGTTTATCACGCTTTGTTGCAATATGTCCTAAATCTCCGCAATTATAACATCTACATTTATATGGTTTCTCACTTTTATTATTCTTATTGTTTTTTCTTCTTTTGAAATATTTATGTGGTTTAAATTTTATTTTATTCTTAGGATTATACTTTCTAAAAAACTTCTTTTTTAGATATTTTTTGAATTTATATATTTTCTTTTCTTCCTATTTTTCGCTAACCATTTATGTTGATTACATCCCCATTTATGTGGTTTTTCTAATTATGAACAATTTATCATTAATTTATTTAATTTATAATATTTAATATTTCTCCATGCTTCTTTACATCTTTCTCGATAAGTATTTTTTTAAATATTCTTCTCTTCCTCCCGTTGTATCAATTACTCTTACAAAATTCGGATTATCTTCGCTTTCCATGTGTTGTGTATATTTTTCCACTAAATTTTCTGAAATTAATCTAGGTAATTTTCTATAAAACATGTCTAAGTACAATTTTTGTTTTTCAGGTTCTACTATCTTTGCTTCATAATAATATTTTTTATATTCACAAACATATTGATTTATGTGTGTTGGTTCCAAGCTACAAATTTCCATTCCGTGCATGTATCTTATTGCTCTTAGAACTTGTGTATATTCTATGTTTGCTACATTTATTCCCATAAATTCATTTTTTAAGACATTTTCATATTTTCCTAATATTGCTGCATATGAGATTTCTCTTCTTTCATAAGCGATACATACATACATACATACATACATACATACATACATACATACATACATACATACATACATACATACATACATACATATTATTAAAAAATAATAATAAATTAAACAAAAATAATTTTTTCAATATAAATTAATTTGAAATTAAAGAAATTTTAAATATTTAGTAAATCTTCTTATAAATATATGAATTCAAATGCATGAATAGATGTTGTTTGGGAACTTGTTTGTTTATATATGGTAATTTATTTATTTATCTATGGAGCTTGTTTAATGAATGTATTATAAATTGCTGGTAATTGTTTGTTGAGATGCTTGAAAGAAAAGAGTTATGACCAAAGCCAACACCTTGCTATGAGTAATGTAACCTTAATTAGATTTCACTCAATGGTGTTATTAAATTAAAATAAGAGATATCGTTTTAAAAGCTTTGTTATTAACAGTCAAATAACAAGTATCAAGTTAAAAATGCTATAAGATTTTTTTGAATGCAAAAACTGAGAATGCCTTGAATAGTGAATTTGCATTATTCTTGAAATGATGAAGGTTGGTTTGGGTACTTAATTAGGTAGCGATAAGGGTGAACTCTTCTTCAAAAGTCTACTGTGATGGTAAATGGTGCCACTATAATACTTATTATTTGGGCCAAAAAAAAAAAAAAAAAAAAAAATCAGGTAAGTGAATGACACCTTACTTTACTTTAACTACATATATATGTTTGTACCCCAAAAAAAAAAAAAAAAAAAAAAAAAAAAAAAAAAAAAAAAATCTTCATCTATATGAGGCCTTTTCTATTATATTCAAATTTGATGCTCAATTGAGTTTTCTTCATAAAAAATTTTTGTGATATTAGAGGCTTAGTGATAAGAGTTTCAATAAATTTAAAACATTATTATTTATTTTATATCATTTTACTTGTTATTTATCTTACATAATGATTTAAATATATGGAGTCATTGCTAGAAAATTTGAAAATGTTGCTTATGAAGTCTTCATGTTAATTCCATACATGATTAGAAGTGTTTACACAGGGAAGCAATGAAACTATTATCACGAAGATTTAAATTCTAATTGTCTTATTGAACAAAACTGAGTTTAGACGTTGATTCTTTTAGTTGTAAATTTCAAAAAAGGTCATTGTTAATATGATATTGATGAGAATCCCATAAGGGATCTTCCAAATGCGTTTGTTTCATTTACACAAAGTTATATGGAATGAGGAATATAAAATATGCATCAAGCTAAATTTCTCTAAAAAAAATTGAATTCAAAAGTTGAAATATTATTATTGAATAGAAAAATAGTTGTAAAATGGTCATTTTAGAAGTCACCTTTTTAAACTCTTGCCCCTCTCATTTTTCCTACAATTAGGACATTTGGGAGGAGGAAAAAGAAGAGAAGTGATTAGAAGACACTACGAAAAAAACCATCATTAGTCACGGTTATTCTGTAGCAGTTACAAATAACCGTTACAAAATGATAAAATTGTAGCGGTTTTAACCTAAACCGCAACAAATTAGTAGCGGAAACATTGACACCACAAGGCGGGCATGTTTGTCGTGAACTTTGTAGCAATTAGACGAAATAAAACCGCTACAAATTTGGTGCCAACTTGGTTTTGTAATGGCGCGAATTTTGTTGCGGTTAATTAAGAAAAACCGCTACAAAAGTGGCGCAAGCGTTGGCGGGCAATGGCACGAACTTTGTGTCGCCTAATTTGTAGCGGTTATATATATATAATTAAAAAAAACCTCCACAGAAAAGCAAAACGACACAGTTTTGTCGCGGTGAAAGTTCAGCGACACATTAACCACGTCAAATTTGTAATTTTGTCGCGGTTATAGAACAACCGCTACAAATATTAACTCTATATATAGTATGTCAGACCGTACATCAATGACAAATAATCAAAAAATTAGTAAATCTGGATTATCACTAAACGAACATTCTCGGCTTGGTTGTCGAAGACATGCAAATACCTGCAACACTGATCTCAGGAGATGAGCGCTGCAAATATTTGCCTCTCTTTTCATCATTGAAGCCGAGGATGTTTCTTCGACAATCCATCTTTACCGATTCCTTTGACTTGAAGACTTCTACTCTTCTAAAGATAGTCCAACATGCGACCAAATATTAGGCTTCGTTATAGCCACCTTTCTCTCTAGAAAATATCTCTAATCAAAATGAGTTAGTGAATTTTTCTTGGGAGATTCGTGGCTATAATGAATCCGAATCTTCTGGGCATGTTGGATTATTTTTAGTAATCTTATTACTCTCAACACATTTGGGAAAATGTAAAAAAATTATTTAAATTGATTGAGAAACTTATTATAATTTTTTTCACCAAACTAATAAGTTTACGGAGACTCGTAAAGTTATTAGTTTGGGAAAAAATTTCAGTTAGTAGCGGTTGGATATAATAACCGCTATGCGGAATGGGAAAAGACAACAATTTTGTTGCGGTTACTCATAAAGCTGCGACGATGAATAGCAAGGTCGATATTTTGTAGCGGTTATGTAAGCGCTACAAAATATCACGAAGAACGAGGCATATATGTCACGGTTGTTGAAGTGGTTCATGGAAAACCGCTACAAATTTTTTCACTTTGTCTCAGTTAATTTGTAAAACCGCTACAAATGTAGCGGTTTTTTAACTCCCACGTCATTTTCAAAATAAACGCGTGAAAATTTTTGATTTTTCATCTTTTAACCTTTCCAACTTGTTCCTTTCAACTTTTACCTTTGAACATCATGGTTTCTAACGATAAAGGAAAAGGAAAAGGCGTTGAACGGGAGAAAAGGCCAATAAGGGACGAGTAGCGAGAGGGGGTCGGACAAGAGGGCGTGGGCCTGTAAATATTCCCCCTCCACACCCTGAGGTGGGGAACGAGTTTGAACACCTCTTCGCTAATGAGCCGATCCCAAACCCAGAGACCCTAGAGACCGTAGGGGGATCACGAGGCGCAAGTCTGTCATTCGAGGACATCGAAGATGAGGAGATACATATTGACATGCCTATAACGGAGGTGGAGTAGTTTATCGACCAGAAAACACGCGGGACCATAGGAACCCCCAACCGCCGGCTTCGTTCAACCGGATTTTTGGTGGATGTCCAAGGTAAATAAAATTAGTTTTTTGGCGAAAAATAATTTTAAATTCTTTAGGTTTAATCAAAATTTATTTAAACGCAATATTTTTTTTTAATTGTGCAGATGAACAGGGGAACATTAGCAGAAGGACGGTGGATGTTGCCACAATCACTCATCAGATGGACGGGTATCGCGTCATAGTCCCTTGGAACACGGACACGGACCAACCGATCGGCAACGATGGTCACTTGTTGAACCGATTCCTGTCCGAATTTAGCGGGAATTGGGCATGGTTCCCGATCTTTTTCCATGATTGGAAAAAGATTCCGTCGGAGAACAAGGACAAAGCATTTGAAAAAATTACGCAAGTAAGTTATGTTGTTTAATTAAATTTTACATCTTAATAATTATAAGTTGTGGTTGATTTATTTATTTCTTAATTAATTATTACTTAATTTCTAATTAAATTATGATACGAAAAAAGTTTAACCTCGCGAGCCGACAAGAAGAGGTATGTACTTGCTGAAAATAGGGGAAGCATGGAAGAGCCGGAGAGGTCGTCTCTACAACCAAGTAGAATGGAGATGCGACTATGCCTCTGCAGCTGATCGAGAACATCCGGACGACGTGGACCCAAATGATCAAGGCGGGTTTTGTCCACTATAGGAGGAGTGCAGTAGGACAGTACATTTTTTAATTAATCATAGATTAGGGTTTTGTTCAAGCATGCGTTAATATATAGTTTAAAATTTCTTTAACTTAATTTTTGTTTAAATGTAGTATAAAAATATAAATATAGATTAAATTAATTTATTGTTTACATTTGGATTAAATTAATTAATAGTTAACTTAATTTATAGTTTAAATGTACTTGAAATAGTTTACAAGATATCAAATTAATAATTAATTTTACTTAACTTTTTGTTTGCCCCTCCTTGCAAGCTCAAGCTGCGAGGAACACCGCTTAGGCACAAGTGAAAGGTCCATCACACTACAGCACCAAGACATTTGCTATGACTTACGGTGAGATGGTATGTTGAAAGTTAAATTAGTTTTAGGTTGAAATGGTGATTGTTTTGTTTTTGAAATAACAAAGTTTATATTCTTTTAACTCTTTCAGTAAGAGAAGGCTCGGGCGGAGAACCGTCAGACAGACTATGGGCAGTTGTGGACACGCACACATACACACCGTGATGGGATGCCGACCTCTGAGGCGGCAGAGGAGATAATAGTAAATTACAAAAACATTTTTATATGGTTAATGCACTTCATTTAAATAGAATTAAATTGTTTGATTACTGTTTTATGAAATCTTTGCGTCAAGCCCGATTGAGCGCACCCGAAAGAACTACGAGCGTCGCAGACCCTGGAGTCACAGGGGTCTGTGGATCCTATGACTCCATTAAAAGCTGCTGTGGGTCCAATCGAGCATCCTGGCCACGTTACGGGCTTTAGGCTAGGCGCCAGGCCTAGCATGGTGTACCCCAAGGCCTCCTGCTCTGACGTCGGAACCTCTGGCTCGAGAAGGCCACCACCGGAGGCGGTTGATTCGATGATTGCCGAGCAAGTTGCCGCGCGTGTTGCCGCGAGCAGGGCTAGGAATGATGACAGAATAGGCACATGGCGGAGAGATACGACCGTTGGTACGCTAGTCGAGGCGAGCCGGGATGCTTTGTTACGGGCCTTGACGAGTTGTTACCTCACGTACGGTTTCCATCTCCCGAGCCTCCCCTTCGTTCATCTACGAGGATTCCCCCGCCTCCCCGGCCGTGGGCTCGTTTACGAGGATCCCCGTCCGAGTCCTGTTACTGGTGAAGACGAGGGCGTTGTTACCTCGGGTCGTGCACACACCCCCTACGAGAGCCCCCTGAGAGAGGACCTGATCATCAGGCTCCTGATAGTTAGTTTTTATTTTCACATACAATTGTTTACCGCTGGATATTTATTCTGTTTTTTATGTTAATTGGAGTATTATTTCATTACTCATTTCATATTTATTGTGTTATTATTGATTTTATTTATATATTATGTTATTGAAAATAATTAATTAGTTTATAATTAGTGAGTAAATAGAGAAATTTATTAACATTTATAGCGGTTTTTATTGAAACCGCTACAAATTTAAAAATATTTGTCGCAGTTCATATGAGTAACCGAATCGACATAAATTTTGTCGCGGTTTATGGTAAAACTGCTACAAATTTGAATTTTTAACTGAAGAAAAGGGCGCCAATATTTGTCGCGGTATATATGAGATAACTGCAACTAAAATACAATTTGTTGCGATTGTTGTAGTGATGGGAAACCACTACTAATTGCAGGCGGGAATTTTAATTCAAATTTGTAGCGGTTAGGAAACCGCTACTAATTTTCTTTTTATCTGTCGCGTCTTTTGTAGCGGTTGTAAAACTGCTACAAAATACACCATGATACCATGTTGCATTTAAAGATCTCAAGGTGAATGTCACACCCCTTCGGTATACCGACATTCGCAAGAGTATAAATGCACAGCTTAATAGATACACTAGTTCCAGCATAGTAATACTGATAATAAAGTCTGGTACATAACCGGAATTCATGAAAGGTTCGTACAAAATATAACAAATACATAATAGTCCCAACACGATGTGGAGAATTAACAACAAATCTTGGTCCGACCTAGCACCATCAGTTACCCATATCCACCGCCTTACCACGTGAGTCACGACCGCTATTAGGTTCTCGCCCTGAACTTTGGGGAATATCTGGGATTTAGATGAATCCCAGTAGTAACGTTAATCACTCACATAAGATGCATGCACAGTACATGGTAGACAACCAGTTGCAATAAATACATAATTCAAAATAAATTCAAGATTCAATAACAAATTCAAATGTGCAGTTCAACAATATTCAAGAACCTACCGGCTCATACGCACAGCACTGGATATTCAAATATGCAGTTCATCAATATTCAAGAACCTAATGGCTCATACGCATAGCGCTAGATATTCAAATGGGCTTTTACCGTTCAACACAAAAATTCTCTTATCGGACTACCACCCCCGGCCTTAACCGTGATGGCATCCAGGGTTACCCCAAATTCAAGGGCACTACCTCCCAGCCTAAACCGGCGATAAGTTTGAAATTCACAATTCAAATATCACAATGGTACGTACATGCATATAAAGGCACACAGAGTATGTGAGAGAAAGTTACTACCTCAACTCCACTCAGCTATAGGAATTTCACCGGTGCTCGAACCACTTGGTACTCAACTCCTAAAATAGTATAATCGTAAATATCAATTTCCACTATATTCCATTTCTCCAAAATATGCAAAAGGGTTCTTATCATCATTTAGGATCCTTATGACCCTTAAATGATAAATCACCCATTTAAATTGTAACAATTTTCGGATTAAGTCTTTTTCTGTCCAGAATTTTCACTAAATTTGGAAAATTCATAATTAATTGCACAAAACTCCAAATGATGTGCTTCTAAAACCTATGTGACCTTTAACATGTCTATTTTCATGTAAAAATATCCTCAATAGCCAAAAATATCCATATCATTCCCAGTTTAATTAAATTACTTTGCTGACCATCTTGAACTTCCAGAACTTTTGGTCAGATTGTAAAATTCGTAATTCCTTGTACAGAGCTCTAAAAATTACATATTATATATCAAAAGAAATCTCTGGATGTCTAATTTAGTTCTGTAAAATTTCATAATTTCTAGGCATCATTAACTTGATCAAAAACTGTGTACAATTCGACTGCCTTCCAAACTGTTAAAACTGGCATTTTTAGTAACTTGTACAATTTATTCTTTTTGATTCTAAAAATCATTTCCAACTTTATTCTTACTCCATTTTTCGTGGAAAACACTTTGGTAACCCTAAAATCATCAAAATCCTTACGGTTTCACCACTTCTTAATTAAACCAAAATAATACATACAAAATGATAAACAACATCTTGAAACCAACTTCATAAAATGACTTAAGACAAGTTAAAACCTTTACTTACTTGTCTTAGGCTGCATTTGGATGGGCTTATTTTATTAAAAAAGTCCTTTTTTTCTTAAAAAAAGTGCTTTTTTATTATTTTATGCATTTGGATGGGGAGCTTTTAAAAAAAAAAAAAAAGTCATAAAAAAGCCCAAATTTCTCCTTTTTTTGAAGCTCCAATCAAGCTTTAAAAAAAAAAAGTTTATGCGCTAGATGAGAGAGAAAGAACAATATTTTGACCGGCTATTTGGATTTGGGCACAAAATGACCACAAATACCCCGGAGATTTTCGCGCCGTATACTCCCTCGTTCTCCTTAGCCATCGCATATTCGCGCCTCCTCTCCTTCACCATCGCGTGTTCCTGCCCTGGATACTCCTTCTCCTTCTTCTCCCCAATCACGCCAACAAGAGGTAATTAAACACCATCTCTCTATTCTCTTTTCTTCTCCCGCATCTTCAAGCTGCGTTTTGTGGTCGATTTGGGTATGTCTTCCTTTCGTGTTTCTTGACTTTCTTGGTTGATAAAGGTTTTTGATTACCTTTCTTGTTCCCTCTCCGCCGTTTGGCGGATGGGAAGATTAGGGGAAGCAACGCGCAAGGGCACTGCTTTGTTCTCGTAAAAAGTTGCGCGTTTTTTATTATAACGAAAATATATTGGGAATTGTGTTTCTATTCGCCATTTTGCCCGTGAAATCTCCGGAGGAACATGCATAAAAGGGACGGGAGGATGGGAATTCAAGTTATGTGGGCTTTATCCGGTTTAAGGTGGTTATATTTTTTCATTACATGAATTTGAATTTCTAATTCATGCTATTGCTTGGGATCATCACTTGGATGTAAGGATTAATATGTAAATATTTCTTAGCTTTCTTTGGTCCGTATTAGAACAACTTATTTGCAAGATAAATAAGTTCCAACCTCCAAATATTTTCCAAAATGGTTCTGTTGTTTTTCATCATTTCGGGTGGTTTGGTTGTTATCCAAATATATTCTCTCGCCTTTTTATCCAAGCAAAAGTATGATGTTGATATACCAAGAATTTGAAATCGCTCGCATTTGCTATTAACGACATGAATATTTATAAATAGTCATTTTTGTTTAGAGTACATAGGAAATATTTGTACTTGTCACGCGGTCAAAATGGATCCAATTTATATGTAGTAGATCTGGATGGGAAGCATTTGTGGTGTACATTATTGTTTATTGTTTATTTTTAAGGTTCTGGTCTTGAATCTTTAGTATGGGAAACTACTATCCAATTATATCCCTCTTTTCGTTGTCTATTTTTTGCAGATTGAGATCCAACTTGGCGTGGGATTGCGATAGTTTAGCTAATGTTCAATGATTCATACATATCTCGTGATATGCTGCATTGTGTAGATAGATTTTTACCCAATTAGTAATGGGTTTGAAACATAAGATGTGGAATCTAGGATGAGTCAAAGGATCAAAGAGTGAAAAGATGAAAGCATATATTCCTCTCGCATATGTTTCGGTTTTTTCTCGATAAGGACAAATTAAATATCGAAACGCTATACCTCCTTCTAATAGAAATACCATGTGTATGAGTCCCAATTTTGCTTTCTCATTTCTGTTGCTTTGGTCTACTGTAAAGTTGTTGTTGTCAACTGGCTATTTTTCATGCTGCAATTTTTTTTGAATCACTACATGTTGCTAACTGTGTTGGTTGAAGCAACACGTGTGTATCTTTATGCTAGTTTTAACTATTCCTTCATTTGAGTTTAGAATGGCACCGAAAGTAGCTCGTATAACATCTACACAAGAAACAATTGTTCGGTCTCGAATGGTAGTGAAAGTTGTGAAGGCAAAATGGAATGATTCAAATACGAAACTTTCTTGAAAGTTTGTGTTGAGGAGATTGAAGCACGGTAATAGGCCCCATACACATTTTACTAAAGAGGGATGGGCCAATCTAGTTAACAAATTTCATAATATTACCGGAAGAATTATGGTCGAAGCGGTTGAAAAATAGATGGGATGCACCAAGTTTGAATTTGGCATGTGGGCAAAGTTGGTTGAAAAGGAGACCGGTCTTAGATGGGACTCTATAAAGAACACTGTAGTAGCACCTCCAGAGTGGTGGGAAGCCAAGGGCATAGTATGTATTTCTAATTAATTACAATATTGCAAGTCTTATAGGTGCATTAGCTTCTAATTTACTTACTAATTGGTTATTCATCTTCATTACAGGAGAATCCAAAATATTTGAATTGGAAGGAACAAGGTCCAAAATTCCTGAGTTTGATGGAAAGATGTTTTAAAGATGTAGTTGCTACTAGTTATGTCGTTTTTATGCCTCGCAACCACATTCTCACATGAGGAAGCCATAGACGATGAGCCAATTAATGATAATGATCATGCTTCAGAGGATGAAGGGGTGGGTGAAGGGGATATTGAGGAAAATCCCTTTGATCACAATCAGAGGCCAAGTCTTTGAAACAATGATCCAAGAAAAAGGAAGAGAGGGAGGAAAGGAGAGAAAAGGCAAGGAATAGCTGACAAATTGCAACACTCTCTCGACCAGATCCTTGAAAATATTGACCAAGTGTCACAACCATCAAGTGCAAATGACCATTTTAGCATGAGTAGATGTCTTCTTCTCGTTAAAAGATGTGCCGGGTTTGGTGCATGGCAGCGCTACATACATGTTGGCCTCTCGAATCTTTTTCAAGAAACAAAATAGGGAGGCATTTGTTCATTACATGGAAAATGAACCTGAGCTTGCTCTTTCATTTTTGAGGATGTTTGAAGTCAAGATGTTCAAAACTTTAGATAGTTTATAGTTTAGTGTTATGTTTGAACTTGAACATGAATTTCTATTTGATGTTGAACATAAGATTATATGGCGTAATCTTTGAACCTGAATTGTTGTTATGGTTTATTCATTGCACTTGTTAGACATTTGTTTGGGAAAATTATGTGAACAGAGTTATTTTGTTTATACAATATGATCATAATTGTTTATTGATATTCTTTGTTTGGTTGCACAGATGTCCGATATCTCCGACACGCATGACGATAATGATGAAAATGCAAATAGATTATATATTATGAAGAAGAATACATTACTTGCAACTAGAGTAGTTGTTGTTGCTATCTTGAATTATCGTTCTCTATATGTACACAAACAGAAAAAGAGAACATCAATTCTTTCTGGACATGGATGGGTAGAAGAATTGAAGAGAGGAAATGAAAATCGGTTTTTTGAGCAATTTCGGATGAGAAAGCATGTGTTTAGAAATTTGGTGAGCTAATTGACTCAACACTTTGGATTAAAGCCAACAAAGCATGTCGGCGTTGAGGAAGCCGTGGCCATGTTTTTGTACATGATTGGTCGTGGAGCCACTTACAAAGACGTTGAAGAGAGATTTCAACGTTCGGAGACAAAAGTGGAGGCAATTTAATCGTGTGTTAAGCTCTGTTGAGAGCTTAGGACTTCAAATTATTAAGCCTGCTGATAATATGTTTAGAGATGCTTCAAAATTTATCGAGGAAGATGAACGATATTGGCCATACTTTAAGGATTGTATAGGAGCTATAGATGGCACTCACATTGCTATTCATGTTCCTGCTGATAAAAAGATTCCTTTTATTGGTAGAAAGTGAATAACTACCACAAATGTTCTTGCTGTTTGTGATTTTAATTTGTGTTTTACATTTGCATTGGTGGGTTGGGAAGGCTCTACACATGATACAAAGATTTTCATGGATACGCTCGTAAAGCCGCACTTACAATTTCCCCAACCTCTCCCAAGGTCATTATTTAATTTTATTGTGAATTATGACAATTATTATTATACGGTTGTTACAAATATAACAACATTTTATTACGAGCAAATACTACCTTGTTGATTCTAGATATCCCAATTTCAAAGGGTTTTTAGGGCCATATAGAAATACAAGATATCATCTTCCTCAATTCAGATTGGCCCCAACTTTTAGATCACAAAATGAAATCTTCAATTATCGTCATTCAAGTTTAAGAAGTGTCAATGAAAGAACCTTTGGAGTTTGCAAAGCAAGGTGGAGGATATTGCAGAATATGACCAACTTTGAGCTTCAAACTCAATTTGCTATCATATGGGCAACCTTTGCTCTTCATAATTATATAAGGAGAATGGATTCTTTTGATATAGATATGCTTAGAAGATTTGAGAACATTGATGAGTTTGAAGGTAATAATGATGATCATAGAGAATATGAATGGGAAGGGCCAACTCTAGAATCTATTAGACGATGGAAGAAACAAGGAATACTATTAGAGATCAATTGCCCAATAGAGGTCGAGTGCGTCGTTAGCTTTTAGTTCTTTGTAGTATAATGAATATTATTTCTATTTTTGGAATATGGTGCAATATGACTCTTTTTTTAATTAGTGCATTGGTTATTTCTATTCATTAGTGATAATGAAGTTTTAAGTTATCTTACATTGTTGTATACTATTTAATTTTTATTTTTTAGTCAAGATATAATTTAAAAGAAATATTTGATAACAACTTTTATCCATATGGTGTATGAAAAATTATATCGACAATTAAATTTCAATATTATTAAAATTCAATTATATTATAATTTTAAATTCATTTATTCAATATAATATTTCTAAAATTTTAACATAAGTGCTTTCTTATCCAAATGAATGTAAAAAAAGTTCTTTTATATGTCCATTTCAAAGTAATTTTACTAATAAAAAAAGTGTTTCTCTATTTTAACATCCAAATAGCTTTTTTATTTAAAAGTGCTTTTTAAATTGTGTATCCAAACGTAAAATAGGCTTTAATTTCTAATTAAAGCACTTTTTTAAAAAGCATAGAAAAAAAGACTTTTTTTTTTAAAAGCCTATCCAAACGGGCCCTTACTCCTTTGGACTATAGCAACTTCCTCCTTATTGCCTCCTAAAACGCCTGGCCTTCACTCCCAAATATAATATAAGAAAGTGTCTCACACACTTGAAACTCTTACACTCTCTTTCTATTTCTCTTGTCGTCCGAAGTGAATAAGAGAGAGGCATGCGTTTGAATATATTTATCATACTTCCACTAAGTGTAATACTCGTGACTGAACAGGAAAAAGCTAATTATGCCCATAAATAATTAAAGGTTCACTCGTGATACACATGTATTTGTCCGAATGGAAAAATGATAATAGAATGAGATTAACCCTTTTGTCCTTGTGCTTGAATGAGAGTCACGTTTTCCCGTCGTATTGTGATCATAAGGAAAATAGTTTGAAGGCTTGTGAATGAATAGATAAAAGGAAGCATGAAAATGTTGAACCAATCTTGCATAATTTTATACGGATCATTCAACAATTTTGATAGGATAAAGAATAGGTGGGAAAAAGATGTTTTCTTATTTTGACTAAAGGAAAAGAGAGTGAAACATTGGATAAGATATTGGACCCTAGTGTGTTGTCTTCTTGCTCCACATTTATTCACGGATGACAAGAGATAGTGTGAATTATCTCCATAATTGGGAGACAAAGTGCCACCTCAATGGTCACATGAATATCTAATTAATAGAAAAAACTAAATCAAAGGTGAGTCACGGACGAAAACTTGAATGATTATTCATAAGTGGAAGACAAGTTGTCTTCATATATTTGAATCTTTCCATCTTTGGCAATAATGTGTTGTCCGTGAATGGAAAGAGAAAGATTGCTTAATTGAGCAAAAGAAAGAAGTGCATGTTGATAAGGAAAGAAAATGCATAGGATTCCAAATTGATAATGAATAAACCATGAGTGGAGGATAATGTCCAATAAACAAATAAAATAAAGAAACACAATGTGAGACTTTTGGCCTCATTTGCATGTACGGGAGTGAAGATAAGATAGGTTTGGTAGTGGGATGATTATAATAATTATAAGTGGTAGACCAAATGAAAGTAAGTGGGTATTAGTTTATCATATAGAGAAAACCTACTTGTGTCCCACAATAATGAAATGAAAAAGAATGCACCAAAAATAACGGATGTTACAAATTTAACCATTATCTCTACATTTATATTCTCTCCTAGCTTTGTTTATTGAAAATGGATAAGTCATGGATCAAGTTGCCGTGCAGTTCTCCCTTATATTTAGCCGGATTGAAAACTTTCTTAGATTTTGCCTTCTCTCATGCTAGCATTAATGGCAAAATCGTGTGTCCTTGTTGTCGTTGCAAGTTTAAGAAGTGGCAAACACAAGAAGGTGCTATGGAACATCTTCTTGTGAAACCTTTCCCAGAAGCATATACATTCTGGGAAGTTCATGGTGAGGAACGTGGTATGAGATATGGGGATCATCTTCCTCGAACCTCACAAGTAGGAAATCAAGTTGATCAAGATGATCCGATTAATGAAGCTGTTTGGGATGCTTTTGGTGTTCAAGGCGACAACTTCATTGCAAAAGTTCAGGGTCCAGAACCTGTTTTATTCAGGAATGAAGCAGCTCGGGAATTTTTCAGCCTCATAGATGAAAGCGATCGTCCTTTATATCAAGGTTGTCAGAAATACTCAAAATTATCCTTTCTGATCAAATTGTACCATATCAAGTGCTTATGTCGGATCACTGATAAGGCAATGTCGATGTTGCTGGAATTACTACGAGATGCTTTCCCTGACGTGGACATTCCCACAACCTTCTACGAGGCCAAGAAGATAATCAACAGATTAGGCTTGAACTACAAAAAAATCGATGCATGTCCCAAAGATTGCATGCTTTATTGGGGAGAGGACGCTCGGAGGGAGACTTGTAAGAAGTGTCACACTTTGAGGTTCAGGACAGTTCAGAAGGGAAAAAAGTAGAAGAAGAAACCCGCAAAGATTCTAAGGTACTTTCCTTTAAAACCTCGCTTACAAAGATTGTTTATGTCGTCTAAGGCAGCTGAGCATATGAGTTGGCATGAAGCCAACAAGAACAAAGATGGTAAACTCAGACATCCACGAGATGGTGAAGCGTGGAAAGCGTTCGACTTAAACTTTCCTGATTTCACGGCGGACCCTAGAAATGTTCGTCTTGCTTTGGCGACCGATGGTTTTAATCCGTTTGGGAATCTTAGCACAAGTTATAGTATATGGCCAGTTGTTTTAATCCGATGGTTTTAATCCGTTTGGGAATCTTACAACTTGGCCCCTTGGATGTGTATGAAACAAAGCTCCTTCATTATGTCCATGATCATTCCAGGCAAAAAGGCACCGGGAAATGACATCGATGTGTATCTACAACCGCTTATCAAGGAGTTGGTGGAGTTGTGGAATGTAGGCATCAAGACATATGACACGCACGAGAAGACACTGTTCAACTTGCGTGCGGCGTTGATGTGGACTATCAGTGACTTCCCTTGACTGGGAACATTATCTGGGTGGAATGTGCATACTGGCCTTGCATGTTCGACTTGCAATTTTGGCCCTGACTCAGTGCGCTTTCCCCACAGTTGTAAGTGGTGCTTCATGGGTCATCGGAGGTTTCTTGATGGTACGCACAGGTTTAGATTACAACGCAATCGTTTCAATGGGCAACAAGAAAAAAAGGACCTCCTCAGAATTTGTCCGGTGCAGAAATCATAGAGTAGCTTATGGATGTTGAATTTGAGTATGGGAAAAAAGACGATCTAGCAAAGGCCGAGACAAAGACGGCCAGGGCTTCTGGTTCTGCGACCCAGCAATGGCGAAAGATAAGCGTCTTCTTCACTCTTTCGTATTGGAAAGATAATTTACTTCACACAGTCTAGATGTCATGCACATTGAAAAGAATGTGTGCGACAATGTGTTGTACACGATTCTAAACGAACCAGGCAAGTCAAAAGATCATCTTCAAGCGAGGAAAGATTTACGGGAGATGGGAGTTCGTGCAGATGCGTGGCCGGATGAGCATGACAGATTTCAACCCGCAAAATTCACACTGACAAAACCGAATAAGGAAATCTTCCTAACGACGTTGAAGAATATAAAAGTTCCTGATGGGTATTCAAGCAATATTTCACGATGTGTTGACGTGAAGGCTCGAAAGGTTACTGGCCTAAAGATTCATGACTCACATGTACTTATGCAGCAGTTACTTTCGCTGGCCATAAAAAATATGCTTCCTCTCGATGTGTCGATCGTTTTGGTTGAGCTTTGTACTTTCTTTCAGAAGTTGTGTTCTAAGGTTTTGATCGTGGAGGAGCTCGACCCAGTACCGCAGAGAAAATCATTCTTACGCCGTGTCATTTGGAGATGATCTTTCCTCTGCCATTTTTCATGGTCATGGTTCACCTGACAGTACACCTTGTTCACGAAACCAAGCTTGCTGGCCCAGTTCACTACCAATGGATGTATCCTAGTGAGAGGTATTCAATTAAAATTAATTACTTTACAATTACTTCCTAGTCACACATTTAAGCATTAATGTACCAACATTTTTTCTTCACTACTTTATAGGTTTCTTGGGAAACTAAAATCTTACGTGAGGAATAAGGCGTGGCCTGAAGGTTCAATCGCAGAAGGTTATATTAGGGATGAGGTCTTGTATTTTTGTTCTAGGTACTTTGATGACATTGAGACATCCTTCAACAGACCTCCTCGTGTGGACGATTGTCCTAACCCAGAGCCAGAGCCATTAGCAACAGAGTTGTTAGTCCCTCGTGTTGGTAAACCAATTGGAGGAACTGAGAACTTCAAACTCACGGCACTTGAGAAGATTCAAGCACATAGACATGTCTTGATTAATTGCACTAAATTTGAACCGTCCTTCAGTAAGGATTGCAAACATATATATATGTTATCCTATATATTTTTGTACATTTTATACTCACATTTCATGTTCGTCATCGCATGTTTAATTGCAGGGAATTCAAGAGTCATGTGAAGCATCAACTGCAGATCCGTACACAGACATCCTCTGAAATTGATAGAAAGGTCCAAAGAGAATTCCTGAGTTGGTTTAGGAGGAGAATAATGAATGACTACAACCCGCACTCAGCAGAATTCACAGCTCTGGCACTGGGCCCGCTTGACCACGCCCAAAGATTTACGGCATACAATGTCAATGGTTTCAAGTTTTGCATCGTTTCACAAGATCAGGGATTGCTGACCCAAAACTTGGGTGTATATGGCACGTTTGGGGACGAGGAGTTATGCTAGCAGCAGTGACGGGAACATGCAGTTCGGTGATGTTCTGTATTATGGAAAGCTGGTTGATGTGATCAGGATAACATACCAAGGCCTTTTCTCCGTGACGCTGTTCAAGTGTTTGTGGGCGAATACGACAACGTCTCGGGGCCTCACGACTGACGACTTAGGCATCACATCTGTGAATTTCTCCCGGCCTATTCACACCGGTCAGTCTAAAGATGACGAGCCATATATTCTTGCCTCAGAGGCCCATCAGGTTTATTATGTCACCGTGAGAGGCACAAGGATTGGAATATGATGGTTCACTTAAAGCCTCGGGACCTTTACGACATGGGCGATGGTGATAACGTTGCCTATGATTTTGAGCCATTCCAGCCCGCCGGTTTCGAAAACTTCTTCCCAGACGGCGATGACAATTTACCGATTGTTGGGTATGTTTTTTAATATACGCTTTATGAATTAATTATAACATTTAACTAAAGTTTTATTTGTGTTCAAACATATTTAACTCACACGTAACATTTTAATTATAACTTTCTTTGTAGGGATGGTGACAAAGATTGAGACAAAAAAAATTATGCTACGATGTAATCTGTGATATTTCTATTATTATTTTTTTAAAAAAAAAAAAAAGACCATCAGATTATCTTTAGCGGTTTCCAAACCACTACAAAATAACAAAAAACCGCTACAAATCACAAACCGCAACAAAAGGCGACACCGTAACCACTACAAAAAAACGCTAAAAGGCGAAATAGAACTGCTACTAATTAGAAACCACTACAAAAAAGCGACACCTCAACCGCTACAAAAGTATGCGCAGATATCAAAATAAATACCCCCACCAAACCTCATATAATATGGTTCGGTTTGCATTTCTACCAATGATTTCTCTCCGTCTTCTCTCTTTTTTGTATGTTTTCTAAAAGAAGTTAAGTGTTTAAAGGGGGTAAGTGCTGTTCAACCGGATCTAATTTACTTATTATCGAAATATATTGTTTTTCTTCTAGCTTGCGATACTAACTAGTTTACAACTGAATTACTTTCATTTTTCATCTTTCCTTCTACTTTCACATATATTATTCGATCCACTTTCACACACATTTTTTTTAGAATTAATTTTTTTTTAATTAATTCATATCTAGTTGTTATTACACTTACATATTCTCATTGGTTTAACTATATAATAATCTTATCTAATCAAATATTATATTTTAATATCATTTATTTTCAATAAAAAGATCAATTATTAATAATATAACAACTAACAGATTTTATTTTATTTTTTACAATTTCATCCATTTGTAGCGGTTTCCTAACCACTACAAACATGAACAAATATGGGAAATATATTGTGGCAGTTTAACACCGCTACAAAAATAAAATATTGACAAGCGGGAAAACTTTTTCCAAAAAAGTGGCGGGATCTATTTGTAGTGATTATAAACCGCTACTAATATTCTAAAGAATTGGTGGCAAAAAAAATTTTCCCAAATTTGGGTGGGAATATTTAGTAGCGGTTATGTAACCGCTACTAAAAAAGTTGGAAAAGTTTGGCGCTCGCTATTTTTGTACGTAATTGGTCACGGTTAGGAAACCGCTACAAATATGAGTAGATTCATTTTGTAGCGGTTCTATCACCGCGACTAATGTCCAAACAAGAACTAAGCACAGCCTCATCTAGTGGCGGTCATGTGAACCACTACAGCTACAGTAGCGATTACTTTTTCTGGTGTAGCGGTTTTTTTGAACCGTGACAAATTTGCTTGCCACGGTGGATTTTGTAGCGGTTTGTGTAACCGCTACAAATGTCGATAGTAGCGCCAAAAACCGCCACTAATATGCTATTTTAACCGCTACTAATGGTCCTTTTTTGTAGTGAGAAAATCAAGGTAATTTTAACTGATTTCGTTTCCTTCATTCTTGTTCTAGTATTGTGGTTTATTGGTGCATTTATCCTTAAAAAAGAACGTTGTGACTCAATCTTTATTGGACATTTGAAGCCTCTATTGATGGTCTCTTCCTGAGTCGCTACTATGATACTACTTTTGTTTGATTAGAACAGCTACTTTTCTAATTATCTAAAAAGAAGAGGAGGAATAAATAAGGGTTAAGGCGCAGATTGGCCAACAAAGTATTGCAGTAGGAGCATTTGGTACAAAAATGTATTGAGGGTACCAAAACTACTAATGAACAATTGAAAATGCGCAAAAATACCAATGAAGAATTTAAAACTTCAGCGAATAAACCAAAATGGGGATTATGCTACTTTCACCAGAATTAGTTTCTTCACTGGTATTTTTTCGCATTTTCAATTGTTCATCGGTATTTTTGGTACCTTCAAAATATTTTTGTACCCGGTGCTTCTAGTGTAACACTTTATTGGCCAATCTTCACCTTAACCCAATATAGAATTGCAATGGAATATAAAAAATCTCTCAACTTGTTCAATAGTGCTTGATTGCTTATTCCAATATATGGGGAGAGTATTCTTAATTAAATGTCCAACATGGCCGCATGATATCTAAATCTACATTGTAAAATAAGCCATCTGGAAAATTTGACTTATAAATATTAGAAGGTATGACAAAAAAAATTATTTAATTTCTCAAACAAGATACAATTTAAATGCATTTTTATCTAATATCAAGACGTTTAAAAAACATAAGTATAGGATAGAGGAGAAAAGAAAAATGTAGGGCTCATTCTCTTTGATCTTAAAATGCTTTTCTTCCAAAATTAAGTTCAAATTGTATGAAGTTACTTTAAGAAAAAGAGTGGATTCAAGGTTCTTATAATTCAAAACCAAAATGTTAAAACAGAAAAAAAAAAAAAAAAAAGAAGAAGAAGAAGAAATCCAAAACCATTATGCTCAACTCAGAAAATTCAAATGCATTATATATTATTACAACATATATAGAACCACTCAAATTTACAAGATTACTTCGTAAAAAATCACAAGGTTATAGAAACAGTAGCTAAAATTTGATTTAACATTTATCCAACTACTAGTATCTCAAGCATTTTCCATAAACAAAGCCTTGATTTTTTTCAATGATACTACAACATCTATCATAGTAAGTCGTGCCTCCGGTAAGTCAATGGAGCAATTTAATGCTAACTCAAAAACTGATGACATATGAGGTAGTATATTATCAGTATTTTGATTTTCACCATGAAGCAAATTGGCATCTAAAATATTTATGATCGAATGTGGTGTGGAGTTTCTTACCCAATCTTTCAAACTTAATCCTTGAATAAACATCTCATCTGTTGGCTTCTTCCTTGTAAACATTTCCATTAGCAAAATCCCATAACTATACACATCTCCTTTGGCGGAAACAACTCCTTTCGATCCAAACTCTATATGTCATATTGAATTATTAGTATAGAAGTCATTATGTCAATAATGTAAGGTTGGTGGTTAAGCTTTCTTTTGTATCATTAATTTAAATCTCTGTATATGAAGATTTCAAATATTCGCTAGAAATTGAACATACAAATAAATTCAAAATATCTTTATTAAACCGTTACCTGGTGCCATATAGCCAATTGTAGCCAAAGTGTTGGTATAAATTTCCAGTTGCTTTTCACCAAACAATTTAGAAATACCAAAATCACTAAGATGAGCGACCATATCTTCGTCCAACAAAACATTGCTGGGTTTCACATCACAATGAACAACTAGTGTAGAAGAGCCATGATGAAGATACTCTAAAGCAGCTGCCACATCAATCATTATGTTCAACCTTTGCAAGACATCTAAATAATTGTTATGAGAGTACAACCATTTGTCAAGACTCCCATTTTTCATGAATTCCATTATTAGAGATTTGAAATGATCATTTGAGCAACTACTAACGATCTTAATGAGATTACGATGGCGTAAATGGCACATGGCAGAACATTCAACATCAAAAGTTCTTGTTGATCGTTCCATGTCTATGTTGAAGACTTTGACAGCAACAATCTTTCCATTTGGAAGAACTGCTCTGTATACTGATCCAAAACTTCCAAAACCAATAAGATTACTCTCATCAAATCCATTTGTTCCTCGTAGAAGCTCATAATAGGATATTCTGGTTGGTGTATCCAAATTTATTAAATCCCTCTCTGTTGAATTATTATCATCACCTCTCTTATTCTTTAGAAAGACAATGACTGAAACAATCAAAATGGCAACTATGATAGGCAATGAGCATTTTATTACCAACATCACTTTATTTGATATGTGCTTGCTTCCTTTCGTACATGGTTGGACTAGTAGTTGGGGTTTCCCACAAAGATCTTTATTCATCATAAAAGATTGAGCAGTAAAATTTTGAAAAGGGCCACCATTTGGAATTTCTCCATGCAGTAAATTGTAAGAAAGATTGATGTATTTAAGATAGTGTAATGACTCTACAGACTTTGGAATCACGCCAGACAAATAATTATGGGAAAGATCCAGGGACTCCATGCTTACCATGCCACTAAGCGATTCAGGAATAGGCCCTTGTAATTTGTTTTCAGCCAAAGATAGGGTTTGCAAAGTTATTAAGCCACCTATACTTGTAGGGATGCTTCCTGAAATTTGATTTCTTGACAAGTACAACTGTGTAATTGCCCTTAAGTTTGATACCTCTGGTGAAATTATTCCACTCAGTGCATTGGAGGATATGTCTAAAACCAAGATATCTTTGAGACTCCAAATAGAAGAGGGTATTTGAGAAACCAATTTGTTAGAGCTAAAATCCAACTCTTTCAGGGAAGTATTCCCTAGACATTTTGGAACCATTCCTGAAAACATGTTGTTTGCAAGATACAAGCTGCTTAAGCTTTTAAGTTGGCAAAGTTCATTTATAATGAACCCTTGCAATCTATTGTTGCTAAGACTTAAACGTTGAAGGCTCTTTAATTTGTTAACTGTATCAGGAATCAGCCCACTCAAATGGTTCTCACCCAAATCTAGTTCCATCAAGTTTGTTAGATTTCCAAGTACATTGGGTATAGCTCCATTAAATGTATTCGATAACAATCTTAATGAAATGAGTTTAGAAGCATTTGATATGCTATTTGGAATTTGTCCAGTTAGTCCATTTTCCCCCAACCATAACGCCTCCAAGTTGGGAAGGCCAATTCCTAAAGATGATGGGAGAGCACCAGAGAGGGAATTACCAGCAAGGCTTAAGGCTTTCAATGTTGAAATATTGAATATGTTGGAAGGAATAGGTCCTCTCAAATGATTGTCAGCCAAGCCTAATACTTGAAGTTTATCAAGTTTGCCTATGCCTTTGGGCACAAAACCTGGACAGAAAAAGAAAAAAGTTTATGGAAACCACGATTTTCAAATACAAAGAATATATACAAATAAACTTATTTCTATTATTTTCTTGAAGTCTTTGTAAAATTTTTAAAGCAAAAATGATAGAGAAATCATAAACTACCCGTGAGATGCCATGGTTACTGAAGATTTGTTTGAAAATGTTAAGTTTTGTATGTTGTAACTTTTGAATAACTATTTAATAGGAAACTAATACATTCATAAACCAAAAAAGCTAGGAACAACCGACAAAAATTGATAAAAGAAAATTAAATAAGAAAATATGGCGGATAAAAGAAAAGAGTTTTACTTGATAGAATATCCAAATGTGTGTATAACAAGTGGGCACATTATATATACTATTTGGTGGAACGGGGTATATATGATATGGTACATAATACTTAAAAAATTGTTTTCCAAGATTTAAATATCATGTGTGATCCTATCTTTCTGTCATTTTAGTTTTTCCAACAATTCATAATATCTTTCGATATTTTGGGATTGTAAATTAGTAGCTATATTTAAAAACTATGATTAATGAAATGATGAAAAATGAAATCTCATTTTAAATTCATTTTCTATTAGAGAAAAACGATTTAAAAAACAGCGAAAAAGAATAAAAAAGATATAATAGACTCATGCTTGTAAAGAGGTTTGCATCCAACTATACTTGATTAGCATCAAGTGTTTGTAAAAAGTGAATGGAACTTAGAAGAAGAAAAATAAAGCAGGTCATATTATTTGATATAATACATATATAATACATACACAAACACGCATACAGCAAAGTTTTATCTAACCATCAAATTGCTTACCTTCTAGTAATTGCATTTAAGTCTGTATAGTTTGAGTATATAAACTTTGGGTTCTTCATGTACGGTTGAAGTGAAAAATTATGTACTTTTTGTTTTCCGACATTGGTGGTGTACTTCTCACAACAGATTAAAACGCTCAAGTTCTTGACCTAATGGCTAATGGGATTCTGTTGGGCCTGCATCTTAATTTTATCACAAAAAAGCATTTCAAGAACTAAAGAAAGAGTATTGAACCACCATTTTTAGATATGAAACAATTTATTTATGAATTTTTGAAGTTTTAGGAAAATTTATTATATTACGTACCCAAGTTTTCAGAAAAGTTTTAAATAATTTGTCCTTATAAGGATATTAATTGACTCACGTGTTGTTTTTAAAAGGCCAAACAATTCTGACAAGTAACTTTAGAATGAGGTGTGACATTCTCAATGCATAGTGTTAGTGAATCTCTTAAAAGCACCCTTCGCATGAAAATATTAGTTGTTTGTTTTTGTTTATTTACAATAATAATTTATATTTTTTTCATCTTTATCTGTCTTTTAATTAATTTTTAGAATCAATCACAACCAAATAACAAACAAATAAATAAACTACAAACAAAGGAAGACATAAATTTAATTTAATTGAAATAAAAACAAAAATAAGGCCTTCATCTACCTTTAATTTTCCTTTTTAATTATAGAGGGGTATTATAATCTTTTAACAATATTCAGAAAAGTCCTAATAAGAAAATTGTTGAAAGTGTAGGCCCGGATTTAATTTTTGGTATTTCATTTTCCCTTGATTCTTTACACATATATAAATAATTTTTTTAATTGTACACTTGTTAATTCCTAATTTTTAATTTGTTTAATAAAATATTAAGTATAATTTAAATTTCAATTAAAAAATATAGAATTGTTACAAATTATACGTATAATAAATAACAAAAAACAACTCCAAAGCTTTCTATATTTTAATATTATTATAATCATTTTAATATTAAGGGGATAGAAAAAAACATAAAATTAAAGTTGTTGAGAGACAGATAATATCTTTGAAAAATAAGTATTGGCATAACACATTGCTACCATTATGTATGATTTAAGGTTTTGATGTCTATAAGAATTTCACTTATCTATGTTACAAATATCTAGGTTCTATTGGTTCTTGATATTCGCTTTATTTGTTATTTCACATACATGAAATGATAAAAATCATAGTTTAATTTTAGAGGAAAAGTATTTAAAAAGAAAAGAAAACACACAAGTAAAGTACATACCCGTAAATGAGTTATTTTCCAAACTTAATTCTTTCAAAGATGTGCAGTTGCTTATTGATTTTGGAATGCTTCCCTCTAGTTGATTAACACTAGCGACAAAGATTTCAAGTAAAGGGAGTTGATGGCACATTTCTTCTAACAAATTACCCTTTAAATGATTCGAGGCAACGTTAACACGGTTCAAAGAGGGCATCTTCCGAAGGAATGAAGAAATTCCACCTATGAAAAAAATACAGAATATTTGTTTGTTGGTAGTAATGAAGTCTAGAAATTTCCTTAATTGACACACAACCATACCAGTAATACATGGAATTTTGTTAATTTGAGGCTTAAAATCATAAACTATAATTTAACTTTTGTTTGAAATCAATCTAAAAGGGACACTTCCAATATAATATCAATTACCAATTGCAAATTAAAACTCTTAAAAGATATCCTAAAGAGAGATTATGGAATTAATTTCACCTATATAAAATGAACAACCAAGTTATTTATATTTTGCATTAAATCTATTTATTATTTACAAGGCTCTAACTTTGAAATGAATTCATCATAGACTTAGAAGGCTAAATTTTATTTTTTATTTAAGGAAATTAAATACCTTTAGTTACACATTCTGGAGGAATATAGTATTTATACATAAAAATAAGATTTTTGTTAAAGCATAAAATTAAGAGATGTGTAGATTGAATGTACCTGAAAAAAAATTCCATGACAGATCTAATTCTTCCAACAATGTCCCATTACCAAATGATATTGGAAGACTGCCTTTCAATTTGTTCTTTGCTAAAATTACAATTCTTAAGGAAGAAATGGTGAAGAGAGATGATGGAATTTCACCTGTTTTGTTTCACAAAGTGAACAAGAATAATCAAAGTAAGCTAAGTTAAAAGGCTTTGGCATTCTTCTTTAACATTACTATGACACATCAAATATTAATAGGTCATGAAATTCTTTCGGATCGATTTTTTACAGGGCTCCATGTCATTGTTAATCACCCAAAATTATCTTTTTTTCTCTCTTTAAGAGTTTTTTATGATGAACGCAATTTGACAAGCTTCTTATAGTTCTTTAAAATGAATGGGAAAAAAACGAAAAGCAAAATCTCTTTTTAAAATTATTTTTCACTGGATAGATTAAAACAAAAGCACACAACGTATAATTAGTTCAATCATATAATTAAAAGCGTACCTTGAAAATTGTTGTCATCAAGATATAGGAGTAAATTTTAAAAAAAAAATTATTTTCATGTTTTAAATCTCACTGGATCCCATGAATTGATACTCTTATCTTTCTTTTATTTTGAGATTATAATCACAATCTATATGTAAGTACCATTTATGAATGAACAATATATGAATGAATGAAATGAAAAAACTAAAATAAATGACAAAATCAAAATCTCATTTTAATTTTAGAGTAAATACCCTTTCTGGTCCCTGACAAAACAAACGGACCCCATTTTGGTCCCTTACAAAAAAATTGACCCTTATTCATCCTTTTTAAGGGACTAAAAAGGACATTTTGGAAATTTGTGAGGGATTAAAATGTCAATCAAACAACCCTTATTTGTCCTTTTTATGGACTAAAAAGGACCCTTTTTTTAAGGGACCAAAATAGGGATCGCGTTTTTTGTTAGGGACCAGAAAGGACATTTACTCTTAATTTTACTATGGTGGAGATAATTATATAAAAATATTATAGAAAATCATAGTATAGCATCGATTCATGAATTTTTATTTATTTTTGTGATTGTAAATTGCTAGCTACATTTAACCCCATTGCTAATATGGACAATATTAATGAAAAAAAAAATCTCATTTTAAATTAAATTTACTATAGAAAAATATATCAGAAGAAAACAAAAGATTGAAGATAAAAAATAATAGTCTCATGCTTGTAAAGAGTTTGGCATCGAAATGCAATTGATTGACATTAACTAATTGGAAAAAAGCTGAATGGACTTTAAAATAAAAATAGAATGGGTCATAATATTTTTCATAATTGTTTAATGTACAATTATAATATAAAATTGGTAGGTAAAATTAGCTCTAATTCTTAATATAAGACCTAGTTGACTGATTTGAGGAGATCAAGGAAATTAAATAAATTATTTAATTATTGTATAAGTAAATGTTGGGTTTTGGGCTCCCTTTCCTATGTGGAGAAAAGCTCATGTTTGAATTGCCAAAATTTTATATATTCCCTATTTTATGCATTTCTTATTTTATGAAAAGAAAAGAAAGGAAAGGAAAAAAGGAAAAGAGTGAGAGAATTGAAAAAAAAAAAAAAAAGGAAAGTTTCTTGATTTTTCTTTGTGAGAAAGAATATTCTTTCGAGTTTCATAATTTGATGTTGTGTTTCACTTATTTAAATGGAGAGAGGGCATATCCGGTTTTTGGGCAAAGAGGCCCCACCGAGGCTGGATAGGCTAAGGCTGGAGAGGTCAAACAAGTCTAACGTTGCAACTATGTGAGACAAAAACCTAGTTTCACTGGTCAATATCACTAAATCGACATTTGTGCATTTGTTGCCTGTCAGATTGAGCTGAAATCTGGTTAGCAGGTTTAGAACATATGGTTCATTGTTTTTAACGAAGATTTTCGTTTGGAGGCTTGGTGTGAGAGAAAACGTGTTTATGGTCAGGGAAATTTTTTCTAGTATTTTGGATTGCTTTTTTCTCTATTGTAAGCTTGTAGCTTTTTGTTATTTTACTAGGTGATTACACATGTTTGTACATTTTTTTGAGACTCTTTTGTACCATGTTTTGATAATAGTGGATCATATTTTCATTAGTATGGACAACCCGTGGTTTTTACCCTAAACTTGAGAGATTTTCTACGTTAATAATTTTGGGGCCTCTTGTGCCATTTGATTTCTATCATATATTTGTTTATTTGTTTCCTTATAGACTCTTGCAAGTGATAGAAGGATTTAACATCTGCTGCTCTCCTTCTTAAACTAGATACATATATGTATCATTATATTATATATCAGTTTATAAATCATACAAATTAGTTTGGGGAAAATCAATAATATAAATATTTTAAAGTAAATTATTTACCTTCCTTAATCTTTGTAAATTAGCCAATTGGATCTTGTATTAAGAATCGAGATGGTAACTTATTATAACTGTACAAACTTTCATGCTTTATTTGGATAGGGAGGAAAGAAAACTGGGGAGGAAAACGAGAGGGAAAATAAGTTTTCCTTGTTTGGATAGAAGAGAAAATGTGGAAGGAAAGAAAAGTGGGGTAGAAAATAGCATGGGTCCAAATAGAAATTTTTCTCTTTTGTTTTCTCTTCCTCCCAGTTTCTTTCCTCCCATCTTTTCTTCTCATCCAAAGTGGGTTAAGAAAAATAAAATAGGTAATATTATTTGCTTATAATTTACATATATATATACTATATAAAAAAAATTACACGTGTTTTACCTACTAATCCCAAAACTTGAATATTTTGAACAATTAAAAAATATCGAATTGTTACAATTTATAAGCATAATAAATACAAAAACAACTCTAAACTTGTCTGTATTTTAATATTAAGGGGATACAAAACCGTAAAATTAAAGTTATTAAAAGACAGATGAACTTTCTTTTAAAATAAATAAATAAATAAATAAAATAAATTAAAAAAAAACTATTAGCATAACACATGGTGACCATTCGGTATGGTTTAAGGTTTTGTGTTTACAAATATCATGAGGTTCCATCTAATCTTGATGTTCACTTTATTTATTATTTCACATAAACATAATTTAATTTTAGAGAGAAATATTAAAAATAAAAAATAAAAGAAAACATATAAGTAAAGTACATACACATGTAAATGAGTTACCCGTCAAATATAATTCATTCAAAGATGTACAATTGCTTATTGATTTTGGAATGCTTCCCTCTAATTGATTATTAGCAACATCAAGGAGTTCAAGTAAAGGAAGTTGATGACACATTTCTTCTGACAAATTACCCTTGAAATGATTGCTACCAACGCTAACCAATCTCAAAGAAGGCATGTTCCAAATAACTGAAGAAATTTCACCTATGAAAAAATACAAAATATTTGTTTGTTGGTAGTAAGTCTAGGAATTTCCTTAATTCACACACAACCATAAAAGTAATACATGGAATTTTGTTAATTAGAGGCTTAAAAGTAATAGACTATAATTTAAGTTTTGTTGGAAATCAATTTAAAAGGGACTCTTCCAATGTAATTTCAATTACCAATTGGACATTAAAACTCTTCCAATATAACTCTTCCAATATAATATTATTTATATATGATGTGGAGCTTTTTGTTGAACAAAGTATAAAATATAAATGGTATGGTGCAGAGCACCTAAAAAAATATTGTTTCCAAATTTTAAATATCAAGTGGTCCCATAAGCTCATGAATGAAGATTATGATGAAAGAATGAAATGACGAAAAACAAAATTCAAAGGCGTGCTAACTCATTCCAAATTGAAAAATGAAATCTCTCACGATTACATTACAAATTTGCAAATAAAGATTAACTAGAGTGTTCTGTATTTTATATTTGTTTTCAATATTTGAATTTTTTTTCTAAAGTTTGGGAAGCTAAAATAAATATGCAAATAAAAAATTATTCAGATTTAGGAATATCAATTATCATATCCCTAAATATAAATAGTTAAATACAAATAATCACTTAGATAGATATATCAATGGTAAAAGTCATACTCCACCCTTTCAATCCAATCTGACTCTAAGTAGTGTTGTATAGGACCCTTTTATCAGGTTATTTTCCTTCGGGCTCCCTGTTTCTTTAATGATTGAGAAAATATAACCATTTTATTCATATTCACTTTGGGATTAAAAGAAAGCATTGTGTGCGTTCTCTGTCTTTAAAAGTAATCAGCAAAATAATTTAGTAATGTCTAATGAAATAATGTAATAGAAGTGAAGACAATGATATATATAATTAAAACTCTTCCCTTGCAAGTTGCTGTTCCTGAGATATAGAAACTGGAGTTTGGTCAAATTTCCATGTTCACCTGGTATATGTTTCCTCTGTCGAATTTGTTAAACAAATGGAAGGTATTTCGCTAGGCAAATCATTTCCATTCATATAAAATAATTCAAGTTTTGGAAGCCCAAAACACACATTTTTTGGGAGATTACCAGATAATTGATTGAATGGAAGATCAATCTCTTGCAGCACTGAATTGTTAAATAATGATGATGATATAGAACCAGCAAGTTGATTTCCTCCAAGATACAACATCTTTAGTTGTGAAAGATTGCCAATCTCATTTGGGATGCCTCCTTCAAATATTAGAGGGGTAGGAAAGAAAATAATGTCAGTGACAATTTGTTATGTGTCACAAGTTATTAGGTACATGAGATAAATTAATAATCTTTAGAAACACATAAAGACTTGCACATTTTTTTTAAGAAATGACACATATATTAGTAAATGATAAAACACAATAAAAGATATAACCCTTTTAATTGGGATGGGCTAACAACCATAGATTAAATCAACTAGTTATGCTTGGGTTAAGAAATTTTGATATGATTAAATCTAAGAGACAAATTGAACTCCTATTGGCCCTTCCTTTTCGTCATTGCAATCAAAACACATGTTTCTTGGGAGACTCCTAGAAAAAGTCTTTTTGTTGACTCTACAAAACCTTTTTAAAATAATAACTGCTAAGCAATAATGAAATTAAAATATAATGTAGATTGTCCAAATCAAAATTAAACATTTGGGACATGTTGGTTGTAAGGTTTATTCAATATGAAAAAGGACAATATAAGTTTCTTATTTCCATTATCTTAAGTCATCCAATCAAATATGACCATATACATTTTTATAATATTATCAATTAACTATAAATCCACTTGAAATATAAATAGGACACATGTCCATGATTGGAGAATTTGACATAATAGATATAATGAACTTGAGCTAAGTTTTTTCCTATGAAAAACCCTTCAAAAAGTTTATAATGACAAAATAATAAACATTTTTATATTTTTAAGGACTAATGATGAGCCTTTAGATCCACTTGGACTAATTAATATTATAACAGTAATTTTTTCCCATGGTGTGACTATATAATTTGTTTCAAATTTTTGAAGATGAATTTTTTCCCTTTGAAAAGAGTAGAAAAATCATGACAAAAATAAAGAAGAAAATTCATAAAAATGTCAAAAATAAAAATTGAGACAAACTCTTATTCCTCAAGGATAAGATCTTGTTAACCAAGTACACTAGTTTAGAATGAACACAAATATAAATGTTGAAAATAATCTAAAACATACCTGACAAATTGTTGTAGGACAAATGCAATAACTCGAGTGAAGATAAGTTGAAAATTCTTTGTGGAATGATTCCTGAAAGTTTGTTACGGCTAAGCCGTAAAATCTTCAATCGCTGAAGTCTACCCACCTCAAAAGGAATGGTTCCTTCAATGAAATTAACTCTCAAATCTAAAGTCTCCAACCTTGATAGGTTGAATAGTGATAGTGGAATAAATCCATAAAGATTGTTATTTTGAAGATTTAGTTTCTGAAGTGGAGTTAAATATCCTATCCACGTTGGAATTTGCCCATCAAAGTCATTGTAGCTCAAGTTCAATAGTTTCAATCTATGCAATTGAACAAACTCTTTTGGTATTTGACCATAAAAATTGTTGTCACTGAGATCAAGTTCCACAAGGAATGAGAGATTTCCTAGTTGTGGAGATATGGAACCCTTAAGACCCATGCCATGAAGATTCAAGGAATAGACCCTTCCATGACGAGTATTGCATGTAACACCAGTCCAATTGCATGGAGAAGAAGAGACGGACCAATGAGCTAAGAAATCATATGGATCTAAAGTGATAAAGGATTTAAGGGCAAGAAGTGCAGACTTATCAATATTAATATTTGTATCAGTCCAAGCTAAGGAGGCCAAGAAGCAATGAAGTAAGAGCTGGAAAACAAAGGAAGAAGGCTTTCCAATGAGGAGCATACTGACTTGTCGGAATTTCAATTCTTCTACCTCGAGCAATTAACACACGTCGTTTTATACTTCTCCAGCTCCAAATCAAGTCAAGTCGCACTAACAAAATGCAGAGTTGCAAAACGACGTGTTTTAAGATTGAAGAAACTGAAAAAAAAAAAAAAAAAAATAATAATTAGCATGTCGGTTGTATTAAATTTGTTTTCACATATATTTGAAGATATTTTTGTGCTGCATTATTTTATTAATCTTCAAGTATGGTGGTGAATGAGAAGAAACTTCGTCCCTTGATTTGATTACGTGTTGAACAATTTCACTTCAGCTGGGACCACATTTTCATTTATGGTCGGGTCTAGTAGGCCATAAAGAGTAAACAGTACAAGGACAATTTTTCAATGAAGCTGGCGTGGACGCATTGTTCCTTCAATTATATATGCATTTCCTTTTTAATTTTTTATTTTGGGTGAGACAGTTATTCCTTTCTTCATTACTGGACATCTATAATTTTGTGGATATTAGAGCCACACTCAGGTTGATGTGCCAACGAGGACGGTGGGCTTTAATGAGATGGAATGTGAAGTTCCACATCGGTTGGGGTGGAAAACGGAGTATGTCTTAAAAGAGTATGGATATCTCTCCCTCTCTACGTGTTTTAAAACTGTGAAGGATGGCATACCCAAACGAACAATATTGAGAGCAAACCCCCTTGTTGGGCTGAGGCATTGGTATATTACAAAATTATTAACGGACATTTATAGTTTTGTGGATATAGAAATTTTACTATGTAAAAAATGCTTTGCTACAACTTACTTGTATCGAGATCAAACCACCATGCTTGAATTCCAAATATATGAAAGAAATCTTTAAAAAAATATCTAAATTGATGATCTACCCAAAACAAATCTAAATTGACGAAAGAAATCTTGGTTTTGTGTTCTCACTTATTCTCATTACATGTGTGTGGTTAATTCGATCAATGATATGGTTAATTTTATAAGCTTATAACTCATTGAAGGCACTGACTGTATAATTTAACTGTTGGAATTTTGGATAAAATCCCATGGGTTATGAATAAGAAGAAGATGGAAAAGAAGAGGAAAAAGGAAGAAGGAATGTATGTGAGAGAATAGTCCCACATTGCTTAGTTGGAGAGAAGTTGGAGGGTATATAAGCCCCAACTTGGCTCCTACTAATTGGGCCCTTGGGCCAACCCACTTTTGTGGAGGGGTGAGGACTTAGGTGACCCTTGGTCCACCACACACACGCTGTGCGCGCCGTCCGGGCTCGGCTCGGCTGTCGATCGGTCCGCCGCCCCCCGGCCCGGTCCTCGCGTGTGAAATAAAATATTAATTTTTTATTAAATTATTTTTTCTGGATTAAAAATAATTTTTTATTAAATTATTTTTTGAATTTCCGAACGTTTAGATCCTCCGTTGTGCCTCTCCGACTTTTCCAAATGGCGGCTGCGTTTTGCGATCCGTTTTCGCTTCATTCCGTGCGTCGGATCGTGAAGACACACCATTTCGCCGTGAATGAGATGCGGGTCGCCTCCGTTCGCTTCGTTTTGGTGTGGCTGTTCGTCAAGACGCACCAATTCGGCCAGTGAATGAGACGCGGTCACCTGCATTCGTTCCGTTACGTGCGTCTGTTTGTACAACGCACCGGTTCGCGGCCCGCAGCGAGACTTGTCCATCGATCATGTTCTTTCGAGTCTATAAATAGGGCGCCCTAGTCACGGTTTAGACACACAATTTCTCGCATACTCTCTCTCGTCGCATTCTGCATAAACACTCGTGCGTTCCGAAAGCGGACTCATTGGCTTCGCTTGGGCTTCGAGACGAGAAGCCATCTTTCTCGGAGACGAATAATCCGCTCTATCCTGGGAGGCAATTGCTCGAGAAAACCTTCGGCATCCGTATTGAGGGAGCAAAATTGTCTTAAGGACACAACGAAAGTTGGGCCGGATTTCTGCATTTTTCCATTCCATATCGCGGTCTTGTGAGTTCGTTTTGACTTTTTATTTTATACGGACTAAGTGAATGTTCAGTATGCTCTATTTAATAAATACATTCGTGTTTTGATATTCTGTGTACTTTATATTCAATTTCTACCTACTCATTATACTAGAAACAACAATCTTAAGACAATTTTTGTTTATTGAAATCAGTTTATGTTAATTTATTTGATTGCTGATTTCATACGTTGGTAGTAGTATTGAATTGAATCTGTGATTAGTTTTTGTTAATATTATTATTAAACTGTTAGTGAATTAATCTGTGATTAATTAGAATTTGTTTTAACAACAGAAATGGCAAGTGCAAGTACCAATCGATTAACCCAAGTGGTCCTGTTCCAATGCATGGTGAAAAACCGAGAAAAGTTCAATGGCAATGATTTTAAAAGATGGCAACGAAAAAATGTTTTTCTATTTAACCACATTGAACTTGGCACGGTTTCTCACGAGGATGCTCCAAAATTGGAAGAAGGACAACAGTGACAAGGAAAAGGTTCTTTGCGATAGATGCTTGGAAGCATTCGATTTCCTTTGTAGAAACTACATTCTCAATGGTCTGGACAACACACTCGTATCTTGTATATAGTGCTTTGGATACAACTAAAGCATTATGGGAGAGTCTGGACAAGAAGTACAAAACTCTGAAGATCTTTGGTTTGAAGAAATTCATTGTTGGCAGATTTTGGACTTCAAGATGCTTGATTCTAAATCTGTGGTGAGTCAAGTTGAAGAACTTCAATTGGTTGTGCATGAGATTCATGCCGAAGGGATGTCTCTTAGCGAGTCTTTCCAAGTCGCTGCATTTATTGAAAAATTGCCACCGTCTTGGAAAGATTTCAAGAATTACCTCAAGCACAAGCGTAAGGAGATGTCACTTGAAGATTTGATCGTAAGACTCGAGAATAGAAGAAGACAACAAGGTTTTACGAAAAGAAACTTGGCGACAACCCTATAGTTTCGAAGGCTAACATTGTGGAAGATGGTTCGAAGCCCAAGAAACGCAAACGCTCTAATGAGGGATCATTTAAACAAGGCCATAACAAAGGCCAGAAATTCAAAGGCAAGTGTTATAATTGCGGGAAGACTGGTCACCGTGCTAAGGAGTGCAAGAAGCCAAAGAATTTCAAGAAGAAGAACAACGAAGCCAATATGGTTGACAATACCACGATATGATGGATAGTATGAGTCTTTCAGCGGTTGTAATGCAATGTGACTTGGTTGGAAATACCAAGGAGTGGTGGGTGGACACTGGGTGCCACCAGGCATGTATGTGCAAACAAATGGATGTTTTCTTCTTACACTCTATGAAGCAAGATGAACAACTTTATATGGGAAATTCTTACGCTTCAAAGGTTGAAGGTTCTGGGAAAGTCGTCTTGAAGATGACTTCGGAAAAGTCGTGACACTTAAGGATGTGCTTCATGTGCACGATATTCGCAAGAATCGATATCTGGATCCCTCTTAAGCAAGAATGGTTTTAAGCTTGTATTTGTTTTTCGATAAGTTTATACTCTCTAGGAATGATATGTATGTTGGAAAAGGTTACCTTAGTGAGGGCCTTTTCAAAGTTAATGTAATGATTTGTCACCAATAACGGTGCTATTAATAATAATATTGGTTCTATCTATATGCTTGAGTCCTCTAATTTATGGCATCAAAGATTAGGACATGTTAATTATAAATCAATTAAAAATTTAATTCATTTAGAATTATTGCCTAAAGTTGATTGTTCAAATAAAGATAAATGTCAAGTATGCATTGAATCAAAATTTTCTAAGTTACCTTTTTCTTCTTGTTGAAAGATCAATTCTCTTAGTTGTTAGATTTAATACATCTTGATATATGTGATATGAAATCTGTACCATCTAGGGGTAATAAGAAATATTTTATTACATTTATTGATGATTGCGTAGATATTGTTATGTGTATTTGCTTAATAGTAAAGATGAGGCTATTATAGCTTTTAAACAATATAAAATTGAAGTTGAAAATCAACTTAACAAGAAAATTAAAATAGTAAGGAGTGATCGTGGGGGAGAATTTGATGGCCCTTCGAAGAATTCTGTATAGAATCTGGTATTATACACCGGACAAGGACTCCTTATGCTCCTCAATCAAATGGGATTGCGAGAGAGGAAAAATCGGACATTGAAAGAAATGATGAATGCATTATTAATTGAGTCCGGTTTACCACAAAACATGTGGGGAGAAGCCATTCGACGGCTAACTTTCTAATCAACGAGTGCCTCATAAAACGATAAAAAACATACCATATGAGATATGGAAAGGAAAGAAACCTTCCTTGAAATATTTAAAAGTGTGGGGGTGTTTGGCGAAGGTTGAGATTCCTAAACCTAAAAGGTTAAGAATTGGACCCAAGACAAGTAGATTGTGTGTTTATTGGTTATGCACATAATAGTAGTGCATATCGTTTTCTAGTTTATAAGTCGATGTATCGATATCCATGTGAATACGGTTATTGAGTCAAGGAATGCTACGTTCTTTGAAAACGTATATCCGTATAATAAAAATAATGATAATAACAACACCTTGTGATATCTCCGGATACAATAACTAATGATAACCTTGAACAAGAGGAACCTAGACGTAGCACTAGGCAAAGGACTTCAACATCCTTTGGTCCTGATTTTATGACTTATCTACTAGAAAATGAGCCTCGAACATTTGGAGAAGCTATGGGTTCCCCCGAAGCGCCATTACGGGAAGAGGCTATCAATAGTGAAGTTGAATCCATTATGTCAAACCACACTTGGGAGTTGGTTGACCTTCCTCCGGCAATAAGCCTCTAGGAACTAAGTGGATCTTCAAAAGAAGATGAAAGCGGATGGCACTATTGATAAGTACAAAGCTAGGCTAGTAGTAAAAGGCTACGGACAACGTGAAGGCCTAGACTACTTTGATACTTATTCACACATTTACAAGAATTACATCCATTCGAATGTTGATCGCATTAGCGGACGAATGGGTTGGAGTTACATCAAATGGATGTAAAGACGACCTTCTTGAATGGGGAATTAGAGGAAGAAATCTACCTAGAACAGCCTGAGGGTTTTGTTGTCTCAGGACAAGAACGAAAAGTTTGCCGCTTAATAAAGTCCCTTTATGGACTTAAACAAGCCCCAAAACAATGGCATGCGAAATTTGATGAAGTTATGTTATCAAATGGCTTTAGTATTAATGAATGTGACAAGTGTGTATACATTCGAAATACAGAAAAAACGGGTTTGCCATAGTTTGTCTTTATGTAGATGACATGTTGATAACGGGTAGTAATAATCAAATGATTAAAGCTACTAAGCGATTGCTTACCGATAAGTTCGACATGAAAGATATGGGTCTAGCGAGATGTTATTTTAGGAATTAAAATTCATAGAACATCGGAGGGTTAGCTTTATCCCAAACACACTATGTTTCTAAAATTCTTGAGAAATTCAAGAGTTTAAATATAACTCCTATGTCGACCCCTATAGAAACTAGTCTTATTTGTTAAAACATCTTGGTGAAGCTATTAAACAAAAGGAGTATGCTCAAGTGCTAAGCGAGTCTTATGTATGTTATGAACGCACTAGACACGATATTGCTTATGCTGTAAGCATGTTGAGTCGCTTTACAAGTAATCCAAATGAGCTTCATTGGAGAGCTATGACAAGAGTTTTGGGTTACTTAAAGCAAACTCAAAACTTTGCTTTGCATTATGAAAAGTACCTGCGGTATTAGAAGGGTATTGTGATGCAAATTGGATAACCGCTCTAATGACACAAGATCCACAAGTGGATATGTGTTCACCCTTGGTGGGGTGTCTGTGTCTTGGAAGTCATCTAAGCGGACTTGCATTGCAAGATCAACTATGGAAGCAGAATTCATTGCATTAGATAAAGGCTGGTGAGGAAGCCGAACTTCGTAACTTTCTTGAAGACATTCCTAGTTGGCCAAAGCGGTACCGGCGGTGTGTATACAATAGTCAAGCGCTATTGGTAGAGCCAAGAATGTCATGTACAACGGCAAGTCTAGACATATACGTCGTAGACATGATGCCGATTAGACAACTACTTTCGAATGGAATCATCTCAATTGATTATGTAAAATCAAAAGAGAATATAGCGGATCCATTGACTAAAGGGATTCCTAGAAAGATAGTTAGGAAATTGTCCAAAGGAATGAGTCTAAGGCCGATCCATTGTTGATTATTGCGGTAACTCTACCTAGGAGAGTGGAGATCCCACGAACTAGGTTCAAAGAGACAACTAAGTGATGATCGATTGTGCACTTGTGGAGTTTTAAACTCATACTCATTCCTAGACAAACGGTGCATATATATAAAGGGTAAGCTTCTAAGCTTTTAATGGTTTCTTAGTCTGATGTGTTCAGATGATGTATCATACATCACAAGGAATCACCTATGTGAGTGTGAAGTGCGGGCCGCTTCTATGAGAATTTAAAACGGCCGATTCTCTAGAACACTCACGAGAACCGGGCGGTGTCCGGGGCCAAAATGGACACGGATGAGAACCAATGATGCTAGAGGAGCAAGCTGTGTAACTCCTATTGTCTTGGTATACACTAAAAGGTCAACGGTTCAAGGCAGTAGCGTCACCCGGTTTGACCGGTATATCCGATAGGTTTTTACTAGAGAAGGTTCAAAGGTAACCCCTACCTTTCTCGATGCAGTTGTTTCTCGTAGAGGAACCGCACTTTGCATACATGATCATTTGCATTTGGTCATGATGGACTAACTTCTTATCCATGTGGGGGATTGTTGGAATTTTGGATAAAATCCCATGGGTTATGAATAAGAAGAAGGATGGAAAAGAAGAGGAAAAAGGAAGAAGGAATGTATGTGAGAGAATAGTCCCACATTGCTTAGTTGGAGAGAAGTTGGAGGGTATATAAGCCCCAACTTGGCTCCTACTAATGGGGCCCTTGGGCCAACCCACTTTTGTGGAGGGTGAGGACTTAGGTGACCCTTGGTCCACCACACACACGCGCGTAGCCTTAGCCCGTCCCGCTGGCTGGCTTCGGTTTTGGTTCGGTTCGGTCGGTCATGCGCGGCCGCTATCGTCGGTCCGGTCCGGCGTGTGAAATAAAATATTAATTTTTTATTAAATTATTTTTCGGATTAAAAATAATTTTTTATTAAATTATTTTTTGAATTTCCGAACGTTTAGATCCTCCCGTTGTGCCTCTCCGACTTTTCCAAATGGCGGCTGCGTTTTTGCGATCCGTTCGCTTCATTCTCGGATTCGTGAAGACACACCCATTCGCCGTGAACAGATGCGGTCACTCCGTTCGCCGTTACGTGGTGTGGTGTTCGTCAAGACGCACCAATTCGTGTGAATGAGAGCGGGTCACCTACGTTCGTTCCGTTCTGGTGCGTCTGTTTGTACAACGCACCAGTTCGCAGCAGCAGACTTGTCCATCTGATCATGTTCTTTCAGAGTCTATAAATAGGGCGCCCTAGTCACAGTTTAGACACACAATTTCTCTGCATACTCTCTCTCTGCATTCTGCATAAACACTCATGCGTTCCGAAAGCGAGACTCATTGGCTTCGCTTGGGCTTGGTGCAGACGAGCCATCTTTACGGGAGACGAATAATCCGCTCTATCCTGGGAGGCAATTGCTCGAGAAAACCTTCGGCATCCGTATTGAGGGAGCAAAATTGTCTTAAGGACACAACGAAAGTTGGGCCGGATTTCTGCATTTTTCCATTCCATATCGGTCTTGTGAGTTCGTTTCTGACTTTTTACTTTATACGTCTTGAATGTTCAGTTGCTCTATTTAATAAATACTGATTCGTGTTTTGATATTCTCGTGTACTTTATATTCAATTTCTACCTACTCATTATACTAGAAACAACATTAACGAGTAAGGACACATCCTCAATGTAAAAATAAAAAAATAAAAAAAATAATAATAATAATTTTAAAAAATATCTATGGTCTTCAATTTCTTCAGCTATCATTTGAGTTTGAGGACAATATTATCACTGTATTGTTTAATTGGAAATATTAGAGGGAAGGAACCATACTAAATGATATTTGTCGAGGAGAATCTTAAAAATTATAGTTATTAAGGACCAAAAACCAAAATATAAACGTACGAATACTAAATTTGCCCTAATCAAACTCATATTCTCTTAGATGAAATCTCAACAACTATATAACAGTTACCATTTAGGTGATAGATGGGGAAATAATTATTTTTATCTTTTAATAAAATCGTAAATATAATCACGAATGAGGAAGGGAAACTGATTAGGCTTTTGGATCCGAGGCTCTTTTGCCTTGGCTGTGATTTTGAGTAAACTCAATGACCTTGGCTTTGTAATAATTAGTATAGAATAATGCTGGTGTGAAACAGAACATGTTCATATGACTAATTTTAATAATGAACTTTCCTTTGGTAAAAAGGACTCATCCATTCATCTCAACAAGCGGTGGCACATGGCATGTGGAATTCTCAAACATTAAGTCGCCCTCAAAACGAGTTCATGCAACTAATTAAAGAGAAAGAAAATTACGTTAGTGATGAGAAAAGAAGCTGTGTCGCTTTATGAAGTATACTTTATTCACTTCTAGAACCACATTTTCATTTTCATTGCATTAGTCTAATATGCCGAAAGAACGTTATTGGGAAGAAGCTTGTGTGGATACATTAATTGTCCCTTCACAAACATATATCTTAAAAGTCTTTTGTCTTAATTTGTTTGGATGTAAATACTATATCTTTCTATCTCTCACTTATAATTTGTAGTGCAGTAAAGTAAACCTCAAATTCACACTCCATTTCATAAGATAGAAACTGCACAGTGCGAAATATCTCCTCTTATATGAATATTTTATTTTGGTTATATCATCATTGTTCAATGAAAAATGACCCGTAGTTGATGCTAAAAATACACATAAATATACCGCTATATATGTGTGTGTGTAGTGGTATATAAAAATTATCAAAATGGTGGTATAGATATACACGTAAATATACTTTTGATTATGGGTATCGATATAGTCTCTAGCTAGAAAGAAGAAATGTATATAAAATAATTTTAAAAGGAAGTAAAGCATATCACATAATTAACATGAACATAATTGTATCAAAATATTAACATGAAAAATAATTCTTAAAAGCAATGCTATGCATAATTGTTATGCACCTTTTGTGATAATCCTTTGGGCCACCCAGTGTCTGTCGCTTTTTAAAGATTCTATTACCAAGTATTCGAGCAAGCGATTAATCTGGATTAAGGCTTTGTGATCTGTGCTTTTTACAATGTTTTTTCCCCTCTTAAAGTTGCCTATAAGTAATCGTATTGTCTCTAACATAAAACATGGATCATTACATAGAAATTTGTTTATATTATAAAAAATGGGTAATTTGCTACAATTGCCGCGAGTATGGAGCACGTACACAATCAGAAAGAAAGCAAGGACCAATGGAGAGTCAAGTCTGGAGCTTTGGAGTGAGATCGATGGAACGCTAATAAAGCCAAATACAATCCATTCAATTGCGTGTTTGACAAATTTGCAGAGTAAAATTCCCGTGAAGACTAGATTTGTTAGTAAATCAAGGTCATGTTCCATTTCACACAGGAAAGCTAATGCATACATTATTTCATTTTTGGTCAAGTCTGGTTGGCCGAAGACTCTATATCCCTTCAAGGACGTAAATAAAGAGTCACAATCAAATTGACAAACACTAAAAAAGAAAGTCTCCTTATTTTGTAGGAACATGTAGTGCTTGATTTGTGAGTAGATCAAGGTCATGCTCCATTTCACACGGCACAGCTAATGCATACATTATTTCATTTTTGGTCAAGTCTGGTTGGCCTAAGACTCTATATCCACTCAAGAACGTTATTAAAGAGTCAAAATCAAATTGACAAACACTAAATAAGAAGGTCTCCTTGATTTGTAGGCACATGTAGTGCTTGACTTGTGAGTAGATCAAGGCCATGCTCCATTTCACATGGCACAGCTAATACATACATATATTTCTGTGTATTTATATATCCTTATGAATATTTCATATTTGTAATATTATTATAGGAATGTGTGAGGTTTGAATTTTATTGTCTATATGAAAATCATTTTAGCGGTTACTTTTTAAATGCTTTTGTGACTATTCTTAGAGTTGTGAGATATATCTGGTCATAATAAGCACGCTCAAACTCAATTTGTTAACTTCTAGAGAGTACCCGGGAAAAACTTACTCCCTCCTATCTTAAATATAGGACATATTTACCTAATTTTGGAGAGATTAAGGATATTAATTAAATTAGTAATTATATTTGTTTTCCAAAAATGCCCTTGATTCTCTGTTTTTTGTCAGGCCTCCCCTATCTCACACACAACTTCTCCGAGCCCTCACACAGTCTGGTGTCATCGATCTCCCTCAACAACTTATGGTCTACTCTTTTGGAAGTTGGAAATGTAATTTAATAGTGATGCCATTATTAAATATGACAAAAATTGCTAAAAGTTATTTTCACTTTATAGAATATATAAGTGCATTATTATTAATAGTAATTTAATAGTTGTATGTGGCATTAATGGTTGCAAGCATTCCTCACTTTATAGAATATATAGGTGCATTATTAAATTATTATTGTGTTTAATAAATATTGAGAAAGTATCAATGGGGGTATTTTGGGAAGAAATTGACAAAAATTAGAATTTTATCCTATAATTGATTAGGACCAAGATCAACTCCCAAATGTTGTCTTATAATTTGGACGGGAGAGAGTATAAAATAATACGGTTATTTCATTGTTTAGCTCTGTTTTTCGATTCCAAAAAACAAAGTATATTTTAATGGGAATGGACCATCATATCTAATGAATCTCAGAAAAAATATTAATCAATGAGCCAATCAGCACATAGAATAAGGGGATGAAAGAATCATCTCCACGTATTTTGGGCTCATAAAGAAATTCCAAAAAAAACTTAAAGGGTTAACAAAGTGGATACCGATTTGCTTTTATATATGAATTCTTATAATTTGATCTATATTTCAATGTTTAAAATAAAATATTGGCACATTCTTTTGTGCTTAATGTTATGCTCTTCAATGTCTTCTACTAATTAACCGTTTTTGAATGATCAATCCCCTCCAACATGGCCATATTTAATAGATCAAATTTACAGAGTACAGAAAAAAAGGAATCACCAGTGACCCAAAAAAAAAAAAGTGTGGTCTTTAACGTCTCCATTCCCTTCATTAATTATTTCATTTAATTGAGTGGGGTGGGTTTTCTTTCTTTTTTTTTTCGTTGAAAAGGGCCCAACGCCGTCAGCATCCTCACGAAGAAGGCCATGTATTTCATCCGGTGGCTCCTTTAAAATATGGTGCTCGGCCGATCTCCAAGCTCAGTGCATATGTAGCTAGGAAGTCCGCACATCGGTTACCTTCACGATAGACATGAGAAATTGTGACTCGCCAATCCTGATTCATTAGGCGTCGTATCCTCCTAATAAGACTCATGTTAGCATTAGGGCCCCCATCCGAGCTCTGTACGATGCTTAGTGCAACCAACCAGTCAGCCTGAACCATGACGTCTCTAAATCCAGTGGTCCATGCCAAGTTGAGACCATCTATCAAAGCCCACAATTCTATTTTTCATAAACCTAGATAACTAATTTGAGGAGATTAAGAAAACTAAATAAATAATTTAATTATCATATATATTACATTTTCTTTCAGAAATACTTATATATAACATTAGATTATATATTAGTTTATAAGTCAAACTTTAATTTAAGAGTAAATACCCTATTTGGTCCCTAAAAAAATCACGGACAAAAATAACTCCTCCCGTTCCCTATAAAATCCTAAACCCTAAACCCCGTAAAATCCAAAAACTGCCATGTTAGTCCTAAAGAAAAATGCGGTGAAGTGTCTCAAATGTGGTTAGGGATTAAGAAGGAGCCTTTTTTACCGAACCATGCTATAAAATAGTCCTAATTTAAACAAATTAGCTTAAACAAAACAAAGCAAAAGGACGAGCCTTTGAACCATGCTATAAAGTCCTAATTATTGGGTTGGATTTCGAAAGTTGTATTCTGTTGAGCTTCTCTTCATTCATTTAAGAATTGTGCATGTGTATGTGCTTTATATGATTGATCTTTCAACAACTTTCAATTCTTTTAGCTAAGCATGGGTATCCTCTTATTGGAGGTAATCCAGTTCGAGAGACTAATGTGGCATTTTTTCTAGTTGAACCTTAGCTTTCAGCATTGTGAGAGACTAGATCCTTACCCTTATTGGTAAAACCTCTTTTGTTGTTGTCTCTAGGATTTGTCTCAGGGTCCCTAGCTTCAGTGCTCCTCCTGGGTCCACCTCTCAGGTTATCCTGTCCAAGAATGTTTCTTAATTAACTGGATCCACCCTACTGTAAATCAAGTTACCTAGCGGACTCTTTAGCAGAAAATCAATAATTACTATTAATTTTAAGTCATTTAAATTTTTTGGTGAACATTTTAAGTCATTTTAATGATATGTGAGGAGGTGAAGATTATCTCTCAACAAATAGCTTTATAATAATTAATTATTGCAATATAATATTTAACTTTTTGACAATAACCACATGTTCAAAATGAAAATAGCATAATAAACATCATTATTCTTATTGGAAAAAAATAAGAAACATCATTGTATATATGGGTGATTGGTTTGACACAACCTTAGTTGTCTCGGGGTTAAATCACTAATTTTTACCATCAATAAAAAATGCAATATATTGCAAACAACCCAAGGTTGTTCTTTATCAAGGAACCTTTTATTTTGAATTCCCAAGGTTAGATTAAATGCTAAAAACATGGTTAGAAATTTTGAAAATGATTTTCTCTAAATTAAAACGCATGAAATTAAAGCTATTTGTAATCTTTTTGATATTTTGGAAAACAATAAACAAATGCTTTGGATTAAAAAGGATGATATGATAAAATGGGTCTTGGTCAAGGTTTTGAAACCCAAACCGGTCACTAAACCGGCTAGGGTTCTGGGTCAAGGGCCAATGGGTCAGACTAGAGTCAAATCGAAGCTAAATTGGGGTAACTAATTCTCCAAACCACTCAACTTAAACCAACTATTTCTCCACCTTCAATCATGAATACCTCTCTCATCACAACCTACTATGCCTCCATTCTCTCTCTCCTCCCTAGCTCCCTCCTAGTCCTCATATTTCCTGATAATCTCCCCCCAGTCTCCATTGCAAGTCTCACCTTCATTGAGAATTGTGCCTCCATTCTCTCTTCTCCCTAGCTTCCTTCTTATATGTTCCCAATCAATCTAGAAACCGTGAACAAAGTGTTAGATATGATTAGTTTTGATAATGCCAAATATTTAAAGCAAAAAGTTTGTATAATATATTATCTCCTATATTCACTAACTACTATTCTTCATGTAGATTAGTCCAAGTTTCAAAAGAAAGAAAACTTGCCAAGCATAATGAAAAAATCAACATTCAAGTTTCTATGATCAAATGGAAGTTGGAATGGTTCAATTCAAAGTTAAAATGAGTTATTTTAAGCTTGTGATTGACATGCTATATTGAGCTTGAAGAATAAGATTACAACTGAAAAATGGCGTTTGGCTTGAATTTTAGAAATGACAGTTTGGACCATGAATTTCCAAAATGCCAATTTAGTCTACACTACAGCAAATCACTCGAGTGTGATTTTTTGCACTCGAGCAATGGATTCACATTTCCGGCTCCTATGTTCGCCTCTATTCAACATTCAATATGTACGAGGTTCAGTAATTTGGTCATATCTCTCAAACCACAGATCCGATTGAGATGAAACTTGTTTCATATGAAAGTAGACTCCCAATGAAACACATAGATACCATGATCAAACTCAAAGTAGGTCAGATGAAAGAGATATGAATTTTGGAAGTTGACACTAGAATTCTCGGGTCATATCAGATATAGGTTTAGTAATTTGGATGTATTTCACAAAATACACGTCCAAATGAAGTGAAAATTGTTTCATATGAAACTACACTCAAAATTCGTTTCATAGAACCTAAGATCAAGCTCAAAGAGATTCAGATAAACATGATATGGCTTTTGGAAGTTGAAACTAGAAATTCTTGTGTCATTTCAAAATAAGTTCAATTATTTGGATGTATCTCACATGATACACGTCCAATTGAGGTGAAACTTGTTGCATATGAAACTTCAATCAAATGAGTTTCACAAAGTTAAGATCAAGCTCAAATAGATATGGATCTCAAAAGTTGACATTCAATATTACGATGTTCTCACTTTGTTTTTAGAATAGTTGTCATTCATCAAATGATAACTATCAAAGTACAATGAGTTTAGAGCTAATTCTTTTTTAATTGGAAATAGACTTAGAGAGAATTATGGGGATAGGTCATTTTCTAAATTTGGAGTTATATTTTAATATTTATTGCCACTAGAAGTTGACCTCTATTCTTAAAGAAGATATCACAAAATTTTGTTCATAGTTTATGAAATTCACTGTGTCCTAAAACTTGATGCTTATGCTAAACGTCTAGATGAACACCAAAATCACTTATACTACTTCTTAACATTACTTATCTTATTTTTGTATAATTTTCAGGTGATTAATGTTTGAATCAATTTCAAGACCAACAAAAGCAAAAAATCTATCAAACAGAGCATACAATGAGATCGAGGTTGAAACTTTTGATGAAGCAAAGAAAGCAATGGTCATTTAGCGAAGTTAAATGGTAGAAAAAAAATAGAGTAATTCAAAGAAGCATTTGATGGAATGAGAAAGATGAAGCATGGCTATTTCTCCAATGGACCGAATGCTCAAAGGTACTATTCAACAGTCAAATTCTCTAACGGATCGACTGCTCAACGGTAATATTCCAACGGTCAAATGCTCCAACGAACAAAAGCTCACAATGGTCAAATGCTCCAATGAACAAAAGCTCACAACGGTCAAATGCTCCAACGGATGAATTCTCACAACGGTCATTAATATCAATTGCCTATAAATACAGAAGCATTCAAGACAAAAAGATCAACGATCAACAAAATGAAAACAAAAACGAAAAGAGATCCTATGCCCACAATGTGATACTCGGAGTCTTACGAAGCTCTATAATCTTACACCTATCTTGTACTTCAGTGTTTATCATCATCTACTTCACTTAGAGGGAACTATACTTTCATTGTAATCATTCTATCTGAGAGCTACTCAATATTGGGTGATTTTGAGTGGGAAACATATTGTATTCTTACAGTATGTAAGGGGGAGTCTTTATTTTAGTGAGAGATATGTAAACGGCTTCACAAGTGCCCAGCTGAACTTGTGGGATTGCAGTGGTTCTCAAGTACCCAATTAAAACTTGAGGAAGATAGTGGATTGAAATCTCAAGAGGAGCACAGGAACTAGATGTAGGTCATCGCAGATTAGATCGAACCAGGATAAATCACAATTCATATATTCTCTTCCCTAAGCTCTTATATTTCCAAAGATAGATTATTTGAATAACTTACTTGTTGATTTATGTCTCATTACTTTCATACTTATTGTTTTTATTAAGATGCGAAAGGATTTTAAAAGTTCCTAAGTTTTTATCTTACACGCAATTCACTCCTTCTTAGGTGTCAGTTGATTCTAACATTTGGTATCAGAGCATGGCTCTTATTTAAAGGACTTAACCATCTCAAGAGTTATCAATGTCTGATTTCGGGTACTACTCATTTTCAAGAGGTTTTGATTATACATTCCACCGTTTTTTCAGGATATTGATTTTTGGTTCCGGAAAGCTAGAATGACATCGTTTATAAAAACCTTTGATTTTGATTTCTAGAATGTTTTTACAACTACCTTTGATTTCAAACTGAGAAAGGATTGGACAAAAAAAGAAAAGAAAATGTTTTCGTAGTTGAATATTGAGCAATGAAAATCCTACATAGTGCTTTATCCTAAAATGATTTTGAGAAAATCAAATTTTTCTTTAGAGCTAAAGATATCGGGATACACTTGATTCTACATATGCTTCTAACAACTATGTTAAAGTTGAAAACGTTGATGCGAGTTCATTTGAAACTACAAGCTGCATATTCACGATTGATGAACAATTGGAAGTTAAGAATGAAGGAGAAATCTTAGAACACTTCCATGATCTAGTCAGCATAGAAGAACAAGAGGAAGACGATTACCACGAAGAGCTCAACCTGAACAAATTTGATGATTCAGTATCTAGATCTCAAGATGTGGTAAAGGATTCCAATTCTTCTTGTGTGTTTAAGAACAATGATTTTGAAAAATTGCATAAAATTGTTTCCCAATCAATTATTGATTCTATTGTGAAAAACAAAAATGTTTTCAATCATGCTAGAAAATCATGTGGGAAGAAAGAATTTACAAATATGAGTCATTTGATATTGCTTCCATTCGACCAACACAATACTTGTAAAAAAATTTATAATAAGCATCATTCTATTATTTGTAATTATTGTGGAAAATTTGGTCATATTTCTCACACATGCTATACTAGAAGAAATTCTAATGTGAAAAATAAATTTGTTTGGGTTCCTAAAGGGCATGTAAGGTTTAATACAAACATACAGGGACCCAATTATAAGCGGGTACCAAAATGTCCATCTAATGCTTTACGTGTGCAGGAAGATTTGAAAATCAATAGACATAAGAGTACAGAGAAGATGAACAAGAAGCCAAGAGTTTCTTGTGAACCAATGAAGATCGAGGATCATATATGTCATCTATATCAAACAGGAGAACTCTTGAACCACCCATGATTACAAAATCAAATTAAGGATTACAATATAGGGTGCAATCATGAATCATCTCTTTAGGAGCCTTTTATTAATTACCTAGCAACTAAATGTGATGATTGGCATAAAACAAGTTAAAAAGGATTTTGAGCATTTTATGTAACAACTAACTTGCAATTAAACTAAAATGCTTTAAAAAAAATAATATTGTTGAGTTTTTCAAATAATGAGAGATGAAAAGGGGTTAAAAATTCAAGGCTCCCCCTCTAATAAAACTGTTGTATCCTCTTCTTTGACAGCATAATGCTCATTTCAACCAAATTGACATCCAAAGTCCTACTAGTACCATCCATCTGAAGGCACCATTACCTGGTCACCAAACACAAGATTTTAAATTCCCTAGTCATTTCTTAACCCCAAATTAAATGTATGTTTGTTCTATTTCTAATTTTCACCAAATCTGACAATCATTTGGGTAAAATTATAGAATTCAGAAGCGGGATTAGGGATTTGAATTTACTTTGGAGTGGCTCCAAGCCTATTACCCGAGGGGTGCAGTGTAAGAGACGAGGCTATCGCTGCAAAATGTGATGTAAAGATCAGAGAGGTAGAGGGTTCCTAAAACTAGACCTGTCAATGTGGAGATGTGACGCGCAAAGGTCTTCTTGAGCTTCTCGCTAGGATAGGTAGCGAAATTTTGTTTGTACAGAGTCTCAAATCCACCTTCGCCGATGGCTTTGGCGGTCAAATTCATCTTCCCCCAAGCTGCCGAAGATGCCGATAGACTTGTTCTAACTGCGATCAATTAACAGTAGAGACATCAAATCGACAAAAACTAGATAAAAAGAAGAAAGGAACAGGTGCATCGAAGGGAAATTTTTTCGATCGGGGGAGAAAAACTTTTCGTGGCATTCGGGAAGACACCCTTTGTAGGTTTTGTCAATAACCTAAATTTACGACAATTACCCACGCAATTGCGTTGGTAATGTTTTATAATTTTTTTTAGAACAAACAATCACAATTTCAATGGCGGAATTTACCGACGAAAACATTCCGTCGATGATTTCGGACGAAATTCCGTCTCAATTCTGTCTGAAATTGTTGACGGAATAAGTCGTCAGAGAATTCTGTGGGAAATTTACCACACCGACGACCGACGAACATTTTCCATGCCAAATTTCCGACGAAATTTCCATCGCCATTCCATCAGAAATTACCGGATCTTATTCTATCGAATTGTGGGTAATCTTTTTTTTTTTGTAGTGTTTTAACGTTTGAACTACGAGAAGGGATAAAGACACATGGGGAAGCGTCAACCTTTATATGGGTATTCCCCCACCGTGTCTTGAGAATGGTGACAACACAATTGTGTGGAGAGGGGGACATGGAAACAGGTTTTCGGTTTCTCATATGTATCAGCAATTGAGAGGAGATGTGAGTATGGAGCTGAGGGCCATTTGGAAGGTGAAAAACACACGAAGGATCCAAGTATTCTTATGGTTGGCAGCACATGATCGGCCTCTCACGGCCGCTAGAAGAACATGTACCTTGGGAGGTGCGCCTACCTATAGTAGGTGTGGGGGAGGAGTTGAGGACCTTGACCATGTATTGAGAAGCTGTCTGGAATCTCATCGGATATGGTTGGCCTTAAAGGTGTTAAATGTACATCCCAAATTTTTTATAGAACACAAGAATTGTTGGCTTCTAAATAATCTGCAAACTAGAGAAGAATGGAGTATGATATTTTCGGTGTGCTACTGGATGATTTGGGGATGGATGAACAAGTTATTATTTGAAGAAGGTTTTAATATGTCCGATCGTCCTGAGTTTGTTATCCAAAAATATGTTAGAGAGTGTATTACCTCATTAAATAGATTTGATAACCTTGGGTTGTTAAAGAAACCAAGGGAAATTAAACGGAATTTCCCGGAAGAGGGGTGGGTGAAGCTAAATTTTGATGGTGCTGCTAGAGGATGTTCAGGCTTGGTAGGTTGTGGAGGGGTATTGAGGAGCAGTGATGGTAACTGGATTTGTGGGTTCAGTAGGAAGTTAGGACGATGTCAGGCTTTGGTTCGAGATTTTGGGGTTCGTGCAGGGTCTTAGATTGGCGCGGGGTTTGGGTTTTAACAAGATCATTGCGAAAGGAGACTCAACGATGGCTTTACACATGATTCGAAGGCTTGGATCAAAGGAAGGGCCAATGATGAACTCGAATGCATGGCTACGTGACAATAACAATGAGCTACAAATTTGCTTTTCTCACATTCTCGTGAGAAGGCAACGCATGATTGGTTAGCCAAGCATAGCTTTATTTGTAATAATGATTTTTTTCTTGTTTTAGATTCTCCTCCTGGTAGGTGTGGTAGATTTTCTGTTCGGGGATACTTGTGGGAGTTGTTTACCCACGGCTAAATTCTAGTTAATTTTTAGTGAAGTAATGGGCAATTAAGCCCCAATTTTAAAACCCCCCCCCCCCCCCCCCCCCCCCAACAAAAAAAGAAGGGGGATTATGAAGGGAAAAAACACTGGTAAGATAATAGTTGTCTTGAAGGTATACGGTGAGAATTGTGTGATCAATAACAAATATATTCACTTGTAAAATTCTTATGAAATAACAAGAACAAGTTGAAATTGTGATTCGGCACTTGACAATATTATGAATGTCACGTGGATGGCATTGACATATCTAAAAATTTCAATAGGATGGTATGTTTGTCACGTGGATCCCTGAAATTTAATGATTTTTTTAGTGACCGACTTATTACTGTCTTTTTTAATACCTGGCCGACTTATTACTATATATTGATACCATTTAAAAAAAAAATTATACCTGCCATTGATCGTCTAGTTAATAAAAAAACACAAACATTAGAAAATAAATAATATTGCCATTTACAAACCTCCATAAATCGAGGTGAAAAATACTCCCACCTAGTAATTAATATTTAATAATGCCTCTATGTTAGAGAGTTATCAAAAGCTTGGTATGAACCAAATGGAAGAAAGCAACCTGTTCGGAATCATGCTTTTACATGTATAATAATCCGTCTTCTTATCAGATTCACAATACCTCCCAAACGATTGTTGTGACCTTCCAATATTTTGAAAGTTACATGCAAAATATATACAATTATCTTTAATTAAATCTTGAGGACCATGAAGACCAATGTTAGACACCACTAAACTCTCGTGTCGGCTAAAAACAACATACGATTTCCCAAATTCTTAACCTCAACCCCTCACCTTCTTCACTGTCTGTAAAGTTGAACTTGAACACTTTAATTATCAAACAAAAAAAAACTTGAACACTTTAATTATCAAACAAAAAAAACTTGAACACTTTAATTAAGTGGGGTACCAAGTCGCTGTACCCATATGACATTAAGTAGTCAAACAAATAAATAAGCAATAACTCTCCAGATGAAGCATGAAGAATCAATGGCTAGAAGCCAAAAAATGGCATGAATACGAGATGAAATCCAATCAGCTGCTGGTGAAGGGTGCTTAGCTCCTAAAAATTTAGGCTTTACAGGTTTATTTAGAAGATCACACACAATGTGATTGCCGTCTTTCAAACACTATTTGGTTCAAAACATACAGTTTCCCATCAAGAATCTCTATTTCCTTGAAGATAGCCCATTCTTTTTATGAGATGCTTCGATAAAAGTCCATGATTCATCATCAGAAATGCAACTAAGTGCAAGCATATTGGGTTGCAGAAAGAGACATGCCACTACACAATTTGGGTCACTAGGTTTTGCTGACGCCACAACTTTTATAAGCACACCTTTACATTGTAACCTTGATGGCATAATGACCTTAGCTTTTGTTACGGTGTTGAAGAAAAAGATTCTTCGAACACATTTATCCATAAAAAGGGGAACTTTTTCATCAACCATGATCAACCAACCTTGTATTGTGCCTTAACAGAGGCGAATAAATTTTGGAGATATTCCAGAACAAGGTGAGACACTTTTGGTGCATAGGTTGAAGAATGAAAAGTATTTAGAGTGTTTTGTTTGAAGAAAAACAAGTGGGAGTTCAGGTAATGGAAGACAATACTTGTTAACAATGGTTCTAGCTAGGGACATAGTGAGAAAAGCAGACGAATTCTATAATACTGAGGCAATGAATTAGCGCCCAGTGATGCTGTCATATATATAGCAAGTGATACAACATTCTAGAATAATCTGTACAGCAACAAATTCCTAACAGAACCTATAAATGAATGACACATATAAGGCCATATATACTGGAGCGTATGTCCAGGACCTACACCAGATTTACAGCAGTAACAGAATATTGGGACCACACTGATTACAACGCACTCATAAAACAATCATTAGCAATAACACTAAATGCTTATATTTTAACATTCCCCCTCAAACGAGGAGTGACCACTAATCCGTGTTTGTTTCTAAAGAACTGAAACTGAGAATGTGATAACGGTTTGGTAAAGCAATCTGCAAATCTGGTATGAGGAAGGAATGTATCTAATATCAATTAATCCAGATAAAACTAGATCACGAATGAAATGAACATCCACTTCAATATGCTTACTCCTAGCATGTTGAACTGGATTTGCTGCCAAAGCCTTTGCACTCAAATTGTTACACTAAATCACAGAAGGTCTTTTGAGAAATAGACCTAGCTCAAATAATAGGGAATTCAACCACTTAACTTCTACAGACCCATCAGCCAGTGAATGTTACTCAGACTCAAAACCCGACCGTGAGACTACCCTCTGTTTTCTTGAGGCCCAAGAAATGAGATTGTCGCCAAGAAAAACACGCATTCCTCCCATAGACTTTTTGTCATCTAAGTCACATGCCCAATATGCATCTGTATAGGCTATTAACTGAGGTTGTGAAAAAGGTTTTATATGTAAACCAAGATTACAAGTACCCTTAAGGTACCTGAAGACTCTTTTGACAGCCTGAAAATGAGTGGTTCTAGGTTGAGAAAGAAACTAACTCAATTTATTGATTGCAAATGATATGTCTGGGTGAGTGCTAGTGAGATATTGTAGAGATCCTATTGCTCCCTATACTCGGTTGGGTTATTCAATAAATCTCCATCTAAAGCAGATATCATTCGACTTGTGACCATTGGTGTAGGCACTGATGCACAGTCGGCCATACCAAATTTCTTAAGCAAATCTACCACATACTTTGTTTGATTCAGGAAAATACCTTTTGCATCTCTATAAACTTCTAACCCCAGGAAATAATACAAAGGTCCTAAGTCTTTTAGAGAGAACACCATATTCAATTGGTTTACAAACTTCTCAACACAAACAGGATCATTACCAGTCACAAGGATGTCGTCAACATATATCAGGATGAAGATAGTGAGGTTATGTGTTTGCAACATAAACAATGAAAAGTCACTTTTCAGGTTTTGAAAACCCCAACTGAGAAGAGTTAACCTCAAACAACCAAACCAAGCTCTCATAGCTTATCAAAGGCCATAAATGGCTTTGATTAACTTACATACACGTGTAGGCCGATGTTGATCTTCAAATCCATCTGGCTGATACATGAAGACGTCTTCTTTTAGAAAGCCATTAACGAAAGTGCTGTTCACATCCAAATAATGAATCACCTAATTGTATGTCACATTAATCGACAAGATATCACTATGATAGTTGTCGACTTAACAACCGGACTGAATGTCTCACTGAAGTCGACACCGGGAATTTGCTGGAAACCCTTGGCAACCAACCTTGCCTTATGCTTCAAAATTGAGCCATCCACTTGAAATTTGGTCTTGAAAATCCATCGATTGTCAATAAGCTTCTGATTTGTGTATGGCACTAATACCTAAGTTCTATTTCGCAACAAGGCACTATATTCTTCCTTCATGGCATCTAACCATTTCGAAGAGGACATTAATTCTTGGACTGATCGCAGTTCATATGGTTTCTGTGAAAGTAGCTGAGTTTGTGTCTCAGCTTTTAGGGATCCGACATAAGGAAGCTTGGGTCGGGTTATTCCAGATTTAGATCGGGTCATCATCTGGTGTTGGTTCACAGGCCCATTTCGAATTTCACCTTCCATGTGAGAGATGGATTCAACAGAGTTCGATGGGCTCGGTTGCAGAGTCATCAACGAGCTCATTCACAGAGTTAGTAGCTGATGATATATACTGGTTGTGATTAACTCATGAACACACCATGCTTGATTGAAGCTTCACGGTCATCTTCATTGACGAATTCTGAGTTTTGAGCCGAGCGAATTATTATAGGAACTGAATTCTCTCGATCTTTGGTAGCAACATATTGATCAAGAATCCCGTTCGAAAAGGAAACACACCCGAGTCAAATACAACACGTCGTGAGATAAACACCTTACCAGATCCACTTAAGCACTTATAGCCCTCTTGTTGAGACACCAATCCGATATAGATGCATTTTTTACTATAGAATTGGAACTTGTGTGCATTATATGGTTTAAGACATGGATGGCAAACACAACCGAACGCTTGAAAATTCTTGTAGTCTGGTTCTGTTTTCCAGAGACAAAACAGAGGAACTTCACCATCAAGTATTGGCGTCGGCAATCGGTTAATCAAGTGCACCGCGTGTTGGAAAGCATCTACCCAGTATTTCAAAGGCATTCCTACATGAGCTAACAAAGTCAGTCTCATTTCAACGATATGGCGATGCTTTCGTTCTGCTCTGCCATTCTAAGCTGAGGTATATGGACATGTGAAACTAGATTGATTCCTGCCTTGCGTCATAGGGATAAACGGTCTGAACTCACTGCCATTGTCACATTGAATGGCTTTGCTTTTCGAAGCAAATTGATTTTCAACAAGTGCTTTGAAGATTTTAAACGCATGAATTGCTTCTCCTTTATGTTTCAACGGGTATAACCAGGTGTATCTACTGAAATCGTCCACGAAGTGAATATAAGAACGATGACCCCCGTTAGATTGTACAGGGGCCAGTCCCCACAAATCAATGTGGATTAATTCAAGAGGAAAAGAAGCTTGTGAGACAGAGGACTGCAAAGGAAAAAATTTCGATTTCCCTAATTGACAAGCCTCACAAATAGCATTGTCACTGACAGATGCATTAGAGAGCCTTTTTTATATTTATTTAAGATTTGTTTCAATACTTTGACACTAGGATGTCCAATACATGATGCCACTTCAAATATTCTGACTGATTACTGTCATATGTCACCATTAATGCCCTTGGTTATACTTCAAACTTTCTTTCCATCAGCGGGTACATTCCTTCCTTTTGAGCCCCTTATATTAGCAGATCTTTTGTGACCGAATCCTTCACAGAATAGCCATGATTAGTAAAACTCACATCTACACTGTTATCACGTATTAACTGATCAACACTGATTAAACTCTTGTTAGCAGATGGAACATAGAGTACGTCTTTAATTAAGCAATAAATAGGGTGAGCTTTTACGGGGTAATGTGGTAGAACCAATGCCTAGGATTTTGCTTCTTTCACCATTGCATGTAGTAAGGAAACATAGCTTACCAGCAGAGTTGATTTCATCCAACTACTCTGGATGTGGAGTCATGTGGTAATTTGCTCCACTATCCATGTACCACGCTGGATCAGTTACCACATAAGGATTGGCGAAGTGAGCTTGCGGGGGGCGGAGCAAAGTAGCTATTGACTCCATTGTCTTCTTGATAGTTGCATGTGGCGATTGTATGTCTTGGATGCTGACAGTGGATGCAAAATGAATGACCACCACCGCCACATCGATTGCCACAAGAGCGACCTCCTCCACCTCTATGTTAGTTCTCATGTTTTTGATGTTTTGATGATAACAATTATAATGTAATTGAATCTTAATTTTAGATGAAAATTTGGAGTTTCTGGTTTGCCTCTAGTCATCCAATATTTTACATCCAGGCATATGTTTTGGAAAATCCACTTGAAAATGGCAAAATCGTAATTATGGTGAAAATCCACTCTTAATGGCAAAACCGTAAATATGCTGAACTTCTCTTCTTGCCTCTAGTCATTGAGTTTGTTGCCTCAAGTCATTCCCGATGATTTCACTCATATGTCTCCAAATTCACTTCATAATGGCAAAATCGTAATTATGTTGAAATTCATTTTAAAGGCAAAATTGTAATTTTGTTGAACTTCTCCATTTGCCTCTAGTCAATTAATAAGTGCCTCAAGGCATGGGTATTCTCATTTTTACCTCCAGCATCAATGGCAATCTCGTTATTCTTGCAAAAATCATTACATACCTCTAGTCACTCACTTATTGCCTCAAGGAAATATAACTCAAGGCACAAAAAAATAATGACTCTAGGCATACCCTCTTACATTTCTCTCAACTAGTGTCTTTTACGTGAATTGCCTCTAGGCATTTCTTCCCTTCTTGACTCAAGGCATCATTGCATAACTCAAGGCAATTTATTCTCTTACCCATTATTTTGATACTTTATTCTTGCCTCTAGTCAAGTCGACGCTTAATCATTTCCAATTATATCAAAGACTATGCCTTTAGTCATTTATTATCTACATCTAGTCATGTTAACTCAAAGCATATTGTGTCCCAAGCCCCTTTTCTCTCTCGCGCCGCATCAAACCCTAAGACGCTCCCCTTCGTTTTCACCTTCAGCTGGATCTCTGTTAGGCGCCGCCGGCGAGCCGCCTCCTCTCGAGCCACAACCGCGGTAGAAGTGCATATCGGATCTCAAGCCAGGAGAAGACGAGTTTTAGTTCGGAAGAGAGACATAAAGCGGCGGCGGTCCTTCTTCTCTGGCGCAGACTCTTCTCTGGTGTCCGTCCTCATCAGCTCTCCAAATGTGGTGTCCTTCGATTTCGAGTTCGGGCCGTGGCCCTCTCTCACTCCTGGCAATGGGAGCTATTGTCACGATGCTTCTCGATCTGGTGGTCTCCGACGAAAGGGGCATCAGTGGTAATAGGAGCTATGTTCCTTTTCCTATGTTCTTATTATTATTGTTGTTGTTTTATGTCTATGGTTTGCTTTTGTTGATGAGCTCTCCGGCAAAGGGGACGACCATGGCGGTGTTTCTGTTTCGGAGTTATTTGCCTCTGTTCATGTGGTTTTGGATTTGCAATTTTGGGGGAAGGGATTTATGGATGGTTGATTCTGCTACGGGCTTTATTTATGAGAGGACCATTCTTAGGGTTGTTCGATGGTGGCAAATCCAAATCACTAGTATTAGCATTAGTTTGTTTGGTTGGTGTTCGCCTGATTTACTTAATTGGAGGAGAAGAAGTATTCTTATGGACTTCTATGGTTTTCTTTCTGAGGTTGGGTTTTCTCTGGTTCTTGCCCCTTATTGGGGTATTTGTGTAGCTGATCTAATTGCAGCTTATCCTTATAAGAAGGTGTGCCCTGTTTGGTGGGTTTTACAACCAACACCTTCTTTCTTGTCACTTCTAACCTTGGATGTTCAGGAAGCCGGTGCAATCTCTGAGGCTTTTATTCCTACCTCTTTAGTGATTTTGGTTTTTAGTTTTTCTCTCATTTGGTTTGTACTGTTTTATGTACTTGTGTTCCTGTTGTTGTTCTTGTTCTTGTTCTGGTTTATTTATTTCAGTTGTATTTGTTCTGGTTCATTTTATTTCAGTTGTAATTGTTATGTTTTGATGTACTTTTTGTCTTGAGTATTAATATATAAGTACCTTTGAGAAGAAAAAAAATGTTAACTCAAGGCATCAAATTTATGACTCAAGGCAACACTTAAATGTTTCTAGTTAATAAGTGTTTTTCAGAAACCTCTGTTTCACGTTTCACTCGAGCGACGTCTAGTAATTCAATGATATCTCCTAAATCAGAGAACGGATTGAGGTAAAACAAATTTTTTTGGAAACTAGACTTCCAATTCGTCATTTTGACATAAAATTAAAGTCCAAAGGAGGTCAGATGAAGGAACTATGAATTTTATAAGATGACAGTGAAATCAACGTCACACAGCAGACCAAACTTCGGTATTTTGATTGTATCTCAAAAATGACAAATCCGATTGAGCTGAAATCAGTGGCATATGAAACTAGACTCACATACCTTCCCAAAAACATCAAGAACACGAAAAACAAAGATCAATTGAATGAGATATGATGTTTTGAAGTTGACAGTCAGTTCAGGAGGTTGTAAAAACGCTGGAATTATATTGCCTCTAGTTGAATCCTTGTCTGCCTCGAATCAAGCTCCCTCGCTAACAGGTAAGTATGTTTTTCTACCTCGATTCATTTATGATATACCTCGAGTCATCTTTGCTAAAGTTCATTTGTCTTAAACCATAAGTTTACCTCGAGTCCATTAAAATGCCTCTAGTCAATTACCTCTAGGCATGTTCTCTTTTAACGAAAGTCATATCTTTCTAATTATCAAATCACCGTCTCCGGAAAATCAAAATCAATTGATTATGATTTTGTTTCTTCAAATCATTACTCATTACTATTCTTAATTGCATTTAATCATTACTCATTACTCATTACTCATTACTATTCTTAATTGCATTTAATCATTACTCATTACTCATTACTAAAGCAATCCGACATTTATTAAACTTACCTATTCGAGAAACTCAACCAACAGACATACCTCTGCAATGTTCTGGGCAAGAATATTTCATTTCCTTTGCTAGGTCTCAACGGTTATAATCACAATTACAGGAATAATGACGGCGATTATTCCGACCCTTCTGCTTCATCTCTAACGGTCATTTTAAAGAGCCTCAATGGATATTTCTTTAATCTTCAACTACTATAAATACTCAAAGGATTGAGTTCATCCATAAGAACCAACGCATACACAGACAAGGCATTCAAAACGATCAATCTCTATTCTGCTTATATCTTTGAATACTATTAAGCTTCAGTGTTTATTATTCATCTGCTCTGTGAGAGAGTTTTATCATCTGTTTTACATTCGTTCAAATCTCAAGGTAGTGGTATCTTGAGTGTGGATGTACTATTACAACTTGTAAGGGGGAGTGAGTCCTAGGAAGAAAGGATCATCCTGAGTTACAGAGTGTGTAATTGTATTTGTGAGATAGTGAAAATCCCAGAGTGTCTGGATACTGGACATAGGTCAAGAGTTGGACCGAACCAGTATAATTCCTCTGTGTCATTTCTCTTTACTTTTCTTACTGCTTTCATCGTTTATCCATCGTACGTAGAAAGAATTTTTGAGATCACCTATCCACCCCCCCTTTAGGTGATATTCCACCTTCACTCTAAAACCTCATGTGTTGCCTCGCCAGCCACCATGGTTATTATTGGAATCACGATTAGAAGAATAATTTCAAGGAGCAAAGGCAGCATTAACATAGGGCTGAATGCTAAGATTGGAAAAATGATTCAACTGATTTAATCTTGTTTCAAAGGAGAGTAAAGCTTCTTGAGCATCAACCCATGTCAAATCAGGTTGGTCAATCAACTTAACAACAATGGCATTATATTTTGAGTCCAAGCCGTTAAGTGTGTAAAGAATAAGATCGTCCATTGCCACTGGAGATCCGGCGAGAGCGAGCTCATCTAAAACTTTTCATCTGATTTAGATACTCTTCCATTTTCATTGCATTTTTCCGCATATTGTGCAACTCACTTTTAATCACCATTACTCGTGCTTTGGTTGAGGCGCAAGTAAGGTCTCGAGCTCCACTCCACAGTTCACGAGCTGTCTAAAAGTGAAGGAGTTGGACACCAACATCTTGTGTCATTGTGTTTCGTAACCAATCTACAAGCATCTGGTCTACTGAAAACCACTCGGTATAAGCTGGATTCGGTCGAGTTCCATCAGGTGCGCCAAAAAGAAGCTTTGCCAGAGCAGTTAACAAACCATCAATATGGCTGTCAAGTTGGTTTCCTTTGATTAAAGGGAGGACAATAGACTCCCAGACCAGGAAGTTTGTGTGATCCAGCTTGATCGTAGTGGTCTGGCTTGAAGAATTGAACAGAGAATAAGCTCTGATATTCACCCGAGAAACAAAGTCAACGCGGAAGCAGAATAAGCAGAGTCTGCCATTGATATAGCTCTGATACCAAGTGAGAAAAGTGGACGAATTCTATAATACTGAGGCAATGAATTAGCGCCCAATGATACTGTCATATATATAGCAAGTGATTCAACATTCTAGAATAATCTGTACAGGCAACAAATTCCTAACATAACCTATAGATGAATGACACGTATAAGGCCACATATCCTGGAGAATATTTACAGGATCTACACCAGATTTACAGCAGTAACAGAATATTGGAACCACACTGATTACAGCGCATTCATAATACAATCATTAGCAATAACACTAAATGCTTATATTCTAACAGACATAGGATCGCCAACTTGAAGAAACAACTTGGATTCGAAGGTAATCAGTGACATAAACGTTGTAGAATCAAACCAAAGACATCATCTTCAATTTGTGCCCATTCACTGCGTGATTGGAGAACTTAAATAGTTATAATGAACTTGTCCTATGTATTTTCCTATTTTAAAAGGCAGCAGTTTTATACTTTTGATTTGACGAGGCCTACATTTAGAGAAAATATTTTTTACTTTATTTTTTTCCCAAGCATTAATCTTGAAAGCGATTTTGTCCCGAAAGGATGACTAAATGAAGATTATAAAAGCATGAGACAAATCAGTTTACAGAATTAAAAGTCTTACGGACAAGGAGGAATAAAGTACGATATAAAGTAGCCTCTGAATTAGTCAACATAATATTGCTAAGATCCTTCAACCTATAAACATTAAGAGATTCATAACAAAAAAACCTTTAATTCATAAAATTTGTTAGGTGATTCTCCAAGAAAGGGGGAAAAAGACCCGCTTTTATAATTATTTTTTTATTTCTTTATCTGTTATTCTTTCACTTCTTTTCTCCAAAAATTAATCGAAAAATTAAATTTGGCACAAGTTACTAAATTAGTAAAAATAAAAAAGGAAAGAAATCGAAATTTTTATTTTTTATTATTTTCCTTAAGATATTGTTCTGAAGAAAATTTCATTACTAGTATATAATTTTTTTTTTTTTTTTTTTTTTTTTTGGTTATCACATTGTTTTGCGATGTGGAAAAATATTATTATGAAGTATGAAATTCACATGGCTCCTCTCTGCTTTTACTGTGGCTAATAACCGTGCTGGCTCACGCCGGACTTGAGCATTTGGAAGAGGATCTTCTCCTCATCCTATTTCTCATTTTCTCTCATTAGCTCATCTAGGCCATTGATTGGGAAGAGGAGAGAGATAATAAAGTAGTATTGTGATTGATTGGATAGATATGATTTAGAGATAATGAGGGATAATGAGAAAAAGATTAGGAGAAAAACCCAACCCGCATTTGGCTTTGGATCAAGCTGTATATTTTGAACTTAAAAGGTAATACAATTGCCTGGTTAGGTGGTGTTGTAGCCTACTTTTTATTGAAATACGTAAAATTTAAACAGTCCTCTAAATGCTTCATATCCGAATAAATAATTATACGAAGAACATGAATGAACCATCCACCAACTGAAAAACATTCCTTACACAATTAAGTTCTACAAATTTTCAAATTAAGGGACTCAGCTACTACAATTTTATAGACTTTATATCCTCCAAAAATCCGCATGAAAAGTACTCATGTATTAAGTCTTTGGGCTCCAATTAATAATGCGTAACTCAATATGTTAGAGCTACCAAAGACTTGGTATGAACCAAATTGAAGAAAAAATGCTATATGATGAGATCAATGCTTTACATGTATAATGATCGGTCTTTTTATCAGACTCACAATACCTCCCAAGTCCAACCCTGATGCCTTTTCATTGTTGTGGTAAGTGGTAACTTCAATAACGCTTGTAGATGATCCCATATAAGATATAGCTTCTGGTATGACTAGGTTTACTGGCATTAACTAATTATTTTCTGATATAAAGAGATCTATGAATATTTAGTACTTATCTTCTATTTGAGAAATTAATCTACTACTAATACTTGATATTCGTGATATTGTGAGATTTACTAACTATTAATTTCTGTTCCATCATTACTTATAAAAATATATCTCATTTTTTATTATTTCTTAACTAATTACTTCTTTTCCTACATTTATGAATTATGCATTCGGGCTATCACATTAATGTGAACTCCTAAATATTAACTAATGCATTGAGATGTTACTCAGCATACTTACTATATTGACAGTGAAGTTGCAAATATGAAAGATACAGCATTTTATGATGAATATTCTTTTTTTGTCATTACATTCATTATTTGGTGGAAGCATGTTGCTGTGTGGGTTCATGCACCTAAATATAACACTGCCAAAAATTCGCATATATTATAAGGTTCTGTGATTAAATGAGTATACCATTGGAAAAAGCTCTTCAAATTCTTTTATAAATTGAGTTATAACTAAGTTAAAACTACATGAATCAAAAGATATCTTATTTATAAAGCTGATGAGTTCCCAAAAAATGGGGCCATTATGCTACCAAAAAATATCATTAAGGTCCCAACCATAAGAAATAATATCTTACAACTCATCATTGACAAATGAAGAGTTACCATTAACAAGTGAAAAGCTATTTTTAATAAGTCATGGGACTTGTCAATATATTATTTTTCTTGGTTGTAACATAGATGATATTCTCCCGCCACCCTTTTGACAGTAACTCGTGGATATATATGGCAGAACATATATTGTAAAACCCAAAAAAATATGAAAATGCCTTTGGAATAGATGGAAGCATAAATTACAGGCCCAAACAAACCGTGTTTATTTAAGTTAGTTGACTCCTTTTTTTATAGATGGAACCAAAAACAGAAACCCACAAGATGATGAAGGGAGAAGTTGTTTTGTTGAGCTCAGAATTATTTGAAAGGAGAAAATGAATTAATCAAAAACAGTATGCGAAACACGCTGTTGCTGAAAACTCCTTCTCCTTCTTCATCCTCCGTCATTGTTCTTCAAAAATAGTATGAAAATAACAAAGAAAAACACTACCATTAAATCTCATATCTTCATCTCCCTGTTTAATAATGTAATCTCTCTCTCCTTGTATTATTTCTCGGGATCTTTTAAGTATTTCATTCCCTTTTCTTAGCAGGTGATTTGAATTTTTGAAAACGAAATTTTCATGATTCTGAAAACAATAAGATTGTTAAAACCTTTTATATTAACAGATGCTATTCATGTCTAAAAAAACAAATTATATACATTCCTCGTTTTGATGAGCCCAACAAATTTTTATTTTTATTTAAAAAAAAAAAAATCAGCTTATGTGGATAGTTTCCATGGAAAAGATATTAGCTTTTGAGAACAATTTTACTTTTTATTTTCTTCTAAAAATGACTATCAAAAGTAATTTAAAAGGATATTTGGAAAATCTTAAAAGGATGGCTTATCATATGTGGGGTGGTACTGGTAATGAACTTGCGTCCTCCGGTTATATTTTGCAAATTCTTAAATATGTTCTCTGTTTTACACTTCAATTCTTATAATTTGTCTGATGATTCTCCAATAAAAGGCAAAGAGACGCTTGTATAATTATTTTTGGTTTATTTTTTACGACTATTGAATTTTTTTCAAAAAAAAAAAAAAATATTCTTTTTTCCTTTTTGCTAGGTTTGATTGGAGCAATCCTACTCGAGACATTAAATATGGACACCTTTTAAGGGAAAAAAATCGTATATTAACTTACCACCTTATGGGCACTAAAAGTGTATTAAATTTAATATCAATTGGTTATTGCTTCAAAGATACACGTATTTGTTAATGATTTTTTTATTTATTTATTGACAAACTAAAATCATGATCTTTGCCTCCTGGAGCTGATATTTGCCATCTTTGGCATAGTTGACAATTTAGGCTTCGTGACTCAGTGAGTGTTTGAATCATTTTCTGAAATCGTGATTTCAAAAACTCTTTTTAAAAAGCGAAATAAAACTTCTCTTATATGTTTATCTCGTAAATCGTAAAAACTATTTCCTCTGGTCTTAATTATGAGACCTAGTTGACTTTTTTGAAAAGATTAAGGAAGATAATTAAATTACTTTAGAGCATTTTTATTTTATTTTTTTCTTCAAACTAATTAATTTAACTAATAAACTAATATATAATCCAAGGATACATAACATGTGACATGATTAAGTAACTTATTTAGGCTTTCTTAATCTACCAAAGAAAATCAACTAGGTCTTATAATTAGGATCGGAAGTAGTATTTTTAAAAGTTAATCCAAACACATTCTTATATGTTTCACATGAAGAATTAGAAAAATAAGATTAAAAAAGCTTTTAATTCTTTTTTCTTTCCTTTTTATCTCTTCATTAAAATTTTACAATCCGAATTATCTATTTCTTTTAAATTGAAATCAATAAAATTTCCATCCTCCTCTATTCCATTCCCCTCATCCCAAACCGACCCACAAATGGGGCAATAATAATTTAATTTTATGTGAAACGTTGGGCTTTCGCAATAATAGACTTCAGTATGAAAAGTAGGTAAAGCCGTCCTGTACTACATCCGTAAGCCTTCCATGTATTGCATTCGTTCGTCAGGGAATGTGTACTAGCCCCTATTGGAACTCCAATCAGGGGAATTTTACTTCTCTTCTATTACGTACAAGTGGACCAGCCAGTCCGTCCGTCTGGTAATTTATTCCGTATTCAAGGCCGTCCTAGCTTTCCAATTTCTCTGTCCTAACAGCGTTCGAAGCCCTTGCAAGCTTTAGATTCTTTCCTATCTCTCTTTAGGTAAAATGGATTTTGAAAATTATAAATATTGTTTTAATTAAAAGGTAATTTTAAATAAACAAGGTAAAATGGATTTTGTATATTATACAAACTTGATTAAATCTTATATAGTATTAATTAATTTGATTTCATTAATCTTGAATTTTATTAAAATTATAGAATTACTTTATTAGTTCAATGCATGTGTTGGTTTCTCACTTTGTTCAAGATGCATGGCAATTGGTTGGCACCACTTATATATATATATATATATATATTTGTGGCATGATTTTAATTAGGTTAGTAATGACATAGCTAGGAAGTATGGAAGGCGATCGTGATAGGAGTTGGATGTACAATCGTCTAACTGAGAGAAGACAACTAATTCAAGCATTCTTGGCGGATTTGAAAGAGTTCATCAAATTTCTTTGTGGCACATTCAACTAAATCAAGTAGGGCGATCAGTTGTCCGTGTGTCAAATGTAGGTTTTTAAGATTTCAAGATTCGGAGACGATCAAAATCCATTTGTGTAAAAAGGGTTTCATGAAGGATTATGAATGTTGGGAATGTCATGGCGAAGTCTAACAGACACCAAGTGGTTATTACGAGGACAGAAGTCATCGAGACAATCTTAATCAATATGAGCAGTTAGTTATGGACGCCGCGGGACTGTCGATTGACCAATATTTTGATCCTGTTACTCATGCTAAACCGTCATAATGGGAGAGAAGACCGATACACATACTCAACCATCATACATGGGAGAGGATCCTCATCCGGAAGCCGATAGATTCTATAAAATGCTTCAAAAAGCGCAACGTCCGTTATGGGAAGGTTGCGAACACTTTGAAAATAGTGAATATTCATCGCCCTCGGCTACCCTAGCAACACTAAGCTTGAAGACTGATCACCACATAAGTGAGAGGAATTACAACGAAATGATGCAGATCATGAGTAAGGTTGTTCCCAAAGATAATAATTTGCTGAATGATTTTTATCAAGCAAAAAAAAAGGTGAAAGAGCTGGGGCTTGGATGTGAAAAAATCCATTGCTGCCCTATAGGATGTATGTTGTATTACAAGGATATGATGATGCTGAGCTGACCAATTGTAAATTCTGTGGACATGACAGATATAAAGTTGTGAGGATTAGAAAGAAAACGACCCGTCAAGCATTAAGCAAGATGTGGTACTTTCCTCTCATGCCCAGGCTTCAGAGATTGTATGCATCAGAACAAACAGCTGCTCACATGAGATGGCACCGGGAGCATCACAGGGATGAAAACTTTGTAACGCATCCATCCGATGCCGAAGCTTGGCGTAAATTTGACGAGGCGAATCCTTTCTTTGCTATGGATCCCCGTAATGTCCGTCTTAGTCTATGTTCAGATGGGTTCGCTCCTTTCGATAATACGGGCAGGAATTATTCCTGTTGGCCTGTCCGTCTTGATAATGCATAGGATTCTCAATTGAATCTATAGATTTTGTTGAGTCTGGATCCAAATTCATATCTTCATCAAGTTGTTCCAAATCTTCTTGTTCTTCTATTTTTACTCGTGATCAATAATGCATCATCTAGGGTCCTCGATATATAGACAGACAATTTTTTTTTTTTTTTTTTGCTCACATCTCCTATCCAACTATCCGACCATGCCTAGTGGTTTTCTTTGAATCATGTTGAAAGTGAAATGAATGTTAAAAACCCGGGGGTGTCCTTATTATAAGGCACTAATTAACAAGTGTATTTGGTTCTTTATATAAAGCACTTGCTTATTTTCAAAGAGTATTAAATATTTTTTCCATGTATACAGATAATTAATAAGGGTAGTGAGTGAGAATAATAATTAAGATGATATTAGAGTTTCATGCAATTAGTAGGGGTAATATTGAAAATTACTTAAATTTTAAGATAAATTTAATGACTTTAACTGTTTTTATTGGTCTGTGAGAATTGTTAGTTGGTGTCTTATAATAAGGATAAGAGATAGTATTATATAATTCATGTTTGCAAAGTTTGAAAGGGCACCCTACACCTTATAATTGGTAATCCCATAATATGGTCATGGTCTATAAATAAATTGGTCTAAACAGGTAAAGTAATAATAACTTAGTGGCGTGAAAATAACCTAACAATTAGATAAGAAAGCCAGAAGAAGTTTAACTAAATACAAGTTGAACCTACCATATATGTTTAGATAGGAACGAACAAAGAGAAAAGTTAATGCTATCTCTCTGATCCTAAATATAGAATATAGTTTATACTATATGTTGTATTTAGGACGGAAGAGTATAATTTTTTGACGACCAAAAGGCTAAAGTTACCACACACAATCGGATTTAAATCTAAAATAAAAAACATAACAAACGGACCGGACAAATAAAAATTATGTTTGGTTTTTTTTTTTTTTTTTTTTTTGGGTGAGGAAAATTATGTGTGGTTCTGTGGGAAAAATGTGAGGGAGATGAAATGAAGAAAAGGTTTCTTTTGGCGTAAAGGAAAACCATTTCTACCTCCGTTTCTCAACTATAATGCGCTTATATATATATGGGGTTTAAACTTCTCATGTTGCATGAGAAGAAGAAGATTCCTACACACACATGAAATGGTGGGACCCACATATATATATCATGAACATTATATATATGTGTGGGTCCCACCATTTTATGTGTGTGTGACATGAGAAAACACTTCTCCTACAACATGAGAAGTGTTTTTCCCTTTATATATATATATATATATATATTAAAAAAACAAACCTCTTAGTTAGTTTAAAGTAGAGCCGGGAAATCGGGCCGGTCTCGTTTAAGCCCTAGCCTTGTAGGGCTCGGGCTTAAAAATAGGCCGAAATTTGAAATTGGCCTTACGGGGCCCGTACTGTAGGGCCTCGGGCTTAATCGGGCCGGCAGTTAGGCCGTTAATTAATAGCTTTTAAAAAATAAAATAAAATAATTATTTAGACTTCCACTTAATGAATGTGTTTATTTATAATTACTTAGTTTTTTTTTTTTAGTTTAAACTATAACCCTTTTTTATGTTTATTATTATTCTGTATTAAAACAAATAATTAGTTATTATAAATTTTAAAGAAGGGATGTTTTCATATTAAATAAACACATACTTTGGTATTATAATATTATATAAGTAATAAATTATAAATATATTTTGTGTAAAATAAGTATAATTATTTTTACCGGTATGAACCGAAGGAATTTGCTTCTATACACAAAATTACGAGAGGGAAAGGCATTTTATCGTGGGCATACATAAAATAATTCCTTTGTTTAATATTTTTTGAAACAAAAAGGAAAAAAACATATTCTTTGTGTTTATTTGTTTTTTATTACGAATTAATGAATGTGTTTATTTGTTGAATGATTTATATTGTTTAGATATTAATGTTGATAACATTTATTTGATAGATTAGAACTTTAATGGTTGCAAATTACTAATTATATTTCTTTGAAAAAAATCGAAAGAAAAATATTAAAATTTGGAATAGTAATTTTTAGGCCACATAGGGCCCGGCCAACCCGATACTATCGGATCGGGCTTTGAAAAACAGATGTTTTCCTTACCCTAGGCCCTGTCGGGCCGGGCCGGCCCTGATTCCCAGCTCTAGTTTAAAGCAAGAAAGCCAAGTCCTGCAAAACTAACTATTAGTTATATACCACAAAAATGTTGTTTTTTTCCTCCCTTAATTAATATCCATCATATTTTGGTCGTATAAATTTTACTTATTTTAATTCCCTTTTCATTTCTAGCAAGCATTATTATATTTATTATGCGCATGTCCTAAGGAACAAAAAAAATTATAAAAAAGCCCCTTGAAATCACCAAATTTAACGTTCTAAGAGACTTTTTTGATATTATTTGTATAGAAATAAAATCCAGGTTTTTAAATGTTGTTATAAATATAGGTATTTCTTGTTGTAAATATGACTTTTTCTTTTGTAAATGACCAGATTTTAAATTTTGTTGTAAATACGGTATTTCTGTTGTAAATCTAGTCTTTTTCTTGTAAATGACCTCTCTACATTTAAAATCTAGGTGTTTAAATGTTTTTGTAAATATAGGTATTTCCTGTTGTAAATATGACTTTTTCTTGTAAATGGTCGATTTTAAATTTTGTTGTAAATATAGCACTTCCTTTGTAAATCTAGCATTTTTATGTTATAAATGACCTTTTTATGTTCAAAATCCAGGTGTTTAAATGTTGTTGTAAATATGAGCATTTCCTATTGCAAATATGGCTTTTTCTGTTGTAAATATTCAAGTGTTTAAATGTTGTTGTAAATATGGCATTTGCTGTTGTAAATATAACATTTCCTGTTGTAAATACAAACAATATCAAAAAAGTCCTTTGGGACTTCTGTGTAATTTAGTGATTTCAAAGGATTTTTTTATAATTTTTTTTGTTCCTTGAGACATAACGCGTAATTTTTTCCTTATATTTTTATAGTGAAAGGGATATATATATTTTTATATATGTGTGTGTATGTTCATGTTATTTGCACTCCTTTCACTATTTCACTTTTTCATCCCTTCAAAACCTTTTTAACATACCAAATATAAAAATTATTTGCAAGGAATCATAAAGAAAGAACACAGACCTACATATATATACATATATATTTATATATGCGCGACTGTATATATGTGTGTGTATGTGCTTGCTAGAATATCAAACATGTTTGGGATGGTTTTTGAGCTTGCAAAACCTCCATGAGAGGTTGAATCAGACTTTTAAAAGATTTTGACTTATGTATATGTTCAGCAGAACCTTATACTAATTGGGTTCCTGAGTGATTTTTTTTTTTTTGGCCATAAGCCACATTTGACAGCTTATCTGGATTAGTGGGGAGAAGTGAAATTAGTTAGGGATGGTAAATATGTTTTGGAAAATATCCACCAACCCTCAATGATCTTCACACTCTCCTGCCTCACATGATATTCTGCACTCAGTCTCGAAAACTCTCGGCGCTTGCTCTTCGTTCTGGGTGATGCGCTGTGGATCGAGACGCTCCCTTACGAGAACGGCGTCTTTGCTAACGGAGATCTGAGCTCCGCTTCCAATTCCGCCGCCGCCAAGAAGTCGCGGGAAATTCCGAAACTTTCTCAGGATTATACTTTCTTTCTTTTTTTTCCTGGTTCTTTAACTGCGCCACGGATTCAGAACACTCGTTTATCCGCGTGTAAGAAAGGTTTTCGCAGATGCTGACTCCGAAAGTTAGAGCTGCTATGGAGTATTTGAGCATGTTCGCAGCCATCACCATATTCTGTATTCTTGTAGTTATGCACGCCAATTATGTTCAGCAGGTACCCAATCTTGCTTTCTTACTCTCAAATTTGAGTTTTATGTTGTTATTTTAGGGCTCTTGAATTTCTAATCTTTGGCCATGATTCCATATGTTTTGATAGTGAATTAGTTACTGTTGGGCCTTGAATGACCGAGTTACTTGAAAGGTTTCGTCACCTTGAAAGCTCTTCCTTCATTTTCGTGTGTCTATGAATGCTTAGGACGAGTGCAGGAAAGAAGAGAAACAATACATGAGTTTGTTCTAGTTTTGAACATCATATATTACTCTGTATAGGCGTCCACTCCAAATGGTATAGCTTCCGTAGTCCACGGCTTCTTTTTAGAAATATATTATCACCGCACGTTTTTAAATGGTGATAATTACATATTATCATGATACTCACAATATTTTGACCGAAAAAAAAAAAGATGATCACAAGATATTCCATTATGTCATATTTTGATGAAAGTGAATTAGTTCATGCATCTTTAAAAGATCTAGACAAAAATGAAAGCATCTCTAAAAAAATCCTTTTTCTTATGTAACGCATTAAGGGCCGGAGGTAATACTTCTGATTTCTTTGGTCCAGCCACCTATATCACTTACATCACTCCTGTACAAAAAGTTCTTCACCTCAGGATCTCAAATGTTTGGCCGCTATACCTACCAATCCATGTCTAGTAATTTTCACGCGCGGGTTCAACAAAAACCTGTCCTTGGCCTCTCACATCTCTGAACATGGAAAAAAAAGAGTTGAGGCCCTCAGAAGAGCCTCCCAATATCCATAGCAACAAAGAACTGAATGAATTCATGGACCAGGAACCGGCTTCTGGTTGTTGAAGGTCTGGTTGGCCGGGAAATGGTTCGGGGTTGGCTGTCCTGTTTGGATTATTTTCTGACCTTCCGTGAGGTTCAGCAGCTGCTGCTCTGTTCTTAGGCATTAATGGGTCCAATACAGGCCTGAACCCTGCCCCAGAGGCCAAATCTGCATTAACTATTCCCTGGTTCCTTGTGTTCAATCTTGTCAAGTGCAATGTTGATGCCAAGGATCGCAGAGGAGGTGGTGTGGAAATCTGGGTGGTCTTGGAGTTGTGACCGTCGATTTAGGATAAAACCTTTGGAATGCAGGTAGCTTGGAACATACAATACAATTCAATTAAGCAAGCAAGAGCATTTAGGATAATGGGCAGAACGAAAGCTTCTAAGAAGTTATAATATTATAATAGAGCTTTTGATTTCAAAATAAAGCCATTAATTGTCACCTCGAAGCGATTCCAAAAGTATGAAATAAGGTGTAGCATAAAACATGCGGTTGTAGACAGAGCCAAATATGAAAACCCTGGAAAATTTTAGGGAAAAATTATCTCCAACCAACATTAATTTCAACCAAACCATAAGAAAAAGTAGAACGATCGTACCATGAGCATAAGAGAAGAAATGTATGTGAAAGGCCATGAAATAGAAGCGAATAAAGAACTTCATTGATATTGGTGTCCGGGCCCTGCAAGTAACGGCAATATCAGTAATATTGGAACATAAAATCTCCTTACCCGAAAAAAGAAAAATGAACATAAAATCTTGGCACAAGCCATACAGATAAGCAGGGAAGACAGGCGGGATAGAAAGTTTGTACCTAACGAGAGTAAATAGTTCACACAACCAAACAAGAGCCATGACTGCGAAATCAATCAGCTCCTCAGCATAACACTCAGAAAGAAAAGAAAAAAAAAAAAAAAAAAAATAGTCATAGTCTGCAGATTTTAACAAGTGACTTATCTGTAACGATAGTATAAAGAAAAATAACACGATATTGAAGTAGTTATTATACATGATGTTGAGAAAAGTCAACAAGGGTGAACGCTCACAGGTACAAAGACTAGTAATTCAATCACAAGTACAAAGATCGGCTGAAATGTCGGGAGGCGACGCCGAGCATGGTGTTGAAGCTGGACTGCAAAGATTTTTAAAAGTAAACAGCCAGTATAATGCACAGAAAAAATGCCACGGACCATAAAAAAACTACACACCATTATATGAATACTAGATCCAGAAATTTTAGTTAATGAAGGATCTTTTCTTTTTTTAAAAAAAAAATTAAACTGAATTGCCTTAAATATAGATCTTCTGATCATATAGGTAACAATCATTGAGAACCCGGACCATCTAATCATGCATCTAAGTTTGTTTTAGGGAAAACGTTTCGGATTGAAACCAAGCAATTGATGCACATGGCCATAGGTTGAATGAAATAATAGATGCAAGCGGGAATCACTAATTAGTATTCACAGATGAAAAATAATCTCTTCATAAAAAACAGTGCAGACCTGTAAACTTCAGCACGCGAGTCTCTATCTCTCTCGTTGTAAATGATAGAGACATTGTGGTGAAAGTTAAAAATAAGGACATCATAAGCACCCAACACTTGCTTACAAGGAACTCTGTTTGGAAAAAGGGCAAAGCATGCACATTACAACATGAGTTCCAAAACAATGAGCAAGAGTCTCTTGATATACAAAAAGATTCCTCAGCTCTAAACGCTAACAATCAAAGTAGATGTAATTTTTCCACATGATCCAACATAATGCATGATGAAAGAAAACAACGAAACAAAAACAGATTTTTTTGTCCCTAGTTACTGAGTATTGATGATGGTCTTTCAAAAGACACTGCATAACTCGAGTTACTAAGGGGTAAATCTTGATTTACAAGATATTTTTATACCAGAACCCAAACATGGATTGCCTTACATATTATGACTTGAATGGTATTTGTTTGTGCTGGTAATATGCATGATCAATGCTGAGTGTGTCTGATCTGATCCTGAGTGGATTAGATCTGGTGGCTCGCTCTTCAGATATGGTGATTTAATCACCAAGGGTTGGTTCATATTTTAGATCTAATGGCACCTATGTCTTACTTTTCGGTATTCCATCTGTTGGTACCTCATTCCCTGCAATTAGCCTGGCTTTCTTTCCTTTTTTGGAGCCTCTGTTTAGTGCCTCCGCCTATAGAGTTCTATTTAGGTGGCTATAACATTTTTTGGCAATAATGACTTGGTATCATATCATAGCCACTTTGGTCTGACACGTTGATGCCTAAATAAGGGAATAGATCGATAATGTAAATAATGCAATTACTTTTAGAATTTAAACACATTAGTTATTTATTAGTCCCTAACGTCACTTATAGCAGCTTATCCATGTACTTCGCCTCAGTCACTAAAAGAATTAGAATTTCAGACTTTTTTGTCAGTACTTAATACCATTGTATGCCTAATCTGCATTCATCTATAACTCAATAAATGCATCCTTTGATCTCATCATCTCTTCAGCCAAAAAAGGGAAAAAAAATCTACTCATCTATTTGTTTTTCACAGTTCCATTCCCTGAATTTGCAATACCACTTTAACACACCCATATAAAATAACTGACTTAAGTTTTAGGGTAATAAACTTGAAAACCTAACATGAATATATCATATTGTGAAAAGCATTGTTATGGCAATCCTATTAGACTTGCTGTTGAATGGTAAGGGAACTCGGTGATCATATAACATATTTTACTCATTAAATTATATCTACTCCAAAATATGCAGCAGTGCAGCATTCATATCTTGTGTTTTAGTATGTGTCCAACAATAAATTATTGCTGCAATATTGATAGCCTGAGAAGTCTTCAGTAAATTTATTCATACCATCCAAAACCCAAGCTTAGCAGTGTAGAGATATCAAACATTATAATCATAGCAAAATGATAGCATAAATTAGGTATCCACCTCTACTTTAACGTCCCAATAGACTAAAGGATTTCACCATGTAAAAAAGGGACAACATCAGAATTGAAGTTTTGACCAACTAATGCAATCCTTCTCTACGAGAAATGCTCCATGAAGTAGCAGAAAGATATGTCAACATACCTCCAAATCTACCAGGGCCTTTTGGAGGTGCTTGTACATATAAAAAACTAAGATTATAAATTCCCTCTGTTTGATAATTATAAAAATAACCTGTCAAAATATTCCAAAACCAATTTAGCCATAATTACCAAATGAATCTTCAAATTTGTGACGGGCGGCAAAGAGACCTATGCATTGTTTGATATTGGCATATTTTGTTACTGAAATTATGAAAACTTGTATTATTTGCAAATTTGGTAAATGATATTATAAGTAATTAAATAGGATATAACAATGATAGCGACTTCTAAGGCAAGTGCACCGGTCGTTATAAGTAATAAAGTAGTGAGAAAAAGATCGTCCCACGAGAATAAGACTCAATCACTAATTTGCTATTTTTGCTTTAGTTGGATAAGTGAGTAATATGGGGTGAGTTGTAACCAAACAAATTTAAAGAATTAAATAAAGAATCCAAAATATGAATCTCAAGAACAACTGAGAGAAACGATGAGTAATCCAAAATTAAGACCTTCAATAACAATTGAGAGAAAATATGAGTAATTAAGAAAACTGCAGCTAGGGATGAGAATCCCCTATGTTCCTCTAATAATTTGAATTGAATCCCTAATTGCTTATTATTCCCTTGATTGACGATCAATTCTCTAAAGTTAGACTAAGTCCCAATGTCTTGATGCTACCTTAGTCCGTTATCTTTGAAAACAACCTAATGTCTTAGTATTGATTGGAAAGATCATATTTTAAACCGAATTATGAGATCGCATAAACTCGTAAGCCTATGTCTAGGTCATGCAACTCTACGATGAATTAACGGGTCTAGTTAAATGCACCAACATCTCTATTGTCATACACCAACCTAAGAACAATCTAAAAGGTGATCAATCTTCAAGAAAGCTTTAAGCAAAGATAATTCATTCAATCAAGAAAAATAAAGATCAATAAAGAATCCAACCAAATATTTTAAATTCGCATGGGGTTCATCCTCGCCCTAACTACAAAAGAAAACTAGCCAAGCATGGCTAGGTTAAAATCCATAATAAAAAAAAAAAAAGATGAAAATCAAACTCGTTCTTGCGGCACACACTCCTAATTTCTTGCGTCTTTGTTGATCTGTGTGCCTCCCCCAATTCTCCTGATGCTCCCCTCAATTGCGATGATCGTAGTTGCGTCTCGATTCCGTGATGTGTCTCCGTCTCGCGTCCTCGCGTTTCTTTAATTCCGTCTTCTCTCTGCGTGCGTCCTTCTCTTTAATTGTTATTTCGCTTGCCTTTCCGAATTGTCCTGTGCGTGGTGTATTAATATTGCTTTAATGGATCCACTTTTGCTTTTTTTTCTTCCGCGGGTCCCACGGCATCATTCCAATTTAAAAGATTGGATATATCCAATCTGATCATCCCTTGCCATTATTCACGTGGATTGCAACCTTTTAGCATATTATATTATTTAATATAATATGTCATATCCTTTTTAATTGAAGCCTTGCCCAATAATGTTGCGCCCTTCCTATATTTTCTCCTCTTTTAGATCGATAATATCTCCTACAAAATAAAATAGGATATCAATAGATTTTCTCGTTATAATATTCTTTTTATCCTATATTTAATTAAAAGATAGATAAGTACATAAAGATAATTAAATAAGTACAAAATATTAATAAATTCAATTCAATATATCCCAAAATCTATACTTATTTAATTATAAAATATTTACTTATCAAACAACAACAAAAATAACACTAAATCATAAGGAGAAGAGGCGTAAAAAACGAAGTAGCATGATTTCGCACTATTACACCCTTGTTTCTCTATATTTTTTCTCCCATTATCTTTCTTCACTCTCCACCTTTTTCTCTAGGAAAACCACAGTTTTTTGTTGTTGTTATATATACAAAAAATTTCAACTACCAGATTGTTCACTTCATATTTTCTAAACTGAATTAATTAACACACTCACAATTATATTCTATACAAAGGTTTATTCAGAAAAAAGATGGTTACCTTGACCTGAAGAAGTTAACAGACTATTCATTAAAATGGTATCATATCCAACAACTCTGTTTATGAGTAGCTGCTGCCACCTGGAAAATGAAAAAAATAATAATAATAAACCAACTTGAATGCATGGCAAAGATTTAGAGAAAAAATAAAAACCATAAAGACCAAAAAAGTCAGGACTATTCTTCTTATCAGCAAACAATTTGCAAACCTCACAGTGACAAGCTGATATGTAGTCTGTAAATGTATTAGTAATTAGGTAATTAGGGTTATTGATTACCTAATTAGGATAAATAATTTGGGGATAATTAGGTAGTTAGGAGTTATTTAATAGTAGTTACTAGCCGTTGGGAATTGGCCTAAGCAGTCTAAGTTTTGTATCCCATATATATGGGAGACTTAGACTAATGTAACTGTTGATTGACATAATGATGAATAAGAGCATTCTATGATTCTGGATCTCTCTCCTCCTCTTTTGCTCTCTTCTATGTTTCTTTCTCTTTTCTTCCCTTTCTTCCCTAATTCTCTAATTTCTCTACAACCTATCTATCAGTGATATGAGAGCCATTCCATCCTCGGCTCACTTTCGGTTGCTCTTTGTAGCATATTAGGACTTAATTATAGAGTCCAATAATACTTCCTTGTTTTGCTCTCTCCTCCTCCTCTTTTGCTCTCTTCTATGTTTCTTTCTCTTTTCTTCCCTTTCTTCCCTAATTCTCTAATTTCTCTACAACCTATCTATCAGTGATATCAGAGCCATTCCATCCTTGGCTCACTTTCGGTTGCTCTTTATAGCATATTAGGACTTAATTATAGAGTCCAATAATACTTCCTCGTTTATTCATGAGAAATATATAAGTTACAAGAGAGTAAAATCTAATGTAACAGATTGAGAACTTCTAGGGAAGTCAAAATAAAATCTAATCTTGACTAATCTAACTTACTCCTATATTATTTCACATATAATACTATTTACAAAACAATACAATTACCACACTCCTCCTCAAGTTGAATTATAGATACGCATCATGTCCAACTTGCATATAAAGCCTTTAAAGGTGTCCTTAGGTAGTCCTTTTGTAAGTATGTCAGCAAGCCGTAGTTTTGTAAGTATATAAGAGAGACAAATGGTTCCATCTTCAACCTTCTCTCTAATTAAATGGCGGTCAACATCAACATGCTTGGTTCTACTGTGTTGGACTAGGTTCAATGCCATGCTTAAGGCTGCCTTATTGTCACAATGGAGTCTCAGTAGAGATTCTATTTGCCTGTAGTTCTCGACAGCTACACTTCTTAGCCATATTTATTCCATAACTCCTTGAGATAGGGCTCTTAGTTCATATTCTGCAATGCTTTTGGACACCACATGTTGCTTCTCGCTTTGCCAAGTTACCACTTGCACCCTACTGCCTTTTTACCATGGGGGTAAATCAATAACATCCCAAGTGTGATTTCTTTTGAGGGCATTTATTTCATCCAAGACAACATTTTTTTATTCAGGAATTTCTAGTGCCTCATTACATTCGTGGGAATTTGAACCTGATCAAGATTAGTGACAAAACAACATTATTTCTCTGAGAGATTACTATATGACTTGTGGTTTTGAATAGGATGTTGTGTACAGGAGCGTGCCTTGTTACTCAATGCAATAGGCATGTCTAATTTCGTGAGCTGCAGGCATTATGGACTTTCGTAGCTTTTTGTTAACCTTGTCATACTGTTTTGCATGTTTGTCTCCCCCCTGTTTATGATGGCATTGTAGGTGAATCTGGAGTGGAAGATATGATCATGGGATAGAAATGTGGTATAGGTTCAGGTATAGTAAGAATAGCCTGAGAGTCACTCCAATTATCCCCCTGACTCGAAGGTTGTAGATAAAAAGGTTTGGTTTCAACTAATGTGACATCTCGATTGACAGAGATACGTTTGGATTTTGGGTCATAACATTGATAAACTTTTTGGCAATTGGAATAGCCAAGAAAGATACAAGGAATGGACCAAGGGTCAAATTTAGAAGGAGGGTGATGGATATGTACATAAACTGTGCAGCCAAAGACATAGAGAGGAAAGAAGTGATCAAGGTGTGATCTCACAAGAGTGCCATGTAGTTTATCTAGAGGGGAGATGTAGGAAAGGATAGGAGTAGGAAGTTTATTGATGAGGTGAGTGGCAGTGAGGATTGCATCACCCCAGAAATATTTTGGAACATTGCCGGTGTACATAAGGGCTCGGCAATGTCAAGAAGATGAGATTTTTATGTTCTGCAATACCAGTTTGCTTAGAAGTGTTAGGACAACTACTTTTGTGAATGATCCTGTGAGACTTTAGGAAATGGCTAAAAGTATTGTTGAAATATTCAGTGACATTGTCAGAATGTAAGACTTGAATGATAGAGTTGAATTGTGTTTGAACATAGTGAAAGAATTCAGCAAAGATATTGAATACATCATATTTGTCTTTTAGGAGGTACACCTAACACATGTGAGAGTGATCATCTATGAAAGTGACAAAGTATTTTGAATATGTACGTTAGGAATTCTAGAAGGTCCCCATACATCACTATGGATGATAGAGAAGGGATAAGCAGAGTGATATGCAGTGGGGGGGGGGCAAAGTAGCACGATGATGTTTTGCTAATTCACACGTGTCACAATGAAAATTAACTTCTTTGTTGAATGAAAATTGAGGAAACAATTTCTGTAAATACTGAAAACTAGGATGACACATCCTTCTAAGTCATGACATTAAATTATTGTCTAAAGTAGGGAGACAAAGGTCTTTATTTGTGATGACAAGGCACTTGCAAAGGAATCATCAAGATAGTAGAGACTATTATGTTCCTTAGTTGTGCCAATCGTCTTCCCCGAGGAGAGATCCTGAAATATACAATAGTGGCAAAAAAGTGAGAAGAATAGTTTGTATATTTAGTCAACTTGTTGATGGAAAGAGGATTATATGCCAAATGAGGGACATGAAGAACATAATCGAGTTTTAAGTTATTTGTAAGAGGCACGGTACAAGTACCAGCAATGGAAGCACTAGTATTAGTGGCTGCCCGAATTTGATTATTACCAGCCAAAGGGTAATAGGAGGTAAAGATTCTAGATTCTGAGGTCATATGATCAGAGTCACCTGTGTCTATTAACCATTTTGGCAGAGACCACGATGATATAAAGGTAAGATGATCATTACCTTGTTTGGCAATGGAAGCAACTGGTCCTTGAGAGGACTGTAAACTTTTTAGCATTTCTAGAAGTTGACTTATCTGTTTTGTGTTGAAGGAAGGAGGCACGGATTCAGATGGAGTATCAGCCTCAATCACTATTTGATGAGTAAAAGGTGATCTTGGTTTTCGAGGTTTCCAATAAGGTGACTTACCATGAAGTACCCAGCATTTGTCCTTGGTATGACCAATCTTCTTACAATGATCACATGTCAAACGAGGTTTGTTAGAGGTAGAACCAAAGAAAATGCGCTTATTGATTACGCTGGACGCTTTTGGACCTGAAGAAATAGCCTTAAGAAGCATAGTTTGTTTGCGGAACTCCTCAAGGCGTATCTCAAAATATACTTCCCATAGAGGAGAAAGAGAAGAATGACTCAATATCCTTGCTCGAGCATCATCAAATTCTGGGTTAAGGATGGTGAGAAAAATTAGAACACGGTAAGTGTTGACATTCTATTGATGTTGATCAGAATCAGTGGACGACATCCATTCATTATCTCGCCATCTAATCTTCTTCTTGCTAGAGAGCGATGAGTTCGAACCAAAATTTAGCAATGCATCAAATCCTTGAGATGATTTCTAGACGTGGCGACAAAGATTAAACAATCGAGACAAATCTTTGGCGTCGACGTAAGAATCGCGAATGATATCCCAAATGTCCTTGGTAATAGGAGTACATGAAGTTGCGTTTGATTTGCGAGAGACATGGCACTGATAAACCAAGAATAGACAAGGGAATTATCAATTTCCCATTGAACCCAGGCCAGAGAGTTTTTTGTTTGATGCCGGCTTAATTTCCCCAGTAAGGAATTTCCCTTTATTGCATCTTCGTATGGCCGGTAGGATTGCCCTGTGCCCAATCATAGTAATTGTGGAGGTTTAATTTTTCTAAAACCAAGTGGTTATCGGTGGAATGGAGAAGGGTTGAATTGTCGCCGGATTTGGGAGGCGACGGTATGTCGTGAGATGACTCCAGTGACATGGAGTTTTAAGGAGGATTGATCTCGTCGGTATTGTCGAGCTACGTGCTCGATACCATGTAGCATATTAGGACTTAATTATAGAGTCCAATGATACTTCCTTGTTTATTCATGAGAAATATATAAGTTACAAGGGAGTAAAATCTTTTGTAACGGATTGAGAACTTCTAGGGAATTCAAAATTCAAAATAGAATCTAATCTGGACTAATCTAACTTACTCCTATATTATTTCACTTATAAAACTATTTACAAAATAATACAATTACCACACTCTTCATAGTTCTTGAATGGTTGCCATGCAATCCCAACATTCAGCCACTGCAATGTCCAATTCCGTCAACGCTCGATTTCAGGCTATCAAGGAAACTTTGCAACAATTTTCTTAAGTACCAGCAGCTCTTCAAGCTCTCTTTGATCAATTGATTAACCTTAACCGTAGACCATGATTCACGTTAGTGCGGGGAAGACATGCAAGAAACCGCTGGCTACTGCCACAATGATCATAGAGGACACCATCGACCCAAAACAAGGGACGACAAATACACTCCCCCAACAAGATTAACTAAGATGGAATTTCCAAGATTCCAGCGTAAAGACATTATGGGCTGGCTGTATAATTGTGAGAGGTATTTCGAACTCGATAATACATCGGATAATTGGAAGGTCTCGACCGGCTAATGGGAATCTTGATGAAATGGGCTACATATGGCATCTCGCCTTTTGAGGAAGAAGAGGGCGGGCTGATTTCTTGGCAAAAATAAAGATGCACGTACACTAAAGGCACCAAAGGTATGTTTTATGTCTCTGTACGACATAAGTATATAAGGAACGTCGACATGGAACATTCTTGGCTCAATCCAGAAACCTTCAAATGTGACAGAAGGAAATCACCAGCCAATGGAAATCACAGCTTCTTTCCTTACCATAGTCCACACTTCTTTATAGAAATATATTATCACCACACGTTTTAAAAATAGTTATAATTACATATTATCATGATACTCACAAGATTTTGACCAAAAAATAAAGGGGAAAACATTTCGCTTTTGAGCGAAAAAATTATTCTGCCGCAAAGCCAAAACGACGGAGTTTCCTTTTGTTTTTTATAAAACACAAACATAAGCGAAGAGCCATGGTTCTTGGCCTCAAACATCACTATCTAATTCAAGCCAACCTTTATTCCTTTGCCTACCTGTGTATATTCATGATGTGTAACATTGCCCCCTTGTAGGGTGCAATTGAATCCAAAGCAAAAATATCTTCATGATCACTCTAGAGGCCATGCTCACTCCACCCCGGCCCAGAATCGAACTCCAAAATACATCCGGGTGACCATAATGCATTCGAACTTTCAAAGGATTAACTAAAACACGTTGACCTAAGGTCACAAAAATTGTTTCTTGAGTAGACATGAACCAAGCAAGGGAGGAAACAAATCCTGCAGCAGATTCTACATTTTGAGAGCCTCTTCAAAATAATTGTCTTGATTCATATTAATGGTTTGAACTGCATCACCTAGCGTAAAGATTATGGCATGGCTCTGATTCTCAAGTTTTCCTTCTCCAAGTTTTAAGGGACCTGGCAACCTACTGCGAAAGATCTCCACCTCCCTCTCAGAATCGTGATCAAACTTCACAAGAACAGTAATATTCATTTCATCTCTCCCTAAAGACACCTCATCAACATATGCCACTCGAAGGGCCTCATTATTTTTCATCAAATACAAAATTTCTTTAGCACGATGATCTTTTGTTGCCTTGTGCTGCCCATAAATTTGGCAAGCCACCATATATGTAAACTTCATCACTGCACTCCCATATTCATGCCCCTTGAACAACGGGACCACACCACTATCTCGCCCTTCTAAGACTTCGTAGAAGCCATCCATACCGATATTTTGCCTTGTCGAGCCATGTGAACCAATATTTTGTGATTCCTCTCTAACGTCCATCTCAGAAGCAAAATCAACAAAGGCAAGCGTCTTAAAGGCCCTATAAAAATACATCATTCCCCTAATTGTGCGTGATAGTGTTTGACCTCTATAAGAGGCCCAAAGACGAAGCTCTATAGCTTTTGTTGACCAAATTTCATCATCCTCCACCAAGCCCTTTCTACGCATTCGCTCTAGAAAATTTTTCCATTCATCTTCATATATCTTTTGCAAATAAAATAGAGAAGTGATGCCATCCTCATTCTCCCTCCAAAGCAACTCTTTGCCATACGAAACATCTTCATTATAATATGGGGTCAAACTAGTAAAAGCCATCATTTCTTCAACATCGGGGGCACGAGGCATGTTTATGAACAAAGAATTGGAAAAGAAAGCAATCCGCCTTCTTGCCTCAAGATTCAATGGTACATTTTGCATGGAGTCTCTCGAAGTAAGAATTGTGTGAAATCATCTCAGCTGCCTAGTTAATATGGCATCTCCAATATCGGGAAACTAAATAGCATTTACAAAAAGCAAGCCTTCATTAGCTGTTGAACTACGTGCAGCAAGACCTTCCTCTATCAACTGATCAGTATGATACACAACCAGCTAGCTCAGTCCTAATACAAGTTGAATTTAATACACAACCAGCAAATTTATGGATATACATATCAATTATCAACACAATCCTATAATTCAGATCACCTTCAGGAAGTTGGTTGGAAACTTGCTCAGCTAGCAGAAACCATTCACGTTGAATTTGAGTACAGAGGGTTCGTGGTGAACAGTTTGGCCAATCCAAATGCTTCTATGCTCGACCTGAGACCGAGCGAGGTTCAGTCGGTGGCTGTCAACTCAATGTTCGAGTTTCACAAATTGTTGGCTCGACTCGGTGTAACAAGAAGGTCTTATCAGTGGTGAAGCAGATGAAGCCGGAGATAGTCACCATCATAGAGCAAGAAGCAAACCACAACGGACCGGGGTTCCTAGACTGGTTCACCGAATCACTGCACTATTACTCAACCCTATTCGACTCATTGGAAGGATTGTTGGACACTCAGGATAAGATCATGTCGGAGGTGTATCTTAGGAAGTAAATCTGTAACGTGCTTGCTTGTGAAGGGGTGGATCGGATAAAGAGGCACGAAACACTGAGTCAGTGGCAGAATCGGTTGGCTTAAATTAAGCGACGAAGCGGGCGGAGCCTTGATTGGAGCTAAAGTGGGGAGTAAAGATGCAGCCAGCAATGCATTTCCTGCAGAGGAACTTGCAGGCGCCATAGGGAGGGGTGGAAGATGCGGCGGAAGAAGGATGACGCCGAGGGTCAACCATGAAGAAAAGGAAGGAGGAGAGAGAGTGAGAGAGGAAGAGGGAGAAGTGGTGTGGAGGTGGCGTTGAAGGTTTTTAGCCATGAGGAGAAGGAAAGGCATATTTTTGTGTTTTATAGAAAACAAAAGGAAACTGTGTTGCTTTAGCTTTGCGGTAAAATAACTTTTCTGCCCCAAAAGCAGAAATTGTTTCCCCAATAAATGACCACAAGATACTTCATTGGGAATATCATTTCTACTTCTGAGGCAGATAATTAACCCTGCAGCAAGTCAAACGACATCGTTTCTCTTCTTTTTTTTCCCCTTGATTGTCTCTTGCCACTACAATTTTATACCTTTTTCAATCTTCCACCACCCACTGTAAGCATCCAAAGAAGGTTGCATGTTAAAACCCTTCGAGACAAATCTCTGAAGAAACCCGGTGCAATGGTGCCAACCTTCCCCGGTTCCCCTTGCTACAATTAGGTTGGCTGTCGTGTTATTCGAAAATAGCTTTATCCCCTCCATTCCGTTCAAAATGTCTCCAAAGCGTCAACTTCAACACCTACCTCCTGATGTTGCTGATTCTTCTTCTGTGGAAGATGAAGTGGAAGAATCGACAACATCAGGTAGCCAGTCCAGAAAGGCAAGAATTCTTCTAATTTAGGATTGCTAAAGCTGGAAGTGGCTAAGAAAAGATATAGGTCACATGGTGAGGTGAATGCCATGCCAGCAAAATCATGCTCTACATCATTCATCTTGGATGGGTTTCTGGTCTCGGGGAAGCTTTCGTTAACTGAATCTGTTGTGGACATTGTGAAGGAAGCGATGCCTTTGATCGGGAGGAGTTCGAAGGCCAAGCAGTTGGAATGAATGGTTAAGGAATTTCAGAAGGAAGAATTCCAATTGTACTTAGAGGGTTGAATATATTTATGATAGCGCAAAACTAGCACTAGATGTAATAAAATCTCCATGTAGTAACTGCCCTGGCCGTGATGAGGTCCATTACTACTTTCTGAGAAATATAGTTTGGTGCCGTAGGATTTTTGGATGATGAGTATCCATTGTTGGTTTTTTGCAGAGATATTAAATTTGTTGGAATTTTCATGACAGACATATTTCTTCGAGTTACTAATGGATCAATATCTTTTTCATGTTTATATTCGTATGTATTGATTATGGTTTGATTTTTGAAAGCTATCTTACTTAAGAGATGAATTTCCCCCCTTCTGGTGACAGATAAATTCCTTCACTGCATCTGTTGTATTTATTAGGCTTATTTAATCAATTGAAGGTGCGGTGGTTTTCTCAAGCACCATGATGTCCCAGTCTCAAGAAAGAGAATCGAGTCCTAGCACTTGGATGCTTACAGTGGGTGGTAGAAGATTGAAAAAGGTGTAAAATTGTAGTGGCAAGAGACAATCGAGGAAAAAAGAAGAAGAAGAAAAACGGTGTAGTTTGGCTTGTTGCAGAGTTAATTATCTGTCTCAAAAGCAGAAATAATATTCCCTACTTCATCATAGCATATTTGATAAAAGTGAATTAGTTCATGCATCTTTGGCGGTTTTCTGAATCACTTTTACCAAAGTTTGGCTATCACATAAAGTCTGGCACATTTTCCATCACCTTAATTACATATAGATATTAAAATATAAATAAAATTTGAAGAGAAACTGAAAGAGGGCGAAAGTTGGCTTGTTATTGCAAAATATATATATATATAAATATAATTTTTATTAGTTAATAGGATATTTTTATTATTAAAAGAAATTATTTTCTTTATAATTTTATATTAATAATACGAAATATTAAATTTCTCACCGGTTTGACATTTAGTTCCAGTTTAATTCTGGTTTGACCCACTAACCCTCAACCGGTTCAATTACCTACAATTTTAATACCTTGGTAATAAAACAGAAAGACCATCACTATTTTTTCCTTTTTTTTTTTCCCCACACTTTACCTTCTATTCAATCTTAGGTCTACATTATGTGCTTATAATTATATGCTTATTAGGTGCTTATACCTTTAATTAGATGTATGAGCATATTTTTTATTTTTATTTTTTTATATATTGTATTTATTTAGATTTAAATTATATCTTTAACTTTCGAGATGTTTTTTGCATCCTATATCTCAAATGAATTAATTTCCATTTCTACATTTGTTTGTAACACCTCTGTAACACACAGTATTATGGAAATTAATTAATATGAGATACATGGTGCAAAAAACATCTCTGAAAAGCGATCTATAATTTAAGTGGGATAGGATATTGTCACTACCAATTTTATGTCACTACCAAGTCACTGACAATTTTTTTCCGTTAGATCAGAATCTCAATAAGAGAGAAATGATAAAGGTAGATGAGATTTTGATCTAACGGTGAAAAAATGGCAGTGACTTGGTAGTGACAATATCCTATCCCATAATTTAAATATAAATAAGGGTAAAGGTGCAAAAATGCACACGTGCTTTACCTCTAAAAGCGCCCAACACTATATACTTTTTTTAGATGTAAAAGTAGTTTAAAAAAATAGAGCCAAAATCCCAGCGCTGTTATAACTCCGTTATATGCCGTTATCTATCTAACAGACGTTGAATCGAACGGTTCATGAAGATGAGATTGAGACCTAATCAACCCCACACCAAAATAGAAAAAAAAAAAAAAAAAAAAAAAAAAAAAAAAAAAAAAGCAAGCATGAAGATGAGAAACGAAACAGTAAAACACTATCACCTTATCTTCTTCTTCCTCCTCCTCCTATCAACATTCCACTCTGCTTCTTGTTACAGAAAACGATACACACCCCACAAACCATGCAAGCAATTCGTCTTCTTTTAAGATGACAAACTCTACATGGGAAAAAACTAAAACTTATCCAATGCAACATCTGTGGCTGCCGCTAATCAAACACTCCTCGGGAATTCCCAGATGGGAATGTTGGTGATATTCAATGACCCTATCACTAGTGAAAGAAGCTGCGATTCTCCTCATGTGGTTAAAGCCACATGTTTCTATTTCTATGACACTAAGGATACTTATAATGCTTGGTTTGCCTATAAAATTATCTTTAATTCCAGTGGCTACAAAGGGACGATTAGCATAATGGGAGCTGATTTAATGGGAGTTAAGACCAGAGATCTTTCTATGGTTGGTGGTACTGGTGATTTCTTCATGACCAGAGGAATTGCATCTTTCTTTTGTCACTGTTTCAATGACTCTGTAATTTGTTCATAGAAGTAAAAAATACCAACCATCAATAGTTAAATAACTCAAACAAAAACAAGCAAACAAAGAGAGATTTAGAGGCAAAGGTATCAACCGTAGGGCAAGAAAATAAACACCGGCCACCACAGCTTGAATCTCACGCAAGGATAGGCTCTATGGTAGACGGTGGTCTGTCGAAAGAAGTCTTCGAACAAAAAGACTGGAGTTTCAGATTGGAGTGGCGTAGAGGGAGAGAGGCACGATGGAGAAGGCAATAACAAACAGGGGAGGAGAGGGTGCGATGCTCATCCATATGTGGGGTTTGATTCCTCTGTTTTGGATGTGAGGAAACAGGGGAGGAGAGGGTCATATATATAGTGGAAATACATACATGCATGAAAGGACGCGAGTGACCTGAAGCTCATAATAAACCGTTAATATGCAGTGATTTGACATTGAGAAGGAAATGCAGTGATTTTTTTGTGTTTCTTGGAGCCGACACACAAAACTGCCAGAGAAGGACGGACAGTTCACACAGATAACGATAGGAAGGAGAATAAGACAATATTTATGAAACATGCTTAGTAGAGAATTCCATGAAGGCAAGGATTGAGGCTTTTCCAAAGTAATTCCAGGCTTAACCGTACATGGCTCTAGAGTCTAAACTTTCCCTTCTTTTGGTGATGTGCCTGAATTTTAATCCACTAGCATTCCTTTCTTTTGTTTTTGTTTTTTTTCTTTGCCATCATTAAATTTACTCTCGTGCCGTATATAGAAAATAATAATGATATTTAAAAAAAAAGAGTCGGGTCAAAGTGTCGAACTCTGTTGTTTTGTCTCCCTCACCATAGTCGCATTTCCAACGTCATGGCTTTTAGTGCTGTGATTGGTTTAAACAGTACTAGATAGCGGCATCTAAGCTGAGATTTTCGCTCTACTTTCTTAACCATATGTGTACTTTCACTCCTAAAAAAATATATGGTGTTGAATGCTGAGAGAGTAAACACTTTTACTCTCTACATAAATACAATATATAAAAAAATTAAAAAATATATGCATATAATTATAAGCACGTAAATGTGGACTCGTTCAATCTCTCGCTCTCACCTCGTTTAAACCGTGCCGGTGGAAAATCCAGCTGGTCAACGTGTACAGAGCACAAAAACCTGTTTCCCAAGTCGACGACGGATTGAAAAGTTTGAAATTCCGCAACTTTCTCAGGATTATACTTTTTTTCCCTGCTTCTTTAACTGCGCCATGGATCCAGAACACACGTTTATCCGTGTGCAAGAAAGGCTTTCGCAGATGCTGACTCCGAAAGTTAGAGCTGCTATGGAGTATTTGAGCCTGTTCGCAGGCATCACCTTATTCTGTATTCTTGTAGTTATGCACGTCAATTATGTTCAGCGGGTACCCAATCTTTCCTTCTTACTCTCAATTTGAGTTTTATGTTGTTATTTTAGGGCTCTTGAATTTCTAATCTTTGGCCATGATTCCATATGTTTTGATGGTGAATTAGTTACTGTTGGGCCTTGAAGGACTGAGTTACTTGAAAGGTTTCGTCACCTTGAAAGCTCTTTCCTTCATTTTCTTGTGTCTATGAATGCTTAGGACGAGTGCAGGTAAGAAGAGAAACAATACATGAGTTTGTTTTGTTTTTGAACACCACATATTACTCTGTGTAGGCGTTCACTCCAAATGGTATAGCTTCCATGGACTGAATGACTCTGTTTGTTTTTGTTTTAAATGTACTGCAAGGGTGTTGGATCATAGATTTCTTTCTCTACATATCTTTGAGGGAGATTTATTCTTATATCCTGTTGTTAGGTTTCCTTTTTGTTTTGTTTAGGGAGTGTCCCTTGTGGATTACCTATGGGATTTGAAGACCCTTTTGAACTAGTTTACCAGAGGTTCTGTTTTAGTTGAGGAGGTCAATTGTGCTCAGTCTTTGTGCCTTTTTGTATTATGTTCTCCACTCATCAACAAATTCTTTTTCCTTCTAAAAGGATGAGAAATATAAAAATTCTTTAAATTAAATGCATTTGAATGCATTTAATTGTTTAATAATATAAATATATTATATTAAAAAATTATAACTTAAATATGATTTGTCATTACATAATCATCACTTGAATTTCTGCATCAATTTTTTTTTTTTTTTTTTTTTAATAAAAAAGTTTAGGTGGGGTAGACACCAGATCCCACCGTCTTGACATATCTCCAAACTCAAAGAAATGCTTTTACAGAAATGCGTCTGATCGCCCATCAATGAGCCCACATCGAAATGATTATCGAACCTCCTCCTTTTTTGGGAAAAGCCAATGCGTCATTAAACCAAGATCAATATTTTTTATTAGCAACATTAACTGTTTTAGAAATATAAAACCAAAGAGTATACTTTGTAAAATTAAGGAGCAAAAAATATACCTCATTTAAAACTTAAAACACTAAAAGTAAGCTTTAACGTGGTTTTTATATGTCAATCCTCATGATTTTTTGTTTTTTTTTGGCCAAGAAGTCCTTATGAAAATTAAATTCAACTATTGCAAATTACATGGATTAAACAGTAATAACGAACCATGATATTAACTTTAGGGAAAAAAATCAAATTGTTTAATCAGCTTTTTTGTTAAGCTTAATCCCAAAATTCATCGGATAGGCTGGCTTGCATAGACTAAACACACAAGGTACCTGCCAGTAACAAAACAGAAAGATAACATCACTGTTTTTTCGCCCTCACCTCGTTTAAAACGTGCCGGTGGAAAATCCAGCTGATCATCGTGTATAAAGCACAAACCTGTTTCCCAAATCGACGACGGATTGAAAAATTTGAAATTCCGCAACTTTCTCAGGATTATACTTTTTAATCCTGCTTCTTAAACTGCGCCATGGATCCAGAACACTCGTCTATCCGCGTGCAAGAAAGGTTTTTGCAGATGCTGACTCCGAAAGTTAGACCTGCTATGGAGTATTTGAGCCTATTCGCAGCCATCACCTTATTCTGTATTCTTGTAGTTATGCGAGCCAATTATGTTTTGCAGGTTCCCAATCTTGCCTTCTTACTCTCAATTTGAGTTTTATGTTGTCATTTTAGGGCTCTTGAATATCTAATCTTTGGCCATGATTCCATATGTTTCGATAGTGATTTAGTTACTGTTGGGCCTTGAATGACCGAGTTACTTGAAAGGTTTCGTCACCTTGAAAGCTCTTTCCTTCATTTTCGTGTGTCTATGAATGCTTAGGACGAGTGCAGTAAAGAAGAGAGACAATAGATGAGTTTGTTTTAGTTTTGAACACCATATATTACTCTGTATAGGCGTTCACTCCAAATGGCATAGCTTCCATAGACTGAATGAATGTCTGTTTGTCTTTGTTTTAAATGTAGTGCAAGAGTGTTGGATCATAGATTTCTTTCTCTACACATCTTTGAGGGAGAGTTATTCTTATATCCTATTGTAGGTTTCCATTATGTTTTGTTTAGGGAGTGTCCCCTTGTGATTACCTATGGGATTTGAAGATCCTTTTGAACTAGTTTACGAGAGGTTTTGTTTTAGCCGAGGACGATCAATTGTGCTCAGTCTTTGTACCTTCTTGTATTAAGCTCTCTACTCACCAACAAATTCTTTTTCCATCTAAAAATATGAGAAATATAAAGATTTCATGACAATAATGATATTCTTTAAATTAAATGCATTTTACGGATTGAGGGTAAGTATTAAAATCTTTACTGAGGGGGAGCCTTTTCTCATGCTATTGTTTTTGAGATTTGGGTAAACTCAGTTATCTTGGAATCTATTTGTGAAGTAATTTCAGCTATGGTCTACAAAGAATTTTGTTGGACTTGAGATCTGAGAAGTTACTTACAATTCTCTCTATTATCTGGAAAAGAACAATATTATTATAATGATTTTGGAAAAGTTCATGTTTGACGCTCTTCTGAATTATAAAAGCAATCTTATTCACTATCTATCTAAACTTGTTATCAGAGGTTCTAATGGATATAAATAAAACATGATATTAAAACTATTTAATTTGGTAATGGAAGATTCACATTGGACAATTGTCATGTTTTGATTTCATGCATATTGGTGAGTGTGTTAGGAGGAAGTAATAAGAAAGAGGTAGTGAAAGCGCCTTCCTTGTTATTAATATGTTCACTTATGGTAATTGTGGCTTCTTGGGAGAATTGATTACTACATCATAGATACACTTGTTAGTACTAGTAATTGGTTAGTTTACGTAGCCTTGGACTATACAACAAAGGAGTATCTAGGACCTACACTGAGGTGTTGATGGAAATTCTCAAATATTTCATAACTGAATGGGATATTATATTATTATGAGATATAATGTAATAGAAACATAGACATTAGGTATGAGTTACCTTCTATTAATGGTCAAAGTGAACCTTTCATTCTGAACTAAAGAATTCATCAAATCTCCCCAAGTAAGATTCAAACCTTTCGTGGGAATATTATGCATTTATTATGGATTATTTAGATTAATTATTATCTTATTATTAAGTATAATATTTATTATATCTCGGATTAGATATGGATATATTATATCTTAATTATTTTGATTTATTTGATTTGATTTCATCAGATTAAATTAGATTCTAGGGTTAGTTCTAGGTTTGTCTTGATTTCCCTATGTAAAGGCAGATATGTACTCTTTTTTAGTAATGGATTCAAAATAATATTTCTCTCTGTCCACATGGTATCAGAGGAGGAGGAGGAAGAAGAAGAAGAAGAAGAGAGAATGCCCTTCCTTCTCGCCTACATTGGCAAATCTACTATCTAGTTGTTGTTCCTCCTTGAGCATTGAGATTAACTCTCATGAACCTGTGTTGCTCTACCTTTCGTCGGAGAAGCAACAATCCCGTCTCCTGACAACCACTGTCATCTTCGACTGGTCCCCCTCAACGTCTTTGCAGACCCTACCTGGTCTTTCTCGACCTATGTAGACCTTCAACTCGTCCGTCTCTTTGTTAGTATCGGTGCTCTCCGGAACCAAAGATTGGCGCCCTTTGATTCTCTCGACATCACCCTCTGTCAGTATCGGCACTCTTTGGAACCAGCATCGGTGCCCTCTGATTTCTCTCTCGATCTTGATGTCTTGTCTATCCGATGTCAAACCTTGGGCATCCTTTGTCTTCGTCTCTAGCGATCTCTGTCTTGATCTCGGTGTCGACCCACTGGCTGTCAGGCCACAGTGCTCCGTTGGTGATCTCATCATATATGTTCGAGGTAGTTTCATTCCAATGTTCGTCGGTCTCCTCTCCACATCCGGAGAAATAATTGGCGCTCTTCCTTTTAGTTATCGTCAAACTTAAAGTTTCCATGACGTTCCACAGTTCCTGTCACTGTTGGACTTGCGTTCCCGTGGCATTCCTCTATTCTAGTCATCGTCGGATGTGTGTTCCCGTGATGCTTCTCGGTCCAGTCATCCGCGACCACCCCGAACTCGCCCGTGGTCTTTGATTTATCCATCTCCTATAAGTCTGGGCGTCCTCTTCATCTCGACGAACTCTATTATCTTGATGAAAATGACGCTCTTAGTATGCCTCACTTATCTACCGACAAATCTTTAAGCTGCGGATGTGTTGACAAAAGGATTGCTCAAACCCGCATTTGGAAGTTGTATAAGCAAGTTTGACATGAGCAACATCTATGATCCTCCAACTTGAGGGTGAGTGTAGGAATATTATGTATCTATTTAGATTAATTATTATCTTATTATTAAGTTTGATTTTTGTTATATCTTAGAATTAGATATGGATATATTATTTCTTAGGTATTATATCTTAATTATTTTGATTTGATTAGATTAAATTAGATTCTAGGGTTATTAGCTTGAGGTTTGCCTATATAAAGGCATATATGTGCCATCTTTTATTAATGGATTTAGAATAATATTTCTCTCAAATTGTTCACACTTTAACTAGTCAATTAACTACCATCCACTCTCCCGCAGAACTATTGAGGCACAACAGGAAATTAGATTTGACATAGATCAATTCCCATTATTGACCCGTGACTAACATGAGGTTGAAGTTTCCATCATAACTCATGAAACTTCTTTGTAGTGGCTTTGTTCCATGCCTCTTTGATAGTTATTCCAAGTAGATATAGATAGCTATGTAGCAGCTGAAACTGATTTCACTTTTCTCTCATGATTCTTGCTTCACTTCTCTCTTATTCTCTTTCTCTTACCGATGCGTTGAATAAGTAAATAAGTAAGCAATTACCTGCTTCTGATGATGCCTAGGGCCGTGATTTTCCTTTAATTTGATCTTCTAACGATCCCATTTGTCTCAATCTTGTCCTCTTGCATACTAGTGCTTTTCCCCTCACTTTCATACTTTCTTATTTGACTTTAATTATGGTTTGTTATAAGGCTAATACTTATTCTTTTCTATATCAAGCCGGGCTGTTCAAGTGAGTTCACAGGAGTTGTGACATCGGATGCCCAACTCATTCAAATTAAGGTATATGTTTTCTTATTTCTTTTTCTTTTTATTTATCATTGTGAATTAAACTTCTCATAAATAAACAGATGATACTTAAAAGAATGAAGAGAAATTTTGTATCCATTAGGAGTGAGGCTTAAGGAATACCAAAAGCAAAACAGTAATTGTGTATGTTGGAACTTGCTGAAAGTTGTTATTGTTTTTAATCTGTTGTTTCGTTCCCTGCTCATGTCAAAACAGTTCTCAAAGTGGCGATTGGCACTAGTCATTGAACGAAAATATATTCGTAGAAGCAAAATAGGATGAAAAGATAAACATGAATTTCAAGATTCTTTCTTTCTAAAGACTGTCCCCCTTCTTTCCTCTTCCTTATAAGTTTTTGGAAGCTTTTTTAAACATTGTTATTTCGTTATGTATCGAGTTCATGTAAAGTTGTCCCCTTTTGATTCTTTAGTGATTTTTGTTATGAACTTATGATTTACCTATCAAAAAGACATATTTAAGCTTATAGGTTACAAGCACTAAAAGGTTTAAAATTGTAAACTAGAGAGAGAGAGCAAGAGAATAAGTATATTCACTTAAGTGTTTATATACAAGTGTGTGTTTGGAAGGAAGGAGGAGGTCCCTTTTATAGCGAAACCCCCCCCCCCCCCAACCAAAAAAAAAAAAAAAATTGAGATGCCCAATGTGAGACTACTTCCTAACACCCTTGGAGCATAAATGTTAATTATGTGCAACTTGTTACAAAGATACTTAACCCATGTCCCATTTAAGGGTTTTGTTCAAAGATCTGCTAGCTGGTCGTTTGATCTCATGTGCCCTGCAGGTACAACATTCTCTTTGATCTTATCTTGAATAAAGTTGACCGTCGATTTCAATATGCTTCGTAGGCTGATAGAACATAGAGTTCGATGCTATATGAAGTGCTGCTTTATTGTCACACCATAGTTTTGCACGCAATATCGTGACGCTGCCAATTTCCTTCATGAGTTGAAATACCCACACAATCTTATCTTGAATAAAGTGACATTCGATTTCAATATGCTTCGTACGCTCATAGAACAGAGTTTGATGCTATATGAAGTGCTGCTTTATTGTCACACCATAGTTTTGCAAGCAATAACCAATTTCCTTCTTGAGTTGAAATACCCACACAATTTTTTGTACTGATTGTGACATGGCTCTGTATTTTTTTTCTGCACTTGATTTTGACACTACATCTTGCTTCTTATTTCTCCAAGATATCAAGTTTCCACCAACAAAGACAGTAACCCGTAGTGGATTGTCTTGTGGCCTTAGATCCTGCATTGTCCTGTGGCCTTAGATCCTGCATTATCCGCATCCAGAAGCACTCAACTTTAGTGTGTCCATAGTCTGTATAGAGAATGCCATGACCTGGGGAACCTTTCAAATAATGTAAGATATGTTTTAAGGCTTCCCACTGTGCCACTGTTGGAGATGCCATTAATTGTCTACGTACATTGACTGAGAAGGTTATATCAAAATGAGTTACTGTTAGATGATTTAGCTTCCCAATGAGTTTTCTATATCTTTCAGGAGATGCAAATGACTTTAGTTTCTCTGGATCAATCTTCTTCTTCAAGTCATCAGGAAGTTTATCAAATATGCTATCATTAAGATCAAGTAACGGATTCAGAATCATGGGAATGTTGTTTGGTGCAACTCCAAGCTTTCCAGACTCCTTTAAGAGATTGAGAACATACTTCCTCTGAGTCAAAAGAATGCCCTTCTTGCTTCTCAGAACCTCAATACCAAGAACGTACTTTAATGGTCCTAAGTCTTTTGTCTGGAAGTAGGAGTTAAGGGAGACTTTAAGTTATGAGATTCCAGAGATATTACTCCCAGTGATCACAATGTCATCAACATACACTACTAGACGAATCATGTTTGCACCGGACTGCAGGTAGACCAGAGTGATCACACTTGCTTTGGCTTAACCCAAACTTCTTGACCATACCACAAAATCTATTGAACTAGGCACAGGGACCTTGCTTCAGACCATATAACAACACACCTTCCGATGCTCCCCTTGAGCAACGAACTCAGGTGGTTAATCCATATAAACTTCCTCGAGGAGGTTACCATTTAAAAAAACCATTCTTAACTTCCAACTGGTGCAAATCCCAATGACAGGTAGCAGCTAGAGAAACAAGAAGACGAACTGAAGTGAGCTTAGCCACAGGGGAAAAGGTCTTAGAATAATCAATTCCATGATTTTAAGCATACCTTATGGCAACAAGCTGAGCTTTCAACCGTTCCAAGGAACTAGCAGCCTTAGTCTTAACAATAAACATCCATTTACATCCAATGGCCTTCTTCCCAGAAGGTAGATCAACAAGAGTCCAAGTACCCTTTTTTTTTAAGGGCCATCAATTCTTCTTGTATTGCTGCACCCCAAAGTCAAGGCTTGGTGGAGAGTAGTTGAAATGATGAGAGTTTAAGGAAGTTATGAAAGAACATGATGGAGGAGAAAGGTGGTTATGTGAAACTAAAGAAGAAATAGGGTATGTACACGAACGTTTGCCTTTATAAGAGGTATCGGGAATATCAGGTACTATTTCTGGTTTAGATGCAGGAGCGGGGGGAACTAAGTCCGGTTCAGACGCTGAAGTGGGCATTGGTGGGTCATGAACATGATCAACTACATTACTTCTCCTGGGACGTTTCTGGTAAACATGATAGGTAGGTGGTTTATCATGTGCCAGGGCAGATGCGTGCGTTGGTGGTAAATGAATATCATAGACCAAGGTATCATTAAAACCATTGGTGGTGTCAGGGGAAGGAGATGGAGTAGAGATGGAAAAGAACTAGGTCGACGCATGGAAGGTAACATATGTAGACGCAAGGTAACGCCGAAGAGTGGGGGTATCTATAGGGTCTGAGATTAGGTGGCTGTCCTCTTGGTTTTAGTTCAATGGCGTGGTCGCGAGCTCGCCGAGGTGGGCATCTCAGCTAGTTGATTTACCAGAAAAAATTTGTCAAGTAGCTGTTGAACTTCCGGGATCATGTTCTGATTGTGCTTCTCTTCCTTTTCTAGCCTAAGACATTCCACGAGGAACCCTTCCCCCTTCTTTCTTATTGTCTTGATGATCGACTATAGTGATGCTTAGGTACGGGACAGTTGTGGATCCCCTGTCAAGCAGATTCTGTTACCTTTCTTTTCGTCCTTCATGGTCATTTGCCTCCAATTTACTTTGACGTCGCCCAGGGTACTCAGCCATTGGATGCCCAGTACCACATCAATCCCTCTTAATGGAAAGGGATAAAAAAGTCTGTGTGACGTCAAGTTCTTGTATTTGTAGGATCACATCTCGGCAAATCTTGTTCCTTCGAATCGAGAACCTGTCTCGCACGGTTATAGTGTATTCGTTTATCACCTTGGTGCATATTCCAGGCTGACTCAATAGGTGCTCTGCAATGAAGTTGTGCGTGGCCCCACTGTTGATTAGGATTATGATGGCTTTTTCAGTGATTTCTCTGCAGACCTTCATAGTATGATTTTTTTTGAAGCCAACCAATGAATTTAGTGATAGCTCCATGCGCGTGGTCTTCTTATCAGCCTCGGAACTCTCCTCTGCTTCCTCCCCAGCTTCTCCGGGATCCTTATCCGGGTTGCCGACATCAACATCAAGTAAATAATAGACTTGCAAATGCTTATCTTGGTAAGTATGCACTGCTCCATACTGGACTCCGCATTTGAAGCATAATCCGAGTTCTTGCCGGCATGACGTCTTGGCATCTGACAGCTGGCGTCCCCATCCCTGTTTACGAGTTGTGGATATCATTGATGAGCAACTTCCCGACTTGGCCTCAGTCATCTTGCTGTCAGCCTTGGAGAACTGGGTTGACTGAGTAGTCAGAGGCGTCAATCTGGTAGGTTCCGTGAATTGAGTCACCCGTGAATAAATGGGTTGGGTTGGGTATTTGTTGTACCTGCTCTGGTTAGGTCCCTTGGGACCCCGTCCAGCCTTGTTAATGTCCAGCAATCGATTTTTTCCATCTTCCCGGATTGCCATTTTGATCAACTCTTCCAAGTCCGTCACATCGGCCACCTCTACTTCCGCCTGGATTTCAGTCTTCAAGCTGTGTAAGAAGGCTCTCATCAAACACTCCTCTGTGTCTCTTTCAATGGAAACGAAAGTCTTTTGAAGACCTCCACGAATTCAAGCACTGATCCTTCTTGTTTATTTGAAAAGAGCTCCTTATATTCGCCCCCTCGTTGGAATGTGTGGAATCGCTCCAGCAATTTGAGTTTGAACTCGACCGGTCTTCAACATGTTGCGGCCTTCCTTCCACCGGTGCCAATAGAGAGCTCGGCTTTTGAGACACGGAACATATACTTATAGCTTTTCCAAATCCGGAACGTGGTTGATGTGGAAATACCTTTCTACCTGGCAAAACCAATCTATCGGGTCATCTCCGTCGAATACAGGTAGTCCTAGCTTTCGATATTTGGTCGCCTTCCTTTCTGTTTCATCAGTGCTTTTTGTTTCTGTATCGGAAGGGGTATCATCTGTGTTCCTCTTCCCTTTGCTCTTCTTGCTCAACCCTTGGTCCATTCGCAACAGCACCTCCCTCATTAGATTCATTCCTTCTGTTAGTTCTGTAACTTGCTTGTGCAACCCTAAGAGCTTGTCCACTTTTCTCGTTAGACCAGCTATAGATTCACGCAAATCTCTGATTTCTTCCGCCATATTTTGAAGATTCAAAGGCTCCGATACCAATTGTTAGGGATCACCTCAAAATGATGACTGAATCGCTGGATTAATTTAACACACCAGCTGTGAAAGTACAAAAACATAATAATCTGATAAGAGTTATGAAACTCTTTCAGCCAATAAAGACTCAGATCCTCTCGTCAAAGTCTGTCTCCTCTCCCTCAAAAAACTTCTACAAAACTCACATGGCTTTCTCAAGGCTTACAACGGTTATTATAGGCCAAAAAGTACTTTTCACAGTACCCAAAAAGTCACCCTAAAAGACAGCTAGATAACCTAGTCTTACTTCAAAAAAGAAGGTCAACCCTACAACCTTAAAAAGCCTCCTACTCCTTTGTTGGTGCTAACTTTGTCTTCCTAAGCCTCCTAGTGTAGGTCTTGTCAATGAATAGGGGCCTTTCATATTGACATAAGGAGCGCGTATGAGGAGAACAAATGATGGTTACTTATCATACATGATTAGTAGCATTGGAATCGATGATCTACTTGGAGGAAGAAGTGGCAAGACATGAATCATAGTTACCTATAGCAAGAGTACATGATGTGGATGGAGCAAACCCATGATCAGTGATTTGATGAGTAAGAGGAACAATTTCAGTAATGACACCAGTCTTAGAGTCAGCCATGAAAACAAATGTGAACGGAATGCAAAGATGCCAAGTCACACTACCTGAAGGTCTCACAAATGACCACCAAACCGGTCAAAGCAGATCTGAACCAAAAAGCAATACTGCAAAGGCTTTGGAAATTCTCAAGATATAGTAATTACAATTACAATAGGAACCTCAGAATGTAGCCACACAACTAGAGTGCAACACAACAATCTGTAAATTAGCAGGTCAGCAAACTAGAAAAGAAAATACACCAAACAAGGCTTCAAGATCCTCAACAGCAAATGTCACATTAGTGACAAAAAAAAGAAGAAGTAAAAGTCATCCTAGTGACCAAATAACGCACATTCATAACCAGAAAGAAAATAACCACAGAATCAGAAGCGAACTAGCAAGTAAAAGAAAGAAGCTTGCTGGAATTGCAAAGATTCATTGGAATAACAAAATCTCGAGGAACAATAAAGTCTCGCCGGAAAAGAAAGCTTTGCTGGAAATGCAAAACTCGCCGGAATAACACGAAAACCATCAGACTACGTTGGAGAAGGCTAGTCGATGTCAAAGGATTGAATCGCCGCCGAAAACGTTAATTGATGCGTTGGGAAGGGTAACTGTCTGTGTGGCACATGTAATCCATGTGATGTTAGACGGCGATCAGACCACCAGGGTTTGGCTGATCAGAGGCCTGGGAGTCCACTTGTGTGGCGCGTGTCTCTAGAAAGCAACAACCGGAGGCCGTGAGTGCACATTGTCTCTCTCTACTGTATAACAGAAGGGCAGAAACAAACTCAAGAAAATACACAAACCCTAGAGCTCTAATACCATGTAAACTAAAGAGAGAGAGAGAGACAATAAATATATTCACATGTGTGTAAATACAAGTGTGTGTTTGGAAGGAAGGAGGAGGGTCCTTTTTATAGCATGAAGTCCCCCCTCATTGAGTTGCTCAATGTGGGACTATTTCCTAATGGAAATTGTTATGTATAACAAATCTACGCATAAAGTGTTTTTATTATCTAGCATTTTGGAGATAATTCTAGCATGCTTATTTTGTTTGACTGGGCTACTGCACTTTATACTTCCAAAAATCTCTCTTGTAGATAACCAGTGTGGGCTTGTGGTTGCATGATGAATCTGATTCAACCACAACAGATGCTCCTAACACAACAACTGTAGCAGATAAAATAGAGGTTTCTGATGTGGATGGAGATGGAATGGCATTTTTGGCTGCAAAGTTTTGGTTGAATTGGGTTGGTTCAGGCTCTTGGAGGGGAAAATTAGTGTTCAAGTTTTTGAAGACTGATGCAGAGTTTCTTGATCATCAAGCTGAAATTTCTATGAGTAGTCAAAATCCTAAGGCAAAGGTTGTAGATACTGTGGTCAAAGTTGATAAAGAGGAGTCACGAAATAGTTTTTCTCTATCAGCCAAAGAGTCATTGAAAGCAGCCATTGTGCACTTTGGTAAGAAGTGGTATAAGGGCATCTCATTTGTATGGAGACTCTTGAAAGAGATGCTAGGAATTTTCCAGAAATTTTGGGTAAGGATACAGTGACAATATGGTTTTCCTTTGAGATAGATTGGATTTGGACCATATCCATATATATGATTCTTTCTAGCTGGAGTTGATGATCAAATTTACTTCAATTTCTGCTGAAGTTTGAGTTTCGAGTGCAGAATATTGCTGGTATACACTTAGATCTTGATATCCCTAAATGGATACATATCCTTCACTTGGACAAGCTTAGCTCTAGTGCAGGTAAATACATTTGTATAGTGATATGCTTGTCTTGCATATCTTTATTAAACAAAATTTACCATATCATTTACAAGAAAAACTTACAGGAAAAGAATGACAAAACATGAAGGTTCTTTAGGACACTTTAGCTAGGGGACTTGTGAATTGATATTTATGTCAGATTATCACTTCTAGTCTTTGCATTATGTATTTGTTCCTAATGAATGACTCTCTGCTCCTTTTCCCCTGTCCTACATAGTTCAATTGGTTCCCCTTTTTTTTTTCCCAGTGCAATGGCTTGAAAATTGGAGCAAGGCATTTGAACCAGCATATTTATATACCATGGAGAGGGTATATTATTTTTCTCTATATAATTCATGTTGAAGTTAAGAAGGTCTCTAAATTGCAGCTTCTAACCACTATATTATTCTGTAGGCATATTTCGAGTTAACTGAAAGTGGTCAGTCTCGTCATAACATACATACTATGAACATTAGCATATCAGCTCGGCACCCCTGCTTTGGAAACAGGTTCATCTCTCTTAATATACTTATATATTATAGCATGATATTCTGGTTGTTGTATAGAGGGCGACTGCTTATCTTCATTGACAATTACAATACTGCAGGCTTGTGATAGATAGGTTGTAGAGAAATTAGAGAATTAGGGAAGAAAGGGAAGAGAGGAGAGAAACAGAGAGGAGAACAGAAGAGAAGGTGAGAGATCCAAAATCACAGAATGCTCTTATTCATTATATGTCGATCAACACTTATATTAGTCTCCCATATCGCCCATATATATAGGATACAGAACTTAGACTCCTTAGGCCAATTCCCAACGGCTAGTAACTACTATTAACTAACTAATTATCCCCAAGTTATTTATCCTAATTAGGTAATCACTACCCCTAATTACCTAATTACTAATACATTTACAGTGCAGGTATTACTACTATCCTAATAGTATATGTAGAAAACATCATACTCACTGGAAACAATCCTCAAGAAATGAGTAGAATCAAGGTGGCTCTAAACCAAGAATTTGAAGTCAAAGAACTTGGAAATTTAAAATATTTCCTAGGAACGGAAGTGGCTAGATCAAAAGAAGGTATTCACATTCCACAAAGGAAGTATGTCCTTGATTTACTAAAGGAAACTGGCATGCTTGGATGTAAACCAAGTAAGACACCTATCAGTGTCAAGAAAAAGAAGAACAACAACATGAAACCTCCAACAACCGAACAGGAAGTTGCAAAGAGGAAGAAACAAGAACAAGTTGAGAAACCAACAGACATAGGGCATTACTAGAGATGGTTGGAAAGCTCATATATCTTTCTCACACTCAGCCAGACATTGCCTTTGCAGTAAGTGTTGCAAGCCAACATATGCATTCACCAAAGAAAAAACACATAGATGCAACATATAAAATCCTGAAATACCTCAAAGGAACACCTAGCCGAGGTCTCTTCTTTAAGAAGACAAATCTAAGAACTATTGAAATATACACAGATGCAGATTGGGCAGGAGACCAAGAGAACAGCAGGTCCACTTCAGGCCATTGCACATTTGTGTGGGGAAACCTGCTAACTTGGCAAAGCGAGAAGCAATGAGTGGTATCCAAAAGTAGTGCAGAATCTGAAGGAATATGGCTAAGAAGAGTAGCTGTCGAGACCTACACGCAAATAGAATCTCTACTGAGACTCTATTGTGGCAATAAAGCAACCTTAAGCATGGCATTGAACCCAGTCCAACATAGTAGAACTAAGCATGTTGATGTTGATTGCCACTTTATTAGAGAGAAGGTTGAAGATGGAATCATTTGTCTCTCTTATATACCTACAAAACTACGGCTTGCTGACATACTTACAAAAGGACTACCTGAGGACACCTTTGAAGGCTTTGTATGCAAGTTGGACATGATGAGTATCTATGATCCAACTTGAGGGGGAGTGTGGTAATTGTATTATTTTGTAAATAGTATTATAAGTGAAATAATATAGGAGTAAGTCAGATTAGTCAAGATTAGATTCTATTTTCAATTTTGAATTCCCTAGAAGTTCTCAATCTGTTACAACAGATTTTACTCCCTTTTAACTTATATATTTCTCATAAATAAACAAGGAAGTATCATTGGACTCTATAATTAAGTCCTAATATGCTACAAGGAGCAACCGGAAGTGAGCCTAGGATGGAACGCCTCTAATACCACTGATAGGTAGGTTGTAGAGAAATTAGAGAATTAGGGAAGAAAGGAAAGAAGAGAGAAAGAAACAGAGAGGAGAACAAAAGAGGAGGAGAGAGATCCAGAATCACAGAATGCTCTTATTCATCATATGTCAATCACCACTTACATTAGTCTAAGTCTCCCATATATATAGGATACAAAACTTAGACTGCTTAGGCCAATTCCCAATGGCTAGTAACTACTATTAAATAACTGCTAACTAACTAATTATCCCCCAATTATTTATCCTAATTAGGTGATCACTAACCCTAATTACCTAATTACTAATACATTTACAGACTACATAACAGCTTGTCACTTGGATTTGCAAATTGTTTGCTGATAAGAAGAATAGTCCTGACTTTTTTGGTCTTTATAGTTTATATTTATTCTAAATCTTTGCCATGCTTTGAAGTTGGTTTATTATTTTTTTATTTTCATTTTCCAGGTGGCAGCAGCTACTCATAAACAGAGTTGTTGGATATGATACCATTTTAATGAATAGTCTGTCAAATTCTTCAGATGAAGGTAACCATCTTTTTTCTGAATAAACCTTTGTATACAATATAATTGTGAGTGTGTTAATTAATTCAGTTTAGAAATATGAAGTGAATAATCTGGTAGTTGAAATTTTTTGTATTAAAAAAAAAAAGGGTGGTTTTCCTAGAGAAAAAGGTGGAGAGTGAAGAAAGAAAATGGGAGAAAAGCTATAGAGAAACAAGGGTGTACTAGTGTGAAATCATGCTACTTCGTTTTTCTGCCTCTTCTCCTTATGATTTATTGTTATTTTTGTTGTTGTTATATCCTATTTAATTACTTATAATATCATTTACCAAATTTGCAAATAATACAAGTTTTCATAGTTTCAGTAACAAAATATGCCAATATCAAACAATTCATAGGTCTCTTTGCCTTGCGTCACAAATTTGAAGATTCATTTAGTAATTATGGCTAAATTGGTTCTGGAATATTTTGACAGGTTATTTTTATAATAATCAGACAGATAAAACTTATCCTCTTAGTTATGAACAAGCACCTCCAGAAGGCCCAGCTAGATTTGTAGGTATGTTGACATATCTTTCTGCTACTTCATGGAGCATTTCTCGTAGAGAGGGATTGCATTAGTTGGTCAAAACTTCAATTCTGATGTTTTCCCTTTTTTACATGGTGAAATCCTTTAGTCTATTAGGACGTTAAAGTAGAGGTGGATACCTAATTTATGCTATCATTTTGCTATGATTATAATGTTTGATATCTCTACACTGCTAAGCTTGGGTTTTGGATGGTATGAATAAATTTACTGAAGACTTCTCTGGCTATCAATATTGCAGCAATAATTTATTGTTTGACACATTAAAACACAAGATATGAATGCTGCACTGCTGCATATTTTGGAGTAGATATAATTTAATGAGTAAAATATGTTATATGATCACCGAGTTCCCTTACCATTCAACAGCAAGTCTAATAGGATTGCCATAACAATGCTTTTCACAATATGATATATTCATGTTAGGTTTTCAAGTTTATTACCCTAAAACTTAAGTCACTTATTTTATATGGGTGTGTTAAAGTGGTATTGCAAATTCAGGGAATGGAACTGTGAAAAACAAATAGATGAGTAGATTTTTTTCCCCTTTTTTGGCTGAAGAGATGATGAGATCAAAGGATGCATTTATTGGGTTATAGATGAATGCGGATTAGGCATACAATGGTGTTAAGTACTGACAAAAAAGTCTGAAATTCTAATTCTTTTAGTGACTGAGGCGAAGTACATGGATAAACTGCTATAAGTGACGTTAGGGACTAATAAATAACTAATGTGTTTATATTCTAAAAGTAATTACATTATTTACATTATCGATCTACTCCCTTATTTAGGCATCAATGGGTCAGACCAAAGTGGCTATGATATGATACTAAGTCATTAATGCCCAAATTTTAGTCAACATCAATCTATGTAATACAAGAATGTTATAGCCACCTAAATAGAACTCTATAGGCGGAGGCACTGGACAGAGGCTCCATAAAAGGAAAGAAAGCCAGGCTAATTACAGGGAATGAAGGTAGCAACAGATGGAACACCGAAAAATAAGACATAAAGGTGCCATTAGATCTAAAATAGGAACCAACCCTTGGTGATTAAACCACCATATCTGAAGAGCGAGCCACCAGATCTAATCCACTCAGGATCAGATCTGACACACTCAGCATTGATCATGCATATTACCAGCACAAACAAATACCATTCAAGTCATAATATGTAAGGCAATCCATGTTTGGGTTCTGGTATAAAAATATCTTGTAAATCAAGATTTACCCCGTAGTAACTACAGTTATGCAGTGTCTTTCGAAAGACCATCATCAATACTCAGTAACTTGGGAAAAGAAATCTGTTTTTTTTTTTTCCCTTTGTTTTCTTTCATCATGCATTATGTTGTATCATGTGGAAAAATTACATCTACTTTGATTGTTAGCGTTTAGAGTTGAGGAATCTTTTTGTATATCTCGAGACTCTTGCTCATTGTTTTGGAACTCATGTTGTAATGTGCGTGCTTTGCCCTTTTTCCAAGCAGAGTTCCTTGTAAGCAAGTGTAGGGTGCTTGTGATGTCCTTATTTTTAACTTTCACTACCACAATGTCTCTATCATTTACAACAAGAGAGATACAGACTCACGTGCTGAAGTTTACAGGTCTGCACTGTTTTATCTATGAAGAGATTATTTTTCATCTGTGAATACTAATTCGGGATTCCTGCTTGCATCTATTATTTCATTCAACCTATGGCCATGTGGGTCAATTGCTTGGTTTCAATCCGAAGATCTATATTTAAGGGAATTCATTTTTGTTAAAAAAAAAAAAAAAAAAAAAAATGAAGATCCTTCATTAACTAAAATTTCTGGATCTAGTATTCTAACTGAAAGAAGAGTCTCCAGTGACATTCATATAATGGTGTGTAGTTTTTTTATGGTCCGTGGCATTTTTTCTGCGCATTAGACTGGCTGTTTACTTTTAAAAATCTTTGCAGTCCAGCTTCGACACCATGCTCAGGGTCGCCTCCCAACATTTCAGCCGATCTTTGTACTTGTGGTTGAATTACTAGTCCTTGTACCTGTAAGCGTTCACCCTTGTTGACTTTTCTCAACATTATCTATAATAAATGCTTCAATATCATGTTATTTTTCTTTATAATATCGTTACTGATAAGTTACTTGTTAAACTCTGCAGATTTTGGTTGGTCTTTTTTTTTACCTCTGTTTTTTTTATGATGAGCCGCTGATTGCTTCCACGGTCATGGCTCTTGTTTGCTTGTGTGAACTATTTACTCTCGTTAGGTACAAAGTTTCTATCCCGCCTGTCTTCCGTGCTTATCTGTATGGCTTGTGCCAAGATTTTATGTGCGTTTTTTTTTTTTTTTTTTTTTTTGGGGTAATAACCAATAAGAGAGATTTTATGTTCTAATATTACTGATATTGCCGTTACTTGCAGTGCCCGTACACCAATATCAATGAAGTTCTTTATGTGCTTCTATGTCATGTATTTTCTTGCCTTTCACATATATTTCTTCTCTAATTATTATTATGGTACGATCATTCTACTTTTTCTTATGGTTTGGTTGAAATTAATGTTGGTTGGAAATAATTTTTTCCTAAACATTTTCCAGGGTTTTCATTTTTGGCTGTGACTACAACCGCATGTTTTATGCTACACCTTATTTCATACTTTTGGAATCGTTTCGAGGTGACATTTAATGGCTTTATTTATTTTGAAATCAAAAGCTCTATTATAATATTATAGCTTCTTAGAAGCTTCCGTACTGCCTACTGTCCTAAATGCTCTTGCTTGCTCAATTGAATCGTGTTGTATTTTCCAAGCTACCTGCATTGCAAAGGTTTATGCTAAATAGAGCAGCAGGTGCTGAACCTCAGGGAAGGTCAGAAAATAATCCAGACAGGACAGCCAACCCCGAACCATTTCCCGGCCAACCAGACCTTCAACAACCAGAAGCCGGTCCTGGTCCATGAATTCATTCAGTTCTTTGTTGCTATGGATATTGGGAGGCTCTTCTGAGGGGCTCAACTCATTTTTTTCCATGTTCAGAGATGTGAGAGACCAAGGACAGTTTTTTGTGATAATATATTTCTAAAAAGAAGCCGTGGACTATGGAAGCTATACCATTTGAAGTGGACGCCTATACGGAGTAATATATGTTGTTCAAAACTAGAACAAACTCGTGTATTGTTTTTCTTCTTTCCTGCACTCGTCCTAAGCATTCATAGACACAGGAAAATGAAGGAAGAGCTTTCAAGTAACTCGTCATTTAAGGCCCAACAGTAACTAATTCACTATCAAAACATAAGGAATCATGGCCGAAGATTAGAAATTCAAGAGCCCTAAAATAACAACATAAAACTCAAATTTGAGAGTAAGAAAGCAAGATTGGGTACCTGTTGAACGTAATTGGCGTACATAACTACAAGAATACAGAATAAGGTGATGGCTGCGAACAGGTTCAAATACTCCGTAGCAGCTGTAACTTTACGAGTCAGCATCTGCGAAAACCCTTTTTTTGTGTAACATCGATTCTAAATATGCCTATATTCATCAGAGTTATAGTGTATATGCATCAAAATAATTTGGATGATTTAATTGCGGAATAAAACTTTCATAAAATAACTTAGTTTGAAAATATGAGGATAAATTTTCACGAGCGATATATATTCCACAGGGGAGTCTTAATACAATAATCCAAAAATAGACAAATGATAAACGAATTAGTACAGTCTAACTACTTATACTATCACAAAAATCCCTTCTGTTGTAACCCTTACAGCTGCGTCTTCCCTCTTGATTTTGATCCACTACTTGCTTCTTTCATGCGATCTGGAGTTCAAATAAATGAAACCCAGGGGAACAATTAATCTCATATGCAGGTATGAAATATAAATCATAGTACAACACATGTATAAGCATAGAATAATTCACGGTAAACAAGTCGCACCGAAAACCGTTATCGACCAAGGGCTACTGACCCTTTAGGACACGTAGCCCCAAATACATAGCTAGGAATTAAACATGTAAATCATCTAACAAACATTATCAGTCATACATGAATACTTACACACAGGCTAATGCGATAACAGCTACCCACCTTGAGCTTGAATCCTTAATTTTGTTTGGAGGTGTTGGGATTGGTAAAGATGTCAAGGTATATCTATAAACATTTATCATTGTCATTAGTCACTTCTTGCGTCACAAAGTAATTAACTAGGCGAATTATTTTTAGAGGATTAAAAGTAGTTATTAACCCCTAAAAGTTCCCTTATCAATAATACTCCTTTTTTATTATTTATTAATTAATAATCCCCTTTTCTCTTTATTATTAATTAATAATTCCCTTTGTTATTTATTCTCTTTTTTTAATAAATAATAATATTATTCATTATCATTTATTTACCTACTTTATTACTTATTCTTTTTCCTAACACTAATAATAAGTACTATTTATTTATTATTTATATTATTATTATTATTATTTATTTTATTATTTCTCTACCATTATTTTAAACTCCCGGGGACTATTTCAATATTAGGTATGACATTAATGCTTTAAATCAGAAGTTTAATAATAAATAACACCATGTAAAATATGTTTTTATCACACACACACATATATATATATATATATATTTGTGTATGTAGGGAAATATGTGTGTGTGTGTGACGAAAATATATGCTCACATAAAAAACTTCTAATTTTAATCGTATAAAGGCACAAGTGTGTGTGTGTGTGACAAAAATATATGCTCACATAAAAAAACTTCTAATTTTAATCGTATAAAGGCACAAATACAAACTTTCATCGTTTCATTGTAACGTAGAATAAAGGAAACATCCAACACAATTTGCTTATAAAATGACAGTTTCCACTCACAGCTTTGCCTTTAATTCATTGGCCTTGTTTTCAATCAACCATATTCTAAATCACGTTCATGTAGCATAACTTAAAGAAATCCGCGATCATTTCAAATTTAAAACCCCAAAAGGGTTACAAAAATAATGACGACATCAAAAATCAGGAAGATACAGTGGCGGAAGCATTCAATGGCCAGCTGGCCACATACTATAATTTTCATGGGCTCAAAATTGTAATTTTCATTTATCATAATAATAATATTATAGTACATATGCATATAAATCAGTTTATATGAAAAAATATATATATGATTTATAATCATACATAATTCACAAGTATATGGAAGAATATTCAGAGTTACTTGTTACTCGTTAATTCCGAAGTAATCACCAAAAAAGCAACTACCGGTATTCCTAAATAATTATCTCTACTCTTTCCCTCTCCCTTTCTCTTTCTCCTCTCTTTATAACGCTCGGATTGCTTTCTTGAATACGCATCCGAAGGTGCATTTTTATAGTGGTTGAGGAGGGGGTAAATGGGTGAAATTTGGGGTGAATATGGAGGGGTGAAATGGGTAAAGTTGGGGGGTGAGATGGGTAAAGTGTTGGGGGTAAAATATATTATCCCCCTCCCTTTAAAAGCCGACCATGTTTTCAATATGTGGTGTGTATTAATCTATCCTATTATTATTCTGAATAAATTTCAAGATGTTACAAATTCAAATCCCTGAAATCTTCTAGTAATTTCTGCTCGTGGATCATCATGAATGTTGTCTGCACTACTTTCCTGCTCAAAGCATCTGCAATAATATTGGCTTTCTCTGGGTGATATTTAACCTCCAAGTCATAATCCTTCAGCAACTTTATCCATCTACGTTATCTCATATTTAGCTCTCTCTAGTCAAAGAGGTATTTGAGACTCTTGTGGTCACAGTATAGTTCCAAGGTAGTACCATACAAATAATGCCGCCAAATTTTCAATACAAAAAAATAGCAGCGAGCTCCAAATCATGAGTTGGATAGTTTGACTCGTGAAGCTTCAACTATCAAAAGGCATAAGCCACCACTCTGCCCTGCTACATTAGAACGCATCCCAATCCATGTTTACTAGAATCACTATAGACAAAATATGTCTCACCTGGATCTAGGATAATCAACACCGGTGTTGTAGTCAATCTCTCCCTCGTTCTCTGAAGCTACCCTCACAATGCTCATCCCAAAAAATTGATTGGTTCTTTCGAGTCAGCTCCGTTAATGGCAACGCAAGTCCGGAGAAATCCTTTAAGATTCGATCTCGATGAAAACAATACATCAATGACAAGTTAGTTCAATAAGTGTTTAGTATTTTTTTTATAATTATTAATAATATTAATATTAATATAGATAAATATAGATAAACGGGTCAAAAGTCGTCTTTCTTGAAAAATGTAATAAATCTGCGGTAATATTCGCCAAACCCAAGAAACTCCATATTTCTGTTACCATCTCTTGTCTCTTCCAGTCTAGTATTGCTTCTACTTTACTAAGATCAACAGTGACCACATCTCGTGATATCACATGGCCCAGAAATTTAACTTCTGAAAGCCAGAAATCACACCCGCCGCCTTGGCGTAGAGTTGCTTCCCTTTTAGTATCTTAAGTACTTGCCGACGGTGCTCATGTTCCTCCTTATTCTCGGAGTAGATCAACATATCATCAATGAAGACTACTACTAATTGATCTAGATACTCACGAAAGATTCGATTCATATAGTCCATGAACACTGTAGGTGCATTAATCAAACCAAAAGACATCACTATAAACTCATAGTGCCCATATCTAGTTCTAAAGGCTGTCTTTGGAATATCCACAACTCTTACAAGCAATTGATGGTATTTGGAGCGTAGATCAATCTTTGAGAAAACACAGGAACCAGATAGTTGGTCTAACAGATCATTAATTCTAGGGAGTGGATACTTGTTTTTTATTGTCACCTTGTTCAACTACCTATAATCGATGCAGAGTCGAAGACTCCCATCCTTCTTCTTCACAAAGAGTACCAGAGCTCCTGATACACTAGGTCGGATAAATTCTTTCTCCAGTAACTCTTTGATTTGCTTCTTACTAGGTGTCATTCTGTAAGGTGCTTTGGATATAAGTCTCGTGCTAGCATAAGCTCAATAGTAAACTCAACTTCCCTCATTGGTGGCAATATACTAAGGTCTTCTGGAAATACTTCAGGGAATTTGTTTACTACTGGTATATCTAACAATGATGGTTCAGTCTCTTCCTGTACTGAGAAGAATATCATGTACCCTAGGCAACCTTGATTCAAGCATTTCTTCGCTCTTTGAGCAGTGAGAAGATTCAAACTGTTTGTCATACTATCCATTGTTGACTGTGAGTACAGGATTCGCTTGTTACTGCAATCGATCAGAGCGTTGTTGGTCGTCAGCCAATTCAACCCCAGTATGATATTAATATCAACCAACGGTAGACAAATTAAATCTAAAGTGGACTTATGTCCATTTACAATCAAACATGCATTAGATACTACAGACTTAACACCAAGCGGTGTATTCACAATCAAATCATATGGTAACCTATGGGTGTTCATCCCTAGCCTTTTAGCAAAATTACAAGCAATGAAAGAATGGCTAGCACCCGAATCAAATAATGCTTGCAAAGAATTACCATTTAATGAGATTGTACCTTGAATCATGTCGGGAGATTTTCTGGTCTCTTCATGGGTTAAAGCAAAGACCCTTCCTTGATTTTACGGCCTCTTTTCCCCGGCATTCTGTAGGCAGTTAAAACTGAAGTGTCCAAGTTGGTTACACTTAAAGCAGATCAACTTCCCATCACATCTTGTCCTCGAGTGACTCTTCCCGTACTTCTCACAAGGTCGGGATATTGGTGGTCTTGAGTTGTTCTGCCTGAAGTGATTGGGCTTCTTGTTCCCACCCTTGTAACCATACCAGCTCCCTTTTCTCTTCTGATTTCTTGTGGGATTCCCACGGCCATTCCCACTGTGAGTCATCTCCATCCTGCTTGCATGTAGCTCCTTCAGGTTGAGTTCGATTATCCTACATTCTTCCTCATCTTGGTAGAATATATGGAATCGTTGGGAGATTAGCCTATCCCTCATCTCAAATTTCAATCTTTTGATGAGCATGTCTGCCTTCCATTCCTCATCTTCATTCTTTTTTAGATAGGAGGAGTAGAGGGACAAATTGGCGAACCTTGCTAGATACTTGTCAAAAGATTCTCCCGGTTTCTGTTTGATGGTTATGAACTCATACTCCATCTTTACTTGAACTGAGTGGGGAAAGTACTTCTCATTGAACTTCTCTTGGAACAGTTCCCAAGTAATTGGTCTGTATTGGGTAGGCAAAGCCTTGGCCACACTCTTCCACCACTGGTCTGCATTATCTTCCAGCTTATATATGGCCAATTGTGCCTTTCGTTCTTTAGGGAACTCCATGACTTCGAAGATTTTGTCCAGTTTGAGTAGCCAATTCTCAGTAGCTTCCGCGTTAATCCCACCAGTGAATGATGGCGGTCTGTGCTTGCAGAACTAGACAGTCCAGATCTGGGATTGTCCAACAGCCCTCTATCGTTGCGATTGGGTAGGAGGTGGAGCCTCTAACTGTGGAGGGTTAACCTCTTGTTCTTCTTCTTATGTCTCTGTAGCCTGAACTAGCTGTGCTTCTACAGCTTCAGAATGTTGCCTTTCTTCATTTCGTTTTGTCCTCAACAGGAATACTTCTTCTTGGAGCTCCTTTAACAAGTCTCGATGTTCGTCCAAAATTCTAAGTACTTGTTGCATGGGGTCTTGGACTTGAGATTCTTGTTGATTGGGCCTTCTCTTGCCTTGGCCTTTACCCCTTCCACATGCAGGTGGATTTGCTTCTTGTTAAGGTGCTTGCTCAAGAATTGGCCTTCGTCTGGCTCTTGCGTTGGTCATTCTACTACTTTAGTACTTTATGTCAAAAAGAAATTTGTTGTTAATAACAGAGGTATAATAATCATTCATGATATTCATATGCATTTAAAACATACATCATACTTGTTACTAACATTCCATAATCTTGTCAAAACAGGAAATACTTGCTATTACAAAATGCCGTTCTTTAATATAACTTCCCTAGGACTTTAGGGATAGTTGATACATGCCTACTACACTTAGTCTAGTACTAGGTTGAGTTTCCTTCTTCTCCTAACCCTTAGCTACATGTGATTAGCTACAAAGGTTTTCATGAAATCTATGAAGATCTCAAAATCATTAAAAGCGTACGCCTTGAAGATATCTTCTATCTTACCACACCAAGCTTCAGTATGTGGAAAGAAGTATATGGTTGTCTATATCTAGGTGTCAAGGTCATTGTCTTCGTATCCATGCCTTTTCTTGTTGGCATAAAAGTGGTTGACCTTCTCTAGGTAGGTCAACTTGGATCTCTAAGTATGTCGCATGTAGGTCAGCTTGCTCAGTTACTTCCCAATGAGCTTGTGTATGAAGGCTACTAAGATGACCCCACAAATTAGTATCTACCATCTCAATTTTTGTAGGCTTGGGAGGTTCAGCTTATGGTTTCCCTATGGATGGATGATCTGCAAGTACATCGACCTTACGCTTTTGGTGTAATTTTATGGGCTCAGGTAGGGGTAGTACTCACTTCCTAGCGGTTTGTGCCCTCAACGCTCCTCCGTACGTACGGTAGAATCTGTAAGGTACGTTAGGGGGTAATTCTCCCTTGTAAATTCTCCTCATCCTGTTTTCAAAATAACTAAGTTTTGTCAAATCCTTTTCAAAACTTTGTCCAAACTGATGCTCTGATACCAAATTGTAGCACCCGTCCTAAATACACCTATATTCATCAAAGTTATAGCGCAAAGGCATCAAACTAATTTGGACGATTTAATTGCGGAATAAAACTTTCATAAAATAACTTAGTTTGAAAATATATGGATATATTTTTCGCGAGCGATATATATCCCATAGGGGAATCTTAATACAACAATCCAAAAATAGATAAATGATAAACGAATTAGTAAAGTCCAATTACTTATACTATCACAAAAATCCCTTCTGTCGTAACCCTTACATCTGCGTTTTCCCCCTTGATCCCGATCCACTACCTATTTCTTTCATGCAATCTGAAGTTCAAATAAATGAACCCCAGGGGAACAGTTAATCTCATATTCAGGTATGAAATATAAATCACAGTATAACACATGTATAAGTATAGAATAATTCACAGTAAACAAGTCGTACTGAAACCACAGTTATCGGCCAAGGACCGCAGCCCTTTAGGACACACAGCCCTATGGGACATGCAGCCCCAAATCCATAACTAAGAATTAAACATGTAAATCATTTAGCAAACATGATCAGTCATACATGAATACTTACACACAGGCTAATGAAATAACAGTTACCCACCTCGAGCTTAAATCCTTAACTTTGTCTGGAGGTGTTGGGATCGGTAGAGGCGTCAAGGTATGCCTATAAATGTTTATCATTGTCATTAGTCACTTCTTGCGACACAAAGTAACTAACTACACGAATTATTTATAGAGGATTAAAACTATTAACCCCTAAAAATTCCCTTATCAATAATACCCTTTTTTATTAATTAATTAATAATCCCCTTTTCTCTTTATTCTCTTTTTTAATAAATAATAATATTATTCATTATTATTTATTTACCTACTTTATTACTTATTCTTTTACCTAACACTAATAATAATTACTATTTATTTATTATTTTATTTTATTTTTGTGTGTGTGTGTGTGTGTCAAAAATATATGCTCACATATAAACTTTTAATTTTAATCGTATAAAGGCACAAACACAGACTTTCATCGTTTCATTGTGTGTGTGTGTGTGTGGGGATATATATATATATATATGTGCCACGAAAATATATGCTCACATATAAAACTTCTAATTTTAATCGTATAAAGGCACAAACACAGACTTTCATCGTTTCATTGTAACGCAAAATAAAGGAAATGTCCAACACAATTTGCTTATAAAATGATAGTTTCCACTCAAAGCTTTGCCTTTAATTCACTGACCTTGTTTTCAATCAACCATATTCTAAATCACGTTCATGTAGCATAACTTAAAAAATTCGCAATCATTTCAAATTTAAAACGCAAAAAGGGTTACAAAAATAATGAAGACATTAAAAATCAGGAAGATATAATAGAACTTTGTATTGTTTTAGCATAGGCTTCACAAACTCATGAAATCATGACAGCTAAGTTTATGAGTTGACCATTGCCATATGTTTTCCCACTGTGAAGCATTATATATATATATACACACATACACTTACATCTATATATATATATATATCACAACAATGGCAACATACAGTAAGCTTTGGTTTTAACATATACATATGCATATTTATTTTCAAATGCAAAGCCACGCTGCAAATATGTATTAGTAGTGGCAATATATATGTGCGTGTGTGTATAAGGTAAACTTTTCTTTCTTTTTCTCATGCAGCAACTTTATATATATATATATATATATATATATATATATATTCGAAATACACCACGGTGAGCATGGGTTCTAATACATATATACATATACATATGAGATAGCAAGTTTCCTTCCACATGCAACGATAATAGTAAGCTTCCCTTCCATTTTCTTATGCAGCAACGCAGACTCATATATATATATATATATATATATATATCAGCTTCATTTTGTTTTGTCTTCTAAGGTTCACATGTAGATATATAATATAGCAACAAGGTTCCTCTTCTTTCTCTACTTATACACCATGTTTTGATAAATATATGTGCAGCAACTTAGTTTTAGTTTTTCCCTTCTTTAGCTTTTCTTATACACATTCTCAAGTACATCGATACACATACATACACCTAGTACATGACAGTAAAGTTTTTAACTTTTACACACACACACACATATAAACTAAAACAGTGACGCAACACGGATGAAAAGAAGATGATCCTATTTCAGTTTTGTTTAGCAACAAACTAAAATTTATTTCCAACGGTCTAATACTCTCACATTTGCGTTGGAAATTAATCGAAGCAAAGAGGAAAGAAAAGCTTACACTTACCTCTGTTTTTTGGGTTCCTCAAACAGAGCACCAGCTGCAACTCTCGCTCTCACTCTCCTACCTCGGTTTCACTCTTTCTCACTCTCTCTCCCAACTTCTCTCTCTCTCTTTCTCGGTGTTGGTTGCAACAACACCAATGAAGGAGCACTAACAAGAAGCAATATATAAGGACTTAAGAGTCCTGACCAAGAAAGGGGAACGGACAGAGAGAGGGTATGGCGCTACCATCGCTGGGCTCAAGAAGTACTGTTGCATGTCTCCCTTTTTTGTGTTTTCGGTGCTGAGAACTCTGCAACGTTCTAAATGCCGAAATTGGTAACGTGTTTCCGCGTTTGTGGTGACAACGTGTTGCTGTTCTTTTCTTTCTTTCTTTGACCAGCCAAGAATGAATGATTCAATTGAATTAAATGGTGTGGGTTTACCGTGTTGGGTTGGTTTCATTGTTTAGGTGTTGGAAGAGTAATCTGATGGATTTGGGCTTTTATTTGTTTATGGGCCAAATTGAGACTGATAAATGATAATGAGTAATGGGCTAAAAAGAAATCTATGTATTTGTATTGTGGGACCGCTTAAAAATTATCTCACTTAATTCTCCACAAGACTTTTATTCGAAATTAAGCCTATTATTTATATAATTGCAGTTATTGGAGAATTATTAAAATGTAATCCTTAGTTTCATTTAAGGATTTTCCTTCTCAATTTAATTTTCTTTGGTCTTAAAGTAATTTCTCTAAAAATATTGGGCTATAAATTAACCTCTAACTATTTTCTTTGAATTTCTAAGAAAATAGGTCCTTAAATTCTTTCAGAATTATTTTAGGCTAAATTTCCACCATAAATTTCCATACAATATTTCTAATTCCAAATTCCAAAATTTGGGATGTTACATCTTGCATGCAGACAGACAAACAAACGAGTGTTCTGGATCCATGGCGCAGTTAAAGAACCAAGAAAAATAAAGAGAGTATAATCTTGAGAAAGCTGCGGAATTTCCTGCGACTTCTTGGCGGCGGCGGAATTGGAAGCAGAGCTCATATCTCCGTTAGCAGCGACACCGTTCTCATAAGGGAGCGTCTTGGTCCACAGCGCATCACCCAGAACGAAGAGCAAGCGGCGAGAGTTTTCGAGACTGAGTGTAGAACATCATGTGAGGGAGGAGAGTGTGAAGATCATTGAGGGTTGGTGGATTTTTCTTAAAAACATACTTATTTACTATCCCTAACTAATTTCACTTCTCCCCACTAACCCAGATAAGTTGTCAAATGTGGCTTATGAAAAAAACAAAAACAAAACAAAATCCACTCAGGAACCCAATTAGTATAAGGTTCTGCTAAACATATACATAAGTCAAAATCTTTTAAAAGTCAGATTCAACCTCTCATATGGAGGTTTTGGAGGCTCAGAAACCGTCCAAACATGTTTGATATTCTAGCAAGCACAAACACACACATATATACACGCACATACACATACACATATATATGGGTGTGTGTTCTCTTTCTTCACGATTCCTTGCAAATAATTTTTATATTTGGTATGTTAAAAAGGTTTTTTAAGTGATGAAAAAGTGAAATAGTGAAAGGAGTGCAATGAATATGAAAACACACTTTTATATATATATATATATATATATATATATATATATGTCCTTTCACTATAAAAATATAATAATGCTTGATAGAAATGAAAAGGGGATTAAAATATGTAAAATTTATATGACCAAAATATGATGGATATTAATTAAGGGAGGAAAAAAAATAAGATTTTTGTGGTGTATAAGTAATCGATAGTTTTGCAGGACTTGGCTTTGTTGCTTGAAACTGACTAAGAGGTTCTTTTTTTTCTTTTTTTTTTTTTGGTCAAGAACTAAGGACCCATTTGATACGCAAAAAGATAGGCGAAGAAAGGGAAGATTAAAGATCTTTCATCAAAGAACGCGTTTGGCAGCACCGCCTTCTCGGAAACCGTCTTCCAACAACCTTCGATCTTCCCTTAAACGTGGGGACCTTCATTCCATCCGAAAATGGAAGGAAAGCTAAAATATTCCAGGAGAGTGAAATCCTATGACGAAATTGGCCCTGAAATTTTGCCGACCCTTTAGCTCCAATTGTGTCTCTGTTGTGCCGAGTTGCAGAACCCAACCTAGAACTCAAAACACCCCCCACAAGGTTCTAGGTGAGGAAGATGACAAAGAGGACGATGCTGAATATTTCCTGCATGAAAAAATCCAAAACCATATAATGGGAAATTAAAATTCTAAACTTTTTTTAATCTAAATATCAGAACTTTGATTCTGATGAAAAGAAAGGTAAAAATCAAAAGAAAAATGAGAAAAAAAAAGGATATACTCAAATGCTAATACTTGAAGAATTGATGGATTTTAATAGAAAAAAGAAAGGAACTTGAAAAAACAGAAGAGAATGGAGAGAATATACCTAGTAGTAATTCTGGCAGACGTAGAACCACCCAGAGGCGGATGTAGGTAGAAGATAAGGGGGGCAAGTGCCCACCCTTAAAGTATGATAGAATTCTAAAAATAAAATAAAATAAGGGAATTAAAATTATGATGTATTTGATAGTATTGATAATAAAGGCATTATGATTGAATTTCAAAAATAAGGCCTAAAAGGATGACATTGTAATTATTTTTATTGTAATATACTTTTGTTATTAAAATATATGTACTTGAACATATTGTGTCTTTTCTCCATTGTAATTTATGTAGTTGCATTTCTAACAAAGCACTTAATTTTGCTTTTATAAATGGTAGGTTTGTAAAATAACAGTCTTTCTTATTACATCATCAAGATATTCACTTGATTTCATGAATATTTTTTTATATTATTTTCTTTTCTTGTTTATATTCTTTTGTTTTTTAATGCATTTAAAACTTTACTTTAAAAAAAAAATCGGGAATCTTCCCACTAATTGTCTGTGAAAACACAAACAAAAAATCCTAACTCCACCACTGATGCCCACCCTTTATTAATTTCCTGGATCCGCCATTGGACCCACCTACCTGGGTTGCGTGTTTTCCGTCCAAGAAGTCCACCGCAGAGCCCCCAAGCTGTGACGAGAGTACCTCGTCGGACTATGCTGCCTCATGAAACCCCCTTCTGCATCTACCAGTCAAATCCGTAAAATCTAAAACAGATGATCATAACGTAGGAGATTTTGAGCCAAATTTCGTCATTGTTGTTGAGCAATCTTTCTTCGAGAAGCCTGCAACCCCAAACGTGGAGCCTTCGTAGTGAAGTAGGCATAATTCCTCTTCTTATTTTGTTAAGGCTGGGAGAATTGAAAATTTTTAGTTGTTGAAGAGAGGTCAGATGTTGAAGCCCCCTGCAATGCAATGTGCCATATGGAGTAGAGATGAGAAGCTTAGTGATAGCTAGAAGGTCATGCCATTTATCATGACTTGATAATAATTTGTCACAGTACTTATTTTCTCAAGTAGTTTTAAAGTGGATGGTAAGCACCCTGCTGAAAATGGCTCAATTGGTGGACATCTTTCTATGCTTAACTCCTGTAAATTTGGGAGAAGACGTTCCATGTCTTCGAACAAGGACGTCATAAACTTGCAATTGCGAATAGACATCCTTTGGAGATGAACAGGAGGTGCCTTTGAAACCAAAACAAACTCGAAGTTCTTACAATCTGTTATACGTAGTTGTTTCACTGATGGGAGTAAAATAATCAATCACTGGAAGTGGCACCGCAATAGAACAATCCAGGACATGTAAATATTCAATATGCAACTTTCCACACAGTGTTTCATTAACGTTTCGGACGTTTACTCAAAATACGATTGTGTTTACTTGATTTTGGGTAAGTTTGAGGTAGTTAGATATTGACTAAATTTAGTCAGAAATAAGTTAAACTAAAAGGATAAGACATTTTGAACTAACATGGGTTAAAAAAACTCATTTAATCAGTTCAAAATGCTGAGTATAAGAAAGGGATTGTTAGGCAACTATCAACCCCTAGAACCCTTTAATAAAATAGAGTTGTTGAAATAGAAAGATAGAGCTATCTTTAACATGGTTAAGTAAATAATAGTATAAGTAGAACTATCAGCCATTTGTTAGCAGAAAAACTCACAACTATTGTCTTTATACTTAACCAAATACCCTCCAAGTAAGTCACATCATTGCCTTGCGAGTTATAGATATGCCTTAAATCAATCCTTAGCACATTAAGACCATAAGGGTCAGTAGCTTACATCCATAACACTTCCTGTGAGTACGGAAGATCGGGGCCATGGTGCAAAAGGCATTTCTCATGCGACAACCTAATTTTTTCGAAAAGATATGTCTTCATCTGTGAAAATGATGGCAAATCAGTGATTGAGAGAGAACTAACAGACACAACATTCATAGAACCATGTTTCATGGCAGGAAATGAGCATTTGACCAAGTCAAAATCTGTTTCAAGACGTCAAAAGTGACAAAGAATAAACAAGTATTCCTCAGTTCTCCGAGTGGAAGGGTTGAGGTAAGTTACAGGAAGAATCCCTCACCCATACATGAGAAGAGAATCCTTTTATGGGAAGAATACCTCCCCCATAAATATTTTAAATCGGGTCAATTAACCAGGTTAGAGCCGTTCTATTTGGAAAATCCCTTTAAAAGACGATTCAATTAACCAAATTCTACATCAAGTCAAATCCTATATGATAAGATTTCAGAATTTGATAATTTTATTGTTATACCCCTCATTTAATTCTCTTTTCCTTCCTTCCCAGACTGGAGCACTGTTCATGGGAATGTACCCTCATCAAGAAGACAGCTCATCTGCGCCCAGACTGTGGATCCTGGCTCCGTTCCAGACTAGAATCGCTGCGAAAGTGTTGTGCGTGTTCCTTTTTTATTTGTATAATACATAACACATGCAAACTGATACACCCCAAAAACACTGAACAAATTACGAAAATAAGCAAGCGAAACACTAAATACCATTCTACTCAAGTGATTGGACAAAGATAATAAAATTGAACCCTTGATTCGAGGCCTCAATTTTTCTTGAACGGTGCGTGTTCCTTTTTCATTTGTACAAGCTTAATACATCTCATACATGCAAAATGATATACCCAAAACATCACTTTCGCATCCATTCTCTAAGTTTGAAACAGAGCGATGGGGCAGCTCTGGGGTAACAGAGTAGACGAGTTGGGTTCTTGATGAGGCTACATTCCCAATAACAGTGGCCACAATTTGGTGGGGGAAGGGGAGAGAATTAAATGAGGGCTAATAAGGTCAAATTATCAAATTCTGAAATCCTATTTTGTGATATCTTACTTGATTTAAAATTGGGATAAGATATTATCACTTCCATTTTTTATCACTACCAATGTCACTACCACCTTTTCACCGTTAGATCAATCTTTTACGTTAGATCAGAATCTCATCCATCTTTATCATTTCTCTCTCTTATTAAGATTGATCTAACGGTGAAAAGGTGGTAATGACGTTGGTAGTGACAAAAATGGTAGTGATATCCTATCCTTTAAAATTTGCTAAATTTAATGACCCAATTTTAAGTTTAGACTTTCGCATAAGTAGTTTATGTTATAAATAAAAAAGAGGATAGAATATTGTCACTACCAAATTTGGTCACTACCACTTTTTTATCGTTAGATCAGAATCTCAATAGAATAGAGAAATGATAAAGGTATATGAGATTGATCTAACGGTGAAAAAAAAAGTAGTGACAATATCATATCCCTAAACATTAATGCATAATTTTGAGCATAAAAATTAATGTGTAATAAGAAAAAATATGATTAGCTTAAATCAAAGAAAATGAAAGATAACCCAAAAACAATTCAATGACTTTTAGTTTAAGAACAGAAAAGGGAGAATCCTAATAAAAGTCTTTGGAATTTAGAATTTTAGAATTTAGAGATTTTACTTATGTATCATCTTCTCCTTCCCTCTCCATTTATGGAGTCTCCCTCTTACTAAGGACCTTGAGTTTTGGATTTATGGTCGCTAATTACTCTAATAAGCCCAAGAACAGTGAGGAGATTAAGATGCACAGGCTATCTTCCAATTCTCCTTGGTGCAGTTTGCCTAATGCTTGGTTGAACATCAAGGACAATATTTTTGTAAATAGGCAATTTTTTTTTTTTTTTTTTTCTGAAAGTATATTTTATTGTTGACAAGAATCAGTTACGTTATACATAAATTTGAAATTTCAAGTCCATTATGCTCCTTTACAATCTATGTTGTCATTGTTCCAATAGTTGAATGCAAAAATAAAGGAAGACCTCCCATAACTTTGCTACAGGTAGTCTCTGCTTCACCTAATTCCAGATAATTGATGTGTCAACCTTCCAGTAGATACAATTAAACTCTTTTGGGTGAAATATATAAAATTGAACTTCATTGCTATATTTTTAGTCTAAAATGGAGTCAGTGCACTTCGTTACTGCGTAATAGTTGCGGTTAGAATTTTCTTCCTTTACTTTTTTTTTTTTTTTTTTTTTAAAGAAAAGAATTCTCTTCATCTTGTCATGGTGTTCTGCGATCTCCAATCAAATATTCCAGAATTAAAACTAAATCTCCCAGTGGAGTGAAAACTCACATGGAAGCTTGTACCATATAGATGCCCAATGTTTGCATCGTGTTGCCCCCAAAAAGAAAAGAATTTTTATATTTGGCATTTAGTAGGAGTAATTGAGTAGAAGAAAGATAAAATTATTGGAATGAGTACGGGTGTTGTGCGAGCGAGGATGGGGATATAAAAAAAAGTATCAGAGGATTTTTAATTGGGCAAATTACACACGAGTCCCAAGAAATAGAGATAATTACATTTAGGTCCCTTCAAATGACAAAATTACACAGATGTAATTATTTGTTAATGTTAAATTACCAATCTGACATTTTTCTATTCTCCTTCTTCTTTCTCCTCTTTCGACCCGGACGTTTTCGGGATGCCCCTAATAACCAACGAATGGCAAGTTACCAATCGACATTTTTCTATTCTCCTTCTTCTTTCTCCTCTCTCTCCTCTCTCCCTTTTTCTTCTCTCTCTTCAAATATTTTTTCTTCTTTCCTCTCTCACCTTACTCGCTCTCTTGCATTGTCTCCACTCTCCACCCTTCTTCTCTCCCGCTGGCCATCCCAGAGATTGGAGCTCCATTCGATCCAAGGGCGTTCTTCAACGCACCGAAAAATCTTGTTTGAAGCAGATCCAGATGACGAGGATGAAAGCAACTGGGTAGAAAACGTCTCGCAGTTGCTTGTGGGAAGTATGTGCTTGGAAACACTTTGAAGTTCTAGAAGATCGTCTTATATTCTCACATCGATTTTGTGTGAAAAGATTAGCCACAAGACGTGGTACTGTAATAACCTAGGTATTTGAAAATTAAAAAAATATATATATTATTATAAGCTAATTATATATTTACTATTTGTTGTAGATGGGTGTCAAGATTAAACTTGTAGTTTGGTGGTATTTGGAATGGTTAAAGGTCCCTTGGGTTTTGGGTTCAAATCTTCATTAAAGCAATATGTAATTTTTATTTTTGCCTCAGCCTCAGCAGAAATTACCAAGATACCCTTATATGTGTGAAAAAAAAAAAAAAAAAAACAGAACGTCAGATTTTTTAAAAACGCACAACTTCTTCATTTGTAGAGGGAAGCTTCGTGATTTTCAGAGATGAAACCCCAGCCCCTTTACTCCTCCTTGCTCCTTCAACTTTCCTCATCGTCGCTAGGTTGTCCGTCCATCCGTTGCCGTTCGTCTGCCGTCGTTCATCCCACCATCGTTGGTATATTTTTTCCCCCTTTCTCTACCCCATAATCGCTGAAATTACTTGTTTAATTCCTCTTTGATTTATGCGTTTTGATCATCTTCGTCAAATTTTAATGCTGGGCTTGAAGGTGGGAGGCAGTAGCTCGTTCAAATCCTCCCTTTCCTCCTTGCTAGACTTGTGGAGGTGTTGTGTCGGAGCTTCACTTCTTTCCTCCGTCTTCCTCTGTTTCGTTCTGTGCTATATGGGGGAGAACTATCTTAACTTTTCTATGGCTCTTGTGCGTTAGTGGCATGGGTATGCATGTTAGCTCCTTGTTTTTTTTATGATTGCCATTAAGCTGTCGAATCCTGATTGAGTGTAAATTGTGGGTTTATTTATTTATTTTTGTGGGCGTGTGGGTGTTGTGCACGGATTGAAGAGGGTTTCTATTTCTCCAACTTATAATTGAGTGGTAGTTTCCTTAGTTAGTTAGGATTGGGTATGTAATTGTAGTATATAAATCTGAAATTTAGATTTAAAGAACAATGTTATTGGAGCTGGTAAATTTGAATGCACATTGGTTGTTTGATGAAATGCTAGAGAAGGGACTTTAAATTCATAGGCTAAAATAATAGAATTTAGGAAACTCTGAGAAATAGTTTTTATTGTTTCAATATATATGATTGGAAGTTTATGACCCTCACTTTGATTAACCATGATATACTTATAGGAAATAAGAACTAATGATCTTCTATATTGAAATCTGGATGTTAGTGTATGTGTGATTTTATTGGGAAGGAAGTTAGTTGATAATTTAAACACTAGAGTGTATGTTTTCATGCTAATCTTTGGATATGGGAGTTGTTTGATTGTGTTTGCTGGCATAGGTTTGAGTTATAATATTAAGATATTGATTAGTGAGGTAGTGGATATCAATTAAGTGGATGCACCTTTATGTTAAAGTATTTAGTTTTGCTCTGAGGTAACTGAAACGCAGTTGGGCTAAGAATGAAAGAAAAAGAAGAAAATCTTAACCAATGGGATGTTATGAATATTATATGTAAGTTATAGTTAGAGAATTAATGTTTTTTATTTTGGGTATTAGGGAATTGAGGAGGAATTATAATTCAAAGCTGAATAAATGGGAGTAAGTTACGATTTTGAAAACCGTAACGGTGAGTGAATAACGTCCCATTATAACTTTTATTTGAATTGTTTCATTTTCACATTGATATTGAAATAAGTAAAGAAAAAGATGTTGAATTTTATTGAAAGGAATTTGAAAGATTTAGACTCCATGCATGTTTGAAAGTATTTTTAAGTTATTATATTGAAAACCTTCATGCTGGGATCACTCATGAAATATTCTTTATGAGTTTTCAAGATTAGATCTTTCTCGTTTATAAATGGTAAATTGATCCCACGCATGCTTGAAACGTTTTAAGAGGACCGTTTGTATATAGAGCGGTTACTAACAGTGATCTTGTTAGTCCTTGGTGCACCATGGTTAACCTCGAGCTCGCTTGACATTCGTGGGTATAATGCTCACGCTTGATACTCGTGGGATTTATTCTCACGCTTGTTATCCGTGGGTTTTTACCTACGCTTGTTTTCGTGGCTTCAAGCCGCGCTTGGTTATTTACCCTCATGAATTTGTGTGTCCATGCTTGTGTTCGTGGCCTTGAGCCGCGCTTGGTTAGTTACCCTCGTGGAATTTGTGTGTCCACGCTTGTTATTCGTTCTGTTGAAGTCCTATGAAAAGATAAGATTTGATAGTTATTGTTTTAAACTGATTTTATGGAACAAACTATTTATTTCGTACTTGAGTTCACTCAAGGAATGATCTTTTATATAGTTTCATTAATACTTATGATTTTATATTGTGGATACTAACATTTATTTTCATGAAGTATTAAAAGCCAAATTTGTTTAAATTATTTTCTATGTTATTCCATTAATTTATTGTATGGGACGTTATTCACCTAAAATTTTTTTTTTTTTTTTTTTTGTCTCGAGATAGTGCGGTGACTTGGATCCTCTTCTTGATCATTGAAGGTCCATACTTGTTGTTTGAAGTTGAAGCGTCATGTTGAAAATCTCCGTTAATGTAATATTCACACCTATGTATTTATTGTTGTAATTTAGGTGCTCCACGTCGCTATAGATAGGGTCCTCGCATGACTTGCATGTTTTATATTTGATGACAAGGAGCAAAGCTTCTCTTGATAATGTTAGGCTATTGTAGAATTTTCGGGAGGTCTTGCTTATGGGGGTGTCTCTATCGAAATTTCTACGGAAGTTAATAAGTTTTGCTATATGAAATATATTTAGGATATTTATTTTACATATATTGTAAATATGTATATATATATAAGTATTAGAAATTCGATATGTTTTAAGGCTTAAGGAATGCATATTAGAAGCCGGTCCACTACTCAATTTTCGGGGTGTGACGGTACACCGATGTGGAATCTCATGAGAAGTATGAATTTGACTTCGTTGAAATTATATCAGATTATGTTGAAGGATAGGGGTCTCTTTGCATACTTGGAGAAGTTGAAAGATTTTGTGAGTCTCTTCACTCGAGCTAACAAGGGCGCTATATTTAAATTTCCATGGAAGTTAAAAGATTAAGTGTTTGCTAATCCCACCAAGAATTCCCGTTTGCTTATGTTCTTTTTGTGGTAGAATTGTTGTAAATATATGCATTTTTGTTGTTAATATAGCATTTGTTGTTGTAAATAGCTTTTGGAAGTGAGAGATGAAAAAATCCAAGTTTTCAAAAGTTGTTGTTAATAAATGCATTTTATGTTGTTAATATAACATTTATTATTTTAAATAGCTTACGAAAGTAAGAGATGAAAAAATCCAGGTTTTCAAAAGTTGTTGTTAATATATTTATTTTATGTTGTTAATATAGTATTTATTGTTGTAAATAGTTTTTGGAAGTGAGAGATGAAAAAAATCCATGTTTTCAAAAATTGTTGTTAATATATGCATTTTATGTTGTTAATACATCATTTGTTGTTGAAAATAGGCTTACGGAAGTGAGAGATGAAAAATCCATGTTTTCAAAAGTTGTTGTTAATATATAAATTTTACATTTGTTAATATAACATTTGTTGTTGTAAATAGGCTTACGGAAGTGAGAGATGAAAAAATCTAGGTTTTCAAAAGTTGTTGTTAATATATAAATTTTAAATTGTTAATATAGCATTTGTTGTTGTAAATAGCTTACGGAAGTGAGAGAAGAAAAAATTAGGGTTTTCAAAAGTTGTTGTTAATATATGCATTTTATGTTGTTAATTTAACATTTGTTGTTGTAAATAGCTTCTAGAAGTGAGAGATGAAAATAATTACATAGAAGTCTAAAATGGTAATTTTACATTCACAAATAATTACGAAGTCCCTAGGGCTTCGTGTAATTTTTGTCATTTGAAGGGACCTAAATATAAATATTTCTGCTATTTGGGACTTGTGCGTAATTTTCAGGACTTCTGTGTAATTTTGTCATTTGAAGGGACCTGAATGTAATTATCTCTACTCTTTAGAACCTGTGCGTAATTTTCCCTTTTTAATTTGAACCCAACATTATTTCTTTTCGTATCAAATAATAACTGACAATTCAATTTCAATACAGAATTCGTGGTCAGTTTTGATACGAAGGGCCAGTGCCATTGTATCGATAATCTGTTTTCTGTATTCAAGAGATTAGCGTCCAGTCTTCTCTTTTTCTAATATTTCAGAGACATTGAAGAAAATTGACAAAATTTATAAATCCAACTTTTGGGTGGTACAACCTGATTAATAATTTCTTAACTTAGCAACCTAAATTAGGATTTGGGTATTTCAAAGGCTTTTAAAGGAATTTTCCCTTTTAAAAATCATAAATTGGATTGATAACTTAATTAAAAATTTATTGAATTACCTAATTTAAAATTTTCCTATTTCAAGCGGGGCAGACCCAGGAATTTTATTAATGGGGCGAAAATAAAAAAAATGATGCATCATAAATAAAAATACTTGAAATACGACCACGAGACTTAATATACAAAAAAATTGAAAGAAATCTTTTCCAAAAATTAAGATTACTTCATATCACCAATATGATTTTAAAGTATTATTAATAAAAAAGTAAACCGAGTAAAAATTAACTATTAGTCATCATCTATGTTCTCATAGTCATCTTTTAACAAAATTCAAAACTTGTTCAAAATCCTAACCCTAAAATATTCTCTAATCGGTATGAAAGTAGTATCATTAGGTTGATAAACTCATGTATAACAGATTTCAAGAAGGAAGTTTAGTGAAAAGAAATGATTTTGAATACCTAATTGATTCTCAAAATTTGTCATAAGTTGTTAAAAAAAAAGGCGGATAGTGGACGAGCCACGAGTGAGAGGAAGAAGCGAAAGATTTTGGAAAAGTGAAAACAAGTGAGGTTGGAGATAATTAAAGGTTGTGAGCTCCACCTCTTTATTAATATATTCATTTTTTTAAATATAAATAAAAGCAAACGAAGGATGAGAGAAGAAAGTAACCAGTCCTATTTCTTATTGAAATGGTCCAAAGTTTAATAAGAAATGAATTAAGCAAACATCAGTCCATGTATAATAAGAAATAGGTGAGCCCTTATAAACTTGGACCACGTTTATATGTAGGGGAGCTGAACACAAACTACCCACCTATTTCTTATTATACTTTGGATTGATGTTTATATATATATATAATTTTAGGGGGCGAGTGCCACCTCTAGCCTCCTACTGTCCGCTCTTGATTTCAAGAAGCTTTATGGGTTAAGTTTCTCTCATAATCATTTTCTCATTATCCCTCATCATTTTTAAATCATATTTGTCCAACCAATCACAATACTACTTTAACATTTCTCTCATCTTCCTAATCAATAGCCCAGATGGGCTGATGAGGAAAAATGAGAAAAAAGATGAGGAGAGGATCTTCTTCCGAAACTTTATATGAGATTTTCCCATAAAACTACTTTGTCAATTAAAAACATGTTATGTGCCTCTCAATAATAACAACACAGTTAAAATTATATAGGGAAAATTAGAATGAATGACCTAAAGGAAAAGATATTTATGGAGAAGAACCATTAAAATTGTAATTATTTAGAAAGACTGAAGGTGGAATATCACCTAGAGGGGGTGAATAGGTGATCTCAAAAATTCTTTCGCGGTATGATGAATAAATAATGAAAGCAGTGAAGAAGTAAAGAGAGATGACACAGAGGAATTATACTGGTTCGGTCCAACTCCTTGGCCTACATTCAATACCCAGACAGTCCGGGATTTCACTATCTAGTAACTTGATTACACACTCTGTAACTCTTGAGTAATCTTCTCACTAGGACTTACTCCCCCTTACAAGTTGTAACCAAATAACCAAAGACACAATTACACACTCTGTACTCAGGATGATCCTTTCTCCCTAGGACTCACTCCCCCTTATAAGTTGTAATTGTATACCCACACTCAAGATACCTCTACCTTGAGATTTGAACGAATACAAAACAAATGATATAACTCTCTCACAGAGTAGATAAATGATAAACACTGAAGCTCAGTAATATCCTAAGATATATACAGAATAGAAATTGAACACTTTGTATGCTTTGTCTCTGTATGCGTTGTTCGTTGTTGAAAAATTCAATCATTTGAGTATTTATAGTAGTTGAAGATTGAAGACCGTTGAAGGATTTGAGTTTGTCCGTTTGAATATTTGAATATGTCTGTTGAGAGTCTTCAAACGTCCGCGCCTTCTGCTTAACCTCAATTGAGTGTCCGCATAGTTGGGTAGTTGGCGGAATTAAATGAGGTGAGCTTTTATAGCGTTCGCCATTAATGCTGTTGAAAAGCTTTGCAAACTAGCCGTTGAGACTCTTCGTATTTTTCGTTAGGCACGGTGCACTCCGTTTGTAAAAAATCGACCGTTGCTTCATTAAATGCTTCGCCTACTTGTGCGAGAGGATGAGTTAGGCGGGAAAGTCTTCACGCTTTAATGTGTTACGCTTTTTCGGTGCATATAGGAGCTCTCGACACAAATTGCTTTATTGCAATTTGTTGTTAATCCATGATATAATTATCGAAACTCATTAGCAAATAGATTAAAAGCATTTAGGAATAGTAATGAGTGAAGATATGGAGTAATGAAATCACAACCATTGATTTTCAATTTACGCAGACGGTGATTTCAAAGACTTAACTTAATATCCAGAAAGTTAACTTGATATAAAAAGTTAACTTGATATTTCGTACTTCAAGCTTGAAAGTTAACTTCTTTTAAAGAGTTAACTTGATATTTTCAGAAGCTTTTCAGTTTAAAGAGAAAGTTAACTTCTTATAAAGAGTTAACTTGATATTTTCATTCAAAAGAAAAGAAGCGTTAAAACATTGTCACGAAATTACTTGCAAAGCTTACTCAAGTAACTTCGAAAGTAATATCGAAGATAATAAGATTCTGTAGAGAAGAATAACATTACTTGCGAAGTTTTGAAGTATTACTCGAGTAGCTTTCGAAAGTAATGTTGAAGAAAACAATTACTCGCAGACCTTACTCGAGTAATGTCAGAAAGTAATGAATTACTTGTGAAGAAGAAAAAGGTTACTCGAGTAATTTTGAAATTAATTTTGATCAAAAGCAAGCGTATCCATATTACTTGCAAAACCAAAAATATTACTCGAATAACTCCGGAAAGTAATGTCAAATAAAAGAGTTACTTGCCGAGAGCAACTTCATTACTCGAGTAATTTCGAAAGTAATTTTGAGTAAAACACGATCGAGTCCATATTACTTGCAAATCAAAAGATATTACTCGAGTAACTATTGAAAGTAATCAAATTGCTTGTGAACGGAATGCTCATTACTTGAGTAACATCGAAAGTAATAACATATAGTTTTCAACGAGACTTTTGAAATGTGTCAATTAATTCGGGAGAATTAATTGAGTAACCAAGAACACCTTGCTCGAGTAATTAAGTTAACAACTTAATTAATATTTACTTGATTCAAAAACACAAATTCTTTTCAACAAAAAGCTTTAATTAATTAAGTCTTGTTGTCATCAAAACTCCAAGAGCCCACAAAGACCAAATAAAAAAATATAAAATTGAAAGTACTAAAATGCCCTAATAAAATCTTTTGCATTCCTCACACATTCTCTTCCCCATTTTATTTTTAAAACTAATACAAAATTCTAAGTTTCATTAAATTAAACAAGAGTTTTCTCAATTTTCATTTTTCACAACTTGAATAATATATCTATGAAAAAAAAAATACACATTCTTCAATTTATAAAATTATAATTTTTTTTAAAATCAAAATTTTTTAATTAAAAATGGAATTTTATAGTTTTAATAAAAGTCAAGGTCTTTTATAATTTATCATATATGTTAAACTAAGAAAGTTTGTATGATATATTTTTGTTTTAGAAGCAATGTATGTGGGTTAAGAAATTCATGAACTGTTAATAAAATTAAAAATCTAATTAACCTATTATATTCCTAAAGATATGAAATAAGTTTAATTTTTATTTTTATAAAAAAAAAAGCTTAATTGGTATCAACCTTGATAATATGAATTAGGAAACTTGATGATATAAATTGGTGAAAAATAAAAATTAAGAAAAATATAAGTTTAACAATTGTTAATTACATAATATATTGAGAGGAAAAAAAGATATGATCATATTATGAAGGGCAGTTTTCATTTTAGTTATTTTTTTAATTATGAATACAAGAGATAATACAAGAGGTTTGATTAAGGGCGATTTAGTAATTTTAAATTTATATTATGATGTTCGGTCCTTCTAAGTAATTACAAATTTTATGGTCCTTTATAATAAATATTATTTTCTTTAGATCTTTTATTTTAATTTCCCCAATTATATAATGACAGCAATATATATTATAACAATGCTATATTCATTTTCAGTACAAAATATTTAAACCCCTTCACAGCGAAAACTAAGAAAATTAATTATTAAGGTGGTAGCATTAAATTTGTCAAAAATTTGTAAGGTTTTTACAAAATTAACCTTAAAATAATTGGATTTCTTTTTGGGAAAAACACTTCTCATGTTGTAAGAGAAGTGTTTTCTCATATCACACACACATAAAATGGTGGGACCCACATATATATATATAATTAGCATTATATATATGTGGGTCTCACTATTTCATGTGTGTATAGGAATCTTCTTCTTTTCATACAACATGAGAAGTTTAAACCCCTTTCTTTATATGTAATTAACGATGTATATCTTGTGAGTAATTACTTAATAAGGACGTTTTTGTAACTTGGAAGGAAAGATTAATACACTGATGAATAATTTAAAATAGGTCTTATAAAAAGGATGGAAACAAATCTCGTAAAAGATTCATATAGAAAGAACTGGAAGAAATATTAATTCTTAAAGATGGATCCATTGCCGTTAAAGCTTGACTGTGAGGAGACTTGGAAGTCTATTAGATTCTGATTCTCATCCGGGAAAAAAGGAAGAATATTAGGTGGATTTAAAAAAAAAAATAGAAAAGAAAGAAAATGATGAGGAACAATCATGAAATAAGAATACCTAATAATTACTCCATCAAAAAAAACATAATTAAATTATTTTAGGGAGAGGCAAAGTGAAAATTTTAGGGGGAAGATAAGAATTTTTGGAAAAACAATTCTTGTTTTCATCTCTTCGACTCCCTTGATGCTATTAACATCCTTATGAGAAACTGTTCTACAGATCATCCCCTAAGAGATATTATTGGGAACACTAGAGATCTTTTGTATCGAGATTGGGAAGTGGAGCTTCATCACACTCCAAGAGATAACATCTCATGTACTGATTATATGGCCAAACAGGGTCATGACGTTACGGTTGATGCTGAGGTGGTTCTGGTCCCAACTATCCCTAGAGGTTGCCTAGATATAGCTTTGAAAGATCAACTATCATGTTCTTTTTAGTTTTCTATTTTCATGTATTAAGGGCTCGATTGTTACAATCTGGCTTCTGAACTCTTTTATCTAGCCTCGGCTTGCCTGTTTTATCCACACACACACACACAAAAAAAGCAAGGAGGGAAGAAAGTAGGAGCTGCTGGCCACTGTTGATAAAACTTGGTTTGTCCCTGATGATTAATTAAGTTCTAAATTTAACCCAAAAAAAAAAAAATAAGTCGGTTGCTTGTGCCTTAGCGGTACTAAGGACCCGTTTGGATCAAGGAAAAGGTAGGAATGGAAACCAAAAAAATGGAATGGAATGGAAAATGTTTTGCCTCAATGCGTTTGGTTCGCACTAAAAAAGAAAATGGGTTGATAGGAAATTTTTTGTCTGATTGGAAAAAAATTAAAGTAGGAAAATGAGGTAAAATATCATTTTGCTCTTAAGGATAAAATATTATTTTAAACCATAGAAAACCACACATTGCATACTCTTCCTCCCTCATCAGCAACTACTCTTCCTTCGCCACCATGGGGTTTGCATTTGAAAAATCTTCAATAGCAACAATTGGAAACAAAAGTAGGCCTTTGGGGTTTGGGTCTGAAAAATCTTTGCTACCATAGAGTTTGGGTCTGCGTTTGAAATTAGCTACAAAATTAAACCTTCATCAGCAACAATAAGATCTACAGCAACAAAAGTAGGTGGCGATTACGGTGACAACCATTGAAAAAGAAAGAGAGTGGTTATTTGGGAATTTACTACTGCCAAAAAATGGGTTCCTACAAATAATGAAAGGAAAAGATCACATGGATGAAGGAAAATTGGCCGCTGCCGGAAAATATTCTCTTGGAAAAATGGTGAACCAAACTGTGCCGCCAGATGGAAAATTTGATTTTCCTTTTCCCTCTCTTGATTTGCAGCGATTCAAACAGGCCCTAATTAAGCACCTCTCTTGAATCTCTTTTAGACATGAGGTTATGGGTTGTGATGTATGTGTGAGTTCCTTCCTCTTGATTAAGAATGACTGAAAAATCTTGTATATATATTTTTTTATATGGGTATGGGAGATGACATAATAATTGCCATCTACCATAATACTAGTAATATTCTTTGTTGGCTAGCGTCTTAGTAGCGCAGTGGCATGAGAGTTTGGCTCCCCTCTCCCATGTCCAGGTTCAAACCCCGCCCCCTCCCCTACTATGTATATCAAAAAAAAAAAATTCTTTGTTGCTTTCTCCTCCTCGACTATGTGCAAACATGTTTGGGATAGTTTTGGGGAAAATGAGTCATAGGATTAAAATGATTTTAAAATTGAATTGAAGTAACTTTACTTTTAACTTTTGGCTTTTAATTTTGGGAGAAATAAAAATACTTTTAAGCTTCCAAAATCTTAAGAGATGACTTCAATTTGACAAATGACATAATGGTGATGGGGGATGAATATGGAATTTGAATATTTGGATCAAGTGAATAAAGTGCCCACACTGAAACTTCACCATGTCCTCTTTCCTTCCCCACCCTTCTTTCTCCCTTCGTCACTCACTTCCTCTTCCTTTTCCCATTGTTCCAAAGCTTCCAGCGAACAGTAAGTCTCCGGTGGGTGCTCCTCTACCAGGGATGGAGGTTTCAAAACAGGACGAAGAAAAATCTCCAGAGCTCTGTTATAGGTGTTGTTCCTCTTAGAAAAATCTCCTCTGATCACAAGTGATATCTTCATTACCTTCAGAAAAATCTCCTCAGACAAAGAAGAAGAATAAAGTTCTGAATCGGGTTCAGAAAGTCGTGAACTTCATCGTTGTCCACAATGGCCGTCGAGTTCTTTTGATATGGCCGAACCTTATCCTTTTCCCGTTCCATCGTAATGTGCTTCATATGAGTTTGGAGAAATTTGGGAGCAGGATGGAGGCAGATGACAAGATCTGAAGCAGTGGGAGCCAGGAGGAACAATGGGAAGAGGAGGAGAGGGAGAAAGAGGGGTGGGATATTTTGATAGTTGATCATTACATCAAGCTAAGTCCATTTAGCAACTTCTATTCTAAAAAATGTTAAAGTAAATTAAGATTAGGTTTGTTTAACGTTTATTAGATTGATTACACAATTAAGACTTATATTTTCCTATAAGAAGTAGCAACATTTCTCAATTCATAATTCTTCAATTCTGTTTTTCCATTATTCAATAGAGAATGGCAAGTATAATCATGGTTAACAATGGTGTGAGAGAAGTGTCACCACTTACCATCCTTTTCATTTACCATTTTTACAGTGGGATAAAATTTTAATAGTTGAGATTCAATATTTTATAATAATATTATAATCACTAGTGCGAAAAGGCTAATTAATGACCGTTTTAATGACAATTATACGACTGTTTTAAAGGAGTCGTGCAGATGGAGTGTCGTAGAAAGTATAACATATACGACTGTTTTTTACTCAGCCGTTTAAATGAACCTAACAAAAAGGCTAATTAACGACCGTTTTAATGACAATTATACGATTTGTTTTAAAGGAGTCGTGCGAGATGGAGTGTCATAGAAAGTATAACATATACGACTGTTTTTTACTCAGTCGTTTAAATGAACCTAACGAAAAGGCTAATTAACGACCGTTTTAATGACAATTATACAACTGTTTTAAAGGAGTCGTGCATATGGAGTGTCATAGAAAGTATAACATATACGACTGTTTTTTACTCAGTCGTTTAAATGAACCTACAATGACAAATAACGACGACCTCTTTACAATCTTAGTTCTTTTAATATATCTCTTACTATGACTAAATTTCCAAGACTATTTTACAATTAACAGTCATATAAAGTCAAATTTATGATGACAGTTTTAGTACACAGTCGTCTAATATTGCCTAATCTATTGTTTAATGTAGCTTATAATGACCAATTACAAAGACATATTTAAATTCAACAGTCGTAGTAAGTATAATAACTACGACGGTTTAACTAAAGCTATCCTATATATTAAACGACTGTTTTTAGGTTATAGACATCTAAAATTCTGTAATTGAGTAAATATATAGCTTACAACGACCAATTACAAAGACAGTTTTTATTTACATCATTTGTAGTATGTATAATAACTATGACCATTTAAAAGTTGTCGTATATTTTAAACGACCGTTTTTACAGATAGAGACCTCTAATATAGCCTACAAAGATGAATTACAAAAACCCTTTTAGTTCACAACAGTCGTAGGAAGTATAATAACTATGACCGTTTACCCAAAGCTGCCTTATATTTCAAACGACTGTTTAAACAGACAGACATCTAATATTCTGAAATTTATCGGTTTCAACGGCGATTTACTACGACTGGTTTCTTAAATTCATCGGCAATATTACAAAATACAAATTAAATTTGTTTTTCTGTCCGTATCCTTATCTTTTTTTAGATACAAAACCAGAACAGAGAATAAAGAAAACTGGGTACACTACGTAAAAAGAAAACCTTATCAAACGTTAGGTAATAATAATCAGCCAATTCCCCCAGAACACAGAATAACGTAAATTGAGAGGCATCATATTATAACACCTTGCATACAAGGTGTGCACAAGTTCGTAAGTATTTCGACATATGTTTCTAAACCACTACACTACGTAAAAACAAAACCTTATCAGACGTCCTGCCTTTGGGTTGTGTGTCTCTTAGCACGTTCATGTCATCGAGTAGGGTTCCTCTTGACCAAAAATATCTGCGGGGAAATTTATGAACATATTAACATAAATCATTCAATTAAATCAAATAACGAACAATTCACTTACAGGAACAAAGGAACAAAGTATACACGTACAGAAATGTCTAGGTGACTGTCTTAGAAATTTTATATACGTATTTTTTCCTTTTATACAAGTTGTTGAGGTGATTGTCTCAAAAATCCCATTTGTTATCAGATCAGTTTATATAGCATGAGAGCCATCGAAATGTCTCTAATGTGTTTGAAGCCCAAATTGCAAAAAGTTTTAACCACGCAATCCCTTGTATTTTAATTGATTTATTTTGTCATTAATATTAAAATGAAAGAAATAAACAAAATAACATGTTAGAAAATCTTACTTTATGTGTTTTCCCATATTCCTTCGCAATGATCATTTTTAGCTGCATATTCTTCATCATCTACGAATTCCAAAACTTCACTCACTATTGGTGGATTTGTAGTGAAAGGTGGTGTGTCATCAAGATTCAAAATTGGATCACCATCATTCTGTTTTTTACTTTGGAATACAATGGACAATTTTTTATTATCGGGATCGGTGACATAAAATACTTGTTTCGCCCATCTTGCTAGGATAAAGGGCTCATCTTTATAACTAGCCATTTGAAGATCAATTGAGGTAATTCCAAATTTATCTATTTGCACATCATTATTGTTCACCCACTGACATTTGAATAAAGGGGCTGTCAACTTGGTGTAGTTAATCTCCATTATGTCTTTGATAACTCCATAATAGGCCATGGATGCCAATACGGGGTTTTTATCTTTCGAACTAGAAAAGTACATTGATTCAGCTACCACCGTCACCCCCACTATTTGCATAGTACTTCTATCATCCTGGCCTTTTGTGTAGAAAGAATACCCGTTTATATCATATGCGGACCAAGTGACAACTTCAAAAGAAGGCCCCCAAGCCAACCATTTGATTATCTCAAACACACTGGTCTCGTGCAAAACCTTTTCCTTGAACTACTCTATGAATGTCTTGTTTAGCTCGTTAGCTATCTGCCTGTCATTTTTCCTTGGATCTATCTTCTTTAAACTCTCTCTGTGTTCATCTAAGTACGGCTGAACTTCTTCCATATTAGTCAAGATATACAAGTCTACTTGCAACACCTCTTCATGTCTCATACTCTTCACTCTGAGCCCTCATGTTCCCTGATTTCTACCCTTTTCATTACGAGACTGAGTATTCGGTGTTGACATATATTCTTTGCAAAACTCCATAGCCTCTTCAACCACACCTCTTAATATTAAATATAAACATACATATAAATAAATGAACAATTGGAAAATGATCCAAAGGTAAAATAGAAGTGAAGAGGGAGTGGGGAGAGCAAGGTAAGTAGAGACACTACTTCCCCAGATGGGTTGTGGTCAAGTAATAACTTTTTAAATTTATCCACATTTAACACACAACATGAAAATAAGATCGACCTAATAAGAAACGAGGGTGAAATTTTATATTCATATAACAATCTAATTACGTAATTTATAAAATAGGATAAAAATATTTTTTTTTTTTTTTTTTTCTTTTATCTTATAAATATAATAAGAGCAGTAGTCCCAACAACCAGGTGGGGGGGGGGGGGGGGGGGGGGGAGCTATCAACACCTTTACTCTGTGCTAGAATGTTCCAAACTTCAAAAACAAAAAATTTCTTTTTCCGTAGTGGCGAGAGATGATTTTTAAAATGTGTAACATCTTAAATTGTGGGATTTGAAAATTGAAATAGTAAATAGGAAATTAAAGTATAAAATTTGGTCTCAAATAATTATGAAGTTAATTATTGAAAAATTAGAGAATTATTTTCCTTGTAATATAAAAAAAGTAGGATCAAGTGGGACTTTTTTTTTTTTTTTTTTTTTTTTTTTTTTTTTTTTTTTTTTTTTTTTTTGTAATTCAACAATACATATGCCCCACATACAACACTCCTTATTTTCTCCAACAACTCATTCTTCCTTTTGATTCATTTCGGCCCATACACTCAAGGCCCATAACTCCATGGAATACTCCAACCATTACCTTCATCCATTACTTTCTATTCATTAGATGAGGAGTAGTACAGTTGGCTAAGGCGTTGGCTTGGACTCCAAAAGGGAGGAGGTTCGATACCTGTTGGTCGATATGAGGGCCTCGTTGGTGGGTGATACGTAAATGCTCAGAACACTCTATGAGCCCAAGCATACCACGACTCGGTGGGGTACGGTGTCTACCTCCACCTAAATTTTTTTATATCAAAAAAAAAAAAAAAAAAAAAAAAAAAAAAAAAAAAAAAATCAAATATCCTTCTTGCAACTCATGGCCATAACTCCATGAAATACTCCAACCATTACCTTCATCCATTACTTTCTATTCATCAAGTATCCTTCTTGCAACTCATAGGTCCTCTCGTCTAAACACGTATCAGAAAGCCATGCTTCTCGAGCCTTGCATCATCCACCATTCCTCTAGAAGTCAGCAGCTCAGGCGCACACGACCCCCATATTCTCCCATATCTCTCGACTGTGTATCTCCTCGGATCGGTCCCCTAGCTTATTATATATTCACTACTCCTTAGCTTTCCTCCATCCACGTTGCTGTTTTCTTTTTTAAAAAAAAAAAAAAAAAAAAAAAAAAAAAAAAAACCAGAACTGAGTCTGAGTGAGAGAGAGAGACGAGGAAGGAGAGGGAGAGAGTCAACAGTGATCATTCTTCCTCTGTAAAACATACCGAAACTTTAATAAGGTTCAAGATCCAATAACAACTTTCAGTTGACAAGCAAAAGCAAATAGAACTCACTACAATGGTTAGTAACATATAGGTCAACAAGAGTAAGAGATATCCTCAGAATCAGGATCCATAATTCAGGTTATACCTTGGTAAATTAAACCTTTCTCATGAAGCCTCCTGACAAATGCCTCAATAACAGCTCCTGCAGAAATGGTTGGGCAAGGTATCAGTAAATGTAACAGTGAAGGTAAATAAAATGATACTCTCTCCGCTTCTAATTATAGGACACTTTTGTAATGTAATTTTACACTGCAAAAGTGTTACTATGATTAGGACCGGAGATAGCAGTACATTTTTTTAGTACTGAATTAAGATTGGTGAGACAGAGTAAGACATATTGAATATACAGTAAAAATAAAATTGAATAAATTAGAAAGACTATCAAAGTGCACCCAAATTATTTACTACATATTTAAATCATTCATACAACCCTTCAAAACGGCTTTATAACTTCATAGAATTGCTAGAGTTCCAATTAGTTGAAAACTGTCTTACGACTTAGCTGTTCATCTAGGGTGAAGTGCTCTCTAGTCCAATCACAAGAAGCACCAAGTCTCTTGATCTGATTTGTGATGGTTACACATATTTTATAAGGGCCCGTAATTTATTGGCGACGGAAGTACAATGACATTAAAAATTTTGCCCTTGATATTAAATAGGCAAATCCACCCAACGACCTAAATGAACGACAATTAGAAGCAGACAACGACTCACAATGATTTAATTATTACGTCCCTTATCAATCCACAAATATTATTATTAGCGTCCTTTTCAACATTTTTTAAACTATCTAACATCCAAAATCCCTTTTATAAAAAATACTTAAGAACATTTTTTTTTTATTTCCTTTTGACTCTTAATCTTATTTTGGGGAATATGAATGAGATAATAACAATTTTTGACGTAGTGCTTGATTATTGATCCTACACTCTCGCCTCTTCTTTTTCTTTCATTCTAAAACATATTAGTTGTGTCCTTCTTATAAAATCTCATTTATAATGTAAATTACATTAAAACCGAGATCTTGTATATGTATTTTATTAGAGATATTGTTGTATTTTAAATTGTTAAAAATTTGCGACGGAATAAAAATTCCGTTGCAAAATCTCTTTGTTAAATTGTTAAAAAAAAATTGTGACGGAATTTGTATTGCGTCGCAAATATTTTGTTATTCCATCACAAAAATCTGTTGCAAATCATCTGTCTTTGTTAAATTGATAAAAACATTTAGCGACAGAATTTTTATTCCGTTGCAAGTTGTGACAAATTTTGTATGGCGTCACAAATATTTTGTTATTCCGTTGCAAATCATCCATCTTTGTTAAATTGATAAAAACATTTGCGACGGAATTTTTATTCCGTTTGTATTCCGTTGCAAATATGTCTTATTCCATCACGAATCATCCGTCTTTGTTAAATGGATAAAAAATTTGCGACAGAATTTTTATTCCGTTGCAAATTATGACGGATTTTGTATCCTGTCGCAAATGATTTGGGACGGAGTTTGTATTCCATTGCAATTTGTGACAGAATTTAATTACATGCGCAATTTCGTTGCAAATTGAGACGGATTTTATTCCCTCACAAATTTTGTCACCATTTTAGTCTTTCCTTGTAGTGAGATAAATATATATATATATATATATATATATCACAATAAAGCATATTTTACATAGTGCTACTACTTACTAAACTCAAATTACTACATACATACACACACACGAAGCTTATTTTACGTGGTGTTAATATTTATTAAACTCCTAATTTAAAACGTTGATGCCATGCTTAATATTGGAGTAACCTCTAGGAGTTTAAAGTAGTTGTAATAATAATAATAATAATAAATAAATAAATAATATAATATAATAGTAATAAAAATAAAGATAGTAATAAATAAAAAAGGAAAATTAATAGTTATAATAGTTTTACTTTAGGACATTGAAGAAGTTCAAGTTTCTAACATCAGTGATTATATTTATTATATTCGCGAAGTTGGGTTGGTAACTTAATATCCAATTTCTTGTGTTTTTATATATACCTTGTACGTTCGTGTATTATGGATTGTTGAACGGGTTTGTCCAAGTTTATGTGTTTTATTCAAGTAGCTGTGAATTATTGTTTTTAAATGATAATACTGCATGCTTATTTTCCTAGCGCTAGGGATTCATGTTTGGGACTCGTAGCACTTGTGTGTGCTTTTGCCATTAACGATACATGTGTTGTGAGTTATGTAGTCGGAGTAAAGGTGTGTTTGATGAATGCTTTCTTTTTATTCTGCAATATATGAAATATTTGTTATGTATGATTTACGGTTTGAATGTGAGATTAATTGTTACTTTAGGATTCATCGATTACTAAATCTCGATGACACCTAAAGATCTAAGAAGATGTTGGATCGGGAGTAAGGCAATGCGGCTAGAGTAATTGAAGAAGACCATGAAGGAGGGGATTTAATTAAGTGAACTTCGTACTCTGATATTTTGGAATGTATTTGCTAACTATTCAAGTGACGTTAAATTCGGGATAATTGTATAACTAAAATCCTCCAACGGGATTAATCCTAACTATTTTTGGATTTTAAATTGTATCACGCAAATATTCCTCCGGAAATTAAAATTAACCAGCATATGTCTGGGCATATATTATTAGTCAATCATTCGTCCAAACGTTATGCATGCTTTCTATTGTGACTCACTCTAATCAGTTAATGCCTTCACTCTAATAATTACACATTAGTTAAATTAACAAGAAACCTAAAAATATAATTAGACATCATAATAAACTAGGAATTATTGGCGTTACAAAATGAACGATGACTTGTAACATTTTTTATTCTGGGACTTAGACATGCTTTGAAATGAACAATGACTTGTTACATTTTTAATTCTGGGACTTAGGCTCTTTACGCCCATCATAGTCTCTTCAAATTAAATAAGCCCCATAATTAAGTTATTTTAATCAATAAAAGAAAGGGCTAAAGGGAAGGTGAGAGCCATGATTCCTAAGTTTCTATATATATATAGAGAGAGAAAGAGACAGACACACACACAAATTTAAGGACGACAGGATTAAAATTAAAACACATAAAATAAAAATTTTATATAAATCTTTGGGATATATATACACACACACATACATATATATACACATATATATACACGTACACAAATTTAAGGACGACAGGATTAAAATTAAAACACATAGATTAAATTTTTATATAAATCTTTAGGAGCCTAATATATATATATATATATATTAATTAGGCTCCTAAAGATTTATATAAAAATTTTATTCTGTGTGTTTTAATTTTAATCGTGTCGTCCTTAAATTTGTGCGTATATGACAAATCAGACTATTAAATGATACGGATACCCACAAATCTTAGGGTAGGTTTGGTTTGAGGGAAGGGAAGGGGAGGGGAGAGAAAAAAAAATGAGGGGAGAAGAAAATAGGACCAAAATTCAGTGTAGTGGGTCCCACAAAATTTTTCTCTCCATCACCTTTTTTCTCTCCCTCCCTTCCCCTTCTCTCAAATCAAACCTACCCTTAAAGATCATAATCATAATATATACCTGATTTTTTTTTTTAAAAAGATTTTCATGAATGCCCATGATTTCTTTTTTCTTTTTTTGAGTTTCCTCTTTCGTCATTCATGAGTCTCTGCAAGCAAGTTGTAGTAAACTAAAAGGAATTATATAAAAGACAAATATATAACAAAATCATATAATCAGAAAAATAAAATAACAAGGAAATAGTTTTATAAAAAATAGTAGGCTAAAGTATAGGTTTGGTCCTTCATGTTTACTTACAGTATCATTTTAATCCCTTAAGTTTGTAAAGTGCACATTTGGTCTTTTAATGTTAAAACCGTTAAGGTGACTTAACGGAAAATTTTGACTCAACAATTTTAAACGATGATTATACAATTAAATGCTTGATCAAGCGTGTTTATATGTTAGTATTTTAATAAATTGATATTTTAAATCCTATTAATTGAAAATATTCAATCTCTATAGACTGCATTTTACGGTTTTTTACCGTTCATAAAAATTAAATATATTCTTTTGTCAAAGAAGATTAAATATTTTTTAATTAATAGGATTTAAAATATTAATTTATTAAAATACTAATGTATAAGCATGCTTGATGGCATTTAATTACAGTTATAGCTTAAAATTATTGAGTCAGTGTTTTCCGTTAAGTCAAACTAATGGTGTTAACATTAAGTTGAGTCAGTGTTTTCCGTTAAGTCGGACTAATAGTGTTAACATTAAGGGATCAAACGTGTGCTTTACAAACTTAAAGACTAAAATGATCTAGGCGAAATATAAAAGATCAAACGTATACTTTAGCCAAAATAGTAAAGCATTGTTAGATCTGGAAAAGAATCATTCTAACAAAAGAATATTTTTAGACAAATGAATGGTGTTTCAGATATAATTACATAAAATATTTTTTAATTTTAATAGTGGACGGTAGAGTAATATATTTAAAATAAGAAAATGTTAAAACACTAACAGACACTACTAATGACGAAGCTTCGTGGAGGGATGTTCCTTTTATCCCTTGATAAGAGTTGGTGGAATATTCGCTACAATTTCAACCCTTCGTTCCTTTCAGTTCTGTGAGATCTCTCTCTCTCTCGTTCCTTTCAGTTCTGTGAGATCTCTCTTTCTCTTCGCTTAGTCATGGCACATCGAGCACCATCTTCTTCTATTGCTTACAAATGGCTTTATGATGTGTTCCTTAGTTTTCATGGTGCTGATACTCGCTTAGGTTTCATCAGCCATCTCTATGAATCTCTGCATCGAAGTGGAATTCACACCTTTATTGATTATAAAATCAGGGACGGAAAAAACATCACACCTGCACTTTTCAAAGCTATTGAAGAATCAAGAATAGCCATCATTGTTTTCTCAGAAAACTATGCAAACTCGACATTTTGTTTGCAAGAACTTGAAAAGATTGTTGAATGCTTCAAGGAAGAGAGTCGGTTGATATATCCTGTATTTTACTATGTGGATCCCTCAGAACTACGACGTCCTAGAGGAATTTATGCAAAAGCGTTGGCTCGACTAGAGAAAAGATCCAAAGATGAGAGGCACAACGTGGAACAATGGAGGCAGGCTCTGTTTCAAGCTGCTGACTTCAAAGGCTGTCATCTCAAACCTAAGTATATATCTCCTCACTCTTTTTCTTGTTATTTTTCAATCTGACCACAACATACACATACTATGAGCCTATTTGGCATAGCTTCAGAAGCTAAAAAAAGCTCAGCAAAAGTAGAAGCTAGATTATTGAGTGTTTGGCGTAAACTTCAGACCTTGATGGATTTCAGACCTTGAAGTCACTTTTTTTATGAAGCCACATCTCCTTACTTCAGATCTTGAAGCCACTTCTGCCACCGTTATCCCAAACACAAATCACATCAAAAAAAGTCTATCAGAAAAAAAGTCCATCAAGAAAAGTCCATAAAAAAAACAAAAAGTCACTTCTACCACCGTTATCCCAAACGGGCCCTATATGATGTCCAACAAGAAAATGAAGGCTCAGTCAGTGTGGTTCCCATTTTTGTCGGCCTAACACGATTTTGGTGAAATATGTTGATTACTTCTTAGAAAAACTCATTTAAAAACATGTTTTTAATTTTATTTTCCTTTAAAATGGAAACAGTAACCAAGCACGCCATATTCCCCCATTATGCAAAGCGGCTTACTTCCATTAACTAGCTAGAACACCATTAATCCATAAAGGTGGGTAACAATACTTAATTATATTTATCATTAATATTAATCCATTAACTTGCTATTTTTCCGATAAGCGGGATTGGATTTAAAATAATGCTTAAAACACTTTCATATTTCATTATTTACTATGTGAGGAATATTGAAACTATATCTTATTGAAACTAAAAGTGAGCTTCTTACAAATTGGCCAGGATTGCAAATGAACAAGAGTGTATTACGAGGATCACTTGTGAAATTGCTGTTAGGATTAACTTAAAGCCTTTACATGTAACAAATTATCCGGTTGGAATTGTGTCTCGAGCGAAGGAAGTCATCTCTTGTTTAGACCTTTGGTCCACTAAGGAAATTAAAATGATAGGAATTTGGGGAGCTGGTGGAATAGGTAAATCAGCTATTGCAAGAGCAGTATATAATTCCATTGCCGATAATTTTGAAGGCTCATGTTTTCTTTCTGATGTAAGAAAACAATCTAAAATGCCAAATGGTTTGTCACATCTTCAAGAGAAATTATTGGGTAGATTAGTCATGGAGAAAGATCTCAAATTGGGTGATTATCATGAAGGTATACCAATAATAGAACATAGGCTTAGTCAAAAGAAGATTCTGTTGATTCTTGATGATGTTGAAGAATCAAACCAAATAAAAGCACTTGCTGGAAGTTGTGATTGGTTCGGTTGTGGAAGTAGAATAATCATCACCACTAGAAATAAGCAATTATTAAAAAGTCATGGTATTAAAAGCATTTATGATGTCAAGGAATTAAATAGCAAGGAATCTCTAAAGCTGCTTGCTTGGTATGCCTTTAAAAATGAAAATGTGGATTCCAACTATATGGAGGTTTGCAAACGTGCAACACACTACTCTTGTGGCTTTCCATTAGTTTTAGAAGTTCTTGGATCTAACTTGTACGGTAAAGAATTCAGTCAATGGAGTTCCGCATTGGATCAATTTAAAAACATACCAGATAGAACAGTTTTGAATGCCTTGAAATTAAGCTTTGATATGTTAGAAGAAGTAGAGAAACAAGTTTTCCTTGACTTGGCTTGTTTTTTCAATGGTGAGAAATCAACACATGTCAATGATATGCTGCTATGTATTCATGGAATCCAACAAGAATATGCTACTGGAAGCCTTGTTGATAAATCCTTTATAAAGCTTGAACAAAATTGTATAACAATGCATGACTTGATAGAAGACTTTGGTAAAGAGATCGTTCGACAAGAATCATCATATGAGCCTGGTGAACGTAGCAGATTGTGGTTCTATCAAGATATTCTTCATGTCTTACAACAAGATACAGTAAGATCACGAATATGATGTTCATTTTCTCTAAAAGTCCCTAATGATTTATAATATCTATGTTTCAAAATTTATTGTGTGATTTTCATTTTTGGTAGGGGACAAATAAAGTTAAAGCCATAATTCTAGACTTACCAGAAGGTATAGAAGTACAATGGAGTGGAGAGGCATTCATGAAGATGAAAAGTCTCAAAATGCTTGTGATAAGAAAAGCATGCTTCTCAGAATGTCCCAAATATCTTCCAAATAGTTTAAAGTGGTTGGAATGGAAAGGGTATCCATTCAAATTTTTACCATATCATATGAGCCCAACCGAACTAGTCTATCTTGACTTGTCTTACAGTTATTGTGAATGTCTCCAACCAATTAATAAGGTGAGTATATAAGTACTCGATACCTTTTTTTTTTTTTTTTTTTTTTCATTTCTTTGCCTAATTCTGAAAGTAAATTCTTGTTTGTTTTGTAGAATTTTATCAATTTAAGCCATATGAATTTAAGAAATTGCAAATTTCTACAACAAATACCAAACTTATCTGGAGCTTCTAATCTAAGAGAATTATGGCTTGATGGTTGCACGGATTTACTTGAAATTCATGATTCAGTTGGATGTTTACTTAAACTAACAGAATTGAGTGCTATGGGATGCAAAAAATTGAAGATTTTGCCATCTTGCCTTAGGCTATCATCTCTTAAACATTTCAACCTTATCGGTTGTTCAAGTCTTCAAAGATTTCCTGAAATATCAGTCATGATGGAAGAAATTCGAACACTTGATTTAGACAGGACAGCAATTATTGAATTGCCGTCTTCAATTTGCAATCTTACTGGACTTGAAATGTTAAACGTGGAGGAATGTCGGAATCTTAAGCAGCTACCATCTAGCATTTGTAAATTACCGAAGCTTTGGAAACTAACAGCAGATTCGTGTGAAGAAATGAATCATTTTAAGATGTGTGAAGGTAGAGATGAAGCCAGCTTAGATTGCTCAAAAATGTCATCAAAAATGACACATCTTCATTTCTCAAACTGCAATTTATCACATAACTCTCTTGTCTTCTGTCTTTCTCACTTCACTAAAATAGTACATTTAGATCTAAGTTTCAATAATTTCACAATTCTTCCGGAATGCATCAAAGAACATTGCAATTTGAAATATCTTTTGTTGGATAATTGCGATCAACTTCAACATATTGGAGGGATGCCACCAAACCTGGAAAAATTTAGTGCCATATGTTGCACATCATTGACTAAGCTATCCAAAAGCAAAGTATTGAAGCAGGTATCTCCCCCCATCCTCTTTCTATAACTGTATTCTTGTATTACTTATGTGTTAGTCATTGACTTTTCTTTTCTTGGCAATATGCAATTGGCAGGCATTCAACTTTCAACCTGTGAAAAGAAATTTTATTTTTCCCGGAAGAAAATTACCAAAAAGGCTCCATTATTGTAGGCGGGGAAGTTTTGTGTCCTTTTGGGTTCGCAATGTGTTCCCAAGGATACTTCTTTGGATTCTTGTCAAAGATGAACAGGATTATATCTACAATTGTCAATTCTCAGCGCGCACCAACGAGTACACCAAGCTGGATATTTCTTCTAAGTGGCATTTTCTGTCAACAATAAAGACTAATCACATATATATGTGTGATATGCAAAGCATGATTCAAAGTGAACTCCCCCTTGGAAATAAATGGAATGAAGTGAATGTTTCCATTGAGAGCAAAACACAGGAAATAGCAGTCGTAAAAGAAATTTATTTTGGAGTTTATGCAGACAATCTACAAAGTAGCTTTGAAAATATTCAATTCGTGGACCCTATACGATGCATTATTGATCACAACTTGTTGCAAAATATACAAGGACAAGACGATTTGGAAGAACTAGAGGAAGACATGAATTTGGATTTAAACTCCACAAAATCTGCAGGGTTAATAGAGAACCCCATGCATTATCGAGGTATATTTTTTCCTTCCCCATCTTTTTATGTTGCCATTGATATTCTTATTTTTCACAGCTTGTAACTTCAATCCATCATTGACTTATTTCTTTATATTTCTATACTCATTTTTGGAAGAACTAAAAAAGAATATACTTTTAATAAAAAGAGAAAGGAAAACATAAAGGAAGTTCGGTGACTTTTTAACAAGGGAAAAGGGGAATTTACTTTGTAAATGTTTCTCTTTACTCTATCATTTTTCTCGGTCTTCTTCCTCTTTTCATTTTCCCCCTTTCTCAATCTCCTTTTGACCTTTTCCCGTCTCTGTCAATAGATCCCTCCCCCTCCCCAAACACACTTCCTTTTCCCTGGTATAGCGGTGCGCCAGTTTGGAGGATATAAATGTTATACCCCTACCGGTCTCGCCCTTTTCGGGTGACGGGTTAGAGAGATTCCTTTTTATTTAATCACCCTCCCTTATTACTTAATCCAATTAACTTAACACAGAGTTAGCACAGCAGAGCACAAGATCTGGTTGGACAAGTTTAACATACTGATAAACATCTATAAGTCAAGTGGCAAATAAGTCCCCGAAGGGTTAATACAGTCATCCAAGTTAAGTACTGTTCATAAACAACAATTATCCAAAATACAAAATACAAAATGAGATAGGGCATCCCCTATTTTCTTCAATTCACTGCTCCACGTCCTACCTGCTTATCGCCTTCAATTGCTACCGTCTTACCCCTGCTTCTCAAAATAGTCTGGAGTTCAAGGTTGAACCCCAGAGTAACTATTAGACTCAAATACAATATGTATGCAATGCATGCAATGCAAATCACAATCAGGAAGTAACATAAACCTGCCTCTTGGCACAACAAACCGGCATGTATCACCTCCGCAGGACCGCCTGGTCAAGACAAGCCCCCGGAACTATCAGCGCTAAGGGCCTCGGTAGTCAGGGCTGTAGTCCCCTACCAACCCCTTGAGGCCTCAGTAGCCACCTATGAACACACAGTCACATAGGCCCTACCTACCTCATATACCTCGGACTTTAGCAGCACCCCAAGGACACACAATCCCTTAGGCACTACAGCCCGTACATGCCCTCGAACTTAGCAGTAACCTAAGGACACACAGTCCACTAGATACTACAGCCCGACATACCTTGGGCTTCAGTAGTAACCAAAGGACACACAGTCCACTTGGTACTACAGCCCAACTCCTACATCATGATAAAGCACACATACAAGAGCAACATAGAGTATGCAAGTCAACAGTTACTACCTGGCACTTCCTTAGAGTGGTGAACTCTTCTCTTAGTGTCGGGGATGCATCCTACATGTGAGAATACCCTAAATACAACCAAACACTATGCTATCAATTACATATTCAAACTCTACTTCAAGTTTCATGAAATTCTCATAGCACCAGAATTTTCCATATTTTCTGACCCAACTTTGATGATTTTTAATAAATTCTAGAAACATTGTATTGACATGAAATCAGTTTCCTTATAATCCTTAGAATTTCTATTTTATAGGAAAAATAGTCACCAAAGTCATATGGGTTCAAAACTCATCCTTATTCCCAAATGTTAGCCACTGGTCCGAGAGAAAAATCCTGTTTTTAGGTTATTTTCAACTTAAAATATCTCTCGGTTGGAAGCTCCAAATGACAAAAAAAATCACAGGGCAGAAATGAAGATAACTTGGTTAATCATCGCTGCCCAAAAACCGAAAGAACCGACAAATTTTCGTATAATAAAGACTTAGGTTTTTAGAGTTCAGAAAGAGGTGATCCCACTTGACCCTACACAAAAACACCCTCTGGACCCATTGAAGACCCTGAAAATATGAAAAACCTACTGAATTCCCACAAAACACCACAGGGCAGAAATGAAGATAACTTGGTTGCCGGTTTAGGGATTTACCTCGGAATGTCAGTTGCGTATGGACTTCTTCACCTCCTAGACTGGAACCTTCAGCTGAGCACTCTCCCTTTCACCTTGAGCTCATGGTTGAGGTGGGGAAAATGAAGGGAGGAGTTCCCTATTTATAGGCTCCAAGGGTGCAACCTTTTGTCCAACTTCGGTTATTGTCCATCGGGTAAAAGGGTGTTTCGGATTAAATTAACATTTCCCTTGCTTTCTTCTCAAGTCTTCTAGAGTCCTCCATGGCAGATTGTGGCGCATTCCAAGGCCCAAAAATGAAATCCAGATTTTCCCCTGGGGTGGCCCCTGAAATTGCTTGTTGTAGGTTTTAGGTGTAGGGGCAAAATGGTCATTTTGTGTCACTCTTCTTCCAAGGTTGTGGGGCCCACAAAATCTGCCCTTAAATATGCCATAATTTCACTTTCTGAGTCATAATTACATGTCATTCTGATGTCGTCTCAATTTCAAAATATGTGGTCCAGATTTAACCGGGTTATTTTATTCGTTCTCTCTCATAATTATGACTTGATGTGACATTCTCTCTCTTCATTATTACATGACAAGACCATTTCTCTCTCCTCTGGCCCACTGAAATTTCGCCCCTTACCAGTATCATGGGCCTAGGCTCGACTCTGGGAAATCCTAACCGGTCCCGCTTAGCTCCGTTTGCGGGTTACACTTTTCCTCGTAACAGGTGCCCTTCAACTGGACTTGTGTGGGCCTGGATCATCAGTCCTTTCTCCCTAACCACAAGGGATCCGAATTTTAGTGTCTTGGAGGGTAAGAAACCCATATTCCCGTACTTCAGATCCACCTCGTAATGCGTGCTACCGGCCGGTAATCCAACTTTTGGCCCCGAAGTGCCACGCGTCTGACGTAGCACTACTACCCTTGACTTCTCCTTCTATACTGGGTCCAGACACGTGTTCCCTCTCTTCTCCTTGGTTGAACACGCATTCCTTGTCCCATAATGTTCTTTGTCTCTTATCCATTATACTGGTTACAGCTTCGAGATTACTTTGTGCACAAGTTACCTCTCAACTGGTCAAGGTTTCTTCTTATTTTGATTTAGTAGTTCCTCTTTTTTATCATGACCAATGGTTTTTCATCTTAGGGCCTTTAAAATAATTCATGCCAATATTTACAGAAAATAAATACTTCGAAATTATCTCAAAGCTTCATATTGCTATGTAAACTTATACTGATACAGGCATTACAAAAGTAGGGGCGTTACAATAAATAATGAAAAATTACTATTAACGTTGCTACAATTGTGGCCATCACAACTTTAGCTTTAGTATATATAGTTAACATGTTACAAATGTTTATGTTATTATTACTCTCCTAACATTGTTTCTTAATATTTATTTCTATTTTGATGGACAGAGAGAGAGATTATTAACAAGCTTCAACCTTGGGATTTAAGATTTTTGGAAGTTGCAGGCTATAAGAGCACAACATTTCCAACTTGGTTAGGAAGTAGCTCCTACAACGACTTGACTGAGTTGCGCCTGATTAACTGCCAAAACTGTTGGAGAATTCCTGCCCTAGGGCAATTACCTGCTCTAAGGGACTTAACTATTGAAGGATTACAAAGTGTGGTGGCTGTTGGTTCTGAGTTTTTCGAGGGACATTATTGTGCTTCACTTATACCGTTTCCATCCCTTGAATCTCTTAAATTTGTACGTATGATCTCCTGGGAAGAATGGCATTCAATTGATATGGAAGCTTTTCCTAAACTCCACACACTTCGCTTTGATAACTGTCCCAAATTAATTGGAAATTTGCCTCTTCAATTTGTTTCTTTAGAGTGTCTGGAAATCTTAGCATGTCCACTGCTTGCTTCGCCTATTCCAAAATATCCAAAAATTCAAGAGTTACATATAATTACAAGTCAAAATGTAGTGTTGCAAGAGCAAGCATTGCCACCTTCCCTACGCTTTCTAGAATTTTCAGATGCACGAATGTTGGAGACTCTGTCTGAAAAGTTGCATATTGAACATTTAGCTCTCCGAAATTGTTCTGATGCGGTGCCACTTTCAGTGATTCATTTGCCCCCGTCAGCAGTGGAAAAGCTAACTCTAGCAGATTGTGAAAATCTCAAGTTTCTTTTGATTTCAAAGGCACCTCTTGTTCATCTGCAAATTATTTGCATTTACAAGTGCAAGTTTCTGAAGTCCTTGGATGACATGGAACGTCTTCTCCCAAATTTAAAACAGCTATGCATAGTAAGATGTCCAGAAATGGAGCCATTTTCAGCAGGGTCCTTGCCATCCAGTTTAGAACAACTTGAGATAATAGAGTGTGACAAGTTATTATCAAGTCATACAGAATGGCATCACCTTCCAACTATCACTCAGCTTCTTATCTCTACTACATCTGACACATTGCATTGTAGGGGGCTTCAACATCTAACCTCTCTTCAAGAACTGCGAATTTCGGATTCTCCCAAGCTTGAGACAATAGAAGGAGGAATGATGCCTCCTTCTCTAGGAAGGCTCATCATTTCAGGTTGCTGTCTTCTCGAAGAACGATGCCGCAACAAGGATGAGGAAATTTGGCCCAAAATCTCCCACGTTCCCCACATCAGTTTAGATGGCACGGATTTAAGGTGCGCTGATACGATCCCTCATTCGAATTACTAGTTTAATGCTCCCTCCATCCTTAAATATAAGCTTCAAACTTAAGAATATGTTTATCCCAAAATATAAGCTTCATTCTGAGTTTGACAAAGCATTTATTGTGCCTTTTCCAACTTTACCCCTTAATTGTATTTGTTGCATCTATTGTTTCTCACTCTTATCCTCTTTATAAATAAAGACATAGTTGGAAAAAAATACATATTTAATGTTCTTAACTAATTTTAACTGTTTTCTTAATAATCGCAAATAGATTATTTAATTTAAAGCTTATATTTAGATACAGATGAAGTATTCAGTATTACATTTTGTATATTGCATGCAGGTAGCAGACAAGGTAGCTAGTGCTTCCATGTCAAATGTTCCTCAGTGTTTAATAATATGATTAGCTGAATCCACAAAAATTATTGATATCTCTTCATGGGTAGACAGATTCGTTCGAGTGAAATTAACTTCTTTGACTCTCTTTTCTTATTTTTAGTACTTTCAACCTCTTGAAGCATGCATGCCTTTCCTTTAATTTGCTGGAAATTTTCTCGCTATTTAATTCTTCATTGACTTCTGCAAATCCGATGACTTTTCATTTAATTGTTCTTATATATGCTCTCTTCCAAGTCAATAAGTTACTACAATTTTTTCAGGTGCTTTTTAAAAAAGGATTCTATTTATTGTTCCAGATACATATCATTCAAAATTCTCTGTCCAATTTTGGCAGGGACTTGAAGCCAGACATAAATGCAGGCCAAAGCATGCGTTGTGATCTTGTGTTGTTGGTAGTTTTCGTACTTTTATATTTTTTCATATTTCTTCTCTGTATCGATTTGATATTATCAATTATGGAATAAATAATGTATGAAGGATATATTATTATATCCTATAGTGGCTGTCTATTAAGCCCACTTTGTGTATATTATATGTGGGGAAGTCCAATATAAATATTAAATAACCCTCATGTAAACGAGAAGTATACACACTGATGGATTTAGTTTCCCTGCCTATCCAAAGGATAGGCAGGGAGAGCCTATCCCATCTGGTCCGTCCAGATGGGATTTAAACGGTCCAGATTTATTTTTTTTTAGTTTTTATTTTTTCAAAATAAATTATTTTAATGGGTAGAGAATCTAAAATAAAGATAATTTCTCAACTAACATTTTTTCAAAAAATTATTTTTTTATCCAAAAAAGTAGATGTTTAAAAAAATAAAATCTGATCGTCCAGATTGCATCTGGACGGTCCAGATGCTCTGGGCGCTTGGTGCCTATCCAAAGGATAGGCACCGAAACGCGGTCCCACACACTGATACACTATCAATAAAAATTTCCTCCTCCTTCCTCTGGATTTCTCCTTCTCTGTATATTTTCTTCAGTTTCATAACACGTTATCAGCACGATCTAACTCATCTGATCTTATCTCACCGCTACAATGGCACCACCGTCCGTCGCCGCTGTTTAAAGTAAAGCACGTTGAGTTTTCCCCGACAGTGAAAGCCCCGGGATCCGACAAGAGCTTCTTCCTTGGCATAGCCAGGGAGAGAGGCCGAGAACTGGAAATAGACCATCCTTCCACTACCGTCCTTCACGTCACCGACGGTCTGAGAAAGAGACAGAGCATCAGCGAAACCAGATTTGAACCAGCATTAACGAGAACCAGAGCTTGAGAGAGCTTTAGATCGAACCTTCAGACCGTCTTCTCCCCCTTGGCCGGAACTTTCTTCCATCACTGTCGGAGGAGCTTCACCGTTAGACCCTCGTCATTTCCGCTCGGGGATGGAGATTTTTCAGCAGAGGTGACGCATCTTTGCCTCTTTTCTATTTTTCTAAAAAAAATCTTAATGGTTTTTTTCTTCTTTTGTTATGATTCCATGATGGCTTGGAGATATTAGAAATTTACTTGTACAATTTGAGTTCTCCGTTAGTGGAGCTTTTCTCTGAACTACTTTTCATCTCAGTGGACTTCCATCTCATCTTCTCAAAGTTTGTATCAACCTGTTATTCAGTTAAAACCTCTTTCACATATTCTTCAATTTCCACTCTTTTTGTGGTGCTGCTAAACTATTGTTTTACATTCAACTGGGAAGAAAGTAATGAGTCAGCCAATTAGAGCATTGCTCATGGGTTTCCCAAATAAGTTTGAAGACAGGTCACGTCTACTTGGATTGGGTGCAATTCCTGTATGAAAGAATTTTCAGAATCTGTTGTGCTTGCAGGCCATGCCATGTTCATAAAATGAATCGACAGAGTTTTGAGGTTGCTACTTATATATGTCCATGCATGATGAAGTATGAAGAGATATAAAGAAATAGAAGAATGCGCTGATGAGCGCCATTTGTCATTGGCCCTAGGATCAACAATCAAAAATTAAGTAAGGATTGTGTATAGGAAAATTTTAGAGTTTGTTGTCTCTTCTCATTGAGCCTTTTATTAATTACTATTTCCGGTCACAATTATAAAACTTAGTTGAGTTTTTTGGAAAGATTAAGGAAGTTAAATAAATTATTTAATCATTTTATATATATGTTGTGTATCTTTAGATTATATATTAGTTTATTAGTAAAAATAATTAGTTTTGAGGAAAAAAATATTAAAAAAATACTCTAAAATAATTTAATTAGTTTCCTTAATCTCTCCAAAAAGGACAACTAGATCTTATAATTAGGACCGGAGAGAGTACTAAGTAACCTAAATGCCATATAAATATAATAAAACGAGGGGAAATTGGTTTTGATTTTTCAAATTAATAACTAAAAGAAGAATACAATTTAATTAAAAGCTAAATTGTTGTTTTTTTTATGTTTTTTTTTCATAAAAATGAGAATGAGTGAATGAAATTGTATAATGTGGAAAATATGAATAATGAGTATTCTTGATAATAAAGAAATAAGTATTCTTGCTCAAAAATATCATGGGAGTTAAAATTCATTAAGTTTCAACAAAAACCTCAAAAGAACACTTAAATCCAATATTCTCAATTAATAGTATCTCCTCCAAATATAGCTAACTAATATCTCTTGAGAAATTGTTTAGAACCACTTAATGTGTAATTGAAATGGATAACTATAACTTATTTCCTCTTGATATGAATGTGATAACACGAGACTCAATTAATCCAAGTCAATCACATTATCTAACAATAATATGTAGATAACACAATATCAAAAGTATATATATAAATTCAACCAGCTACAAAAAAATCCAATCCACTGACATAATTAAGTTCAATCCACAAGACCATCCAAATGGTAATCAAGTCTCAACAGTAACAGTAATAATGATAATCCCAAAACTTAGCCAATCAAAATATACAAATAACAAAAGGAATTGAAATAGACAAACTCCCCTAGTTCTTTAACCTCAAGCACCAAGAAGCAAAGCGAATTAACTACACATAGCAATCAAAGAACCCCACACAATCTGCAAAACTCAACCAGCCATGAAATTGAGATCTCCGGAAACTGCAGAAGAACTCGACGAAATCCTGAAAAAGTCTCGCCGGAAAATTGAAAGACTCACCGGAAAACCCATAGACTTGCCGAAAATCACAGAGAAGAGCCGACGAAAGTCTGGATGGATGAAGAAGGTTGATGAAGCCAGTGGAGAGAGAGAGGTTGTGGTGAAGGCGACGGAGGTCCGACGGTAAAGCAGTGATGGAAGAAGGTTCCAGCGAAGGTGAAAAACAGAGGAAGTACACCAGAGAGGGGTGAAAGAGGTTAAGACAGTGGTAGAAAGTGAAGATGATGGTGGTGCACGAGGTGGAGAGGAAGGTCCGAAGGTTCGATGTCCGCGGCACTTCTGGTCAGCTCTGGTTGGTTCCCTGTCGCGTGACCTTCTCTGAAACTCTCCTCCTCATGTCACCGATGACGATGGAGATCAGAGCAAAGGTCACCGTCGACGAAGGTGGAGGGGGTGAAGGTTAAGGTCCGGTCCGGTCCAAAACTCAAGCGCTCTCAAGCTCTGGTGTGTCTTTGATGCCGCGGCGCTATAAAAGTGTCGAAGAAGAAGCATACGGAAATTTTAGATGAGGGCAGGTCAAAACGCAACAAATCTGTTAACTTTATAAGTTTATGGAGAGACTAAACTCTAAAGTTAGAAACTTTTGTGGGGTCAAAATGTAATTTTTAAAAATTCTAGATTCTTTTCTATCATTTTCTCTGGCCCTTTTTCTTCACAACATTTTACAAATTCTCCAATTTTCTTCTAACTGAGAAAATCAAGGAGTTAATTTTCCACATTATTCAATTCTATAATTCTTTATTGTTATCAAGGAGCTTTTTATTTTCATTCCCTAGGTTAAACTAAATGATAGAAAACATGATTAGAAATGGGTTTTAAAATTGATTTTCTCTAAATCAAAATTCATGAAAACAAAAATATTTCTTTTTTTTTTTGGTATTTTTGGAAAACAATAAAGATTTGCTTTGGATTCAAAATGATGATATGATAAAATGAGTCTTGGTAGCAAATTTGGTGACTTTCCTAGCTTCTTAAAATATTTTGGGAACTAATTTTGCATCAAGTCAAATTAAAACTCTAAGTACATTAGGTTCAATCTTCCTAATTAATGATTAATCCGACAATTGCATTCATAGTCATCTCTTAAATAAATTTTTAAAAAATCATTTAATGTGTGTTTGAAAACTATATTAATGCACTTACTTCCTCTTCCTCTTAACTAAGAGCACAATCGCGATACTCAAATTAAAATAAATCCATCACACACACTAATAATCACATAAAATGTATAACTTTTTTTTTTTTTTTTTTTTGAACAATACATAAAATGTATAACTTCATTAATTCAAAAGAAAATAAGTTCAGCCAATGTAAAATTCAACATAAGAGTAATCCGTCATGGAGAAATAATCACTCATCTAATTCCAACAACAACAAAAACATATCAAAACAAAACTAATCGAAAAAGAAAAAGAAAAAGAATATGATACAAGAATTGAATTAAGCTAATAGAAAATAATGAACTCTCCTTTGTAGCACATTAAAGCTGGCCACTTTCTCTACTACCAATACTCAATTAAATCAGCCACTCATAAACTTGATCAAAACATTGAAAATCCATAAGAATGACTGAATCTGAAAGGAGGAAAAGAAGAAAAGAAGAGCTCACCGGAATCCACGAGTACTCCGTCGGAAAATTAAGAGTCAACCGAAAAACCGGAAATCTTCACTGAAATATGGAATTATTGCTTGGAAACACAAAGAACTCGCCGAAACCGAGATAAAGCTCTTGAGAGAGAAGCTGAAGATGAAGGTGGTGGTGAGGACGAACAGAGACGTTGAAGGTGACAATGGAAGCTTCGGTCGAAGCTATCTGGTCTGGTGGTGGCCAGAGATTGTCTCTCTTTCAACACCACCACCATCTATCCTCTCTCTCTCTCTCTCTCTCTCTCTCTCTCTGCGCCTCATCTTAAACTCAAGCTTCAATATCAGTGTTGTTAAAATGTAGAGTCTACGTAGAAACAAGAAGGGTGAGCAAAAACGTAAAATCGGAAAACGTAAACAAAACGTAAGAGTTTACTACATACTAAAAAAGAAAAAAAAATCCAACTTATATAAAACCAAAACACACCAATACATTAAATTCATCACAAATTTAAGTCCAAACACTCGGGAAATAATTAAGTTCATAATTTAATGTGATTTTTCATAATTAAATTAGGATTCTTAATGCATTTTCTTGGAAAGTGTAGTTATACCCCAAAAATATTTCAAACTTTTCATTTTAGTCCCTCCTCAGAACTTTGAATTCTTGCATTTTAGTCCCTTGGTCAAAACGCACGTTTTGACCAAGGGATTAATTAGGTCATCTTCTTCATCGAGTGACCGAGAGGCCGAGACAGAGACCCGATCACGGAGCGCCGCGAGGTGAGAGTCGAGCTTTGACCTTCGACCTTCGATCCTTCCTTCCTCCACATTCCTCTAAGTCTCCGCTTGACCTCCACCTCACCACCATCGCCGCCGACGACACGAAACAGAGGGGCAAGAACGCAAAATCTGGTGACCACTAGTCTTTGCGAGTTAACACACCGTGTTAACCAATTTTACTAAGTTGACACGGCGTTTCAACCGTGTCAACTCAAAATCCGTTCCTACATCTGTTTCAACACGATTTCTGGCCAAAAAATGTAGAAACCGATGACTCTACGTTTTTAAACGGTGTTTTAACAACACCGTCCGGTATGGATAGAAGTTCTTGCGGTGCTAAAACTCGGGTTTGGTTTTGTACGTAAAATTGCCAAGCTCTATCGATTTTGAGCTTCAACGGTAGTGTTTGGAGAAGGTGAATATCATCAAAGCTCACACCACTCAAGCTCGGTCTCTAAACTCCCTTCAGTTCGAACTCTCCCGTATGTACAGGCTTCCCTGACGCTCTTTGTCGTGGTCGATTCCTTTTTTGTCACTCACGGTGCTCTCTCCCTCCTCCCAGTCTGTATTCCTCTCCAACAGAAATCAAGTGTCCATATGGCCTAATTGTTCAGTGGTCAAAAACGCAAGTTATGACAAGGGCCAATCTTCAAATTTCAAAGTTCATATAAGGGCTATAAGGAAATGTTTGAAATTTATTGGGGTTGAACAGTAATTCCCTGAACATTTGGGTTTTTATGTGATTTTCCATGTTCCTTTTCTTTATATAGTTCCAATTTCCAGAAATTATAGGGCCTTTTCTGTAATTGTCCCCAATCTTAAAAAATATTAATTTGGACCCCAATTGACATTTTCTAAAAATCTCAAAAAAAAATTCTTAAACACCTACAATGCAAAACACAAAGTAGCATCAAAAAAATTAAGAAATTATTTGATGAATAATTAAAAAATTATAACCATTTTGCCCCTAATTAGACTTAACTCAATACAAATATCCCTAACTCAAATTAGGGTTTAATCATACAATAATGTTCTAAGAAATGCATTAAAAATCCCTAATTAATCATGAAAAACATATTAAAAAAATATGGATCAATCAATTCCCCCGCACTTGTACCTTTGTACTCTTGAATAAAGACAATTGAGAACAATTTTCCAAGTTCAAATCACCAATGCATTTGAAAGATGAGCAATTTCATAATATAATGCAATAGTCAATCCAAAATATTAGAATCAAGTACCATAGAACTTTCAAGATATTAGTGTTTCATTCATCTCACCTTATTGGGATAATTTCACTCTAGCTCACTTAATTAACACCTTACCATTGGCTTGTAACAACTCTAACCTCTCCACTACTAATAGCAATTAATGTAATGAATTACGAGGATGTAAAAGGCTTGCAATTTTTTTTTTTTTTGGACAAAAAGGCTTGTAATGTTGGATGAAGGCTAGATGGAATGAATAAATTAATTAGAAAAATAAAATAGTTGATATGAAAGTCAACATTTTGCCCTCATGAATAAATGTCTTCTTTATATTTATTTTGCTTTTTTTTATAGCAAATTTTTTTCTCTTTTCCTTTTCAATATTGTTCTTTTTTTTAAATATTCTTTTTTTCCAAACTCTACATTTTTTTTATTTTGACTTACTTTCTTTCTCTTTTTCTATATACATGACATTTCAATATATACATTGTTCAACGTTCTATTAGCAATTCTTTTTTTTATTTTAGAATACCATGAACACTATAAATAAATGACATACATACAACATAGGAATGACTCAAAAGGGGTAAACAAAATGGTAAATGAACGTAGGTTTGTGTTTGAATGAAAAGGTTTAAAATTGAATGCCTCTTTCATTTCCATCACACAAATGCAAATGCCGTTTTGAAAAAGAGTTTAAACAAATTCGAAAGGTGAAAAAAGAGTTTAAACAAATTCGAAAGGTGAAAAACTAAGTGAACATGTACACATAAAAAGAAATTAAGGCACAATTAATCTTCCACAATGTTTTTTTTTTCAATGCTCACTCTAACAAAGGCGGAGCCAAAGGGTGCTAGGGGTGGCCCTTTAAAATTACGAAATACAACCCCGATTTTCAAAAAATTATATTTCACCTTATACAAATTTTAATATTTTCAGTTTACTCCCCACTATTTGTTTCGTGAAGGCACTAAAGGAAAATATTGAAATGTTTGTAGGGCTGAAATGTAATTTCATAAACACTTGGGTTGTATTCTGTAATATTCGCCCCTTAATTGCAATTTTTGGCTTCGCCTCTGCACTCGACACAATCAATTGCATAGTAAGCTAACCACAAAACATCTACTTAACTATTCCAAATGCTAACCTTACAAACACAACCAATCAAAACATTGTAATCAATTAAAATAATGCTCAACTCTTAAAAGCACTAATGATGTAGAAACTCTTTCTTTCTTTAAAACAAAGAGTAAGTAAAAATCCAATTGTGAGTTCATTTCTCTTTCCATTCACTTGAAAATCAAAATATGGTTTTAAAAAATTGCCAAAACACTGCATCTCAATAAAGCTCAAAGAATTTCCCACAAATCACATTTCCAAAGTAGCAAATGCAATACCACTTAGAACATGCATTAAAGCAAGTCATTCTTGAAATTTTTTTTGAAAAATATCCTAGTTTTAAGGTATTTCTCATTTAAAAACAACCAACTAATGGGTATTCCCCTGCCCCACAATTAATCAACACATTGTCTTCAATATTTGTAAAGCAACTCTATTGTTCTAACTTGTTCTTTACTGAAGTGGAAAGTTGTGAACTCTAATTGCAATTAGATCACAACATGTCAACATCACATAAAGAGGGAGAAGGAGAAACAAATCATAATAACAGAGAAAATCAAGATGAAAAGGCACAATGGTAATTAAGCGGGAATATCGACAAAATATGCAAAGCATACGAGCGGGTTCTTATTCTACTTACTAGGCTACACTACTTCTACTTTTTCTACTGGGATGCTCTTCCCCCACATTTATCTTAAACAATCAATCAAGCATATATAACCATCAATCCAGGAATACTGAAAGTAAAACAAAGTAAAAGGAGAAGAAGCAACCTGGCCTCAATGAGGCTTTGATGAATCATCATGGTAGAGCTTGAGGAGATGCCCATTAACTTTGAATTCTTCTCCAGTGGCCTCATCCATGAGCTCAACCATTCCAAATGAATGTGTCTTAGTTGTTAGTGTTAGTGCCAACATTTCACCCAAGAGCAGGTGAATTGAGTTATATTAAAAATTTAAATTGAAGATAATAAACAATTAAATCAAAGAACAAGAGTTACAAAAATATCACCGAAGTGTGCACAACTGATTATACTGGTTCAAAGTCTTAATTTCCTAACCTACATTCAATCCTCAGAATGTCTCTAAGATTTTCACTATTGTTCCAAGATTCCACAGGTTCTTGGCACCATAGTACAGAGTAATCCTCACCGGGACTCACTCCTCTTTACAAGTTATAATCCAACAACTACACTTAAGGTTCCATTACCTTGAGATTTTACAAAGATAAAATTGTTTATAAATAACTCTCTCACAGAGTAGATATGTAATCACTGATGAACAAAGAATATCAAAAGATATTACATCAAAATAGTATATGAGCAATAAATGAGTAAGAGATTGATCGTGTGCTTGGTTAATTGCTCTGAATTGAATGAAAAATGTAACATCGGCCAAAAAGAGGATTCGAACGAGGAGAAATCACTGAGTTAGGAACAAATTGGTGAGCTAGGGTTCATTCGATGATTGAACGACAATTGATTGGGGGTAAATTGCTAACTTAGGGTTTAACTGAACACGTCTCGGAATCACGTTAGGGTTTCATTGAACCGACACTCACAGTGACGGGAATGAAGAAGAGAAATCGAGTGATTGAGGTGAATGATCTTGGTCGCAAAATTGGGGAATCGAGAAAGCAACGATTAAGACCCAAAAGACAATTCGCATGTGAACAGGGAATCTTCGTTTAGAAGGTGTAGGTGAACAACCAACAAAAGTTTGTTCCATGTAAGCAACAATTGGGACCCATAAACATTTGCTTTGTTTGTTATCTTTCGGATACAATGAAATGGCATGGACGCCCCGATTTAATTTATATTTTGTACGATGTATTGGTAATGGCATCGAAAGCAAAGGACAAAGCGGTAATCGAAGATGGAGACAACGGGGAAGAGATGCGTGAAAGGTCGGTACAAATCATTATTGAAAAGTATAAAATGGCAATGAAGGGGTGGGAAGATACTAAGGCTCGATTGCAGGGAGGGCATAAGTCTGCTTCTAGATATAGTCCAGAAATGGACATAGTCAATGAAGAAAACACTGTAAAAGGAAGTATGGAAGGTGTGATTGAGGAAATGGGATGGGCTGATGACTATAATGATAATAATTTCGTTGATTTTGACGAGAATGTTGTGAGAGAGGAAACGAACATAGTCAATGAAGTTGGTTCTAATAATATAATTGAAAAGAAAAACAAAATGTGGCGAGTATAGATGAAAATATTCTAGAGGATGAGAAAGAAAGTGATCTTAGTGATAAAGAGTCTAATAGGTCTGATGATGATGATAGTGATGATGGCACTTAAATAGGGAAAAGTTGTAGTTCAGATACAGAAGAAAGAGTGTATGATGACTTAGAAGTTGGAGAGTTGGATGTGGAGGATGAGAGTGATACTGATGAGGATGGATTGGGCCATGGATTGGGCCATGAAAGTGATGATGGGCCTCTACAAAAGCGAGTTGTCCTTCATGAGGCTAAGGCCTCGGCTACTAGGCCTTCTTTTGTTGTTGGCATGACATTTAAAGACAAAAAAGAGCTTAAGAGGGATGTTAATAACTATGCTATCACCCGTTGTGTTAACTTGAAAAAATGTCTGAAGTGATAAGAAGACTTTCATGGTGCTATGTGAAGAGGGATGCCCCTTTACACTATATGCATCTACATATGGGCAAGTGTGGAGTGGCAGGTGAAGTTACTAGCTTATGAACATATGTGTGCATTTGTGTATGAAAATCCAAGAGTTTCTACAATGTGGTTGGCAGAGCATTTCAAGGACAAGGTGCAAGAAACCCCTCAATTCAAGACAGAAGAGATGAAGAAAAAGGAGAGTTGTGGGGTTCAGAAGATGGGGGTAACATTCAACCAAAGACAAGTGTGTTAAGTGTAATAACTTGGGAATGTGAAGAGGCGCGAGATAGCGGGTGTTTTGAAAGACTTGATGAAACTTGCTCACGATTATAAGTTCAGAACCGCTATGGAATGTGGCATTTTCTTACGATTCTTAATTTACAACTATAATGAATATGTGAGGGAAATTTCATGGTTTTGCATTAAAATAGTTAGGTTTTGTAAATATTGACTGTTTTTTCTTAATAACTGTTAGGTATTTGACATGGTATTCTAAAAAGTGACGAGTTTTACATGATAACCATTATGAATGTCACCGCCCTGAAAATTAAAGGATGACCGGCACGGAATATGAGTGGACTTACATTCCTAAAGCCTTAAACTTATATACAAACATTAAATAATACTCACAATAATACTTGGAGCTATGCTCCACCATATATGTACATATACTCCAATTTACAAGGGAAGACAAGGATCCTAACTATAGATTACGTGGAGCATCTAAATTACAAATGTTAATACAAAAATGAAAGCACAACTTTACATACAACTTTACATACACTAGCGATTTGTTCCAAAATGTGTCTACAAGCTTGGTCAGCAATGACAGTCTTCACTATTCAACCAAAGGTGCATGGTCACCAATGCTATCTGAGGCCAAAAATTTTCCGGTGAAAAACGTCTCATTTATAAAATCCAATGAAATACTAACGAGAGTACTTTAAACATATTTAACTTTGAATAAAAACAGTACAACAATCATAAAAATAAGTGAAGCTATATAAAATATTGTCAATCAAATAAATCTAAATACGTAGTAAAACCTTTGATCTTACAAAATCAATTTAAAACATAATTATCAAACCTCATTTTTTTGGTAGGACCTCAACAGAACGAAGTAACAAGCGTGGACACACAGTCCACGAGGGTAACTAACCAAGCGCAGCTCAAGGCCACGAATAGAAACGTGGACACACAGTCCACGAGGGTAAGTAACCAAGCGCGGCTCGAAGCCACGAAACAAGCGTGGGTACAAAACCCACGGATAACAAGCATGAGAACTAATCCCACGAATGTCAAGCGTGAGTACTATGCCCACGAAAGTCAAGCGAGTTCGAAGTTAACCATGATGCACCAAGGACTAACAAGATCTTGCGTTAGTAACCGGTGTTCTATATTCAGTCCTCTCAAACACGTTTTTAAGCATGCTTGGGGCCAATTGATCAAACAATGAAAATTTCTTCTTTCAATACCAAATTAACTCAGATCGAATACAACATAATAAAATGCCCAACATGAAAGTTTACAAAAACTCAAAACATATTCTTCCAATCCCACCAAATCGAAAGCCTTTTCATATAATAGTAACTCGCATAAAGGCATTTTAAATATAAGACCATCTCAACATAAGAGTTTACAAAGAATATCTCAGAAATTTTCTTATCAATTCTTTGCATAAAAGTTCATAAACAATAAAAGGTTATGGAACTAGTAACCTTGAATAAAATCATCATTTCATTTAAACATATAAATAACAATAAGCAATTGATATAATTTCAACAAAACTGTCTTGAGGAAATTAGTACTTAAATAAGTTGATAATTTAATAAAATCATAGCAAGTAGATATCATTTATGAAGATTAAAATGAGACGATATTCACTCACCTGTTAACTCCCAAGTGATGACTTGATTTTTCATTTCAAGTATGTAGACTTGGAGGAAAACTTCCCCATGTAACTGCCAAATTATCCAAAATAAAGAACTTCCTCTTAATTTTAATCCGGAATTCGCCTACATCAATTTCCATTTCATATTTATTTATTCTATACCACCTTTTCAAACACGCCTTAGCTAGAAATTTCTCGTAGCATAACAAACAACAATGATGGGACAACAATACTAGAATCAAAGCAAAACGAATTATTCAACCATAACTTGCTCATACACGAAGGCTATTATCAACTTAGACACCAACATAAATCCTTCCCAAACCAACTTAATACAAGGAGTCGTTGTTATTAACAACGAACACAATTTCGGTAACCATGTACAAGTCCCCAAACTTTTCAACACATTACAACTAACAAAAGAAAAATAAGAGAAAAAGGGTAAGATTAGTTTTGTCTATTTATTTGGTTACAAACTCTCTCCAAAGCATTTTGACAAACACCTTATGTGCCATGACGATCAAACAACTTCATTAGATTTCCTACTATCCAAATCTGTCGCCCAATCATTTGAAAACATTAATATATATATACACACACACAAAGTTTACTTCGAAGTACTTTATAACTCTATTCTTTATTGACAATCGATTTAAACCAAAGGAAATCAACACCAAAAATTTATATTATTCTTCTAATGAAAAGAAGTTCAAAATTCCTATTAAAGTATGTCTTTTCTTAAACATTATATTAGAAATCACCAGTTTTCTTCCCTCTTTTGAACCAAAAACTGCACAGATGATTTCCATTCCCCACTATTTCTGAACATAAAAACCGATAAGAAGAAGCGAGAAGAAGAACTAAAGCACCCATAATCCCACTACATACAAATATAGCAGCAGAGGAAAGACTGGGAACATACCACTCTATCAGATGGACCAGAAGATGAAAGAAGAGAAGACGCAAAACTCCAGCGACTTGTGATTGGTCGGAACAGGGGAGGAAGATGACTTCCATGACAGAAATGAAGGTGACAATGAGGCTAGAGGGGATAGAAGAATGAACAAGAAGCAAGATGGACCAAGGCTATGCGCACGCCGAAAGGAGCTAGGGGAAAGCAGTGGCGAAGAAGCAGGAAGGAAACTGAAGAATCTAGAAATCTTTGTCCTCGTGCCAAGCAATAAAGAAACCAAAAATTATTGAGTTCCAGCTGTATTTTTTTTTTTTTTTTTTTTTTTTTTTCAATGATCAGGTGGAGTGGCGGAAGTTATAAGCCCATATCATATATTCCTTTGCTGCCACATGTCCTCTGTTCCTCTTCAATTAATCTACTCTTTGTCCATGAATTTACTTGTTCCGCTGGTCCTTTAAATAAGTTTCTTTTCTTTCAAACATTCCATTAATTGCCTAATAAGCAATCAAGATTATCTCAATCCAGAATTTAATATATGACACCTTAATCCTATCTAGTTGTTCAATCCAACTTTAGATCCTCACATTTTATCAAACATCTATCATACATAACATAGAAATAAACTAAAAAAAACTTCTTGTTTTTTTTTCCTCCCAACATGCTAGATTAATTAATTGTTAATTAATTATTGTAGATATTAGGAATTCTCAAATTTCTCAAAATTTTTGTGGTCATTACAATGAATTTGACTTTTTAAAATTAATTTTTGAAGTTGATTATTCAACCTCATAGTACAAACAAAAAAATTAAATAACTGAAAATGAGAGTGTGAATAAACAAACAAAAAATAAAAAGTTACTCCCTCTGGTCCTTATTATAAGCGATCAACTACCAACTTTATTTGGTCCTTTTATAAAGACTGACTTGCTTCTAAAATGATTGCTTTTTTCCAAAGTATCTTGCATAATCAATAGGGGTAGTGGGTGAGTAATAATAATTATGATATTAAAGTTTAGGATAATTAGTAGGGGTAATATTGGAAGTTACTTAAATTGTAGGCTTACTTTATTGACTTTAACTATTTTTATTGGTTTGTGAGAAAAGTTAGTTGGTCTTATAATAAGGACCAGAGGGAGTATGAGGATGAAGGATCTAGGCATCATCAGATTCATCCATCTCCAATAATTTGTCTACATTTCGCCAGTGAGCTGTTTGTTGCTGACATCGAGGTGCATAAGTAAGGCGAGGTTGACAATAGAGGGCGGGTTCCTACCTGAGATAGCATTGCCGACGAGGTTCAACACAATGAGCCGCTGCAAGTTTCCAATAGCGAACCATAAAAAAATACCAAGAGATTCTTTCCCTTCCACGCCCCAACTGAGAAATAGAAAAGCAGTTCACTGGCGAAACGATGGAGAAAACATGGGGAAGTGAGAAAAGTGTGGGAATTTTTTATAAAAGAAAACTTTACCACGTGCCTTTTAAAAAAGGGATGAAAAAGGGATGTCGTAAATCTCTTACGACGTCCCTTTGACGTTAAAAGAGTTTTCTATACTAGTGTTAATTAAATAGAAGTTGAATGAAAAGGGTTTCGCAGGTTATCCAGCAGAACATGTCCTTTAAAATGGAAAGGGTTACGTTATAGAACCAAACATGTCCTTATAAGTTGCCACGGTTGACATAAGTAATAGTTATTTACTAATAACCGTGAACGTCCCTAGTAAAATGCCTAAATTAGTAATGGGTGTTTACTAATAACTGTGAAGTGACAATTGGTTTTTTTTTTAAAAAAAATATTTTTGGGCTAATTGGCCTAATGATTTTTTTTTTTTTATATTCAAAAAATAAAAAAGCAGTAGTAGCTTCCAGTCATCACCACTATTGTTGTCCTCCTCCTGCCCCTCTCCTTGCTTTCTTGGCACATCATCAACATCTAAGGAAAAAGATAAAGGATCTAACTGGAATGGATCATATACAACCTCGATTGTGATGAAGGATGAGGTCTAACTTTATGTTTAGACTACAGGAATATGTAGTGAGACACCTTGTGGATCGGTCAAGGCTAGCCAACGTCTACAACAAAGTCTTCATTTAAGGAAGAGGTGGTGGTGGTGTGATGAGGCGGAGGAGGAGGAGGATCTTGTGGAGTTAGTGGTGGAGCAAGAGGCGGTCATGGATGAAGAGGAGGGCGAATAGAAAAAGCTCTCTGGCATCTAACCATGATGAAAGAGAGAATGACAAAGTTATGAAAATGTGCTTTTTAGAAAAGTACTAAGAACTAGAGTTGAATATATACTTCTCTCTAAAGTATTTGATTTAGGAGAACTGATACTTGGTGTCGGACCAAAAGAGGTTATGAAAAAGTGCTTTTTAGATTTGTTCTTTACATAATGGTTGTTTACTTTGTAGATTTGTTCTTTACATGACAGTTGTTTATTATGAAAGGTTGCTTTTCTCATTCATACTTTACTATTAATTGATATAACCATTACATCTGTGTTTTCCCTAATATAAGGTAGAAAGACGAGTAGTATGTAAGTGTTGAATGACGGTTATTTCTTAAAAACCATTATTTTTTGTAACCAAATAAATTACGGTTATTAAGTACCACTTGTTATTTTGTGTTTTCATGAATTCCGCCTCCCAATACATGACAATGCGCATAATTAACCATTATTTTAAAGTGTTATATATTTTTGCACGACCTCCTCCTCATACATGACGTTTATTCGATGTAACTATTTTTATTGAGCGTTATATATGCCTGAATATGTAATAGTGATGATTCAGATTTTTATTATTAAGAAGACTTTTCTAGAGATGTAAGTGATGATAAAAATATAAAAATAAGCATTAAGGTATGGCTTGAATGCTCAATTTGCATAAAGAATGTGAAAATAAAATATATTAACGAAGAAAAAAATAGCTAGGCAAACATGGTTTCTTTGGTAAAACTACCTCCAATGATATTTGAGAAACACAATGGCCAAGAAAAAAAAAAAAAAAAAAAAACAAAGATATTTGAGAAAGACATATGGACATGTCAAAATAAGCGTTTTTATGCCTTACGTTACGTACCATTTAGCAAAAGATCACTTAAAATAAACTAATTTCAAACGAGCGTGACAACTGACACGTCAACCGGATCCAGTGTTTCAAATTTATAATAACTCGTCCTTCCATCACTTTTACAATGCCTCCCAATCCTCACTCCCTCCCATAATGGCTCTGTGCTTGTCATTAAACTTATGAGCAAAATAGATACAGTATTCTTCAGTTAACTCCTTAGGCCATGAACACCAACATTTGACACCACAAGACTCCTTTTTCTTTCCACATTCAACATACGATTCATGTTTTTAAATTTAACCCACATAGGTTCACTACTTACCAACTTGAACACTTTGCTTCCCGTCATATTGGGTGGACTAACATGATGTGCATGATATGAACACTTTGAGTTGTAAAACAAATAAACAAGAAATAACTCTTTTGATGAAGAATCAATGGCTAGAGATGTATCAAGAACACCATGAACATTATAAAGCTCAGAATTTGGGAAACGTGGATCAACTTCTAGAGTAATTGATACTCTTGTTGTGGCAGAAAGCTTGGCTAATACTTGAGCCTTTACTGGTTTTTTTCTCAGATCACAAACGATTGTAGAGCTCCATGTTTCACCCAGAAAGTTGATTCCTGTTCTTCCATCTCCTATCACAGTCCATGAATTATCAGACATAAAACTGAACGCAAATGAGTCTTTACCATTAAAAAGACACACCACAACGACACAGTTCGGGTCTGTGGGTTTTGTAGATGCTGTATTCTTTGTGATATAACATCCAACTCCAATCCTTAACAATGATCGCATGTATGCCTTTGTTTTTGTTACTGGATTGAAGAAGAAGACACGTCTCTTATACCGATAACTTTTGTAATTTTCAACCATAATCATCCAACCATGTACTGTGCCAAAGCCAACGATCTGGTTTTGAATTTTTTTTTTTCCTGGTAATGATGATGAATCTGCAATATAGTTGAAGACACTTTTGTGGACAAGTTAAAGAATGAAGAGTGATTGGTTTCAAATGTGTAAAAAGGAGAACAAGCGGGAGTTCAGGTGAAGGAGAACCATGATTGTTGGTGATGAGTCTAGAAATAGTGGATTGCCAAGCCAAGCACATTGTTTGGGTCCTAAGATAATCATGGGACTTGAGCGTTCAAGGATCGAGCATAAGACATCATCTGCAATTTCTGACCATTTGCTTCTGTTGTCGTTGGTTTCTTCTTCTCTATCATTCACTGAGGAGGTTCTATATTCATGACATGAAGAATCAAGTTTCAAATTATTGAAAAGTGAGTACTTCCAGTAGAGGAGGTGAATTTGAATCACTGAGTTTATGAGTTATAATTTTAACTTAGGGTTTATACTACTTTTAGTCCTTGAAGTTTCCCTAATTTCAGTTTTGGTCCCTTAAATTTACTCCATTTATAACCATTGGACCAAACTTCAAGGAAAAATAGTATGAAAATAACAAAGAAAAACACCACCATTAAATCTTATATCTTCATCTCCCTGTTTTATAATGTAATCTCTCTCTCCTTGTATTATTTCTCGGGATCTTTTAATTATTTAATTCCCTTTTCTTAGCAGGTGATTTGAATTTTTGAAAACGAAATTTTTATGATTCTGAAAATAATAAGATTGTTAAAATCTTTGATATTAACAGATGCAATACATGTCTAAAAACACAAATTATATACATTCCTCGTTTTGATGAGCCCAACAAAATTTTATTCTTATTTTTTTTAAAAAAATAAATAAGTTTATGTGGATAGTTTCCATGGAAAAGATATTAGCTTTTGAGAACAATTTTACTTTTATTTTCTTCTAAAAATGATTATCAAAAGTAATTTAAAAGGATATTTGCAAAATCTTAAGAGGATGGCTTATCATATGTGGAGTGGTACTGGTAATGAACTTGTGTCCTCCGGTTATATTTGCAAAATCTTAAATATGTTCTCTGTTTTATACTTCAATTCTTATAATTTGTCAGATGATTCTCCAATAAAAGGGAAAAGGCAAAGAGACGCTTGTATAATTATTTTTAGTTTATTTTCTAAGACTATTGTATTTTTTCCTATATATATATATATATATATATATATATATATATTCTTTTTCCCTTTTTGCAAGATTTGATTGGAACAATCCTACTCTAGACATTAAATATAGACACATTTTTCAGAAGAAGAAAAAAAAATCGAATATTGACCAACCACCTTATGGGCGCTAAATATGTATTAAATTTAATATCAATTGGTGTATTGCTTCAAAGATACAAGTATTTGTTAATGATTTTTTAATGATTTATTTATTGACAAACTAAAGTCATGATGTTTGCCTCCTGGAGCTGATATTTGCCATCTTTGGCATAGTTGACAATTTAGGCTTCGTGGCTCTTTGAATAACTTTGAAACCAGAAACCTTTTTTTAAAGCCGAGATAAAACTCTTTTTATATTTATTTTTTTTAATAGAAATCGGGGTGTCTTCCGTCGGCAAACGAGGACTAATCCTCCTTCGCACCATAGTCGTCTCAAAGGGGCATTGGTGCTGGCCAAAACTCCTCTTATATGCTTATCTTGTAAATCATACAAACTTTTTCTTTTTTTTGGAATTGGGGACCTAATGGTCCCTAGTAAATCATACTTGGTATACAAACTATTTTCTAAAAGTTAATCCAAACACACTCTTATATGTTTCGCATGAAGAATTAGAAAAATAAGATTAAAAAGCTTTCAATTCTTTTTTCTTTCCTTTTTATCTCTTCATTAAAATTTTACAATCCGAATTATCTATTTCTTTTGAATTGAAATCAATAAAATTTCCATCCTCCTCTATTCCATTCCCCTCATCCCAAACCGACCCACAAATGGGGCAATAGTAATTTAATTTTATGTGAAACGTTGGGCTTACGGAATAATAGACTTCAATACAGTCCTTTTCTTCCTCCTACTACTACGGGAAAATAGACATGAAGAAAACAGAGTGGTTTTTAACTGACCCACCTGATTACATCAACATCAGTCTCCAAAAAAGAAAGGACTCAATCATAAGCTTTACAATTCAACATACCAACATCCAAGAGTAACTGAGCAAGATATAGTGATAACATAATTGGCTCATTTTTTCCCAACAGCAGGATATGCAATCAGGAATGCACTTGAAAACTTCATGTCAACTGCGTCTCAGACTACCTACTTCAAATCAATATCTTCCCTGCAGAAAAATTCACAAAAAGAAGCATCAGAACAGTTCCATAAATGTCTACTACACTGAAATAAGCAAAAGTAATGTTCTTGTTTATTTGGGACCCCAGAGTGGGGAATGTTATGAACTTATGATCCTTATTCAGCATCAAAATGTAATAAACAATTCATGACCAAATGCTAGTTTCTGTAGGAGAAATGGCTTACTTGTTCAGTGCCTGTTTGTCCAAAAGGCGCATTCCTTTGTTCCCCTGGAGCATTTCTTTGTTCCCCTGGAGCATTCCTTTGTTCCCCTGGAGCAAATCGCTGACCTTCCCCTTGCCCGGAGAAATTTTGTCCATACCCCTGGTTTGTTCCTGGACCATATGTGCTTGCAGTGCCCTGATAACCAAGTCCTTGCCCATAATTCCCACCCTGAGAAGGATCATAGTTCCTGTTATATCCAGTCATATTACCCTGGCCAGGAGGCGGAGATGGTCTGAGGTTGGGCTGTGGTGCGTGCTGTGATGAAGCAGGACCATATTGTTGCTGTGGTGTTTGTGGCGAAGCAGAACCATATTGTTGCTGCGGTGCATATTGCTGTGAAGGAGAACCATAGCTTTGCCCTTGGGGATAACCCTGTGATGCTGGACCATAATTCTGTTGAGGCGGATGATATTGTGAAGGTCTATAGTTCCTTCCATCACCTTGCATGGGTCCCTCATAATTGTAAGGGCGATTCCCTGGAGGGCTTGGCATCTGATCTCCTTGCGGATTATATCTAGGTTGATTATATCTAGGTTGGTCAGGATTTCTATTCCGGTCACGTCTTCCTTGATTCCTTGCATATTGTATGGGTGGAGGTCGAGGAATAATTGTTCCATCGATGTACTTATCTCCTGTTTATCACAAAAAACAATTCATTTTGGAAGCATTTGTGCATAAAAAGACTACCTGATTAGTCACACAAGTTTAATATAACCAAGTAATAAAACAAGCTCAACCAACAAAATATAGTTAGCCTAAGTGAATATAACCCCTTACCTCCATACTCCTTGTTCACTGGATCAATATACGAATCTGGTAGCACAAAGATTACTCCCGGAAGGCCTGTTGAAAATAATCAAATCAAAATATTATTTCCTACCTTCCTTCTCACCCCACCATAAAGGAAATAGGTCTGATAGAGTGACAACTTTCAACGCCTACCATTAAACTTTTCTGACTCTTCTTCAGTCATGACAGCCTGAAATCCTGTGTAAGTAGTTGTGCTACAGGCATACATCTTCTTCTTTGCCTCCTCCACACTATACATTGATTTGAAAGAAGAGAAGAGATAGGTTAAAAACAGTCCATAAAGGAGAATTCATGATATTATAACAAGATTAATATACACCATGACAACAGTATAAAATGGAATCCTGACAGATAATTTGGAGAGTACTAAAACATGAAATAAGAATCAAAATAACTAACTAAAACCAATCAATTGTGCAAAGTTTTAGCATGCAAAAGACCGTTAAGAACCACATATACTTCTAAAGGCATAGTTTTGTCATGTAAAGTCAAGGAAAATGAGTCATTACCACCATAACAAGGAAAAGAACCCTAAGATACATCACAAAAGCACCAGAACAGCTAAAGTTCTTTTAAATCAATAGTCAATTAGAAGCCATTTCAGACCGTGAGTCAAGCCATTTTACACTTGAGAGACTCCTTTCAAACAATATTTATATTTTCTGAGAGAGTCTACAAGCTCAAAAAGAACGTGATCAAAGCATAAGTCATTGAGAAGAGATTCTTACATTTTCCACTTTCTAGCAAACATCTGGTCAAAAATCAACTTAATTTTTGTCAAATTGAAAATCCCAAGCCAAAATGTTTTTGGATAGTCATTAAAGAAAATTCATTTCCCATAAAGCTATGTTACTGGTTGAGGTCATATTTACACAACCCACAAAGGCGTCAGTGAGAGAGAAGTAGAAACCTGATATTCAAACCCTTGGCACACGTCTGCTCATAAGTCTCAACCATCTGTTGAGGACTGGGCTTGTTGTCCTTGGGAAAGTCCATGACAATAAGCCAGTGATTATAATCACAACCTTCAAAAAGAATAGTATCGGGGCCGATCTCATCGGAATTATTGACAGACGGGGATCGAGCAGATAGAAGAGATATGGAAGAGGATCTGAATGCTCGGGAATGAGCTAGAAAAATCGGGGATTGCGGTGACTGTGGTGCTGATGAAACGGCATGCTGATTTAGATGGAATAGCGGCGGTGCGGAGGTGGAGGAGGTCGCCGAGAACGAACGGTGGAGACCGGGGAGGGTTCTGAGGACACGGCGGAGGTGAAGAGAGGTAGAAGCCATGGCTGCTACAACGGACGACGATGTGAGGGCTTTTGGATGCCAAGGGTTTAAGGAGCTTTCTAGAGATAGAGTGTTTGAGCGAGGCAGGACGGAGAAAATGGTAATTAACATGGATTCGAGTTAAGGGACCAATTTCTGTCGTTTCGGGACTGCTTTGCATTAGAAGTTTTTATGTGGGGGCAATTTTGTCTGAAAGTATTAAAAAGTGTGCAATTTTTCTCTAGTTATTATTTCAATTAATGTTAACTGTTGACCAAATATGATGAGCTAACAGTTTACATGTCATTCACATTATTTTTGTTAAAGTATAAATTTACCCGAAAATTTTATTTTTTATTTTTTCGCATACATACGGCAAGCATAGCTTGAAGATGATCCTATAAATCAAATACTACCTACTAGAAGGAACCCCATCCACAGCATAATTCATGTCAATCCAAAACTCTGTTTGACAACACTCTTGCACCTCTGAGAGCAAAACTACCTGAGGATCTTCAGAATGAGCCTCCCTTACAAGCTTGTCAGCACACAATAATATTTCCCTAGGGGTATGTCGGACCTCTACAGACCATTCAGCATATAAAATCTGTCGTGTTTCTGAAAATTTTATATTTAATTTTGTAAAAAATGAAGTAGATGATACATATACTTTTATGGTAAATTTTTACCTTTATAAAAATTATGTGAATGAAACGTGGAACACATTAATTTATTTATTTAAATAAGTAGCTGTGCAAGTGATTTTGTATTTTATTGGATAAATATGTAAGAAGAATTTTCTTTTGAGAAATGCAAAACTACATATTTTAAGCACACTCAAACCCACACTATTACAAAATTTTGATAAAACATATGCATGTGAAAAAATATAGAAATTAAATGGAAAATCTTAAGAAAATACCACTTAAACTTTAAAATTTTAAATAGGTGATTTCCCAACAAAATAAGTTGTCAATTGTTTTATTAGTCTTGTTAATCCTATTACTATTATTGTCAACGGAATTTTAAAATTTAAGTGATATTTTTCTATCATTTTTTAAAATTAAACGTCATTAAAATTTTGAAAAAATGGGGAAAACCCTCTCATTACGAAGTTTCTTTGTAATAATGACTTAAATCACACTATTAATACTTTATTACTCTCTATGTTTAACATTTTGCAGAGCTAAACAGATGTAAAAACTTATTAAGCTTTTCCCGCCAATAATTTTTTTAATAGGGATTTTCCCCAATTGAGAAATTGGGACAGTATCCTAAATATTGTTTAGAATCTTGTTTGGTTAAAAGGAAAAAGAAAAACAGAAATATTCTTTCCAAAAAGACTAGTTTTTGAATGGAACATTTTAGGAGACCATAAAACTTTTTTCACCAAAAGACCATGAAACTTTGATGTCGTATTTCATTGGCACATGAAGGTAAATGCTGGTTATATTTAAATATGAATTGACTAGAATACTCCTATTATCATTAATATAAGACATATTTAAAGAATTGATTTTGATTCTCAACAAAAGACATATTTTCAGTTTTTTTTTCTAATTTACCCCTATTAATGATTCCTTAACAATAATTAAAAAAGACAGGAAAAAAAGAAATTAAAGAAGATGAATAAAATATTTTTTAAAAAAAGTTATATAAATTAAATTAGCTAACTTTCTTAATTTTCTAAGTATGTACGTGTGGATGTTGATTGATCATATAGGAACAGTAGACATATAACTTGTGGAGGAGTGATCAGAGATCACCAGGGAAACTAGATATGTGGATTTCAACAAAAGTTAGGGCACACTACCTCAACTGTTGTGGAAATACATGCTATCTACAGGACCCTTATACTTTATGCAAACAATTGGGTTTAAGAAAAGTTATGCGCAATGTTGATTTGTTGGATGTTGTTGTTACTTAATTGATTATAAGCAAGGTTATCCTATGAGAGATGAGATAAATAAAGTAAGATCCTTATCATTTTACACGAAGATCTACAAATTATTCATATTTATAGGAAAGCATTGAAATGTGCAGATTATTTAGTCCAAATCAGCTCAAGAGATGAATCAAGATTTTGTATTTATTTCATTACAACTTATTGAATGTGTTGACTTAATTAACCTTAAGTATAGCGAAATGTTACTGAGATCAATAAATATAATCTAATCTAATTTTATACTTTACTTCTGTAAACCTCAAGCCTAATTAGACTTTTGTAAACCTCCGAGCCTTCGACAGCTTGCCAATGTATTACCCAAAAAAAAAAACTAAAAACTAAAAACTACGTCAACCCAAAACCGTTTCGGGAAACACTCAGGATAATATGATATATTTATTTGGTTATTTTCCTCAAGTGACGTAATTCTTCATAACATAACATTAATTTCTTATAAAAAAAATACTAAAATATTCTAATATTTATTAAATCATTCAAATGATAGGTTCAAACAAATCGAAGATATGACCGGAACGCAAAGCCGAATGAAGAGCGAACGAACAGAAGGAGGAATATTCAGATTTTGTTACAAAATTCATATCCGAGGCTTCATCTCCTTCCGCATACTCCGAATGGCTAAACCAACTTACAAGGTGATCAGACATGAGTGTTCTTCACTGGAGCAACAACTATATATATATAATTGTTGAAAAAGTAACTGAGTCTCATATTTGGCTAACTATCCAGATTATATAAAGAACAATCCCTGCATTCTAAATTACGGCTTTCAATTCCAATCTAGTGGGAGAAAAAAAATCTCAGGGCTTCCACTCAATACATTGAAAGAATACATCCTTCCTCATGCTCAAAACCCTGTGATTTTACAGCCAACACTGTTTCATTTCATCATCATCAACCAGAGGCCTCCACTAGAAAACTTGCTCTCTCCAGCAACAAAACTAGGGAAGTTCTCAGGTCTAAAATCATAGATAAGCCCTAATCACACTTAATGTTTCGGTATATCCTTCTCACAAACAAATTTGAACCAAGATAACCCACAGCCCCTGCACATAATTCCAAGGAACACTTCAGACCAAATAAACATTCTTATGAAAGGATGATTAACCAACAATACTGGATGATCATAAGGGTAGGATTTTGGACTTGTCATCCTACCAGAGCTTGAAATGAAACTGGTAATGCATGTTAAAAATTATAATAATTAATTGAATACTTACCGCAGAGAATTCCAAGTCCAAGACAAAACATCAAGGTGTATCCAAAATAGAAGCTAGTTTGGAAGAAGCCTGACATCTTTGTCTTCACGTAGAAGTAGTATATTGAATACAGATACACATAAACGGCGGTTGAGGCAGCGGAAAAGAAAGAAGTCCACTGCCAGTGGTAGTTCTCAGCATTCAACAGGAAGTATGTTCCCACAATTGTCACGCAAACAGTAACAATAATGAGAATCAGAAACACCAGCAGCATGAAGCCATAGACATAGTACACCTGTTAGCCACCCCAAAAAAAAAAAAGGAAATAAAAAATACACATAAGCCAAGTTCAAAATACAACTCAGAGAGCACGTTGGTCTACACTACTTTCAAACAGATAATAATTTGATTACTTTGAATACTATTGGCCAATTCAAGATTTTTTTTTTTTTTTTTTTTTTTGTTGGGGGAGAAGGAACATGTTAGAAATAGCATGGGCCTTTACCTAATATAGCTTAAACTTTTTGATCAAATAGCATCAAAGCTTCTAACCAAAACTAGATTGAAATTTCAACAAAAGTGGGGACATGATTGAAATATGAGCCATCTTAGGCCTTCACTTGAGCCTTAATTCTTAAAGCTGTTTTTAGGATAAAATGGATTTTGACAAGAAACCATAAGCTTTCTAACCAAAAACATAGGAAAATAACCTTGTTACCCACACAATACATTGGGTTTTAACTCACCTTGTAATTCCAGAAGGATGTAAACACAAAGTACATCTCAATGAAAATGCTGCCAAACGGTAGCAGTCCTCCCATCAGAGACACTACAGATGGTGTGAGGTACCACTTCTTCTCAGGAATAGGACGTGGGATGGTCTTTACACGACAGGGATTATTTGGAGCACCACTCCAGTTTCTTCCAACAACTGTGCCCAGAAGTGCGAGAGGGAAAGAGATGAAAGCCCAAATGACAAATACAACCACTATTGTGCCAAACGGGATTGCTGCTAGAGACCCGTAGAATATAGCGATTGTATTCAAGACAAACCCAATTCCAAAGCACATACATGGGAAAAGAGATGCTGTGAGAATCATGGATTTAATCCAACTTTTACCTACAAAAAAAGAAAAGAAAAGAATGGTTATCACAGCACTCAGAACAAAGGTTGCAATAAAGTCACCAAAGCAAGCTTGAGGAGAGATTGCAGCAACTTTTTTTGCAAATGCTTACCCCCATGTCTTGAGTACATTCCCCCACTCACATAGCCAGAAATGAACGATGTGAGGGCATAACATACAATGAAGGTTGTGACAATTGCTCCTCGCCTGAGACACAATAGCATTGAAGGAATTTACATAACAATGAAGCGGAAAAAAGAAGGGGACATGAACATAGGAGTTTAGCACATTTTGTGCACAATCACACCATCATTGATAAAATCATTATGCAGAAAAATATACCAGGACGTTTAAGGAGTGACATACCCAACATACAACATCCCAACAATTGCCAACAAGATGACAAGAAGAACCAGCAATGCTAGCTGAGCGCCAGTGCCAACCACAGCTGAAAGAATAACTAAATTGCGAGGAGGCCGAAAAACATCACCATGCACAAGTTTCCAGCCAGATTCTTCACTAACATCTCTCTCCTAGAAATATTTTTGTTAAACAAAAATTGACATTCAGAAACACTCCACTTTTTCTGGGAAGAAATAATTTATATATTCAATAAACAGGTGATAAATAAGTCTGAAAGGCATCACCAGGGTTTCCAAATCATCGTCTTCTCGGGCATATTTGGCATAATCATTTCTCAAAGTTCGCATTAATATCATTGACACCAACCCAGTGAGAAAGATGACCATCATGAAAGAGTTAAAAATGGAAAACCAATGTATCTGCAAAAAGCCAGAGGAACTTAAATTCATTTATTGACAAAGCCAATGGATGACCTACATGGATGTGAATGTTCAGAAACAATGAAAGATCCAACAAAAACTGAATCCAAATGCAAAATTTACTGCAATCTTTTTAACCTGATGTTCAAAGAAAGGGTAATCCAAGTAGACATCAAAGCGACGCCCAAAGGTGACATTAGTAGGTTCCCATTTGACAGAATATGTCATGTCTAAAGGTCTGACACCCTCCAGAGGCTTGGGGCCCTCTTGAGTGAGATTCACATGAATAATCTGCAAAAAAAAAAAAAAAAAAGAACAGACCAACATAAGCGCCTCATGGCTCCCTAGACCCTTCCTAATATTAGAATTAGAAAGTATTCAAAAAACCACTGACCTGATCTTGATTGTATTTAATAACAATCTTCTTGTGTGTGAAAAGGACATGCTTGCCATTATCACTGTTCTTATCAAGACGCATCTCCCCAACAAACCCTTAAAAATGAATATATTGTGATGAAAAAAATTAAAGGCTAAATTATACCAATAAATGGAAGGAGACAAGGGCAGTTTTCAGCATACCCCATAAAGGTAGATCATCTGAACTCGCGTAGATCAGGTCAAATACCAGCCAACATATGAGGTAGGGCAGCAAACAAGAAAGAGGTCAAGTGTAAGTTACTCAAAAAGTGAACAAGAACTTGGAACAAGAAATATTAAGCGTGTGTGCATGTGTGTGAGAGGGAGTGCGGGAGGGAGGGAGCAATATACAGACAAAACATACAGTGAGATATTATGATAATTCAAAAGAAATATGATAGCGGTGGTCTGACACTGAATAAGTTATTGAAGAACTATCTAGGACAGACTATATATGAAGAACTCTTGATTTCACACTTCTTTATTTCTGGTGATTCTAAACAATGGAGTGAATATCAAAAAGCAACAGCATGATGTATCTTCTGTTTAGCTATTAAAATTTAAAAATGAAATAGATTACTACTTCTAGGGTTAGCTGTTTCTAATCAAGTCAATGTTAATATTTGATAGATTCTCCCCATCGATAAATACACACACACACACACGTGATAAAACTTCAAACCCAACTACCATCAATCTATTTCTATTTCATGTAAAAAATGTCAGACTAAGTAATTTTTTTTCAATTCCAATTACACAAAATAAGAGTTTCCTTAAAACCCTACCCACCATTATTCCAATAAACAGGGTAAAATGCCCATAATTTTATATATTGGCAATCACTGAGAAGGCCATGCAAGATGTGCCATAATTATCTTCAGTCCCTCAAGGACCATTTCAAGTCAAGATCGTTTTCCAAATTTATACAACACTTGAAATCGATTTTTGTCCAAGTTTCAGCCACACCAAGTCGGCAAATGAACACAAGCAATAACTTGAAAGTTGAAACCATATGAACAGTTGCAAAATAATTAAGATCTAAACAGCAGACTCTCCTAGCACCGTAAAACTAGGCTTTCAACCATCAAATAGCAGTCACAAGAGTGCAAGGGCAAACTAAGTGTAATTTTGGTTTCTGAAAAAAAAAAAAATCATTCTTCATTTCCATTTCTTTAAATCTATTTGCATTTGCAAGTGAAACTAGTGGAAGCTTCTTTTAGAAGTTCTACCATTTTAAACCTGTTTTTAGAATATTTCCTTCTAAGCTGCACAAAAATATTTCACCCTAAACCCTAAAATGAAATAGGAAACAAGGAAGCCAAAAAGGCTACGAAATGTCCAAGAAACTGTGATCCTTTATCATATACTGGTATCATTATCAAGTATGAATATGAATAAGCTTCCTGAATGATTTAACTTCAAACAATTCATGACTGATGAAAAAGCATAACTGTTTTATCCATTCTCTTAATAATAAACAAAAGAAACAAACGCAACATACCAATGAAGAATTCAAACCAGTAACTATTTTCTATGGCATCCTTGAATTGTTGTTTAACCTTTGCATCATCAAGAGCCAGCTGGCAAATAACTGTCTTTTCCACATTTCCTGAAAAAGAAGGAACAATCATAAGTGGCACAGTTTTGCCTATTGATAATTCTATAAAATAAAGAGAAACCTACGTACTTCGAAACTTGATGTCAATTCGGCTATCAATGAGTTCATTGCCACCCAGTACCTCACCAAGACCACCCCATTTATGTGCAAGGTTATCAGATGGGTGACAAAATGGAAGGCTGTAGTAGTTGTATGTTTCTTGTGGATTGTTATAAGGGCCAACTTTGTTTACCCAAAGGGTAACCGGTTCGTCTTGCTGATACTGCAACAAAATTAAATCCAAGCTTTGAAACAGAAATGGACAGATCAAGGAAAATTACAAATGAAGATAGGCATTCTACCGGTGCAATTAACGAATTCTTCAAAAGCATTGGATTCAAGCTTTAAACAGAAATCTACTGACCATGGGAAATTACAGATGAAGATAGATGTTATATCCGTGCCGCTATCTCAGGGAAGGGGAGATTTTAAAATAATTGATATGTGAGGAAAAACTACTCTAGAATACAGGGCTTAAGCTTTGTGCAGTGAGGACCTCTGTATTCAATTGTGAAAATGCCAAACTACCCAATAAATGAAGCCAAAAACAAAAACAGATACTAGCCTACAAGTAAATAGATTTGTTATTGATTTTTTCTGGGATAGATACTAAAGTTTAACACACCATGGATTGGTCCGGTGCAACACGGAGTTAGGCATTTTAAACCTAACAGCAAGAACATTAAAAGGTGATTCTATGTGCGCTCAATAGATTCAAAGTCAAATTCTCAGTTTAAATCAAAATTGAAGATTAAAGTGTAAGTCTGAGTGCACTGAAATCCAACTATTGGAGCACTCAAGGTAACACTGACTTATCTGTCCTGTTTAATTCTAGCTTATGATTCCCAGTATGAATCTATCCCTGTTGCCTCACACCTCAAACCTCCATCTTAGATGTCTAAAACCAACATTCATGTCTGTTAGAGTTAACAGAATATTTAAAACAATAGACGCCAGTCTAGCTGTCCAGAGACTTTTAACTAGATTGCTAGGTAAATGAACGATAAACCACTAATTTGAAAGAACTTCCGCATAGTTTCAGGGCTGCCAGCATTGTTCTATATCTAGTTATCCGAAATTTTCCATTTGCTTCCATATTATATTATGCTAAAGAGTTAAGAGTTTTCACTGAAGAGTAATGTTGTTGCCCTGAAAGTTTTTCTTCTCACAATGTTGCCCCGGAAGTTTCAAAATATAGTAATGTTGCAAGTGGGAAAAACATTAAGACCCAAAAAAAACCTTCAGGGTAACATTGGCATAAATTCCCATCAGAAGATGAAAATCCTGTCCAACTTATTTTTTTTAAAAAAAAAAAACGCAAGATCACTAGTTGACCATAATATGGGGAAGAAGTGAAATTGAATTTAATATACAGGAACAATGAATCACGTCTAACCATCTACATTGTACAGATGCCAATATGATTACAACTGCATAATCAAATTGAAAGCCCGCTGAAGATCTAGCGCTAAAACGCCCGACCATTCCACACAATAAAAGCAAAAAAACGCCCACAATATCCCTCAGCTGAGAAAAACCAAGGAAAACAGTATGAATTTACTGAAATCAAATTCCAAAGCGAGATCATCACCCAAAACACCAAATGCAACAGCTGGAAGCCGCACTCACTGGCAGATCTAATCCCAATTCGGAAATCAAAAGCAAGCAAAAACCAGATCCACGGGGCAGAATCGGAAAGAAATGAAGAACGAGGGAACACAGAGAACGGATAGTCATGGAAGGGTTTGGAAATGAGCAACAGATAAGGAAGGCAAACTTACCCTGTGATCTGACTCTGAAGCGAACGCCGGAGAGAGGAGGAGGATAAAGTAGAGTACGGAGAAGCACAGGCAACGAAATTCGAAGGACATGGCGGGCACCGGCAACAGTCGGATCTAGAACCTCTCAGGATGAGAAGTGCCTCAGTCACAGAGAGAGAGAGAGAGAGAGAGATGTACTTACATTGAAGAATCCACGAATTTGGACATCGAAAACATAAAACGATGTGTGCCAAAAGTGGGCCCTGTCGGCTCCGAAAAACTTATCCGGGCTATTTTATTCTGGACTTGGTGCAGATCCACAAATCAAACAGACTGTTTTCTTCAGTTTTTTTTTTTTTTTTTAATGAAGAAAACCAAACCCATCATTAAACTGGTTGTATTTGAAAAAGGGAGATTTCGTCCTACTCTTAGATCATAGGTGAACCTAACCTCTTTGCTAAAATTTCAATATAAAAAAAATGTGTTTGTATTAGATTTTGAAGAATTACTTTTACAAATTACGAGTTAAGTATCACTCTAATTCTATTTATAAATCATTTTTAACTAAATCTCACGTACTAAAGAGATGTAGTTAACTCAATGATTATATAGTAAATTTTTAATTTTGTTCTCATTTATGAATGAGTATTTTTCAACTCTTTCTTTTCTCTCTATCTTCAAAATTTATTGTCATGGATATAATTAATATGGGTAAAATTGTCATAATCTCATTTACTACCATAAAACTAAACTTATAAATAGAACCAAATTATTTAGTCAAAAAGAGCTTATAAATAGAAACATAATTGTATGTTTTTGTCACGGCTTATTTAAAAAAAAAAAAAAAAAAAAAAATCGTCTTAAAAAATGATTTTTGGGGTTCCTAAACACTCATTGGAGTCAAGGTTAGTCAGTCCATGATTCAACCATAGTCAAAATAAAAATGTGAAGGTACAATTTTTATAATAAAATTTTTGGGACAATTAAGTTTTGAAAGTTATGAAAGGAGACTCAATCTTTTACAAATTGTGCAATTTTACCAATTCCATTAAATTGGTCAAATGTCCGTGATAAATATGGAGGAAGAACAATTGGATTCCACAATAGAAAAAAGAGGAAATTTTGGGTCAATCAAATAGAATTGCTAAAATTACCCCTTTTCAAAAATTCATGTATACTTGTGCATCTCTAAAAACTTAATTATGCTAGACACTCATGATGAAAAGCCTCGTCATTAAAATCGCACTTTAACCCCAAAATAAAATCAATCTAATCAAGGTTAAAATACTCCTCCAGTCCATAATATAAGACATATATACCTAATTTGATTAGATTAAATAAATTAGTTTAGTTAATATGACATGTATTTTCTAAAACACCGTAGTCATTTTCATTGATTCTCTCATTCCCTTTCCTCATTGATTATAGTTAAAAAAGCATCAATAAGAATAAATTAGAAAAATATTTAAAAATATGAAAATTATATCTTATATTTAGGACAATAGATAGGTTATTCTGCCTACCCCTCTTAATACCATTAGATTATGATCTCATCCAACGACAGAGATTTGAGGGATAAATAAACCTTTTTACCATTTCCTCTCTCCCACCCTCTCTCTCTCTCCCCCCCTTCCGCTGAAACCCTAGATTACAATTTTCCATTTATAGTTTAATATACCTAATCTCCGAATTGGAACCCTAGATTCTCTTCTTTCTCTCAGCGGTGATCTTGTGAAGGTGAATTTCCTACAATTTTAAGTTGGAGAGATAAATTAACATCCCAAGTCAAATCCCGAAAAGAATCAAATGAATGTGTGTACATATAATAATCATCACTCTGGAGATTTCTCGAAGAATAGTAGAGGACAAGTGAAGCATCATATAATGAAACCTTTGTTCTACAGCTAATTTCCGTCTATCCTACGTGAATGAATGATACAAGCATGGACCGAGAAAACTCATTTCTTTCCGAGTCCATCACATGAACAATAACTTGTTTGTGCAATATGAGAGTCATCCATCTAATTCATGTTCTGGGCTTCTGTCTTTGAAATTCGTCTTTTGCTTAAAGAATAGCCTTGTGACGAGAGAAACCCGGCTGCATAAACCAGAAACATTCTCAAACTTGTAGGAAATTCACTTTCACCAGATACGGTGGTAGAGAGGAAGAGGTAAAATGATTTATTTTATCCCTAAAATCTTTACCATTAGATGAGATTATAATCTAACAGTATTGAGAGGGGGAGGCAAAATAAGAGTAGGCAGAATAACCTATCTCTTATAGAACAAATATCAATTCCACAAATACGTCTCATATTAAGAACCCGAAGGAGTAATAAAAATATTAATATGTTGGTAATATTTAATGAATAAACTACACATAATCTAATAGAATAGGATTACTAATGGAAAAATTTAATGTACTGCTGTTTTTCAACTTAAAATAATATGACTCTAAACTCAGTAAAAAGAGTAAAAAATTTAAAATTTAACTTAATTAAACCGTTTAAAGTTCTTGACTAAACACCATGGCCTTGTAGCCTAGTGGTATGAGTACTCCCCAACTATTAAAAGGTTGGTGGTTCGATCCCCCTCGTTGTAATTCAGGCCATTAGTCTTTTGCGCGCCAGAATTCCAAAAAAAAAAAAAAAAAAAAAAAAGTTCTTGACTAAAAACCAATCACAAGATGAGTTCACCGGGTCACGAGTTTCACTGACTAAGCCGGGTTGAATTTCATTATCATGCTCTTTACAGCGTGTCCATAAACCGCCCATGAATTGGTCTATGTGTTGAGATTGGATGAGAGAATGGCAAAATAGACAGTGTCGAAGGGGAGGGGAGGATTCATGAAAAAGGGCTAATTTGGTCTAAAGAAAGTTGGGCCTAGAGAAAGGAAATACTATGTTAATTGGGCTTATAGCCCAAATAATATTATTCAAAAAAAAATCCACAACACGATAATTCACCGAAAAATAATTAAAAAAATAACATACTGTTATTAAAAAAAAAAAAAAAGAGAGAAAGTGAAAGAATTTGTGAATGTAGAAGAGCCATGTTGAGAGACTTACCCACCGTAGCTAGGTGTCCAAGTGCGTGACGCAAGTCGGATCCAGATTAATCTAAACGAAACTCTGGATATCAGATGGGCAACCAAAAAAAAAATTTATTCACTATTTAAAATGTGTACAATACATAATATATGCCTCATATTTATAGGCATAACTCTATAACCTACCATAAATGAGATTACATAATTATAGGAAAATAACTGGAAGAAATAATAGGAATATGGGAGAAATAATATGGAGATGGATGTCCATATTAATAGATTTTAATATATTATTCATAACACAGACAAACTTTTTAGAGGGTGAAAGAAATATTTATACAACTTTTCTAATGCCATTATTATGAATAAAATAAATTAAACAAATATTCAGTGAGACTTATTACGCGTCCTGGTTGGCAGTGAATGAACATTGTATCAGATATTCAGATGTGAGCTTCTTTTTTTTTCTTTTTTCTTTTTTTGGACAAATCAGATGTGAGCTTTTTATAAAGTGAATGTTGTTGGTTCCTTTTCTTCCTCGGACTAGAATACTAAAATGAAAATGAACATTAATGAGGGATCAACCTGAGATTTGGCCCTTCTTTAATTGTAGTTGCATTATAATCTTGTAAGCTTAGTTATTAGTCGATCACTTCTAAAGAGCTTATTTGGAGAGAGCTTTTATAGAATAAAAGTTTAGTGACGTTAGTAGTAGAAAAAAAGTTCACACAGAGGTGGTTGAATTAGCTTATCTTTTACTGGACTTAGAGTTCGTTTGAATCCTCTTATTTTTAGCTTGAAAGTTACTTTTAAGCTAAAACTAAAAACAAAAAAGCTTTTAAAAAAACACTAAAAAAGCTTAGTGATTAAATAAATTTTCTAGTTTAAAACTAAAAAAAAAATTAAAATAAAGTTGTTTGATAAAATTTTTGTCATAAGCATTTTTTTCTAAAAAAACAAATAGTATTGAAAAGTAATTTTTATAAAAAGTACATGTCAAAGGACTTTCTCCCGGGATCCCGTTTACTCCGGATCCGGCTATATGCTTATATAAATTTTCTCAAATTTACAAATAATATCCTATGAATTAAAAAAAAGTTGTTTGATAAAATTTTTGTCAATAACTCTTGCATTTTTTCTAATAAATTTTATCTCCTTGTACAGAACTCATTTTGAAATTATCATAAAAGGTATATTATAAAATTTTTGACTATAAAAACATGATATTAAAATTACTCTAGCATATTTAAAATCAAAGCTACTTCTAACTATGAATTTAAGAACTAAAAACTTAAAGAACTTAGTGGCGGTGGCACTCTCTTACTCTTAGAATCAGATTTCTTTGTGAATTGGTGAAGAATAATGAAGACCAAAGCCCCCTATTTATAGCAAAAGGCTTATGGAATAGTCTTTTGTAAGCAAATGCCTCCCATAGAAACAATTACATTGGAGAGATATTTCACTTTAATGAAATCTATTTTTGGTTGTTTGATCAATCACTAATACTTTTAAATTCTTTTTTAATTCTGGATTTTATGGTCTAATTAGAAAAATTCTTCAACGAGCTTAAAAATAAGTCCTTTATATTTTCTCCTGACTTCTTCACAACTATTTGAATTTGTATAAATTCTCACTACTAGCTTATTTTTTTCTATTATTGGTGGATCAATTGACTTTTCTCTCTCTTATATACTAGAAACACTCACAACTCTTTTTCTTATTGGTGGATTTAATTTCAATGGATTATTTTTATGAAATCCATTTTCAAGCCTTTTTTTTATTAGATTTAATCTTAGCCTTCCATAACTAATCTTAATTAGCATCCCTAATAAAGTAGTTAAGTGTAATTGTCAAAATATGATTGGTTCTAAGATTAATTAGAAACCACTTCTATCTAATTATAAAATTGAATTATCCACTAATTGTTCTCTATAATTATAAACTTTTTAACTTTTCATGGCCATTTTGTAAAAATCTTGTTAAGATCTAGTTTATTACTTATAAATAGAAGATAATATTCACCTATAAAAATAAATTAATATTTATGAAACAGATAATTATAGGGAAAATTACACATAGGTCCCTTTTTCTTTTGGAAAAAAGAGGAATTTTTAAAAAATATTTACATTTAAGTCCCTTGAAATGACAAAATTACTAAAAATAAATTAGGCCAAGGGAAAATTACACATAGGTCCCAAGGAACAAATAATTATTTTAATGTAAAATTATTTTGTGTAAAATTACGCCCATAGTGCATATTTCACACGAAGCGATTAACAACACAAAAAAAGCATAAATTAACAACATAAAATGCATGTATTAACAACAACTTTTTGAAAACCCCGAATTTGTCTTCTTTCACTTCCGGAAAGGCGATTAACAACACAAAAAGATAAATTAACAACACAAAATGCATGTATTAACAACAACTTTTGAAAACCCAATTTTGTTAATAAATAAAGTTGTTGTTAATACATGCATTTTGTGTTGTTAATTTATACTTTTTTGTGTTGTTAATCGCTTCTAGAAAAAACACAAATTCGGCTTTTGAATTGTTGTTAATACATGCATTTTGTGTTGTTAATTTATGTTTTTTGTGTTGTTAATCGCTTCACGTGTGAAATATGCACTATGGGCAAAAAGTAATTTTACATTCTGAAATAATTACTCGAAGTTAATTACTCGGAAGTCCCTTGGGACTTCGTAGTAATTTCTTGATTTTAAGGGACCTAATTGTAATTATCTCTCGCTCCTTGGATCTGTATGTAATTCTCCCATAATTATACCCAAAAAGCACCTTAAACTTTAACGCTTGTGGGTTAAACGATAAGAGCGCATTGGCTGTGGGATAAAGCAAGAGAGAGAGGGAAAATGTCAGAATGATAGAATAGCGTGTGGGGATGGATCACTCACCTCTGGGTCCGTTTTTTATTGTTTTCACAAGCATTTTTATATTTTCTTGTAATTAGACTTAGATTTTTGTAGTACTATTTTTTTCTATTTTGTTGTAATTACACTTATTCTCTTGATTTAATAATTTTTTTAATAATAATTTAAAAAAAAATTCAAATTTAAATTTAATTTTTTGTCTTTGATTATATCGATATATACAAGTAATATTAATATATGTAGTATCCAATAAAATTTATGTCTTTTTCAGTCATTTTCTATCTTAACTAACTTTTCAAATAATAATCAAAATACGTTACTGTTTGGAAAAAAAGTTAATTTTGCCACAGTCAATCCAAACACAAATTCTCATTTACAATTTGACTTTTTCTCTATCTTATTTCTGTAATAATAAGTCACCGCTCTCACCACTAACTCAACGAAAAAAAAAAAAAAACTTCTACTTTGTCAAAAAAAAAAAAAAAAAAAAAACTTCTACTTTGTCACTGATGGAAACTTAACATGTCTTATAAATAGGATCAGATGAAAATAATGTGCATTGGATTTTTTTTTTCCTGGCCAAAATACATTGGATTCAATTTGCTTCTTGAATGGTTTGATACCTTTTATGTTGGATTTTGTCTCTCCCATCCTTAAAAAAAATGCTTTTCTTGAAACCGGGATAATTATAAACAAAAGGTTAGGTCCAAGGAAAAGAAGGGGCAAAACGGGGACTAAGGTTGGGTTATTCTGATACACGTTTTAATCTCCCTTATATATATATTTTGAATATTTTGAATAATTTATTTCTACGACGGCGAAAAAATTTGTCATTATTACATTAATGGCTGCCTAACATATTCAAAACAAGCATGTTGCGTGTGGTGTGATTCAACTTTTGCTATCAGAAATAATTAAATAAATTAACACGTGGAAATGACCGAAGGAAAGTAGAAAGCTCATAATTACTCCCTCTTGTCTTAATTATAGGAGTAAATTTTAGAGTTGATTAGGTTGACTTTTTTGAAAGATTAAGGAAACAAAATGAATTACTTAATCATATTATATACCACTCTGGTCCTATTTATAAGTCCAGTTTAACCAAATCTCACATACCAAGGAAAGTTAGTTGACACAATGATTATGGTGTAAATTTTCAACTTTGCCCTCATTTATGATTGATTCTTTTTCAATTGTTTATTCTCTCTCTATCCTCATGGGTGCAATTAATATAGGTAAAATTGTCACAATCTCATTTATTACTTGAAACTGGACTTATAAATAGGACTAGAGTGGTATTGTGTAGTACTCCCTCCGGTCCTAATTATAAGACCTAGTTGACTTTTTTGAAGAGATTAAATAAGCTAATTTAATTACTTTAGAGTATTTTTATTTTTATTTTTTCCTTCAAACTAATTAGTTTGACTAATAAATTAATATATAACCTAATGATGCACAACACATAAAATAATTAAGTAATTTATTTAGCTTCCTTAATCTCTCCAAAAAAGTCAACTGCGCCTTATAATTAGACCGAAAAGTAAGATATTATTTTATTAGTTAAACTAACTAGTTTGGAGGGGGAAAAATAAAAGTAAAAATACTCTAAATAATTTAATTAACTTCTCTATTTTTTCTAAAAAAATTAACTTAATCTTATAATTAGGTTTGAGGATTATAATTAAATTAGAAATACATAAATCAATAAGGGTTGGTGGCTCCAACTAATTATGAATAGACCATTGGTAGAAAAAAGAGTGGAGGGTCATACACGTTTGTATTGAAACGTCAATTTCTAATCAAATGTTATAGAATTGCAATAGTAGGAAATAACTGTTGATGACAATTTCATGCATGCACCATCGCTATGGACTTGACTTACATCCTTTGTCTACTGCGTCAACGCGTCCTTTTGGTGCAAAACACACCCGTAATCCTTCTTTTCTTAAAAAAATATCTATATATTTCAGACATTACTGGATAATAAAAAGATAATTCAGGATAATGAATAGTATTGAAAAAATTATTTATAATATTAAAAAATTATTTTAGATCATGAAAAAATATTTCAAATTATTAACTGATACTAAAAGAATATTTGAGGATATTAATGGTACTCAAAAAATAACTCAAGATTTTTAAAAAATTATTTTAGAATCTTGAAAAAATATTATAAAGTATATTTTTAGTTTCAGTCAGTACCTGAAATATTTTTTTAATATTCTAAAATAATTTTTTAAGATCATGAATTATTTTTTTAAGTACTAGTCAATATCCTGAGGTATCCTTTTAGTACTAGTCAATCCTTGAAATATTTTTTCAGGATTATAAAATAATTTTTCAAGATTATAAAGAATTTTTTCAGTACCATTTGATATCCTAAATTATCTTTTTACTACCCAATAACATCTGAATTTTTTTTTTTTTTTAAAAAGGACCAAGTGCATGTTTTGTGTCAAAACGATGCACTTCAGTGCAGCGAAGCCAAGTCCCATCTCTATACTCATTTTTATATAATTTATGATTAAACTATTTTTTTTAAAAAAATATTACTCTATTAACATAGAAAAAAGATTTCCACAGTATGGGAAGGGATGGTAATGGATTCAGTTTTTCAATAAAAACAGATGCTTCTGCTCCAACAAAGATTGATATAGTGGTTCAACTCCATTGTCTACTATATTAATGATATCATTTTATACTTAGTAATTAGTATCAAATCTCAAACACTCTAATACCAATTGAAGGGTGATTAAGTGGGAGACTCTATGTAAAAATTAAATATTGAGGAGGCAAAGGGTAGTTTAACTCCATTGCCTACTAAATTAATGACAACATTTGATTTGTATCAAAGCTCTGATGCCAATTGACAGGTGTCTAAGTGATACATAAGGCTCTGCCATAAAAATTAACTACTGAGGAGGGGTGGATAGTTTTGCTCCATTGTCTACTAAATTAATGAAATCATTTGGTACTCATTGATTGGTAATACTCTAATACTAATTGACGAGTACTTAAGTAGGACATGAAACTCTACCGTTAAAATCAACTATTGATGAAGAATGGTAGTTCAACTCCATTGCTACTAAATTAATGACATTATTTAATACTCGTTAGATGGTTTCAAAAATCATTTGATACCCATTAATTGGTATCAAATTTGCCCTGATATTTAGATACCAACTAATGAGTTCATGTACAAAAAAATGGTGGGGGAGAACCACAATAATGCATAATCTAAACAATCATGAAGAGATTGTACATGTAAAGTTGCACCATATTGAAAATAAACAATGAATTACGACTACAGTCAACAAATTCATCCAATTTTTTCAAAAAACACATTACCAGTTAATTTGGCATCACTATGATGAAAACCACATCCTCTCATTGAAGTTGATGCTTTTCGTGTCTAAAATTGTGTAACGCAATTGAACCAGCTATTAATCTTAGGAGGGCTGGTTTGGAAAACCAAAAAAAATCTTTTTAACTTTTTTTTTTTTTTTTTTTTTTGATGAGACAAAACTAATCTTACATATTTATTTTGTAAATCATAAAAGCATTCATGAAAATCTAAAACATATATACGCTTAATATCAAACGACTCAATTTTAACATCATCATCTCAATATATCGGTCGGTCGACAACAAGGCTAGGAAATTTGTAGACATCGAGAAGATCCTCATTTTCGATAAGAACACCCTGAATTTGCTCCAAAATTCCCTAATCCAAGATTAATATGGGATATTCTAGAATTTGAAGATGTTGCTTTTTATCATACTGACCTCACTAAAAAAAAATATCCCCTAACATTAGTAATATTGGGGGATTTATGTGGGGTTTCAAAATGTTAGAAGGATTTATTTGGAATTTTCACAAACAATAATGAGATAAAAATTATTTAACCCCGGCAAAAAGACAACTATTTAACTTTTTTTTTTCAGTACATCGGTCCTTTTTATTATCTTGTTCTTTTTTTTAAAAAAAAAATTGTCTTGTGAGAATATTAAAATTATAAAATTCTAAATAAATACCACTTAAACTTTAAAATCATAAATAAATAATTTTCTAACAAAATATAGTGTCAATTGCTCTACTATTCTTATTAAACTCATTATTATTGCTATCAATAGGATTTTAAAATTCAAGTTATATTTTTTTGTCATTTAGTAATATTGGGGATTAATGTGGGGTTTCAAAATGTTAGAAGGATTTATTTGGAATTTTCACAAATAATAATGAGATAAAAATTATTTAACCCCGGCAAAAAAGACAATTATTTAACTTTTTTTTTTCAGTACATCGGTCCCTTTTATTATCTTTTTTTTTTTTTTTTTTCAAAAAAAAAAATTGTCTTGTGTATTTGAGAATATTAAAATTATAAAACTCTGGTCAAAGGGCCCCATACTTTTGCGGCGCATGAACATCCATTTCCCACCAACTGCCAAGTGTCTTTTTTTTTTTGGAAAATGATTCATAGTTATTTTTTTTAAGACAGTGTAACACGCGCCCCGCCAAATACGCTCTTTATTTGGAAAATTATATTTTTAATAAATAATGATTTTTTATTTTTATAAATTAATTAAATATTAAGATGATTTATAATATAATAAGATTGTGTATTATTGTTGTATATATAAAAATTTCACGCGATTTGGACATCGGATAAGATTTCACTCACATTTTTTAAAAGGGGGAAAAAAAAATAGAGAGAGAGAGAAAATTCTGTCATCAGTCTTCAGTCATCATCATTGGAACATCTGTTTCTGTCCCCGAAGATACAGTGAGAGAGATATATGCTTTTTCTCGTTCTTTTTTCCCTGCACCAGACCCAGCCTCTCTCTCTCTCTTCTCTCTGCACTCCCAAGGCGTTAAAGCACTTATGTTCCTTCGCGATTATTATTTATTATTATAAAATCGAATTATGATATATTTAGCTGTTGTTTTTCTGCTCGATTCTTTGCTTTCCTTCAAAACTTCTCCCAAATCCCATTACCACCCTTCCATGAATCACAACCTTCTCGGCTAATTTCGAAAATTCATTTGTCTCTCTCTCTCTCTCTCTCGTTCTCGTTTTCTGTTCGTATTTTGGTGCTCGAAAGCCGAGATTTATTGTTCAGTTCATTGGTTTTGATTGATCTTTCCGGGTAACTGGTAAGGCACATACGGAAGGGCGTATTTCGTGGATTTGACTGTGTAACGTTCGGCGCGTTGATTCAGCTGAAGGGAAGAAGAACAAGAAAGGGATGGAGAAGTACGAGCTGGTGAAGGATATAGGATCTGGGAATTTCGGGGTGGCTAGGCTTATGCGCAACAAAGAGACCAAGGAGCTCGTTGCCATGAAGTACATTGAACGAGGCCTTAAGGTGAATGCAATTTCTGAACCTCTTTTTTGCTCTGTATAGCATTTTTTTAGCTGAAAAGTGAAAACTATTGTCTCTGCGATTATTACTTTGCAATTTCTGAAGAATTTTCTGTATTTCTATTTGTTTGTATAGTTTTCTTTTTCCTTTTTGGCTACATGCAGTATTTTATATACACGTCTGTCATTGTGGACCCCTAATCTATTTTTTCCAGATTGATGCAAATGTGGCCAGGGAAATTATAAACCATAGATCTCTTTGCCATCCGAATATAATTCGTTTCAAGGAGGTCTGTACCCATGTGCTTATGATTTATGAATTAATCATGTTTTGCTTTGAGAGTGGTTATTGTCTAATATGGGTTTTCAACTTTGCAGGTGGTACTGACTCCCACACATCTTGCAATAGTCATGGAGTATGCTGCAGGTGGAGAGCTCTTTGAGCGAATATGCAATGCTGGAAGATTCAGTGAAGATGAGGTTATCTCTCTGCCCCTTACCTTCTTAATTTTTAAGTAAGTTTATTGGTGGGGCTCGGGTGGTCATAAGTCATAGCTTTTGCAATTGTTTAATGAGTAGACATTGGATTCATTAGAGCATGAGGGTGTTTGGCTAACTTAAACCCTCAAACCATGCTTAATTGCTGTTTAGCTAGGTAGCATGGCTAGTTTGCAATTCCACGGGCTGGAGATGAGCATGTGATGTGCGGTTCTAGCTCAGTTCTAGTTTGGATTTTTTCTCTCAGCAACAGAATTAGGAATTGTTTATTGAACTCATAACACCTCTCAATTAATTATCTTTTTCCAAATTTGTCTGGATCCAAAAATGTCAAAATTTCCAGCTTGCTAGAGAGCTAGTAGAATTTTCTACTTTATCAAATTGTTCTGCGTCACTCATTGAAATAGTGGATATGATTTAATGGATTGAACATCTGACTTCGCTTTGGTTATTTAAGAGGACAGAATACTAATAAGTTCTCTCAGAGAAATAGGCTTTCAAGTAACCTAAGTAACAAATATGAATGTTGGGGCAGAGGACAGAATACTAATAAGTTCTCTTAGAGAAATGCGCTTTCAACTTTCAATTTTGAGTAACAAAATTGAATTCCAAGGCTCCATTAGTTCCTTAACCTTATAGGGAGACATCTCTTTTTCTTTTTTACTTTTTCCTAACAGTTGGTTAAATTGGTTAAAGGGAGAAAGTTTATTACTATCTATTTATGCTCACCTTTTTTAGAGCAACTTGATGCAGGAAGGAATTTTAATTTGTTTGTCGTTCTTGCTGTATTCCAGGCTAGGTACTTCTTCCAGCAGCTCATCTCAGGAGTTAACTACTGTCATTCCATGGTAACTGAACATTTTCCTCCACAATGGATTGTGTCATTAGGAGTGTGTCTCTAAATCTGCCTCCTTTCCTTCTCTTTTATGTCATTTTCTTTGCAATCTTCCTTGTTCTGCAGCAAATTTGCCATCGAGACTTGAAGCTAGAGAACACCTTATTGGATGGCAGCCCAGCTCCACGTCTGAAAATTTGTGATTTTGGTTATTCTAAGGTTCAAATACAGATTAATATCAGTATTATCAATTCTAAGTGATTTAAATAATTAATTGTTGGTATGTTTGACACTTTTTGTAATCTTTATTCTCTCAGTCATCTCTGCTTCATTCAAGACCTAAGTCAACGGTTGGAACTCCAGCCTACATTGCACCCGAGGTTCTTTCACGTAGAGAATATGATGGAAAGGTAATCTAGCTTCAACCATGCAAAAGAGTTTTAGATTGTGACAGTTGGTTCATTAAACACATGTGCACACAACACATGTACTCATGCAGCATTTGAAGGGCTTTAAGTTGTTAACTCCTTCCTTCCTCCTAAAATTGACTCACTTTTTTGACAGATAGGAACATTCTTGTACATGGGTTTTGATGTTCCTTGTTTCTCCCAATTTGACATGGACTTGTCTTTATTTGTCCCTATTTTATGTTTCTTTTCCATCCTTTACAGCCTGTGAATATAGAACTATGAGGTTGAGCACATTTGATAAAAGAACTCAACTTTTGTTACAAACATCCTTGTAAAAAAAAGGCATTTTGGTTACCAGCTATGAGCTTCAGTAGCTTGTAATCTCCTTTGTGTTAATGCCTTGAGATGGGGAAAGCACTTTGACTTTTTCCTGTTTGACATGTAATGTCTGAAACTTCATTTGTATGTAATAACTGGGAAGAGCCATATTAGTTTTATATCTGACAATCAAGATTCAGGTCTGTAACTTGTCAAATATCTTACTGACGCTTCAATGACGTGGACCTTCTAGAACTGCCACTGAGAGTACCATGGAATATCATACTGACTTTGTGCAGCATGAACACTCCAAAAAGAGCCCTTTTGGTGTCTTACATTTTGGGGATGCTTCAAAATCTAGCTGAACTTTTTGGATATTTGTTGTGTCATGGCGTCCATATCAATGACATTATGAGATATTAATGATGTTTTTTTTGTTGTTATTCCATTCTGTTGTGTTTATTCAGTTGGCAGACGTATGGTCTTGTGGGGTAACTCTTTATGTAATGCTAGTGGGAGCATACCCATTTGAAGACCAAGAGGATCCCAGAAACTTCAGGAAAACCATAAACGTAAATTTTTTCTTCTCTTTTTACCACATCAGTTGATAAATTGATAAAATGCTTCCAACTAAAAAAACTCTTCCCCTTTCTGACTTCCTACATTCTTATCCAGCGAATTATGTCAGTTCAATACAAGATCCCAGACTATGTTCACATATCTCAGGACTGTAGACACCTGCTATCTCGCATCTTTGTGGCAAATCCAACAAGGGTATGTATATGGCATGCTGCCTAAAGTACTCAATTTTATTTTAATGACTTGTTTTCTTGATAAAACTTGCAGAAAATATCTGGCTATGGCACTATAAACACTCTAGTTGTTCTCTGACAAGTACATAATCATAGATTCTTAGAGCTCTTTTTGCCCTTGTAGATAATTCCTATTATTTGATGCCAAAGTTTCTTAAAATTCATTGACATGATTGAGTCTTTTTAATTATCAGCAGGATCAATATTGGTGGGTCTTTATAACAAATGAGTCAGTCAAATACTAGTATTTTTCTTTTGAAGGCTAAATTCATGGAGCATACATTTTTTAAGGACTGAAATGTAGCTTGCTGCTCTTACTTTTGTTAAGTTCAAACAAATACTCAGTGGGTGCAGTGCTGCTGAACCAACCTCCCTGCTTAGCAAAAATGAATTCTAATTATAATCTTGCAAATAGTATGTGTTCACTCTATATGGCTATTTATATCACAGAGAATTACCATCAAGGAGATCAAGTCCCACCCATGGTTTCTGAAGAACTTGCCAAGGGAATTGACAGAAGTGGCTCAAGCTGTTTACTACAGGAAAGGGAACCCAACCTTTTCTCTTCAGAGTGTAGAAGACATCACGAAGATTGTTGAGGAGGCTAAAACTCCTGCCCAAGTTTCAAGGTCAGTTGGTGGATTTGGCTGGGGAGGAGAGGAAGAAGAAGAAGAAGAAGCAAAAGATGGAGTTGCTGCTGCTGAAGAGGTGGAGGAAGAAGAAGATGAATATGAAAAGAGAGTCAAGGAGGCACAGGCTAGTGGAGAATTTAATGTCAGTTAAAAAGTTTGTTGAATATGGATTTTTGGTTTCCTTTGTTTTTGAGAAACTTAAAAGATGGGTGTTTGTCTTGTTTGTATAAAAATCGGGTGTTCTGCATAGGACATGAAAATGCTGGATACTTATTGGCTATTGTGAATTTCTAAGGTGTTGTAGGTATTAGGCTGTCTTGTGAGTTTGAAAGCAGCAAATTATAGAAACAATTTACTGTGACTTCTCTTTACCCTGTCTCTATTTTTCTGTGAACATTTGCTAAGGGTCATTTTTGCCCCATCAGAAGCAGTCCGAAATTTTTTAAAAAAATTTCAGGAGTAATTTCATTCCAAAAGTTTATAAAATGTAGTAATTTTACTCCTCTGTCCTTCAATGTTAAGTTTAATTGTTAAATTGATTACACATGACATGCCACCTCATTACCCACGTCACTGAGCCCATCACACCTCATCATCTCTTTTTTTTCCCCTCTATCTTCCTCATTCACTATTTCATGAAAAAAAGATAAATTCTTCCGTCCTTGGATCCACAGCAGCTATGGATGATGGATCCCTCACCCCATAGTTCATCATATTCTTCAGATCCGAAAGTTGATCTCCATTTGATGATGAAACACTGAAGCATCGGAGATATTACACTTGATATTTGAATCGTTGATGAATTCTTTCATCCACATTTACGAGGTTTGGCTTTCCCATATTTCCTCTCTTGCTTGCTCTAATATCCAGATTCATGTTTATTCCCAATTCCAAAATCCAATCTCTATCGCAGCTATGAAATATTCATCAACTGATATTATAGGTAATTGAAGACATGAGATCTATCATTAATTGCTTCATAAGATGGAGAGCTGAGTGATTGAGGCTATCGTTTGGCCAAATAGTTCGTCAAGTGCTAGGTTTGATATAAACAACCTCATTATTCTGTGTAATTCAGTTTTTCGTTGGTTAAGTTTTTTTATCAGGTTGGCTGCTTTATCATTGGTTTAGGTTTTGAAGTGGATTTTATTAGTAAAGAGTTGGATTTGTGATGGGATGAGAGGTTGTGGGCAATGTACGAGAGATGGACGAGGTCGCCGGCGGTGGGGATCCATCATCCACGGCTTCTGTGGATCCAAAGACGGGGAAGTTTTTTTTTTTTAAAAAAAAAAAAAAAAAAGAGTGAATGAGAAAGAGAAGGAGAAAAAAAGGATGATGAGGTGTAATGGGCTGAGCTGGCATGCCACAGGATGTTTAATTGATTTAACAATCAAACTATTGATCCAAAAAAAAAAAAAAAAAAAATTTAACAATCAAACTTAATATTAGAAGACGGCCGGACAAAATTACTATGTTTTATAAGTTTTTGGGATAAAATTATTCTTTTAAAAAAACTTTCGAATACCCATTACTCCCGAGTAAAAACTTTCAAAAGAGAAAATGACGGCTTTTTTTTCTAACTTACCTCTTATTAAATAACTAATTATCATTTTGCCTATGTTTTCAAACTATTTCCCAATATGCCCCTGTTTAGTCGACTAACCCCTCATGTAGTCGACTAAAACGTGGGGTCATATTTTTTTTAAAATATCTCCGTGATTTAGTCGACTAAGCCACAGTGCTTAGTCGACTAAATCAAGCGACAATTTTTTTAAAAACCCCAATCGCAAAAGATTTGGGACCCTAATCGACTACAAGACCTCCCCAAACCTCTCCCTCCTATTTCCCTAGAAGGTAGACAAATTAATTAAAAGTAAAAATGAGTTTTATATTTAAAATCAAAGTTCACCTAAGATCAGTGAGGATCCAGGACATGACTAAGAATCCTAACAAAAAAATCCCCAATATAAAATCTTAATATAAAGATTAATTTTATGGTTTCTTAAACCTGAATATGAAGAAATATTTTTCAAAATTTATAATTTATATTGATTACATTCAAAATATCAAATTGATTAGTTAAGATAATGATTTAAAATAGATATGAAAATCCCTAATGATGTCTTCATTTTCAAACTCATCAACAACACCTTCTTGAGGTACTCAACCTACCTTCTAAGAAGATTCATTCGTTACTTATATTAAGAACGAGAGGGAATAATAACAATGGTTAATAATTTAGGGGGCCACTTGTAATAAATTTAACCTATCACTTGTAATATTTGAACAAAATTATATTTTCGTAAAAATATAAAATGATTTATGCTTATGTACGTTCAATGTCTATTTATAGTATATATATATATATATATATATATTTGACTTTAAAAATTGAGAAAATTAGAAGCGTTGAGGGGTTTAGGGTCTAGGGTCATTTTTTATATCCCTAAGTATATTTTAGTCAAACAAATTTTTAGGCAATCATATAAGTTTTAAACCTGAAAATGTCTTCTTTGTTGACCTATGAATCATAATATTTAAACTATAAACATTTTTTTATCATTTAAGATTTCAAATCTTCTTTGTTGACCTATGAATCATAATATTTAAACTATAAACATTTTTTTATCATTTAAGATTTCAAATCAACTTAGAAGTGGATTTCTTTTTTGGTGTATTTCATTCTCATTAGGATTCTTAATCATGTCCTCGATCCTCACTGATCTTGGATGAACTTTGATTTTAAATATAAAACTCATTTTTTACTTTTAATTAATTTGTCTACCTTCTAGAGAAATGGGGGTTCGCATAAACGAAAGAACAATGGCGGAAATTCGAAATGGAGATGAGAACATACCGAAATCGACGCAAATGACGCTAGAATGAAGTTTCCTTCGCTACCCACCAACGATTCAAGCAAGGATTTGGTGAAAAAACAGGGGGAGAGGTTTTGGGGAGGTTTTGTAGTCAATTGTGATTTCAATGCCGCGATTGGGGTTTTTAAAAACCCTTGTCACGATTTAATCGACTAAGCACGTGGGCTTAGTCGACTAAATCACGAGGATATCAAAAAAAAATATGACCCCGCGTTTTAGTCGATTACATGAGGGGTTAGTCGACTAAACACGGGGCACATTAGAAAATAGTTTGGAAACAAAGGCAAAATGATAATTAGTTATTTAATAAGGAGCAAATTAAGAAAAAAGCCAGAAAACGACCCTTAACCCACATTTGTGATATCTCACTTCGTGGGTACTTGGATTAAGTTAGTTTAAATGATATTGTGGTGTAGTAGGTAAATGTGAGAAAATTTTTGTCCAAAGTGTAAAAAAGCTTCTTCTTCTTCTCTCTCTCTCTAACTGGCCTTGGTTTAGAGGAAAAAGATGACAAAAATGACATGAGGATGGATTTCTCTTTGGCATATTGATATTTAGGTGGTGGTGGTCTTGCTGTATTTATTTAGGCAAAATTTTGTTAACTTTTGTTAAATTTAAAGAGTAATACAAGATTAAAAAAATTAAAATAAAATTTAGCCCATACAAATATGATTTTTTTTTTTTTTTTTTGATGAAATATCATGCATTCAAAAAGTGAAAACATAATGTACAAAATTTAGCCCATACAAATATGAATTGAATAATTTAAATGCAGGCATTTCTTATATGTGTATTTTATTAGAGGTGAGAGGAGTGAACATGGAAAATTTACTAAAAAATTTTAACCTCATTTCTTTTCTACTTTCCCCAATGGAACTCAATAAAACTTCCCATTTTTCTTTCATTCTCTTTGAACCAAACAAATCAATGAATCATGGAACATTTTTTTTAGAATTTGTTTCTTCCATGGTTTATAAACAAATTTCTTTTTTTCTAAAATATAAAATAATGTATAAAGTACATAAATAAAAAAATCAATGTTAAAATCATACACTTTTGATTCTATATATAAATCACTTTCTGCATATTTCCCACATAACAATGAAAACCTTAAACCTCATTAATCTTACCTTAAAATTTAACAACATTCCAACTTTACACCAACTTAATATATATAATAGCACGTAAAAATAAAATCTACACAATAATAAATGAGGAGTAAGTTCAAATAGATTAATCTCAAGTTTAAAGTTGTATGAGACAGCCATATTGTACGGTAATGCTTGGAGTTGGATCATTTGGCCCTTGTCTCTTACTTTGTTGTTGCCCCTATATTCAGTTGACATCTTTAATTAGTGTTAATTTAATAGACTTGTCTATTGTTTTTTTTGGGATTGTCTTTTATGTTTGTGGATCCTTGCTTGGACTTCTTGTAATCCTCCTTGTTTAGTATAGATAATTGATCTTTTTATGAAAAAAAAAGGAAAATCACACCAGTCCCAACTAAAACAAATTATATCAAAAAAATCCTACATAGCTTGTTAATAATAAGTAAAAGAACAACTATTAATAAGTTATGAGCCTCTTGATATTACTCGTCCGGCCTTTTTTATAAGAAATTTTTATTTTTATTGTGCAAAACGAATTGACGGTTAAGATTAGTTAAAAATAATAAATATATCAAAAATATCATTTTTTTTTTTTCAAATAGGTCCTCATTTATGAAAAGAGCATAAGAGAGAGAATGAGTAACAAATATGAATATAAAATATAAGAGATAATGTGTAATAAATGAGTAAATAAAAGAGAATCGTGATGAGTGAGTGATAAATAATATAAAAATGCGTACTTAATTGGGATAGAAAAAGGAAAAATACTACCACTTTGATCTTATTTATAAGTCCATACCGATCAAAAAAATTGTTCCTATTTATAAGTTTAGTTTCATGGGTAGAATTTAAAGACGCAAGCTTTACCACCGAGCTAAAAGCTTAAGTGGGTAGCTAAGGCTCGCCAACTAATTCTTAGCACTTCACCATGGGTCAGGGGTGACATGGGCTAAGGACACACCCACAGCAGGAATAAATCCCACTTCCTACCCCATCCGGGAATCGAACCCCCAACCACACATGGCTCTGATGCCAAAGACGCGGAAGCTTACCACTGAGCTAAAAGCTTAAGCTGGTAGCTAAGGCTCGCCAACTAATCCTTAGCACTTCACCATGGGCCAGGGGTGACGTGGGCTAAGGACACACCTATAGCAGGAATAAGAAGATAGAAAGAGAAGAAACAATTTCAAAATACCCAATCATAATGAAGACAAAATTGAAAATTTACTTCCATAACCATTGAGTTAACTATCTCTCCTTGGTATGCGAGATTTAGTCAAAATAAACTTATAAATAGGACCAGAATTTTTAATTGCGCAAAAGAGAGAGAGTTAAAGCATATTTTTTAGTATTCTGACACTTTGGTGAAAAGGAAAAAAAAAAGGTGGGTTAACACAAAATAGTTCATGCGCGCGCGAAGCTCTTCAGTCCTCAGAAGTTCAGTCTCGCGCTCAAGTGCACTAGCCGTCGCCGTCCGTCCAGTCGTCGTGTGGGCGTTGCCGTCTTCTTCAGCTATCGTCCTCATCCCCTCTATTTTATGTTCTTCAGTTTTCTCCAAACCCTCGTCTCCGGCGCCGAACAATCTCACCTGCTCTCTCGATTTCCTCCATTACAAATTTTCCTTCCAGCTTGCTCTGGTCCCGATCTTGTATTCATCGATCACATTACCCACCATCCATTTTATCAGCCTTTTTTTTTCTTTTCTTTAAAGTCTAGCTAGTCCCTCTGAAATTTTCCATGGAAATTTTGTACTCTCCGTTATTTTAATGTCCCACTTGAGGTCACAATCCCACCTGTGTAGTATCTGAGTTTTATATCGTGCTTATAACAGAATCTATCTATGCTCATTGAGTTAATTTCTTCTGGTTGAAAGAGAAGGCGGGTTCTTGCTTCCTTGGTTGCCGAGGCTGCCAATAGGTTGGGGATTAAAAAAGAGTACGGTACTTGGAGATTTCTGTCCTATATGCTTCCACAAACTCTATTTGCTCTAATGTATTACTGAATTTTCTCAGTTTGGAATGTCTCAGTGTGTTGTAATTTAAAGGGATCTGAACTATTTGATCAGACGTTTTTGGATCATCCATTGTACTTTTCATTTTAGGGCAGGTCAATGCTATATGAAGCATCTGCCCCAAACTTTTGTGTAACCTGTCCTAGAAAACTGCATTGTCCTCGTTACATAACAAAGCATTCAGTTGCAACAAGGTGCTTAGTTCCTTCTTCAGTTCTGGAAAACAACAATGGAGCTAAAGTGGAATACACTCCTTGGCTCATCGTTGGCTTGGGTAACCCTGGAAATAAATGCCATGGCATTAATCACAATGAAATTATTAGCCAATATGTGATGATGCTACTTGTTCCATTGTACTTGTTGTATGTGTTGGATCTTAGAGTTTTCTTTGTATTCGGTTGGATTTGTAATGATTGACAGAATTTCTCTGGCAGAAGGGGTTTTGATGAACACAATTCAATCAAAAGCCTTGATTGGAATAGGTGCATTGCTTGCTTCTGTTATGTGTATGCGTAGTTTCTTTCTTCTTTTTTACCTCCCAATTTACTGATTCAGATTTCTTGCTATCAGTACAGATTTAATAGAAGAAGTACCAATTTTGTTGTCTAAGGCTAAAAAACATACATGAATTTTTGTGGGGAATTGGTTTGTTTTCCATCATATAACGTGTCGTATTTATCATCATATGAAGAATATTTTACCTGTCGCTTTTTAGGTTAATCTGTGACCCTGACACTATCTTCTTTGTCTTGTACTTAAAGGTCAGACCACTTGCTGCATATTATAAAGTACCCATGCGCCATATTTTACTAGTATGTTTTTCTGTACCTTGCGACAATCAAAATAGTGTTTCATAAAATAGTGACATTTCATGAGTTTGTGGTATTTCCAATATAGGTTTGTGATGAGATGAGCCTTCCAAATGGTGTTTTAAGGCACCAACCTAAAGGAGGACATGGCCATCTCAATGGGTAATATAAAATTTCCTAGAACATGTCTTACTACGATGGCTCTAATTTGTCAAAACTAAATACTTGCTCCACCCTTGTATAGATCTCAATTTTCATCTCTTTTTATCCCCAAATATAAGTCCTAGTACAGATTTCTAGGTGTAATCAACGCATGTTTCCGAAAATGCCTCTTATACAAAACCTAAATCAGCTATCCCAACCTTGATATTTAAACTTCCCATGGCATTCACTTGAGGGTAAGAATGGAAAGAAAAAACCAATTTTTACATATCACAAGTTTTAGTATTTCCTTGGGTTGTGTGGTTTTCAAAATTGGAACTTATATTAAGGGACAAAGGAAGTGTATTTTATAAGAATTCTCCATGTGACAAACCCTAACTTACCCATTGAAACAGGACTTTCTAAATTTATTGACCTGAGGGACAGGTGGCTTGTTAGATGCTCCTTAGCAATCTGATTTTTTTTTTTTTTTTTTTAAATAAGAGCTTAATCATTAGCAGCTTCAAATAAATTCATCGATTAGGGTTCTTATAGTTGATGGAATGCTTGAATATTAAATCAACATTCATTCAGTGCTCTGATAGAAATTCTCCTTCTTCCTTAAACTGGCATGCTGATGCAAATCTTGTCATGATAACGTTAAATGTGCTATTTATAAATTCTTTCAAATAATTACTTGAAGACGTTTTGCTGGTGAAGATTTAGTAAATAGTAGTTTTAGTATAAATAGTAGTTTTAGAGAAACAAAAAAGATACTAAAAGGAGGTTTTATTACTTTCTTTACTTTGTAAGGCTCCTAGGTGCTAGGTCTCTACTTAATCAACCAAACTATTCTAACAGTAAGTTATTTTAGATATCAGTAGCAATATATTTCTATACTCACTGTAAACTACCAGAAAATCATATTAGAGAGTTATGTAACTTGTGGTAGATTGTTACAGAGTTAAGAATGTAATAGGCCATTTGGATGGTTGTCGTGCATTTCCTTGACTTTGCATTGGTAAGTTCCTTATGTTCTATTACTGAAAGATGCTGTGTTCATAGCAGTTTATCAGGTTATGACTTGTAGGTATTGGAAATCCCCTGGAAACATGGATATGAAAGCTTATCTTCCACAAAAGTTCAGTTCAGTAGAGCGTAAACAGGTGATACCTTCCGGCGACAATAATTCAATTACGTTGTGTTTATCTTGGACATAATATTTAGACGGTCGAGATTTTGTGTGGATAATGTAGGTTTCTAATAATCATTTTCTTAACTTGGCAGTTAAAAGACTTGTTCATTTTGCATCCATTTTGGCTTAACAGATGAACGGTCTGGATCAAAGATGAACACCCTTTTTACTCATCCTTGAAATAATCTGAGAACCCTTGAAAAAAATATTGACCTTGTCCATCAAACTAAACCCATATCATCTTCCTATAGTTTATGAATAGCATGGATTCCTTTAGGTTTTATCTATGTATTGATATCAGTGATTGATTTGTGGGTACCGTTTGATTGCTGCATATCGTCTTGTTTATTTAAATTATTTTACTTTGGTTTCGTTCCTTTAATTAACAGATTGATGATGCATTGGATTGGACCGAGGAGTTGAAGCCATAAGAACATTAGGTTTCTATGGGTTCAATCAGCCAAAGGCATCGAAGACTACTGCATTGCATATGCTGGTATTGAATTCTCTACCGAAATAATTAAGGTGCTCCTTGCTGCCAAAGAAAGCGACTCGAAAGTCTCGCGCCAATCTTATCTACAAGGTGTTATAAGTCTCGCGTCAACCAAAAACGTCTCGCGTCAATCTTATCTAGATTGGTTACTTACATTGTGTGTCCACACCTCTTATCGTTTTGTCTAGTCCTGATTAAGAATAAAGTTATTTTTTATTATGTCAATGATTTTCAAATAAAAAGTTCTTTGATTCTATTTTTTGTTTCAAATACCAACGATTAAGTATTTATTTGCCTTCTTATTCCCTTAGTTGTTTACTTGTCTACATGTTGAATAATTAATCCTTTCCTATTCAAATGTCATTACTTTATTCTATTATGACTTAACCAATTTATTACTATCACATATTCATATTGTATTGTGGGGATATTATTTACTAGAGAAGTATTTTTGCATTCAAATGGTAGAAGTGTACCTGCTCCTTCTGCTGACTCCTAAAGCTCACCTTGGATAAGAAGTCTATGACTGCTACCTCTATCACACAAACTACTGTAAATGTTTAATCTATACTTTTGTATGATTTATTAGAGTTGTTCCACCTATTCTATAGGCAGGATTCTTGACTTCTTTTGATATTTTGGGATTTATGTATATGTTATTGAGTAGCAGAGCTCCATATGCTGTATTGTAATATAGCAGGCTACTTTAGAAATTTCGGAAAGTTCAACTTACAGATATAATTATGTCGAAATTTCTACAAAAAGCTTTATTTTATTTATAAGAAATATGTTTATACATGTTCTAGAAATGGGAAATGGTGAATGTATATGCAGGATTATAATACTAATTATGGTATTATAAATGTTATTATATTTAGTATGTCAAGTATTTATAATTATATATTAAGGCTTATGAAATATTAGTTTTCTTGTACTTGGATAACCTCTTGATTTTCAAGACGTGACAATTCTTATCTGCACCTTGCTTTCTAGGAACAAAACTATATTGATTAGGCGAAATTACAAGAGGCACGATCTGCCTTAGCCGGCTAGAAACAAGCTTCATCAAAATCTTGTAAATAACATTATATACAAACTAATTAGGCGAAAATCTCAAACATTCTCAGGATGGTCTACTTTCAGAATTAAGATAATATTCGTGAAATTCACTCGTTTATTATATGATGGAGAGATAAAGAACTTACATACCCTATCAATCATTGAATTCTCTACCACCTCCTATTGAGATTGGAAGAATAGCAAATTAAGACCATCCGGACCTGGAACCTTCAAAGGACCCATTAGCAAAAAGAGCTTGTTTAATCTCGAATGCTGCTACATCTCTTCCAATTCAAGCTAGCATTCAACACTAATCTCAGGCTAAGTTTTACCAAAACTAACCTCAAATGGCCATGATCCCTCCTCTGTATAGAGATTATTGAAGAAACTCATACCCAACTGCATAATTTCCAGTCTTTCATAGGTCTATTCCCCATCTTCCTTGTTTAAAGCTTCTGCATTATTACAACGACGACGACTATTAGTCATTGAATGAAAGAATAAAGTATTCTTGTCACCATCATTATGCCAACTACAGGGAGAGCATTGAAGCCACATTAATTCTTCTTACAGTAATGTTTTTTCCAACTCAATCCGATCCATACTTGAATCCGCTCCCTCTCCAAACGGCTAGAAATAAAACTAGCAGACACCTTCCTGTTTATCCCTTCCAAATGTCTTAAGAGATGATTCTTTCTTCTATTAACATCTCCTAAAACATCTCTATTCCATGCGTGTATGTACTCGCCCAACAAAGGAGGATACATTCTCTTCCCAAGTTCTCGAACTAAACCATGAATTTCTCACTACATCGTTAAACGCAACGTGAGTCACTCATCGATCATTAAAACGGAACTCCATTTCCCTTCTTGCCACAGTCTTTACATCGTCTAATCTTAGCAAGAATGGCGTATGATCTGACTTCATAAATGGAAGGTGCGTAACGGAAGCTCTTGGGAACTCTTCATACCTACGTACCAGCGTTAACAACAATTCGATCTATTCTACTGTGACTTCTACCTGTATTTGGAGTAAATTTTGGTCCATAAAAGCCCAAGTCAATGAGATTATTATCAGTGAACCACCGTCAGAATAAGCTCTCCGCTTGAGTACTTCTTGTCATAGAGATTCTTTCCTCGACTCTCAAGATGGCGTTAAAGTCCCCACCCACACACCAACGATTTATCCTGGAATTAGCTATAACATTCTCCGCTGAATAATGGTAACAAAAGTGACTTATTTGCAATATGATTTTTATAAAAGTAAGATAAGATAAAAGTCAGATTAGAAATTTGATTTGTGTTTGATATGATAGTGGGACAAGTGGCTTTTTTTCCAAATAGACTTTTGTTTGAAAAATCAGTTGAGATAGAAAATGACTGAAAATGTTATGAATTTTATTTAATACTACACACACGCACACAGAAAAGCACAAGAAGTAAAGCAGTAAAGCAAATACAAAAAAGCATTGAAGAGTCTTCCCTACTATTTGGTAATGATTTTATCCTTATAGAAGTAGACTTTTCTACTACTTGTGCTTCATTCTAATATTTTAGGTTGTATACTCAATTAATTTCTTTACATCACTTGATTATGACTAGTGTTGGATTAAGGAATTTGATTAATCAATTCATTGTTTTCTAACTATGAAATTGTTCATCTTTCAAATGCATTAGTGATTTGGGCTTGGAATCTTGTACTCAATTGCTTTTGTTCAAGAGGACAAAGGTCTAAGTATGGGGAATTGATTGAATCATACTTTTATATGAGTTTTCATAATTAAATTAGGATTCTTAATGCATTTTCTAGATATTATTACATAATTAAGCACTAATTTGAGTTAGGGATATTTGTATTCACTACTACAAAAAGGTGCTTTCTAGGCTGCCATATTTAGACTGGATTATAGAGGATTAGGTCTAAAAAGTATGATCGGTGATAGTTTTATAAATATAAATAAATTTTTAGGCCAATTCCTTTAATATGAGGTTTAAAATATATTATTTAGACTTATTTGTCAAACAACCGTTCTAAAAAGTTCAAAATTAAAAAATAAAAATAAAATGTCGATTACTTTTTAGACCTATTGTTACTAACAACATGTCTAAAAGATAATAAAAAATAAAATATATACTTTTAAGGCCGGTTGTTAAGAATTATCGGTCCTAAAATGTGAACTTTTAAAACCCGTTGTTAAGAATATCTCGGTCTAAAAGATAAGGAAATAGAAAAATAAAAAATTTATTACTTTTAAGACGGGTTATTAGAATAACCAGTTTAAAAAGTTAACTTTTAAAACCTCATTTTGATTATAATCGGTCTAAAAGATTTTCATTAGAACCCTCTTCGTAGTGTCGAAAATTGAAAATTCAGAAGTGAAGTAGTAGATATGAGAATTTAGAAGCGAAGCATAGATTTGAGAATTCAAAAGCAAAAGCACATTCACAAAGGTTGAATATTGAATTAAGTGCAATTAGAGTAAAATGATCATAATTTGTTAGGGCTCAAAATCCTTCAAAGAAAGGTTTTCTCTCAAATGCACTTCACAAAGATTAACTGAAAAACAACCTAATCAAAACCAATGGCGGAACATAAATTTTAATGATGGGAGCGAAAACAAAAAATACTATATTATAAACAAAAATACTTGAAATGCAATACGACCTAATATACCAAAAGTTAAAAGAAATTTATTATAGAAATTAAGATTACCTCACTTGACTCTTACTTTACGTGTTTTTATATTGTTCAATTTATCTATAATTGAATTTGTGCTAAAGTTCAAAACAATTTTTTTTCAAAACATGTAATTGAAGAATCATCAAAAAATTAGTCTTCCATTCTATTTCGAAGTCTATTCTTGATTGTCTTTATAGCGAGAAAAGATGTTTTAGTCATTGTCTTGTAGAAATTGGAAGAGTGAGTATAAGTCCAACCACTCTATCAATAAGAAGGTAAATGATGGAATTTCCAGTTCTTGTTAGCCCTTGACATAATTCAGATGTAGTTGATAAATTAATCAAATCGGATGTTTAAGAATGTTATGCTCAAAATGTTGTAACTACATTTTCAAATGTAATTTTTCTTGTTTTGTCAAATCTCTAGAATAAAATTTATTAACAAGTTTAAAAATATCATCACCATTAAATGACTTGTACTTATTTCTTGGATCTAAAGTCATGCTCAAAGTAAGTAATTAAACAGTATTATCATTGAACTGCTATTTAATTCTTGCAATTCTAGGAAACTTTGAAGAAGAAGTCTCAATATTTGACTATTCAACATTAGGAGCAGATGAGGGTAAAGACTCACTATTCTTTCTTTTAAAATATGTATCAATTGTAGCACTATTCCCCAATAATAATCACGTACCAAGAGCATAAATTATTTCATGACTAATATGATTATTAATATCAAAACAAATAAAAAAATATCCAGTTACTTTCTATATCATGGCAACTATTAGATAAAGAAGAAAAAAGGGAATATTGATTGATGATCCGAACTAGATCAGAATATTAGTCATTTATACACACATATATTAATTACCAAAATGAAACACAGCCTAATTACCAAAATGAAGTGATAATTTGTGTAACATATAGTATACATATATCATTCAAGAGCCTTATGGAACCATCACTAACAATAGCATACCCTAGCCCCCATGTGTGTCCGCCCTTATCAAAACGCATCAAGTTAACTAATCCAAATGCTAACTTTAAGAACAATAACCAATAAATTCATTAAAAGTTAACTAAGAGCATAAGATATTCCCATAATTATTTAGACAAATTTTTAGGCCAATTCGTAGAAGTTATAGATCAAAGTAGCGAAATTCTGACAAAATTTACGGTTAGGTATTTTCGAAAGTCAGTTACAAAAAGGCCAATATCTTGTGTTGAAGATGAAGTTCTAAAATTATGAAAATTTTCATGGTTAAAGTAGACATATATAGATTTCCAAATATACCTAGAGTGTATCAATTGGAGTTTTGTGCAAGGAGATAAAATTGTAGAAAATAGGCTACGAAATTCTGGAAGTTTTCTGGGCAAGATATGAACACGTGGAAACTGAGAATTTTTCTTAAGTTCTGGGAAAACCTTAGTATTTTTTCTCAAAAATAGACATCCTAATGAGTCCGGGAATTTTACGGATCCTCGTTTCGATTTTCCTAGAATTAGTTGTGATTTTTCAAAGTTAGACGAAAAATCTGCCCAAAATGCTGTATCAGCGTTTTTTCCAAAAAATAAGGAAAATAAGTTGAAAAACAATGCCACCAAGAGTAAAATGGTCATTAGTGACTAAGATATCTACTAGGATATTATTTGTGAATTAATAAATGCGATATTACCATTATAGGATATACGTGATCACATTCCGACCGACGAACGTGCCGATATCACCAACGAAGGTATGGACGCATATTGTAACACTAACTCTGATACTTATTGTATGCTTATATATGATAGATACTTTCATAAAAGACATGGACGGGACTCTGTCTTGGGTCATGCACCGTGACTAAGTTATGGGGCTTAGATCACTACTTATACATTCAGCTTTTATACACGGGTTATGGTTTTGATAATACCGTTACGCTTTTCCTAGCGCGAGGACACGAATGTACATCGTGGCACTGGTGAATAGTGCAGACTAGAGATAATGGACATATGCAGTGGCTGCGTACCGTTATCTAGACAAATCTGTTATGGGCTTTTATGTTGATTATTGCTGTAATGTCATAAATATATGTCATATATATCTTGTTTACATAAGCATGAGGTTAACCGTTATCTGAGATTCAATGGTCATTGAATCTCAGCTCTTACCATAGCTTCAGGGTCCAGGGAACCAAGGACCGAAGACGGGGGTAAGCAAAGTAAATAACACGCGTAAAGACCCAACTGAAGATCCTATGTTTAGACTTGTACTGTTATGACATTACTCAGATAAATGTACTGTACATTATGAATAGACGGATACGCTACAGTTAATAATATATCAGTTACTCACTCTTTTACTTGCTCCGATGCTCTACTCTGATAAAAAAAAAAAAGAAAAAAAAATTCCGCTTTGAAAATTGGGGTGTTACAGAGACAGAGTCTCGTCCATGTCTTTATGAAAGTATCTATCACATATAAGCATACAATAAGCATCGAGTTAGTGTTACAAGATGCGTTAAATACCTTAGTCCGTTCGGATAGCGGTACGTTTGCTTGGTCGGTATGTCTCCCGATTTTCCCGGATATCCTATAATAGTATTATCGCATTATTACCTCGTAGATAATATCTTAGGAGATATTCTAGCCACTACCGGCCTTTTTACCCCTGGTGGATTTGTTACTCCAATTATATCCCTTTATTTTTCAAAAACGCTGATACAGCATTTCGGGGCAGAATTTTCACTAACTTTGAAAATTCATAACTAATTCTACAAAATTGAATCGAGAATCCGTAAAATTCTCCAGACTCCTTAGGATGTCTATTTTTGAGAAAAAAATATTAACCTTCACCCAGAATTTAAGAACAATTCCCAGTTTTCATGTTTTCACACGCTGCCCAGAAATTTTCCCAGAAAACATAGCCTTTCTTCAAGAATTTTTATCTCTTTGTAAAAAATTTAAAATGACACATTATAGGTACCTTTTGAAAGCTTTATATGCCTAATTTAACCATGAAAATTTTCAGAATTAATTAACTTCATCTTCAACATAAAATTATGGCTTCTTTGTGGCTGGTTTTAAGAAACTTTTACCGAAGAACTTCACCAGAACTTCGTTACTTTGATGTTTCTCTTCCAAAAATTTTGCTCTATCAATTTCCTCATCATTTTTTCAAAATAGGGCCATTTCTAATCATAAAAACATGAAATTAAAATTACTCTAGCATATTTAAGATCAAAACAAAATCTATCTATGAATTCAAAAACTCAAACTTGAAGAACTTACTTGCAAATGCTCCAACTCCTTCAAGATACTCCTCCTTCTCTCTCACTTCACTCTATATTCAGATTTGTAGTTGTTTTTGGTGTGAGAATATGAAGAACCCAAAGGCTCTATTTATAGAAAAATACTATGGCACTTTGGTAAATATTTCAAACCTAACTCTTCTTGATTTTGAGCCGTTGGATCTAGGTTAATTTATGAAGATTAATCCTCACCCTTAAACCCATGCAAACCCTCCCCTCCTCTCTCCTTTCTATCCTCTTCCATTTCTCATTAAAGCTCCAATCCTTAAGTACATCTCTCTCTCTCTCTCCAATTTGTCCCCTCATCAATGTTGAATTAGCATGTGTTCTAAAGTTTAATATAAACAATACACTACCCCCTTTCTCAAGCCAACAACGTCCCCCCTCCCCTTTGATTCTCCAATTTTGTGTTCAAGTGTCTAGTTATCCTAAGTGTGTTTGTAACTAGAAGAAAATGGTAGTTGGTTACCAACTAAACAAAGATGTATTTAGGGGTTAGATTGAAGTTTATTCAAGCCTCTTCATTAGCCTTTTGATTTTGAAATCCCCATGGCTCAATTAGAAATCTCTACTTGCATTTTTATCATTTTAGAGTTAATTGTGTAAGTTTGGTAAAACTTATGATGATACCTGATCCCAAGCTTAACATATGTTCTTGATCAAGATCAATCCTCATTTTTAATTAAAATCTTTCATTGATTCAATTAATCTACTAGGGATTTAATTCTCACACACACACACATCCAAAACATAACATATGTTCTTGATCAAGATCAATCCTCATTTTTAATTAAAATCGTTCATTGATTCAATTAATCTACTAGGGATTTAATTCACACACACACACACACACACACACACACACACACACACACACACACACACACACACACACACACACACACACACACACACACACGTCCCCCTCCCCTTCACTCTCTCTCATCATCCTCTTCATTAAGACCTTATCACAAGGACATGACCTTCTTCCATGCATTAATGGGCATTTAACCATCTTATACGTCCCCCTCCCCCTTCACTCTCTCTCATCATCCTCTTCATTAAGACCTTATCACAAGGACATGACCCTCTTCCATGCATTAATGGGCATTTAACCATCTTATCCCATGTGCATTGACTTTTTCCCAACTTGTTCTCCAAGTTGTTAAATATCTAGATCTTTTGTGACTTTTCTTCTTGGCCAAAACTTGCTTGAACCGTGGCTTGCTCTCCCCCTTGGCTTTGATTTGTGTTTTATATTATGCCACATAAACAATAATTCTATCTTCCTATTGGCTCCTCAAATTATTGTTGGTTATGATTAGTTTTGATGATGTCTTATATAAATGCCATTAAGAGCAAAAAGATTGTATATTATACTTATCTTCTATATTGACTAACTACGATATACTTGATGTAGATTAGTCCAAGATGAATTATAGAGATTAATCAATCAAGAAGAGAATAATCAAAAAGAAGAGATATTGAAGAAGGAAGAACTTGCTCAATGAAATGAGAAAATCATCATACAAGTTCTTAGATTGATTCTAGAAGTCCCCACGATGATATGGAAGTTGGAACAGCTCAAATCGGAGTTAAAATAAGCAAAATCAAGTTTTGGGATGAACTAACTCAAGCCAGGATGTTTAGATTTGAGTTATAATGGTTTGCTACAGTGTTTTGGTCTTCTGGAATGAGTTACCTCGAGTCAAGAACATCCCCACCTCGAGTTTGGGTGATTTCCAAGTGATTTTCGCTCCCAGACATGTTTTACCTCGAGTCAGCACTTATTTGCCTCGAGTTTTTGGTCTTTGGGATGTTTACCTCGAGTCAGGACTTGTTTGCCTCGAGTTTTGGCTTTCTGGGATGATTACCTCGAGGCAGGCTTCATTTACCTCGAGTTTCAGCCACTTACAGCAACTTCGGTGCACTCTGTTCCACGTTCAGCTTCTGGCGACCTTCGGTAATTCAATGATATCTCTCAAACCAGGAATCGGATTGACACGAAACCAGTGGCATATGAAACTAGACATCTAACACGTACGTTTGACAAAGATTCAAGTCCAAAGGAGTCCAAATGAGTGAGATATGAATTTTACAAGTTTCCACATACATCACCGTCACAGACAGAACCAAGCTTCAATGTTTTGGGTGTATCTCACAAACTACAAATCCAATTGAGCTAAAATCGGTGCCATTGGAAAGCGGACACATAGATCTTTCCATCAAGAGTTGAATCAACCAAAACGAAGCTCAGAACAGGGAGATATGGCCCTCGAGATTTGACACATGAATTTCTGGAGTCAATTCAGCATAGCCTCGGGTTTCTGCCAAAATCACAATTTGAGAAGACTTTTTACCTCGAGTCAGAGTGTCTGCCTCGAGTCAAATGGCCTTCCCGAGAGTTTGAACAATGGAGAGCACTTTTTACCTCGAGTTAGAGTGTTTGCCTCGAGTTGGAGAGACCTGATACACCATAAATATGCAGAATTCACTCGAGTCTCTTCAAATGCAACCTCCAGTTGATTAACTCAAGTCAAGGAAGTTTGTGCCTCGAGTCATATAGCATTTTCCAATGATCTTATTGAACTTAATGATGCAAAACCTCGAGTCAATAGTTTCTTCACCTCGAGTCAATTTTACGAACTTCATTTCTGCATTTTCGAGTGCACCAACTCGAGTCCGGTGTTCTTCAACCTCGAGTCTCGCCTTCTTCGAACTACAAATGATTTCTCCTCAACTCGAATTAATATGCTTGCCTCCAGTATAGCAACTACCTCGAGTCACCATGGTTAGCCTCGAGTCAGCACCTTTTGAATCCAAAGTGCCAAAAGAACAATCCAACTCGAGTCAGCTTCAATATTGCCTCGAGTCAAAATCACCTCGAGTCAGTAAGTTGCGTAGCCTCGAGTCAAGTGGCAACCCGAAAGTTTTCAACAATGCAGAGCACATTTTGCCTCGAGTCACTACCTATTACCTCGAGTCTCAGCTAAACCTCGAGTCATGATCTCTGCACCTCGAGTCAAAAACCATTCTCGTTTGTTCAGTTTGGATATTAATGATTCACTAACTCGAGTCTCTATTCTATTACCTCGAGTCTCTCACACTTACATCATACTTCAACTCGAGTCTGTTCATGTCTACCTCGAGTCGCGCGCCTCGAGTCAAGCTCTTCGTGCCTCGAGTTAATTAGCCTTCTCAAAACAGCATTTTGAATCTAATAATTCGATTGACTCGAGTCTGTTGATCTGCTACCTCGAGTTATCTCTCAGAATTCATATCTGCAATTTTGATTCTCTTGAAGAACAACCAGATGATTACCAAAACAACTTATACTACTTCTTCACATCATTTATATCATTTATCTATAAGTTTTCAGTGATTAAAGTTTGAGATAACATCAAACTTGACAGAATCAAAATCTGCAAAATGAAGATGAAGTTTTCTGCAGATTTCCAAAATGATAGAGAAGATCGAATTCAACAAGGAACTTGAAGAAACAAAGTTGAATGCTCAATTGATTCAAATATTCATCAGTAAAATGCTCCAACTTACTGAAACTTCAACAGATGCAATATTCATGTTATGCAAATGGATGACAGGCTGTAACGCACCGAGAGAGACGCCGAACAGAGACAACACGCATAATCCAATTAAGGCTAGCCCATTCTGCCAAAAGCAACAAATCAATATTATAAGCTATCCTCCATCCAAAGCCACGTGAATGACAATTGTAAAGTATCTCAACTAAGCAGACATTCGGTTATGGCAAGGCGCGGATGTTTGAATACCTTCAACGGACATATTCAACAAAGTTCAAATTCCTCCAACGGTCCTCAAGCTTCAACTAGTATAAATACACGAAGGATTGAATTCATCGAAGAGAACCAACGCATACAAAGATAAAGTATACATAGAGTTCAACTTCTATTCTGTATATATCTTCGGATATTACTGAGCTTCAGTGTTCATCATCTATCTACTCTGTGAGAGAGTTTATCATTGTTATTACAACTTGTTCAAATCTCAAGATAGAGGTATCTTGAGTGTGGGTGTACAATTACAACTTGTAAGGGGGAGTGAGTCCGAGAGTGAAAGGATCATCCTTCGTTTACGAGTGTGCAATTGTGCCTAGGTTATTTGATTACAACTTGTAAAGAGGGGTAAGTCCTAGTGAGAGGATTACTTGAGAGTTACGAGTTTGTAATCAAGGATTGAGATAGTGAAATCCCGAGTGTTTTCTGGGACCGGACGTAGGTCAAGAGTTGGACCGAACCAAGATAACCTCTTGTGTTCATTGCTCTTCTCTCTATCTCTGCTTTCAAGTGTTCTTGAGCATTTAGCGAAAGAATTTCATAATCACCTATTCACCCCCCTCTAGGTGATATTCCACCTTCAATTATCACATGGATTAAGTGTAATTAATTAAGAATTAATTAAGGCCCTTGGATTTGGCTTTTTAGAATTTAATCTTGGCCTTCTTTTTGCTAATCTCTCATTGGTCTAATTAATTTCATGAGGATTAAGACTATTTCCTTGATTTATCATTGGCCAATTTAATTGCACAAGGATTAAGATTAATTGTTGGTTTAATTACAACCATTGGATCTCATGGTGTTTGCTTAGATTAGATCTTCTCCCTTAATTGCCTTTGATATTAATTAATTACTTAATTAACTAATCATGAAAGTTATTGTTTAATTTAGGCAACCATTATTTTACTCTTAGTTTGTCATTTGATTAATTATGAAGATTTACATGATTATTTAATTTAGTGAAAACTTAATTGCCCATTAATTTTTGTTAATTTCTTTTAATTTGTTTAAGTATTCCCATAACATTTTCTTGCTTATTTTAATTATATAGGAACCATGATTTAATATGATAATTATATTGTTTTTATGATCCTTAGATGTAACCTAAAAATTAGCTTTTGGTTTAATTTAATTCCAAGAGAAAATTGCCTAAAATACAGCTAACGAATTACAAACCTTTGAGATCACATATTCACCTTTATTTAATATTTATTATTTTATCAAACTATAACATTTATGGTAATTAGGGATTTTAGGGTATTACAAACAATGCTTTGTGTTTCAAAAAGAGCTGGATGAATATTGGCCCTTCGATTATTACTGCTATTCAGGAATTCTTTCATACAAGCCACATACTGAATTAGCCAAAAAATAAAAGGATTCTAAATCCATTGCTTGCTGTAAAAGAGATCTACGATACATAATACTTATTCGGTCCTAAATGTAATATTTAGTTTGGGAGTGGATTATGGCCTTAAATATAACATCTTTTTTCATTTTATCTCTCATACTTCTTATTTTTTTGAAACTAATATATCTAACTTATAAATTAATATGTAATATAATGTTACACTTAAGTATTTTAAATCACATATGCTATAACTAAGCATTCCCTCTAGTCTCTAGTCCTTAATATAAGACATATTTGACGAGTTAAGCTTGGTTCTAAATATAAAACAAAGTTTTCATATTTGTCAATCTTTTCCTAATTTACTGTTATTGATACATCCTAAACAATAATCAATTAGGAAAGGGAAGGAGGGAATTTAGGAAGGTGATTAAGATGTTTTTGAAAATGCATGTTATATTAACTAACTTAATCAACTTCCTTAATCTAGTCAAATCAGGTAAATATGTTTTATATTAAGGACCAAATGAGAAATTTATTTAGCTTTTTTAATCTACTCAATTTGATAAATAGGTCTTATATTAAGGATGGAGGACTTCCTTAACGAGTTTGGAATTGATAAAACTTTAGTGAAAATGTATCCCCCCGATGCATTACATCTTAGAGAGATTTATAATGCATAATATTTTCGGGATATATCTGGCTTGAGGTTTAATTCCATCCAACATTCAAAGTACAGGGCCCCCTCTTCCTTATTAATTAAGCCAATTTATAAGTTTCAGAAGTAGGCTAACTAATTAAAATGCGAAACGCTTGAAGACTCGTGAGAAGTTAAAATTTGGTATCAAAGTCAATTATCTGATCATTTTAAAAATCTATATATGATAAAGGGGACTGATTTGAGCTTGTGTTTCCGATCACCATTATTCATAAAGAGATTTTTCATAAGTTTTATCAATTTGACGATTGTGACTTTTAGGGCTCCCATTTAGTAACGTGCTTGGTGGGGAATATAAAGTCTTAGGTCAATTTTGAAGGGACAACGAGATATAAACAACGTTTGGAGACATTCGATATTTTTATAATACAAAAAGTATCCAAGATGGTGATATTTATGTGATTAAATCAAATTTAGAGAATGTTATTGAAAATATCATGAAAAATAGAAAACAATAATCTAATATATCCAACTTGTATGCAAATTAATTTTTCAGTTGATTTTATTTTTCCTTGTCGTGACTCGTGAGAGATCTCCTTTTGAAATTTGGTGTTGTGTTTGCTCACCTGGACTTAATTTGCAATTGCAGAAGTATAAAATGACGTTTGTGCATTCCTAGATGCGCAAAACTCGCAGCTTTGATAACTCTGATATATATGCTAAACATGGGAAAACCTCCTTCCTCTGTTTTTCTCTTCTTGCTTCCTTATTGCTTCATGGCCTCAGCTTTAATTGAGAGAAACATCACTACCGACGTATCTGCACTTCTTTCCCTTAGATCCTCAATCACTTTGGATCCATACAATTCCTTAGTTGATTGGTCTGCCTCTTCTTCTCCATGCAACTGGGTTGGTGTCACCTGCAATACACGCCATGGAAAGATTTATTCCTTGAATCTTGGTAGCATGGATCTTAAGGGCACCATATCACCACAACTGGGAAATCTCTCTTTCCTTGTCGAACTTGATCTTAGTAACAACAATTTCTATGGTCAAATACCAGAAGAGTTAGTTCAGTTGCGTCGATTGAGACTATTCAACTTGAGCTACAATAACTTTGGTGGACAAGTTCCAAGATGGATAGGAGCTTTATCTATGCTTGAAGAGTTGAGTTTTAGAGATAACAATCTTGATGGGTCTACTCCATTATCTCTGTTCAATCTGTCAAGGTTGGAAATCTTGGATTGGAGACATAATTTAATTGGAGGAAATATTCCACTTGAGGTGGGACGACTGGAGCACTTGAAGATTTTACGATTTGCCGGTAACAAGCTTTCAGGAATCATTCCCCAAACAGTTTCAAACTTGTCTTCACTTGAGTTATTAAGTCTCTCTAAAAATAGTTTGTCAGGTATGTTTGGATTATTTTTAAACTAGTATACTTGGTTAGCAAGATATTATTGTGAAGAAATCCGGGTTAGTCTGGCCTGTTTTTGGGTTTTTTGTGCATTAATTCTTAATTTTTTTTTCCAAATTATTTATTCTATGGTTATTAGACCAATCAAATTGAAAGGGTTATTGCTTTTGAAAAACAAAAAAAAGTGTAGTTGTGCTTTATTTTTTAGAATAGATTTGTGTTATTCTTCAACAAAAAAAATTGTTATTGATATTACTCTCTTAATTGAAGGAGGCATCGCAGGTGAGATTGGAGATCTTTCCCAATTAAAGATGTTGTATCTTAGATACAATCAACTCACTGGTTCTATACCATCTTCATTATTTAATAATTCAATACTACAAGAGATTGATGTTGGAATAAATAATTTATCTGGAAGTCTCCCACCAAATGTGTGTTTTGGGCTTCCAAAACTTAAATCATTTTATGTGGGTGGTAATGAGTTGTCAGGGGAAATGCCCTCCATTTGGCATCAATGTAAAGAATTAGCAGAGTTAGACTTAGAAGATAACAAATTCAAAAAAGGAAACATACCAAGTGACATTGGAAATTTGACCAACCTCCGATTCTTATATCTTGGCGGCAGCAACTTGCAAGGTAAGACTCTAAGACTTTTAATTATTCGATCATCTTAAATTTTGTTTCCAGTTAGTCACTGCGCTACAAATTTCGATCATCTTAAAGACATGGAACACAATGCTTTCTTTTAATCCCAAAGTTAATATGCTTTCTTTTCTATATATAATTTTCGCTCATATGTTAAAATTAGGGAAAAGGACCAAGGAACAAGGACCTTAAAATTTGTAATTATTTTATGGGACAAAAATTTGAAATATAAATATTCAATTAAAAAATTAATCCTAACAAACTCCCTACATTTTCTCTAAACCCATTTCAATTATTTCATGATTAGTTGTCAATTGATATTCCCTTAAATTGCATTCTTAAATTGAATTGCAGTTTATTAAGGAATTTATTATTTAAAATTTTAAAATTTTAGTTTTTTTTTTTTTCATTTTTATAACATTCTTTTTAGGTGCATCCCATTTGTTAAAGCTTTTTTCTATAAAAAAATCACATATTTTTAAAATAAATATATTGTAATTTTTAAATTTTAATTTTTAAAAAATAATCAAAATATAGAAATTAAAGAGGTATATTTCTAATTATTTATATATTTTATTTGGGTAACTCTTAAAATAATTTGATGTGTACGAAAGATCATAATATCATAAAATATTGAGTAGCGTATAGATTTTTTTTTTTTTTTTTCAAGTTATACACAAAGATATCATCAAATTTGATAACTAACTGTTAAACAGTATGAAAGGTTAATTTTGTTATTAAAAATTTATATTTTAATTTTTGGTCCTTGAAAATAATTATAAATTTTTATATCCTTATTAATAAATATTTTATTTCCTTGGTCCTTTTCCCTAATTCTCCCTTAAAATTAAAAGTGAAATATCCTCAAAAAAAAAAAAATTAAAACTGAAATAAAATATCGAATTGTTAAAAAACAGGGGGCTCAAAGAAAAATAAATTAATCAACATCAGTTACTTCATCAATTTTTTACTATTCCTTCTGGTCCTTACTATTACTTCATCAGGGGACTCCTTTCTTCCATCTCTTCTTTAATTATGGTTGAGGGAGCATCAATAAAGGTAAATTAGGAAAATATTGATAAATATAAAAACTATATCTTATATTTAGAACCAAGATTTACTCCATAAATATGTCTTATATTAAAAAAGAGGAGCATCGTTTTTATTCTAGTTTCATGCACTTTTTAACTAATGACTTTCAATTCTTTGATATAAGTCATATCTTGTTGACTTTTAAATTGAAACAGGGAAATTCCATCATCTCTCTTCAATATTTCTACTTTAAGAACTATAGATTTGAAGGAGAATGATTTGAATGGTAGTATTCCAATATCAATTGGAAATGGGACACTGCTAGAAAACTTGCAGTTTGTATACAACTCCTTAACTGGTATGATCAATCTATCCATCCCTTGATTTTATGCTCTAAGAATTTTTCATTTAATATATGTTATTTCTTGCAAAAAGCTTAACTGAAATTACTTTAAGAGTAAAAAGTCTAGTGTATATATACTTTGGTATGTTTAGCGCAGTCCATATTTCTTAACCAATCATGACTTTGAATTTCTAAGTTAGGAAAAGTTAAATTGTTGTATTCACCAGGGCCTTTTGCGAAAATCCATTTATTATTTATACTATATTATTTTCCTAATGTGTAGCTGAAAGTATTTTCATTTCTTAATTATAGAAACTAAAACTTCAGCCTTTCATTGCCTATGATAAATTCATTGATCTTAAAGTCAGAACCTTGTAAATATTAAATAACTTTGATGGAAAATATAAATAATTTGGTTTTAATAGGTAAAATTAATTCCATAATCACTCTTCAGCATTTCTTCTTTAAAAGAAATGTTAATGTCCAATTCCTCATTGATATTGGAAGAATTCCTTTTATTGATTTCCAACAAAAACTTAATATTTGTCTATTAATTTTAAGCCTCTACCAATTGATTAACAAATATTTTGTATGTATTCGTAGGTGGAATTCCTTCATATATTTGGGACATGCCTTCTTTGGTATTTGTTAACTTTGGCAGCAATCAATTAAAGGGAAAGTTGCCAAAAGAAATATGTCATCAACTTCCTTTACTTGAAGTCTTTGAAGTTGATGGTAATCAATTTGAGGAAGCATTCCACAATCAATAAGTAACTCGCACATCCTTAAAAGAATTATATTTGGAGGATAACTCATTTACAGGTATGTCTAAAATGAGATTTTGTTTTTTCATATGATTTCATTCCTATCTATCTCTATTGTACAATACATTCTTTATCAGCTTACTTCCTTTTTTTCAATTTTTTTAGTTTTCAAATTCATTTATTTCAAATTAAATATTTATTCGATAATTACAATATAAATTTTTTTAACTTTTTTGAAATAATATACTAGTCATTTCACCTTAAGTGTAATTCATTATTTTTGTTAATATTTCTTATTTTAAAAATTTTAAATACTTAAACATTTGTATATTTCACTCTTTTGTTAATAGATATATAACACAAATATTGTAGTTTTTGGTATTATAGTATATTATGTATTTATGTAAAATATATGCAGATACTATTACCTATTTTGTTTTTCTTCTTATAAGGCTCTTCAGTCTTTTTACAGGCTGATCAATCATATCTTATTTCTTATCTTTTATTTTTTATTATCATTTTCTCTAGTAGCATAAATTAAAACGAGATTTTGTTTCTCGCCATTTTATTCATTCATACAATTCCAAAATAACAAAGATAAGCCTGAGTGATGATGGGACCCCATGATGTTTTAAACAAAATTTTTTGAGTACTCTATACCATATCATTTATTCTTGGGTAAAGGAGTTTTAACCCCAGGAGAGCCCAGCATCATTTTTTTTTTTTTTTTTTTGAAGAAAAATATATACGTGGTTAGAAAATAAAATCTGAAAAAGTCACACGCCTTTTAAAATCATACCTGACGGTGTTAATTTTAGGCAGGGCCCACACTATAATTTTGAAAATACCAAAATGCCCTAAAAAATCACCCTCCTCCTGATTCTTCATTCTTCGATCCACACTCGCGTTCTGCAATCGTTCTCCCTGGGAATATTTATTTGTCAAATGGCTTCCTAGTGCTTCCATCACAGCTCGACACACAGAATTTTCAGAAGCTATCAATTCCATCCCTTTGTATTGTCTTTTCTTCTTTTTCTCCCTGGGAGGATAGTGAGCAGAATTTTTAATTTAATAAACTGAAAGTTGGAGGTTTTGTATTCTCATCGTAGTGTGAATTCTCTAGCCAAGCAAAGTCCTCTTTCACCCTTCAATCTCATAACCATGGTGGGAGAATCTCGGGTTTGAAAGCACCGAGTCCTTCAAAGGTCCGTGCTCACGCTTTGGTGCTTTTTTTTTTTTTTTTTTTTTTTTCACTTGAAATTGGGGGCACCGAGTGGGCGTAGATATGTCACAACCTCTATTTGGTGGTTTGAATCAACTTTGGCAGACCCATTTGGTTCCGATCTCTTTGTCTATTTTACTCTGAAAAACCAATTATTTGATAAAATGAATCAATCACAGTTCCTAATTTGGCTCCGTGTGTGATAGAAAACGGGCTTTTGTCTATCTACAATTTCTGGTTGTCTCATCCCCAAGATCAAGTTCAACACAGGAACTTAATGGTAGAAATTGGGGAGGCTGTGGGGAAGTTCAAGAAAGTTGTTTCTGTGCTCAGTAACAGCAACAGAAACAACGACAAGGAGAGTTGAAGAAATTGCAGTGACAGTGCTTTTAAATGGAATCGATGTGGCAGCGAAAATGCATCACTGAAGATATAACACAGGGGGAACGAGCCGAGATAACCCAAATCCTAATCCTAATTTTTTTTTTTTTTTAAAAAAAACCATTTGCAGAACTTGGGTCTGGACTCTGGATCGAAGAATGAAGAATTAGAGGTTTGGGGAATGATTTCTGAGGGCATTTTGGTATTTTCAGACTTATAGTGTGGGCCCCACCCAAAAATTAACACCGTCAGGTAAGATTTTAACGGCGGTGTGACTTTTGCACCTATTTTCTAGCCACGTATGTATTTTTACTCCTTAAAAAAGATATAATCTTTGTCAAGACTCCGGGAGGTAAAATACATGTATTTTGCTCCTTTACCTTTTATTCTTTGTTCAATAAAATAAAAATTAAAAAAAAAAATCGCATGCATGTTCTATTGATCTCCTATTAAATTAAACTCTTCCTTTCTCTCTGCCATCCTTTTCCTGCTTGATTACTTTTCTTTTCTAAATTTTTGTCAATTTTTGCTTTCCTATTTCTCAAATTTATTAGTTTCCTATTAAATAGTTACTCAACAATCACAACATAAAAAAAATTAATTTTCAAATAAATATTCTATTACCATGAAATTTTAATGGGTAATTTATGATTTACCTAGTTTATTTACTTTGAAATTTTAGAAAGACTTAAAAAATAAATAAAAATATTTTTATATATATTCTTTCTCTGAGCTAGATAAAAAGTCATGATTTCCATCAGTTTCTTCTGTCCACCTTTTGTACCCATAGGCATAGGCAAACTTGTTAAACTCGTATACACGTATATTATCCCCAAACACTTGTTTTGATTTCATTTTACGAGTCCATTTAGCTTTTTGTGTTTCCAGGTTTTATACCTAAAGAGATGGGCAATCTTGTCAAACTCGAAATTTTAGATTTGGGAGAAAACTACTTGAGTGGACATATTCCTTCCAATATATTCAATATCTCAGCATTGACGATCTTGAGCCTTGCTAACAATGCCCTCTCTGGCATTCTCCCATCATATTTAGGAATTGGCCTTCCAAATTTAAAGACATTATTGCTGAACGTAAATGGGATAACTGGAAAAATTCCAAACACAATATCAAATGCATCTAAGCTCACCTCATTAGATCTGTCATTGAATAAATTGAGCGGATCTATACCCGGTGTAGTAGGAAATTTAACAAGCTTGATGGATTTAAATCAAGGAGAATCATTTGACCGGGCTAATTCCGATACAACTAACAAATTACATAGTCTTCAACGCTTAAGTCTCAAAGAACAACAAATTGCGAGGGTCCATTATAAATGAAATTTGCCAACTCAAAGGTCTCGAGTGAGCTATATCTTGCCAAGAACATGTTTTCAGGAGTGGTTCCAGAATGTCTCGGGAATACTTCTTTGCAAAAGCTGAATCTTAGCTCTAACAAATTAGTTTCTCATTTACCCTCTTCTATTTGGAGTCTCGAAGATATCTTAGTTTTAGACTTGTCCTATAATGCATTGAGTGGAATAATTTCACCAGAGGTGTCAAACTTGAGAGCAATTATACAATTGAACTTGTCGAAATCAAATTTCGGAAGTATCCCTACAACTATGGGTGGCTTGCAAACTTTGCAAACCCTGTCATTGGCTCAAAACAAATTAGATGGGCTTATTCCTGAATCGCTTAGCGGCATGATAAGCATGGAGTACCTAGATCTTTCTCATAATTATTTGTTTGGAATGATTCCAAAGTCCTTAGAGTCATTACGCTATCTTAAATACATCAATCTTTCTTACAATTTATTGCATGGAGAAATTCCAAATGGTGGCCCTTTTCAAAATTTTACTGCTCAATCTTTTATGATGAATAAAGATCTTTGTGGGAAATCCCAACTACAAGTCCAACCGTGTTGGAAAGGAAACAAGCACATACCAAACAAAGTGATGCGATAATAAAATGCACATTGCCTATCATTGTTGCCATTTTGATTGTTTCAGGCATTGTCTTTCTAAAGAATAAGAGAGATTATGATAATAAATCAACAAATAGGGATTTAATAAATTTGGATACACCGGCCAAAATATCCTACTATGAGCTTTTACGGGGAACAAATGGATTTGATGAGAGTAATCTTGTTGGTACTTGGAAGTTTTGGATCAGTTTACAAAGCGCTTTTTCAAATGAAAAGATATTTCTTTGTCAAAGTGTTTGACTTAGACATGGAAGAAGCATCAAGAAGTTTTGATGTTGAATGTTCGCCATGTGCCATTTACGCCATCGTAATCTCGTTAAGATCATTAGTAGTTGCTCAAATGATCATTTCAAATCTCTAATAATGGAATTCATGGAAAATGGGAGTCTTGAGAGATGGTTGTACTCTCATAACTATTATTTGAATGTCTTGCAAAGGTTGAACATAATGATTGATGTGGCGGCTGCTTTGGAGTATCTTCATCATGGTTCTTCTACACTAGTTGTTCATTGTGATGTGAAACCAAGCAACGTTTTGTTGGACCAAGATATGGTGGCTCATCTTAGTGATTTTGGTATTGCAAAATTGTTTGGTGAAAAGCAACTAGAAATTTATACCAAAACTTTGGCTACAATTGGCTATATGGCACCAGGTAAACGTTTAATAATAATATTTTCAATTTATTTCTATATCTAGTATCTAGCAAATATTTGACTTCTTCATGTGTAAATATTTAAATTGATGATACAAAAGAAAAGTTTAACCATAAACCTTACATTAATGACATAATGACTTCTATATTAATCGTTCAATATGGCATGTAGAGTTTGGATCGAAAGGAGTTGTTTCGCTAAAGGAGATGTGTATAGTTATGGGATTTTGCTAATGGAGATGTTTACAAGGAAGAAACCAACGGATGAGATGTTTGTTCAAGGACTGAGTTTGAAAGATTGGGTGAGCAACTCCACACCTCATTCCATCATGAATATAATAGATACCAATTTGCTACACGTGAAAATCAAAATATTGATAATATACTACCTTGTATGTCATCCGTTTTTGAGTTAGCATTAAATTGTTCCATTGACTTACCGGAGGCACGGCTTAATATGACAGATGTTGTAGTATCATTGAAAAAAATCAAAGCTTTGTTTATGGAAAATGCTTGAGACACTAGTGGTTGGATAAATGTTAAATCAAATTTTGTGATTTGTTTATGAAGTAATCTTGTAAATTTGAGTGGTTCTATATATGTTGTAATAATATATAATGTATTTAATTTGAAATTTTCTGAGTTGATTATAATGGTTTTGGATTTCTTCCTCTTTTTTTTTTTTTTTTTTTTTTTTTTTTTTTTTTTCTTTTTTTTTTTTTAACATTTTAGTTTTGAATTATAAGAACCTTGAATCCCCCCTGTTTCGTAAAGTAACTTCATACAATTGGAATTTAATTTTGGGAGCAAAGGATTTTAAAATTAATGAAAATGATCCCTACATTTTTCTTTTTCTCCTCTATCCTATACTTAAGTTTTTTGAAACGTCTTGATATTAGAGAAAACTCACTTAAGTTGTATCACGTTTGAGAAATTTAATAATTTTTTTCTCTCATACCAATGATGTATAAGTCAAAATTTCCATATGGCTTATTTTACAATTTAGATTTAGATATCATACGAAGATGTACATTCTTAAATGTTTTTGTGGAGACTAGATTGGACATTTAATAAAGAATGCTCTCCCCATGTGTAACATCTCAAATTTTTGAACTAAAAGGTTGGAAATAAAACTGAGACAAGAAGGCTTTTAGCTAGTAGAGTCCAAAAGTCTTAAGCTTATTATGAGAAAATATTAAGATAATTATTAAAAATTATTTTGGACCTTGAAAATTTGGGAAGATTATGAAATAATATTTCGAAGATATAGAAATATTATGGTGGAATTAATTATAGGAACTTTAGCCTAGATAAAGGTTATAATTAATATTTGAAATTTGAATATTTTATGGGAAATTAAATTGTGAAATTTTCCCTAAAATAATTATGAAATTAATTATTCAAATTTAAGGCATATTTTCCTTTATAAACTCAAGCCCAAACCCTTTAGGATCACACACACATCAGCCCACACCATGTGGCCCAAACCATATACTCAACATAATCTATCCAGTGCCTTATTTCCTCTAATATCCATTCGATCAGATGGCAACAAACACCCCAGCAAGACGTCACACATACATAAATTCCCTACTATCTCCCTTCACAGGTAAACAACACACACACACACTCTTCGGTTTCAATGCGCACACACACACAAACATCCATAATACTCCCTCCATTCATTAATTCCTTCCGGCCCAATATCAGCCCACACCCCTTTGATCCTTTAATCATGATAGAAACAAGAAAAAGAAAATCTCAACCACTTCAGTTTGTAGCAACACAAGACGTAATAGCGGAAAGATATCACAAAACATGGATTATCTTTTAGCCATACACGAAAAGAAAAAAGAAGAGGCAGGTCAAACACGCAACAGCCTAAACACGTTACAAATCTTAGCGTTACCACGTTGCAGAATTCAGCGCCGAAAACACAGAAAACCTCGAGCTTTTCGGCGATATATTAGACACGCAACGGTGAAATCGGTGAGCCAACACTTCTCAGGCACGGCACCTCGAGCCCATCACAGATCATTCCCCATCGGCCCATCGTTTTCCTCGGTTTGCTCTTGTGTTGAACTGGACCCTCGGTTCAGTATATAACCATGCTCATTGTTGTTTCCTTGTCATTGCTTTGCCTCAACTTGAGCCAAGTCTGAAACCAAGAAGGAGAAAGAGCGAGAGAGAGAGAGAGAGAGAGCTGTGTGAGTGTGCTCTGTTGCAACCAGAGAAAACAGGGAAGACGTTGATGATGTGAAGCTGAGAGTCCGAGACACAGCAAGAGTGTAAAAGTGAGAGTCCAACGGTTTTATTCCTTTGCGTCTGCATCTCTAAAAACAGAGGTACCTTCTAGCTCTCCTCCTTCTAGTTTTATGTGTTTTTCCAACATAAGTCTGGAGTTTTGTTTGGTTTTACGCTGGAAAATCTCTGAACCAGAACCTGAACCCAAGCTGCTGTCAAAACCGTGCTTGGCTGTGTCCTATTTGTAGTTATATAGGTGGTAACGTTTTTTTATAATGAGGGAAGGAGGCTTGGCGTCGCTGTCAAAGATACACACACACGCACACATTTATGTAAGTAACCAAACTTTGCAAAACTTGGGATATGTATATGTCATACATGCGTGCTGTGTTCATATCGAGAAGGGAAAAAAAGAGTTTATTGAGATAGTATTTATGTATATATACAAAATAATAATAATAATAAATAAAGAAAACCAAGTCTTACGATATAATAACTATATGCCTATATGATGAGGATAGGAAAGTTACTGTCAAGTTTCTTACACCTACCTATATATATATATATATATAGTTGTGAGAAGAGGGGAAAAAAAAAACGCTGTCATAACTTGCTGATATAAATGAACAAACTGAATACACACACATGTGCGTTGGTGATAAAAATCTGAAACATTGCAGTGGTTGTCTTGTTTACTAATATACATATATATGTAAGGGCCGGGTAGGAACAAAAGATACATGATAAAAAAATTTGTGGTCATGTATAAAAGGTCACTGGAGGTAGCTTTGTAGGATGGAAACTTTAGGAAATAAAGAAAAGTTTGAGCTATCTCGAGTCAAAGAATTGATGAGCCATGACTTTACCATGTTGGTTTCGGCATATTGTACCTTGTATATAGAGTTTGTTGGGATGGTTCAGCTGCCTTGGAGATATTCCTCTTTTCCCTTGCTAACCACGTGCTTGAGGACGCCTTTGAAACCAATTAGTTGTTGAAACTTAACAATTGATTATAGTTGCTATTTTGGAATTCTTAAATGTAGTAAAAGGGACCCAAAGTCTTAAAGCATGCCTAATAGTAATAAAACTTCAAGGTGTTGTACATTGGGATAGGATGCCACGCCACCGCTGAGTGTAGGGAAGAATGTGAACAAATATATATATTTACTCATGAACAAATGAGGTTTCTTCTTTGTCACAAATGAGTTTCTTGCTGTCAAATACATATATAAACATATGACATGTTATTTCATGTGCACTTAGGGGGAAAAATTGTTAATGGATTGGAAAACCATGAGAAACATTAAAGCATGATTTACATGATGGTGGGAATTTATAAACTCCTAGTTTAAAGTGTTAGAATAGCCTTTGAGGATTCAAAACAATTGTAGATAAATGAAAAAATAATAATGCGTTAAATAAATAAAATAATAATAAATAAATAATTAGTATTATTATTAGGAAAAAGGAATAAATAATAAAGGAAATTATTAATTAATAATAAAAAGAAAAGTGTATTATTATTAATTAATAAATAAAAAGAGTATTATTAGTAAGGGAATTTTTAGGGGTCAATTCATTTTTAATCCTCTAAAACTTAATTTGCGTAGTTAGTTACTTTACGACTCAAGAAGTGATTAATGACAATGATAAACGTTTATAGGCATACTTTGACACCTCTACTGATCCTAGCACTTTCGGACAAAGTTAGAATTCAAGCTTGAGGTGGGTAACTGTTATCTTATTAGCTTGTATGTATGTATTTCATATGGATTCAGGCTGCATGTCCCATAGGGCTACGTATCCTAAGAATGGAGTCAACGCGTGTTCCATAAGGACTCATGGTCCTTGGGTCAAGAATTCGCGGTTACGGTGCGACTTGTTTACTTGTGAATTATTCTATGGTTATAAATGTGTTATACTGTGATTTATATTTCATACCTGCATATGAGATTAACTGTTACCCCGAGGTTCATTTATTTGAACTTCGGGCCATTATGAAAGAAACAGGTAGTGGATCGAGATCAAGAGGGAAGACGCAGCTGTAAGGGTTACAGCAGATTAGACTTTTTGGAAAAATAGGATTAGATAGACTGTATTGTATTGTTTATCATTTGTCTATTTTTGGATTATTGTTTTAAGATACCCCTATTGGTCAGATATCGGTCACGAAAAATTTATCCTCACATTTTTTAACTAAGTTATTTTATACAAGATTTATTCCGCAATTAAGTCATCCAAATCATTTCGATGCCTGTACGCTATAACTCGATAAATAAAGGCGCATTTAGACGGGCGTTACACCATGTATTGGAATAAGCAATTAAAAACTATTAAACAAATTGAGATATTTTTCATATTCCATTGCAATTCTTTATTCCTCGCGTCTTCTTTTTAGAAAATTAGAAAAGTAGCTATTAGGTTCTAATCAAATAAAATTCGTATCCTAATATTGGCAACAACTACAAAGAGACCTTCATTAAAGGCTTCAATTGACCCAGAAAGATCGAGTCATGACGTTCTTTTTTAAGGATAATTGCACCAATAACCCACAACACTCTACAAGAAAGAAGAAACAAAATCAGTTAAAGTTCCCTTGATTTTCTCCTAATTATTTTTCTCTTCTTTCTCCTCCCAAGAGTTATGGCCCTCAAGATCTCTCCAACCCAACCAAGTCATTACTACAAATTCGGACATATATGACGCTTAATTAATGACGGTTACATCAAATAAACATCATGTATGTTGAGGCGGAGGTCGTGTAAGAATGTATATCGCTTTAAAGTAACGGTTAATTATGTGCATCATCATGTTTTGGGAGGTGGAATTTGTAAAAACACAAAAATAATGATTGTAGTTAATAACCGTAATTTATTTAGTTACAAAAATGACGGCTCTTAAGAAACAACCATCATTTAATAATCTTACAAACTATTCATCTTCCAATCTTATATCAACGAAGACACAAATATAACAGTTATATCAATTGACCGTAAGGTATGAATGATAAAAATGACCTTTCATAATTAACAACAGTCATGTAAAGAAAAAAATCTAAAAAGCACATTTTTATAACCTTGTTCGTTATGTAATATCCCGAATTTCCTTTACCAAATTTCTTGTACAATGAATATATTCAAGAGAATAAAACAAGTGAATTTTAGCCAAGTGTTGGATTTTTCCCCGAAACCCTAAACCTTGGGAAATATTGTAATATGAAATAATTGTTATGGCAATGATATTCCATTGAATATTTGGACTTAAAATTTTGTCCAAAAAGGGAATGGAAAAGGGCATGTGGATATTTCATAATAAATATGTTCTATAACCATAATGCTAACAAAGATGTTCTTTTTGTTTGATTTGGTACTAAGGGCCTGTTTGGATAGGCTTTTGAAAAAAGTATTTTTTTAAAACTCTAAATTGGAGCTTTTTTTTTTTAATTAAAAAAAATAGTATTTTAGCTTTTTTTTTGTGATTTTTTCCTTTTTTTTTAAAAAAAATATCATCTAAACATATAAATGAATAAAAAAGTTTTTTTTTTTTTTTTTTTGCATTAAAAAAGTGTTATAATTGGCCAAGAAGTAGGAAATTGCTCTTGACTTGTGATGTTATTATATTGGTCAATAAAGAGCAATTGGAAAGGTATTTTGCTAATGCCATTTTCGGCCAAAATGATAAAGGAAGAATAGGATATTTGTCCTATTGGAATTTAGTCCATAAATGGTCATGTAAATTTGCCAAATGGACATGTACCAAAGGGGAATATAAGATAATTTGGGAACCCTTTTGCTAGGGCCATTTTCGGCCAAGAGATGAGATGTCAGGGAAGAGTAATAAATTGCATAAGAACCTTTGATACAAAGTCAAGAAGAGGAATTGTTAAGCTTTTTACCTAAGCATTGGATTTGTGCCAAGTGTATAAAGGTGGAAGACTTTGGAGACAAGCCAATTTGACTCATGATAAGGAGTCTTTATGAAGCTCCAATCTTGTTCCCCTATTCGTACAACAAGATGAGAAATGGAGTTCATATGAATTAAATATTTATTTCATGCCAAAATGCTAAAAGAACAAGACATAACTCCTTCTTGCATCATGAATTGCCATGCATGTGTCATGATAGGAAGTTATGGTGACTTGATAACAAGGGACACATGTGTATGTAATTAATATGGACACGTGTCATGATAGGAAGTTATGGTCTAGGAATGAGTTAAAGAGGTGTAAATAGGAAGCCACTTCCTTGGGCTTGGATTTTGGCCAATCAAGCTTGGGAGAGAAGAAAGATGAATTAAATCAAGATGACACATGGAAGGAGTGTTTTATAAGCCTCCAAAAACCGTCCCACACAAGCCAAAGAGAGAGAGAAGGTGCACATGAAAAATCAACAAAGTCAAAGAGGATTCCACAAGCCTCTTTCTCTTGGAAAATTTCGACCAAGAGAGCTGCAAGAGAGAGAATGAATTTTCCTTCACATTTTGGCTTATTTGGAGATCATTTATGAAGCCAAGACACACACACACACACACACTTTCAGCCTATTCAAGGAACAAGGAGAAGATTTAAGAAGCACACGTGATTTGAGCACATTTGAAGTAAAATAAAAAGGGAAAATTGTATGGGTATTTTGGTCAAACACCAAGAGCGGTCCTTTAGGTTAGTTCTCCAGCAATTATAAAACACCTCTCACCTCTCTTTCTATGCAAGAGCTCGTCCAAAATACCAAGGGAGTCAAAGAGAGTGAGTTGGCCGAACCATAGGAGGGGAAGAAGGAAGTAAAAATCATGGCACTAAGGTAAGTGATCATGATTCAAGCTTTAACTTCTCTTCTCCATTCTTCATGTGAGCTTCAAGTATTGAAAAGGTAATCATATATGGTAGTTTGAAGGGAGGGCTGAAAGCTTAAGAAGATTCAAGAATGAAGAAGATAGCAAGGAACATAAGCACAAGTAAGTGACATCCCTAACCTCCTTGAACTTGTTTGTGATGTTGCTTGATCTTGGATTAATTTTCCTCATGTTTCTTGTAGATTTGGAGGTTATAAACTCCAAGGTTATTAAAACCGAACCGATTACTAAACCGGTCAAGTACTGGGTTAAGGGTCAATGGGTAAGACCAGAGTCAAACCGGGGCTAAACCGGTAGAAAAGTGAAAATTTCAAGATTATTAATATGAAATTATTAAAAAAATTGATTTTATATTTCCCATAAAATAATTGTTTGGGAAGTGTGAAGGCTATGACTATGATATGACCTCCCTCTTGACAATCTGAGGCTGAGTTCCTATCTCTTACATTTGTGCACAACCCTCTCACTAAAAACTGAAAAGCAAGGTTTTGGAATTTTTATAATTTTTGAATTGGAAAGGCATGTGAGGTATTTCAAAAATGTAACCAGAGTTGGACAAATACTAATTCATACATGGAATGGATGGGATTGGTCGGTGAGGTGGGTGTAGAATGTAGAAACATTCTTGGTAATAGGGATTGAGGTCATGCGAGGGGACACCTATATAGTATCCACAATAGACTTCCTAACCTATACACACTATCAACTCTACAAGATAATATTGGTGCTTGTTGCTCTGTCTCACTTTGTTAATCTCATCCTCTACTATTTCCTCATCGTCATCCTCTTCATGTTCATCTTCTTCTTCTTCTTCTTCTTCTTCTTCTTCTTCTTCTTTCTCATACTCCTCAAAATCTTCTTCCATCTCCTCTACGTCCACATCGTATTATTCTTCTTCATAGGTGGCGAGATTATTGACAGTGAGGAGAAATGAGTGAGAGAGGGCTTTAGATCTCATCAAATCTGGGTTAGGCTCCACTCCCTACTTTTCCGTCCCTTGTCTCTTGTCCGTCTCCTCCTATATCTCTCTTTCCCCTCCTTCTCCTTTTATGTCTCGCAAGTCTTAGGCGACTTTAAAAAAAAAGAACAAATTGTGACCTGGTTTCTATGGTTTTCTAGACCGGCTTCATGGCCTGTTTGCCGATTTCCGGTCCAAACGGACTGGTTCGGTTTAGGTTTGATAACCATGATAATCTCAAAGGGGATATTCTACCCAAGATTATAAAAATGGATTAAAGAGTGTATTAAGGTAGATAATGAGCTAAAAGGCAACCTAGAGCATAAAACCATAGAATTTGTAAAGTGAACTTGGAAATTAATTGTCTTTTTCATGACTTATTTTGGGTCAGACCAAGGCATGAGGAAGTAGTGGGATTTTTTCCATTTTTATGCTTTCAAAGTGTTTAAAATGAAAATTTGTGTGGAATAAAGGTTAGATGGTGATTTTGGAAGCATTAGGATTAAATTACAAGACACCCTAAATCTGCCAAAATTATATCCCAGCGAAGCAGTTAGCTTGTAACAAATATTTGGTTAAATAAATGGTATCTAATGGCTATGAAATTTTGAAATATTAAAATAGACATCCTAAGCTTTAATTTGATAGGTCGTGGACCTATTTTGGACTTCTGGGCAAGGAAATATGAATGTTTGAAAATGACCCTTAATTTTGGAAGTTAAATTCAGATAGTGGTACTATTTAAATGGAACTGGACCAATATGCATGTCATTGACTGCCTGTGGTATTTTTGTATAAAAATATACTTATCAAAGGTCACATATCCTTTAGAATCACCTTAATTAGACATTTGTACAATTAGTTATGAATTTTCAAAGTTGTTTAAAATTTTGAATAGTTTTAAGAAAAATCCGAAAATGGAAGCTATAAAGGTTAAGGTTAATTAATTTGTGTTCTTGCAATTAATAAATGACTTTTAGCCATAAGTTGGGTCAGAATGATAATTAAATTTAGTATTATTTGAATTATGGATAATTTGCATTAGTGATGAATATTACTTATAATTACAACGAATGTCGTTGAATAGAGCTTTAAGGAATTTGGACGTTGGTTGTCAGTTTAAAAATCTATCAGGTAGTAACTCTAATCTCACATACTCTCTATATCTGTGTATATCTGTTTGTACCATATTTGCAATCCGTGTTTAGGACACGCGTTTATTGCATTCAGTCGTTTTAGGTTCGTGGCCCAGTTTTTGTTGTTTTCCTAGCGCTGTGGATTTGAAACTTGTTGTGTGCTTTGCAGTCAACGCTATGTGCATTATGTGACTGCGTGTTCCGAGACTTGCTGTATGCATTATGTGACTGCGTGTTATATGCACTGAATCCCATATTGTTTATTTTCATGATTGTAGTTGACTATCACATGCTGTTTATACATTGTACATAAAATTAATTGTTACTCTGTGATCCTTCAAGATTGCAGCCCTTGTTACTACCTATGAATTGTATAGTGTTTTGGAGGAGGCTCCCAAGACAAAGCAATGGATGTCAGCAGATGGAGGTGACAGACTGGTTTCAAATTGTTCGAGGGATATTTGTAGAAAAATTTATGTAATTATGTTTAGAATTTGTAACCAAGATTTGTAATATATTATCAGTATACTACACCCAAACCGTTTTGCCGCTGCGCTGCACTATAATGCTCTGATGTGTGATATATTATTGGAAGGGTGTGACACTGATACCAAATATCAGTTCTCCTAACTTACATACTTTAGAGAGAATTATATATTTGAGAAATCTCTATTTAAATGATATATTTTCATACTTCATTTTCGGATTTTGTCACGCTTATTGAGCTTAAAATGTCTTCTTGTGATAAATTGAGATTAAGAGTAAATGTATTAAATTAGAATCAACAGGGCAAAATTATCAAAATAATTGTCATTACTCTTAATCATTAATTTTTTTTTTTTTTTGAGAATATTTGATGTTTGTATTAATTGTTTTTTAACCGTAGGTGCTTGAAGAAATTGGACCAAATTTGAAAATGGAAGTTTGGGCTCAAATTAAAAAAAATTACAATTTACAACCACAAACCTTTGGAAATTGATGTTTGGTCCCTATCAAAATTGCAGCTTTTGACAACAAAGATTAGAGCAGTTTTAGGCCTTATGCTCAACAATTTTTAGTCCAAAGGCATCGCGATATCAAACTAGAATAGGGACCTTTACCTCACGCATTCTCTATCGTCTTTTACACCTTCACTCCACTTTTTCTGTCATCGGCGACCTTCACCTTCATCTCCACCATCAAAGACAACAGTCTCCACCCCAAGTTTAAACGACTACAAGCTTTTAGAGCAAAGAGAGCTTCAACGAGAGAGAAGGCAGCCACAATTTGACACCCTTGGCCTTCAAACTTCACATCATGTCTTCACCTTCGTTCTCCATCATACCGCCGACGAAGTTTGTCCTCCATCACCGCTAGAGAGTTTCACCATCATAGTCTCCACTCCATCTTCCCCTTCTCCTTCTCGACACCATTATCAACTCTGCCTCATTATTTTTTTCCACATTCTGTTGATTCTCCTTCAAGTTATTTATCATTTGATTAGTTAAACCATGGTTGAAGATTTAATTATGTTTGGTGGAACTGCAAATGGTTGTTTGTGGCTGAGCTCCTCTTCTCTTAGAGCAATGGATTGATTCTAGTCTTAATTTCTTGTTTCTTACCTTCATATTTGTTCAATTCTAGGTTTAGAGTTTGATTTATATATTGGATTGAAATTGTGTGATGGGGTTCCATGCACTTGATGAAATTAGTGTGCATTTTGGTTTTAATTTTGTGCATTTGAGACTTTGAACTTAATTAGTAGCAATTTCTTGTCTATTAACTTAGTTAAGCTTATACTTGGAGTTGCTATGAATATATTAAGTTTGTAATTCAAGGGTTCTTGGTTACTTGTGCTTGCATATTGTTAATTCTATTGGCTAAAGTTTTAAATTGGGTTTCAGTTAGAGGATTGAGTCTTGCCTGGTGTGAGAAATTTAATTCACTTAACTCAAACTAGCTCAAAGGGCCTTTTGAACAAATTTGTCAAACGAACACAATCCTAAAAATATTTTGAAGCACATGATAGGTGAATTCTATTAATTTAGGAGGTTTTCATCATATTTTCTAAAAAAAATTCCATCTCATCCATGTTTAAACAAAAAAATCCAAAAATATTTATTTTAAAGAATTTTAGTTTAATCCTACTTAGTTGAAAGATAAAAATCTCAAAATCTTTTACTTGTCTCATGCCAATCATTGCATTTAATTGCTAGGTAGTTAATAAAAGGCCCTTCAAGAGACAATTTGAGATTGTACTTTATATTACAATCCTTGGTTATTTTTTTGAAGAAGTTACCGAGGCATAAGTTGACATGATTCTTCAATATTCAACTCTATTTATACTGACATATTTTTTTTATTCTTAGTACTTTTCTAAGACCACCTTTACATAACATCTTCCTTCTCTCATTCATCATGGTCAGTTACCACTCGCTAGAGAGCTCTTTCCATTAGCCATCCTTCTCTTCCACCTCCTCTCCCACCTCCTTCACAAGCTTCTCCTCCTCCACCACCACCACCACCTCCACAAGCTCCTCCCCCACCTTCACCACCACCTCCTCCTCCTCCTCCTTTTTTGCCTCCTTCTCAAACGGAGGCTCTGTTGGAGACGTTGGCTAGCCTTGATACCCCACAAGCCATCTTGCTACACATGCCCACAAGCTGAACAAGAAGCTGGACTTCATCCTTCATAACAATTTGGTTGTACATGATCGCTTCTAGTCAGCTCTTCATCTCCTTCGTCAAACGTCAATGGCGAGTGGGGAGAGGTAGAAGGAGGAGGAGGAGGACAGCGAACATGGTGATGAATGAAAACCACCATTGTTTTTTTTTTTTCTAATATTAAAAAAATTAATCATTAGAGCAATAGAGCCCAAAAATATTTTTAAAAAATACAATGGTCCATTCACAGATATTAGTAAACAATCATTACTAATTTAGGCATTTCCGATCCCAAGGAACGTTCATGCACAACTAAAAAAATTAAATTTAACGACACTAATTAAAGTTTGTTTTAGAAAACAAAAGTTCAAAAGGAGGCAATGACATTTTTAAAATTTTGGCTTTACTTTCAACGACTTTTTTTGAAGGACCAAAGGTAGTATTAACCATACCAAGTCTCGAACCCGTAACACCATAGAACGTCAATAAAGAACATCCCACAAAGCTACGAGTAATTGAAAGTTAAGCCGAAATTTCAAAAAATATGAATATTTGTGAGTTTCAACGACTCTTTTTCTAAAAAAGTCGTTAAGTTAAAAAAATGAATATTTTTTATGTTCAACAACTGTTTATGTGTGTGTAATATTAGTTGTATATATTGCGATAATTGAAGATGAAAATCTAAATTTAAATTTGATAAAAAAATAAATCAGTATTAAAAAAATTAAAAAACTCTAAAGTGCTTAATTAAATATATTCTAATAGATAAATTAAAATGCATACAAATATATATATAATAGTACATTGTTTATTGAATCACATATCCCTAACATTTTTTTCCTAAAGCTAGAAAAAAATCATGTAAAACGACCGCTATTGAATCACATATCCCTATTGGAAGTCACTTTTTTTTAATAAGCTCATCTGATACCACAGCTATCCCAAATGATCCATTATTCTCCATTGGACTTAAATCACTATGCACTAGGTTTATTTCCTCCCTCATCGCCATCCCAAACCGGATCGTTGTCTTCTTCTCGCATCCGAATTCCTGCAAATAATGGAACAGCCCCTGTTGAACCGAGCCTTCATTTTTTTTGATACATATGATAAACTATGGAAATAAAATAAATAAAGTTACACTAGGGAATTTAATCCCAGTTTCTCATTTAAAATCAGCTCTTGCAAATACACAGGGCAAGAATCGTGAAAACCGAGTTGGGTTTGGGCTTAGTATGAGCCGCTTTCTTAGGCTCAACCGTACTTGGATCCTTTTGTGGCTTACCATACCATCTTAGCCATTAGGAAATTCTTGAAAAGGAAAACTTTTTTTTTAAAATTTTGAGTATTAACTTGCTGAACCGGACCCGCAGAATCCTCCATTAGTTCCACATCAAGCTCAGCAAATCGAGACCCCTAGAATCCACCAACATACCTTGAGAGCACGTGGTAAGGTACTTACTCTCCCACCCCCATGTCCTTGGTTCAAGGCTTGGGAGTGGCAAAAAGGATGTCGGGAGCTCTTCCCCCACGACCATGGGCCCAACGCGGAGCGAAATCCAGATTAGTCGGAACCGAAGGTTCTGGTGAACTGGGTGGGATACCCAAAAAAAAAAGAGACCCTTAGAATCCCTTTTGCGTTTCCCTTCAATTTCGCCTTGACTTTTGCTCCTTCCCAAAAGCACTCATTCGCCGATGCCCTTTCCACGGTCTTTGGACCACCATCCAGCCACGGTACTCCGGCTGAGCAGTTACCTCTCCACGTCTCACACCCTGTCCTACGCTGGCTTGCGATCCGCCATTGCTAGTCTTGTTCTCCTTGGTTTGCTTCACCACAATTGAAGAAAATTCTATAAGGTTCTTCATATTCAATCTTCGTCTCCTTCCCATTGTACATAAGACTAGGCTTTAGTGGTTTTGATAAATCCAGCTGAACACAAATCCAAGCAAAACGTCCCTTTGTTAGCTTCATGTATGGTGTTCGTATCAACTTTCAGTACACGTCTGATTTGATTTCCAAGCTTTTGAGATCCGCACCCATGCCACCACACTGGACACTACCTCCTCATCCGGGTCAAAATTAGGTTTTCACGGTTGCACACTGATGTAATGATCAAACATCAACCATGATCCGCCAGCCAGAGCTAACTCATAAACCTCCTGATTATGGCAACACACTGAAAAGAAGCTTGAAACAATGTCAATCATACGAACATCCCCCCAGAGTTGCTTCAGTTTGGAATCCAGATTAAACTCCCTCACCATCCTTCCTAACCCAACCATTATGATAAAGTTATTCTTCAATTTTTTTCGCCATCCTTGTCCTAAAATCCGGGAGCAAAACAATATTCGCCAGTCATCCTTCCGTGGGACAAGTGCACTGTCCTTCGTCACCAATGTCTCCTCTGTACACATCTTCTTCCAGCTTCCAACCACCATATCAACCTTCTCCTCCGTTGACTTGTTCGCTGTCAACACCATATGTGTTTTACCCTTGGGAGTGCCCAACACCATATGCTTTTTTTGGGAGCAAAAATACACATAAACTTTCAAAAGTGGGGCAAAAATACACTCGTCGTTAACATGTGCTAACAGACGTTAGTTTTAGCTGGCCCCCATGCCTTTCTCCACTCAGTTTCCTTGCTCTCTTCTTCTGATGACGGCTTCGTTTCAGCTTCGGTTGAAACCCGTGACGTCGGGCTGGGCGGCTTCACGTTCTGAAGCGTCATTTTGGGATTTGATATCAGCATGAGAGTTAGGCATAAGAAGTGGATGAATGGAGTCTCCGGGTTGAAGGGAGAGGTCGGTTCTGCAAATGGGGCATGTGGTGTGAGAGGAGGCCAACCACTAGTTAATGCAGTCAGAATGGAATATGTGGTCTCACTTCAGGATGATACGGAGTGTTTCAGAGTCATCGAACTCATTCAAGCATACAACACATTCTAGGGTACCTTTTCCAATCTTATGAATCTTAACGACAGAGTAGTCAAGAGTACGGGGAAAGAGTTGATGACAACGGCATCAAGATTGATCCTCCTCCGCTCAATCTCTGAACGACCTTCTCTTCCTCAATTGCAGCGACAACGGCGCCATCACTAGATCGATCCTCCTCCCCTCAATCCCTTGAAGCGAATCATAACGAGCTCGAGCCTCGAGTTGTTTCTCCATTGTCTTCTTCTCCAGGCTTCACCGCATCAACAATAACAATAATCGATTTAACGGTGTGGAGAGCAAGGACGAAGAGAGCAAGGAAACAGGGTGGAGAAAGGCATGGGACCCAGCTAAAACTAACGTCTGCTAGCATATTTTAACGGCGTGTGTATTTTTACCCCACTTTTGAAAGTTCATGTGTATTTTTGCTCCCCAAAAAAGCATATGGTGTTGAGCACTTCCAAGGGTAAAGCACATGTGTATTTTTGCTCCTTTACACACACAAAAAAGTTAAAATGGTTATATGTAGTTAGTACGTAGAGACTTTATGAAATTTTTTAAAAGTAGCCTAGCAATCCCTAATAAAATAAAAGGGATAGGATATTGTCACTACTAAAGTCACTACCACTTTTTCTCCGTTAGATTAGAATCTCATCTACTTTTATTATTTCTCTCTCCTATTGAGATTGTGATTAAACGGTGAAAAAGTGGTAGTGACTTTGGTAGTGACAAAAAAATGGTGTGACAATATCCTATCCCTAAAATAAATGAGGATATCATAAGAAAAGGTGGAATTCTGATCTAACAAAGAAAAGGTGGTAGTGATTTGGTAGTGATATAAAATTGGTAGTGACAATATCCTATCTCAAGAAAAAATACAATTAATATATTAGGCCTTTGAATCAGATCAAACTAAATCTCTCAAGTCAACCTTTTATATTTAGAATTATTAATTACCATTTAGGGAATAACATATCTACGAGAATGAAACAACGCGTTTTTAGCTTGTCATACTTGAGAATGATTTTTCTGCAATAAAAGCAGATATGTTATTCCCATTAATATTTCCATTAAACTGAAAAATTCCTCATTTAAATTTTTTATTGGTGATAAATACATTAATTAGAGTTGAAATTGGGAAAAATTCCTCATTTAAATTTTTTATTGGTGATAAATACATTAATTAGAGTTGAAATTGGGAAAAATTCCTCATTAAATTTTTTTTATTGGTGATAAATACATTAATTAGAGTATTGGCACTCTTTGGGTATAAAATTTGCTAAGTTATGGTACTCCATGTGTATAACAATTTCTTATGTCTTTCTCACTAATGAAATTTCTATTGGAGACATTTCCCCAATTTTCGTAAATTATACAAGGCATAATTAAACTTTAATCACTTGATGTTATTAAAAATATACTCAACAACAATAGCATATCAGATTTTTGTTTTTTTTTTTTTAATACAACTTATTTTATACATCTAATTACTACTCCCTTATGGATAGGTAATAAGCAGAACAACAAGAAAGATTACACAAATGCCAAAAAAACTAAAATCGATTAGAAGAAACTGAAATGGAGGAAAACAATCTTAGAAGAAGGAAGATATCTTAATTGATGTTTCCAAGCCAAAAAGATATCTTAACGGATGATTTCCAGCTGATGAACAGATACCATATGGGATAAATTGCTGGAAAAAGGTTGAAAAGGCAAAAAAATTAATTTCCAGAAAAAGGTACCTTAATTTCAAAAATCCAAGAGAAGGTAAAATATCCAATATGTGATTTTGGAATTCAAGGAAAAAAGACAAAAATGCCCCTCAATTTTTTGATAAATTTCCCAACCACCAAGACCACACCACCAACGCGGCAATGCAACTATAGAGTATTTCGTTAGCTAGTAGTAACTTTGAATGAAATGTAGTGAATCCTTCTACAAAAGTTGGGAATATAGCCGACAATTTGGGATAGAGCTTGTGGGTCCAACCTGCCAAAAGAAGCAGACTCAAGTTGTTTATACACTTATGCCTTGGCGGGCTACATAGCCATGCCCATTTAGCTCACAGGCTATGGCAAGTTTGCTCGCGGGCTGGCCACGTTTTAAAATATTTCTAATTTTTCCTAGATTCCCTTTAAGAAAATAAACCCAAATACCCTTATTTCCTTTACTTTGATGGTTTGTTTAACTCCTTCTTCATGCTTTTTATTATACACTTTTTATTCACTTTTATTTTTATACTATATTTAGTTATTATACTATTATTAAATTAAAAAGAGAGGTGTTTATATGTTTCGGTAATGTGAGTGGGTGAAAAAGAGAGGGATGTGAGGGTAAAAATGTTTGCATGATACAAAGGTACAAAAGGGAATGTGATGTAAGTGAGTGAAGGAGAAAGAAAGTGGAAGAGTGAAACAAAAAAGAAGGGTGACTTCCAAAATAGATATATGAGATTTTCTCAAAAGTGTATCTAACATCAAATTTTTTTTTAGAGGCAAAAGTAATTATGAACTTCCAAAATAGGTGCAAAATATACATTGACTATTAGTTTGAATTTGTTAAGGGTTAAGGAGCAAAAATACACATGAGACTTTCCCAAAAGTGCATCTGGCAAAAATGCTTTTCTGAGTTAAAAAAAGTAACTATCAACTTTCAAAATAAGTGCGAAAAAATATATTGACCATTAGTTTGAATTTTTTGATTGAAAATGGTGACATGGAGGATAATGTAGATGATTAAGAAACAACTTGAAATAATAATTTGTTAACTGAGTAAAGGAAATTAATCTCCACCGTATCACTTTATCTCCACGAATCCTTCCTCTCCTCTCCCATTTTCTTTTGAAAGAAGTGATGAGATGGAGATAAATGGTTAGGTGGAAATTATTTTACCTTGCCCAGTCAACAAATTATTATTCCAAGTTGGAGAAATATTTATATATTCCAAGAATACCACGTCATCTAAACTCTATCTAGTTAAAACATAACAACTCTTCGAGCAAAAAACATAAAAACTCATATCATTTTTATCTTAGTTAGGTGATTCATTTGAAAAAAAATTCAAGTTTTATCTTGTTTTCAAGAAAAACATATGAATTAAAAAACTAAAACTAAAACTAAATGATCAACCAATATTTTTCTTGAAAACAAGATAAAAATTAAATTTTTTAGATGTTTCATCATCCAACTAGAATTAAAATTATATGAGTTATTATATTTTCATTAGATAAGGATCGATGACGTGGTAATCTTAGAGTATATAAGTATTTCTCTCCAAGTTGTTTCTTAACCATCCACGACATCCTCAATGTCACCATTTTGAGTCAAAAAATTAAAACAATCAACTAATGGTCAATGTATATTTTTGCATATATTTTGAAAGTTCACATTCACTTTTCCCTCGAAAAAAGCATTTGTGTTGGGTGCATTTTTAAGAAGTCTCATGTGTATTTTTATACCTTGGCCCTTAAAAATTTTAAACAAACGCACAATCTGTATTTTTGTACATATTTTGAAATCTCATAATTATTTTTACCCCTGAAAAAAGTATTTGGTGTTTGACGCACTTTTAGAAAAATCTCATATATATTTTTGTACAATAACCCTTTAAAAAATTAGAGTAAATACCCTATTTGGTCCCTGAAAAAAATCACGGACCCCTTTTTTGTCCCTAAAAAAAATAACTCGTCCCGTCATCCCTGTAAAATCCAAAAATATGCCACGTTTGTCCTTCCGTCAGTTATCTCCTAAAGGCGTCACTAACGCAGCTGATGTGTAACCGATGTCGTCCCACCTGTCACCATCTTCACTCGTCAGCAACCCACGTGGTCCCTGACAAATCGACGTCGTATTCCTCTATTTTCTCCCTCCATTTTTGCCGCTGAAACGAAAACAACACAACCTTCTCCCTCCATTTCGCCTGTGAATTTCTAACGTCAAGGAAAACAACTGTGTCGGTCTGAGCCATTCTACGTATTTCGTTTGATTTCTGCGTGGTGAGTGTGGTTGCTACTGGAGTTTTGGCAAGAGTGTGTTCAGAAATAAAAGAGAAAACCTGTGTATCCGTTCGAGGTAAATATTCTTCCTGGTGGTGTATAATCCAAACAAAGTTTTGATTCTATGGTCCCATGTACAAAGGCAGTGTAGCGGTCCACTTTTTATGCCAAAGGTGGTCCCTCCTAAAGAATAGGGTTTAAAAAAAGTCAAAAGTGCTTCTTAGTGTTAGTGGGCCCTATTTGGTGGTCCCTTCTTGCATTAGTAAAATGTTCCTGTTCCCCCTTTCTTAGATGATTTGTTTCCATTAATTTTTTTCTTGTAAACATCTGGTATTATGATGTGTTGGTTTGCATTATGCATTTGGATTAACAGGATTGCTATTATTTGTGTTTTACAGATGGATGACTATATAGTCATTGTGTATCACCATAGGGGATTGTTAGTGAGGAATGACGATTGGGTCTTGGTGTATATAAATGGCTGAGTTGATGAGTTGGCTGAGGTGGACGTAGACTTTGTTAACTTGAAGGACATTGAGGAAATTTTCAAGGATTATGGATATGAAAAATGTGATAGGATGATATGGCTCAAGCCTGATGAGCCTGATCTGGAGCATGGTTTACAACCTCTCTGTTTTGATTCCGACATCAATGCCATGTGTGCAGCTGCCTTGGCTAATGGCAATAGGATCCATATTTACTTTGATCATTCTATTGCAGTGCCTGACATCATATCTCCTGCGCATTCCCATGACAGTGAGGAGGATCATGGGATGTTTTATGCTGATGAGGAATCTGAGTCATATGAAAGTGCTGAAGATGAGGCATATAAGCCTCCTCCCCATGGTGTGGAGGATCTATCAGAGGAAGATGATGAGGATGCTTGCAGGCTGAAGAAGAAGAAGCCTGCTAGACAGAGCAATGAGGATAATAATGAGGAGGATGCTTGCAGGCTGAAGAAGAAGAAGCCTACTAGACAGAGCAAGGAGGATAATAATGAGGAGGATGCCAATAACTCCTTTGAAGAAAATGGATATGAAGATGATTCTGAAGAGCTGAAGACCCTTCATTCAAGTGACGATGAGGGGCATGATAGTAAAGAGTGGCCACAGTTTAATGAGAAGGCTGAATTTGGACATGTTTATTTGGAACTTGGAATGGAATTTGTCAGTTTACAGCAGTTTAAAAATGCTGTCAAAGACTATAATATAAGTCTTGGGAGGCAATTTATATGGTTGAAGAATGACAAGGCCAGAGCAAGGGCAAGATGCAATGTGGAAGAATGTGAATGGTTGATCTATTGTGCTTGGAACAGCAAACAGAACACTTTCCAAATCAAGAGTTTCAATGACAACCACACCTGCTGCAGGGTATTCCAAAACAACATGGCCACTGGAGATTGGGTTTCCAAGAAACTAGAGAAACAGATTCTGACACAACCCAATATGACAAGGACCGAAGCATATGAACATATGAAGGTTCAATACAATACCTACTTAAATATGAAGAAGGTGAGCACGGCTTTGCAGAAAGCCAAAAAAAGTATTGAGGGTAGTGAGAAGGAACAATATGGGAGGATAAAGGAATATATCTCAGAGCTACTAAGGAGCAATCCTGGCTTCAATTGCGGGCTACAAGTCCTACCTCAACTAGTCCCACAAGCTCCACCAGTATTCAACAGAATGTACATATGTCTTGATGCCTGCAAAAAGGGATTCAAGGCCGGGTCGTTGTGCCATTAATTGGATTGGATGGGTTTTTCTTGAAGGGATATTATGGAGGGCAGTTATTGAGTGCGATGAGGGAGGATGCAAACAAGCAATTCTATGTAATTGCCTTTGCTGTGGTTGATAGTGAAACAAAAGACAATTGGAAATGGTTTTTGACCCTATTGGAGGAAGACTTGGGGGACCATGTAGTGTATGGTTGGAATTTTATTTCAGATCAACATAAGGTATATGCATATGTTTTATGTTTGTTTTTTTATCCATTTAGGGCAGGTGATGATACAACATTGTTTGTTTGTTTTGCTACATGCAGGGTTTGGTTCTTGCATTGAAGGAGCTAATGCTTCGAGCAAATCATCGGTTCTATGTCCAGCATGTCTGGAAAAACTTCATGAAGCAATGGAGGGACAAGAAACTTAGGGGACTTCTTTGGGAGTGTGCAAACCATCCCAAGATTTGAGAGAAGTATGTAGAAGCTAAAAGCTTTGAATGAAGCAGCCTGGAAATAGTTGGATAACATTGATCCTTCAAGATGGGTTAAGGCATATTATATCCATAGGCCTAAGTGTGACAACATCACCAACAATATGTTTGAGGTGTGGAATTCAAAGATTGGTAATTACAGGTGCAAACCCATTCTGTTTATGTGTGAGGAATTGACATCCTATATAATGCGAAGGATGGCAGCACACAAGCGGGTTTTAGGAACACTGAGGGGGAAGATAGCACCAACACAACAGAAAAGGTTGGAAAAGCTAAAAATAGCCAGCAATGTCCACACTCCTACCTGGACTGGGAATTTGGTTCAGGATATGTATGAAGTGAGTGGTAGGGGTGAAAAGGTTGGGGTGAACTTAACAACTCATACTTGTGCATGCAATGTTTGGCAGCTAACTAGCCTACCTTATGAGCATGCCATTGCTGCAATTGCTCATAAGAATGAACCAATAGAGAACTATGTACACCAGTGGCTCACCATGGATGCCTTGCATGCAACATATGCACACACTCTGAATCCGGTTAATTCCCATGATTATTGGCCTTCATCTGATGAACCCAAACCATTACCTCCACAACTGAAAAGACCAACAGGCAAACCCAAAAAACACAGGAAAAAGGACCCAACTGAAGACCAGGAACAAAGTACAACCAGGTTGAAGAGGACACATGCAGTGAAATGTCCCAAATGTGGTCAGATGGGCCATTATGGTAAGACATGCAAGGGACCTGCTGCTCCACAACAATCCACAAAAAAATCTGCACCAAGGAGAATAATTATTGAGACAGAGACCAGGAGAGATACCACTTAGCCAAGAAGGCCCTGCTCCAAAAGTAAACTCCCAACCAGAGGGAGGCAGCAGTCCACAACCCTCCATACCAACTGAATCACCTCACCTCCCGTCTGCTGAAACAATGTGTGCAGCCAGTAGTGGAATAAGAACCAGGTTTATGTCTACACCTAGATTTAGGCACCAAGGCTAGCTCGAGGAAAATGAACCAGAGTGAAGTAGGAGGGCATTTTTTGGTTGTATTCAGGGGAATTTTTTGGTTGTATTTAAGGCATTTTGTGGATGCTCTTTGTTAGTGGCCATTTTTAGAAATTGTAAGTAGGACAGTTGTGGCCTTTTTTTTTTGGATATCTGTAATTACGCCATCATTTGGAAATGAACCAGAATTCTCTTTGTTGTTGTTGTTGTTATTGGCCATGTTATGTTGACATCATATATTGTAATACAGATGGATGTTGTCATATATTAATTGGATGCTCTTTTTTTTGGACAGTTATGCTCTTTGTCATTTGGATGCTCTTTGTTTCTTACTTCACATTATGCAATGTCATGCCTAGTTAGCTTGCTGAGAATGTTGCTCAGAAATGAAGCAAATGATTTCTTCTTTCATTTAATCACGTAGCAAGCATCCAAGGAAATGGAGGAATCAAAGAGAAGGAGTTCTTATGGCAACCGAAGATAGCTGCGTGGATCAGCATTAGAGGACGTTATATAAATATATATATATATTTGAGGTCTTCAGTGATCTAAGGTAATCCTAAAACCCCTCACGTATTTTAATGAATAGAGCCTAAAAGGAACAACCTTGTAGAGCCACGAGTCTAAATGATGATCAATTATCATGAGTACTATAAAAGTTATGGGTTCTCATGACAACCTTATAGGAACCCATGAGTATTTAGTTTATAGTTTAATTTGAGAAATCTCATGATAAAATATAGATAATATTTCAATGATTGCATTTGGGAAAAACTTACGAGGGCTCGTAAAGAGTTATAGCTCTTGGGTTTACGAAATTAAGATCCATGCTCTCCCATAAGAGTTATGGATTTTTATAAATTAACTTATTTGACAAATGTGATCTAGAGTATCCAGGAGTTAGCTCCTAAACATAACTTATGAGTACTGTAAAGAGTTACGGGTTCTCATAAGTACCATAAAGGTTATGGGTTCTAGTTTCCGCTGAAATTAAGGAAAGCCAAAAAAATTTCCTACTCATGTGTTCGCACTTGAACATTAGGCTGCACCAAATTAACCAACACCAATCACTATCCTGAAGCATCCTTTTAATACCAGTCAGTACCCTGAAATATTTTTTAAAGATCATAAAATAATTTTTCAAAATTATGAAGTATATTTTGAGTACTACCAGTTAGTATACTCAAATATATTTTCAGTACTAGCTAATACCCTGAATTATTTTTTCAAAATCCTCAAATAATTTTTTCAAGATCATGAAGTAGTTTTTCAGTACTAGTTAGTATCCTGAAGTATCTTTTTAGTACCCTAAGAGTTCATGAAATATATATATATATATATATTTAAAAAAAGAGAGGCATGAGGTCATTGTTTTGCACCAAAAACAACGCAGTATGGTGGAAGTGGACGGAAGAGGATGGGAGCAAGAGAGGACACTAGCCGCTCCCAAAAGGTATATGGAGTGAAATTGGAAAAGCAAAAATAAATAAATAAATCAGAAAATCAGTTAAAGTAGATGGTTGAAGAAGAAAAAGGTGGGTCTAGTCCTTTTCGTTTTTAAATTTTTTGGGTGTATTTTTGTTTTTGTACATTAATCATTACATGCAATGTATAAAAAGAAATGGTAGTTTAAGCTTATGATGCTAAGGAATTAGTTTTGTTATAATCACTAGAATCATACACATGAATCCACTTTTTGGGATTTTAATTAGCTTATTTTGCAATAATGTCTTTGAAATCGGGTCTCATTACAGGTTCTCAAACTGATGTTAATTTGATACAAGCTGAAAATGAGAATATACTATTTCATCTTCAACCCAAATGAATCATATTTGTAACACAATTAGAGACCAAATTATATGTGACATGTGATCCAATTAGTTATGTAATATTATTTGATCAAATTATATATTTTAGCATTGCCAAATTTTCCAAGTAGTAATCTTTCACTTTTTTGTAATTTTAGTTGTAATTTTTTTCTTTACAATTATTTCAAAAGCCATTTATGCTACTTCCATTTTAAACAAGTTTTAGTTTTAGAAAAGCTACTTATGCTATTACAAATAAGCTACTTTTCCCACCGCTATCCCAAACACACACAATGAAGCGCCGCAGAGACAAAGGACTAGGAGAGGCGATCGGAGGAGGAAGAAGCCACATCTCACCACCGCTACCATTCCTCCTTCAGTCTCACCACCATTGACCACCATCCCTCCTCTATTTCCACCAAGCAACGCTGGCAAACTCGAACTAGAGAGGGCAGCCACGACAGGAGAGAGAGCAGAACCTTGGAGCTCAATCTACAATGGATAGGAAGGAGAAAGATTCACAAAAAAGAAAGAGAGAATCTGAGGTTTGAATGACATTATCAATACCACTATCGTCTTCTTTCTCCACTGTCATTCAAGACTCCAACCACCATTGTCTTCTTCATCATTCTCCACACCACCGCCATTCTCTGTCTTGCGCTGGAGATCGTACACTTTCACTCCCCACCTCCAACTTTGACCCATGCCCATTCCATCCTTCCATCTCAGATTATTCATTCCTATGTACTTGAAACCAACTAAAAGCCTTCTCGCTCTCGTAGATTCGGCAAAGCATTCACTCTCAAAGATTTCTAGTATTTTGAGCAAGTTGTAGGTACAATTAAGATCATGAGTGGCTGATTTACCTTAGGCATTGGTGGCGAAGAAGGTGGCTATAGTGCCTCAATATGCTACAAAGGGGAGTTCACTAGTTTTCCATTAGCTCATTACATGTGTTGTGATCTGTTTGGATAAATTTTTGTATTGGCCCATGTTTGTGAGACTTGGATTAGTGTTTATTTGTTCTTATTGGTTAATATGTTTGTTGAATTTTGCTTTGATGCTCTTGTGGACTATGTATTGAACTTATTTCTTTATGTTTTAATGAGATTATGCATTGTAGGTGATTACTATGGTGTGTAGTTAAGTTAATTCATATTGAGTGTCGCGATTTACTCTCATTTAAGAGAAAGCAAGTGCATTAAAATGATTTTCAAATACACATCAAATAGTTTTTAACAATTTATTTCAGAGATGACTATGAATGCAATTGTAAGATTAGTCATTAATTAGATAAATTGGAATTAATGCGATTGCTTGAGGTTTTCAATTTGACTTGATGAAAAATTAACTACCAAATATTTAAAGAAGTTAGGAAAACCATTAACTTTGCTACCAAGACTCATTTCATCATTCATATTTTCATACTCAATTCCATTACTCATTCACAATTTTTATGAAAATACCAAAAATAATAGTTTAGCATTTAATTAAATTGCATTACTCTTTTAGTTATTAATTTGAAAAACCCAAAATCAATTTCCTCTACTTTTCATTGCATTTTATAAAACCTAATAAAACCTTGAAAAGAGAACAATCATAGGTTTGTCTATACACAGTCATTGGTTAACTTTTAATTGTAGACCCTAAGGTTAACTTACAAAAACTCTTCATCACCCCAGTCTTTAATGAAAGACGTTTTTACTTAATTTGATTAGATAAAGAAGTTCGTTAAAGTAGTTAATATGACCCCCTTTTTTTCCTTCTAAAGCAACCTAATCATCTTCCTTAATTCCCTCTATTTCTCTTTTACTTGATTATGGTTGAATGAACATCAATATAGGTATGGACAAATATGAAAAATAGGTATCACATTTAGGGTTAAAATTAACTCCAACTATATTAAGGATTGGAGGGAGTATTACCAAAATAAATCATACATAATGACACACACACACACACACACCCCTACTAGAGAGAGAGAGGAACCAGTAATTTGGATAGGCACCATCAACCTATCTAATCTCAATCGTCCGGATTTCATATTTTTTTCTAAAAAAATTATTTTAATGGATAAATAAAAATAATCTCTTAACTAATATTTTTTTCAAAAAATAATTTTTTTCATTTAAAATATGTAATCTTGACGGTCCAAATCTCTTCTAGGGACGGGCACCATTTGATATGTTGATGGTGCCTATCCTTTGGATAGACACCATAACTAATGTTCTCGAGGAGAGAGAAGCTATGTCGTGTGACTTTGAGGCTTACTCCTAACTCCCAAGTCAAGCACTTCATCTATAGATCACTAACGTGCTTTATGGGTTAACTCCATGGCCTATACAATATTGTAGTGATATTGAAAATATGGTCCTTCATGTAATAATGATACTTCTCTCTTTGTTGCATCAACTTCTTTTTATATTCATATTTAACCAAAATTAATTAGATGTGTTATAATAATGAACGTTGAAGCCTTTTTAATTTGCCTATTTTAATTATAGATCTAATTATTAGATGTGTCAATCCTATTTATTGTTTATGCTGATTGGCTCATTGATTAGTATTTTTTCGATGAGCTTCCATCATGAGATTCATTCGAAATGATGCTCCATTCCCATTAAAATATATCTGCATTTTGGAATGGAAAAACAGAGCTAAGCAATGAAATAATCGTATCATCTAATACGTTTTCTTTTTTCGGGGTAATCTCTAGAAGTTAACAAATTGAGTTTTTACATCACTTAAGGGAATGACTCAAATGAACAATATAATATAACAAAAAATTATATTTTATATCTTCAAATTTATTATGTTTGTTTGGTCTCCAACTACAAACAAGGTATCAAATATTACAAAACATGTAACTTCAATGAAAATAAAACATTGCAGATTTTTAGTGATCACCCTCCCAATAAAATGTACTGAAAATTTGTAGTTATTATCCGCTAAAATGATTTTCATGTCGACAATAAAATCCAAACATAACATTCCTATGATAATATTATAAATATGGAATATTCGTCAGGATATATGAATACGCAGAATACACAGACATATGTGTATGTAGTAGCTGCATCGTGTGAAATGGAGTATGGCTTTGAGGTCTAGTCACAATTCAAGCGCTACATGTTCCTATGAATTAAGGATACTTTCTTATTAAATGTTTGTCAATTTGATTGTGACTTTTTAATAACGTTCTTGTGGGGATATAGAGTTTTAGGCCAACCAGACTTGAACAAAAATGAAATAATGTAATGATAACAAAAAACAACCTTATATATATGCACACACATGTATATGTGTCTCCACACACACATACATATTCTTTTCATTATTAATTGTTCATTTTGTTATTTTATTTTATAGGTCAGACCATTTTCTGATCATGAGTTAAAATATATGTATTTTTTTCACTTATTTCTCTTGGAGCTACTCAAAGACGATTTTTTTAATAATAATATTGTATATATATATATATATATATGGTAAAAGATATATATATTGTCACTTTTATTTTATATTGATTTTCTCAAATTCTCCAATATATAGCACCTACTAGTGGAGCACATTCAAATCAATTTTGAAGTTTTATGTTGCCAACTTGATTGTGATGATGACTTTCAGTTCTACGCATATCCAGACAACTTATTATAAATCATTATATTGGAATTGTAATAGTAATGTTGTTGGCGTTGTAACTAGTACTGTCAAATGTAACATCCATACTTTTCCCACCTTTTATACGCATCCAGAAGTGCCACGATTTAAGCGAATCGCTAATTTAAAGCCCATAAATTGAACCTTGCATATTTATCTTTTGGTTGCCATTCATTTTGTATTTCCAGTTTAGTGGTCCAACTTTGAAAATTAATAATTAATTCTAGAAAATACATATGAGGTTGATCTAGATTACTATTTAAAGCTATTGAAGTCCTTTACAAGATAAAAATATCATCCTGGTCCGATCATGCTCAGATTCATACATTTAAATTATGTTATAAACTTGCTCTGTATCTTTGATAGGTTTTTCATAACTTGTGTTACAGAGCTCCAATTGACGTGACTTAGAACTTTTTGGAAAAGTATCTCTCTAATTTGCGCATAAAATTTCTCATGAGCATTGAACATCAATTACTATATCTATTATGGTAAAATAGTAACCATATATGCTCAGAAATTAGTCTTATCCGAATAACCATGAATGAGCATCATGAAACCATAGCTTTAAGGCCATCTCTAGGCATATAACAATTCATAACTCTTCACTACATGTCACATATACATGCCAAGGCGGCCTCATATTTAATTTACACAACACACGGGAACTATTATACATTTTACTACTCATGTCACGACATAGCTATATATGGAACTTTATTCTCTTTCACTTACCCTTTCTTCTTTCTCTAGCTCTTCCTTTGGAGGCTCATAACCTAACATGGTTAGTTATTGGGGAATGAGGTTCAAAGAATCCTAGTAGTAAACAAAACCATTCATGGATATATGGCAAAAGCTTGGTAAATGACATGCATGCATTATATGAATTCATGACTGCCATGATGACATGTTTACATGCTCAATGTTTCATACTGTTAGTTAATTTTGCCTATTACATGACTTTCATGCAAAGTTTCATGAGGTTGAAAACAAAAATTTGTTTAATCGATGCGGAAACCCGTAATACTTTACGGTCCTCATGAATTATTAACTTTAACTCATTACGCTAATTAGTTAATAATTATTAATCCGTAACTCTTTTTACTCATGAGAATTCATAACAATTTATAATACTCATGAGTTTTAGGATTACTCGTTAAAACAACTATTGGGGTTTAGGATAATTTGATGAAACAATTATTGGAGATTAGAATACCTTAGATTATTCGAAGACCTCAAGGTTGTTGATGTCCTCTAACGTTGATCCACACAGCTATCCCCGATTGCAATGAGAACTCCTTCTCTTGAAACCTCCCACTCCTTGGATGCTTGCTAGGCGAAGACAAGGTTGAGTTGTGGTTTCCTTAGGTTTTTATCTTTTCAAGAAGATGATGGTTTCTTAAGATCAGGTTAAAGATAGGAGGAGCAAGATCATTGGAACCTTGCCTTTCTATGGATGGTGCCTTTTCTCTCTAAACCTTTGGTAAAGACCAAAATTTAGAGACCATAAGGATCTTATTTTTCTCTCAGAAAAACGTGCAAGAAAAAGGCTCACCAAAAATCAGCACTTTATAAGAGTCTAACCCTAATTTAAGTGCTCACAAGAAAGGCCCAATCCAAGCTTGAATTGGACAATCCAAGCTTGAATTGGACAATCCAAATCATAATGAATTGAATTCATATCTTGATTGATTGATTGAATTTAAGATGATGAATCACATTCATATCTTGATTGATTGTTTGAATCAATCATTTAAGATGATGGATTAGATTTATTTCTTTTCTTCTTCAAAAACGTCAATAAAAAGGGCACTTAAAAATCAGCACTTTATAAGAGTCTAACCCTAATTTAAGTGCTTACAAGAAAGGCCCAATCCAAACTTGATTTGGAAAATCCAAATCATAATTAATTAAATTCATATCTTGATTGAACAATAATTTAAGATGATGAATCACATTCATCTCTTAAACTAAAATTCAAAATCATTTCAATCAATCCTCATTTATTATTTCTCCTATCTTCATCCAATCATTATTGGATCTTAATATATATATATATATATATATATTAGATAATCAAAATTATCTTTTATAACCTAACCTCTTGAATTTAAATTCAAATTTAAAATTCAAACTTAAATTCAAAATTTGAATTCCAAATTCAACTTGGCCTAAGCCCCTTTGGGTCTTCCAACACATTTGGGCCCTTTTGTGGATAAACCGATTTATATGACGCCATTTTCTCCTCATTGGGCTTGGAGTCCCACTCCAACCCAAATACACATTTACTCTTGATAAAGCTCAATAACAATTATTGTCCCAAGTTTGCTAATTTTAAACAATCGGGAATAACCTTTTGTGTGTGACCCATTAGGCCCAATTAGTCAACGACATAAATAAACTCGGACCAATTAAAAACCCTTTTAACGAGCCCAATTTATCTAATGACCTCATAAGACACTAGCAATGCTCGCGGCCCCGAACTAATTGAGTTGATCAAGTGATCTACCTTTCATATTTGGATACCGTGCAAGCATCATCCCTCACATTGTTATTCACATTTAGTCGAGAGCAAAGATAGAGTATCATCTCTCTTAATTGACTAAATGTAGCTATTTCACAGAACCGGGAATCTTCTTATATTAACTCTATAAGGGATCATGACTCTTCATGATCATTTGCTGTGCGCACAGACTCTTGAGTTAATTAAAAGCTATCCAAGCTCTAACGGTCTTGTGAAAGACTAATCTCTTGTAGGGGACTGTGAGTCCTCTCAGCATGTCCATCTATACTCATGCATTTGAGTTACACCCAAGAGTACAATGTTCTCCCCATTTTCAGGTGGATAGAGTTGTATGGTCAAAGTATAACCCTAGGACATAGTGTTCGATGACATCATTAAGTCCAAGACGATGTCCTCTAATGCATTAAGTGGAACAATTTCACCAGAGGTGTCAAACTTGGGAGCAATTATATTATTGAACTTGTCAAAAAATCAAATTTCAGGAAGCATCCCTACAAGTATGGGTGGCTTGCAAACTTTGCAAACCCTGTCATTGGCTCAAAACAAATTAGATGGGCCTATTCCTAAATCACTTAGCGGCATGGTAAGCATGGAGTCTCTAGATCTTTCTCATAATTATTTGTCTGGCATGATTCCAAAATCTTTAGAGTCGTTACACTATCTTAAATACATCAATCTTTCTTACAATTTATTGCATGGAGAAATTCCAAATGGTGGCCCTTTTCAAAATTTTACTGCTCAATCTTTTATGATGAATAAAGATCTTTGTGGGAAATCCCAACTACAAGTCCAACCATGTTGGAAAGGAAACAAGCACATATCAAATAAAGTGATGCTGATAATAAAATGCTCGTTGCCCATCATAGGTGTCATTTTGATTATTTCAGGCATTGTCTTTCTAAAGAATAAGAGAGATGATGATAATAAATCAACAAATAGGGATTTAATAAGTTTGGATACACCGGCGAGAATATCCTACTATGAGCTTTTACGGGAACAAATGGATTTGATGAGAGCAATCTTGTTGGTACTGGAAGTTTTGGATCAGTTTACAAAGCAGTTTTTTCAAATGAAAAGATATTTGTCAAAGGTGTTTGACTTCATTCAATAAATTTGGATTATTGTTTCGAAAGGAGATGTGTATAGTTATGGGATTTTGCTAATGGAAATATTTTCAATTTGTTTGTTCAAGGATTAAGTTTGAAAGATTGGGTGAGCAACTCACACCTCATTCCATCATAAATATTATAGATGCCAATTTGCTACACAAAACAAAATCAAAATATTGATAATATACTACCTTGTATGTCATCACTTTTTGAGTTAGCATTAAATTGCTCCATTGACTTACCAGATGCACGACCTACTATGATAGATGTTGTCGTATCGTTGAAAAAAATCAAGGCTTTGTTTATGGAAAATGCTTGAGACCAATGGTTGGATAAATGTTAAATCAAATTTTAGCTACTGTTTTTGTAACCTTGTGATTTGTTGATGATGTAATCTTGTAAATTTGAGTGGTTCTATATATGTTGTAATAATATTAATGCATGTGAAATTTTCTGAGTTGATTATAATGGTTTTGGTCTTTTGGATTTCTTCACTTTTTTTCTGTTTTAACATTTTGGTTTTGAATTATAAGAACCTTGAATCCACTCTGTTTCTTAAAGTAACTTCATACAATTGGAATTTAATTTTGGAAGAAAAGGATTTTAAAATTAATGAAAACGATCCCTACATTTTTCATTTTCTCCTCTATCCTATACTTATGTTTTTGAAATGTCTTGATATTAGAGAAAAATTCACTAAAGTTGTATCATGTTTGAGAAATTAAATAATTTTTTCTCTCATACCAATGATTTATGAGTCAAATTTTCCATATGGCTTATTTTACAATTTAGATTTAGACACCATACGAAGATGTACATTCTTAAAAGTTTCTGTTGAGACTAGGTTGGACATTTAATTAAGAATGCTCTCCCCATGTATTGGAATAAGCAATTAAAAACTATTGAACAAATTGAGAGATTTTTCATATTCCATTGCAATTCTTTATTCCTCATCTTCTTTTTAGAAAATTAGAAAAGGAGGCTATTAGGTTCTAATCAAATAAAATTGGTATCCTAATATGGGCAACAACTACAGAGGAGACCATCATTGAAGGCTTCAAATGACCCAGAAAGATTGAGTCATGACGTTCTTTTTTAAGGATAATTGCACCAATAACCCACAACACTCTACAAGAAAGAAGAAACAAAGTCAGTTAAAGTTCCCTTGTTTTTCTCCTAATCATTTTTCTCTTCTTTCTCCTCCCAAGACTTATGGCCCTCAAGCTCTCTCCAACCCAACGAAGTCACTACTATAGATTCGGATATATATAACACTTAATAAATGATGGTTACATCAAATAAACATCATGTATGTCGAGGCGGAGGTCACACAAGAATATATATCGCTTTAAAGTAACGATTAATTATGTGCATCATCATGTAGTTAATAACCGTAATTTATTTAGTTACAAAAATGACGGCTCTTAAAAAACAACCATCATTTAATACTCTTACAAACTATTCATCCTTCCATTTTTATATCAGCGAAAACACAAATATAATAGTTATATCAATTGACCATAAAGTATGAACGACAAAAATGACCTTTCATAATTAACAACGATCATGTAAAGAACAAATCTAAAAAAGCACATTTTTATAACCTTGTTCAGTATGTAATATCCCGAATTTCCTTTACCAAAATTCCTTGTACAATGAATATATTCAGTAGAATATAACAATGAATTTTGGCCAGGTGTTGGATTTTTCCCGAAACCCTAAATTTTGGGAAATATTGTAATATGAAATAATTGTTATGGGAATGATATTCCATTGAATATTTGGACTTTAAATTTTGTCCAAAAAGGGAATGGAAAAGGGCATGTGGATATTTCATAATAAATATGTTCTATGACCATAATGCTAACAAAGATTTTATTTTCGTTCGATTTGGTACTAAGTGTTATAATTGGCCAAGAAGTAGGATATTGCTCTTGACTATGTGATGTTATTATATTGGTCAATAGAGAGAAATTGGAAAGGTATTTTGCTCATGCCATTTTCAGCCAAAATGATAAAGGAAGAATAGGATATTTGTCCTATTGGAATTTAGTCCATAAATTGTAATGTAAATTTGCCAAATGGATATGTACCAAAGGGGACCATAAGATAATTTGGGAACCCTTTTGCTAGGGCCATTTTCAGCCAAGAGATGAGATGAGAGGGAAGAGTAATAAATTGCATAAGAACCTTTGAAATGGTTTTATCCTCTCTTCCCAGCTATTCCATGCAATCGACTCTCCTTCCCATCTGTACTATCAATGAATTGGATAAGATCTCCAGACAGTTCCTTTGGTCCCAAGATGAAGATGTGAAGAAAATGCATCTTATCGTTTGGGATAAGGTCACTCAAGCGAAGAAGCAAGGGGGTCTTGGATTCAAAGATCTTCGTCGCCAAAATAAGGCTTTTATCATGAAACTCTGCTAGAATCTCCTGACAAATAAAAAAGCTTTGTGGGTGCAGTGTCTATGGACAAAATATAATTGTGGCAACCTATCTGTGCCTTCTGTCTCTAAGAAGAGAAACTCGTCCTCAGCTTGGAAAGCGATCACCCAAGTTTGGGATAAGTTCCTTACTGGAGTTGGAAGGAAGGTTAATAATGGTGAGGAGACCAAGTTCTAGCAGGATCTCTGGCTTCCCCTTGAGCGTCCTCTTATTACTCTTGTTTCTGATCCATCTTTCGTTGATGAGAATGAGGTGGTCAAGGATTATCTCTTACCTAATGGGAGCTGGGATATTGGTAGATGGCAGGGCATCCTATCTCCTTCTATCATCAATATCATCTCTAGGGTGTGGCCTCCTACCAATAACCTCACGGATTGTTTTACTTGGAGATTGGCAAAACGGGTGTTTCTCTGTCAAGTCTCGCTTATCATTTCCTATCTGATCGGGGCGGAACAAATGATAACTTCTTCTGGGCCATGATGTGGAAATGGCAAATTCCTGAAAAAGTAAAATTTTTCATGTGGGAGGTCGGCCACGAGAGGCTTGTTACTAACTCCCTCAGATTCAAAAGGGGCCTTTCTAACAGCAACTTGTGCCCCTTCACTTGCAATAGGGAGGAAACCGTGGTTCATGTAGTCAGGGACTGCAAGAGAGCAAAAAACTTTTGGAAACAAATTTTACATCCTAACTATTTTTCTCAATTTTTTGCAGGTAACTTGCAGGTTTGGCTAAATTGGAATACTAAGCACCACCCCGGAAAAGGAAGATTCCAAACCTTTTCCTGGCCAAGAATCTTTAGTCTAGGGTGTTGGATCCTCTGGACCACCAGATGTAAATGCTTATTTCAAGGCGGAACCACCGAGACAAGGGAGATGTTACATTTGTGTAATTACCTTTTGATGGAAAACACAACTAATAACACTCTAGCTCACCAACTTTTCCATGTTGAAGAAAGAAAAGGCTTGGACCCCGCTTTTTTGCATAGATGTAGATGGATCGGTTCGACATCGAAAAGGCATGTGGAGGCGTTGTCCGGAATTCTCAAGGCCATTGGCTGATGGTGTTTCATAAGTTCCTTGGAACCCATACCGTTGTCAAAGCAGAGTTACATGCTATCATGACAGGATTAATGACGGGGCGACAAATGGGGCTTCAAAAAGTCATCCTCTATTCGGATTCCCTCGACGCCATCAACATCATCATGAGAGCCTGCTACATTGATCATCCGCTCCGTGCGGTCATTGCAGAGATTCGGGATCTTCTCTTTCAGGACTGGGACATGGAGATACGCTATTCTCCAAGAGACAACATTGCTTGTGCGGATTATATGGCCAAGCAAGGCCATGAGACACCGAATGATGCTAACGTGGTTCTTATTCCCACAATTCCTCGAGGATGTCTTCATATGGCATTGAAAGACCAATTGGCTTGTAATAATTAGCTTCTTTTTTGCTACTGTATTGGGGTTTGGACTCCTTAGTTCAGCCCTTTTCACATTTCTCAAGCTTCGGCTTGCCTTCTTATTCAAAAAAAAAAAAAAAAAAAAAATCAAAAAGAGTAATTGTTAAGCTTTTTACCTAAGCATTGGATTTGTGCCAAGTGTACAAAGGTGGAAGACTTTGGAGACAAGCCAATTTGACTCATGATAAGGAGTCTTTATGAAGCTCCAACCTTGCTCCCTTATTCATACAACAAGATGAGAAAGGGACTTCATATGAATTAGATATTTATGTCATGCCAAAATGCTAAAAGAAGAAGACATAACTCCTTCTTAGCTTGCATCATGAATTGCCATGTGTCACGATAGGAAGTTATGGTGACTTGACAAGGGACACATGTGCACGTAGTTAATATGGAAAAGATGACTCAAAGGCTTCTTAAATAAGCCTTAATTTTGTGCAAAATGATAAGTAAGAAGGAAAGGCATGACATCACATGAAACAACTACAAGTCAAGTGGTCAAGGGATTAAAGAGGTGTAAATAGGAAGCCACTTCCTTGGGCTTGGATTTCGGCCAATCAAGCTTGGGAGAGAAGAAAGATGAATTTAAATCAAGATGACACATGGAAGGAGTGTTTTGTAAGCCTCAAAAACCGTCCCGCACAAGCCAAAGAGAGAGAAGGTGCACATGAAAAATCAACAAAGTCAAAGAGGATTCCACAAGCCTCTTTCTCTTGGAAAATTTTGACCAAGACCAAAGCAAGAGAGAGAATGAATTTTCCCTCATATTTTGGCTTATGTGGAGATCATTTATGAAGCCAAGACACACACACACACACACACACTTTTTTGGCCTATTCAAGGAAGAGGGAGAAGATTCAACAAGCACAAGTGATTTGAGCACACGAGAAGTAAAATGAAGTAAGATAAAAAGGGAAAATTGTATGGGTATTTTGGTCAAACACCAAGAGAGGCCCTTTAGGTTAGTTCTCCTCCAATTATAAAACACCTCTCCGGGATGGAGCTTGGAGTAAAAATTTGGGGGGCCAAAAATTGATGGGGGTTTTGGGGGTTGCCCCCGAAATTTTTTTTTAAAGGAAAGTTTTAAATACATTAAAAAAGAAAAGAATAAAAAAAATATTCATGAAATCAAGTGAATATTGATGATATAATAAGAGAGACAATTATTTTACAAACCTATCATTTAGAAAAGTAAGACTAAGTGCTGTTAGAAATGTAGCTACATAAATTACAATGAAGGGTGGACACTCGATAAGTTTGAGTATGTGTAAAAGCATAGTAAATGATACACCACAAAAATAAATTTCACTGATAAGCTAAAAATTTTAGGTAATTAGAATGAAATATAGGAAAAAAAAAATGATAAGATTAACATAAATTATACAAGACCCCACATGGAACAAAGATTGAATTATAAGCCCCAAAGATATAAAAAGAGGGGAAAATGTCAAAAAAAAGAAGTTGGGGGGCCAAAATTAAATTTTACATTATATTTAAAAAAAAAGCTAAACAAAAAAATTTTTTTTGCCCCCCTTGTCTCTTCAATATTCCGTCCCTGCACCTCTCACCTCTCTTTCTATGTAAGAGCTCATCCAAAATACCAAGAGAGTCAAAGAGAGTGAGTTGGCCGAACCATACACTACTAGAAAATACTAAAATAGTGACGGAATTTGCGACGTAAAAAAAATCTGTCGCAAATTGTGACGGAATTTGCAACTGAAAAAATTCCGTCGCAAATTTATGATGGAAAATGAATTCCGTCGCAAACTTTAAAGGGTGGTGGAATTTGCGATGGAAAAGAAATCCATCACAAATTGCGACGGAAAACAAAATCCGTCGCAAATTGTGATGAAATTCATTTTCCGTCGTAAAAGTTTGTGCTTTTTAGTTATTTGGTTTATAACTTATTTATGATTTTTGTGCTTTTTAGTTTATTTTGTTGGCAACATTGGTGTTTATATTTCATTTTGTTTATTTATAATTTTTTAGGATTGCTATTGTACATATTTCTACATACACTTTTTTAATACAATATTCAGTATTATTTATATACATTTTCCTAGTGATATTTCAAATGAAAATGAATCTTTACATATGATTCTTTCTTGTGATTTGCCACCTGATATAGACAACGAAAATGATTCTTTTGAAAATTCAAAAGTTTTTGGTGGTGACAATTTGCAAAATTATCTTTCTTCTTCCACTCTTTCGCCTTCCATCTCTTGTGATTGCAATGATGATGTGGTGTACCCCAACACCAAGTTGGATTCCGCACCTTCCACTTTGCAAACACAAGAGAATTTTCAAAATATAACTCTTTGTTTGACTCCTACGATGGGAGTAGCATTGATTTCGTTAGATGTGATAGTTACTTGGAGAGTTTGATTCCTAAAGTATCTTTAATTCACTTGAAATCTCTCCATGTTTCTATTTTTGGATGGGATACTTCTGGTTGCTTGTCTTCTTTTTACGGGCACATTCTTGGAAAGGTCATCGATGGAACCAACATCCACCGTATATTCTTGGGCCTCTTCCGATTGATCCTGAGCCACCTCCACCAAGGAAAATCAATGTGGGAGAAGATGTTGTAAAAGACAAATGCATGATTCTCATCAGGGATGAGAACTTCTCCGTCAAGCGACTCAAGATACTCTAACACAGGTTGTCTCTTTCCTCACTTATTTTCTTCCTAAATTCATATGATTATTTGGGCTTAATTGTTGTATGAGGAAGATAAGTGTGGGGGAGGACACAATCTAGTAGAAAAAAATAGAAATAATTTAGTTTAGTAAGTAAAATAAGAACCCCCTATGTATGCTATGCATCTTTTTGGTCACTACCCTACTTAATTACCATTGTGCCTTGAATTTCAATTTATCTATCATTCTCTCTAGAGTGATTTTTCACATTGAGGACAATGTGTTGATTAAGTGTAGGGGAGGGGAATACATTTTGAGTCCCAATTAATTGGTTGTTTTTAAATGAGAAAATGCCTAAAACTAGAAAAATTTTCAAGAATGACTTGCATTAATGCATGTCTTAAGTGGTAGAGGGTCGCATTTGCCACTTTGGAAGTGTAAATTGTGGGAAATTCTTTGAGCTTTCATGAGATCTAGTGTTTTGGCAACTTTATCAAACCATGTTTTGTTTTTTTCAAGTGAATGGCAAGAGAAATGAACCCACAATTGGATTTGTGCTTACTCCTTATTTTGAAAATGAGAGTTTATAAATCATTAGTGTATTTAAGAATAAAGCATGATTGTAATTGATTGCAATGTTTTTATTAGTTGTGTTTGTAAGGTTAGCACTTGGAATAGTTAAGTAGATGTTTTGTGGTTAGCTTTCTATTCAATTGATCGTGTTAGAGTGAGCATTGGAGAAAAACCTTGTTGGAAGATTATTTGAGCCTTATATTCTTTTCATGTGTGCATGTTTACTTGGTTTTTCACCTTCTAGAACTTGTTTCAACTCTTTTTCAAAACAACATTTGCATTAGTGTTATGGAAATGAAAGAGGCATTCAATTCTAAACCATTTTCACCCAAACACAAACATACATTTATCTACCATTTGCTTACCCCCTTTGAGCTTTTCTTATGTTATATGCATGTCATTACTCATAGTGTTCATAGTATTCTAAAAATCAAAAGAGAATTGCCAATAAAAATTTGAAATGCCATGTATGTGAAAAAAAAAGTGAGTATTGTTTGGAAAAAAAAAAAAAAAAAAAAGGGGTATTGCAAAAAAATAAATAAATAAATAAAGATGAAGAAGGCATTTGTTCATGAATTTTCAAAAGGATTGACAAAAGTTTGTAAAGTTATTTAGATGCTATGAACTTGGTCACCACCGGGTGGTGGTGAATACTTTAGACCTAAAAAAAAAGGAAAATCACGTGCAAGTCCCAAGCATGAGAAATAAATACAATTAGATCCCTTGAAATCACCGAATTACACAGAAGTCCCTAGGGACTTTTTTGATATTATTTGTATTAACAACAGGAAGTGCTATATTTACAACAGAAAATGCTATATTTTCAACAAAATTTAAAACTCTGACCATTCACAACAGAAAAGGTTATATTTACAACAGGAAGTGCTATATTTACAACATTTAAACACCTGGATTTTGTTTCAAACTCAAGTCTCCATGTGTACAGAGGTCATTTACAACAGAAAAAAGGCTAGATTTACAACCATAAGTGCTATATTTGCAACAAAATTTAAAATCTAGACATTTACAACAGAAAAAGCTATATTTACAACAGAAAATGCCATATTTACAATAAAATTTAAAAACCCATATTTTTTTCCATACAAATTTTTATCAAAAATTTTGTTATTTTTTGATATTTACAACTGGACTTTTTTGTATGTGAATTTCTATTGGGACTTTTTTACTATTTTTTATAGTCCTTGGGACCTGGCTGTAATTTTCCCTAACAAAAATTTAAAAAAAAAAAAAGGAGTTAAGAACCAATTCGCCAATTACGTACCGATCAAATTTGCATGTCCACCCTAATTAAACGATATATCATGTTAACGCTTTATTTAGATTAATTATAATAGAAATATACCTTCTTCTATTTTTACCCAAAAAAAATAAATACCTGCTTTTTCCCCGTCAGTCGCATTGTTTCCTAATTTTGCTTTCTTTTACGATATGATACTTCTGCAAAAATATATTGTTAGCCTCAAATCTATGTGACTAATAATTGTATATATCTAAAAAATATATTTATTATAAATAAATTTAATTATATTAATTAATTATCTATATGTAAATATTTTTTTAGAATATTTTATAAGAAAATATAAACTTTATTAAATTTTAAAAAAAAAAACCATTTTTTTTTTTTTATAATTCCAAAAAAAAACCATGCTCTTTATAAGTGTGACGGTAAAATCTCAATCAGCCTATAATTCCAGGCCGAACGACAGTTATTTCCTTACTTCTGATTTCAATATTCATCCCCGTAATTGAAACTTCCCGCCTTCCAAATCTCACTGTGATCATCTTCTTCTTCCTCTTCTCGCCAAAAGATTCCATGGATAATGATAGAGCTTCACAATCCCCAAAAAAACGCAAGAACCATTCAGAAACTGGGCAAAACGAAGATGAGAGAGATGGACGAAAAAGAAACAGAGAAGAAAAAGAACAAGATAATAATGTGAAGGAAGATGGAACTCTTAAAGCTGCAAAAAGGATTCTTGGAGACGAAGGTTCTGAAGCTGAACCAATCAATCTTGATTCTTGTTCTTCTCATCCTACCGTGGAAGAAGAAATCGGTAAGTCTCTTTAAGCCTCCTTAATCAACGTTCTAAGTAAAAAACAATTGAAAACTCAATTTTTCTTTGGTAACTGACTTTGAAACTCTAATTTGCAATTGAAAGAATATGTCAACAAATTCATTTTCAGAAATTTATAGTATTTTAATTTTTTCTTTTATGGTTTCAGAGTAAAACATTAGGTCAAATTTCATATTTTCTTTGGTTGATTTTGTATATTTTCTGTGATGTATCTTAAATTATTCGATATCACTGATATTTTAAATCTCTCTCTTATACGAAGATTGAAAAGGTACATATTAGCTAGAATTGTAGATTCTTGGAGAAATTTTATTTAAACACAAAGTGACTTGAGGGCTTGAATTTTATAAGAAAAATAAAGAAAATTTCCACATTTAAGATTGAAGGATAGAATCAATTACTAAAAGTAACCAACAATTGATGGGGGCAAATATTATATTAAAAATCTTAATATTTTTTTATCAAAGGCAAAAGTCATTATTTAAATATAAGAAAATTATGGTTCAAATAATTTTATTTTTTAAAAAATAATAATAATAATAATTCCATTAAATTCTTGGAGAAATTTGATTTAAACAAAAAGTTAGGTTAAGATTCTGAGGATTAACTTTTGTTTCCTTATATTACTTATTAGGGCCAATTCTCCAATAAACCATTCCATTTGAAATTCTTATTCTTAATTTTATAAAGAAACGTGGACCTAAGTTTTGTCCATTTTATGTTTGGAGAACAAGTACATTATTACATTTTAAAAATACTTTTTTATTATTAAATTATACTTTATTACAGCATTAACTTATTAGGGCCAATTCTCCAATAAACCATTCCATGTGAAATTCTTATTCTTAATTTTATAAAGAAACGTGGACCTAAGTTTTGTCCATTTTATGTTTGGAGAACAAGTACATTATTACATTTAAAAAATACTTTTTTTATTATTAAATTATTCTTTATTACAGCATTAACGCTCCAAAATTGCAGGTAATTCGAAGCAACCATTGAGTGAAGAGAAGGAGAATGGAGAGCCCATAAGTTTGCATAGTGATAACCTAACAGATTTCAAACCTAAGGGGCCTAACTTCCGAGTCGAACTAAAATCTTCAAATATCAGTAGCTATCTGGTAATAATCTGTCATAATCCTTAATTTGAAATAATTATAATGGTAATTACTTAATATCTTTTATTTTTAACAAAATTTATGTTCTTAATAAATGGATTTTTTTAATCATAAAAGGAAACTGAAAATTAGATTTCATTTTATTTCCCTTTTGCATCCAATACAAGTGTATGACTCGAATAGAATTGTTGTGTTGTTTCCACCTTGAAAAAAAAAAAAAAAAAGAAGTTTAATTTTTTCCTGTATATTTACTCTATCTAGTCCTCAATATAAGTCACTTCTAAAATAATTTTTTAGTCCACTTTATAAGTCACTTATAAAGTAATTAACGCTTTTTGTCAATGCAATTAATGCTCAAATGTGATTTCTTGTATTAAAAAAAATCAATTGAAGACAGATTCAATGATTTACCATCATTTTTTAGTTATAATCAATTAATTGGAATGTCTTATATTTGAGACGGGATGGAGTGTATATATATATATATATATATATCTTTGGTGTTGAAGATATTCCAGTTTTGGTGTGACATATATATGAAGCTGCATATGTGTGCAGAATATACCTAAAAGCTTTTCAAGGCAATATATAAAGGAGATTCCTGAAAGACAAAAGATCAAAGTTGATATGCCCAACAAAGAAGTATGCGAATTGGGTGTTTTTGCCGGAGCAAGAATGACTCGAGGATGGAGGAACTTGGTCAAGGAATATCGTCTCCAAGAGGGAGATATCTGCATCTTTGAATTGATCCAACCAACTCATCATGAGCTTGTGTTTCATCTTTATGTCTTTCGACGTGATGCTCAAAACAATTTTATTCGCATACCTTAGTCTCATCTATATTAAACATGAACACAAGTACATGTATAAATGATTGAATTTTAGGACATTTCTATCTCACTTATTGCAAGTTTGTGTGACTACATGATCTGGATATTGTTTTGAGAATATGTTTGCGTTTTATATCTAGAATTTACCTGATGATATGAACAACCTCTAATATTTTTTAAGGGTTAGCCATAAATTAATTGAAAATCTGAATTATTTTATCAAAATAAGCTGAAAATAAATTTTGTAATGGGGCATCGGGTCGGGCCCTTCTTCTAAGGTTCAAATAAAGGAGGAGGACCTGGCAAATGACATGTCATTTTTCTATCTGATGAGCTTTTTCCTTCGTAGAGATCAAAATAAAGATTGGTTTGTCCAAATCTACTTTGATGGAGGCTCATATAATGAGCTTAGTTGATAATGAGTGATTGGGATTCAATTCCCATTGTCTAATTTCTTGTTAATGGGGCATTTGCCCTATTTTTGTAGATATGAAGAAAACACTTCTTCCTTCATAAATGCGGGAAGCAACAAGTTGGCTATGAGTATAAACTTGGAAGATTTATTTAGGCTTCTTGACACCCCCCCCCCAAAAAAATTATTTAGGCTTTATTATTTTATTTTATTTCTGTTCTTTTTTGTGTTTTTATTTAGGCTTCTTGACACCCCCCCCCCCAAAAAAGATTTATTTAGGCTTTATTATTTTATTTTATTTCTGTTCTTTTTTGTGTTTTTATGGTTTTCAGGATTAGGGTTCTATTCTAGTTTTTTGATTAAATGAAATAAAAAGATACTGAACAAACTCATAAAGGTTAATCTAGTTGGTAAGGAGGTTATATACACACACATATATATGGAATAGTTTGTTTTCTTAATATTTTCAAAACAGGTTTTTCTTAAAGCAAAAATAAGAAAGAACTTTTTTGGTAATTTATTTTTAATTAGAGCTCATTTGGTTGGGTTTTTTCCTAAAAAAATGTTTTTTTTTCAAAAATAAAGTGATTTTTTTATTAATAAATGCTTTAAATGAGAGCTTTTAAAAAAGGCAAAAGTAACAAAAAAGCCAAAATTATGCTTTTTTTTAAAGCTTCAATTTGGATCTTTAAAAAAAAAAAAACAAGTGCCAAAAAAGAGAGAAATGAAAAAAAAAAATGATGGGAAAATTAGAATGAAGGACCTAAAAGAAAATATATTTATAAAGAAGGACCATAAAAATTGTAATTATTTAAAAGGACCAAATATAAAATTATAAAATTACAAGTACTTAAGTGCCCCTAGCAAAATCTTCTGCATTCACTCCTGCATTCTCTTCCACATTCTATTTTTAAAACTAATACAAAATTTTAAGTTTCATCAAATTATATCATAGTTTTCTCAATTTTCATTTTTTCACAACTTGAATATACATCTATGGAAAAAATTATGCTTCTTCAATTTGTAATAATTATAAGTTTTTAAAATAAACAAAAATTTTAAATAAAAATGGAATTATTTTTTAGTAAAACTCAAGGTCTTTTAAAATTTATCATATATGTCGAACCAAGAAAATTTATATGATTTATTTTTTTAGAAGCAATTTATGTGGGTTAAAAAAATTCATATATTGTTAATAATTTTTTTAGAAAAAATCTAATTAACCTATTATATCCTAAAAAAATATGAGATAAGTTTAGTTTTTTTTTTTTTTATAAAAAGAGCTTAATTGAAATCAATGTTGATAATATAAATCAGGCAACTTGATGATATAAATTGGAGAAATATAAAAATTAAGAAAAATATGAGTTGAACGATTGTTAATTAAATAATATATTAAGAGAAAAAATGATCATACAGAAGATATGGGTAGTTTTAGTTTTAATTTTAGTTAGTTTTTTAATTATGAATAAAATAGATAATTAGGAGGTTTGATTAGAGGCAATTTAGTAATTTTAAATTTATATTATGATATTCGGTCCTTCTAAGTAATTCCAATTTTTATGGTCCTTCATAATAAATATTATTTTCTTTAGGTCCTTTATTTTAATTTTCCCAAAAATAATTGACTCTTCTTTAGTGATTTGTTTTGACACCAATTACTCTTGATTTTTAGTAAAATGATAACCCTCTCCCCAAGGTTTGATTTCGCCTCTAGTTGAGAACTTGAGAAAATCCAAGGGTTTGTTGGTTTAAGAACACAATCTCAAAGAATGATTTTGTTATGTGCAATTTAACAATTTTACTAATCAAAAAAGTATTTCTCTATTTTAACATCCAAACAGCTAGCTTTTTTTATTTAAAAGTGCTTCGTAATTGGTGTATCCAAACGTAAAATAGCTTTAACTTTTAATTAAAATACTTTTTTAAAAAGCAATGTAAAAAAGTCATTTTTTTTAAACCTCATCCAAACAGGTTACGCATACTCCATCGCAGAGCAGGACTTGTATGCTGTATAACTTCTCGTCGGATTTTGTACTGAGAGAGCAGTACAGAGAGTATGAACCTCTTTCTTCATAAATGCGGAAAGCAACAAATTGGTTATGAGAGTATGAACTTGGAAGATGCAAATTATTTAGGCTTTCTTATTTTTATTTTTATTTATTTCTGTTCTTTTTTGTGTTTTTATATGGTTTTCAAGATTTGGATTGTTCTAGTTTTTGGTTCAATGAAATAAAAAGATATTCTCTTTGGTCCTTATTATAATGTATCAATTAGCAAGTTTATTTGGTCCCTTTATAAGGCACTTGCTTGTTCTCAAGGAGCATTAATTACTTTTTTCTATATAAGCTCATAATTAATAAAGGTAGTGGATGAGAATAACAATTAATATAATATTCAAGTTTAATGCAACTAGTAAGGGTAACATTGAAAATTACTTAAATTCATGACAACTTTATTGATTTTAACTGCTTTTATTGGTTTGCCGGAATAGTTGGTTGGTGCCTTATAATAAGGACTAGAGGGAGTATTGCACAGACTAATAAAGGTTAGTCTAGTTGATAAGGAGGTTAACTCATAACTATAAGGTTAGATTAATTTTAACTATTTTTTTAATAATAATTTGATTTATAGCACCTTATGATTTTTTTGACCCAAATTTTGATTTTATTAATATCGAGAAAACTACCAATAGTATACAAAGAACAAAAAACCAAACGAATTCCACGTCTTAAACAACTACACAACACAAACTTTAAATCCAATTGCAAAACAAATACAAAAAATACCAAACTACGGACTTGGCTTCTCTTCTCTATCTTTCCCATCCTTTTGCCTCCTTTTCTCTTTTTTGTCGTTGGATTAAGATCTTAACTATCCAAATTTATCATATGATATATAATGGGAAAGGATGGTAAACCTAGTGTTCTATTGTAGAACAAGATAGATTGGACTTGACCTAGGAACAATGCCTAGGGCCTAGGTACCCTTGAGAGAGATCAAAGTCCACGTTGTTTGAGACACACATAGGCGTTTAGCCAAAGGGGGTAGTGTGTGTGCTCTATGACGACTGAATTGTAAATAGCCAGAGAAAGCGTGCATACCTTTAGGGTTTACCTCTTATTTATAGAGTGTACCTTAGGTTAGGGTTTGGACTTGTGGGCCTCTGTACCTCTAATCCCAAATGAAGTGACGTCATATTTGTGTCACGTGGATTGCCCCTTGTTGGGTGATATATTGAATATAAGCCTTATACAAGTCCGTAACAGTTGCTTTCCAGCTCGGTTGTTCAGGTCTCTAGGCTGCCGAGATGCATTGATTGTTTGGTTGTGAAACGCGGATTTGGCCGAGATATATCCAGCTTATCCGGGTTGTTTGAGAAGAAATAAGATGCCTTGCTTGCTTTCTTAGAGATTTTCCCGGGATAATTATCCGGTTTATATTCCTGTATTTAAAACATGTAAGCAAATCACACTCAATAGAAAACACTTACTGTTGTATTCTAGTTTGCCTTAATCGGGGCTATTGATAATCATGATTTTCCACTAACAACCCGTTGCCCCCCAGCACGGTGGTTCAAGTCTCTGGGCTTCCGAGATGCATTTATATTTTAACTTGGATCTCCACACGGAACTAGGATTTGAACTAGATTCAGTTTAACCAGGTTCCGCCACAAACTCTACACAGAACCCGTATTTTAACTAGATTCGGTGTAACCAGGTCCGCCTTCAAGACTTCACACGGAGCCCGTATTTTAACGAGATTCCGTTTAAACCGAGTCCGTCTTCAAAACTTTACACGGAACTCAGATTTTAACTAGATTCAATGTAACCAGGTCCACCTTCAAAACTTCACACGGAGCTCGTATTTTAACGAGGTTCCGTTTAAACCGAGGTCCGCCTTCAAAATATACACCGAGCCTAGATTTTAACCAGATTCGGTTCAAATTGGGTCCCCTTCATCCTTTTTGTAGGGACGGACTCTACTCGAACGCGGATTTTAACGTAATCGGTTTAATCGGGTTCCGTTTAAAATAGACTTGGCGGCATTATCGTCGCAACATGATTCATGAAAACAGGTTTGTGTACCTCGGATTCATGCATGAATATAAACTTGACATGATTCATGAAAATGGGTTTGTGTACCTCGGATTCTTTTATGTATATAAACTTAACATGATTCATGAAAATGGGTTTGTGTACCTCGATTCATGCATGTTTAGCTTGGACATGATTTTCGAAAACTGGTTTCTTTACCATGAATTCATACATGCTTAGCTTTGACATGATTTTTGAAAACTGGTTTCTTTACCATTAATTCATACATGCTTAGCTTTCACATTATTTTTGAAAACTGGTTTCTTTACCATGAATTCATACATGCTTTTTCACTAGCAACGTTCAAGCAACTCGGATAGCATTTGAAAATTCAAACACTACTACAAAAATTGGTTTTAGCGTCCCTGATTGGCGTCCTATTATAGAAAAAGGAAGTTAAACAAAACGCGGTGGCATTTTTGTAATTAGTAGGTGACTTTTGGAGTCTAATTTTATTTCTTGAACGCCAAAAGTGTAGCTCTGGCGCCAAAAGCAAGCGAAAAAGAGTCTAAGTTTGCGAATTAGACTCCCTAGGCAAGCGAAAAGGAGTCTAAGTTTGCGAATTAGACTCCCTAGGTCGAAAAAAGCAAACCATTTGGAGTCTAATTCTATTAATTAGACTCCCTAGGTCAAAATTTGGAGTCTAATTTTTAGAATTAGACTCCCTAGGCCATCCCATACCAATTCCCGCGAGCCATCGACTCTCATTCTCTCGAAGCTTCCATCACTCTTTCTCTCGGAGCCATCGATCATTCTCATTCTCTCATTCTCAACCCTGGTCCGCCCGCCCTCACTCCGTTGCTCCGTCGTCGTCCCCCTCTCCACCGCAGTCCTCCGATCTCCGTCAAAAGGTACTCTCTTCTCTTCCAAATCTCCTAATCTAGGGTTCCTTCATTATTGATTCTATTCGTTCCTTCAAACCAAGCGCGGGATTCTATCTCAACCAAATGGCGAGCTACATTGGGGCAAGGGTCGCGCGAGCACGGCTACATCTTCTTCTCATCTTCCTCTCCGCCTCTCTCGATGAGCCGCCGGCTTCTTCGTCCTCAAAAACTCGGACCCCAACCTCACTCGGCGCTCTCGCTCTACCATCATCTACCTACGAGCACAAGGGAAGTTTTGTGAGTCCATCTTCTCGCTTTCCCTCCTTTTGTTTCTTCTACTTCAATCCTTAGCTTCTTAGAAATTGCTTTTGTTTTCTATGATTTTCTTCTTCTTCTGGAGTTTAGTTGATTTAATTGCTAAGCTGCTTTTATGATTCAAGATCTATGTAGCACGGAAACGCAAAAATTCCAGATCAGAACGTTTCAGAAACGCGAATTTCACCGAAACGCTGGGATATGCTAAAACCACGAATCAGATTAAGTTTATGGTTTATTATAGATGAAATTGTTTCCATTCCTTCATATTCTGAAATTGTTTCCATTCCTTCATATCTTTTTATTTTTTATCGCCGCATTGCGGTTCTGTATTTTTTTGGTTTTTTTTGCCGTATTGTTGTTGTTTTCCTCTATTGGTCTGTATTTCTGCTGTTTGGGTTGGTTCACCACCTATGTAATTGCTTTCTCTTCCTAATAGTAATATATGCGGCAATTTTGCTTTCTGGACCTGCAGGTATGTTATGCAGATGTCTTATGCACGTTCCTGTACAAGATTGTGGTCGGGTTCGAAGGAGGAACTATAAAGATATGGCTTTGGGAAGCCATTGAAAAATCTATTTCCCTTACAACAGAGGAAAGACATACAGTGCCTTATTGGTGGAGAGGTCCTATGTTGACTTGAGGAACCAATTGTCAACAAATGGTTTCAATAACATGCTAAGTTCGATATAAAGTGCATAGTATCTCGATAATTCAAGAGCAAAGGTGTGGAGCGTTGGGTCTTTTTCATTTGCTTTGTGGTATGAATATGATTTACAATAAGGTGCTTATTTGTGAGGATTACGATTTTCTCTCTCTTGGGTTGCGTGCCAAGAACTCTCTGCGTGAATGGAAGACACAGGTCAACGCAAATCTCCACCGGATCGGTCGACTGACTCGGCGGACGATGGTAGGAGTAAGAAGAAAAGGGTTGAAGAAGTTCCTCATGAGATTATGGATGATTGTATGGATGAGAGGGATCCACAGGGAGCTGTTGAGTTGGGTAGGAATTTAAAGGAGGAAAAGCAGATTAAAGCTGTGGCTGTGTCTGGTGAAAAACCACAAGTCCCCTCTTATAAGCAATCTCTTATGGGGTTTAATGGAGTTGCAAATGATGGTCTTTCAATGGAAATGGATGATTTATTTTGGGAAGACAAGGAAATTTATTGGAAATTGCCGGAACCTTCAGAAGAAGTTAAAAAGCTTATGGAGATTTACCCGGTAGTTCCAATTTCACAGGAAGAGTATAATGAATGGTGCCAACCTTGGAATTTTTCATTGGTGATAACGGTGTTGGGGAAGCGGTTTAACCTTTATATGCTCAAGGCCCATCTAGCTAAAATCTGGGATTATCAGAGTTTGAGCTAATTGATGTGCCAAACAATTATTTTATTGTGAGGTTTTCAAGTTCCGATAGATGGAAAGAACATTACAGGAAAGTATTATATGGAGGTCCTTGGGTGATTGCTCAGCATTGTATCTTAGTGCAGAGATGGACTCCTTATTTTGATCCTTTCAAGAATCAACTTGGACGGATTGTGACGTGGGTTCGAATACCCCAGATTCCGGTACTATGTTATAACAAGTATTGTATTCAAAGAATAGGAGAAAGAATTGGTCGTCCATTGCGAGTAGACATGAACACTTTGTCGGATTGTACAGAGAAGGATGTAAGGGTGGAAAGAGCTAGATATGCCAGGATTTGTGTTGAACTGGACTTACAGAAAAGTTTGGTGCCGAGGGTGGTGGCTGCTGGGGAGGTCTTTAATGTTGAATATGAGGGGCTCAAGTTGATTTGTTTTGAATGTGGCAAGTATGGCCACCGGAGGGAGGTATGTCCCTGGAAGAAAAATGGTCACCAACAAAATATGGGTGTTAACTCGATGACACCAAAGGAATTCCAATCAGAGAGGGTGCCGGAAAAGGATTTGTCTTCATCGTCCGATCCATTTGGCCCATGGATGTTTGTATCCAAGGGGAAGAAGGCTCGTGCTCCAAGGAGAGGTGAATGGCGGGATGGCCGAGTATCGTACAGTGAGCACGTGAAGTCTGCCAAGAAGGATGGCATGTTGGTAAATCAATCACGGTATGAGGTCCTAGCTGACACAGTAGGTGATGATGGGATGCATCAGGAAATGACAAGCAATATGGCAAGGGAAAAGGAAGTCTTGGAGAGAGAGGAGATGGAGTCATTAAAGAGTCAAAATCACAAGTTATCATTTCAGCAAAAGGGAACGGATGTAAAGTCAAAAAGCAAAGATGGAGATAAATCAAATATTAATTTTAAATATGGGGGAAAGGTGATTGAAAGAGAAAAAAGGAATCCCAACGTAAATATGAATAATGGGTTGGTAGAACAAAATGACAACATAGTGGTGGGCCCTTCAAATGTAATTAACCAAGTGGGCCGAAATCATCAAGTAAAGCCCAAGAGTGGAAACCATAGAACACATAAGGTGGTGAGTGGTTGTGTGGGCCAAATGGTCAGGAAAAAAGATGAAGCAAATGTGAGTGAGCCCAAAAAAGGTAATGAGGAAGAAGCAAGTGTGAGTGAATCCAAGAAAGGTAATGAGAATTCGATGGTGCTTGTTGCTGGTACCTTGGCGTCAAAAGGTAGGATTAATCATTCTGAACCAGAGTTGGAAAGATTACTCCGGAAACAAATCTGAATACCAAGCCACCAGATTCTTCTTCGGGTTTTACACCTGTAGATAACAAATGGGAGGTGGCAGAGACAAAGCTAGATGCTGAGGATTCAGAGTATGTACCGGCGACAATGATGAGTAGGTAAGTGATTGAACTTATGCATCATGTTTTTATTTTGAATTTTTTATTATGAATATAGCAAGTTGGAATTGTAGGGGGGCCGGTGGTCGTGCCTTCCATATTTTGGTTAAGGAAATTGTAAAGAAAAATAATATTGGTATTTTGTGTCTTATTGAACCTCGTGTTAGTGGGAATCGCGCAGACAAGATTGTCTGTAAATTGGGTTTTACTAATTGGATAAGAATTGAAGCCACAGGTTTTGCCGGGGGTATATGGGTGATGTGGAATGATCAAGAGTTTAGCATTGAATATATTACATCTACCGAACAGTGTTTGTTGTGTCGTATCAGTGATAGAAGTGTAAACCGTAATTTTTTTGCAATGTTTGTGTATGGGGAAACATGTTATAGGAAGCGAAAGAGTCTTTGGCAGTCAATTCAAGATACGGCAATGTCGATAAATGAAGAATGGATTTTAATGGGTGATTTTAATGCAATTCGAAGACCTTGTAATAAAGAGGAGGGTCTGTTCCTAATGGTCTTTCAATGAAGGATTTTGATAACTGTATTTTAGACTCAGGACTTTTGGAAATATCTGACCCTGTAGATAAATTCACATGGGAGAGGAGGAAGTAAAAGAGAAACTTGATTGGGTCTTTGGTAATTTGGCTTGGGAAACAAGTTTTCCAAACTCAAGGGTTTTTCATGATCTCAAGTATAAATCTGATCACAAGGTTGTTGTATTGTCTTTTGACTCAGGGTTGAGATTGAGGCCAAGGATAAATAGGTTTTAGTTTCAATCAGCCTGGTTATTAGAAGAGGATTTTCCTAATTTAGTGGAAGTAGCATGGAAAGACAAGGAGTGGAATCAAGGTTTGTTAAGCTTTCAAAATATGGTTATTGAGTGGAATAAAGAAAAGGTTGGAAATATTCCAAACAAAAGGAAAGCCCTTCTTAAAAGATTAGAAGGAATTGAAAAATGTAAAAGGAGTCAGGTGAGAAATGGGCTTCATAGAATTGAGAAGAAGTTGTGGGATGAGTATAATAGGTTGCTATTACAAGAGGAGTTGTTATGGTTTCAGAAGTCACGTTGTCAATGGCTCCAATGGGGGGACAAAAATACTAGATTTTTTCATGCATCTGCAATCATAAAGCGGAGAAAGAAATTTATCTCTACAATGCAGGATGAGAGTGGTACATGGGTAAATGATCCTGAACTCAAGCAGATGGCCCAAGAGTATTATATGAATTTATATACTCGAGATGATTATGTTCAACCGGTGGAGGATTGGCCAAATGATTTCCCACCTTTACAGGCTGAACATATTGAGACTCTGCATAGGGAAGTTATGGATGTGGAAATTAAAAATGCTGCTTTCTCCATAGGAGCTTTTAAAGCTCCTGGGCCTGATGGGATAAATGCTCATTTCTTTCAAACTCAATGGGATAAAGTTGGAAATAAGTTATGTGAGCTAATTAAAAAGGCTTTTAGGGATCCTTCTCATATAGGTACTATTAATCAAACTAATATAGTACTTATACCGAAGACGGATAATCCAACGAATTTAAAAGACATGAGGCCTATCTCTCTGTGCAATGTGAGTTTTAAGGTGATCACAAAAATATTGGCAAACAGATTTAGAAATGTTATGAATCACCTAATAGGAGCAGAGCAGTGTGGCTTTATTCCCTCGAGGTCAAGTTGTGACAACATCATTATTGCACAGGAAGCCATCCACTTCATGCGTACTAAACCTGGAAGGAAGGGTTATGTAGCAGTGAAAGTGGATATGGAAAAAGCCTATGACAGACTAGATTGGGGATTTATTGAAAATACATTGCAGGCTATTGGTATTCAACATGAATTGGTTCAAGTTATAATGGCATGTATCAACTCAACTTCCATGAAAGTGGTATGGAATGGCAGTGAGGGTCAAATTTTCTCTCCTTCTAGAGGTGTAAGGCAAGGTGATCCTTTGAGTCCATATCTTTTTGTGTTGTGTATGGAAAGACTTGGTCATCTAATTAAGAGAGAGTGTACAAGGGGACGTTGGAAGCCGTTAAAGATATCTATGAATGGTCCTGCTTTATCTTATTTATTTTTTGTGGATGATCTCTTACTTTTTCCAGAGGCATCTTCAAGGCAAATGGAGGTTATTAAGGAAACCATGAAGAGGTTTTGTGTTGTATCTGGACATAAAATTAATCTTAACAAATCTAAGGCCTTCTTCTCTAGAAATGTCCATTTCAATAGAGAGATTGCTCTTAGTAACAAGTTAGGCATTGGGGTAACGGCAGATCTGGGAAAGTATTTAGGGGTTCCGTTGATACACGCTAGAGTGACAAAGGCAACATTTGGTCACATTATTCAGAAGGTTAAATCTCGGTTATCTTCCTGGAAGGGTAAATATCTTACTATGGCAGGCCGAGCTGTTCTTATCAAGTCGGTAATTTCAGCATTACCCGCGTATCAAATGCAATCCTCCATTTTGCCAAAAGGGGTGATTCAAGAGATAGAAAAAATTAGCAGGAGCTTTTTATGGTGCCAAGATGAAAATGCCAAGAAAATGCACTTGATAGCATGGCAAAAAATTTTGAGAAGTAGAAAGGAAGGTGGTTTGGGAATTAAAAACTTAGAACTTCAAAATCAAGCCTTTATTATGAAGTTGTGCTGGGGATTGATAACCAAACCAAATGCGTTATGGGTACAGTGTCTTAGAGCAAGATATGAATGCGGTGATGATTATGTGCCGCGAGTGGTTAAAAAGAAGTATAATTCACTTACATGGCAAGCTATCACTGAAGTGTGGGAGAAGTTTTTACAAGGTGTTGGTAAAAAGATAAATGATGGCAAATCCACTAGATTTTGGTGGGATTTTTGGACGCCTCTAGAAAGACCTTTGATTGAATATGTAGTTTCAAATGTTCACAACATTAACCCGGAGGAAATGGTGGGTAGTTTTGTTACTCCGAGTGGTGATTGGGATGTCCTACGATGGAAGGAACATCTACCTGATTGGGTTATCAGGAAGATGGTTATGTTATAGCCCCCTGCTGGATCCCGATCAGATACTTTCATTTGGCGTAATTCTCCTGATGGAACATTTTCAGTAAAGTCAGCCTATAAATTCTTATCTGTACCAGATACGAATGCGTCTTCCTCTGGTTCGTGGAGGTTTTGGCGTTGGAATGTGCCTGAAAAGATTAAGTTTTTTATTTGGCAAGTAACCCATGAGAGATTAATGACTAATTCCCTGAGAGTGAAAATTGGGCTTTCAAATATAAAGGAGTGTTCATTGGGTTGTCAGAGTGAAGAATCAATACTTCATATTTTGAGAGATTGTGAGAGAGCAAAAAATGTGTGGAGAGAATTTCTTAATCCTAATAAATATACTGTCTTTTTTTCGTTTGATTTGCAGGAATGGCTTCAATGGAATGCAACAAGAAATCCAGGCAAAGATTGCTTTAAAAAGTGGGCATGGACAAGAATTTTTGCACATGTCTGCTGGTTGCTGTGGAAAGCAAGATGTCTTCAAGTGTTTGAAGGCAAACCAGTTACTCCAAAGGAGGTGTTTCATCAATGTCAGCACCATTTAATGGAAGAAGCAGTGGCTGGGAGATTGAAAAATCAATTGCTTGCAGAGGTTCCACAAACAGATAACAAATGGAAGAAGCCAAATTCAGGATGTGTTCGGCTAGATGTGGATGCATCAGTAAGACAACATAGTCAAGCAGCAGTTGGAGGAGTGATTAGAGATGACAAGGGAAGATGGGTCACAGGATTTATGAAGAGTATTGGGACCCTTCCGGTGGCTATTGCAGAGGTAGTAGCTATTAAGACAGGGCTTGAGGTTTGTCAACTTTATAAGCTTCAAAGAATACATGTTTTCTCGATTCTCTAGAAGCGTTGAATATTTTGATGAGAGATAGTATATTGGATCATCCGTTTAAAGCTGAGATAGAGGCCACACGACAATTATTGTATGGAGATTGGCAGGTTGTTATGTCCTATTCAAACAGGGAGGCTATTGAGTGTGCAGATATTTTGGCAAAAGAAGCGCATGTACAAGATATGCAGCTACGGATAGTCACATCGGTGCACCCAAGATGTAGAACTAGATTCATACTTGACTTAATGTCTGTTAGGGATGAATTTAGTTCTTAGTCTTAGGTGGTTTGTATTTTGAACTTCAAGCTTAGGCTTGCCACTTGTAAACAAAAAAAAAAAAAAAAAAAAGTATTACGATTGGCACTTTGTATTTTAGACTTTTTAGAGGTTAGTAATAAATTTTTCTTTTTCTTTTTTTCTTTTTTAGTTGGGGACATAAAGTATCTTTCGCAGAAAATATTTTGTAAAATAATTTATTAATAGTTCACCTGATTTTTTAGATATATATATATATATATATTTCCCAATAAGAATGTGGGATTTGAAAGGCTGATGTTTTTTCTTGATATCTCTATGCATCATTTGTTGAAAATTATATCTCTAACTTGATCATGTTAGCCATTTAAGATTTGGATTAGAATGGTTTTTACATGGTCAGAAGCATCTATCATCGATTGTTAAAAGTTTGATTTCAGATGCCCACAATTTCCTAATTAAATTAGATTTCAGCACAATATATGGTGGTTTTTTTATTTCCGCACTTAAAAGTCCAAAAGATTTCCACGTGAGGAGGCATATAGTCTTTTAAGTTTTAACAGTTTAAGTTCTTTGGCTGATGTAGTCTTTGGCAAAGATGGCAATGTATTTGTAGAATTTATGCTCAATATAAAGAGATAATGATGGATGTAATTTGGTGCATATAATTCTAGAAGGAATGAGATTGGTGACGTGGGTTCAGTAGGGGGAAGTAGAGAATATAGGATGGGTGACTATTTTGGATGGAATCTTGTGACTTAATGAGATAGAATGAGTTGATTCATTAGAAGAATAATATGGGAGGTCGGCGTCATAATGCGACTGGAAATCAGATCTTAGACTTGGTGTGGAGATACTAGCCTCTGAAAGCTAGACCGCTTCTTCTTCCTCCACATTTTCCCTCTCTCCACCACTGCTATTCACCTTTGCTTCTCTTCCCTGATGGCAGTGTCTTGCGTGCCTTAATATTATGGATCTGTAGCCTCAGATGCTGGACTTGTTGTTGTTGGGTTGCAAGAGGTTGAAATGGGTGCTGGATTTCTCGCAATGTCTGCGGCAAAAGAAACTGTTAGTCATCATTCTTGTTTTATACTAGAAGATAATATATCTTTGTTACCAACAGACACCAACTGCTTTGTTAGCAAACAAAATAATGCAATGTCAGACCATAATAAAAAAACAAAATAATGCTGTGCAACTATTATTTGGATGAATGATGTTTGTTAATTGTTGTCTTGCTGTAAGATCCAACTTTCAATGCTGTCAGTGTAGCTCTGAAAGTTATTGGTTCCATGCTCTGTGTTTTCATCATTTAGAGCCTGCTATAGCTCCTTGCTGCAGCCTTTAACCATCTGCAACGGGCCCTTTTTCTCTGCTGTAAGTGTAGGGGTAGCATATCAACCTTTTTATATTGCACCTATAGCAAGTGCTACATGCACTATAGCAACTCTTCTCAAGTGCGTGTTATTTTACTATATGGAAAAATGGGTAAGTTTCAATTGCAATGCCTTTGCCTCTGTCCAGTTATTAAGATTGGCACTCTCTCTTTAGAGGCAATTTTTAACAGCGTTTAAGGTAGCTGTCAGTTGGCAGCTACGTCTCTCCAGTCACCTGGACCTTATCCTAAAATTTTGTTGTGATTCCCACTAAAGTATGACAAAATGGCATGGGATTTCATACTCCTAATAGGATTCTATTTACTTTTTATTACATCTCTTAGGATGATGCTTAGAAGTCTAATCCTTTTTAACATTCACATGTTTTTATCCCTTTCTTTTTTCCATTTGTTTTAGCTTATTTCCCTGATTTGTTTCACTTTAGCCCCCTGTTTGTCAGTTTTGATGGCAGATAGTAGGAGTTATGTTTTAGATGCTGGTTTCTGTTTTGTGGGTTTCAGATTCTCTATAAACGTACTCACTTGCTGTTGTAAAATATTATGAAGTTTCAGATATTTTTCTACCTTTCTGCTTCAGATTACTCCACACAAAAACCTTTCAAGTTGCCTGGAATTATCTACAATATTGGAATTAGAGTTGATAGGTGTCTCTTGTCTTGTTATGTCTCTCAGGAGTCTGGCTGTTCATATTTGGGAAAAATGGGATGAATATGCTTTTGGTATTTGTTTAATGGAAAAGGAAATTGGGCCTGTGGTTTGAGTGTTCCTATGTCATTATATTATGTTGTGTGTGTTTGTGTTTGTACTATGAGCACATCTCGTTTTCTATTTTTGATGAAATACATATACATATATATATATATGTACACACACACATATATATATATATAGTGTTCATATGTCATTATATCACATATATAATGACATATACGAACACTATAATATATATAAATGATTATTATAGCTATTAGTTTGCCTAACTCTTTATTCATCTCTCCTCCCCTGAGCACACCTTGGGGATACATATAGGTAGGACTTGAGGGTAGTTCTGCTGGGCAGTGGTGGCTAGATATGATAGACAAAACACTGGATGAAGCTTCAACTTTTGAACGTGTTGGTTCCAGGCAACTTGCTGGCTTGGTCATTGCTGTATGGTGAGAATCTGAAAGCAATAATTCAAATAGGCTGGGAAAGCCTTTAATGTTTCACCAAAATATGCCTACTTTTTGCCTCAACTGTCTTATCAGATGACTATACTTATCTTCTCACTTGTTATAAATTATATTTATAATTGGAATGCATTGGTATTAATCAATAACAGTTGAGCTCCTAATAGGGGAAATCCTTCTAAGGGACCTTTTTGGCAAAAAAACTCAAAAAAGGACCTAAGAATCTGACCATCCCAGAAAAGTCCCTTGGTCCTTTTTTAGGTTTGTCAGAATTTTGGTGAGTTGTAAATGAGACTGATATAGTTGTTAACCAGGACTGATATTGTTGTAAATGAGACTGATTTAGTTGTAAAAAAATTTTGTAAATGAGACTGATTTAGTTTTAAATTTTTAATGAATTTATCCCAGAAAAGGACTAAGGGGCCTTTCTGGGATTGTCAGATTCTTAGGTCCCTTTTTGGGTTTTTTTTGCCAAAAGGTCCCTTAGAAGGATTTTCCCTCCTAATAGTCTCCTGAAACGAAACATAAACTAATGTCCTCATTCTTTGAGGCAATGCTTTCATTCAATTTGAATATATGTTTTTATGTTTCTATCATATGCTTTCAGTGCTATCTTTCCTTGTGATTTCTTCCCATGTATTAGTTGAACTCAAACTTATCTTTTTTAGGGTCAGAAATAATATTAAGTATCATGTTGGGGATATTGATGCCGCAGCTGTCCCTTGTGGCTTTAGACGTGCTATTGGCAACAAGGTAGGCTTGCTTTGCTATTTTCATCGTTTGGTAGTTATGGCTCTCTCTCTCTCTCTCTCTCTCTCTCTTCTTATTTAAATAAATGACTCACTAAGATCTGGCAGTTTTTCTATAATTGTTTTTAAAATCCTAACCCGGGTCTTGAATCTCATGATTTTTAGCCTTGTTTACATATGACATTCCAATACAAATTCTTAAAGCATAAGAATTTTGTTATGTTTTCCATTATATGGTGCAGTTTTAATCTCACATATAAGGAAATGTAATGGTGTTCATGTTGAAGGTTAAAAAATTAATTACCAGCATCAGCAAGTAATGTGTGATCTAATTATTGAAACTCATTGTCTCTAATCGTTAATTGCAAAAGAGATAACCTATTCAATGTCAGGTGCGGACTTTGGATTGAAGTCATGCAATTGATTTTTAGTGATATCGTTTTAATATCAACTAGCTTTCACAAATCTGCTCTCGGATGTCTGAAGTATTAGTGTATTGTATTTAATATAAGAAGAACAGTACCTTTAAATTCAAGTTATACCTTTACCCAAACTTTGCAGTATTTGGAAAAAAAAAATATTAGCTGAATGTGTGGGTGTGGTCTGTTTGCTCAAAAGAAAAAAGAAAAGAAAAGAAGAAGATGAATGTGTGTATGTGTGCCTAAAAATTAATTAGAAAGTATCTAGTTACCTTAAAGTAAGGTACCAGATACACATAGAAAGAATGTGTGTATATATAATTAATTAGAAAGTATCTAAGTAAAATAGAAAGTATATATTCTTAAGTGCAATTAGGTCATACATTTAGGACCTAATTTGTATGCCTATATTTTGGAAAGATTCCTGTATCCCATACCCTCCCCACACCCATGCAACATAGGATAGAACATATTGTACTTGATTATCTCAGTTGATTTGTTCCAAATGCTGAAAATTCTTCTCCAGCGTCATACTATAATCTGTATATGCATTGCAAGCAAACCAACATACGCTTTGGTTCAATGAAAACAATATTTTCTGTTTTAACAATACCACCCGTTTGTGTGATTTACTTTATACTTTTTGCGTTGACATGGGGTCTGTCTTACCAGGGAGCTATTGGTTTGAGGATTAGAGTGTATGATCGGGTGATGTGCTTTGTTAATTGTCACTTTGCTGCACATTTGGATGCAGTTAGTCGTCGTAATGCAGACTTTGACCATGTATACCGAACAATGTCTTTTTGCCGGTCACCAAACCTCATAAACGCTACAGCTGGTACGTTACTTTACCTTTCCTTTTCTGCTCACTTACCTTGATGTATATATTTTGGTCTGTTTACGGATATGGCTTGCATTGGTCCTTTCTGTTGCAGCTGGAACTTCATCTGCTGCTCCAATGTCTTGTGGGACAAATGTATGCAAACACTGTTCACTCTATTTTTTGTTATTCATCATGTTTGACTTGTGTAGCACGTGACACATGTACTTTAAAAAAGTTGATGTACCTGTGCCAGATGCTTATACGATATGATACACATTCTCTAGTTCATGATACACTATATTTTAAACTTCTTTTTTGATCTATTTCCCTCTAAAATGTTCTAAAATAATTTTAAAAATTTGTTTTGTCATTAATATCTCTATACTACTCTTTAAATACTTATTTAGCTAGGTGTTGTATGCAATTATCACATTCTGGTAGTGCATGTATTCTGTTTCTGTACAAGGTTAGCTGAGCTAACCTTTTAGCACATAGCTAGGTGTTGTATGCAATTATCACATTCTAGTGGTGCATATATTCTGTTTATGTAAGAATGTTTTTTGCAAGGAATTGTGGGATAGTGAATATATGAAGCAATTATTTTTAAAAAAAAGAACGCTTAAGGAGTCTAAATACGGAATTAGACTCCTAAAGTGAGACTTATGGAGTCTAACTACTTTTGGAACTAGACTCCTAAAGTGAGACTTAAGGAGTCTAAATACTTTTGAATTGGACCCCTAAAGTGAGACTTAAGGAGTCTAAATACTGGAATTGGACTCCTTAAGTGACATCAAAGAGCGTAAATGTCATGACTTAAGGAGTCTAAGTTACGGAATTAGACTCCTTAAGTCATGACTTAAGGAGTCTAAGTTCTGGAATTAGACGTCTTATATTAGGCGTCTAATTTTAAAATATGACTCCTTAAGTTTTCCTTCTTTGCGCCCCCAGATATACGTCCCCCCGAATTGGACGCCAAAAGTACAAAAAATAGGACTCCATATCCCTATTTTGTAATAGTGAAATAACCCTATGAAGGATTCCGTTAGTTCTTCTTACACCATTGACAATTGTATAGTAGTTGCCCTAAGCCCAGTAGTCCAGGTCTCTGGGCTGTCAAGGTGGATTTGTTATTAAACACGGATATCGTATCCGAGTTGCTACAACTTGTTTGATTTTTATAAAAATTTCTATCCGAGTTTCAACGAACCCGGATTTACTTGTATTCGATTGAATTACCCCTAGACATGTAGTCCGGGTTAATTTGCTTTGAAACTTCATTTGTTTCCTTTTCATGATCTTCGGGATCTCTTCTTCCTCAATTATCCGAGTTTTAGGGTTTTGTTTGCTACAACACCAAATTTCCCCAATTCGAATTATCTGAAGAGGAAGGACCCGGCTTCTAGGTTTATTTGTTGTAGCATCGAGTTCTCCCAATCCGAGTTGTTGTGAAGAGGAACCCACTACCATTTGCTTATGTCCCTGACAGCTTTACAGTGCCATGCTTATCTTGTTGCCCCCAGCCTGGCAATTAAGGGCTCTAGGCTGTCGGGGTGTATTGACTATTTAACCCGGATCTCATGTCCGAGTTTTATGTTCATTTCAACAGTAAGTTGATTATATGAACTCGAATATATGTTCAAAGTTCTATTGAATGACCGGACCAAGGTCTAAAAAGTATCATGCAGAATCTGCTTCAAGTATTCTTCCAGCATTAAAGACCGGGTATATGAGTAGGGGTTTGTAATTAACCCTTACTACTGCGTTCCGGTTCCGTTGTCCGGTATCTTAACCAGGATAAGGGCAAACTGTCACATGTTCAACCGTGATGTGGAACCGCAACACTTAAACATTTTGACCTGATCAGGGTCTGGATGACAATTCACCTTCTTATCTAGGAGCGAGTTTTGGTACATCAAAATTGTGAAGGCTGGTGACAACGGCTTCACATAATATAAAACCCGGGCTCACTGGCCCTGGTGATAATCTTCAGTTAATCTGGGGTCCAATTAAGGAGTGCGGATTTAACTGGATAATCTTCGATTAATCCAGGGTCCAATTAAGGAGCGCGGACTTAACCGGATAATCTTCAGTTAATCCGGGGTTCAATTAAGGAGCACAGAGTCAAGTGTATAATTTTCAGTTTATCCGGGTCCAATTAAGGAGCGCAGAGTCAACCGTATAATTTTCAGTTTATCCGGGGTCCAATTAAGAAGCGCGGAGTCAAGTGTATAATTTTCAGTTTATCCGAGGTCCTATTAAGGAGCGCGGATTCAACTGTATGATTTCCAATTTATCTAGGGTCCAATTAAGGAGCGCAAATTCAACTGGATGATCTTCAGTCTGTGCGGGTTCCAAAGTTAACATGGAAACGCGAAATTAATTGTTCTTTTGGTTTTACCGGGCTCCAAACTGACCATGGAAACGCAGATTTAACCGTTCTTGCGGTGTTGTCGGGTTCCAAACTGACCATGGAAACAAGGATTTAACCGTTCTTCGTTTCCCATCAAAACTTTACACGAAGCTCAGATTTTAACTGGAATATAGTGTAATCATGGTCCGCATTGTTTCCCTTTCGGAGGGCGGACTCCACACAACTCGATTTTAACTTCAATCGGTTTAACCAGGTTTCGCGTTCTTCTACTTTTAGAGGTGGACTCCTCCTCTTCGCCTTCCCCACAACATTAGCTGGGTCATTCATACTATATCGCAAAAACCAGTGAGAACAATTGGCCGCAAAGACACCAAACAAAAATAGTTGAAAGGAGGAGTCTCCATGTCAATCGAACTGTTAAATTGCAAGAAAATAGTAGCGGCAACAAGATATAATACAATCTTGCCAAACCTTTCTTCTTTATGTAGGCTGTGATGACATAAACCCCAGCCAAATATAAACGGGAGATACTATGATCAACGTCCTAGTGCATGTTTCTTCTTTGCAATTGGCAAAAATCCCAAGAATAGCATGGCAAGAATAAAACCAAAGTTGAAATTGTTAAATCCATTCCTTGAATAATATGAAGGTTCCTCGGACCCATATACATGACTTTCACCACCTCCAGTGACATTATATATTAATAGATTCAAAACATAAGAAGTCCATCTTCCATAATAATAAAAGTCTACAACCCAAGAAGAATGATTGAGCTCACAGCTGTTAGTTCTCTAAGGGTTTTGATGATTGCCAATAATTGAAAACAAAAATTGAAGTTTTGCTTTGTCAAGTGTGTAAAATTCACTTGTGGAAGCAAAAATTGAGGTTTTCGAGAGAAACCTCGAGTTTTGGCCTTACAAGGAGGAACTCAAGTTTTCTGAGAAAAGAGAAAACTCGAGGTTTCCATAGAAAACTCGAGGTTTCCAAACACAGAGACTTCTCAAAGTTTTTCTGAGAAAATGCAAAACTCGAGGTTTCTGGAAAAACCTCGAGGTTTTTTCATACGAGAGAGTCTCTCGGATTCGAACTTTTCAAAACCTCCGTTTTCATTTAAAACCTCAAGTTTTGTTATTTGATTTGAAACTTCATTTTTATCAAGTTTTGAGAAAACTCGAGGTTTGTTGGTCAAATTCCCTTATGGCATGCGAACCAGTCGAACAAGTAATAAAGTGAAAGTAGAGTATCGTCCCACAGAGACTGAGATACCAAGGAGTGATGCTCAATTGCTACTATAGTTGCGAAAACAGAAAGTAAAAACAATTGGTTCGAGAGGTTTTTGGTAGCTACACTAATAACAGAAATAAACAGAATGATTTTTGAGAAGATATCAGTAAAAAGTTAGACTGAACTCGGAATCATCCTTAAGTGTGTCAATCCCCCAATGCTTTACACAATGCTACGGCATCTATACTGTACAGCTTCCGCAATTGCTACAGCATAGCTGCCTCTCACAAGGCTATTTGGTCGACCCACCTCTGTTGTCTATCGAAGCTTCCGCGTCCGATATGTAGGATACTACCTATACTCATTCCATATTCCTATGGTAACTTTCTAGTATAGATCTTTGCTATGCACAGGGTGTTAATGGTGATGAGCGGTAGACCCATTCCTGAAGTCTACAATATAGGCCATGCCGTGCACGGGCCGCCTAACGAGCATCTGTTTCTTGGAGGTCTAACTCCACTCCTTGCCAGTAAGTGAAGCCACTGATCTAGCCCTTAACTTCCATTAACCGACTAGCATTAAGAATACCGATAGCACAACCAAATTTATTGAATTAAAAACATGCAATTGGGTTCATCAAATACTTAAGAAATCATCCTCGTTCAGCCCTAGGTAAATTAGTTCATGACTGACGAGGGAAACACAAAACAGATAATAACAGAATGACCCATGATTGAAATATGAAATAGTAAAGAAAAAGGGAAAACAGAAAGCTTGAACGAAGTTCTGAGGGCGTGGATGAAGTCCTGTCACGTCACGACTCCACGTCTTCTTCTCTCCGTCGCGCCGCGGGAAGGATCTTGGGTTGTCCGGAATTCTCGTGCTTTGAGAAATCTCTCACTCTTCTCTGGAGTCGTCCGAATGTGTAATCTCGTTCTAAGCTCAGTGCCGCTCGCCTTTTTAGGGTTGGCTCTGCTATCTTTTATAAGCGGGCTTTCTTGTGGCACAAGTTGCAGTACCTTTCCTAATTTGTCGAGATCTTATCATATCTCCCGATCCAAGTAGATTGATTCTACTGATTCTGCGGGATTCTTCAAATCTTTTAGTTGTGATCCTCCGCATCTTCTAATTTATTACGTCAGCAATCTACCTGTCACTCTCGACCTCTTTTCTTTAATTCCTAAAATCATCTGGGTAAAAAGGTCAGAAAACATGCCGCATAGCATTGCGTCCTCTACTTTGCTATAGCATTCGTGATGCCTTGTATTGCACTTCGGGTTGCTGTCAGAATGCTATAGCATCGTATCAACTCCGCTACATAGTTTTCCTTAAAAGCAACACAAATTACTTCGTTCTTAGCACATGTAGATGATTTCTATCTCTCAGTCCCTATATCATGAATATATGCTTTTTTGCTTGTTTAATTCACAGTTAAGCTTATATTTACCATTCAATTTAGTCATGAAATATAGGGAAAACATGGTATGATTTGCACTCATCAAGGTTTGGCAAGAAACCTCGAGGTTTTGACTAAGACAGAAAACTTAGATTTCAACCAAGTTTCAAAACCTCCAGTTTTGTGAAAAACCTCAAGGTTTGAGGCTCAACAAGATTTTCTTAAAGTTTTCACATTAAGTGAAAACTCGAGGTTTTGAATAAAACCTCGAGTTTTGTGAAGGCAGAAAACACTTAGACTTTCTCACTTCACAAAACCTCCGTTTTATGAGAAAACCTCCGGTTTTGGAATTTGACAAAAGTTCTAAAAGGTCTCACAAAATGTGAAAACTCGGGTTTTGGGAAAAACCTCGAGTTTTGTCCGAGCGAGAGCAACAGCGAGGTTTCTAAGGTTTCAAAACCTCGAGTTTGGTTTTGAAACCTTGAGGTTCTGTCTTGGCGCAAAATCTTAAAGTTTTTCGTATTTGAACAAATCTTGAGTTTTGTATAGAAAACTCGAGGTTTTGCCAGACAGAGAGCAAACGAGTTTTTCACGATTTGAAAACTCGAGGTTTAAATAAAAACCTCAAGGTTTTGTTTTTGACGAATTTTTCAAAACTTTCATACTTGTGTGAAAACTCGAGGTTTGCTATGAAACCTCGAGGTTTTGCCGAATTGAGAGAGCATCGACCATTTCAAAGTTTTGAAAACCTCGAGTCTTGCTCGGAAACCTCAAGTTTTAAGGTTTTGGACATAAAATCATATTCACATGGGAAGTCCAAAACTCGAGGTTTGGTGAACGAACCTCGAGGTTTCTACGCTGAGTTTGAAATTTGAATTTCGCATTTTTGGAAATCTGTCTTGTTTGATCCTAATGCTTTCCAGTATTAATCTTCTATATTCCTAGATATGTTTAACCACTTTCTTGGTGAGTTTCAGACATATTAAAGAAAGTTTATTGAAGGTTTAAAGGAAAAGCAAAAGGTGATGTCAGAACATTAAATGTTAAACCCAGAAAGTTGCACACTTCTGGATAATCCATCTGCACACGCCTACAAAGAATTAAAGAATGATTTCTACTTCCAGCAGCTGCTACTCCAACAGATTTATTTGCAGAAAGTCAAATCTGAAGCATTGTCCAGCTGGATTGAGTGAAATTTTAGAGAGAGAAGAAGACCAAACCAGCTCTTAACTTGAATAGAACATCTCCAACGGTTTAATCCAAGTGCAACGGTCATTTATTGATATCTGACTATAAATAAGGTTGCATTCAAGTCTTCTCGACAACTACAACTACTGGAAACGAATTGCATTCAAGTCTACATTTATTTCCTTCAGTTTTTCACTTGTATAGTATATTCGATACAAAGAGCTTCATTGTTTATCAATATCTGCTCTTAGAGAGAGTTTCTTTCTAAATATCATTTATTGTAAAGAATCACAAGTCAAGGGGACTTGGTGATTTGGGAGTTCATTGATTACAACTTGTAAGGGGGAGTGAGTTCTAGAGAGAGAACTACTTCTTGAGTGCAGAGTGTGTAATCTTTGTGATAGTGGAAAATCCCGAGAAAGTCTAGGAATTTGGATGTAAGTCAAGTTGTTAGGACCGAACCAAGATAAATCCTTGTGTCTTGCTATTCTTCTTCTTGCTCTGTTCTGCCCTGTTTTACTGTCCTAAAAATAGAACAAGTTCTTCAAATTTTTTAAAATACCCAATTCACCCCCCTCTTGGGTATTTGGATCCATTTTCAATAGCCTCAGCAATAAATGCTTGCTTGAATTTTCTTAATAAAGAGAAGATTGTCACCGGAAGGAAAGCCAAGATTGAGAATGGCCAGCCAACTATTACACCAAGATGCGAAACAACAACCGCTGCAACAGGTTTATCAGGAAAAAATGAACCTGGTGCTAGAGAGATAGCGAACCTAGAGAATGAGCTTGGCAAGAAACTTGTGCTAGTAAAGAAACGATGGTGTTTGTCATTATATGATAATGTCGGGCAACACAATCTTGGTGTTCTCCCCAAGCACTATGGATGCATGGCGGTCACGACATATGTGGTTCTATATCTTTCTTTACAAGATGAATATTTTTCTTATCACATGACATTCCTTAGAAAAAATCAATGCAACGTGAATCAATTTTGCCACATATATAGGTTTGTGAGATGTACGCATGAAAGAAGATAGAGATTAGCGCAGATGAAACAGATTTTATCAATGTTATGATCGAGAAGCTTGAAATTCTTCCTTTCCATGCTGTTGTACGCTCATCTACGACTCCTAGGACCTGATTGTAGATGTCATTTTTATTTCTTTCTGGATTAATCCATGTGCCCAAGTATTTGCCTAATCTGGAAGCAAAACTGACCTTGACGAATAATGCATTCTGGATACAGAGAATGAACCACATGACCATTTACCAATATTCGGTTTTGAACTGTGGAGACACATAAGAGTTTGATCCATTTGGATGGAAAATTCATTCTTTCAAAAGTAGGAGTGATGAAAGACCATGAAATTCGATCAAAGGCCTTTAAAAAATCAACTTTCCTTAGAGCCAGCTTTTTCCTTCCTTTACCTGCGGAGTGAATCGAATTCAATGTAAAGTCAGTAGGGGAGCTCATGTGAATATTATTGATAAGCAATGTGCTTTATATACAAGATGAATGTGTAAGGAACAAATACAATTGCATAACAAACTGTACAACTATGTAACTAACTATATAACAAGTAACGAATAATAATCTAATTAACTATTACAACTTTATGTAAAACCTATCACCCCCGCAAAGTGGAGCATAGATGTCTTGGATGCCCACTTGGACTTAAGCTCATGAAACCGAGTAGGATGAAGAGGCTTTGTAAAAATGTCGACAAGCCGATCGCGGATCGAATAGGTAGAAGACGTATGACTTTAGCTTGAAGCTTTTCTCTAACCACATGACAATCAAGCTCTATGTGCTTGGTTCTCTCATGAAAAGTGGGATTTGCAACTATTTTAATTGCAGACTGATTATCACAATAGAGTAGAGCAGGAGCAACATGAGAAATGTGAAAATCATTCAAGAGATAAATGAGCTATTAGAGTTCACATGTGGTAGAAGATAAGGCACGATATTCACTTAGAAGAGGACTTTGAAATAGTTGCTTGCTTCTTGGTTTTCCAAGAAATTAAAGAAGAGCCAAGGAAAACAGCAAAACCAAGTGATGAAACAACGTGTGTCCAAACAACCAGCCCAATCAGAATCACTAAAACTTCGTAACTGCAAATCAGAATCAACTGAAAAGAAAATACCAGCACCAGGGAAGATTTAAGGTAGCGAAGAGCACGATGAGCGGCTGCCAAATGAGTGTCCCGAGCATGAGACATGAATTGGCTAAGTTGTTGAGTAACAAAACTTAAGCCTGGCCGAGTAGTGGTGAGGTATTGCAGCCGGCCAATGAGTTTCCGATAAGGAAGAGGATCAACCAAAAGAGTACCACAATCAGCTGAACCCAGCCGACACCTATTCCCTCCCCCACATCCTTGTCTCCCAATTCCATCTCCCCTTCTCCTACCCCTTCTCTTCGTAAGTCTACTAGACCCCACCGTCCACCTTCATATTTGCAGGATTATCATTGTGCCCTCATCTCGTCTACTCACCAATCATCACGCAAAGGTAATATTCGTTATCCCTTGTCTTCGGTTCTTTCATACTCTTCACTCTCTCCTTCTTATACTTCCTTTGTTAATGTTGTTTCTGTTCATCCTGATCCTTGCACTTTCAAACAAGCTGTGAAACTTTCTGTTTGGAAAGATGCCATGAATGCAGAAATCAATGCTCTTGGACAGAATCAGACTAGGACCCTCACTCGTTTACCATCGGGTAAAAGAACTATTGGATGTAAATGGGTTTTCAGAACCAAATTCAAGGTCAATGGTGATATAGAAAGGTACAAAGCTAGACTTGTAGCAAAGGGATATACTCAAACTGAGGTGTGGATTATTTTGATACCTTTTCCCCTGTTGCCAAGATGACTTCTCTTCGATTGTTATTACCTATTGCTGCTGCTAAAAATTGGCATTTACACCAATTACATGTTAATAATGCTTTCTTACATGGGGATTTACATGAAGAAGTGTATATGGATCTTCCTCAAGGTTATATTGCCTCTGATTCCACTCTAGTTTGTAAATTACAAAAGTCCCTTTATGGTTTAAAACAGGCTAGTCGTCAATGGTACTCTAAACTCTCTTCTGCCTTGCTGTCCTATGGCTATGTTCAGTCTCTTTCGGATGATTCCTTGTTTTTTAAAGCATCTTCCACCTCATTTACTTGTCATTCTTGTATATGTTGATGATGTGGTGCTTACCGGAAATGATTTGGCTGAAATTACCTTGATTAAACAACGCTTGCATGCTGCCTTCACTATCAAAGATCTTGGTGAGCTTCGCTACTTTCTTGGACTTGAACTTGCTGGATCCAAAAGTGGCATTTTTTTTTGTCTCAACGTAAGTTTGCTCTGGCAACTTTGGTAATTATTTCAAACCTAACTCATCTTGTATTTTGGCCTTTGGATCTAATTCCCTTTACAAGAGTTAGTCTCAACCCTTCATGTGTTTAGAAAACCCTAACTTAGCCAATAAGTTTAGAAACTTAACCTCTAAGTTTTGCTTTTTGAGAATTAATTTACTTTATATTATTAATTCTCTCTCTTGTACACACACATACTCACATACACACTCACACATACACTCACACACACACAACATATGAAAACTGCCCCCTTCATCTTTTGATTCTCCAATTTAGTGCTTTAAATTCCTAGTTACTCTAAGTGTGTCTGTAACTAGATGAAATTGGTAGTTGGTTATCAACCAAGAAAAATGTTTTTAGGGTTTAATTTGGAGTTTATTTAAGTTCTTCTTCTTTAATTTACTAATCTCAAAATTTTGGCTTCATTAAAGGTCTTAACTAACCTTTTACTTATTTTAAGATTAATTCCAAAAATTGAGGAAAAGATTTTGGAGATAACCTAATCCTAGCTTAAAATATGCTTGTTCATAATAAATCCTTATATTTGATCTATGATTAATGTATCTCGGGATACAATTTATTTTGTACAGATTTTCATTTACTTGTGTCTTGAATTAATCCCAATGGCTTTTAACTCACAACTCAATTATTTACACACTTTTCTCTCTCCTACATTAGACTCACAACACTCACAACATTTGCACACACACACATACGCACACCACCTCCTTCCCTCTTCTCTCTCATTATCTTCTTCCAAAATTCCTTAAGAGGCCCATGTGAACCCATGTGATTCTCTTTCCAATTTGTCTCCTACATAAATGCTTGCATATGCCTTCAATTAGCATGTGTGTTTTGTTTAATATTATTCAATTACATTTCTTCCCTCCTAAGTCAAGTTAATACCGTGGCCTTCATGCTCTTTATTGGCTCTTCATTTTGTATTTGCCTCTTAATAGCTAGTGTAAAAAGATTTCCTATTGGCTCATTTCAATCACAAGAATTACACTTTATGAGGGTTAATTAAGGCCTTTGGATTTAGCTTTAACAAAGTTAATCCAAGCCTTTAATTTGTGTTGGAAAAACCCTACTACTATTGATTATATTTGTTCATATATTATGTGCCCTTAGGATTTAATATTTGTCTAATTTTCTTGCCTCTTTAAGAGGGAATTTTCGCCACTCTTATTTAAATGGGGAAAATTAAATTAATCTAGGTTAATATCCCTAATATAGTGTTAGGCTTAATTGTCAAAGTATGATTGGTTACAATATTATTTATGATCATTAGAAACCCTTTTATGCTAATCTTGGGTTTTTGTTAGCCTTTGATCACTAATTTATCCCACACATTTCTTAATTATGCCTTTTTAATTTAATTATTAACTAATTACAAAAATTAACATAAATATTTCAATTTCTACAAATTTAATTGCCCATTAATTGTTGATAAGTTTCTTTAATTGGAATAAGTATTTCTATGTCATTTTATTGTCTCTTATGATTAGATTAAGACTATGCTCAATTATGATAATTTTATGATGTTTTATGTTCCCTAAAAGAAATTAGAATATTTTGGTCTTTAGCTTATTTAATTTCGAGAAGAAACTACTTAAAATAACAATTAATAAGCTTCTAAAGTTTGAGACCACACATTCACTTATTTTTAATGGGTATTATTTGTCAAAATATGACATTTATAATAAGTGAGATTTTTAGGGTATTACAATTTTTGTGAAAAGAGATCAAATGAAGGGAACACTTTTGCATGTGGAGAATCTTCAATTGACTTGTACACTCGACGAAGATGATTCCCAAATTCATGTTGAAACCTTTCGGTTTGGTTAACTCCAACGAGAGATCCTTTTAACTGGAATTTTTCCACTTTGCCAACATTTATTAATTCAACTGGCTAATTAGTGTTGCCCTCTTGTTGAACATCTTCCAAGATCGATGAAGTCACATTCTACTTCCATCATCTAACATCGAATGAATAAGAGCACCAAGAGCACACATCGATCAATAATGAATTCACTTCCATCATCAACTTTGATCAAATTCACACTCCGTCATCATTCGATGTAATAACTCCCTTTGACCATAATTTAGGAACGTTCATTCTATCTTGAGATGTAGGGCACGATGACGTGAAAGTCCAACATCAAGACAACGAAGCGGCTTAACACTTGTTGGGCGAGCAACTAAGCAGTACAGTAATGGATATATCGAGATAACTCCATCGCTTGACAGTGAACACCAGTTTGCACTTTATGAAGTTACTACCTGCCTGGGTCCCATCGGTCGTTGTGCATTAACCAACAATATTGGAGTGATGATTCATTTTAAGCACGCCAGGTATATACTTTGACCAAGTTTTCAATTACAGCATCAATACTTCATCCAACTCATTTGAACATGATGATTAGAGGTTATCCAAAGCCTTCCTAGAAGGAATTGCAAAAAGGAGATTCTTCAAACAGGAACCCTTATATAAATGGTTTCTTTAATACTTGCCAAATGGAAGACAGTTCGGCAGGTGTTACATAAAGTTGTAATTAGTTAATTAGATTATTATTCAGTTACTTGTTATATAATTAGTTACATAGTTGTATAGTTTGTTATGCAATTGTATTTGCTCCTTATGTTGGGATCCGTACACACAGCGGATTTAAAATTTTTACGAATCCCGTCCCGAAGATCACTCAAGCTTGTTTAAATCAAGGTTAAGGAACCGAAAATTACCTCGTAGTGAACTCGTCCGCGTCTCGTTTTCTTTGAACCGGTGGGCTACCTTCTCGATCAGCCAGGCTTGACTCTTAGAATCGTCCTTCTCTACCGGTATCCACACAAATAATTCCCGATCACGGCTACGACAGTGTGCTAGCGCCTTTTTGAGTTTTGCATCCCTCTCAACTTTTCACTCGAGGGTTTTCTCGCGGCTTTCTCTAATACGCTCGACAAAAAGTCCCGTGGGTTTTTTTAAACCCGATAGGTGTATTATATAAAATTAATCCCCATTAATTTTTGAAATTCGAATTTTGAATCTGGATTAAAATATATTAATTAAATCTATCTAATTGATATAATCTAACATATTTATTTAATCCGCATTAAAACCAGATCTAAAATTTGAATTTTTTGAATTTAAATCAAATCCAAATTAAAAGCCTTCTTATTTAATTTATCTCTATAAATTAAATTCGAGAATGATATCTATCTATTTTATTAAATCGAGATACTATATCTCAATTTAAATTAAATAGATATATGACATCTTTATTCGAAAAATAAATGAGATACAATATCTCTATTTGTTTTAGATATTTAATTTATCTCTATAAATTAAATACAAAACAAATATTATATAATAATATTATAATCTCCATTAAATAATATTATTATATTATTTTCGAATTTAATATATATATATATATATATATATATTCACCCTGATTAAATTCGTATTCATTAAATCTTAGATTAATCTAAGATTCAATGAATCTGGACACTTTTGCTCATGTTGGGTTATTCTTGTGTGCGACCCTGCGGCCCATATGAGATTGGCAGTGGGCCAATACTGTACCAGCCCATAAGTTGCAAGCGGCTTCTAGCAAGACATTGTGACTACCCAATTCACATGAGGATCGATGACACGATACAACCTATCGTACAACTATGTCACGTCCCTTTTGTCACGCGATAATTTGGTCAAGGATGAGGCATGGATAATGTCGCTTCTTCCCCGTTCTTGACCACTACTTTCTCGATTCTCGAGTAGTCTAATAAGTGAAATGGAAACTCCTTTCCATCACAGTATGGCCATACATTTCTTAGACTCACTCATCGAAGGGCCTAGTATTATCTCTCAACAAATGTGTGGGACAAATTCCATCTTGACCATTCACATTCCTCCGCATGAAAACCACTGATCTCGATCCTAGCCTTTATCATCACCCGGTCAAAGGTGACTTTTGATTAGGTTAAAGGTCAGTGACTCATCATGTAGGAATCCATGATGATCTCAGGTCATAGGGCGTGGTAACGCAGTTGTACATGAGATAAGCTTATGACTAATACCATGCAGCTTTCTCATAGTGGGTCGGTCCAGCACTTTGTACTCTTACAAGTGCCATGACTTTGATTCGTATCTCTATACCTCATCAAAGTCATACTGGTCTTAACTCATCTTCGCTCCCGCGTAGATGACCGACCAGGGACATTTAGGATAATCTATAAGATATATCGAGGGATATAGTTATCATTATAAACATGCGAATGAAATGATAACTTAATGGAGAATAATGACTTGCCCCTAGGGCATAATTTCCAACACCTTACACATTCATCTTGTATATAAAGCATATTGCTTATCAATAATATTCAAGGAATTATTTTCCCAAATCATCTAGTCACATGGTATCTAGAGCCTTCTAATTTTTTCTCCCACTTTTTCTCTTTTCCTTCCCGTACAAACTCAGTTTTCCCTTTCCCATTCTTTCTCTTTCCTTTTCCCGTATGAACCTGTCACTCATCGTCCTCTCCCTCGTTTTTTTTACCCAGTTCGTTCTTGTTCACTCTACCATTCCCAAATCGAACTTCACCTCTGCCATCCCCAATTGAACTTCGCCTCGTCTCGATCATCGGTTTTCATGGCTTCCGCCTCGCTTCGATCAACCCTCTTCTCAAGCCTCTTCATCCGTCGTTTCCACCGTCCCTCTTCCGGCGATCGATCCGTCTTCACCATTTTACATTCATCCCAACGAAAATTCAGCTCTCGTGCTCGTTGCTCCACCTCTCGACGGCACCAACTTCCACAGCTGGTCAAGGTCAATGCGCTCTCCTCTCCTCTCGAAGAACAAGCTGAGGTTCATTGATAGTTCCATCCTTCCTCCGCCGTCGACTGCTCCTAAATTTTTGGCATGGGAACGCTGTAATAATCTCGTCCAAGGTTGTCTTACTCGTTCCTTTTCTCCTACAATAGCCAAAAGTATTCTAAGCTTTGATTCTACTGCTGCAATTTGGAGTGACCTTCAGTCACGGTTTTCCCAATCTGATCTCTTCCGTATAGCTGATCTCCAAGAGGAGATTTGTAATCTTAGACAAGGTAGTTCGACTGTCAGTGAGTATTTCACTCGTATGAAGATTCTTTGGGATGAAATGGCAAATATCCGTCCATTGAAATCTTGTACATGTGGTTCTATCGGTCAGGCTTTGCTTCATCGGGATGTGGATCAGGTAATTCGCTTCTTGAAAGGCTTGAATGAGTCTTTTGCCTTTGTAAAATCTCAGATTATGCTACTTGATCTTCTTCCCCCAATTACTCATGTTTTTTCACTGATTGTGCAACAAGAACGTGAGATGCATACACCTCTGGTTTCTCCTGAGTTGTCTGTTTTAATGGCTAAGAGCTCTCGGTTTCATACTCATTCTGGTTCCAAGCAGAAACTCTGCTCTTATTGTGGTAAACCATGTCACACTGAGGAAACTTGCTATAGGAAGCATGGTTTTCCTCCTGGATTCAAGTTCAGATCCTATGGTTCTTTGTCTACAGTGAACAATCTGTCTACCAAGGATTCTAGTTCTGGTTTTGTTCAAGCACCTTCACTTGCCATAGTTTCACCTCCTGTGACTTCTCCTTCACAGTTCTTGTCCTTCCACAGCTTGTCTCCGCTGCTCAATACACTCGCCTCCTCGCCTTCTCGAATGTCCATCTACTTCAACACCATCGCAAACCCGCTTATCTGCTTCTTTGTCTGTCCCATCGAAGGTAATTCTAAGTCCAATATGTCTCGTATCTTGGATCATTGATTCTCGTGCAACCGATCATGTATGTTGTTCTTTAGCCTTGTTTTCATCCTATCTCCGCAATTCATGTTCGTCGCGCACGGCTCTAAGACTCGTAGCACAATTCTCTCACGTCACGTTCGTATTTTTGATTCTTTAATTCTTCATAATGTCCTTTTTCTTCCTCATTTTTCATTTAATATCCTATCTCGTCTCTCGCCAACGAAAGATCTCATAATTGTTTCCTAACATTTTCCTCTCAATCCTGTCAGATTCACTCAACCCATCCTTCGCTGATGATTGGCACAACTAGACTTTTTGAAGGTTTATACTTCCTTACTGCAAGTATTGATAGTCTAAAGAATTACATCGAGGTCTATACACCCAGTCAAAAATATAACCCAACTTAAAGGACTACACCGGGGCTACTACGCCCAGGTTACCAAATAGTGAAACCGCTATTCTTACATTTGATGCATCAAAAACATGATCCTAGATAAGGAGGTGAATAGGGGTGGAAACAGGCCAAGCCAGGCCAGGCTTCCCCTTAACAGCCAGCTGTTAAGGAACAAAGAGGCCTGAGCCTAGCCTCGGGCTCCGTTTCAGCCTATTTTTAGGCCTGAGCCTGGCCTGTTAGAGGCCTGGCTAGGCTTGTGGCCTATTAGAGGCCTGTATCTTTTAGCCAGCACATACAATCAGGTTTGATAGCATTTATTATATTATATTATAAAATCCAAATACATGCACAACATATTTGGGTCCGCATGGGTAGAAAAAAGTAATATAATATATAATAAAAAATGAAAAGTGAGAGTCAACAATTATTAAATTTAATCTCCCTCACCTTTCTTTTATCCCTTTTTCTGCCACTACAATAATAGAAAAGATATAAAGCCACCCATTACATAAATATAATATAATATTAATGAAACTTTGTCGTAGGGTGCATATCATATTGATATTTTTTTTTAATAATATATCATATTGATATTTTGGATACAATCATCTGAAGAAAAAATGAACGGACCGAGTAATTCAAGAGCACTGCAGGAACGCACATCTACTATCTTGTTAGATCAAGAGCACTATGTGGTGAATGGATCTGTCCGATTTCCTCTCCCTTTTATCTTGTTCAAAAGCCGTACCGTAGCTAGATCCAACACAAATTCCATATCTAAAGCAATGATAAGATAATTGATGACTAAAAAATTCAAGATCTGAGAACTAAAGCAATAAACAACACAAATCATAAAAGAAAGCCAAAGAACGATAAAATTCAGATCCATAGAGAAAATCAAACATTAACCAAAGAGAAAACTTAGAGAATGACACAGATCTGAAGATAGGCACACCGATTTCGAGCTCCACCAGTCAGATCTGGAAGATAGAAGACAGAAGTACTTTCCAGAGAATGACACAGATCTGGAAGACGGAAGCCGGAAGTGCTCCTTTCTTGTTCCTTTGGGGACCGGCAACGAGAAAGGAGTGAGTAGGTAGTGTGAAAAGGGAAGGAAGAGAGGCGAACTAGAGGAGACGGAGAAGACGAAGCTAGGCGAGATCGAGCCAGACAAATCAGAGATGATCGAGACGAAGACGAGAGCAAAGAGCCTTGCAGTTGAGGCAGGAGAGGGATGGCGGAGGAGGGGAGACGATGGAGTTCAACAGAGAAGGGAGGATGGAAGGGGAGACGGCAGAGGTTGGGGAGCGTGGAAGTGCGAGAGGGAGAGAAGAAGTGTCTTTTTTTTTTTTGGCTTGGTGAAGAAGTGTCTTTCGGAATCAAAAGTTAGGTGGGTTTTTTTTTTCAAACAAGCAAGATACGTGTCAGACTCTCATTGGAAAATAGAGGGAGTAATTACAATTTTATCCTTCATCAGGCCGCCTAACAGGCCTAAAAGGCCTCTTATAAGGCCTGAGCCTGGCCTGTTAAGCAAAACAGGCCTTGCAAGAGGCCTGGCCTGTTAGCCTGACAGGCCAGGCCTGTCCAGGCCAAAAACAGGCCAGGCCACAGGCCCCTGGCCTATTTCCATCCCTAGATGTGAATTGTCATCCAGACCCTGATCAGGTCAAAATGTTTAAACGTGTGTTTCTACACCACGGCTAGACATATGACAGTTGCCCTTCTCCCGGCAAACAACTCGGACAATTGATCCGGAACCCTAGAGTGCGGTAAAATTCGAACACCCCTACCATGATACCCAGCCATTGGCATCGGAAGAATACAAGCAAACTCTGCATATTCCAAACCCTGGCCCGGTCATGGAATCCCCAATATGAACTAAGGTTCATAAAAATAATCAAAACTACTGTAACGCAGTAAGAGGCAAGAAGACACAATCAAATAATTGCAAAAGAAGTATAGGGTGACTAATACAGCACTAAAGAAATGTTATAGATTGTCAAAGTCGGTAGCAAGCACTGGCACAATAAAAACATAAATCTCTGACACTCAGCTCGGAGGAGAGACTTCTAAGGAAACCACCTCGGTGGATGGGGCAGACTTCGAAGTACCTTCTCCATTTTCGCCATCCCGGACTGCATTAAGATCCTCCTCACCAATTTGCTCCTCGTCCACGAGCGATAGGGATTCATCTTCAGGGGTCGGAGGAGGTGGGTACAAGACGCCGTCTTTAACATAGGCTCGATGGTCGTACCCATCAATTTTAAAATTCACATCCGGGTTAAGATAACGGATCTAAGCAAGTGCCATCTTGAAGCGACGGCGCCTCCTTTAGAATCTCCTTGCAGTCTAGGTGGGCTTTCTTCTCCTCGCTAAGGGCGGCCTTGGTCTCACTAAGCTCAGAGCACAACTCAGTACATTGGGCTTGAAGGGCCTTCATGGCATCCAGGTCCTTGACATGAGCACCTTGTAGAGTGGCGAATTCTGAGGACATCTTCTCTAGCGCCTCCTGTGTCATAAAAAGCTCCTCGGATGCTTTCTCAGCAGTGGCCTTCGTAACGTCACGCTCCTCTTCAGCCCACCTCTTTAACGCCTAGCTTCTTCATTCGCCAGCTTTAATTGGCGTACCTCACCGGATTGCTCGACATATTTGCCTTTCAGATGGAGCAGAGCTTGAGCCAACCCGACGAGCCTGCAGGCGTAACCTTGGGCATCATGGACAATCTGCTCGTCGACATCGATGTTAGGGGCATTCATAAATTGGCGAGGAGGTAGAAACGCGACGTCAAGCTCCTTGGTCACTCCTTTTTCCCACGTGAGTCCATGGGCAATCTTTACGACAGAGGGAAGAGCAGAAGGGCCCTAGGGTAGAGGTGGTGCTGCTGGCAAGTCTGTGAAGGAGACCTCTTTGCCTTTTCCAGCCTACTCGGTCGATTTAGACACCGGGCCAGTTGGATGAGATGGAGAAGTTCTAGCCTTGGCCGATGTCTTCGTCTTCTTTGTCGCGGCAATTGGGGAGGTAGCAGCGGATTTTTTCCTCCCAGTCTCCAAGGCGGCACATTTCCGGGTATCCCTCTTACTAGGAGTAGCGGTGTCAGCGGCCACGTCTGAATTCATGACGGACAGATACCTCGGCAACTCTGCCATGTCTCAAGCTACAAAAAGAAGGTAACAGAAGTCAAAAAATGCCAGAACAAAGGCCTAAAAACAAAACCACAGAAATTAATCCAGGGTCATACTAATCCTATATCCGGTTGGGCACCGACCGTTAATGAAGAAGGCAGCACTTTTTACGCCAAAGGCGTTGACAAAGGACGTCAACCGGTCTACAGAGTAAACCTCTTCGACCGGGAGGTCATCAGACTCGACCTGATAGGAAGACGAGGTTAGTTTATGATGCTCCTCCATCTAATATAAAGGGAACCTCCATTCCACGTCCTTAGCCTCGGCCCTTTTAAGGAACCGGGTCACAGTCTGTCCGTTTGGTGACTACCTTGAAGAAGGAATTTTTGAAATGTTTGAAAGAATCGGAGTATGTGGTTAAGAGTTTTTGGTCCGGATCACCCCGAAGGGAGGTTAGTCCCATTAATTTATTAGCCTCCTTACCAGGGCGAGGAGCAAAAGGACAGAAGTAGTAAAAAAATAAAGTAGCAGTGCAAGGAATGGGATCCTCAAAGGAGCCGCACAAAAGTTCAAAAGCTACCATATAAGCCCACCCGTTGGGGTGGAGTTGAGAAGGGGCTAGATGAAGGTGGTTGAGAGCGGCAATTTGGAACTTGGTAAACGGGAATCGAATACCTAGCCGGGTTATAGGTAAACAGGAATCGAATACCGAGCTGGGTTATATAGTCCCTATAGAAGAAGAAGAAGTTGGTACGTCCTTCCTCTCTGGAAGAGCAGATAGGCTCATCCTCATTGGGAGGACTTAGGCAATAGCCCTCCCAATTCCCGCAACTTCATTTTACGAATGTCACCGCGATCATCGTGGGAGCGAGTCTTGAGTACTTCGTGCGTCACCCGGGGTATCGGTCAAAGCGAACCGTGGGGACCGGAGGAACCCGCCTCCTGGTGTCGGATCGGCACTAAGGAGTGAAGACGATGACTCCATTTACCTATAACACAAAGCAAAAAAATACTAAAATCAGCAACGGGGGAATACCTGGCACACACGTACTACTGCGTGGAGAGAGAAGAATGGACGGACTCGGGCAACGCGGACTCCCAAAGTTCAGATTAGGATGGGAGGACGACCTATGGCGACAGGAACCAGAATCATGTTAGCCTGGGAATCCTTGCCAGCCGTGATGTAATAAGAACTCGAGGCAATACAGTCCCAGCAAAGGCCGAGGTATCCGTCAGGAAGGGTTTCTGACCTAGAATGAGGGGGAACCGCATAAAAATTAATAGGTTGTACCGGTACGGCCTCAGTTTCTTCCCGGCTCCTAAGGTGAGACCTTATGTCATGGAAACCAGGGTTTTGGGACCTAGCGTCGGCAGGACGAGACGATTCAACATTCCTCCCCCTGGATCCACCGTGAAACCGGGGATAGCCTTTGCTCCTCAAAAAGAGGAGACCCAACAACCGCAAAGTAGCTCGAGGATAACGTGCACACAAGTGCTTCTTCCTCTTCGGGGTTAAAGGTTGACTCGATGAAGGTAGGTTACTAGCTTTAACCATGGATACCGAAAGTTGAAACCTAAAGAGGCACAAAATGACCGGTAAGGGAGATAGCAGAAACCCCCACGAACAAAGGCATATGGCTATAGGCAATGGTCTAGAACTCAAAAGCTACCCGAGAAAATAATCTCAACCAAAGCTCAACCAAAACCACAAACCCTACCGCCTATATGAAATCGGAGGAGCGAAAGGTAGAAATCACAAACCAATCCACAACAAAGTAGAGGTAGAGTCATGACATGGAAAGGATGGGTATACCCGATTCAACCAAAGTTGATGATGACCAAAGCGATGAGAACCGTAAGCGCACTAGGATAATCGTAGCAAAAAGAAACAGAGTTTCTGGGGTTTCTGATGAGAGCAAAGAAGTGGCGAAGTAAAATGGTGAAAGGGAGAGAAATGGAGGGAAATAGAAGTTATGAACAAATACACTCTTTCGAATGAAATGCTACCGAAGTGTCAGGGGTAAAAGAGACCATTCACCCTAGAAATAGGGGTGACGTACGATAGCTAATGGGCGCATTAAATGCGCATGAGAATCGGAGGCGGCTTGGCAGGGCGGTTACGACCCCACGCCAATTCAAGGAAGCCAGGTGGCAGGGATCAATGATGGTGAAGGCGAAAGATCCTCTCCTTAAAGCCATGTGAAACCCTTGGCGATCAAGTCGGACCATCTCGCCCACTACAAAAAAATCGTTTTAGCAACGGAAAAAATCCGTCGCTAAAAGGGTTTTTCCGTCGCTAAATGAATTTGCGACGGATTTCATCCGTCGCAAAAATCCTCGTCACAATTGCGACGGATTTCAACTATCCGTCGCAAATTTCGAATTTAGCGACGGAATTTTTTTCCGTCGCTAGTTAGTGACGAAAAGTAAATCCGTCGCTAATCCCAATGGGGTTAGCGACGGATTTATTTCCGTCGCTAACCCCATTGGGATTAGAGACGGATTATTATCCGTCACTAATCCCACGGGATTAGCGACGGAATTTACTATCCGTCGCTAAACCCGGGGACCCATTGATTAGCGACGGACTACAAATCCGTCGCTATGTTAAATTGAATTTTTTTAATTTGGTTTTTTTTTTAATTTTTTTTTAAATTATTTATTCCTATCACAAATATTGATTTTAATTTTTTTTTGAGAAATTAATAAAACATTTAAAAATATAATAATAAACCCGTATATCATAAAAACGTGAAATAACAATCCGAAAGAGTTTTACACATCGAAAACAAAATATAAATAATATTGTTTAAAAGAAAATCTACTAAAATATAGTCTAAACAAAGAAGCATCATCATCATCATCAACACCACCATCATCATCCGCACCACCAGGAGCCGGCCCTTACCCTTGTCTTTCATTAGGGATAGGAGTTGAAGCTACATCTCCCTCATCATCTCCTTCGTTGAGTCATCTGCTTGCATCATCTGCTCCTTTATCATCTCCTCGTTCTTGAAGCATCTCGCGCTTCATCATCTCTTGTTCCTCAATCATCCGCGCCTCATTATCTCCTCGCTCCCGAGTCATCTCGCTTGTCCGGCTCACTCACCGCTTGCTTGACTCATCTGCGCGCTTGCTCCTCCACCAATGCCTTCATCTTTTTTATCTCATCTACAAATGTATTAGGGAGTACGTTTATTTTTTGTCCATCATTTAAATAGACCAGGGAATGAAAATGTCACAATCAATAGCAAATGTATAACGTTTACCTACTGAAAACACCTTCGATCTTAGGATGAGGAGCGCTTCATTTGCTTCATCGGCCCGCAGCCACCGAACCCAAAGACTCTCCCTTTCTTGTTAAATCCGCCCCGCAGCCTCAAAGAATGACTCTCGTTATCGAGTAAGACGATAAGGGGTCGGTCCCGATCTGCGAGGCTCTATCCTCCGACGCTTATGAAAGGTTTCCTACAAGCAAAAAATACATAAATAAGACGTGTGAAATAATATAAATATAGTGGTGCACGAAACAAATAATAAATGCAATAAATGTCTCACCGCTATTTGCTTTGCCTTGGGGTTAATCCATTGCCTCTCACTCCCTTCAGACTGCTTGGAATGGGTCCGCTCAAAGGTAACCCACTCAATCGATCCTGCAGGAACTTCCCCTGACTCTGCCTGCAAACACAAATGATGACCTTAATTAATTACTTCACAAGACAAAATATTGAATACATAAATAGAAAATAACCTTGTACTCACAATTTTTCGTCGATGCTCACTAATTGGAATGGAGCCACCAACATATGACGGTTCTTCCATTACGGCCCTATTTTGCTTGTTTTTGTCACTTTTGTTATGAAACTTGGGATCCTGGGCCCATTTTTGAATTAATTCATCTGCGTGTCGGGTTGAATCCAATCTTGCTTACCTCTCGTGCCTTCTCAATTTATAACACCTCTCGAGACAACCACCGCCCTCCCTTATTTTTTCGATTTTCACGATCTTCAGGCAACGTCTTATACTCACGCCGCAAATCAATAATGAATAATTAGTGCTTTAAATTTTAAAACGCTTAATGATAAAACACACAACTTACCAAGAACTCTTCGAACCAACGATCCCGATTCGCCTTAGGGATCTGTGTCCAACTGCCCCAAGGCTGATTGAAATTACGGAATATTTGGTTCGAGATCCAATCCGCAACCTGATTATAAGGGTAAAATCTGAAGACAGGACGGGATGCAAATATTAGCATACCAACTAAAGGTAGAAAATCGTAACATTACTGGTAACTTTACATGACTTACTCGTTGTCGCCTGCAGAACAGATCCAAAGCTTCCCTGTCGCAGGATCTACCATTCCTCAGATGGGTGTACTAGAGGAACTACCTTCTTCCCTAACCTGGCTCTGAGGTGACGTAGTGTGCTGAAGGAAAGAATGTCAACTATATTGAATATGTTTGTACATAGATGGTTAAAGAGAACTTAACAGATGTAAAACAATCAGAAATTGTAAAGTAAACACCTGCGCTGCCCTTCTTGTGGATCACTTTGGAAGTTCCCGGCACACGTGCACCGCCCATAAAAAGAGTGGGGGTCGGCGGGAGAAGATGACATATGAAGTGACGGTGAAGATGACATATGAACTGACGGAGAAGATGACATATGAACTGACGGTGAAGATGACATATGAACTGAAGGTGAAGATGAGATATGATCAAGTGACGGCAACTCTGGGGAACCGGAGAGCCCTCTGCGAATAGAGGGGGCAGATGGCGTCGCCCTACCCTCGATAGGACGGCCCGAGATCGACCACCACCACATCCACTACCCGAACGCCCTCTCAGATGCTCCATTTCTCGAACACTCATAAACATTATGTCAAAATGTATATAAAGTTAAGAAATTTAATTAATGACACTTGGCGAAGTAGGATGTATCTAGTATAATATATCGTCATAAACAAAAACTAACACAAATCAATCGGACGATTCTGTTCTTCGACCTCTGCTTCCATGCCTTCCTCGGAGTCTCATAATCGTCGAACTCGGGGATTCACTATCGAAAAAAATCTCCTGCTCGCCTCGTCGTCGATTCCTCATCGTCAATTTGAATAGGAATCAACTCTAACTCCGCATGATAGAATCGAACAGATTGCTCGGTATATCGTCGTCGGCAACGTTCTACGAGCGGTACATGTTTCGCATCGCTTGGAACGGTTCCTTCATACCGTCATTTGTTTCCGACTCTTTCAACTTGGGTATAATATTTCGTGCTTTGGTTTTGATAACTCCCTCCACCCTTGGCGCGATGTGGGGTATGATGTATAGTAAACTTGTTCCGCTTTGTTGAGCAAGGTGAAAGGGTCATAACCAACTCGTATATCTCCTTGTCCACTGGATCTCAACATTTCCATATTTGTCCACTTTTGTCCCACGCGGACTGTTATCAAACCACTCACATTTAAAAAGGGTCACCACTTTGTCCCACAGGTAACTCAGCTGAATTATGTCAGTTAACTTCCCGTAGTAGTCGCCCTCCACCCCATCAACTTGGTCACCTCGACAACATACACCGTAATTGCAACATACAGTACCTGCATTCGCTTCAACAGTTGAAAACCGATACCCATTGATTAAACATTTGTTGCACCGGGTAACAACTATTTTAGCTCCATAAGATAAACTCCATGCAACTTCATTGGGATCTGGTGGATTTTTCACGCGGTACTCTCGAAACCATTTTGGAAACTCGAGTTCGTGAATTGATCAACTTGGGATTCCGACATTGAAGGATTTTCCGATCGGACCAAATTAGAGAAGTAACTCGTAAGAAAAAATGAAGTTAATACTTCAATACTTACCGTAACAAGAAAAAAGAAAAGAAATCTTACTTTAAATACTTTTAGGGCGCCTCTTCACAGATTGTTAAGAATGTACCACTCCTACTTGCTTATCTCTTCCGTCAAGAGTTGACCTCCAACGTTTTCCCACGACTCGGCCTGGAAAATTAAATATTGATTTTTGTTTGCTCGTATCACCGCCATAGCGTTGCGAGACACTCCTCTCCAGCTTGATATCGTTTCAGGGGGATAATAGTATGACGCAAATTTTGTCGCCTCTTCGACTAGATAAGCTTCTGCGATAGATCCTTCAACGTACCTTGGATTTTTTATCTTCTTCTTAAGTGTGCGTAAAAACCTGCAATGGACAATGAGAGAGTATTTATAAACTAAAGTATCATGTCCTTCAATTAATAAATGTGCGAAATAAATATATATATTACCTCTCAAACGGATACATCCACCTATATTGTTGTGGCCCTCCTACCTTTGCTTCGTAGGCCAAATGAACAGGCAAGTGTTCCATTGAGTCAAACATGCTTGGAGGAAACACCATCTCTAACTTGCATAGCATTATTGGCATGCTCGTCTCCGTGTGCCGTAACTTTTCAACACTAAGCTCGGAAAACACATTTCTCTAAAGAACATGGAAAATTCAGTCGAGAATAGACCATATATGCTTCGGAAGTGCTTTGAAGGCCCACGGAAGCAATCTGCGGAAAAAAACATGACAATCATGACTCTTCATCCCGAATAACTTCGCCTCGTGCATGTTGACACATCTTTTCACGTTTGACGCATAACCGTCCGGGAGTTTTAGGTCTTTAACCCATTGTAACAACTCTAAATTCTGTTGTTTGTTGAATGTGTACGACGCTCTAGGTTTGGAAGGCCGCCCCGTGGCATTCTCGCACCAAATTCAAATCGGCCTTCGCAAATCGCTTCTATGTCCAGTCTTGCGTTGATTGTGTCCTTCGTCTTGCCCTTGGTGTCCATCACGGTGTACAGAATATTGCAAAACACATTCCTCTCAATATGCATGACATCGAGATTGTGTCTTAACAATTGATCTTTCCAATATGGTAGCTCCCAGAATATGCTACGTTTGTTCCAATGATGATCAACGCCGTATCCCTCGGGTTGGTCACGAAGCAGCCCTCTTCAACACTTTGAATGTACTTGACCCCCCCCATACTTCTTCGCCACTTAAACGACGAGGTTGATCTCGCTCGTTCAACCACATTCCGCGTGAAGTCTTTTCAATTTCTCCTAAACGGATGATCGGGGGTAGGAATCGCGGTGCTGTCAAACCAACGAGACTTTGTGACTATGTTCCAAGGTAAAACCCCCTGCTCGTTCAAGACATACCGTGCATGCAAGCTTTCCGACGTTTGCCGACCACTCAACATCCCATATGCGGGGAAGTCATTTATCGTCCACATTAAGGCGCATGCATTGTGAAATTCTGGCTCAATGATATATCATACGTTAGAACCCCTTCATCCACAATATCTTCATTTCGTCTATCAAAGGCCTAAGGTACACATCTATCTTCTTTTTTGGGTTGGATGGCCCGGGATTAACGCGTTAAGAAACAAAAATTCTCTTCTCATGCACATAGAAGGTGGGAGGTTGTACGGTGTCACAATGACAGCCAACAAGAATAAATCCTACCCGTATTGTCGAAAGGAGCGAACCCATCCGAACATAGACCAAGACGGACATTACGGGATCCATAGCAAAAAAAGGATTCGCCTCGTCAAATTTACGCCAAGCTTCGGCATCGATGGATGCGTCACAAAGTTTTCATCCCCGTGATGCTCCTGCCATCTCATGTGGTAGTAAATGTTTGTTCGATGCATACAATCTCTCGAAGTCCGGGCACGAGAGGAAAGTACCACATCTTGCATAATGCTTGACGGTCGTTTTCCTTCCATTCCTCACAACTTTATATCTGTCATGTCCACGAAATTTACAATTGGTCACCAAGATCATCTTTGTAATACAACATACATCCTATGGGCCAGCAATGGATTTTTTCACATCCAAGCCCTAGCTTTTTCACCTTTTTTTTTGCTTGATAAAAATCCTTCGGCAAATTATTGTCTTTGGGAACAACCTTACTCATGATCTGTATCATTTTGTTGTAATTCCTCTCACTCATGTGGTGATCAGTCTTCAAGCTTAGTGTTGCTAGGGTAGCCGATAGCGATGAATATTCACTATTTTCGAAGTGTTCACAACCTTCCCACAACGGACGTTGCGCTTCTTGAAGCATTTTATAGAACCTATCGGCTTGGATGAGGATCCTCTCCCATGTATGATGGTTGATCAGTATGTGTATCGGTCTCCTCTCCCATGTATGACGGTTCAAAGCATGAGTAACGGATCGAAATATTGGCCGATCGACGGTCTGCCGCGTCCATAACCAACTGCCGATATTGATTAAGGTTGTCTCGATGACTACCGTCCCGTAATAACCACTCATCTCTGTCGGACTTCGCCATGACATTCCCATCACTCATAATCCTTCATGAATCCCTTTTTACACAAATGGATTTTCACCGTCTCCGAATCTTGAAATCTTAAACATCTACATTTGACACATGGACAACTGATCGCCTCTACTTGAATTAGGTGAATGTGCCAAAGCAAATTGGATGAACTCTTTCAAACCCGCCAAGAATGGTTGAGTTAGTTGTCTTCTCTCAGTTAGACGATTGTACATCCAACTCCTATCACGATCGCCCTCCATACTTCCTAGCTATGGCAATTACTAATCTAATTAACATCTCATTATGCCACAAATATATATATATATATATATATATAGAAGTGCCACCAACCAATTGACACTTACTCAAGAAATTAAGAAACCAACACATGCATTGAACTAATAATGTAATTTTATAGTTGTAATAAAATTCAAGGTTAATGAATTATAATCTTTTAATTGTTCAAATTATCCATCCATTTGTATAACTTGTTGACGAATTTTTCACAAACAAAAACAGAAAGATAAATAAAATATGTAATTCATATTCTAATTACATGTTTCAAATTCTATATATTACATATACGAAATTCTATAATAAAATAAAAAGTTATAAATTAGAATACTCTAATCCTAATAAAATAATTATATAAATTAATATATATATATATATATATATAAATAGAAATAGAAATATATTAAATAAATAATATTATATTCTTATTCTTATTTTTTAAAAAAAAGAATATACTAATTAAATATTCTAATAAATTGAAAAATGGAATAGAAATATTTATTAACATATTATAGATTATTAAAAGATATTCCCTAAATTGACATCTTCCTCAAACTTAGTACATAAAACTAGTTTAATTAAGATACATATATAAAAGCAATATAATAGTAGTAACTTAAAAGGTAAAACAGAATCCGATGTTCACCCATAAGAAGAAGAAATTATTTCATGCATGTACACAAAATTAACAGAACATGTACACCTTATTTTTTTTACCACAACATAACCATATACATAAAATTTTCGGAGATATAAGAGGTATATGACTAATAAAGATAACAACATTATAACTATTTTAACAAGAAAAATTACGACACAAAATCCACGCATGCAATTGTAGGTTTTTTAGGTTTTCAAATTTTTCTACCCAGATTTATCATGAAAGAACGAATATCGAATATTATAGGAAGTTGTTAGACTTACCTGGAGGTTCACCACAAGTAAGGAGTGCCGAAGGTTGTGAGGGCAAGAAGGAGCAGAGGAGGACCCAATCACGAACTAGAGACCACCTAACTCACTTGATCTTCTCCTCCAATACACCAAGAAAATTTTGACCTTTAGTGATTATACTACTTTAGGAAAGGTAGAAGAGAGTAAAATAAATAGTCATAGTTCTCACCTTAATCTTGATCTTTCTAAGCTTCTTGGACCTTTGTAGGCCGCAACAAGGAGGACTCGGGAGCAACCTAAGAGGAAGAGGGGGGTCAACGGGGAAGGGGTGGGGACGACGGATGGGGGAGGGGAGGGGGGTTGGGGGACGCAGGGGAAGGAGGAGGGGGTGGGGGGACGACGTATTGGGAGGGGAAGGGGTGGGGGGACGACGATTATTGGGAGGGGAGGGGGTGGGGACGATGGAAGGAGGAGGGGGGGTGGGGGACGACGATGGGTAGGGGGAGGGGGGGGGGGGCGACGAGGGAAGGAGGAGGGTCGGCGGTGGAAGGGGAGGGGAGGGTCGGCGGTGGAAGGGGGGGTCGACGGGGAAATGGAAAATGGGGGGGTCGATCGAGCAATTGAAAGAGGAAAATGGCGAAGAGTAGCGACGGACACTAAACCGTCCGTCCGGGGGTTGCGACGACAACATCCGTCGCAACCCCCTGCCGACCCCCAGGCTCGGGGGTTGCGACGGACAAAATCCGTCGCTACCCCAGCCGGGGGCGGACGGACAAGAAATCCGTCCGCTACCCCAGCAGGGGTTGCGACGGACCGCTGAATCCGTCGCTACCCCCCTCACTGGGGTTGCGATGGACCCCGTGTCCGTCGCTAATTTTCAAAAAAAAAAATTTATTTTTTACTCGTAATTTGCGACGGATTTTGATTTCCGTCGCAAATTCTCAATTTTTTGCGACGGAAAATTATCCGTCGCTAAATCCGTCGCTATTTTTTATTTTTCTAGTAGTGGCCCACGCATAGCTACCTCGGCACAATGAACTCAAGAAACATTCCTGATCCGCACATCCCACAACAAAGCACTTCGGACCTTCAAGCATGACCTCGGATCCAGAGATGAGACCTCGGATTCTTGAGCGAAAAGGCTTCTACAGTCAAGGCTGAAGTTGACTAGCACGCCGTTTAGGCGGTTCAACGAATGGTAATATCTCAAACTACGTGGGCTTTGATCCATCTTCAAGGTACGTAGGCCCTAGGCATTATTCCTAGGTCAAGCCTGATTTAGTAAAACACCAAACAGGCTGACCCACTAGGGCTAACCCGCCTCAGTAACCTACCTCGGACGAGTGGCGTCCCGGGATCACACATCTCGGCAGATCAAAAGCTTGAACTATCGGGCTGGAGGGCAACTGTTACGGACCTACGTTAGGCCCAATACCAGGATGGCCCGATAGGAAATATATTGTATGTCAGGATCTACCTATAATAAAGGGGGATCATATCTTATCTACAATCCGGATATATCTAAATGTGTATCTGGATAGCTAGGATATCGAGGGCCTCAGATCACAAAGCCCAAGCAATTCCGCCTAAGGTAAACTCTATAAATACAGGGGTAGAGCCTTAAGGTACACACATTCTAACTCTCGAACCACACATTCAATACACCGTACACACACACCACCCCCATCAAGGCGCAAGCCTCATTTGTGTACTTGGTGATACCAAGCTCTCTCCGAATATCTCCTCATTGATATTCAGCAGGCCTACCAATCCAATATCGAAGCCTCAACCTCTCCTAAAATTTGAACATCTGTGTTCTACACCGAACAACATTAATTAGAGTTGAAATTGGGAAAAATTCCTTATTAAATTTTTTTTTATTGGTGATAAATACATTAATTAGAGTATTTTGGCGCTCTTTGGGTATAAAATTTGCTAAGTTATGGTACTCCATGTATATAACAATTTCTTATGTCTTTCTCACTAATAAAATTTCTAATGGAGACATTTCCCCAATTTTCCTAAAATATACAAGGCATAATTAAACTTTAATCACTTGATGTTATTAAAAATATACTTAACCAACAATAGCATATCAGACTTTTGTTTTTTTTAATACAACTTATTTTATACATCTAATTACTACTCCCTTATGGGGAGGTAATAAGCAGAACAACAAGAAAGATTACACAAGTGCCAAAAAAACTAAAATCGATTAGAAGAAACTGAAATGGAGGAAAACAATCTTAGAAGAAGGAAGATATCTTAATTGATATTTCCAAGCCAAAAAGATATCTTAACGGATGATTTCCAGCTGATGATGAACAGATACCATATGGGATAAATTGCTGGAAAAAGGTTTGAAAAGGCAAAAATATTAATTTCCAGAAAAAGGTACCTTACTTTCAAAAATCCAAGAGAAGGTAAAATATCCAATATGTGATTTTGGAATTCAAGGAATAAGACAAAAATGCCCCTCAATTTTTTAACATATTTCCCAACCACCAAGACCACACCACCAACGCGGCAATGCAACTAGAGTATTTCATTAGCTAGTACTCGTACTTTCATTTACCAATACTTTGGTACTAATGCAAATAAAAACAAGTTATATATAAGGCAAATACTATATAAAACAGTTCTAGGTAATTCACATGTATCAATAAAAATTGTTAACAATATTAAATTTATTACTCTATGCGGTCCTTTTTTTTTTTTTTTTTTTTGCCAATTCCATCCAATCATTAATATAAGATGTATTTAGAGAGGTGATATTGGTCATAAATGTAAGACATAATTTTATTTATATATATATATTTCTTGAAAAACAAATACATACTTTAGATATAAAGCCTATTTTTCTGTACTACATTTTTCATTATTTCAAAAAAAAAAAAAAAAAAAACTTCTTTCACTCTACTTTTCAGTGGTCTGGATTAATTTTATATTAAGGAAAAATTAACATTTTGGTCCTTATATTTTTGAACTTGATTAGTTAACCTTGTACTGCAGACTTGAGCTGTTTATACACTTATGTCTTGGTGGGCTACATAGTCATGCCTGTTTAGCTCACGGGCTATGGTGAGGTTGCTCACGGGCTGGCCCTGTTTAAAAATATTTCTTATTTTTTCCCAGATTCCCTTTAAAAAAATAAACTCAAATACCCTTATTTCCTTTACTTTGATGGTGTTTATAACTCCTTCTTCATGCTTTTTATTATACACTTTTTATTCTCTTTTATTTTTATACTATATTTAGTTATTCTACAATTATTAAATTAAAAAGAGGCGTTTATATGTTTCTGTAATGTGAGTGGGTGAAAAAGAGAGGGATGTGAGGGTAAAAATGTTTGCATGATACAAAGGTACAAAAGGGAGTGTGATATAAGTGAGTGAAAGAGAAAGAAAAAGAAGGGTAACATTTTTTTTCAAATTTTTTTTTTTTTTTTTTTGCAAAAATACATATGAGATTTTCTCAAAAGTCGTCCAACACCAAATTTTTTTTTTTAGAGGCAAGAGTAATTATGAATCTCCAAAATAGGTACAAAATATAAATTGACTCGTTAGTTTGAATTTGTTAAGGGTTAAGGAGCAAAAATACACATGAGACTTTCCCAAAAGTGCATCCGCAAAAATGCTTTTCTGAGGGAAAAATAACTATTAACTTTCAAAATAAGCGCGAAAAAACATATTGACCATTAGTTTGAATTTTTTGATTGAAAATGGTGACATGGAGGATGACGTAGATGATTAAGAAACAACCTGAAATAATAATTTGTTGATGAGTAAAGGAAATTAATCTCCACCTTATCACTTTATCTCCACGAATCCTTCCTCTCCTCTCCCACTTTCTTTTGAAAGAAGTGATGAGGTGGAAATAAATGGTTAGGTGGAAATTATTTTACCTTGCCCACAACAAAGTATTATTCCAAGTTGGAGAAATATTTATATACTCCAAGAATATCATGTCATCTAAATTCTATCTAGTTAAAACAAAACAACTCTTCGTGCAAAAAAACATAACAACTCATATCATTTCTATCCTAGTTGGTCATGATTCATTTGAAAAAAAAATCAAATTTTATCTTGTTTTCAAGAAAAAACATATGAATTAAAAAACAAAAACAAAAAACAAAATGATCAACCAATATTTTTCTTTAAAATAAGATAAAAATTAAATTTTTTAGATGAGTCATCAGCCAACTAGAATTAAAATTATATGAGTTATTATATTTTCATTAGATAAGGTTCAAATGACGTGGTAATCTTAGAGTATATAAGTATTTCTCTTCAAGTTGTTTCTTAATCATCCACGCCATCTTCAATGTCACCATTTTGAGTCAAAAAATTAAAACAGTCGGCTAATGGTCAATGTATATTTTTGCACATATTTTGAAAGTTCACATTCACTTTTGCCCCTAAAAAAATCATTTGTGTTAGGTGCACTTTTAAGAAATCTCATGTGTATTTTTGTATCTTAACCCTTAAAAAATTTAAAACAAACTGACAATGTGTATTTTTGCACATGTTTTAGAAGTTCATAATTACTTTTGCCTCTCAAAAAAGTATTTGGTGTTTGACACATTTTTAGAAAAAATCTCGGTATATTTTTACATAATAACCGTTTAAAAAATTTAATTGGCAGGCTCGCAGGCTTGAACTAACAAAATGTCAACTTGCAAGGATTGGGCTACACAAGTCCTCCCATTGAGCTCCGTGGTCCGGTTTGCAACCCGCGAATTAATCAATTACCGACTCTAGCTGGAAATGACTTTTTTTTTTTGGAAGGGAGTGAAAGAGTTAAATAAAAAAGAAGGTTGACATTTAAAAAACAAAACAAAAAAAAGGTTAAGGTGTAAAAATATATATGAAATTTTTTTAAAAGTGTGCCTAACACCAAATGCTTTTTTTAGGAGGAAAAATAACTATAAACTTTGAAAATAGGTTAAAAAGTACATATTGACAATTAGTTTGAATTTTTAAAGGTTAAGGAGTGAAAATACACAAAAGATTTTCCCAAAAGTGAGCCCTCACAAATTTTTTAGGGAAAAAATAATTATTAACTCTTAAAAAGGTGCGAAAATACATACTTGACCGATAGTTTGAATTTGAAAATGATGATTTGGAGGATGACATGAATGATTAAGAAACAACCTATAATAATAATTTGTTGACGGGCAAGGGAAATTAATTCCCACCTAACTCTTTATCTGCGTTATCACTTTATCTCCTATGAACCCTTCCTCTCCTCTCCCTCTTTCTTTTGAAAGAAGTGATGAAGTGGAGATAAAGGATTAGGTGGAAATTAATTTCCCTTACCTAGTGAGCAGATTATTATTCTAAGTTGGAGAAATATTTACATATTTTAAAAGTACCATGTCATCAAAATTCTATCTAGTGAAAACATAACTCTTCGGGCAAAAGAAAAAAATACATAACAACTTATATAATTTTAATCTTAGTTGGCTGATGACTCATTTGAGGAAAAAAAATAAAATGTTATCTTTGTTTTCAAGAAAAAACATCTAAATATTAAAAAAAAAACTAAAACAAATGATAAACCAATATTTTTCTTAAAAATAAGATAATTTTTTTTCCGATAAGTCATCACCCAACTAGAATTAAAATTATGTGAGTTATTATGTTTTCATTAGACAGGGTTCAAATGACGTTGTAATCATAGAGTATGCAAGTATTTCTCTCCAAGTTGTTTCTTAATTATCCATGTCATCTTCGAAGTCATTATTTTCACTCAAAAAATTCAAACAGTCGACTAATGATCAATGTATATTTTTGCACATATTCTAGAAGTTCAAATTTACTTTTTCCCTAAAAACATTTGTGTTGGAAGAACTTTTGAGAAAATCTTATGTGTATTTTTGTATCTTAACCCTTAAAAAATTGAACAAAGGGTCAACTAATGGTCAATGTGTATTTTTATACATATTGTGAAAGTTTATAGTTATTTTTGCCCAAAAAAATATTTGATGTTTTTTTATAAGAAAAAGTTTTGGAGGGATTCGACATCGCCCCCACCAAGGTCGGGGCAATGGGGACTTACGACCGCCTACCAAAGGAGTCATAGCGACGGTTTTGGGATCGAACACACATCCCTTTGAGACTTGAACAAATCCCTTACCATTTATGCCAACTTCCTTTGACAAAAAAAATATATATATTTGATGTTAGATGCACTTTCAAAAAAAATCTCTTATATTTTTGTATTTTAACCCTTTTAAAAAATTTACTAGGCAGGCTTGCGGGCTTAAGCTAGCAAAATGCCAACCCGCAAGAAGTGGGCTGCACAAGTCCGTCCCCTTCAGCTTGTGGTATTATTTGCCATTTCCCTTTCTCTCCGCCTTTCAAATTTATTGCCTTTCGTTCTTCAATTTGGGGGACTTGCTGCAATTGCTACTTCTCCTGCAATTCAACAAATTTATATTCCCATGCTTTCCCTTGAATGCTCTCGGTTTATTTCTTCATTTTTCTTTATACATTTTACATGTTTTTTCATCTTCATTCTCTCCTTATTTGTATCAGAATAGCTGCTTACCTGCCGGGGAATTCTTTTGGGTCCAAAATCCATAGCCCTTTAGACTAACTATCAGCGGTTCTTATTGATTTTGAGGGTAATATGATTTTCTTATGTCAGAATGGTTAAAACTAAGCGGGTTATTTATTTATTTTTTGAAATGAAAGATGGACTTACGATTTTGCTTTATGTATTCATATTCCTTATTAAGTGAGATTCCCTCTTGGCATCCTTTTCCTCACTAGATATTTCTTTTACGGTTTGGTGATATTTGGATTTTCCGTTGTGGCCAGCGGTTTCACCTTAAAGCGATATCGTTTAATTTTTTTTTTTTTTGGTCTCGTAATGCTCATGGCGTATTCTTTAAACTTGTTCTATTGGTTTTTTGGCTTTCATTCATGGTTATTTCTTTTTAGCTTCATATGGTCTATCTTCAGTGGATTGGTTGTTGTGTTGGAATTCTATCTATTTTAAAAGTTTATTTGAATGATAAGACAGGCTTGACTTGTTTGCATGAGTTGTGAGGTTGTTTGCTCTCTTCATGTCATAACAATTTCCTGACCTATTACTCTGAAAAAAAATGTTAGTTTTAAGTTTGTTTTTTAATCTCAGTGTAATAGTTCTGAACTTTCCTGATGGATACTTCTTTTTTGTCCTCCAGAAATTGATGTGATGCATATGCCAACACTTGCCAGAGTTGAATGATGGCTGTTGAGGCTTCTGATAAACTGATTGTGTCAGATGATTTTGATGATGAAGATGGACCAGTAATTTTTAAAAGGACTAATACAACATCTAAGAAAAATCAACTTTCAGAAGTAAAGAAGTCAACTTCTAGTCTTGATGGGCAAACACATAGGAAAACTTCTGATAAGTCTTCGACCAATGGCCAAAATTCTGGGGTACAAAAGAGCAAGGTTATCCCATCAGTCAAGACATCACCCACAAAGGCTTCTATAGTTACCTCCAAAGCATCAACTTCACGTGTCTGTTCCTCTAATGTGAAGTCGCCTGTAGCAAATCCTAAAGCATCATTGTCAGGAGATAAGTCAAGGCCTCTTTCAGGATCGAAAGTGCTCAATGATGTTAAGGAGGAAAAATCCCCTATTAAACATCTTTTGAGAGAAAACTCTGAAGATTCTGATGATGAGGAGGATAAGAAACCATTGAGTCTTAGGCTGAAAATGAACTCCAATCATAATAGCAAAGCTGCTCCTATTGTGAAGAAACCTATTGAAGACTCCGATGACGATGATGATGATCTTCCTTTGTCAGCAAGCTTATCACGGAATGCAGGAACATCTAGAAGTGGACATGAAAATGCTGGATAATTTATGGGTATTGTGAATTTCTTAGGTGTTGTAGGTATTAGGCTGTCTTGTGAGCTTGAAAGCAGCAAGTTATAGAAACAATTTACTGTTACTTCTCTTTACCCTGTCTCTATTTTTCTGTGAACATTTGCCAGGGGTTAAGGGTCACTTTTGCCCCCTCAGAAGCAGTGAGTATCTGGAAATTTTTTTAGGAGTAATTTCGTTAGGAAGTTTATAAAACGTAGCAATTTTGGTCTGTCATCCTTCAATGTTAAATTTAACTGCTAAATCGTTAAACATCTCATTTGACATGCCATCTCATCACGCACGTCACTGAGCTCTCTTTCTTTTTTTCTCTCTCTTCCTCATTCACTATTTTATGAAAAATGAAAAATAAATTCTTCCCTGTCCTTGGATCAACAGCAGCTATGGATGATGGGTCCCTCACCCCATAGTTCATCATATTCTTCAGATCCAAATTTGATCTCCATTTGAGGATGAAACACTGAAGTATTGGAGATATTACACTTGATGTTTGAATCGCTGATGAATTCTTTCTTCCACATTTACGAAGTTTGCCTTTCCCAGATTTCGTCTCTTGCTTGCTCTAGTATCCAGATCATGTTTATACCCAATTCCAAAATCCAACCCCCATCGCAGCTATGAAATATTCATATGACATTATAGGTAATTGAAGACATGAGATGTATCATTAATTGCTTCATGAGATGGAGAGCTGAGTGATTGAGGCTATCGTTTGGCCAAATAGTTCGTCAAGTGCCGGGTTTGAAGTAAGCCACCTCTTTTTTCGTGTAATTTAGTTTTTCGTTGGTTAAGTTTTTTATTATGTTGGCTGCTTTATCATTGGTTTAGGTTTTGAAGTGGATTTTATTAGTAAGAGTTGGATTTGTGATGGGAGGACGACAGGTCATATAAGCGATGATGAGGTGGCATGTCATATAAGATGTTTGATTGATTTAACAGTTAAACTTAACCTTGGAGGACGACAGTCAAAATTACTACGTTTTATAAACTTACAAGATAAAATTACTTTTAAAAAAACTTTCAAATATCTATCGCTCTTGAGTGAAAATTTCCGAGGTAGAGAAAATGACCCTTAAGCCAAATTTGTCATGTTTGTCTTCGTGGGTGCTTGGATTAAGTTATTTTAAGCGATATTGTGGTGTACTAGGTAAATGTGAGAAATTTTTGTCCAAATGTAAAAAGGCTTTTTTTAAAAAAAATTGGCCTTGCTTTAGGGGAATAAGATGACAAAAATGACATGAGGATGGATTTCTATTTGGCATTGATTGATATTTAGGTGGGGGGTCTTGCTGTATTGTATTTAGGCAAATTTTTGTTAAATTTAAAGAGTAATAATACGAGATAAAAAAAGTAAATTAAAATTTAGCCCATAAAAATATGATTTTTTTTTATGAAATACAATTATGCATTCAAAAAGTGAAAACACAGTGTACAAAATTTAGCCCATACAAACATGAATTGAATAACTTTAATGCAGGCATTTCTTATATGTGTATTTTGTTAGAGATTAGAGGAGTGAACATGGAAAATTTACTAAAAAATTTTAACCTCATTTCTTTATTTTTTTCCTCCAATGGAATTCAATAAAACCTCCCATTTTTCTTTCCTTCTCTTTGAACCAAACAAATCAATGAATCATGGAACATTTTTTATTTTTTTTTTTTAGAATTTGTTTCTTCCATATAAATAATAGGACTAAAGATTAATCTCAAGTTCAAATAGATTATTCTCGGTTTAAAGTTGTATTAGATAGACATGTTGTATGTCACGCCCAAAAATCTAGGGGTGACCAGAGCACGAATATAAGTGGACTCACATTCCTTAAGCCTTAAACTTATATACAAACATTAAATATTACTCATAATAATATTTGGAGCTATGCTCCACTATGACATATATACGTACATAAATTCCAATTTACAGGGAAGACAAGGATCCTACCTATAGACTACGTGGAGCATCTAGCTTTTAATAATAATACAAAAGCTAAATTTATAATTACATCATGCGGAACACCACAAAAGAGCCAAAGAAACCTTAAATTTTGAGAAGGCTCTTCACTTTGCTCAAATAGGAGGTACAAGGTCGAATATCTATCTCGAACCAAACAAATTTTCCTGAATAACGTCCAATTTATAAAATTTAATAAAATACTAAAGAAAAATAATTGAGATAGACTTAATTTTGAAAGATGACAACATGATAACAAATTTCAATTTCTAGAGCATATAATTACAAACATAAATAAAATTATCGAAAGTTCCTTATACAAACAAAACCAAATACATAGAAAAATAGTTCCTTCAACAAAATCGGTTTCAAAACGGTAAATCTCATATCTCTTCTTTCGTAGGACTTCAACAGAACGAATAACAAGCGTGGACACACAATCCACGAGGAAAATAACCAAGCGCGCACAAAGCCACGAAACAAGCGCGGACGAGGCTACGAAAACAAGCGCAGTACAAGACCCACGAATAACAAGCGTGAGAACGAATCCCACGAATATCAAGCGAGCTCAAGGTTAACCATGGTGCACCAAGGACTAACAAGATCTTTTTTAGTAACCGCGTTACGTATTCAAATCCTCTCAAAATCGTTTCAAACATGCTTGGGGCCAATTTGTCAAAGCGATGAAAAGTTCTCCTTTTAATATCATAATGGTTCGTATGAAATACATCATAATATAATACCCCAAAGAAAAGTTCACAAATAATATTTCAAGACCTTCCTTCAAATTCATCTGGACAAAACCTTTCCCAAACAATAAAACTCGCGTACAAACATTCTAAATTACAAGACCATCTTAACTTGAAAATTTGTGAGTATAAATCAAAAGTTTCTTCAGCATTTTCATACATAATCATGAATTATAATATGAAGTAATTGGAGAAACATAAATAACCATAAATAAAACCATCAGTCTATACTCATTTCAATACGGATGGAAACTGACATAATTCTAATCAACTTTCTTTAATAAAATAGCAATATGAAAATGTGGTAACAAATTGAATTAAAATATAACCAGTAGAGATATCATTTAAGATTTGTGATGAGACGTTATTCACTCACCCGTAGCACTCCCAAATAAGAAATATTCCCTACCTAGCCGCTTTCGCAGAGATGTTCATTCTTTTATACCCTAATACCCAAAGTAATGTCACTATCATGTACTTTTACTTAAACTCTGAAACTTACAAAATCCATTTAATACAAATCATTTGCTACTTGTAAGTTGTAACTATCTCATAACTATAAAAGTTAACATCGAAGCATTACTCTTGGACATCCTAGCATATAAGTCATATACATCCCAAATGCTAACATAAAAGCAAGCAACTTAATTTCTCAGATTTAAAGTCAAGTATTTTCAATTTATTCTCAGGCTTCATTATCAATTTCATTACTAATACCAATTGTTTCTATGCCAACCAGCAAATAGTCTTAACAATACATCGCCTCAATCCTCAATTTGTAACTATTTAAATTAAAAGAAAAACTTGAGCTTTGAACCCTTTTTCATAGATAATCAAGTCACAAGTTCAAATCATAATTATGTTTTACAGCTCCTAAGTATTAAACCCAGTGTTTTGAATTGAAAAGAACATCTACCACTTTCTCTTTGAACCTATACATATTCCAATATTCAATTTAGAACCTAACACATAAAAGTCATTCTAACAAGTCTAACTTCTATCAATAACTATGGCACACATTTAACAAAAGTAAGTCTATGTAATGTAATGGCGTGGTGTTTTCTGTAATCACCCTTCTATCCAAATTCATTCATAACCCATGCCTAAAAACATACATCTCATCCCACTTTTTATACTTACATCACATTTATATTCCATATACATTCAGCAATTCTGGCTCCTCCCACAACGCAGACATCCAGCCCCAAAATCAACATGCACTAATTTATATATATAACAAGAAATCTTCACTTCTTTAACCAACCAGCAACCAAACAAAAACATATTTTTCTTCAATCTCTTGCCAAACAATCTCCAAACACCAATATATTTATCTACTATGATTTTCAACTCCAATCTTTAATAATAATAAATTTAAATCCCTAAAGATTAAATCTGGAACTTGACTTCTTCACAACAAATCAACCAAAATCATTAACAAAAACTTACCCAAATCAAGTTTCAACCATCCGTAGAACACGTTCAGCAAGGACGAGGAGAAGATTCAAAACGAAATACTCCCTTACACCTTCAGCCACGCACATAATGATGGGGAAAATAACTAACAAATTCTGAAATTAGAGAGGGAAGAACAATTCGGCAGAGGATGGAGGAAGGAGCAAATGAGGTTGCGGTTCGGAGCTTCAAATTGAGAAGCTTCTTCACCAATCTCTCTCTCACCAAAATAGATAGAAAAAAAATAGAACAGATCCAAAACGGAGTGGAGAAAAATAACAGCAGCAAGAATTCCAACCAAACGAGATGGACACCGGCGACGAACGGACCAGCGACGATGGTGGAACGCTGACGAGAATGATGAAGGAATAGAGTCGCACAATGGCTAGGGTGTCTGAAGAAAATCACAAGGCCTCTCTTTGCCAAATGATGAAGTCGTGCGATGAAGGGGAAAAATTCTGATGTTCTCATTCTCTCTCTCTCTCTCTCTCTCTGTTTTTTTTTTTTTTTTTTTAAACACCAATAAGGGTATTCTGGTAATTTCAGATGAGTTGGGACAAAAATAAAATCACACTTGGCTTCATGAGGATTCGAACTCAGAACCATATGAATATTTGACCATCCTCAAAACCATTAAGCTAAACAATTTCTCATGATACCCAACTGAAATAAATAGTAAAGATATAATTTGTTCATAATATTATAATTGTTTTTAATTCTCAAATATCTGGGTTATTACATTATATGACAATGCTTGGAGTTGGATCATTTGGCCCTTGTCTCTTAATTTATTTGTTACCTCTATATTGAGGTGACATCTTTAATTAGTGTTGACTTACTAGACTTGTGGAAAAAAAAGACCTGTCTTTTATGTTTGTGGATCCTGGCTTGGACTTATTGTAATCCTCGTTGTTTACTATAGATAATTGATCTTTTTGTTATAAACAAAAGGGAAATCATAGGTCCCAACTAAAAGAAATTATAAAGGAAAAATCCAATATAATTTGTTAATCACAAGTGAAAGAATAACTATTAATAAGTTACGAGACTCTCTGATTTTTTTATAAGCTACTTTTATTTTTAGGGGTTTAAACTTTTCATGTTGCATGAGAAGAAGAAGATTCTTACACATACATGAAATAGCAGGACCCACACATATATATAAGGGGTTTAAACTTCTCATGTTGCATGAGAAGAAGAAGATTCCTACACACATATGAAATATTGGGACCCCCATGTATATATAATGGTAATTATATATGGGGTTGAAACCTCTCATGTTACATGAGAAGAAAAAGATTCCTACACACACATGAAATAGTGGGACCCACATATATATATAATGCTCATTATATATATATATGTGGGTCCCACCATTTTATGTGTGTGTGACATAAGAAAACACTTCCCCTACAACATGAGAAGTGTTTTTCCCATTATATATATATATATGTAGGTCCCATTATTTTATATATGTGTGACATGAGAAAACACTTTTTCTACAACATGAGAAGTGTTTTTCCCATATAAGGGGTTTAAACTTCTCATGTTGCATGAGAAGAAGAAGATTCCTACATACACATGAAATAGTGGGACCCACATGTATATATAATGCTAATTATATATATATATGTAGGTCCCACTATTTTATGTATGTGTGACAAGAGAAAACACTTCTCCTACAACATGAGAAGTGTTTTTCCCTATATATATTGTTAATTATATATATGTGTGGGTCCTACCATTTTATATGTGTGTAACATGAGAAAACATTTCTCCTACAACATGAGAAGTGTTTTTCCCTTATTTTTATTGTATAAAATGAACTGGCCGTTAATATTAGTTAAAAACAATAAATATGTTAAAAATGTCATATTTCTTCCAAATATACCTTATTTATGAAAAGAGTATAAGAGAGAGAATATACGTATAAAATTTGAGAGAGAGAATATATAATAAATGAGTAAATAAAAGAAAATTAGTTATAAATAGGGGATAATTAATATAAATATGTGTAGAAAAAGAAAAATTAATTTTTTAATTGCTATGCTTAATCCAATTAGACATGCCCAAGCTTTTCGACTTATCTCTTGCCCATGCTCAAAGACACTTTAGGATTCAAACATCTTCCCAATCAAGGCATATAATACTTGGCATATTCAAGATCCTAATTTTCGCAGACTCTCACATACTTGGATCGTAATCCCGATTCCGTTACGATGCACAGTTCCTCATGAAGAGGCAAGTGCAGAGCATACTTGGAATCTAGGGAGCGGATAATACCGATATACGAGAACTAAGGCTTTAAACGGGAAGGGGAGTTTAGAAAGAAGTCATAGGAAACACACTCGAATATTATTGATCAACTCATGATCTGGTTACAATCAACACAAAGTCTGCTTATATAGAGAAGCGAGTCATTACAAGACAAACGGGGAAAAAGACAAAGCACAAGAAAAGTAGTGGCTTCAAATAAAAACGACAGATACAGACATGATAATGCCGACATTATTAACTTCACGCCCGAAAAGTAAAGGACACGTAATATACATCGAAAACACATGACTTAAAACTGAAACCGTGGAAACGGGTTCTTGATGTCTTGACACTAGCTATGGGGACCACCCTTTGCGATTGGTTCGTGACGGGAGAGAGATTGTTGTTGTCACATCCACCTTTGTCATAGTAGTTGGACCGGAGATAGAGTGGATTAAAATCATCGGGGATGGATCTCCAGGCAACCGGGTTATCTCCTGAACTTTGGTCTTGGGCCTGCGGTTGAGAACAATGGGCCGGATACTGAGACGAGCCTGGAAGAGACAAGAATGACTGTGTGAATTGGTCCTCATCTTCATAAGGGTCTTGAGAGTCTTGAAGAATATTTCCCTGAGAGTCAAGGGGAAGTTCCGCGCTTGTGAGGAAGAAGCATAGTATGATGACACATAATGAGGTTCTCGTTGGTACAATTCATCATATACGTATGCCTTATCTTCACCGGGTATAGGGCCAAGAATAGTACGTCTTTGGAAACAGACTTGTTGTAGTTGGCAAGGATGAGACCGAGTTCTTTCCATTGTCTTGATCCGGTTGAACCCAATCAAGAGATTCACCCATAGTAGGGCATTGGTCTTTAGTTCTACACCATCCGGCTTCGCGCATGATAAGACTCCGCTAAGAAAAACACACACAAGAAAATCTTTTTTGTTTTGATTTTTTAAGGAACCAAAGATTATTTTTTTCGATGACATTAAACAAAGAACCTCTCCCGAGAAATGAAGAGGGGCAAAGAGTGTGAGGAGTCCGACTAGGCGCGAATCTTCATTGTGACCGTATCACGATGTAATGGTAGACAGTAAAGGGGCTAAGGCAATGGAGCTGGTATGGAGAATAGTCATTGTCCGGACATACCATAAAAGTTCATCGGGTATGGCACCTTGAATGAACGGGACGAGAGTGTATGGACGATAGGGCTAAAATGCTTTGGATTTTAGGAATGAGATCAGTTCTATTGAATAGAAGATGGAGCCAAGAGTAGAGGTGCTCATTGGCATATTTTTGGAAATCAGAAGGAGTGGAGGTCGAATTAGGAGGGAGGATAGTGGCTTTAGTGCAATAAGGCATGGTGGTAGGAAGATGGCTTTCCGAGAGGTAAGGATGTAGAGAATCAGTGGGTGAGGAGGAGGAGTCTTTTGAGGTCCGGAAAGGAAGTCTCGCAAGGATGTTTTGGGGACCTTTGAGGTGTTTAACCGTGAATTTATAGCGTGAAAACCAGTCTTTCCACCGAGTAATCTGGGCATCTGGCAAGAATTTTTTTTTGGATCTAACATCTTTGGAAAAGATGTGTTGTCCATTTCTCTTTGTGAAGTGGTAGGGGCTCGATGAAAGCTAAACTTTTCAATTCCACGTTTGACAAAGGATCTCTTTATAGGTAGCATGATAATGTTTCTCTGAGTCCTTGAATTGGCCACTTGCATGCCCACAGTAGTCTCGTACTCCATTAACTTCTTCAAGAAGTATTGCACCCCAATAATCTTCACTAGCATCAGTTTGTAGGATCATGTGTCCTTGATCTGGAATCTTTAGTGGTGGAGGATTTTGAGCAATCCTTTTGAGGGTAATTATAGCATTTGTCCGCACTTGTGACCATGGTGGTGGATTCTTTTTTAACATTTTGTACAGGTGGCTGGTATGATGGGACAATTGAGGGATAAAGTCTCTCAAAAAATTAACAATCCCGAGAAATTGCTGGACAAGATTGATAGTTCCAGGGGAGAAATCTTCTTCTTCTGAGTGATAATCTTCTTCAGATTCAGAAAAGGATGAGTCTGTTGATTCAGCAGAAGAAGGAAGAACATATTGTGTTTCAAAGATCCCGTTCATCCCGTTCTTCAAGATAATCTTCAATATCTCGCCGTATTGTCTGCGAAATCATCAAGGTCTTCTCAAGTTTCGCATTATCTTGACATCACCTTTTGTCTTTTTTGGACAATTTTTTGCAAAATGTCCTGGCTTTCGGCAAACAAAACACCTGGAGCCTTTGGAGAAAGGTTTTCTAGATTTGAAAAATCTAGGTTTCTTTCTGAATCTCGATCGCCTTGATTTTTTGTAAGGTTTCTGGAACGGTTGAGAATAATGACGATAATGAGATTTCTTCTTGGAAGGACAATAACAATCCTTCGGTCTTTGCATTTGATCTTGAGATAAGGCTTCTTGCATGCAGGCTTGAACTTATGAGCTTTCTTCGCATGTCCTTGAAAAATTTATGTTGTTCGCAGAGTTTATCAAGGGCATTGAGAGCAAGCCGGTACAATTCTCCTATAGAGATGTCGGACATATCTCGTTGGAGAGCATTAATACTTCGTTAAGTTCTCGCCCGAAGCTCATCCGGAAGGGAGGCAATAAAAGTATGCCTCGGGTTTACATCATTTCCTCCATTTAACATGTGGTATTTCTCCATCATTCGATGGTAATGAGTCTCGGAGATCCTGTCTTTTTTTAGAGAGCAGCATTTCATCTCAAAGAATTCTTGCTTCTCTCTTTTCCGGATGATATTATGATCTCCAATAAATTCTTTATGAATAACACCGAGGAGAAGAGCAGGGTCTTCCACTTGAACTGCTTGAAGCTTTTGATATGGAGAGAGATTTTGAAACCATGCTCGAGGGTACCGGTGAATCGTGAAACAAACTCCCGCAACGCTTGCCTAAGAGGAATTTGATTTGTCAGATTTGTAAATCTATCCAGACCGAATTCCTCAAGGCGAAATCGCCATTTATCATAAGGAGTGTTGTCAAAAGTGAACCATGGACCATTGGTAGGCTTGTAGTCATGGTTCTGTCCTCGAGGTTGATCTTCAGGGTGTTCAACAAATGATTCATCAAATTCTTCTTCTTCTGCACTTGGTCGGATGGCATTATTCGAACCAGAAGACCACATGTCCAAGAAATTGTTCAGTCTACCAAACTTGAACAGTGTACTCTCCCGGCAACTACCCAGGAGCAATATTCCAGATAGTTAGATAGGATAGATCAAGGTCCCGATGGCATTATTGGTGGCTGTGTCTGAGATCTTCTAGGCCCAATGTCATTTGGATCCTGATACATCCACCCTCACTAGTGTGGTATCGAGCCCGAATTTTACGGATAATCTTTGAGATACTTAGGACAAAGGTGAGTAAGAAACAACTTTCCCGCATTTGAGTGAACCACCTCAATCATCTACCTCTCGAATCTTCTTCTCTTATCACTCCCTTTATTCCTAGAAATTTGTCTCCTTCTATGAAGAGAACTCTTTCCAACAAAATAGAGAACCTTATTGAAGTTACCCATCATCCCGATCGTCCCGTTGGATCTACCGATCTACCACTCCTTAACCCGTACGCTTACTTCCACGAAGTAACTCATTTACCAGCTTCCATCAGATCCATTATTCGAACCGAAGACCACATGTCCAAGAAATTGTTCAAATCTACCAAACTTGAACAGTGTACTCTCCCGGCAACTACCCAGGAGCAATATTCCACCATTGAGATCTCTCCAGACCTCATTGCTAAATGGAGATCTGAAGGCTATACTCATCTCCATTTTGGTGCTGTTCGCCTGGCTCTCACCCTTCATGGAAGAAAAGGACTCCCTGTTACTGCTAAAGTGGCTCTTTTAGATTCCACTTATAAGAACTATTCTCATGCTCTTATTGGTGCACTCCTAACCACTCTTAGCAATGGCAGTGTTATCCTGACTATCCAGCCTGATTATAATGTCAGTCTCTCTGACAGAACTCTTCCAAGGAGATTAAAAGTTCAGATCCAGATCACAGGAGCAGAACAAGACTCTCAAGCCATTATGGCTACACTTCATCATCAGATTATCTATCGTCTGCAGAATCATGCTTATGATCTTGAACTTCCTAATTCAACCACGGATGCCCTTGTTGCAGCTTTCTAATAGAGCGAGATGAAACATCCATTATCTAGATTCCGAGGCGAGATCCCAAAGAATGAACTCGCTCGATTATGCCTATGGAATGGATTAGCAATTATGAAAAGCTTTTCCATGAGAAACAGCCCGAGATGTCCACACCACCACTCCACCAAAGGTTGAAGACCTTGGAAATGGTGTATCAAAAACCACTTTCACTAGACCAAGTACTTCGACCATCAAATCCACATCCTAGTGGAAGAATGTTGTCACTAACACCGCTACACACCCTCCAAAGAGATCCGCCAATTGCTTGGATAAACCAGGATGCCAAGCCTTGCTATGTTTCACATATCAATGGTCACTTTTTATGGGATGTCCCAGGATCGAATGTGTGATCCACGGTGTGAGTGTGATACTCCCGAATGGTGGGAAGATTCGATGATGAACAAGGTTTATATCCTTGTAAATATGCTCACAAGCGAGCATTAAAAAACAAGTCCTCTCCCCGCATCTCCTTGTAGATCCCACAAGAATAAGAAGTTTGATGACAATGATGATTATGGCTCCGCACACCCGCCTCTTCTAGGCGTTCTACACGTCGTTGGCAACCGCCTCCTCCTCCAAAGAAGATCTTCAAGAGACATGTCCCTTGTTGAACTAATGTTAGAAACAGTCACCATGGCCTTGTTAAAAGATACTTTCCGAGATGTTGCTCTCGATTCTCCATCGTAACCTTTTGTTGCGGCCCAATTCAAGCCGCTTCTCCTCAAGCCGTTTCTTGTATTGCTATGCTCAATCCTTATGAAAAGGAATTTCCTCCCCTTGAAAGAAGAGTTGATCAAGCTAACAAAATATTATCCAAACCATATGCTACTCCCAAAGACAGTTGATGCCCAAGGAAATTTCCAAATCCTCACAAGCTGAGGAAGTTTTAAACTGGCAGACTCAAAATGCTGTTTGTCAGAACCATACTTTGCTAAGGATTGATTCCAAGCTTGACTCTCTGACCACCAAGACAGAAGGGATAGCCTTTCAGATAGACCAGATATCTGAAGAGGTTAAAAATCTTTATCTTCATCAAAAACAGCAAGCTACCAAACTGGATGCGTAACTTCGTGCATTTATCGAAAGAGGATACATGGGTTCCCGCTCAAAACGAAAGAGATTGAGCTTCAGTTATTCAAAAGATTTAAAAAGAATTGAATTGGATATAGCCAAAAAGCGAGCCTCGAGGCTATATATGAACCCTATCCTTCATTTTCAACCATTCCAAAGACCCTTGTTTCCCTCATCACCAACACCTACCCGAAGAAGCAGACATAAAGAAAAGTTTAAATTCAATTATCCGCTTTGCTCAATTATCACCACCAAAATTAACCTCACACACCAAACCTCACCTACACCTCGTTTTACTTACCCCGACCAAGACCACCATACTTCACCCCTTTTCACACTCATGAACCAGGATCGGCTCTCAAGGCATTCGGATTAATGAACCCTCCCAAGACAAAAACAAAAATGCAGCAAGTCCTCCTCACCTACCCAACCATCTACCTATTCATCTGCACTTCCGCAACATCCTCCTCACAAACTTCCTCTCACACTACACCATCCACTAATCCTTCTCATATAGGAATCCTACAAAGTCCAAACCAATTTGCTCCTTTTACGGGACTCATCCAGTTCGGAGGAATCACAAATCGAGAAGATTTTTCCCAAATTCATTCGATGCTAGCTCTGGCCGAAATGGTGATATCTCAAGAATTGCTATGGTAGCTTGTCTTTTTTTGATGAAGATAAAGATTTTTAACCTCTTCAGATATCTGGTCTATCTGAAAGTTTTTATGGAAAAGACTGGGAGGAGTACATTTTTTAAACTACTTTAGTAAAAAAAAAAGAAAAAAGAAAAAAAAAGAAAGAAAAAAAAAAAAGGGGATGAACACAATAGTTCATGTGCGCGCGAAGTGCTCTCCGTCGCCTTCCGTCCAGTCGTCGTGTGGGCGTTGCCGTCTTCTTCAGGTATCGTCCTTATCCCCCTATTTTATGTTCTTCAGTTTTCTCCAAACCCTCGTGTCCGGCGCCGAACAATCTCACCTGCTCTCTCGATTTCCTCCTTTACACATTTTCCTTCCAGCTTGCTCTGGTCCCGATCTTGTATTCATCGATCCCATTACCCACCAACCATTTTATCAGCCTTTGTTTTTCTTTTCTTTAAAATCTAGCTAGTCCCTCTGAATTTTCCATGGAAATTTTGTACTCTCCGCTATTTTAGTGTCCCACTTGAGGTCACAATCCCACTTGTGTAGGATCTGAGTTTTATATCGTGCTTATAACAGAATCTATCTATGCTCATTGAGTTAGTTTCTACTGGTTGAAAGAGAAGGCCGGTTCTTGCTTCCTTGGTTGCCGAGGCTGCCAATAGGTTGGGGATTAAAAAAGAGTGCAGTACTTGGAGATTTCTGTCCTAAATGCTTCCACAAACTTTATTTGCTCTAATGTATTACTGAATTTTCTCAGTTTGGAATGTCTCAGTGTGTTGTAATTTAAAGGGATCAGAGCTATTTGATCAGATGTTTTTTGATCATCCATTTTACTTTTCATTTTAGGGCAGGTCAATGCTATATGCAGCATCTGCCCCAAGCTTTTGTGTAACCTGTCCTGGGAAACTGCATTGTCCTCGTTACATAACAAAGCATTCAGTTGCAACAAGGTGCTTAGTTCCTTCTTCAGTTCTGGAAAACAACAATGGAGCTAAAGTAGAATACACTCTTTGGCTCATCGTTGGCTTGGGTAACCCTGGAAATAAATGCCATGGCATTAATCACAATGTAATTATTAGCCAATATGTGATGATGCTACTTGTTCTATTGTACTTGTTGTATGTGTTGGATCTTAGAGTTTTCTTTGTATTCGGTTGGATTTGTAATGATTGACAGAATTTCTCCGGCAGAAGGGGTTTTGATGAACACAATTCAATCAAAAGCCTTGATTGTAATAGGTGCATTGCTTGCTTCTGTTATGTGTATGCGTAGTTTCTTTCTTCTTTTTTACCTCCCAATTTACTGATTGAGGTTTCTTGCTATCAGTACAGATTTAATAGAAGAAGTACCAATTTTGTTGGCTAAGCCTCAAACATACATGAATTTTTGTGGGGAATCGGTTTGTTTTCCATCATATAATGTGTCGTATTTATCATCATATGAAGAATATTTGACCTGTCGCTTTTTAGGTTAATCTGTGACCCTGACACTATCTTCTTTGTCTTGTACTTAAAGGTCGGACCACTTGCTGCATATTATAAAGTACCCATGAGCCATATTTTAGTAGTATGTTTTTCTGTACCTTGCGACAATCAAAATAGTGTTTCATAAAATAGTGACATTTCACAAGTTTGTGGTATTTCCAATAATGGTTTGTGATGAGATGAGCCTTCCAAATGGTGTTTTAAGGCGCCAACCTAAAGGAGGACATGGCCATCTCAATGGGTAATATAAGATTTCCTAGAACATGTCTTACTATGATGGCTCTAATTTGTCAAAACTAAATACCTACTCCGCCCTTGTATAGATCTCAATTTTCATCTCTTTTTATCCCCAAATATAAGTCCTAGTACAAATTTCTAGGTGTAATCAATGCATGTTTCCGAAAATGCCTCTTATACAAAATCTAAATTACCTATCCCAACCTTGATATTTAAACTTCCCATGGCATTCACTTGAGGGTAAGAATGGAAAGAAAAAACCAATTTTTACATATCACAAGTTTTAGTATTTCCTTGGGTTGTGTGGTTTTCAAAATTGGAACTTATATTAAGGGACAAAGGAAGTGTATTTTACAATAATTCTCCATGTGACGAACCCTAACTTACCCATTGAAGCAGGACTTTCTAAATTTATTGACCTGAGGGACAGGTGGTTTTTTAGATGCTCCTTAGCAATCTGATTTTTTTTTTTTTTTAGTAAGAGCTTAATCATTAGCAGCTTCAAACAAATTGCATCGATTAGGGTTCTCATAGTTGATGGAATGCTTCAATATTAAATCAGCATTCATTCAGTGCTCTGATAGAAATTCTACCTCTTCCTTAAACTGGCATGCTGATGCAAATCTTGTCATGATAACGTTAAATGTGCTATTTATAAATTCTTTCAAATAATTACTTGAAGACGTTTTGCTGGTGAAGATTTAGTAAATAGTAGTTTTAGAGAAACAAAAAAGATACTAAAAGGAGGTTTTATTACTTTCTTTACTTTGTAAGGCTCCTAGGAGCTAGGTCCCTACTTAATCAACCAAACTATTCTAACAGTAAGTTATTTTAGATATCAGTGGCAATATATTTCTATACTCACTGTAAACTACCAGAAAATCATACTAGAGAGTTATGTAACTTGTGGTAGATTGTTACAGAGTTAAGAATGTGATAGGCCATTTGGATGGTTCTCGTGCATTTCCTTGACTTTGCATTGGTAAGTTCCTTATGTTCTATTACTGAAAGATGCTGTGTTCATAGCAGTTTATCAGGTTATGACTTGTAGGTATTGGAAATCCCCTGGAAACATGGATATGAAAGCTTATCTTCTACAAAAGTTCAGTTCAGTAGAGCATAAACAGGTGATACCTTCCGGCGACAATAATAAAATTACATTGTGTTTATCTTGGATATAATATTTAGACGGTCAAGATTTTGTGTGGATGGTGTAGGTTTCCAATAATCATTTTCTTAACTTGGCAGTTAAAAGACTTATTCATTTTGCATCCATTTTGGCTTAACAGATGAACGGCCTGGATTAAAGATGAACACCCTTTTTACTCATCCTTGAAATAATCTGAGAACCCTTTGAAAAAAATGTTGACCTTGTCCATCAAACTAAACCCATATCATCTTCCTAAATTCTCTACCGAAGAAATTAAGGTGCTCCTTGCTGCCAAAGAAAGCGACTTGAAAGTTTTGCGCCAATCTTATCTACAAGGTATTATAAGTCTCGCGTCTCGCGTCTCACGTCAATCTAATCTTATCTAGATTGGTTACTTACATTGTGTGTCCACACCTCTTATCGTTTTGTCTAGTCCTGATTAAGAATAAAATTATTTTTTATTATGTCAACGATTTTCAAATAAAAAGTTCTTTGAATCTATTTTTTGTTTCAAATAGCAACGATTAAGTATTTATTTGCCTTCTTATACCCTTAGTTGTTTAATTGTCTACATGTTGAATAATTAATTCTTTCCTATTCAAATGTCAAATTACTTTATTCTATTATGACTTGACCAATTTATTATTATCACATATTCATATTTTATTGTGGGGATATTATTTACTAGAAAAGTATTTTTGCATTCAAATGGTAGAAGTGTACCTGCTCCTCCTGCTGACTCCTAAAGCTCACCTTGGATAAGAAGTCTATAATTGCTACCTCTATCACACAAACTACTGTAAATGTTTAATCTAATACTTTTGTATGATTTATTAGAGTTGTTCCATGTATTCTACAGGCAGGATTCTTGAGTTCTTTTGATATTTTGGGATTTATGTATATGTTATTGAGCAGCAGAGCTCCATATGCTGTATTGTAATAACAGGCTACTTTAGAAATTTCGGAGAGTTCAACTTACAGATAGGATTATGTCTAAATTTCTACAAAAAGCTTTATTTTATTTGTAAGAAATGTTTATACATGTTCTAGAAATGGGAAATGGTGAATGTATATGCAGGATTATAATACTAATTATGGTATTATAAATAGTATGTCAAGTATTTATAATTATATATTAAGGCTTATGAAATATGAGTTTTCTTGTACTGGATAACCTCTTGATTTTCAAGACGTGACAATTCTTATCTGCACCTTGCTTTCTAGGAACAAAACTATATTAATTAGGCGAAATTATAAGAGGCATGATCTGCCTTAGTCTTCTAGAAACAAGCTTCATCAAAATCTTGTAAATAACATTATACCACTCTGGTCTTATTTATAAGTCTATTTTGATAAAAATTTTGGTCCTATTCATAAGTCAAGTTTCATGTAATAAATAAGATTGTGACAATTTTACTTATATCAATTGCACCTATGAAGATAGAGAGAGAATAAACAGTTGAAAAATAACCAATCATAAATGAGAGCAAAGTTAAAAATTTACCCCATAATCATTGTGTCAACTAACTTTTATTGGTATGTGAGATTTGGTCAAAGTGAACTTATAAATAGGACTAGAGTGGTACAAACTAATTAGGCGAAAATCTCAAACATTCTCAGGATGGTCTACTTTCAGAATTAAGATAATATTCGTGCAATTCACTAGTTTATTATATGATGGAGAGATAAAGAACTTACATACCCTATCAATAATTGAATTCTCTACCACCTCCTATTGAGATTGGAAGAATAGCAAAGAGATTAAGACCAATATTTTCCCTCCATTTTCCTCCCCCCTTCCCTCACCTCCCCTTCCCCCAACCAAACATACCCTAAGACCATCCGACCTAGAACCTTCAAAGGACCCATAGCAAAAAGAGCTTGTTTAATCTCGAATGCTGCTACATCTCTTCCAATTCCAGCTAGCATATCAACACTAATTTCAGGCTAAGTTTTACCAAAATTAACCTCAAACGGCCATGATCCCTCCTCTGTATAGAGATTTTTGAAGAAACTCATACCCAACTGCAGAATTTCCAGTCTTTCATTCTATTCCCCATAGCTTCTGCATTATTACAACAACGACGACTATTAGTCATTGAATGAAAGAATAAAGTATTCTTGTCACCATCATTATACCAACCACAGGGAGAGCATTGAAGCCACATTAATTCTTCTTGCAGTAATGTTTTTTTCCAATTCAATCCGATCCATACTTGAATCCGCTCCCTCTCCAAACGGCTAGAAATAAAACTAGCAGACACCTTCCTGTTTATCCCTTCCAAATGTCTTAAGAGATGATTCTTTCTTCTATTAACATCTCCTAAAACATCTCTATTCCATGCGTGTATGTACTCGCCCAACAAAGGAGGATACATTCTCTTCCCAAGTTCTCGAACTAAACCATGAATTTCTCACTACATCGTTAAACCCAACGTGAGTCACTCATCGATCATTAAAACGGAACTCCATTTCCCTTCTTGCCACAGTCTTTACATCGTCTAATCTTAGCAACAACGGCGTATGATCTGACTTCATAAATGGAAGGTGCGTAACGGAAGCTCTTGGGAACTCTTCATACCTACCAGCGTTAACAACAATTCGATCTATTCTACTGTGACTTCTACCTGTATTTGGAGTAAATTTTGGTCCATAAAAGCCCAAGTCAATGAGATTATTATCAGTGAACCACCGTCAGAATAAGCTCTCCGCTTGAGTACTTCTTGTCATAGAGATTCTTTCCTCGACTCTCAAGATGGCGTTAAAGTCCCCACCCACACACCAACGATTTATCCTGGAATTAGCTATAACATTCTCCTGGATAATGGTGACAAAAAAAGTGACTTATTTGTAATATGATTTTTATAAAAGTAAGATAAGATAAAAGTCGATTGGAAATTTGATTTGTGTTTGATATGATAGTGGGACAAGTGGCTTTTTTCCAAATAGACTTTTGTTTGAAAAATCAGTTGAGATAAAAATGACCAAAATGTTATGAATTTTATTTAATACTATACACACGCACACAGAAAAGCACAAGAAGTAAAGCAGTAAAGCAAGTACAAAAAATCATTGAAAAGTCTTCCCTACTAATTGGTAATGATTTTATCCTTATATAAGTAGACTTTTCTACTACTTGTGCTTCATTCTAATATTTTAGGTTGTATACTCAATTAATTTCTTTATATCACTTGATTATGACTAGTGTTGGCTTAATGAATTTGATTAATCAATTCATTGTTTTCTAACTATGAAATTGTTCATCTTTCAAACGCATTAGTGATTTGGGCTTGGAATCTTGTACTCAATTGCTTTTGTTCAAGAGGACAAAGGTCTAAGTATGGGGAATTGATTGAATCATACTTTTATAGGAGTTTTCATAATTAAATTGGGATTCTTAATGCATTTTCTAGGATATTATTACATAATTAAGCACTAATTTGAGTTAAGGATATTGGTATTCACTACTACAAAAAGGTGCTTTCTAGGCTGCCATATTTAGACTAGATTATAGAGGATTAAGTCTAAAAAGTATGATCGGTGATAGTTTTGTAAATATAAATAACTTTTTAGGCCAATTCCTTTAATATGAGGTTTAAAATATATTATTTAGACCTATTTGCCAAACAACCGTTCTAAAAAGTTCAAAAATAAAAAATAAAAATAAAATGTCGATTACTTTTTAAACCTATTGTTACTAACAACATGTCTAAAAGATAATAAAAAATAAAATATATACTTTTAAGGCCGGTTGTTAAGAATTATCGGTCTAAAATGTGAACTTTTAAAACCCGTTGTTAAGAATATCCGGTCTAAAAGATAAGGAAATAGAAAAATAAAAAATTTATTACTTTTAAGATTGGTTGTTAGAATAACCAGTTTAAAAAGTTAACTTTTAAGACCTCATTTTGATTATAATCGGTCTAAAAGATTTTCATTAGAACCCTCTTCGTAGTGTCGAAAATTGAAAATTCAGAAGTGAAGTAGTAGATATGAGAATTTAGAAGCGAAGCAGTAGATTTGAGAATTCAAAAGCAAAAGCACATTCACAAAGGTTGAATATTGAATTAAGTGCAATTAGAGTAAAATGATCATAATTTGTTAGGGCTCAAAATCCTTCAAAGAAAGGTTTTCTCTCAAATGCACTTCACAAAGATTAACTGAAAAACAACCTAATCAAAACCAATGGCGGAACATAAATTTTAATGATGGGGGCGAAATTAAAAAATACTATATCATAAATAAAAGTACTTGAAATACAATACAAACCTAATATACCAAAAATTAAAAGAAATTTATTATAGAAATTAAGATTACCTCACTTGACTCTTACTTTACGTGTTTTTATATTGTTCAATTTATCTATAATTGAATTTGTGCTAAAGTTCAAAACAATTTTTTTTCAATACATGTAATTGAAGAATCATCAAAAAATTAGTCTTCCATTCTATTTCGAAGTCTATTCTTGATTGTCTTTATAGCAGAGAAAGATCTTTTAGTCATTGCTGTAGAAATTGGAAGAGTGAGTATAAGTCTAACCACTCTATCAATAAGAGGGTAAATGATGGACTTTCCAGTTCTTGCTAGCCCTTGAAATAATTCAGATGTAGTTGATAAATTAATCAAATCTGGATGTTTAAGAATGTTATGCTCAAAATGTTGTAACTACATTTTCAAATGTAATTTTTCTTGTTTTGTGAAATCTCTAGAATAAAATTTATCAACAAGTTTACAAATATCATCACTATTAAATGACTTGTACTTATTTCTTGGATCTAAAGTCATGCTCAAAGTAAGTAATTAAACAGTATTATCATTGAACTGCTATTTAATTCTTGCAATTCTAGGAAACTTTGAAGAAGAAGTCTCAATATTTGACTATTCAACATTAGGAGTAGATGAGGGTAAAGACTCACTATTCTTTCTTTTAAAATAAGTATCAATTGTAGTACTATTCCCCAATAATAATCACGTACTAAGAGCATAAATTATTTCATGACTAATATGATTATTAATATCAAAACAAATAAAAAAATATGCAGTTAATTTCTATATCATGGCAACTATTAGATAAAGAAGAAAAAAAAGGGAATATTAATTGATGATCCGAACCAGATCAGAATATTAGTCATTTATACACACATATATTAATTACCAAAATGAAACACAGCCTAATTACCAAAATGAAGTGATAATTTTTGTAACATATAGTATACATATATCATTCAAGAGCCTTATGGAACCATCACTAACAATAGCATACCCTAGCCCCCATGTGTGTCCGCCCTTATCAAAACGCATCAAGTTAACTAATCCAAATGCTAACTTTAAGAACAATAACCAATAAATTCATTAAAAGTTAACTAAGAGCATAAGATATTCCCATAAGTATTTAGACAAATTTTTAGGCCAATTCCTAGAAGTTATAGATCAAAGTAGCGAAATTTTGACAAAATTTACGGTTAGGTATTTTCGAAAGTCAGTTACAAAAAGGCCAATATCTTGTGTTGAAGATGAAGTTCTAAAATTATTAAAATTTTCATGGTTAAAGTAGACATATAGAGATTTCCAAATATACCTATAGTGTATCAATTGGAGTTTTGTGCAAGGAGATAAAAATTGTAGAAAATAGGCTACGAAATTCTGGAAATTTTCTGGGCAAGATATGAACACGTGAAAACTGGGAATTTTTCTTAAGTTCTGGGAAAACCTTAGTATTTTTTCTCAAAAATAGACATCCTAATGAGTCCGGGGAATTTTACGGATCCTCGTTTCGATTTTTCTAGAATTAGTTGTGATTTTTCAAATTTAGACGAAAAACTGCTCAAAATGCTGTATTAGCGTTTTTTTCCCAAAAAATAAGGAAAATAAGTTGAAAAACAATGCCACCAAGAGTAAAATGGTCATTAGTGACTAAGATATCTACTAGGATATTATTTGTGAATTAATAAACGCGATATTACCATTATAGGATATATGTGATCACATTCCGACCGACGAACGTGCCGATATCACCAACGAAGGTACGGACGCGTCTTTGTAACACTAACTCGATCTTTCTTGTATGCTTATATATGATAGATACTTTCATAAAAGACATGGACGAGACTCTGTCTTGGGTCATGCACCGTGACTAAGTTATGGGGCTTAGATCACTACTTATACATTCAGCTTTATACACGGGTTATGGTTTTGATAATACCGTTACAGTTTTCCTAGCGCTGAGGACACGAATGTACATCGTGGTACTGGTGAATAGTGCAAACTAGAGATAACGGACATATGCAGTGGCTGTGTACCGTTATCTAGACAAATCTGTTATGGGCTTTTATGTTGTTTATTGCTGTAATGTCATAAATATCTGTCATACATATCTTGTTTACATAAGCATGAGGTTAACCGTTATCTGAGATTCAATGGTCATTGAATCTCAGCTCTTACCATAGTTTCGGTCCAGGGAACCAAGGACCGAAGACGGGGTAAGCGAGTAAACAAAGACGCGTAAAGACCCAACGAAGATCCTATTTTTAGACTTGTCTTGTTATGACATTACTCAGATAAATGTACTGTACATTATGAACAGACGGATACACCACAGTTAATGATATATCAAACTCACTCTTTTACTTGCTCCGATGCTCTACTCTGATAAAAAAAAAAAAAAAAAAAAAAAAAAATTTTCCGCTTTGAAAATTGGGGTGTTACAGAGACAGAGTCTCGTCCATGTCTTTATGAAAGTATCTATCACATATAAACATACAATAAGCATCAGAGTTAGTGTTACAGTATGCGTCCGTACCTTAGTCCGTTCGGATAGCGGTACGTTTGCTTGGTCGGTATGTCTCCCGATTTTCCCGGATATCCTATAATAGTATTATCACATTATTACCTCGTAGATAATATCTTAGGAGATATTCTAGCCACTACCGGCCTTTTTACCCCTGGTGGATTTGTTACTCCAATTATATCGCTTTATTTTTCAAAAACGCTGATACAGCATTTCGGGGCAGAATTTTCACTAACTTTGAAAATTCATAACTAATTCTACAAAAATCGAATTGAGGATCCGTAAAATTCCTCAGACTCCTTAGGATGTCTATTTTTGAGAAAAAAATATTAACCTTCACCCAGAATTTAAGAACAATTCTCAGTTTTCATGTTTTCACACGCTGCCCAGAAATTTTCCCAGAAAACATAGCCTTTCTTCAAGAATTTTTACCTCTTTGTAAAAAATTCAAAATGATATACTATAGGTACCTTTTGAAAGCTTTATATGCCTAATTTAACCATGAAAATTTTCAGAATTAATTAACTTCATCTTCAACATAAAATTATGGCTTCTTTGTGGCTGGTTTTAAGAAACTTTTACCGAAGAACTTCACCAGAACTTCGTTACTTTGATGTTTGTCTTCCAAAAATTTTGCTCTATCAATTTCCTCATCATTTTTTCGAAACAGGGCCATTTCTAATCATAAAAACATGAAATTAAAATTACTCTAGCATATTTAAGATCAAAACAAAATCTATCTATGAATTCAAAAACTCAAACTTGAAGAACTTACTTGCAAATGCTCCAACTCCTTCAAGATACTCCTCCTTCTCTCTCACTTCACTCTATATTCAGATTTGTAGTTGTTTTTGGTGTGAGAATATGAAGAACCCAAAGGCTCTATTTATAGAAAAATACTATGGCACTTTGGTAAATATTTCAAACCTAACTCTTCTTGATTTTGAGCCGTTGGATCTAGGTTAATTTATGAAGATTAATCCTCACCCTTAAACCCATGCAAACCCTCCCCTCCTCTCTCCTTTCTATCCTCTTCCATTTCTCATTAAAGCTCCAATCCTTAAGTACATCTCTCTCTCTCTCCAATTTGTCCCCTCATCAATGTTGAATTAGCATGTGTTCTAAAGTTTAATATAAACAATACACTACCCCTTTCTCAAGCCAACAACGTCCCCCTCCCCTTTGATTCTCCAATTTTGTGTTCAAGTGTCTAGTTATCCTAAGTGTGTTTGTAACTAGAAGAAAATGGTAGTTGGTTACCAACTAAACAAAGATGTATTTAGGGGTTAGATTGAAGTTTATTCAAGCCTCTTCATTAGCCTTTTGATTTTGAAATCCCCATGGCTCAATTAGAAATCTCTACTTGCCTTTTTATCATTTTAGAGTTAATTGTGTAAGTTGGGTAAAACTTATGATGATACTTGATCCCAAGCTTAACATATGTTCTTGATCAAGATCAATCCTCATTTTTAATTAAAATCTTTCAATGATTCAATTAATCTACTAGGGATTTAATTCACACACACACACACACATCCAAAACATAACATATGTTCTTGATCAAAATCAATCCTCATTTTTAATTAAAATCGTTCATTGATTCAATTAATCTACTAGGGAGTTAATTCACACACACACACACACACACACACACACACACACACACACACACACACACACACACACACACACACACACACACACACACACACACACACACACACACACACACACACACACACACACACACACACACACACACACACACACACACACACGTCCCCCCCCCCTTCACTCTCCCCCTTCACTCTCTCTCATCATCCTCTTCATTAAGACCTTATCACAAGGACATGACCCTCTTCCATGCATTAATGGGCATTTAACCATCTTATCCCATGTGCATTGACTTTTTCCCAACTTGTTGTCCAAGTTGTTAAATATCTAGATCTTTTGTGACTTTTCTTCTTGGCCAAGACTTGCTTGAACCGTGGCTTGCTCTCCCCCTTGGCTTTGATTTGTGTTTTATATTATGCCACATAAACAATAATTCTATCTTCCTATTGGCTTCTCAAATTATCACAGGGATTAAGTGTAATTAATTAAGGAATTAATTAGGGCCCTTGGATTTGGCTTTTTAGAATTTAATCTTGGCCTTCTTTTTGCTAATCTCTCATTGGTCTAATTAATTTCATGAGGATTAAGACTATATCTTTGATTTATCATTGGCCAATTTAATTACACAAGGATTAAGATTTATTGTTGGTTTAATTACAACCATTGGATCTCATGGTGTTTGCTTAGATTAGATCTTCTCCCTTGATTGCCTTTGATATTAATTAATTACTTAATTAACTAATCATGAAAGTTAGTGTTTAATTTAGGAAACCATTATTTTACTCTTAATTTGTCATTTGATTAATTATGAAGATTTACATGATTATTTAATTTAGTGAAAACTTAATTGCCCATTAATTTTCGTTAATTTCTTTTAATTGTTTAAGTATTCCCATAACATTTTCTTGCTTATTTTAATTTTATAGGAACCATGATTTAATATGATAATTATATTGTTTTTATGATCCTTAGATGTAGCCTAAAAATTAGCTTTTGGTTTAATTTAATTCCAAGAGAAAATTGCCTAAAATATAGCTAACAAATTACAAACCTTTGAGACCACATATTCACCTTTATTTAATATTTATTATTTTATCAAACTATAACATTTATGGTAATTAGGGATTTTCCTTCAAAAAGAGCTGGATGAATATTGGCCCTTCGATTATTACTGCTATTCAGGAATTCTTTCATATAAGCCACATACTGAATTAGCCAAAAAATAAAAGGATTCTAAATCCATTGCTTGCTGTAAAAGAGATCTACGATACATAATACTTATTCGGTCCTAAATGTAATATTTAGTTTGGGAGTGGATTATGGCCTTAAATATAACATCTTTTTTCATTTTATCTCTCATACTTCTTATTTTTTTGAAACTAATATGTCTAACTTATAAATTAATATATAATATAATGTTACACTTAAGTATTTTAAATCACATATGCTATAATTAAGCATTTCCTCTAGTCTCTAGTCCTTAATATAAAACATATTTGACGAGTTAAGCTTGGTTCTAAATATAAAACAAAGTTTTCATATTTTTTTAATCTTTTCCTAATTTACTGTTATTGATACATCCTAAACAATAATCAATTAGGAAAGGGAAGGATTTAGGAAGGTGATTAAGATGTTTTTGAAAATGCATGTTATATTAACTAACTTAACAAACTTCCTTAATCTAATCAAATCAGGTAAATATGTTTTATATTAAAACCAAATGAGAAATTTATTTAGTTTTCTTAATCTACTCAATTTGATAAATAGGTCTTATATTAAGAATAGAGTATCTTAACGAGTTTGGAATTGATAAAACTTTAGTGAAAATGTATCCCCCCGATGCATTACATCTTAGAGAGATCTATAATGCATAATATTTTCGGGATATATCTGGCTTGAGGTTTAATTCCATCCAACATTCAAAGTATAGGGCCCCCTCTTCCTTATTAATTAAGCCAATTTATAAGTTTCATAAGTAGGCTAACCAATTAAAATGCGAAACGCTTGAAGACTCGTGAGAAGTTAAAATTTGGTATCAAAGTCAATTATCTGATCATTTTAAAAATCTATATATGATAAAGGGGGACTGATTTGAGTTTGTGTTTCCGATCACCATTATTCATAAGGAGATTTTTCATAAGTTTTATCCATTTGATGATTGTGACTTTTAGGGCTCCCATTTAGTAACGTGCTTGGTGGGGAATATAAAGTCTTAGGTCAATTTTGAAGGGACAACGAGATATAAACAACGTTTGGAGACATTCGATATTTTTATAATACAAAAAGTATCCAAGATGGTGATATTTATGTGATTAAATCAAATTTAGAGAATGTTATTGAAAATATCATGAAAAATAGAAAACAATAATCTAATATATCCAACTTGTATGCAAATTAATTTTTCAGTTGATTTTATTTTTCCTTGTCGTGACTCGTGAGAGATCTCCTTTTTGAAATTTGGTGTTGTGTTTGCTCACCTGGACTTAATTTGCAATTGCAGAAGTATAAAATGACGTTTGTGCATTCCTAGATGCGCAAAACTCGCAGCTTTGATAACTCTGATATATATGCTAAACATGGGAAAACCTCCTTCCTCTGTTTTTCTCTTCTTGCTTCCTTATTGCTTCATGGCCTCAGCTTTAATTGAGAGAAACATCACTACCGACGTATCTGCACTTCTTTCCCTTAGATCCTCAATCACTTTGGATCCATACAATTCCTTAGTTGATTGGTCTGCCTCTTCTTCTCCATGCAACTGGGTTGGTGTCACCTGCAATACACGCCATGGAAGGATTTATTCCTTGAATCTTGGTAGCATGGATCTTAAGGGCACCATATCACCACAACTAGGAAATCTCTCTTTCCTTGTTGAACTTGATCTTAGTAACAACAATTTCTATGGTCAAATACCAGAAGAGTTAGTTCAGTTGCGCCGATTGAGACTATTCAACTTGAGCTACAATAACTTTGATGGACAAGTTCCAAGATGGATAGGAGCTTTATCTATGCTTGAGGAGTTGAGTTTTGCAGATAACAATCTTGATGGGTCTACTCCATTATCTCTGTTCAATCTGTCAAGGTTGGAAATCTTGGATTGGAGATATAATTTAATTGGAGGAAATATTCCACTTGAGGTGGGATGACTCAAGCACTTAAAGATTTTACGATTTGCCGGTAACAAGCTTTCAGGAATCATTCCCCAAACAGTTTCAAACTTATCTTCACTTGAGTTTTTGGGTCTTTCTAGAAATAGTTTGTCAGGTATGTTTTGGATTATTTTTAAACTAGCATACTTGGTTAGCAAGATATTATTGTGAAGAAATCCAGGTTAGTCTGGACTGTTTTTAGGTATTTTTGTGCATTAATTCTTAAATTTTTTTCCAAATTATTTATTCTATGGCTATTAGACCAATCAATTTGAAAGGGTTATTGCTTTTAAAAATCCAAAAAAAAAAAGGTGTAGTTATGCTTTATTATTTAGAATAGATTTGGGTTATTTTTCAACAAAAAAAATTGTTATTGATATTACTCTCTTTTTTAATTTACACCTAATATTTGAAGGAGGCATCTCAGGTGAGATTGGGGATCTTTCACAGTTAAAGATTCCGTCTCTTGGAAACAATCAACTCACTGGTTCAATACCATCTTCACTATTTAATAATTCAATGCTACAAGAGATTGCTGTTGAAGTCAATAATTTATCTGCAAGTCTCCCACCAAATGTGTGTTCTGGGCTTCCAAAACTTGAATCATTTTTTGTGAATGGTAATGAGTTGTCAGGGGAAATGCCCTCCATTTGGCATCAATGCAAAGAATTAGCAGAGTTACAATTAGGAGATAACAAATTCCAAAAAGGAAACATACCAAGTGACATTGGAAATTTGACCAACCTCCGATCCTTATATCTTGCCAGCAGCAACTTGCAAGGTAAGACTCTAAGACTTTTAATTATTCGATCATCTTAAATTGTGTTTCCAGTTAGTCACTGCGCTACAAATTTGGACAATGATACTTTTGCTAAATTACTTTAAAGACATGGAACACAATGCTTTCTTTTAATCCCAAAGTTAATATGCTTTCTTTTATATATATAATTTTCGCTCATATGTTAAAATTAGGGAAAATTAGGGAAAAGGACCAAGGACAAGAAATATTTATTAACAAGAACCTTAAAATTTAAAATATAAATATTCAATTACGAAATTAATCCTAACTAAACTCCCTACATTTTCTCTAACCCTATTTCAATTATTTCATGATTAGTTGTCAATTGATATTCCCTTAAATTGCATTCTTAAATTGAATTGCAGTTTATTAAGGAATTTATTGTTTAAGAATTCTAAATTTTAGTTTTTTTTTTCATTTTTATAACATTCTTTTTAGGTGCATCCTATTTGTTAAAGCTTTTTTCTATAAAAATATTATAATTTTTTAATTTTTTTAAGTTTTTAAAAATAATCAAAATATAGAAATTAAAGAGGTATATTTCTAATTATTTATATATTTTAGAGGCTATTTTATTTGGGTAACTCTTAAAATAATTTGATGTGTACGAAAGATCATAATATCATAAAATATTGAGTAGCGTGTGTATATATATATATATATATATATCAAGTTATACACAAAGATATCATCAAATTTGATAACTAACTGTTAAACTGTATGAAAGGTTAATTTTGTTATTAACAATTTATATTTTAATTTTTCGTCCTTGAAAATAATTATAAATTTTTAGATCCTTATTAATAAATATTTTATTTCTTTGGTCCTTTTCCCTAATTCTCCCTTAAAATTAAAAGTGAAATATCCTCCAAAAAAAATTAAAACTGAAATAAAATATCGAATTGTTAAAAAACTGGGGGCTCGAAGAAAAATAAATTAATCAACAATAGTTACTTCATCAATTTTTACTATTCCTTCGTCTTTATTATAAGGCACTAATGATTTGCCCTACTTTATCCTTAATATTAATTGAGGTTCAAAGTTGGAAATTAAAAAATAAATCACATCTTTTAAAGAGTGGCAAAGTTGGAAAAACTTATCAATTTAGGACAATTTTAATGTCTTAATTGTAATTACTTAGTTTGCGAGAATTAGTTAGTGCCTTATAATAAGAAAGAGAAGGACTAAGGGCCCATTTGGATGGGCTTTTTTTTTAAAAAGAAAAAAAAAAAAAAAAAGCATTTTTTTAGTGCAAAAAAAATTCTTTTTTAATTAATTTACGTGTTTAGATGATATTTTTTTTTTTTTTAAAAAGTAAAAGTTACAACAAAAAAAAAACATGAAAAATAATGTGTGTCTATAATGTATAAAAAAAAGTAGAAAACTCCTTTTTTTAAAAGCCATAATTAACAATTTGGAGCTTAAAAATTTTTATTAAGTACTTAAAAAAAACATAATTTTTTTAAAAGCCCATCCAAATGGGCTCTAACTCAATTGATTATAAGGATGATAAGGATTAGATAGATGGGTGTGTTGCCATTTTGATTTAGAATTTTAAAAATATATAATAATAACTGAAATAGATGGGTGTGTTGCCCCGTATTTTACCAACAATATATATATATATATATATATAATTATCATCAAGCCATCCAAACCAAACTTGTGTACAATTTTTTTTAAGGATGTATTATGAGAAAAATATGACAAAAATTGCTCAAAATTATTTTAAAAAAAAAACAGTAGAATTGAGGTGTATATGGTATTAATGTATTGCAGACATTACTTACTTTATAGAATATATAAATGCATTATTAAAATATTATTGTGTTTAATTATTATTGAGAAAGTATCAATAAGGGTATTTTAGGAATAAATTGACAAAAATTAGAATATTGTCCTATAATTAGAACCAAAATAAATCTCTAGATGTGGTCTTATAATTAGGATTGGAGGGAGTATTTACTAATGTTATAAATTGATCAATAAGGCTTAGCTTCATAGAGCTTTCTTGTTTTATTTTATTATTATGCTCCCTCTAATCCTTAATATAAAATATATTTACCTAATTTGATTAAATTAAGGAATGAATTAAGTTAGTTAATATGAAATTTACTTTCTAAAACACCCTAGTTATCTTCTTTAACTCCTTTCTTTCATCTCCTCCTTGATTATTTTTGAGGGAGCATCAATAAAGGTAAATTAGGAAAATATTGATAAATATGAAAGCTATGTCTTATATTTAAAACCAAGATTTACTCTATAAATATGTCTTGCATTAAAAAAGAGGAGCATCATTTTTATTCCAGTTATGTGCACTTTTTAACTAATGACTTTCAATTCTTTGATATAAGTCATATCTTGTTGACTTTTAAATTGAAACATGGGAAATTCCATCATCTCTGTTCAATATTTCTACTTTAAGAACTATAGATTTGCAGAAGAATGATTTGAATGGTAGTCTTCCAATATCAATTGGAAATGGGACACTGCTAGAAAACTTGCAGCTTATATCCAACTCCTTAACTGGTATGATCAATCCATCCATCCCTTGATTTTATGCTCTAACAATTTTTCATTTATTATATGTTATTTCTTGCAAAAAGCTTAACTGAAATTACTTTAAGAGTAAAAATTCTAGTGTATATATACTTTGGTATGTTTAGCGCAGTCCATATTTCTTAACCAATCATGACTTTGAATTTCTTAGTTAGGAAAAATTAAATTGTTCTATTCACCAGGGCCTTTTGCGAAAATCCATTTATTATTTATACTATATTATTTTCCTAATGTGTAGCTGAAAGTATTTTCATTTCTTAATTATAGAAACTAAAACTTCAGCCTTTCATTGCCTATGATAAATTCATTGATCTTAAAGTCAGAACCTTGTAAATATTAAATGACTTTGATGGAAAAGATAAATAATTTGGTTTTATTAATAGGTAAAATTAATTCCACTATCGCTCTTCAGCATTTCTTCTTTAAAAGAAATTTTAATGTCCAATTCGTCATTGATATTGGAAGAATTCCTTTTATTGATTTCTAACAAAAACTTAATATTTTTCTATTAATTTTAAGTCTCTAATTAAAAAATATTCCATGTATTATTTGTGTGAATTCGGGAAATGATATTCCTAGTCTTACTGCCAATTGATTAACAAATATTTTGTATGTATTCATAGGTGGAATTCCTTCATATATTTGGAACATGCCTTCTTTGGTATATGTTAACTTTGGCAGAAATCAATTAAAGGGAAATTTGCCAAAAGAAATGTGCCATCAACTACCTTTACTTGAAGACTTTGATGTTGGTAGTAATCAATTAGAGGGAAGCATTCCACAATCAATAAGTAACTGCACATCTTTAAAAAATTATATTTGGATGGTAACTCATTTACAGGTATGTCTAAATGAGATTTTGTTTTTATATGATTTCATTCCTATCTATCTCTATTGTAGAATACATTCTTTATCAGCTTACTTCCTTTTTTCAATTTTTTTAGTTTTCAAATTCATTGATTTCAAATTAAATATTTATTCGATAATTACAATATAAATTTTTTTAACTTTTTTGAAATAATATACTAGTCATTTCACCTTAAGTGTAATTCATTATTTTTTATTAATATTTCTTATTTCAAAAATTTTAAATACTTAAAAATTTGTATATTTCACTCTTTTGGATTGAAATGGTATTACTTGAAAAAAAAATTTATAGGAATTTAACGTAAGATTTAGAATTATTCTTAATACCATAGTTAATAATATTTTACTACTTTCAGTCCTAATTATAGAAACACTTTTATAGTTTTTGTATAATAGTGTAAGTTTAATATTAAAATACACACACGTGTAACAACTCTATCATTTTATTTAAATTGAAATCGCGTGATATTGTTTTAAAAAATCCTCATCATAAAAATTTAAAAAGTCGTGTAACATGTGGATTCATAATATATGATATGGAACTTTTTTAGCTGTGTTGAGCAAAGTAAGCATAATAATCTCATAATTTAATTGTATAAAAAAGCAATTCCTGGAGAGATAAATTATCAAAATAGTAGTTTAATGCTTTATGGGACACATGAATGATTTGCAATGCACACAAAAATTATATACTTAAACTTACAGACTCACCTGAAATTGCTAAAGGTATGAAATTTGGTGGTTAGAAGAAATTTGCATGCTCTCTTTCTAATATTTATGCATGGATTAATAGATATATAACACAAATATTGTAGTTTTTGGTATTATAGTATATTATGTATTTATGCAAAATATATGCAGATACTATGACCTATTTTGTTTTTCTTCTTATAAGGCTCTTCAGTCTTTTTACAGGCTGATCAATCATAACTTATTTTTGATCTTTCATTTTTTATAATCATTTTCTCTAGTAGCATAAATTAAAATGAGATTTTGTTTCTCGCCATTTTATTCATTCATACAATTCCAAAATAACAAAGATAAGCCTGAGTGATGATGGGACCACATGATGTTTTAAACAAAATTTTTTGAGTACTCTGTACCAATCATTTATTCTTTGTTCAATAAAAAAAAAAAAAAAAAAAATCACATGCATGTTCTATTGATCTCCTATTTAACTAAACTCTTCCTTTCTCTGCCATCCTTTTCCTGTTTGATTAATTTTCTTTTCAAAATTTTTGTCAATTTTTGCTTTTCTATTTCTCAAATTTATCAGTTTCTTATTAAATAGTTACTCAACAATCACAACATAAAAAACATTAATTTTCAAATAAATCTTCTATTACCATGAAATTTTAATGGGTAATTTATGATTTCCCTAGTTTGTTTACTTTGAAATTTTAGAAAGACTTAAAAAATAAATATAAATATTTTTATATATATTCTTTCTCGAGCTAGATAAAAAGTCATGATTTCCATCGGTTTCTTCTGTCCACCTTTTGTATCCATAGGCATAGGCAAACTTGTTAAACTCGTATACATGTATATTATCCCCCAAACACTTGTTTAGATTTCATTTTACGAGTCCATTTAGCTTTTTGTGTTTCCAGGTTTTATACCTAAAGAGATGGGCAATCTTGTCAAACTCGAAAGTTTAGATTTGGCACAAACTACTTGAGTGGACATATTCCTTCCAATATATTCAACATTTCAGCATTGACATTCTTGAGCTTTGCTGGCAATGACCTCTCTGGCATTCTCCCATCATATTTAGGAATTGGCCTTCCAAATTTGGAGATATTATTGCTGAACGTAAATGGGATAACTGGAAAAATTCCAAACACAATATCAAATGCATCTAAGCTCACCTCATTAGATCTGTCATGGAATAAATTGAGTGGATCTATACCCAATGTAGTACGAAATTTAACAAGCTTGATGGATTTAAATCTGGAGGAGAATCATTTGACTGGGCTAATTCCAGATACAACTAACAAATTACATAGTCTTCAACGCTTAAGTCTCAGCAACAACAAATTGCGAGGGTCCATTATAAATGAACTTTGCCAACTCAAAGGTCTGAGTGAGCTATATCTTGCCAACAACATGTTTTCAGGAGTAGTTCCAGAATGTCTCGGGAATACTTCTTTGAGAAAGCTGGATTTTAGCTCTAACAAATTGGTTTCTCATTTACCCTCTTCTATTTGGAGTCTCGAAGATATCTTGGTTTTAGACTTGTCCGATAATGCATTGAGTGGAATAATTTCACCAGAGGTGTCAAAATTGAGAGCAATTATACAATTGAACTTGTCAAGAAATCAAATTTCAGGAAGCATCCCTACAACTATGGGTGGCTTGCAAACTTTGCAAACCCTGTCATTGGCTCAAAACAAATTAGATGGGCCTATTCCTGAATCGCTCAGCGGCATGCGAAGCCTGGAGTCCTTAGATCTTTCTCATAATTATTTGTCTGGCATGATTCCAAAGTCCTTAGAGTCGTTACGGTATCTTAAATACATCAATCTTTCTTACAATTTATTGCATGGAGAAATTCCAAATGATGGCCCTTTTCAAAATTTTACTGCTCAATCTTTTATGATGAATAAAGATCTTTGTGGGAAATCCCAACTACAAATCCAACCATGTTGGAAAGGAAACAAGCACATATCAAATAAAGTGATGCTGATAATAAAATGCTCATTGCCTATCATAGTTGCCATTTTGATTGTTTCAGGCATTGTCTTTCTAAAGAATAAGAGAGATTATGATAATAAATCAACAAATAGGGATTTAATAAATTTGGATACACCAGCCAGAATATCCTACTATGAGCTTTTACGGGGAACAAATGGATTTGATGAGAGTAATCTTGTTGGTACTAGAAGTTTTGGATCAGTTTACAAAGCAGTTTTTTCAAATGAAAAGATATTTGCTGTCAAAGTGTTTGACTTAGACATGGAAGAAGCATCAAGAAGTTTTAATGTTGAATGTTCTGCCATGTTCCATTTACGCCATCGTAATCTCGTTAAGATCATTAGTAGTTGCTCAAATGATCATTTCAAATCTCTAATAATGGAATTCATGGAAAATGGGAGTCTTGAGAGGTGGTTGTACTCTCATAACTATTATTTGAATGTCTTGCAAAGGTTGAACATAATGATTGATGTGGCCACGCTTTGGAGTATCTTCATCATGGTTCTTCTACACTAGTTGTTCATTGTGATGTGAAACCAAGCAATGTTTTGTTGGACGAAGATATGGTGGCTCATCTTAGTGATTTTGGTATTGCCAAATTGTTTGGTGAAAAGCAACTAGAAATTTATACCAAAACTTTGGCTACAATTGGCTATATGGCACCAGGTAAAGGTTTAATAACAATATTTTCAATTTATTTCTATATTCATTATCTAGCAAATATTTGACTTCTTCATGTGTAAATATTTGAATTGATGATACAAAAGAAAATTTTAACCATAAACCTTACATTAATGACATAATGACTTCTATATTAATGATTCAATATGGCATGTAGAGTTTGGATCGAAAGGAGTTGTTTCTGCCAAAGGAGATGTGTATAGTTATGGGATTTTGCTAATGGAGATGTTTACAAGGAAGAAACCAATGGATGAGATGTTTGTTCAAGGATTAAGTTTGAAAGATTGGGTGAGCAACTCCACACCTCATTCCATCATGAATATTATAGATGCCAATTTGCTACACATGAAAATCAAAATATTGATAATATACTACCTTGTATGTCATCGTTTTTTAAGTTAGCATTAAATTGCTCCATTGACTTACCAGAGGCGACTTAATATGATAGATGTTGTAGTATCATTGAAAAAATTCAAGGTTTTGTTTATGGAAAATGCTTGAGACACTAGTGGTTAGATATATGTTAAATCAAATTTTAGCTACTATTTTTACGTAACCTTGTGATTTGTTTACGAAGTAATCTAGTAAATTTGAGTGGTTCTATATATTTGTAATAATATATAATGCATTTGAAATTTTCTGAGTTGATTATAATGGTTTTGGATTTCTTCTTCTTTTTTTTCTGTTTTAACATTTTGGTTTTGAAATATAAGAACCTTGAGTCCACTATGTTTTTTAAAAGTATGTAACTTCATACAATTGGAATTTAATTTTGGAAGAAAAGGATTTTAAAATTAATGAAAACGATCCCTAATACCTTGATAATTATCTATCCGGAATACTATATTTTAGCAAATAATACCTATTTGGAAATAGGTGAATATGTGGTTTTAAAACCTTGTAGGATACTTATTCTATTGTCTAGGAAATTTCTAATGAAATTAGAGGGATTAAAGTGTCAAAATCCCTAAATGCAATTATGGGCCATGAAATGCCCTGAAAATATTATGGTAAATCCCAAGAGGCAATAAAATATTTATTGAAAATTAGAAAGTATATTGTCTCTAATTTTAGGAATTTTTGGGATTATTTCCCTTGAAAAATAATGAGGCAAAATTAAATATAATTTTGGGGAGCATAAGTTGCCCCATGATTTTTAATATGATATGTGGGACATAAAATACCAATGTCAATGAAATAGTTGTGAGAAAATGATTAATCCTAATTAAGAAAATGATCAACAATTAGAAAGTAATTAGTTAAGTAATTAATGGCTAATTGTTTAAGCCCGTACAAGAGAATACTTAAGGTAGATTATGGAAAATCCTTTAATTAAGTGTTTATGGCTAATATTAGCATAAAGTGTGCTTGCTAATCAATTAGAAAAGATTAAGAAAAATTGGTGAGATTAAGAACATGAAAACCCTAAATCCTAAAAGATTGCTAATAATGGGATTAAGGCTCTAATTAAGCTTCTAGCTAATTTAGATAAATTAAAGAAAAAATAATAATAATAAAGGGAAGAGAAAACCGAAATTTGAGTGTGAAAAGGGTTGTGGGTTTTTCAATAATAATATCATGATATTTTGTTAATTAAATAATAATATAATTAAGATATTTGTGAAAGAACCAGGTTGGATAAATGAGAACCGATAGAAATTAAATCCTATCTAGAAAACCATGAACTAAGTTTCTTAGGTCGGGACATATTACAAACAAGTGAATTTTTGTCCGGAAGTCGGTGTTAGCGGAAGTCATTTCCGTAATCCGGGCGAATAAGGGATCGATGAAAAGATATTTTGTAAACAAAGGGCGATAAGAAAAGTGAGAACCAATGGAAAATAAATCATAACTTGAAATCCTTGAACTAAGTAGAAAACAACTAGACATATTATGAATCGGTGGATTTTTGTCCCAAAATTAGCATTACCCGAAGTAATTTTTAGAATCGACAACGTACTGGTACGAAAATGTTCAACAGACAACGGAATACCCTTAATGGGATCAAAAATTTAGTTAACTCAGATATTTCCAAAGAGGAAGAATAGGACTTCAAGGTCGTGTGTTCCGGATTTTTGAGATTTTCTAAGATTACGCGATTAGAACACCGATCGGGGATTTTATCGGGTAAATGCATAAAGTAAGGGGACATTTTTGTGGTGGAGAGAAGAGGAAAATGAGTGATGTTCATAAGGCCACATCTTCATCATCCTAGCCCTTGATGCAAAGGTTGATCCAAGGATGAGATCCTTTGGCTTTTGCTATAAATAGCCTTTCACATTTCTCTTCAAACTCACCAATTCACAAAGGAATCCTAGAGAGAGGTTAGAGAGAAGTGAGAGCAAGGAGGAGCTCTGGAAAAGGAGTAACGAAGTGCTGGGTAAGTTCTTCGGTCCCTAGTCTTAAGCTTTGGTAGTTCCTTCTGTAGTTATAGTAGAAATGCTAGATTAATCTTTAATCTTCCAAGTTAGTTTAGATATCATGTTTTAGGGATAAATATGATATTTATTTCAAAACAATATTGGAGATGGAGATATGTCAAAATTTTGGAAGATTAGAGTTAAAGTAACGAAGTTACGCGAAATTCCGCCAATTAGGAGAGTTAGGGGCAAAATAGTAATTTGTACCTAAAATGCCTATTATGATGTTGGGCCTTGATAATATGATATTATCCTTATAGGATATCTGTAATCACGTACCGCTGCTGTCAAAAAGGATCGTTTTCCGTCAACGAAGGTACGTTCGTGTATTGTAACACTAACTCTGATGCTTATTGTATGCTTATATGTGATAGACTATTTCATAGAGTCATGGACAGGACTTTGTCTTGGGTCATGCACGTGTCTAAGACTCGTCTTAGTTCACTGTTTATACATTCAGCTTTGTTTATACGGGTTACGATCTTGGTAATACCGTTGAGTTTTCCTAGCGCGAGGACACGATGGGCCGTCATGGCACCGGTTAGTGCAAACGTGGGTAACTTTACATGTCTTTGTGTGCTATGTCTTGTTGATATGTTAATCTTGCATCTGCTGTGTGCTTATGTATTGATTACTTTGCTGTAATGTCATGAATATCTCGTCATCCATATACTTTGTATTATTTGAGCATGAGGTTAGAATTGCTACCCGAGGTTCATTGGGCATTGAACCTCGGCTCTTAACATAGCGTCGGGTCGGAGGACCGAGGATCGAGGAGAAAGGCAAGCGGCACGCATAGGGACTCACCAAGACTTTCTTCTTTGTTATTTACATTTGAAAGCACTCGGTATAACGTACCGCTCAATCGCCGGACTTACGGCATTTTGAATATAAATATCGATTTACTCAATCGCTCCGATGCTCTACTCTGATGGAAAAAAAATTATTCCGCTTTTGAAAATGGGATGTTACAATCCCTACATTTTTGTTGTTCTCCTCTATCCTATACTTATGTTTTTGAAATATCTTGATATTAGAGAAAAATTCACTCAAGTTGTATCATGTTTGAGAAATTTAATTATTTTTTTTCTCTCATACCAGTGATTTATAAGTCAAATTTTCCATATGGCTTATTTTACAATTTAGATTTAGATATCATATGTAGATGTACATTGTTAAATGTTTCTGTTGAGACTAGGTTGGACATTTGATTAAGAATGCTCTCCTCATGTATTGGAATAAGCAATTAAAAACTATTGAACAAATTGAGAAATTTTTCATATTCCATTGCAATTCTTTATTCCTCATCTTCTTTGTAGAAAATTAGAAAAGTAGCTATTAGGTTCTAATCAAATAAAATTAGTATCCTAATATTGGCAACAACTATAGAGGAGACCATCATTGAAGGCTTCAAATGACCCAGAAAGATTGAGTCATGACGTTCTTTTTTAAGGATAATTGCACCAATAACCCACAACGCTCTACAAGAAAGAAGAAACAAAATCAGTTAAAGTTCCCTTGATTTTCTCCTAATCATTTTTCTCTTCTTTCTCCTCCCACGAGTTATGGCCCTCAAGCTCTTTCCAACCCAACCAAGTCACTACTACAGATTCGATAACGCTTAATAAATTATGGTTACATCAAATAAACAACATGTATATTGAAGCGGAGGTCACGCGAGAATATATCGCTTTAAAGTAACGGTTAATTATGTGCATCATCATGTAGTTAATAACTGTAATTTATTTACTTACAAAAATGATGGCTCTTAAGAAACAACCATCATTTAATACTTTTACAAACTATTCGTCTTCCAATCTTATATCAACGAAAACACAAATATAACAGTTATATCAATTGACCGTAAAGTACGACAAAAATGACCTTTCATAATTAACAAACGTCATGTAAAGAACAAATCTAAAAAAAAGCACATTTTTATAACCTTGTTCATTATGTAATATCCCGAATTTCCTTTACCAAAATTCCTTGTACAAGAATACATTCAGTAGAATAAAACAGTGAATTTTGGGCAGGTGTTGGATTTTTCCCAAAACCCTAAATTTTGGGAAATATTGTAATATGAAATAATTGTTATGGGAACGATATTCCATTGAATATTTGGACTTTACATTCTGTCCGAAAAGGGAATGGAAAAGGGCATGTGGATATTTCATAATAAATATGTTCTATGACCACTACAAAAAAAATAGTTTTTGCGACGGAAAAATTCCCTCGTAAAAAAGCTATTTTCCATCGCAAAACTAGTTTGCGACAGAATTTGCGGTAGAATAAAGTCTACATCGCAAAAAAATGGGCTTCGCAAATCACTTTTACGATGGAAAAATGTTTTTTCCCTCACAAATCTTGGAATTTGCGAGGAAAAGTGTTTCCCTCACAAAATGCTGGATTTTGCGGGAAGTATTTTCCCTCGCAAATGATGAAATTTGCGAGGGAAGAACCTTCCCTTGCAAAATCAGGAATTTTGTGAGGGAAAAGTTTTTCCTCGCAAATTCCAGGATTTGTGAGGGAAACACTTCCTCACAAATTCCGGGATTTGTGAGGGAAACACTTTCCCTTCACAAATTCCAATTTATTTTAAAAAAAAAACAAAAAAACAAAATAATTACATAAAAATATTAAAAATTAGAAAATAAAAAGACTTGTATATCATAAAAATAAATGGTAACAATCATAAGAGTTTACATAGCAAAAACAAAATATTACAAATTATAATGTTGCCACCAAAATGAACTACAAAAAATTCTAAACTGGATCGATCATTGTAATACCCGGATAATTATCTATCTCAATACTATATTTTAGCAAATAATACCTATTTGGAAATAGGTGAACAGGTGGTTTTAAAACCTTGTAGGATACTTATTCTATTGTCTAGGGAAATTTCTAATGAAATTAGAGGGATTAAAGTGTCAAAATCCCTAAATGCAAATATGGGCCATGAAATGCCCTGAAAATATTATGGTAAATCCCAAGAGGCAATAAAATATTTATTGAAAATTAGAAAGTATGTTGTCTCTAATTTTAGAAATTTTTGGGATTATTTCCTTGAAAAATAATGAGGCAAAATTAAATATAATTTTGGGGAGCATAAGTTACCCCGTGATTTTTAATATGATATGTGGGACATAAAATACCAATGTCAATGAAATAGTTGTGAGAAAATGATTAATCCTAATTAAGAAAATTATCAACAATAAGAAAGTGATTAGTTAAGTAATTAATGGCTAATTGTTTAAGCCTCATAAAGCCAAATCCTTGTGAAATTGAATTGGCCAATGATAAATCAAGAGAATATTCTTAATCCTCATGAAATTAATTGGGCCAATAAGAGATTAGCAAATAAAAGGTCAAGATTTAATCTAATAAAGCTAAATCTAAAGGTTCTAGTTAATTAAACAAATAATCTAAATCCATGTGAATGTGAATGAACCAATGGGAGGCTTTAATACTAGCTATTAAGAGACAATAGAAACACACTTCCATTGGGCCAAAAGATGAAGGGAGGCACGGTTTGCTTGAATATGAAAGAAGGAAGAATATTAATTAAACTTTGTTAGCTTGTGTTGAAAAGTCAACATGGCAATCAACCAATGAGAGACAAGAACCATTGGACTTTGTCATCTAAAAGGCAAATTAAATGGTCAAGGGAGGGAAGTCACGGTTAGCACTAGGATAAGGGAGGTTATTATTGTTTTATTGTCTTAATAATTAAACAACACACACATGGGAGCACATGGGAGAATTAATGAGGGAATAAGATGGAAGAAGATAAGCAAGAGAGAGATTATAGGCTTAATTTGATAAAGTTTGAAATCCTAGAGTAAATTTGATAATGGTTTGAAATCCAAGAAATATCTTATGTACAATAAAGTAAGAACTCAAAACAACAAATAAAGTGAGAATTTATACAAATTTAAATAGTTGTGAAGAAGTAGGAACCTTGGAGAAAATATAAGGATTTATCTTGAATCCACATAATTTAACCTCGAAAGTAAGCCTGGTAAAGGCTATTTTTGCAAACGTTGAAGAATAAGCTTAGCACAACCAGAGAAATCTAATTAGACTATAAATCTTGATATCCAACTGCTAATCAAGATACATACGTAGAATTTAAAAGTGTTGGTGATTGATCAAGCAACCAAAAATAGATTTCATATATTAAAGTAAACTAAAGCTTCTAGAGTAACTAAATCAATTTGCATCTAGTTACAAAAAGGACATTTAGGAGCTAACTAGAATCACTAATGAGTCATCCCCAAAGTCTTCATGAAGCAAAACTTATAGGTTAAGTTTTCTAAACTTATTGGTTAAGTTAGGGTTTTCTAATCACATGAAGGGATGAGATCAACTCTTGTAAAGTAAGTTGCATCCAATGGCTAGGGTGAGAGATGGGCAAATTAAATTCCATTTGTGTCCTAAATCTCCACCTATAAATAGGAGGCTTGGGTTCACTTCATTCTTCACACCAAACTCAGCCAAATAGGTGAGTTTTAGAGAAGCAAGAGTAGAGAGAAAGAGAGTGGGAAGCATGAAGGAGGAGGAAGTTCTTCAAGGGTAAGCTTCCTTGTTTTTGAGTTCTAGTTTTAAATTTATAATTAGTTTATGTTTGATCTTTAAATCTTCCAAGAAGTTTTGATTTCATGTTTTTATGATTAAACATGTCTTTATTTCGAAAATATGGTGGAGAATATTGTGGAGCAAAATTCTTGGAAGTTGAAGATCAAAGTAGAGAAATTCGGCAAACTCTTTGGTGAAAATTCTGGGCAAACAGCAAAAGAAATGATAATATTTTATGTTGAAAATGAAGCCCATAAATCACGAAACTTTTCAGAAATAAATTAGACATGTAGGGATTTCCGAATATATATAATATGTAGCGTTTTGATTCCTATACAAAGAAATACAATCAGTTGAAGTTAGGCTATTTTTCTGGACGAAATTCTGGGCAACGTTGTGAAAGATGAAAACTGGGAATTTTTCATAAATTCTGGGTATATAAAAGTATTTTTTCTTGAAAATGGACATCTTAAGGATTCTGGGGAATTTTACGGATCCTCGTTTCGATTTTTCTAGAATTAATTATGATTTTCCAAAGTTGATACAAAATCTGCCCAGAAAATTCAGTATTGCGTTTTTAAATAAATGTAAGGGCAAAATTGTAAATAACAAATCCACCAAGGGTAGAGTGGTAAATAGAGGTGAAAATATCCCTTAGGATATTATTCTAAGTACTATGGTGATATGTTAGGATATCCGGGAAGTCCGGGGTCAGATCAAAGAGTCGGACATATTGCTAACTACACGGTGAAAGGTACGTTCGCGTACTGTAACACCAACTCTGATGCTTATTGTATGCTTATATATCATAGACTATTTCATAGAGTCATGGACAGGACTTTGTCTTGGGTCATGCACCGTGTCTAAGACTCTGTCTTAGTTCACTTTTATACATTCAGCTTTGTTTATACGGGTTACAGTCTTGGTAATGCCGTTGAGTTTTCCTAGCGCTGAGGACACGATGGGCCGTCGTGGCACTGGTTAGTGCAAACGTGGGTAACTTTACATGTGATGTGTGCTATGTACTGTTGATATGTTAATCTTGCATCTGCTGTGTGCTTATGTATTGATTACTGCTGTAATGTCATGAATATCTGTCATCCATATACTGTATTACTTGAGCATGAGGTTAACCGTTACCTGAGGTTCATTGGGCATTGAACCTCAGCTCTTAACATAGCGTCAGGGTCAGGAGGATCGAGGATCGAGGAGAAAGGCAAGCGGCACGCATAGGAACTCAGCTGAGGACTTTCTTTTGTTATTTACTTTGAAAACACTCGGTATAACGTACCGCTACTGTAATCAGCCAGACTTACGGCATTTTGAATATAAATATCAGTTACTCAATCGCTCCGATGCTCTACTCTGATGAAAAAAAAAATATACTACTTTCGAAAATGGGATGTTACAATCATCATCATCACTAGTATCGTTATCACCATCAGGAGGCAACCTCGTACCCTTGTCCTTCAATATGGACTGGAGAAGTGTTCACATCTCTTCAATCATCGCTCCTTGCTCCCTCACTATCTGTTCTAACACCTTTACCCTCTTATCATCTACAAAACCCAGGATATTTTGGACACTCAACCTGGAAAATAGCAGAACATAATCATTTCATCAATGCATAATAAAAATCAGGACCACACAGAGACGTGTAGTAAATGAAAAAATAGGTTCAACTAGCAAACACCCAAGCAAATAAGAATAAAAAGCAGTAAGCAATAAAAAGAGGAGAATGTGACTAAGAAATTGATTCACTTCACGCCTAAACTTATTGAAAGTAAAATTACAAGTCATTAGATGCGCAACATCAATGCTCCTCTATATATGTTTTTGTGATTTTATCAATAGAGAAGTGAAAAGCATGCTTTATAAAGTCTCCTGTCATTGAATTAAGTTTCAGCACTTACAATTGGCCATTAACAATTTACACGCATAAATTTAACATGTGAATAAAACTCAGTAGCAGCTTCCGCCAATACTTAGTCAAGATGTTTCGTGTAGTTATCCCTGCATTATAATTAGATTGTGGTTATTCCAAAACTTTTTTTCTTTCTCATTTTCTTCACAATTTGGACCTAAAGTCAACTACAAATTAAGGAAGCAACCAAAAAAAAGGGCTAAGTCTACCTGATAGTAAATGCAACAACGACAGGATAACCTTCATGAAGGAGCCTGATAAACTCACGCTCTGAGGTAAAATGAATAACCCGTGATGGTCCAAGATCCTTTGGATAGCCAATATAATACCTATGATCAACACAAGAAAATAAATTGTAAAATTTCACCAAAGAAAAGGGGAAATATGGGGAAAAAGTTTAAGAGAATTGGCAAGTTGGTGCTTATTAGAAACAGAAACATACTAGACAGAAAAACTTGTAGCAGTAAAAATTAATAAGGCATTCGGTCATTCAAGTTACACAACTTTATAACAAAGAGACATTGGCAGTTGCAGTAAGAACAATTTTAATTAAGCATCAGATATATGAAGTCATACTTGCATTTTGTACGAAGCTGATTGATCATACGATCAAAGAATGATGAATCAAACGATGAATCAGCCATTGCACAGGGTAGGATCATACGCCATATTCAATTATATAGTTCCTGCAACATAAATATCATATTTGAATAGATACCGAAGTATTAATTAAGTCTAATCTCAGGTTTTAGCTTAAGTACAAAATGCTCGAGCAATACAAGATAATATTGCAATACCAAGTACCAGAATTAGTTTTGGTTGTATCAACTGTCTTGTTGAACACCTCAATGATCAGTAAGTGAAAATGAAACTTCAGTAACATTTGGCTTTAAAAGAAAATTCAAATTTTGAAAAGACAGAAACTCAAGTAAAATGAATCAGCTCATCCTTTTAGGAAAGAGTAAAGCAAAAATTCATGCGAGCAAATATTGCTGGCTAGTTGTTATTTTGCTTATAGCAATGCTAAGGGCTACTTTATATGCTTGGTAAATGGGTTTCATATGAAGCATTGTCTATTCTTAGACCAAAATTTCCCATTTTCTAGAAGTGTCACACGCAACAAGAGGTCTATGAAACCCAGGGCCAGGATACCCGTACAAAGAAATCTTGTTCCCGCTTTTCAAACCATTTTGTCAGATGAGCTACAAAGCATCATGCCACATGGCAAGCAAAGCATAGCTTAAACAATGGCATGAAGCGACCATCTTGCAATGAAATAAATACGTAAGAAATTCTATCAAACTAGTTCAATGCGAGGTACTAAAATGTAAGCAAATTTAAAAACAAAGACATATAATAAAAGAAAAACACATTGTACATTTGTATCATAAAAATTGATACCATGATCAATTTTTATTTCTAGTCACAGAGATGTACTATGGATAAAGAGAATATTCAATTCAAATGTTGAATGCAGTCAAATATGTGTGAAAACAATGAAATATAAATTGAAGAACCGAGTTAGCTCGGGCTCCTACTCAGGGTCACTGGTAAGTGAAAAGAAATAAAAGGCAAATTGCAACTCTTTAAAACCCTAACAGATGTAGGAAGAATACCTGCACCTTCCAAACCATTTAAATACATCATTGCATCAGAACTTCCTTTCTCCTTTTCTTTCCTTTCTGTTGGATAAAGGTTGCAAACAAAAGATTCTCATCGATATTGTTAAGCTACTCAACAGTTCCAACCAAATTCAGAATACTTGACGAGAATCCACTCGAATCAACGGTTTATGGAACAAAATAAGAAGCTAACATATTAACAAGAAACCGAGAAAGCGAGAACTCAAGTTATGCTACAACTAGAATAACAGCACCAATGCTTTAAAAACTGAAATAAAAAAAAACTAATATTCCAACTAAAATTGAAGCCAACAAGAAAAACGAAAAAAAGGACAAGAGTTTCCAGGATGGGAGAGAAAGATTCAAAAATTACCTTAATAGCTTAACTTAATATTGAAAAGAATTAAGCAAGGAGCCCTAGAATAACCTGGACAGTGATTCAGCGAACAACAGACAGAGATAGAGGCTGAGACTCTGAGACTCGAGACTCTCGAGTATGCGACGAGCGACGGTGAGGTGAGGACGAATCGTGGCCTGAGACGTGCGACTGTGTGAGTATGCGATTGAGAAGACGGTGAGGTCGACACTCTCGAGTATGCGACAGACGACGGTGAGGAGTGAGGATGAATCGCATCCTGAGACGTGCGAGTATGCGACTGAGAAGACGGTGAGGCCGATCGAAGAGACAAAGATGCGATCGTGAAAGTAGATTTAGGCTACTGCGAGTCGAGTATGCAAGCGTGAAACGGGCGAAATCAAATGAGAGACTAGGATTTAAAAAAAAAAAAAAAAATTTGTGTTGGCTTACTTTGAGGGCGGAGAGATTAAAAAAAAAAAAAAATACATATTTTCTATTTTTGCAAGGGAAACATAGTTCCCTCATAAAAGGGATAGCAATTTGGCTATTTTGCGAGGAACTAAGTTTCCCTCGCAAACATCACATTTTGCGAGGAACCCCGGTTCCCTCACAAAAAAGATGGCAATTTGGCATTTTGTGAGGGAAAATAGGTTTCTCTCGTAAAATGACTTAAGTTTACGAGGAAAATAGGTTCCCTCGCAAAATTATTGGATTTACGAGAGATTTTTAGTTCCGTCGCAAATATACAAATATTTACAAGGGAAAAATGTTCTCTCGCAAAGTCCGTCGCAATTTTTACAATTTCTAGTAATGGACCATAATGCTAACAAAGATTTTCTTTTTGTTTGATTTGGTACTAAGTGTTATAATTGGCCAAGAAGTAGGATATTGCTCTTGACTATGTGGTGTTATTATATCAGTCAATAGAGAGAAATTGGAAAGGTATTTTGCTGATGCCATTTTCGGCCAAAATGATAAAGGAGGAATAGGATATTTGTCCTATTGGAATTTAGTCCATAAATGGTAATGTAAAGGGAAAATTACACACAGGTCCTAAGGAAGACACATATTTACATTTAGGTCCCATGAAATGACAAAATTACATAGAAGTCCCTAGGGACTTCTGTGTAATTATTTCAGATTAGTAAATGACCCTTTTGGACAATCAGCATAAAAATTAAAAAACGCATGAAACAGAAAGCAATGAATGAAAACGCGCGGGAGTGAAGCTGTGGAAAAAGGGGAAAACGCTGAAATCAATAAGCATTAAAGGTGGATCGAATCTCCAACGTAGAAGCAAGTAAGTGACATTTTCATGTCCTAGGCAAAGCTTAGACTGTGAAGCTGTCATATTTTCGTTGAATAATCCTTCCCCTTCATTGTATGTTCTTTGCATTCACTTGTTCCTTGTACATTTCCTTCAAGTCCACAATATCCACATGAAGATCATCCAGCTAGGTGCATACATTCAACTACTTTTAGATATACAACACCCATTTGATGTGATGATGGAACATTGAATAAAAAGTTCTAGGGTTTCATGTTATTGGGTAGGGTTAATTACATTTTGCTCTGTTTTTTGGGAAAGAAACCGAGGGACTACTCTATTTTCACTGGTTTGTGGTTGATGTGATGATGGAACATTCAATAAAAAGTTCTGATAGGATTCAAAAAAGTTGTTGTTAATACGTGAATTTATTGTTGTAAATGGTGGCTTTTTCAGTTGTTAATACAATCAATAAAAAGTTCGATAGGATTCAATAAAGTTGTTATTAATACGTGAATTTATTGTTGTAAATGGTGGCTTTTTCAGTTGTTAATACAATCTTGTTGTTGCGTTGTCCCGAAATATGGCAGTTGTTCTAGAAAAAATCTATTATGTTTCTTTCATTTGGGGGGATGTTTTTAAATGGTGGGGGAGATGAAAGTCAATATGTTGGAGGTTTGGTAAGAACAAAATTTATAAAGGAAGGCACAACCTATGATGAATTGCGAAGAATCATATCATCTCGATTGGAGAAGAAAGCAATGACATTTGTGTGAAATTCAAAGTTAGGTTTGATCCATCAACATATGTAGATCTTGTTGATGATGAAGGGGTGGATCATTTAATAAAGTTTAATGAAGAATCTGGGCATGTTAACATTGAAGACAAAGGGAGTAATGACAATATACAACCACCATTGAATGCTTTGAAATGCAAGAGGAAGAAGAAGTGTAGGTTTAATTGTTATAAGAAAGCTAATTTGTTTTTGTATAAGTGTTGAATGAGGGCTCATACATTGTCACTACTAATACGGTAACTTGTTGTTTATTGTAGGGATGAGGACTTGTTTAGATTTCCAAATGACTTGTCTATGTCTCCACCTCCTTCGTTAAATGAAAGTGAAGACCGGCCACCTTTGACATGGTGTACTCAAATTGTCCCACACCAAGACCGGAGATGAATCATACCAAATGGAGGGATTTGATTGTTGGGAAAGGACAGATTTTTGCCAATGCTCTGACCCTTCGTCAAACGTTACACAAATACAGCATTGCACACAAGTTTTCGTACCATTTTGTGAAGAACAATCAACAAAAGGTAATTGCAAAGTGCAAAGTTGATGGTTGTCCTTGGTACATTGGTGCATATTCATCGGGAGAGCATCAAGATACAGAGTTCCTAACAATCAGAACATACCGAAGTGCACACATCCACCAAGCGCAAGACAACCTAATTGTTTCTCATCCACCCCTTTCCACCTTGACATCCTCAATTGTAATGGATGGTTTAAGGTGCAATATCGACAAGACCGCCCTGAAATTTGCTCGACATGTATAGAGAGTATGGGGTGCGACTGAACTATTCCCAAGCATATAGGGCCAAAGAAAAAGCATTGATGGAAATACATGGTCGAGTGCAAGATTCTTACCGGGTTATCCCTTGGATATGTGAAAGACTTGTGGAAAGTGATCCTAGCATAGTTGCTAAATGGGAAGCCTCAGCAAACAATAGTTTTCAGAGGCTATTTATTGCTTATGGTTGCTCCATTAAAGGCTTTTTAGATGGATGCCGGCCCATACTTTATATTGATGGATGTCACCTGAGTGGGCCAGATAGGGGGACAATGTTGTCAGCTTGTGCATATGATGTAGACAATGAAATGTTTCCCTTAGCATATGCCATTGTAAGCGGTGAGACATATGATGACTCGGCTTGGTTTCTATGGAGTGTGAAAGAAATAATTGGATCAATACGTATAACAATCGTCTCGATCGCAAGTAATGCCATTATTGGTGCAAGTAAAGACATATTTGGTAGCGAGAGACATGCTTTTTGCTACCGGCATTTGAAGGAAAATTATAGTGCCGAGTTCTTGAAATTAAGTAAAGGTGTGAGACGAACATCGGGATATAGCAAAGACACTGCACTTAAGCTCCTTGATGGCATCGCGTATGCAAGGCTCTAGGAGGACTTCACTGATGCGATGGGAAAATTAACAATGTTCAATCCACAATTGGCACAATGGGTGGAGACAGATGGGGATGTAGACCGATGGGCTCTTAGTAAGTTCCCTTTCAAGAGGTGGGATAACATAACCACTAATCTTGCCGAGTCCTTCAATGCATGGATGCTGAAAGAGAGGAAGCACACCATCACTGTTTTAATACAAGAGCATAGAGAGAAATTGGCACGGAAATTGGTTGCGAGCAAGATGGGTTTGGTGAATTGGAAAAATGGCGTTGGACCCAATATTGAAAAAAAATTGTTCCTTCAAGTTCAATATGCTGAAAATATGCCTGTGCAATATTATGTAGAGCATCAGTTTTTAGTGCAAATTACATGTGGTGATGGTCCAAGATATGTTAACGTAGATCTTAGTGAAAAAAATGCACGTGTTTAGCATGGGAAATGAGTGGCCTTCCTTGTGCACATGCATGTGCAGCCATAAAGCACTTTAATGGTAATGTGTACACATTTGTTGATGAGTGCTTTAAAGTTTCTGCCAAAGAGAAAATATATGCGAATAGCATGAGGCCGCCAACACATGATTGTCCACGTTCGATGCTCCGATCGTGACACATATGCTTTGACACAAACTTTCTTGGAGCCTCCCATTACTACAAGGCCAGTAGGGAGACCAAAAAGAAAACAAATTGAATCTCAATTTCAAAACAACAAGGTTTATCATTGTGGTAGATGCCATGAGGCTGGACACACGGTGAAGACATGCAAAAATCCAAATCCACACTGAGAACACCATGTACATGCTTTTGATTGTTAATTGCTTAGTCATTTTGTCTATACACACCTTGTATTAGTGACTTCTTGTAACACCTTTTTGTATTTTTGTGGGTGGACAAGAACTTGTAATTACAACTTACACATGGATGTGAAACTATATGTGATATTAAGTTCAATGAGTAGGTGTAAATACCCACTTACTCATACAACTTAATATTTTGAAATGATATTTACTTCTTCAACTAGCCTTAGTCACCGTCAAAATTCTCAGAAGTTGTTGTTAAAACAGTAATTGTGCGTTGTAAATATATAATTTGTTGTTGTAAATCGCCTCTGGAACTCAGAGTTGAAAAAATCCAAGTTTTAAAAACTTTTTGTTAAAACAGCAATTGTGTGTTGTAAATATATAATTTATTGTTGTAAATCGCCTCCGAACTCAAGATTTGAAAAAATCCATGTTGAAAAAATTTGTTGTTAAAACAGAAATTGTGTGTTGTAAATATATAATTTGTTGTTGCAAATCGCCTCACCGGAAGTCAAGATTTGAAAAAAAAATCAAAGTTTTAAATACTTGTTGTTAAAAACAGCAATTGTATGTTGTAAATATATAATTTTTTGTTGTGAATCGCCTCACCGGAACTCGATTTGAAAAAATCAATTTTGAAAAAACTTGTTTTAAAACAACAATTGTGTGTTGCAAATATATAATTTTTTGTTGTGAATCGTCTCCTCGGAACTCAGATTTGAAAAAATCCATGTTGAAAAAACTTGTTGTTAAAACAACAATTGTGTGTTGTAAATATATAATTTTTTGTTGTGAATCGCCTCTTTAACTCGATTTGAAAAAATCCATGTTGAAAAAACTTGTTGTTAAAACAACAATTGTGTGTTGCAAATATATAATTTTTTGTTGTGAATCACCTCCGGAACTCAGATTTGAAAAAATCCATGTTGAAAAAACTTGTTGTTAAAACAACAATTGTGTGTTGTAAATATATAATTTTTTGTTGTGAATCGCCTCTATAACTCAGATTTGAAAAAATCCATGTTGAAAAAACTTGTTGTTAAAACAACAATTGTGTGTTGTAAATATATAATTTTTTGTTGTGAATCGCCTCTTTAACTCAGATTTGAAAAAATCCATGTTGAAAAAACTTGTTGTTAAAACAGAAATTGTGTGTTGTAAATATATAATTTGTTGTTGCAAATCGCCTGAACTCAAGATTTGAAAAAATCAAAATTTTAAATACTTGTTGTTAAAACAACAATTGTGTGTTGTAAATATATAATTTTTTTGTTGTGAATCGCCTCGGAACTCGATTTGAAAAAATCCATGTTGAAAAAACTTGTTGTCAAAACAACAATTGTGTGTTGTAAATATATAATTTTTTGTTGTGAATCGCCTCGTAACTCCCGATTTGAAAAAATCCATGTTGAAAAAACTTGTTGTTAAAACAACAATTGTATGTTGCAAATATATAATTTTTTGTTGTGAATCACCTCTAGAACTCATATTTGAAAAAATCCATGTTAAAAAACTTGTTGTTAAAACAAAAATTATGTGTTGTAAATATATAATTTGTTGTTGCAAATCGCCTCGGAACTCAAGATTTGAAAAAAATCAAAGTTTTAAATACTTGTTGTTAAAACAAGAATTGTGTGTTGTAAATATATAATTTTTTGTTGCGAATCGCCTCTGGAACTCAGATTTAAAAAAATCCATGTTGAAAAAACTTGTTGTTAAAACAAGTATTGTCTGTTGTAAATATAGAATTTTTTGTTGTAAATCACCTCTGTAACTCATAAATCACAAAATCCAGGTTGTAAAACTTGATGAATTCACCAAAAGTCAAAATAATGAACAACCACCAACAGCACTCAAATTTAGAATCAAAAAATTAAATTTGTTGCACAAAGTGACAGTAAGTCAAACAAATGTAACTGTTAACTCTTAGAAATTAACAACATTCCAGCACATTTTCTCTCTCCTTTTACCTATTTTTGGTTCAAAATGTGCATAGAAATGAAGTTATAGAGGAAAATGTGCATATGGAAGTATAAGGCAAAAATCAAAGAAATCCTTGTTATTATAGAGTTTATGATTCAATTGAGAATTGATAATTGCTTCCTCTTTTGTAGGAAGATGGAGATAAGTTTTGAAGCTCTATAAGAATCAAGAAACAAGGAAAGAAATAAAGGAGGTGAAGCGTTGCAAAGCTAGAAGAACTCGTGCAACCGTCGTGGAAAGTCACAATGGCGGCCGCATTTCTTTCGTGGAAAGTCACAATCCGGCCGTGACTTTCCGTGGAAAGTCACAACCGCCGCAGCCAAGGTACTTTCCATGGAAAGTCACAACCGGCCGTAGCGCCGTAAAAATGCAAAAAGTACAAATGCTGCGTTTTTACATTTCGAAACAGAAAAACCCTATTTAACCTAAAGGGAAGGGGCGAAAAACACACTCTTGACCTAAGGAAACAAGTGGGCACACAAGGGAAGAGCTTGGGAGAGAGATTTGGACAATCTTGGAGGCTTGGGTGCTCAACCTAAGAGAGATTTTGGGGTTTTCACCTTGGTTCTTCCTCTTTTCTTCTCTTTTCTTCCTAGTTTCTTCATGTATTCAGTTCCTTTGCTTAGAATCTCTTTGTATTTGAATATGAGTAGCTAAACCTTTCATTCTAGGGTTCTTCTTACCCTTTGTATGGATTAAAACTTGAATATTCCTCTCTTTTGGTAGATAAATATACACATGCGTTGATTTCAACCTTGGCTTAATGCTTCTAAGTGATTGGCCTCCATTTAGATGATTCATTCACATAGGTTTTGACTCGAGAGAGCTAATCTAGGTGTAGAACTTGATTGAAATCATGCTTGTCTTGAAGTTTACTTGATAAATGGATGGTTTGTTGGTAGAATAGAGATATATTTACTAACCTTGCATTGTCACATTAGGGTTGTTGCTTTAAGATTGATTCTCATTAATTGTAGCAAGAGATTGTGCATTTTAATGAGAAGAGAAACTTGATTTTGACTTGAGAGAGCGGGTCAAGTATTTGTGAACCTTAGACTAACACATGTATTTATTGAAATGCTACTAGAGAGGTATTTGACCAAGTTTTATGAAATGCAAAAGGGGAAGAAGAATCCTAGGCTCTTTTATCCTTGAAGTCAAAAGTCATTTGCCTTTATCAATTCTAAGTTTTAGAAATAGTCTTTAAAAATTCTCTTTCCAAATCAAAACTTTGTTCTAGCTCAACTTGATGAAATTCACTAAGCCTCTTGCTTGACCAATTTGTTAAACAAATCCTCGTGGGAACGATACTTTACTTTTCACTTTATTACTTGCGAAACTCGTACACTTGCGAGGCGAACAGTAACACCATTCCTGCATATACTATTTCTTGTTGCTATATTCAACATTTGGCTCTAAGGCTAGTCAAAAATTAATTAGTATTTGCTCTGCAAAGTTTGTCCATTCACTTCCAATTATATACATTGCCAAAATAAGGTCATATGTTAGTCAATTCATTCAACTAATTTACTATAAAACTACATCTATTTCTTCTTCTTCGGCTGCTGGTTGTCTGACAGTTGGGACAGCACCTTCTGCTTATGTATGTTTTTGTCATGCGTGACAAGCCACCATAAGCATTCAAGCTTTATCTGCCGTAGTTGGTCAGGAGACAAATTAGTCATAGTATAGCCTTCTTTGTCTTGGGGAGATCCATCCCATCCCTGTAACCATGATAAAACATGGACACCACAAGAATTCCTGCAAAGCAAAATGAACCAAAAATGTCACGTACAATGAAACAATTGAAAAAAAACAGATTCTCAACAATGAACCGAAAATGCTTACGTATCACTTTGCAAGTGCACTTTGGCCCGCTTAACTTGGTCGTGGATTTCTCTTCCTTTGCCAAATAGTGTTGGTTTAACTTTTCGAAGAATTTTAAGAAAGCAATCCCTCTGCATGACCAAACAAGTTTTTTCACACCAATATAATTGGATTAACTTTACACATTGCATATAGTTTAGGAGGGATACTTACACATCGGCTGGCCATCCACTCCTTTTGATTGAATTGTTGTTGTTGTGTTTTAGTCATTCTCTTTGGTTTTTTTGTCTGTTCACACCCTTTCATTGCTTCTTCTGCCTCATTTTGTAACCTTAGATATGTTATGCTGTCCACATATGAGTCCAGGGCGTAGAAGCACATTGTCTTTGTCTCTAAAACATAACAAAACCAATGGTTCAGGTGGAGTGTAGGACCAAAGATGAAGTCACACTCGCCGATGTTATATCCAATATGTTCTGGGAGGATCTCTTTCTCGTGTGCTTCCCATGACCACCTCTGCGGATTGTCAGACATCTTTTCCATTAACTCCGCAGAAAAAATGTGTCTTTTCACATGGCCAGCCCTCTGCAATTCATCCCCCACCAATGTCTTGGCAACCATTGACATCATCTGTGCACATTTAGGAAAATGTTACTAATCACCAGAATGAAGGTAAAAAGTGAACTATGAAATGTTACATGCAACTGACCCGGTTGTTTATCCATGCTTTTTCCCGTAGACAATGAAGTTCTTTACGGGTGAGGAAATAGTGATACATTTCTACAAATTCTCTGATACACAAACAATGGACCAAGTTAGTTGTCATGGTTAAATTGAATATAAAGCAATTGTGTGTTGCTCACTTACTCCATCTCCTCCTCTTTAGTACATGTAGCGGTGTAGAATTGATACAAAGCTTCCTTTTTGTCGTCAATCTTTGCTCTCTTTTTACCTATACTTGTGACCACCCATGGGGACCCAATAGCAGGTTTCTTTAGCCTTGAAGATTTCCTCAAGTTATGAAATTCTTCCTCCACATTCACTTGATCTTCATTTGAGTAATTGGTGTCCTCACATTCCTCTCCTTTTTGTGAGCTACCACATTCATTTGTATACCCTTCATCGTCATTAGTTGACCGAATGTCGTCATCTTCTTTTTCTGTGTCTCCCCATCCTCTTCTTCTCGTGTCCCCCCGCCCCCATCCTCTTCATCTTTTGAACAAGGCTTTTCATCTTCACTTTCACCTTCACGTTGACCCTCATCATTGCCATCATCTTCATCAATTTCCCGCCCCCCGAGGAGCCTTGCTTGAAGGGAACCCAGCTCTTCTTGCAATATGGACCTCACCCTAGACATCACTCGATCATATGTTCTCTTTATTTCCCCGAAAAGTATGAAGAATTTGTAAATTAATGATATATTTGTACCCATTTTGGACGTAACCCGAGATCGCACACTTACCGGTGACCAAGATTGGTTCCGGCTGTAATTGCGTAGATGACTGGCCAACTCCATCACCGTAAGGTAGTAGCAGCCCTTTGTTGCTTTCCCTCTCTGTCTGCACTCTGGTCTTCACCTTATTGTCATCCCAAAATATGATGGCATCCTTGACTGTAGGGGCTTGTACGGGGCCCAATGGAAAATGTTGCAAGCAATAAATCTGCATAACAAGTCAATAAGAACATATTACCAGCTAATGACAACTTGTACTACAACAATTTACAATGCATAATACAATGACTAGTTAAGTAACATGAGGATGATGAAAAAAAAGTTGCACTTACCATGAGAAAATACATACAACCTCCTATATTTATTGGAGCAGCCACTGTCCCTTTCCTTAATTTTTTCTTGTACACTCCAATCGAATTACAAAGTTCATCAAGAACGAAGGTGCACCAATCATACTCCGTAAAAGCTGCTTTTGTTGCCACAATCACCTTTAAAACTGTGTTACTGACTTTAATGGCCGCACTAGGACACAAGAGCGTTCCCAAAGCATAAATCACAAAAAAGGTTTCAAAATCCATACCCTTCTTCCTTTCAACTAGCCAGTTGCCTATCGTCTTGTATGGGATTGAGCCATACATTCTCTTTAGTTCCTTAAATGATTTATCTTAGTTGTTCGTATTTGTTTCAATCTTCCTGCCATGACATGGTAACCCCATAATTTGTTTCACATCCTCGGGGCCTACATGGAGTGACTTCCCTCGAATGGAGACATTCTTGGTTGGAGGGTCAAAAGAGTCCATAAACCGACCACATAAATGCCGAGGGATTTGTGCACAACATATATCAACCAACTTATGGAATCCTATCTTCTCTAACCTCTCCATCATATCAGGTGTATCTTTTATTCCTTGGCACAGTTTCATGAATTGATTTGGGGCACAACAGGTCATGAAAGGAACAACATATTTTTTCCCTTGCCTCATACTTAATTTCTGGGCTCTTTTCCTATATCTTTCCTTTTCATCTTCCCTTAATGCATTCCATGCTTGTTTTACGGACTGAGCCTCCTCTCCCAACGGCACCATCTCTTCATTCTTCTTCTTCTTTTGCTTGTAATATGCTTTCATGAACAATTTGTACCCGGACACCTTTGGCTTGACCTCTTGATCTGTCACCATATTCTTGTTTCCTTTCCACGACAATGAAACACCACGGAAGCGAAAAGAGGAAGAAGAGAAGATAAAGGAAGTGGAAGCTGAAACCATAGATAAATCAAGCAAACATGCCAAGGTTATTCTTCCAAAAGAATCGAATCGAGGAAGTGAAGGAGAATGAGAATTCGAAACAAGTGCTTTGTGACACCACCACCGTGGAAAAATCAGAATAAACAGAAAAGAAGAGGAGAAAAAGGAGGCGAGTAGCAATTCCTCACGGCCTCGAATTAATATCCTATATCGACTAATCTAACAAAGATGTTAAACTCCCAAGAGTCCAAAATCAAATGATAAAATTCATATAGACAAAGATACAAGCGTGGCATTTCAAGTAGATAACTCCCGCTTAAGAATCGAAGAAAAATCAAGAATCGAAGAGCACATCACGACATCATATATATGTCCCATACTTGTACTCAACTACAAACCCTTTACTCTCAACTATGTCTTCTGCTCTTCTTTCTGATCTTATCTCATAGAATGCAAGGTTTGTATTTGCTTATATATCCACCACTTCATATAATTTTACCAGTAACCTCAAAACAAAGTAAAAATTGTGGAAGATACAAGCAAAACAAGAAAATTATTAACATGGAATAATTCATCATCTCAAGATTAGTTCTTACTTGGGTCATTTAAAAACTAAATTCAAAAGAATAAAATATCTTAATATTTATATTCTTATAGATATACTTGATGGAATCCTTTTATATATACATGAAAACTACCTACAATATAGATTTACACACATATTTCATTTAAAATCCCAGTGACTACATACTCCCACTCTCACTTCGTGTATTATTTTTTTAGCTAATTCTATTTCTGTATGTGATGATCTGAATTCAAAATGATGAAAGACATTACATGACAGTTAATTAGGGGTCGAAAGGCTATATGTGCCGAAAGAATAAATTAATTAAATGATAATCAAACACCCAACCCTCATTGATATTTCTCATTTCGCTCCTCACATGCTACAAAACGTTAAAACGCCTATAAACCTTCAACATAAATAATGTAAATTGATTTATAATATACAAAGATTTATAAAAAATGCACGAAACTAATACTCCATCTAACAATTCTCTTCAAGAATCTGCTTGAAGAGATTGGAAACACTTTTTGATTAAAAACCTGACGACGAAAAAAGCAATTTAAAAGAAGACATGCTTCGACTTCATGAAATAAGCGCTCAACAACGACAACTTTCCAACAAAGTCTTACAAAATGTTCTTAAAAATTTTATTCAACAAATGGAAAAAACGTTGACAAGTGTTGAACAACCATATATCCAAAATAATTGAGAGTACACAAAATAAACTTGCAACAACTTTTCACAACACAAAAAATGTACACGACAACAATCCCACTTACTAGAAGTCAAAATGCCAAAAATACCCTAACAGAAGCAGCTATGCTACCATCATATGATTAGAAAACATCAAGTACCGTTCAAAGCATTTCATCTTCAGGGTCCATGGCGTCAAAGTACTCAAGATCAAAGAAACGAGCAGCAAGGTAGAGAAAGTTTGAGTCAGAATACACACCCGACTTCCAGGATGAGAACTAACAATCAAACAAATAAGTTCCGGAGAAACTAGAAACCTGGAAATTTTAGTGAAGCGAGAGCAAAGGAAAAAATCGCTTCGCTTTACATAAGAATCAGTGAATTTCGTGAGCCTTTCTCCGAAAAGCGTCTGCCATTGCTGGGAAAAACAAGAGATAAAGCAGAGTTGAGCAAAGGCCAGAGGAGAAGTAAATAGAAAAGGACAAATCAATACTCCAATCGTGGCGGAGACGAATGCTCCACATAAACTGAAAATAAAGAAATGAAGAAGAGCGCACACGGGACGGGTACAGACGGGATGGGCGACGACATTCGGAAAAAAAAAAAACCCTAAAATTTCACACCTGCACTTGCTGTCATTGGACCCACTGTGGCTCCGCCATTGACAGCGATGAGAGATGCAGGGAGTCTTGCACAATCCCACCGGCGACGAACAAGGAATGACGGTCTGTCGGTGGAACGCCGGTGAAGAGCTCGCTCGAAGGTTGAAGAGCTCGGTCGAATGGGAGATAGAGTCGAATGGGAGATGACTGATTCAGTGGTTTAGGCGTTTTTTATGCTGAATGGGCAAAAAAGTTATTTGATGTTTACAAATAATTACACAGAAGTCCCTAGGGACTTCTGTGTAATTTTGTCATTTCATGGGACCTAAATGTAAATATGTGTCTTCCTTAGGACCTGTGTGTAATTTTCCCTAATTTAAAGGTAAATTTGCCAACTGGACATGTACCAAAGGAGAATATAAGATAATTTGGGAACCCTTTTGCTAGGGCCATTTTCAGCCAAGAGATGAGATGAGAGGGAAGAGTAATAAATTGCATAAGAACCTTTGACACAAAGTCAAAAAGAGTAATTGTTAAGCTTTTGACCTAAGCATTGGATTTGTGCCAAGTGTACAAAGGTGGAAGACTTTGGAGACAAGCCAATTTGACTCATGATAAGGAGTCTTTATGAAGCTCCAATCTTGCTCCCCTATTCGCACAACAAGATGAGAAAGAGAGTTCATATGAATTAAATATTTATGTCATGCCAAAATGCTAAAAGAAGAAGACATAACTCCTTGCATCATGAATTGCCATGTGTTATGATATATAGGAAGTTATGGTGACTTGATGACAAGGGACACATGTGCATATAATTAATATGGAAAAAATAACTCAATTGCTTCTTAAATAAGCCTTAGTTTTGTGAAAAATGAGAAGTAAGAAGGAAAGGCATGAAATCACATGACATCACATGAAACAACTACAAGTCAAAGGATTAAAGAGGTGTAAATAGGAAGCCCCTTCCTTGGGCTTGGATTTCGGCCCATTAGGAAATTCCTGAAAAGGAAAACTGTTTTTAAATTCTGAGTATTAACTTGCTGAACCGGACCCGCCGAATCCTCCATCAATTCCACATCAAGCTCAGCAAATCGAGACCCCCTGGAATCCCTCTTGTGTTTCCCTTCCATTCGCCTTGACTCTTGCTCCTTCCCAAAAGCACTCATTCGCCGACGCCCTTTCCACGGTCTTTGGACCACCATCCAGCCACCGTACTCCGGCTGAGCAGTCACCTCTCCACGTCTCGCACCCTGTCCTACGCTGGCTCGCGATCCGCCATTGCTAGTCTTGTTCTCTTTGGTTTGCTTCAGCACAATTGAAGACAATTCTATGAAGTTCTTTATATTCAATCTTCGTCTCCTTCCCATTGTACATAAGACTAGGCTTTAGCGGTTTTAATAAATCCAGCTGAACACAAATCCTAGCAAAATGTCCCTTTGTCAGCTTCATGGTGTTCGTATTGACTTTCAGTACGGGTCCGATCTGATTTCCAAGCTTTTGAGATCCGCACCCATGCCGCCACACTCGACACTACCTCCTCATCTGGGTGAAAATTAGGTTTTCACGGTTGCACACTGATGTAATGATTAAACATCAACCATGATCCACCGGTCAGAGCCAACTCATCATAAACCTCCTGATTATGGCAACGTACTGAAAAGAAGCCTTGAACAATATCAATCATACGAACATCTTCCCAAAGTTGCTTCAGTTTGGAATCCAGATCAAACTCCCTCACCATCATGAAGTATTTTTTTGGTACCAGCTAGTATCTCCCGTCAGTATCCTGAAGTATCTTTTTAGTGTCTGTCAGTACCCTGAAATATTTTTTCAACGTCCTAAAATAATTTTTCAAGATCATGAAGTATCCATCAGTATTTTTCCAGTACCGCTCAGTATCCCAAGTCTCTTTTTTGTACCCTTAATATTTATTAAGAAAAAAAAAAGAGGAGCAGGTATCATTTAGCGTCAAAACGACGCAGTATTAAAGCAAAGAATGGCAGAGGACGGCAGGCGAAGAGGACCTAAGCCGAATCCGGCTGCGAAGCCCATCCCCTTCGCTTGTGGTCGGCTCCCAACCCGGGCTAGGCCGAATTGCCAAATCTTGTGAATGACTTTTGTTTTGTTGGAATGGAGAGGAAGGGAAGAGTTTTTAATGATTTATTATTTGGTTTAAGAGAAGAAAAGTATTTGGTTTAAGAGAAGAAAAGGGAGGAGAGATATCAATTTGCCATTTGCCATTCTTTTTTTGCCCAAACAATTTGCCATTCTGTCCATTACACATTAGTTTATATTTTTTAATATGTATATAAATTAATTTTCACCTATTTTCTATTTATAATTAATATTATTTTATTTTTGAATTAATTTTACCACACTAGTGAGGGTGGATGTATCGGATCCAAATGACATTGGGGCTAGAAGATCTCGGTTTCACGCCACCAATAATGCCATCGGGACCTTGATCTATCCTATCTAACTATCTGGATGACCGAGAAAGTTTGATAAACGAAAATTATTATACGGATGGCTACCAGGAAATACATACATTGATGGGTATCTCCCCAATCCGAAAGGGATGTCCAAGCTTTTCGGGACTTATCTCTTGCCCATGCTCAAAGACACTTTAGGATTCAAACATCTTCCCAATCAAGGCATATAATACGGCATATTCGGTATCCTAATTTTCAGCACTCTCACATCTTGGATCGTAATCCCGATTACTTCGATGCACGGTTCCTCATGAAGAGGCAAGTGCAGAGCATACTTGGAATCTAGGGAGCGATAATACGATATACGAGAACTAAGGCTTTCGAGAAATGGGAAGGGGAGTTTAGAAAGAAGTCATAGGAAACACACTCGAATATTATTGATCAACTGCGATCTGGTTACAACTGAACACAAAGTCTGCTTATATAGAGAAGCAGAGTCATTACAAGACAAACGGGAAAGAAGACAATACCAGAAAAAGTAGTGGCTTCAAATAAAAAACGACAGATGATACATGATAATACGACATTATTAACTTCACGCCGAAAAGTAAAGGACACCTAATATACATCGAAAACACATGACTTAAAACTGGAAACCGGCTTGAAACGGGTTGCCGAACAAGTCTGGACACTAGCTATGGGGACCACCCTTTGCGATTGATTCGTGATCCGAGAGAGATTGTTGTTGTCACCGTCCATTGTCATAGTAGTTGGATTTGGAGATAGCCGAGTGGATCAAAATCGGCGGGGATGGATCTGGGCCAACCGGGTTATCTCCGAACCGTGGTCTTGGGCCCGTGGTTGAGAACAATGGGCTGGATATTGAGACGAGCTGGGAGAGACAAGAATAACGTGTGAATTGGTCCTCATCTTCATAAGGGTCTTGAGAGTCTTGAAGAATATTTCCACGAGAGTCAAGGGGAAGTTCCGTGCTTGTGAGGAAGAAGCATAGTATGATGACACATAATGAGGTTGGTTGGTACAATTCATCATATGCGTATGCCTTATCTTCACTTGGTACGGGGCCAAGAATAGTACAGTCTTTGGAAAGCAGACTTGTTGTAGTTGGCAAGGATGAGACCGAGTTCTTTCCATTGTCTTGGATCCGGTTGAACCCAATCAAGAGATTCATCCATAGTAGGGCATTGGTCTTTAGTTTTACACCATTTGGCTTTTGCACATGATAAGACCTGCTAAGAAAAAACACACAAGAAAATCTTTTTTGTTTTGATTTTTTAAGGAACCAAAGATTATTTTTTTCGATGACATTAAACAAAGAACCTCTCCCGAAATGAAGAGGGGCAAAGAGTGTGAGGAGTCGACTAGGGCGGAATCTTCATTGTGATGATACAGAGATGTAATGGTAGACAGTAAAGGGGCTAAGGCAATGGAGCTGGTATGGAGAATAGTCATTGTCCAGACATACCATAAAAGTTCATCAGGTATGGCACCTTGAATGAACGGGACAGTAGTGTATGGACAGATAGGGCTAAAATGCTGGATTTTGGGAATGAGATCAGTTCTATTGAATAGAAGATGGAGCCAAGAGTAGAGGTGCTCATTGGCATATTTTTTTCGAAATCTGTGAAGGAGTGAAGGTCGGAATTAGGAGGGAGGACGGTTGCTTTAGTGTAATAAGGCATGGTGGTAGGAGGATGGCTTTACGAGAGGGTAAGGATGTAGAGAATCTGTGGGTGAGGAGGAGGAGTCTTTTGAGGTGCGGAAAGGAAGTCCGCAAGGATGTTTTGGGGACCCTTGAGATGTTTAACCGTGAATTTATAGCGTGAAAACCGGTCTTTCCACCGAGTAACCGGGCATCCGCGGCAACTTCTTTTTTGGATCTAGCATCTTTGGAAAAGATGTGTTGTCCATTTCTACTGTGAAGTGGTAGGGGCTCAGATGAAAGCTAAACTTTTCAATTCCACGTTTGACAGCAAGGATCTCTTTATAGGTAGAATGATAATGTTTCTCTGAGTCCTTGAATTGGCCACTTGCATGCCCACAGTAATCTCGTACTCTATTAACTTCTTGAAGAAGTATTGCACCCCAATAATCTTCACTAGCATCAGTTTGTAGGATCTTGTGTCCTTGATCTGGAATCTTTAGTGGTGGAGGATTTTGAGCAATCATTTTGAGGGTAATTACAGCATTTGTCTGCACCTGTGACCATGGTGGTGGATTCTTTTTTAACATTTTGTACAGGTGGCTGGTATGATGGGACAATTGAGGGATAAAGTCTCTCAAAAAATTAACAATCCCGAGAAATTGTTGGACTTGTTTATAAGAGAGATTTTCATCGTGGAAATTTGAGCAAATCCCGAGCAATATGCGGGCCTGGGCTGTATTTACCGTTGTTGAAGTGCATTCCAAGAAAGTCAACTTCTGTGATTCCAATATCACTTTTCTTAGATGAGAGCATTATGCCATGTTGGGCTATGATTTGGTAGAAATGGTCCAGGAGCAATTGATGTTCTTCTTCGATTCTTGAGAATAGTAGGATATCATCAATATAGATGAGAGCATTATTGATGATGGGCTCAAATATTTTAATCATAGCTTTACGGAACAATGAAGGGGCCACCTTGAGGCCAAAGGGCATGACGGTCCACTGATATTGAGCGTTAGGTATACAAAATGCTGTCTTGGGCCGATCTTGTGGGTGGATCCCAAGTTGCCAAAATCCTGCTTTAAGATCAAACTTTGAGATGATAATATCATTCGGAAAAGAGAGAAGCAAGAATTCTTTGAGATGAAATGCTGCTCTCTAAAAGACAGGATCTCCAGACTCATTACCATCGAATGATGGAGAAATACCACATGTTAAATGGAGGAAATGATGTAAACCTGAGGCATACTTTTATTGCCTCCCTTCCGGATGAGCTTCAGGCAGAACTTAACAGAGGTATTAACGCTCTCCAACGAGATATGTCTGACATCTCTATAGGAGAATTGTACCAACTTGCTCTCAATGCCCTTGATAAACTCTGCGAGCAACATAAATTTTTCAAGGATATGCAAAAGAAAGCTCATAAGTTCAAGCCTGCATGCAAGAAGCCTTATCTCAAGATCAAATGCAAAGACCAAAAGGATTGTTATTGTCCTTCCAAGAAGAAATCTCATTATCGTCATTATTCTCAACCGTTCCGAAACCTTATAAAAAATCAAGGCGATCGAGATTCGAAAAGAAACCTAGATTTTTCAAATCTAGAAAACCTTTCTCCAAAGGCTCCAGGTGTTTTGTTTGTCGAAAGCCAGGACATTTTGCAAAAAATTGTCCAAAAAAGACAAAAGGTGATGTCAAGCTAATGCAGAAACTTCAGAAGATCTTGATGATTTCAGACAATACGGCAGATATTGAAGATTATCTTGAAGAACAGGATGAACAGGATGCTGAAACGCAATATGTTCTTCCTTCTTATGCTGAATCAACAGACTCATCCTTTTCTGAATCTGAAGAAGATTATCACTCAGAAGAAGAAGATTTCTCCCCTGGAACTATTAATCTTGTCCAGCAAGTTTCTCCCCAAACTCCATCCATTGGATGTCTTGGCTCTTTAAATTCCAACCCCGAGATTAACCCGACGGCTCCATTGCCAAACATTCAAGTCCAAGTCTTACCGAAAAATATTCAAAGCCCATTACCGCAATAGCCTTCATTGATACGGGTTCATCTCATACGGTGATGAAACCACATATCCTTCCTCTCGAAGAATGGGTACCTCATAATCGCACTTCTATACTCGCGATGGAAAGATATTCAAAATTGATTTGATCATCGAGAAGAAAGATCAAAGATTAAGTTCTTCCCGGGATGCACCTTAAAAATCAAAGTGCTAGGAAGTGAACTTCCGGAAAAGATATTCTTCTTGGTTTTGATGCCTTCTATCACACCAAGAATTTGACTATACTTCCCAAAGGGATCGGTGGAAATCCAACTTCAGTCCACGGACAGAAATTCCTTCTCTCTATGAATTACGAGAATGCTCCACCACAAGTATTCGATGTAAAAGATCAGTTATTCTGATGTTGTCTTGGCCCATGACCAATTCCCACATCCTTCCCCATTATGGAAAAATCAAGATTTCTTCATTAGTCTTCCTTTTAAGAGGAATGAGGATATTAATCCTACAAAAGCCTCCCATCCAGGTATGAATCCGGAGGACTTAAAGCTAGCTCGGGAAGAATGTGCTGCACTACTCAAACAAGGTCTCATTGAACCAACAAAGTCCGAATGGGCTTGTCAAGCTTTCTATGTTGAAAAAAGATCGAGATCAAAAGAGGAAAGAAAAGGCTTGTTATTGATTATAAGCCTCTTAATCATTTTCTTCAAGATGACAAATTTCCTCTTCCTAAGCCCACGGCTTTATTTGCACGATTGAAAGGCTCGGCCCATGTTTTCTCAAAGTTTGATCTTAAAGCGGGATTTTGGCAACTTGGGATCCACCCACAAGATCAGCCCAAGACAAAGCATTTTGTATACCTAACGCTCAATATCGGTGGACCGTCATGCCCTTTGGCCTCAAGGTGGCCCCTTCATTGTTCCGAAAAGCTATGATTAAAATATTTGAGCCCATCATCAATAATGCTCTCATCTATATTGATGATATCCTACTATTCTCAAGAAGAAGAAGAACATCAATTGCTCCTGGACCATTTCTACCAAATCATAGCCCAACATGGCATAATGCTCTCATCTAAGAAAAGTGATATTGGAATCACAGAAGTTGACTTTCTTGGAATGCACTTCAACAACGGTAAATACAGCCCAGGCCCGCATATTGCTCAGGATTTGCTCAAATTTCCTGATGAAAATCTCTCTTATAAACAAGTCCAACAATTTCTCGGGATTGTTAATTTTTTGAGAGACTTTATCCTCAATTGTCCCATCATACCACCCACTGTACAAAATGTTAAAAAAGAATCCACCACCATGGTCACAAAGTGCATGACAAATGCTTGTAATTACCCTCAAAATGATTGCTCAAAATCCTCCACCACTAAAGATTCCAGATCAAGGACACAAGATCCTACAAACCGATGCTAGTGAAGATTATTGGGGTGCAATACTTCTTCAAGAAGTTAATAGAGTACGAGATTACTTGTGGGCATGCAAGTGGCCAATTCAAGGACTCGAGAGAAACATTATCATGCTACCTATAAAGAGATCCTTGTCAAAACGTGGAATTGAAAAGTTTAGCTTTCATCGAGCCCCTACCACTTCACAATAGAAATGGACAACACATCTTTTCCAAAGATGCTAGATCCAAAAAGAAGTTCTTGCCATGCCCAATTACTCGGTGGAAAGACCGGTTTTCACGCTATAAATTCACGATAAACATCTCAAGGGTCCCCAAAACATCCTTGCGTAGACTTCCTTTCCGGACCTCAAAAGACTCCTCCTCCTCACCCACAGATTCTCTACATCCTTACCCTCTCAGAAAGCCATCCTCCTACCACCATGCCTTATTACACTAAAGCAACCGTCCTCCCTCCTAATTCTGATCTCCACTCCTTCACAGATTTCCAAAAATATGCCAATGAGCACCTCTACTCTTGGCTCCATCTTCTATTCAATAGAACCGATCTCATTCCCAAAATCCAATTTTAGCCTTATCTCGTCCATACACTATCGTCCCGTTCATTCAAGGTGCCATACGATGAACTTTTATGGTATGTCGGACAATGACTATTCTCCATACCAGCTCCATTGCCTTAGCCCCTTTACCTGTCTACCATTACATCTGTGACAGTCACAATGAAGATTCTGCCCTAGTCAGACTCCTCACACTCTTTGCCCCTCTTCATTTCTGGAGAGGTTCTTTGTTTAATGTCATCGAAAAAAATAATCTTTGGTTCCTTAAAAAATCAAAACAAAAAAGATTTTCTTGTGTGTTTTTTTTCTTAGCGAGTCTTATCATGCGCAAAAGCCGGATGGTGTAGAACTAAAGACCAATGCCCTACTATGGACCGAATCTCTTGATTGGGTTCAACCGGATCCAAGACAATGGAAAGAACTCGGTCTCATCCTTGCCAACTACAACAAGTCTGTTTCCAAAGACCGTACTATTCTTGGCCCGTACCCAAAGAAGATAAGGCATACGCATATGATGAATTGTACCAACCAAACCTCATTATGTGTCATCATACTATGCTTCTTCCTCACAAGCAATGAACTTCCCCTTGACTCTCGGGGAAATATTCTTCAAGACTCTCAAGACCCTTATGAAGATGAGGACCAATTCACACGCTTATTCTTGTCTCTCCCAGGCTCGTCTCGGATCCAACCCATTGTTCTCAACCACGTGCCCAAGACCACGTTCGGGAGATAACCCGGTTGGCCCAGATCCATCCCCCCGATTTTGATCCACTCGGCTATCTCCAAATCCACTACTATGACAAAGGATGTGTGACAACAACAATCTCTCTCCCGATCCACGAATCAATCTGCAAAGGGTGGTCCCCATAGCTAGTGTCGCAGACGCCGGCAACCCGTTTCCGGCCGGTTTCCGAGTTTTAAGTCATGTGTTTTCGATGTATATTAGGTGTCCTTTACTTTTCAGGCGTGAAGTTAATAATGTCAGTATTATCATGTACTGCTGTCTGTCGTTTTTATTTGAAGCCACTACTTTTACTGGTATTGTCTTCTTTCCCGTTTGTCTTGTAATGACTCTGCTTCTCTATATAAGCAGACTTTGTGTTCGATTGTAACCGATCGCGGTTGATCAATAATATTCGAGTGTGTTTCCTATGACTTCTTTCTAAACTCCCCTTCCCATTTCTCGAAAGCCTTAGTTCTCGGTATATCGGTATTATCTCGCTCCCTAGATTCCAAGTATGCTCGCACTTGCCTCTTCATGAGGAACCAGTGCATCGAACAGAATCGATTACGATCCAAGATATGTGAGAGTACGAAAATTAGGATACCGAATATGCCAAGTATTATATGCCTTGATTGGGAAGATGTTTGAATCCTAAAGTGTCTTTGAGCATGGGCAAGAGATAAGTCCCGAAAAGCTTGGACTGTCCACTGGATTGGGGAGATACCCATCAATGTATGTATTTCCTGGTAGCTGTCCAGTATAATAATTTTCAGTTTATCAAACTTTCTCGGTCATCCAGATAGTTAGATAGGATAGATCAAGGTCCCGATGGCATTATTGGTGGCTGTGTCTGAGATCTTCTAGCCCCAATGTCATTTGGATCCTGATACATCCACCCTCACTAGTGTGGTATCAGAGCCAGCGCGAATTTCGCGGATAATGCTGAGATACTTAGGACAAAGGTGAGTAAGAAACAACTTTCCCAGTATGAGTGAACCACCTCAATCATCTACCTCTGAATCTTCTTCTCTTATCACTCCCTTTATTCCTAGAAATTTGTCTCCTTCTATGAAGAGAACTCTTTCCAACAAAATAGAGAACCTTATTGAAGTTACCCATCATCCCGATCGTCTGTTGGATCTACTGATCTACCACTCCTTAACCCGTACGAGTTACTTCCACGAAGTAACTCATTTACCGATTCCATCGAGATCCATTATTCGAACCAAAGACCACATGTCCAAGAAATTGTTCGATCTACCAAACTTGAACAAGGTACTCTCCCACAACTACCCAAGAGCAATATTCCACCATTGAGATCTCTCCGGATCTCATTGCTAAATGGAGATCTGAAGGCTATACTCATCTCCATTTTGGTGTCTTTTTCGCTGGCTCTCACCCTTCATGGAAGAAAAGGACTCCTTATTCTTGCTAAAGTGGCTCTTTTAGATTCCACTTATAAAAACTATTCTCATGCTCTTATTGGTGCACTCCTAACCACTCTTAGCAATGGCGGTGTTATCCTCGACTATCCAAACTGATTATAATGTCGGTCTCTCCGAGAACTCTTCCAAGGAGATTAAAAGTTCAGATCCAGATCACGGAGCGAAACAAGACTCTCAAGCCATTATGGCTACACTTCATCATCGATTATCTATCGTCTGAAATCATGCTTATGATCTTGAACTTCGTAATTCAACCACGGATGCCCTTGTTGCGCTTTCTAATAGAGCGAGATGAAACATCCATTATCCAGATTCCGAGGCAGATCCCAAAGAATGAACTCGCTCGTTATGCCTATGGAATGGATTAGCAATTATGAAAAGCTTTTCCATGAGAAGCTTGACCGATGTCCACACCACCACTCCACCAAAGGTTGAAGACCTTGGAAATGGTGTATCAAAAACCACTTTCACTAGACCAAGTACTTCTGGACCATCAAATCCACATCCTAGTGGAAGAATGTTGTCACTTACACCTGCTTACACACCCTCCAGAAGAGATCCGCCAATTGCTTGGATAAACCAGGATGCCAAGCCTTGCTATGTTTCACATATCAATGGTCACTTTTTATGGGATGTCCCAGGATCAGGAATGTGTGATCCACAATGTGAGTGTGATACTCCTGAATGGTGGGAAGATTCTGATGATGAACAAGGTTTATATCCTTGTAAATATGCTCACAAGCGAGCATTAAAAAACAAGTCCTCTCCTCGATCTCCTTGTAGATCTCACAAGAATAAGAAGTTTGATGACAATGATGATTATGGCTCTGCACCCGATCTCTCTTCTAGGCGTTCTACACGTCGTTGGCAACCGCCTCCTCCTCCTCAAGATCTTCAAGAGACATGTCCCTTGTTGAACTAATGTTAGAAACAGTCACCATGACCTTGTTAAAAGATATTTTCCAGATGTTACTCTCAATGCTCCATCAGAACCTTCTGTTGCAACCTCAATTCAAGCTGCTCAATATCTATACTTTACTTGTAATAATATATTTTTTGTCGCTAAAAAACCCCGGAAGACCAAAGTCAGGCGTGTCACCACCGGACCCCCAAATCCTCGAGGAGCTCTCTCTCTCTCCCCCCCACAATCTCACCCTAGCTCCTCCACCTTGTCGCTCTGTCACCCTTGCGCCTGTTTTTCCTACCGTCTCATATCAACCTATCACTCACCGTTTCAGCTCCAACTTCAGCTTCCACACAATCTCTCATTCTCTTCACATCCTTTGAGGTAATTTTTTGCATTTCCCTTTCTCTCCAGCTTTCAAATTTATTGCCTTTCGTTCTTCAATTTGGGGGACTTGCTGCAATTGCTACTTCTCCTGCAATTCAACAAATTTATATTCCCGTGCTTTCCCTTGAATGCTCTCGGTTTATTTCTTCATTTTCCTTTATCCATTTTACATGTTTTTTCATCTTCATTCTCTCCTTATTTGTATCAGAATAGCTGCATACCTGCCGGGGAATTCTTTTGGGTCCAAAATCCATAGCCCTTTAGACTAACTATCAGCGGTTCTTATTGATTTTGAGGGTAATATGATTTTCTTATGTCAGAATGGTTAAAACTAAGCGGGTTATTTATTTATTTTTTGAAATGAAAGATGAACTTGCGATTTTGCTTTATGTATTCATATTCCTTATTAAGTGAGATTCCCTCTTGGCATCCTTTTCCTCACTAGATATTTCTTTTACGGTTTGGTGATATTTGGATTTTCCGTTGTGGCCAGCGGTTTCACCTTAAAGCGATATCGTTTAACTCTTTTTTTTTTTTTTTTGTCTCGTAATGCTCATGGCGTATTCTTTAAACTTGTTCTATTGGTTTTTTGGCTTTCATTCATGGTTATTTCTTTTTAGCTTTATATGGTCTATCTTCAGTGGATTGGTTGTTGTGTTGGAATTCTATCTATTTTAAAAGTTTATTTGAATGATAAGACAGGCTTGACTTGTTTGCATGAGTTGTGAGGTTGTTTGCTCTCTTCATGTCATAACAATTTCCTGAGCTATTACTCTGGAAAAAAATGTTAGTTTTAAGTTTGCTTTTTTAATCTCAGTGTAATAGTTCTGAACTTTCCTGATGGATACTTCTTTTTTGTCCTCCAGAAATTGATGTGATGCATATGCCAACACTTGCCAGAGTTGAATGATGGCTGTTGAGGCTTCTGATAAACTGATTGTGTCAGATGATTTTGATGATGAAGATGGACCAGTAATTTTTAAAAGGACTAATACAACATCTAAGAAAAATCAACTTTCAGAAGTAAAGAAGTCAACTTCTAGTCTTGATGGGCAAACAGATAGGAAAACTTCTGATAAGTCTTCGACCAATGGCCAAAATTCTGGGGTACAAAAGAGCAAGGTTATCCCATCAGTCAAGACATCACCCACAAAGGCTTCTATAGTTACCTCCAAAGCATCAACTTCACGTGTCTGTTCCTCTAATGTGAAGTCGCCTGTAGCAAATCCTAAAGCATCATTGTCAGGAGATAAGTCAAGGCCTCTTTCAGGATCGAAAGTGCTCAATGATGTTAAGGAGGAAAAATCCCCTATTAAACATCTTTTGAGAGAAAACTCTGAAGATTCTGATGATGAGGAGGATAAGAAACCATTGAGTCTTAGGCTGAAAATGAACTCCAATCATAATAGCAAAGCTGCTCCTATTGTGAAGAAACCTATTGAAGACTCCGATGACGATGATGATGATCTTCCTTTGTCAGCAAGGTTATCACGGAATGCAGGAACATCTAGAAGTGGACATGAAAATGCTGGATAATTTATGGGTATTGTCAATTTCTTAGGTGTTGTAGGTATTAGGCTGTCTTGTGAGCTTGAAAGCAGCAAGTTATAGAAACAATTTACTGTTACTTCTCTTTACCCTGTCTCTATTTTTCTGTGAACATTTGCCAGGGTTAAGGGTCACTTTTGCCCCCTCAGAAGTAGTGAGTATCTGGAAATTTTTTTTAGGAGTAATTTCGTTCCGGAAGTTTATAAAACGTAGCAATTTTGGTCTGTCATCCTTCAATGTTAAATTTAACTGCTAAATCAGTTAAACATCTCATATGACATGCCATCTCATCACCCGCGTCACTGAGCTCTCTTTCTTTTTTCTCTCTCTTCCTCATTCACTATTTTATGAAAAATGAAAAATAAATTCTTCCTTGTCCTTGGATCAACAAATGGCTATGGATGATGGGTCCCTCACCCCATAGTTCATCATATTCTTCAGATCCGAAATTTGATCTCCATTTGAGGATGAAACACTGAAGTATTGGAGATATTACACTTGATGTTTGAATCGCCGATGAATTCTTTCTTCCACATTTACGAAGTTTGCCTTTCCCATTTCGTCTCTTGCTTGCTCTAGTATCCAGATTCATGTTTATACCCAATTCCAAAATCCAATCCCCATCGCAGACTATGAAATATTCATCGACATTATAGGTAATTGAAGACATGAGATGTATCATTAATTGCTTCATGAGATGGAGAGCTGAGTGATTGAGGCTATCGTTTGGCCAAATAGTTCGTCAAGTGCCGGGTTTGAAGTAAGCCACCTCTTTTTTTTCTGTGTAATTCAGTTTTTCGTTGGTTAAGTTTTTTATCATGTTGGCTGCTTTATCATTGGTAAAAGGTTTTGAAGTGGATTTTATTAGTAAGAGTTGGATTTGTGATGGGAGGAGAGGTTGTACTTGTGGGCAATGTACGAGGGATGGACGAGGTGGCCGGGGGTGAGGGGTCCATCATACACGCTGCGGTGGCAAGGATGGGGAAGATATCCCAAAAAAAGAGTGAATGAGGAAAAGAGAGAGATAAAAAGGATGATGAGGTGTAATGGGCTCAGTGACGTGGATGATGAGGTGGCATGTCATATGGGATGTTTGATTGATTTAACAATTAAACTTAACATTGGAGGACGACAGGTCAAAATTACTACGTTTTATAAATTTACAAGACAAAATTACTCTTAAAAAAACTTTCAAATATCTATTGCTCTTGAGTGAAAATTTCCGAGGTAGAGAAAATGACCCTTAAGCCACATTTGTCATATCTCTCTTCGTGGGAGCTTGGATTAAGTTATTTTAAGCGATATTGTGGTGTACTATGTAAATGTGAGAAAATTTTTGTCCAAATGTAAAAAAGCTTTTTTTAAAAATAAATTGGCCTTGGTTTAAGGGAATAAGATGACAAAAATGACATGAGGATGGATTTCTATTTGGCATTGATTGATATTTAGGTGGGGGTGGTCTTGCTGTATTGTATTTAGGCAAATTTTTGTTTACTTTTGTTAAATTTAAAGAGTAATAATACAAGATAAAAAAAGTAAATTAAAATTTAGCCCATAAAAATATGATTTTTTTATGAAATACAATTATGCATTCAAAAAGTGAAAACATAGTGTACAAAATTTAGCCCATACAAACATGAATTGAATAACTTAAATGCAGGCATTTCTTATATGTGTATTTCATTAGAGATTAGAGGAGTGAACATAGAAAATTTACTAAAAAATTTTAACCTCATTTCTTTATTTTTTTCCTCCAATGGAATTCAATAAAACCTCCCATTTTTCTTTCGTTCTCTTTGAACCAAACAAATCAATGAATCATGGAACTTTTTTTTTTTTTTTTTTAGAATTTGTTTCTTCCATATAAATAATAGGACTAAAGATTAATCTCAAGTTCAAATAGATTATTCTCAGGTTTAAAGTTGTATGAGATAGCCATGTTGTATGATAATGCTTGGAGTTGGATCATTTGGCCCTTGTCCCTTAATTTATTGTTACCTCTATATTCAGGTGACATCTTTAATTAGTGTTGACGTAATAGACTTGTGGAAAAAAAAAAAAAAAAAGACCTGTCTTTTATGTTTGTGGATCCTGGCTTGGACTTATTGTAATCCTCGTTGTTTACTATAGGTAATTGATCTTTTTGTTATAAACAAAAGGGAATTCATAGGTCCCAACTAAAAGAAATTATAAAGGAAAAATATAATATAATTTATTAATCACAAGTGAAAGAATAATTATTAATAAGTTACTAGACTCTCCGATTCTTTTTTATAAACAACTTTTATTTTTATTGTATAAAATGAACTGTCTGTTAATATTAGTTAAAAACAATAAACATGTTAAAAATGTTATATTTATTTCAAATATGCCCTTATTTATAAAAAATATCATAAAAGACAGAATATAAGTATAAAATTTGAGAGGGAGAATATATAATAAATGAGTAAATGAAAGAGAATTAGTTATAAATAGGGGATAATTAATATAAATATGTTTAGAAAAGGAAAAATTAATTTTTTAATTGCTTTTAAAAATAATCAACCCTGAGAGAAGTTGCTTTTATAGAAAAGACTGGGAGGAGTACATTTTGGGAAAAGCCCTTTTTATTAAAAAAAAAAAATCTCAAAAAAGACCTTAAGAATCGAAAATTTGAAAAAAGGCCCCAAGATTTTGAAAATTTCAGAAAAAAAGCCCTTCGGAATTTACGGAGTTGTTAACGGGGTTGATATAGTTGTTAGCGGAAAGCTTGATATAGTTGTTAAGCGGGCTGATTTAGTTGTTAAAAAAATTGTTGCTAACAACTAAATCAGCTTCAGGTAGCAATTATATCGATTCCTTACTAACAACTATATCGATCCGTAACAACTCACATTGGGTCTTTTCTAGAATTTTTAGAATCTTGGGCCTTTTCTGAAATTTTCAGATTCTTAGGGCCTTTTTTGAGAGTTTTTGATAATATGGGCCTTGAATAAGATTTTCCCATACATTTTTTAAACTACTTTAGTGAAAAAAAAAAAAAAAAAAAAAAAAAAAAAAGAAAGGGGGGGGGGGTGGATGAACACAATAGTTCATGTGCGCGCGAAGTGCTCTCCGTCGCCGTCCGTCCAGTCGTCGCGTGGGCGTTGCCGTCTTCTTCAGGTATCGTCCTCATCCCCCTAATTTATGTTCTTCAGTTTTCTCCAAACCCTCGTGTCCGGCGGCGAACAATCTCACCTGCTCTCTCGATTTCCTCCTTTACACATTTTCCTTCCAGCTTGCTCTGGTCCCGATCTTGTATTCATCGATCACATTACCCACCAACCATTTTATCAGCCTTTGTTTTTCTTTTCTTTAAAATCTAGCTAGTCCCTCTGAATTTTCCATGGAAATTTTGTACTCTCCGCTATTTTAGTGTCCCACTTGAGGTCACAATCCCGCTTGTGTAGGATCTGAGTTTTATATCGTGCTTATAACAGAATCTATCTATGCTCATTGAGTTAGTTTCTACTGGTTGAAAGAGAAGGCTGGTTCTTGCTTCCTTGGTTGCCGAGGCTGCCAATAGGTTGGGGATTAAAAAAGAGTGCAGTACTTGGAGATTTCTGTCCTATATGCTTCCACAAACTTTATTTGCTCTAATGTATTACTGAATTTTCTCAGTTTGGAATGTCTCAGTGGTTGTAATTTAAAGGGATCAGAGCTATTTGATCAGATGTTTTTTGATCATCCATTGTACTATTCATTTTAGGGCAGGTCAATGCTATATGCAGCATCTGCCCCAAGCTTTTGTGTAACCTGTCCTGGGAAACTGCATTGTCCTCGTTACATAACAAAGCATTCAGTTGCAACAAGGTGCTTAGTTCCTTCTTCAGTTCTGGAAAACAACAATGGAGCTAAAGTGGAATACACTCCTTGGCTCATCGTTGGCTTGGGTAACCCTGGAAATAAATGCCATGGCATTAATCAAAATGTAATTATTAGCCAATATGTGATGATGCTACTTGTTCCATTGTACTTGTTGTATGTGTTGGATCTTAGAGTTTTCTTTGTATTCGGTTGGATTTGTAATGATTGACAGAATTTCTCCGGCAGAAGGGGTTTTGATGAACACAATTCAATCAAAAGCCTTGATTGGAATAGGTGTATTGCTTGCTTCTGTTATGTGTATGCGTAGTTTCTTTCTTCTTTTTTACCTCCCAATTTACTGATTCAGATTTCTTGCTATCAGTACAGATTTAATAGAAGAAGTACCAATTTTGTTGTCTAAGCCTCAAACATACATGAATTTTTGTGGGAATTGGTTTGTTTTCCATCATATAATGTGTCGTATTTATCATCATATGAAGAATATTTGACCTGTCGCTTTTTAGGTTAATCTGTGACCCTGACACTATCTTCTTTGTCTTGTACTTAAAGGTCAGACCACTTGCTGCATATTACAAAGTACCCATGCGCCATATTTTACTAGTATGTTTTCTGTACCTTGCGACAATCAAAATAGTGTTTCATACTTTCATAAAATAGTGACATTTCATGAGTTTGTGGTATTTCCAATATAGGTTTGTGATGAGATGAGCCTTCCAAATGGTGTTTTAAGGCGCCAACCTAAAGGAGGACATGGCCATCTCAATGGGTAATATAAGATTTCCTAGAACATGTCTTACTACGATGGCTCTAATTTGTCAAAACTAAATACTTGCTCCACCCTTGTATAGATCTCAATTTTCATCTCTTTTTATCCCCAAATATAAGTCCTAGTGGCTAGTACAGATTTCTAGGTGTAATCAACGCATGTTTCCGAAAATGCCTCTTATACAAAACCTAAATCAGCTATCCCAACCTTGATATTTAAACTTCCCATGGCATTCACTTGAGGGTAAGAATGGAAAGAAAAAACCAATTTTTACATATCACAAGTTTTAGTATTTCCTTGGGTTGTGTGGTTTTCAAAATTGGAACTTATATTAAGGGACAAAGGAAGTGTATTTTATAAGAATTCTCCGTGTGACAAACCCTAACTTACACATTGAAACAGGACTTTCTAAATTTATTGACCTGAGGGACAGGTGGCTTGTTAGATGCTCCTTAGCAATCTGATTTTTATTTTTATTTTATTTTAATAAGAGCTTAATCATTAGCAGCTTCAAACAAATTGCATCGATTAGGGTTCTTATAGTTGATGGAATGCTTGAATATTAAATCAGCATTCATTCAGTGCTCTGATAGAAATTCTACCTCTTCCTTAAACTGGCATGCTGATGCAAATCTTGTCATGATAACGTTAAATGTGCTATTTATAAATTCTTTCAAATAATTACTTGAAGACGTTTTGCTGGTGAAGATTTAGTAAATAGTAGTTTTAGAGAAACAAAAAAGATACTAAAAGGAGGTTTTATTACTTTCTTTACTTTGTAAGGCTCCTAGGAGCTAGGTCCCTACTTAATCAACCAAACTATTCTAACAGTAAGTTATTTTAGATATCAGTGGCAATATATTTCTATACTCACTGTAAACTACCAGAAAATCATACTAGAGAGTTATGTAACTTGTGGTAGATTGTTACAGGGTTAAGAATGTAATAGGCCATTTGGATGGTTCTCGTGCATTTCCTTGACTTTGCATTGGTAAGTTCCTTATGTTCTATTACTGAAAGATGCTGTGTTCATAGCAGTTTATCAGGTTATGACTTGTAGGTATTGGAAATCCCCTGGAAACATGGATATGAAAGCTTATCTTCCACAAAAGTTCAGTTCAGTAGAGCGTAAACAGGTGATACCTTCCGGTGACAATAATTCAATTACGTTGTGTTTATCTTGGACATAATATTTAGACGGTTGAGATTTTGTGTGGATAATGTAGGTTTCTAATAATCATTTTCTTAACTTGGCAGTTAAAAGACTTGTTCATTTTGCATCCATTTTGGCTTAACAGATGAACGGTCTGGATCAAAGATGAACACCCTTTTTACTCATCCTTGAAAAAATCTGAGAACCCTTGAAAAAATATTGACCTTGTCCATCAAACTAAACCCATATCATCTTCCTATAGTTTATGAATAGCATGGATTCCTCTAGGTTTTATCTATGTATTGATATCAGTGATTGATTTGTGGGTACTGTTTGATTGCTGCATATCATCTTGTTTATTTAAATTATTTTACTTTGGTTTCGTTCCTTTAATTAACAGATTGATGATGCATTGTATTGGACCGAGGAGTTGAAGCCATAAGAACATTAGTTTTCAATGGGTTCAATCAGCCAAAGGCATCGAAGACTACTGCATTGCATATGCTGGTATTGAATTCTCTACCGAAATAATTAAGGTGCTCCTTGCTGCCGAAGAAAGCGACTTGAAAGTCTCGCGTCAACAAAAAACGTCTCGCGTCAATCTTATCTAGATTGGTTGCTTACATTGTGTGTCCACACCTCTTATCGTTTTGTCTAGTCCTGATTAAGAATAAAGTTATTTTTTATTATGTCAATGATTTTCAAATAAAAAGTTCTTTGAATCTATTTTTTATTTCAAATAGCAACGATTAAGTATTTATTTGCCTTCTTATACCCCTAGTTGTTTACTTGTCTACATGTTGAATAATTAATACTTGCCTATTCAAATGTCAAATTACTTTATTCTATTATCACTTAACCAATCTATTATTATCACATATTCATATTTTATTGTGGGGATGTTATTTACGAGAAAAGTATTTTTGCATTGAAATGGTAGAAGCGTACCTGCCCCTTCTGCTGACTCCTAAAGCTCACCTTGGATAAGAAGTCTATGACTGCTACCTCTATCACACAAACTACAGTAAATGTTTAATCTATACTTTTGTATGATTTATTAGAGTTGTTCCATGTATTCTACCAGGCAGGATTCTTGGCTTCTTTTGATATTTTGGGATTTATGTATATGTTATTGAGCAGCAGAGCTCCATATGCTGTATTGTAATAGCAGGCTATTTTAGAAATTTCGGAAAGTTCAACTTACAGATAGGACTATGTAATAGCAGGCTATTTTAGAAATTTCTACAAAAAGCTTTATTTTATTTATAAGAAATATGTTTATACATGTTCTAGAAATGGGAAATGGTGTATGTATATGCAGGATTATAATACTAATTATGGTATTATAAATGTTATTATATTTAGTATGTCCAGTATTTATAATTATATAGTAAGGCTTATGAAATGAGAGTTTTCTTGTACTGTATAACCCCTTGATTTTCAAGACGCGACAATTCTTATCTGCACCTTGCTTTCTAGGAACAAAACTATATTGATTAGGCGAAATTGCAAGAGGCAGGTCGTGCCTCTATCTCTCTCTCTCTTGACAAAAAAGAAAAAAAAAAAAAAAAGAGGCACGATCTGCAGCCGGCTAGAAACAAGCTTCATCAAAATCTTGTAAATAACATTATACAAACTAATTAGGCGAAAATCTCAAACATTCTCAGGATGGTCTACTTTCAGAATTAAGATAATATTCGTGAAATTCACTCGTTTATTATATGATGGAGAGATAAAGAACTTACATACCCTATCAATCATTGAATTCTCTACCACCTCCTATTGAGATTGGAAGAATAGCAGATTAAGACCATCCGGACCTGGAACCTTCAAAGGACCCATTAGCAAAAAGAGCTTGTTTAATCTCGAATGCTGCTACATCTCTTCCAATTCGAGCTAGCATATCAACACTAATCTCAGGCTAAGTTTTACCAAAACTAACCTCAAACGGCCATGATCCCTCCTCTGTATAGAGATTTTTGAAGAAACTCATACCCAACTGCAGAATTTCCAGTCTTTCATAGGTCTATTCCCCATCTTCCTTGTTTAAAGCTTCTGCATTATTACAACGACGACGACTATTAGTCATTGAACGAAAGAATAAAGTATTCTTGTCACCATCATTATGCCAACTACAGGAGAGCATTGAAGCCACATTAATTCTTCTTACAGTAATGTTTTTTTCCAACTCAATCCGATCCATACTTGAATCCGCTCCCTCTCCAAACGGCTAGAAATAAAACTAGCAGACACCTTCCTGTTTATCCCTTCCAAATGTCTTAAGAGATGATTCTTTCTTCTATTAACATCTCCTAAAACATCTCTATTCCATGCGTGTATGTACTCGCCCAACAAAGGAGGATACATTCTCTTCCCATGTTCTCGAACTAAACCATGAATTTCTCACTACATCGTTAAACCCAACGTGAGTCACTCATCGATCATTAAAACGGAACTCCATTTCCCTTCTTGCCACAGTCTTACATCGTCTAATCTTAGCAACAACGGCGTATGATCTGACTTCATAAATGGAAGGTGCGTAACGGAAGCTCTTGGGAACTCTTCATACCTACCAGCGTTAACAACAATTCGATCTATTCTACTGTGACTTCTACCTGTATTTGGAGTAAATTTTGGTCCATAAAAGCCCAAGTCAATGAGATTATTATCAGTGAATCACCGTCAGAATAAGCTCTCCGCTTGAGTACTTCTTGTCATAGAGATTCTTTCCTCGACTCTCAAGATGGCGTTAAAGTCCCCACCCACACACCAACGATTTATCCTGGAATTAGCTATAACATTCTCCGCTGGATAATGGTGACAAAAGTAACTTATTTGTAATATGATTTTTATAAAAGTAAGATAAGATAAAAGTTAGATTGGAAATTTGATTTGTGTTTGATATGATAGTGGGACAAGTGGCTTTTTTTCCAAATAGACTTTTGTTTGAAAAATCAATTGAGATAAAAAATGACTGAAAATGTTATGAATTTTATTTAATACTACACACACGCACACAGAAAAGCACAAGAAGTAAAGCAGTAAAGCAAGTACAAAAAATCATTGAAGAGTCTTCCCTACTATTTGGTAATGATTTTATCCTTATAGAAGTAGACTTTTCTACTACTTGTGCTTCATTCTAATATTTTAGGTTGTATACTCAATTAATTTCTTTACATCACTTGATTATGACTAGTGTTGGCTTAAGGAATTTGATTAATCAATTCATTGTTTTCTAACTATGAAATTGTTCATCTTTCAAATGCATTAGTGATTTGGGCTTGGAATCTTGTACTCAATTGGTTTTGTTCAAGAGGACAAAGGTCTAAGTATGGGGAATTGATTGAATCATACTTTTATATGAGTTTTCATAATTAAATTAGGATTCTTAATGCATTTTCTAGGATATTATTACATAATTAAGCACTAATTTGAGTTAGGGATATATGTATTCACTACTACAAAAAGGTGCTTTCTAGGCTGCCATATTTAGACTTGGATTATAGAGGATTAGGTCTAAAAAGTATGATCGGTGATAGTTTTGTAAATATAAATAACTTTTTTAGGCCAATTCCTTTAATATGAGGTTTAAAATATATTATTTAGACCTATTTGCCAAACAACCATTCTAAAAAGTTCAAAATTAAAAAATAAAAATAAAATGTCGATTACTTTTTAGACCTATTGTTACTAACAACATGTCTAAAAGATAATAAAAAATAAAATATATACTTTTAAGGCCGGTTGTTAAGAATTATCAGTCTAAAATGTGAACTTTTAAAACCCGTTGTTAAGAATATCCGGTCTAAAAGATAAGGAAATAGAAAAATAAAAAATTTATTACTTTTAAGACGGGTTGTTAGAATAACCAGTTTAAAAAGTTAACTTTTAAGATCTCATTTTGATTATAATCGGTCTAAAAGATTTTCATTAGAACCCTCTTCGTAGTGTCGAAAATTGAAAATTCAGAAGTGAAGTAGTAGATATGAGAATTTAGAAGCGAAGCAGTAGATTTGAGAATTCAAAAGGAAAAGCACATTCACAAAGGTTGAATATTGAATTAAGTGCAATTAGAGTAAAATGATCATAATTTGTTAGGGCTCAAAATCCTTCAAAGAAAGGTTTTCTCTCAAATGCACTTCACAAAGATTAATTGAAAAACAACCTAATCAAAACCAATGGCGGAACATAAATTTTAATGATGGGGGCGAAAATAAAAAATACTATATCATAAATAAAAGTACTTGAAATACAATACGAGACCTAATATACCAAAAATTAAAAGAAATTTATTATAGAAATTAAGATTACCTCACTTGACTCTTACTTTACGTGTTTTTATATTGTTCAATTGATCTATAATTGAATTTGTGCTAAAGTTCAAAACAATTTTTTTTCAATACATGTAATTGAAGAATCATCAAAAAATTAGTCTTCCATTCTATTTCAAGTCTATTCTTAATTGTCTTTATAGCGAGAAAAAGATCTTTTAGTCATTCTTTGTAGAAATTGGAAGAGTGAGTATAAGTCTAACCACTCTATCAATAAGAGGGTAAATGATGGAATTTCCAGTTCTTGCTAGCCCTTGACATAATCCAGTGTAGTTGATAAATTAATCAAATCTGGATGTTTAATATGCTCAAAATGTTATAACTTCATCTTCAAATGAAATTTTTCCTATTTTATGAAATCTCTAGAATAAAATTTATCAACAAGTTTACAAATATCATCACTATTAAATGACTTGTACTTATTTCTTGGATCTAAAGTCATGCTCAAAGTAAGTAATTAAACAGTATTATCATTGAACTGCTATTTAATTCTTGCAATTCTAGGAAACTTTGAAGAAGAAGTCTCAATATTTGACTATTCAACATTAGGAGCAGATGAGGGTAAAGACTCACTATTCTTTCTTTTAAAATAAGTATCAATTGTAGCACTATTCCCCAATAATAATCACGTACCAAGAGCATAAATTATTTCATGACTAATATGATTATTAATATCAAAACAAATAAAAAAATATGCAGTTACTTTCTATATCATGGAAACTATTAGATAAAGAAGGAAAAAAGGGAATATTGATTGATGATCCGAACCGATCAGAATATTAGTCATTTATACACACATATATTAATTACCAAAATGAAACACAGCCTAATTACCAAAATGAAGTGATAATTTTTGTAACATATAGTATACATATATCATTCAAGAGCCTTATGGAACCATCACTAACAATAGCATACCCTAGCCCCCATGTGTGTCCGCCCTTATCAAAACGCATCAAGTTAACTAATCCAAATGCTAACTTTAAGAACAATAACCAATAAATTCATTAAAAGTTAACTAAGAGCATAAGATATTCCCATAAGTATTTAGACAAATTTTTAGGCCAATGCCTAGAAGTTATAGATCAAAGTAGCGAAATTCTGGCAAAATTTACAGTTAGACATTTTCGAAAGTCAGTTACAAAAAGGCCAATATCTTGTGTTGAAGATGAAGTTCTAAAATTATGAAAATTTTCATGGTTAAAATAGACATATAGATATTTCCAAATATACCTAGAGTGTATCAATTGGAGTTTTTTGCAAGGAGATAAAAATTGTAGAAAATAGGCTACGAAATTCTGGAATTTTTTTGGGCAAGATATGAACACGTGAAAACTGAGAATTTTTCTTAAGTTCTGGGAAAACCTTAGTATTTGTTCTCAAAAATAGACATCCTAATGAGTCCGGGGAATTTTACGGATCCTCGTTTTGATTTTTCTAGAATTAGTTGTGATTTTTCAAAGTTAGACGAAAAATCTGCCCAAAATGCTGTATCAGCGTTTTTTCCAAAAAATAAGGAAAATAAGTTGAAAAACAATGCCACCAAGAGTAAAATGGTCATTAGTGACTAAGATATCTACTAGGATATTATTTATGAATTAATAAATGCGATATTACCATTATAGGATATACGTGATCACATTCCGACCGACGAACGTGCCGATATCACCAACGAAGGTACGGACGCGTACTGTAACACTAACTCTGATGCTTATTATATGCTTATATATGATAGATACTTTCATAAAAGACATGGACGGGACTCTGTCTTAGGTCATGCACCGTGACTAAGTTATGGGGCTTAGATCACTACTTATACATTCAGCTTTATACACGGGTTATGGTTTTGATAATACCGTTACATTTTTCCTAGTGCTGAGGACACGAATGTACATCGTGGCACTGGTGAATAGTGCAGACTAGAGATAACGGACATATGCAGTGGCTGTGTACTGTTATCTAGACAAATCTGTTATGGGCTTTTATGTTGATTATTGCTGTAATGTCATAAATATCTGTTATACATATCTTGTTTACATAAGCATGAGGTTAACCGTTATCTGAGATTCAATGGTCATTGAATCTCAGCTCTTACCATAGCTTCAGGGTCCAGGGAACCAAGGACCGAAGACGGGGGTAAGCTGAGTAAACAACACGCGTAAAGACCCAACTAAAGATCCTATTTTTAGACTTGTACTGTTATGACATTACTCAGATAAATGTACTTTACATTATGAACAGACGGATACACCACAGTTAATGATATATCAGTTACTCACTCTTTTACTTGCTCCGATGCTCTACTCTGATAAAAAAAAAAGAAAAAAAAATTTCCGCTTTGAAAATTGGGGTGTTACAGAGACAGAGTCTCGTCCATGTCTTTATGAAAGTATCTATCACATATAAGCATACAATAAGCATCAGAGTTAGTGTTACAGTATGCGTCCGTACCTTAGTCCGTTCGGATAGCGGTACGTTTGCTTGGTCGGTATGTCTCCTGATTTTCCCGGATATCCTATAATAGTATTATCGCATTATTACCTCGTAGATAATATCTTAGGAGATATTCTAGCCACTACCGGCCTTTTTACCCCTGGTGGATTTGTTACTCCAATTATATCCCTTTATTTTTTAAAAACGCGATACAACATTTCGGGGCAGAATTTTCACTAACTTTGAAAATTCATAACTAATTTTACAAAAATCAAATCGAGGATCCGTAAAATTCTCCAGACTCCTTAAGATGTCTATTTTTGAGAAAAAATATTAACCTTCACCCAGAATTTAAGAACAATTCCTAGTTTTCATGTTTTCACACGCTGCCAAGAAATTTTCCCAGAAAACATAGCCTTTCTTCAAGAATTTGTATCTTTTGAAAGCTTTATATGCCTAATTTAACCATGAAAATTTTCAGAATTAATTAACTTCATCTCCAACATAAAATTATGGCTTCTTTGTGGCTGGTTTTAAGAAACTTTTACCGAAGAACTTCACCAGAACTTCGTTACTTTGATGTTTCTCTTCCAAAAATTTTGCTCTATCAATTTCCTCATCATTTTTTCGAAATAGGGCCATTTCTAATCATAAAAACATGAAATTAAAATTACTCTAGCATATTTAAGATCAAAACAAAATCTATCTATGAATTCAAAAACTCAAACTTGAAGAACTTACTTGCAAATGCTCCAACTCCTTCAAGATACTCCTCCTTCTCTCTCACTTCACTCTATATTCAGATTTGTAGTTGTTTTTGGTGTGAGAATATGAAGAACCCAAAGGCTCTATTTATAGAAAAATACTATGGCACTTTGGTAAATATTTCAAACCTAACTCTTCTTGATTTTGAGCCGTTGGATCTAGGTTAATTTATGAAGATTAATCCTCACCATTAAACCCATGCAAACCGTCCCCTCCTCTCTCCTTTCTATCCTCTTCCATTTCTCATTAAAGCTCCAATCCTTAAGTACATCTCTCTCTCCCCCAATTTGTCCCCTCATCAATGTTGAATTAGCATGTGTTCTAAAGTTTAATATAAACAATACACTACCCCCTTTCTCAAGCCAACAACGTCCCCCTCCCTTTGATTCCCCAATTTTGTGTTCAAGTGTCTAGTTATCCTAAGTGTGTTTGTAACTAGAAGAAAATGGTAGTTGGTTACCAAATAAACAAAGATGTATTTAGGGGTTAGATTGAAGTTTATTCAAGCCTCTTCATTAGCCTTTTGATTTTGAAATCCCTATGGCTCAATTAGAAATCTCTACTTGCATTTTTATCATTTTAGAGTTAATTGTGTAAGTTGGGTAAAACTTATGATGATACTTGATCCCAAGCTTAACATATGTTCTTGATCAAGATCAATCCTCATTTTTAATTAAAATCTTTTATTGATTCAATTAATCTACTAGGGATTTAATTCTCACACATACACACACACATCCAAAACATAACATATGTTCTTGATCAAGATCAATCCTCATTTTTAGTTAAAATTGTTCATTGATTCAATTAATCTACTAGGGATTTAATTCACACACACACACACACGTCCCCCTCCCCCTTCACTCTCTCTCATCATCCTCTTCATTAAGACCTTATCACAAGGACATGACCCTCTTCCATGCATTAATGGGCATTTAACCATCTTATCCCATGTGCATTGACTTTTTCCCAACTTGTTCTCCAAGTTGTTAAATATCTAGATCTTTTGTGATTTTTCTTCTTGGCCAAAACTTGCTTGAACCGTGGCTTGCTCTCCCCCTTGGCTTTGATTTGTGTTTTATATTATGCCACATAAACAACAATTCTATCTTCCTATTGGCTCCTCAAATTATCACATGGATTAAGTGTAATTAATTAAGGAATTAATTAGGGCCCTTGGATTTGGCTTTTTAGAATTTAATCTTGGCCTTCTTTTTGCTAATCTCTCATTGGTCTAATTAATTTCATGAGGATTAAGACTATTTCTTTGATTTATCATTGGTCAATTTAATTACACAAGGATTAAGATTAATTGTTGGTTTAATTACAACCATTGGATCTCATGGTGTTTGCTTAGATTAGATCTTCTCCCTTAATTGCCTTTGATATTAATTAATTACTTAATTAACTAATCATGAAAGTTAGTGTTTAATTTAGGCAACCATTATTTTACTCTTAATTTGTCATTTGATTAATTATGAAGATTTACATGATTATTTAATTTAGTGAAAACTTAATTGCCCGTTAATTTTCGTTAATTTCTTTTAATTTGTTTAAGTATTCCCATAACATTTTCTTGCTTATTTTAATTATATAGGAACCATGATTTAATATGATAATTATATTGTTTTTATGATCCTTAGATGTAGCCTAAAAATTAGCTTTTTGTTTAATTTAATTCCAAGAAAAAATTGCCTAAAATATAGCTAACAAATTACAAACCTTTGAGACCACATATTCACCTTTATTTAATATTTATTATTTTATCAAACTATAACATTTATGGTAATTAGGGATTTTAGGGTATTACAAACAATGCTTTGTGTTTCAAAAAGAGCTGGATGAATATTGGCCCTTCGATTATTACTGCTATTCAGGAATTCTTTCATATAAGCCACATACTGAATTAGCCAAAAAATAAAAGGATCCTAAATCCATTGCTTGCTGTAAAAGAGATCTACGATACATAATACTTATTCGGTCCTAAATGTAATATTTAGTTTGGGAGTGGATTATGGCCTTAAATATAACATCTTTTTTCATTTTATCTCTCATAACTTCTTTTTTTTTTTTGAAACTAATATATCTAACTTATAAATTAATATATAATATAATGTTACACTTAAGTATTTTAAATCACATATGCTATAACTAAGCATTCCCTCTAGTCTCTAGTCCTTAATATAAGACATATTTGACGAGTTAAGCTTGGTTCTAAATATAAAATAAAGTTTTCATATTTGTCAATCTTTTCCTAATTTACTTGTTATTGATACATCCTAAACAATAATCAATTAGGAAAGGGAAGGAGGGAATTTAGGAAGGTGATTAAGATGTTTTTGAAAATGCATGTTATATTAACTAACTTAACCAACTTCCTTAATCTAGTCAAATCAGGTAAATATGTTTTATATTAAGGACCAAATGAGAAATTTATTTAGCTTTCTTAATCTACTCAATTTGATAAATAGGTCTTATATTAAGGATGGAGGACTTCCTTAACGAGTTTGGAATTGATAAAACTTTAGTGAAAATGTATCCCCCCGATGCATTATGTAATACCCGGATAATTATCTATCTAGAATACTATATTTTAGCAAATGTTATCTATTGGAAATAGGTGAATATGTAGTCTCAAATAATAAGTTATAATCATCTTATTTTCTAAGGTAATTTCTGTGGAAATTGGAAGAGATAAAGAGCTAAAAATCCCTAAAGTGCATTTTTGGGACGTAAAATGCCCTAAAATATTATGATAAATCCCAAGAGGCAATAAAATATTTATTGAAAATTAGAAAGTATGTTGTCTCTAATTTTAGGAATTTTTGGGATTATTTCCTTTGAAAAATAATGAGGCAAAATTAAATATAATTTTGGGGAGCATAAGTTGCCCCATGATTTTTAATATTTTACATGGAGCATAAAATACCACTGTAAGTAAAATAGTTGTGAGATAATGATTAATCTTAATTAAGAAAATTATCAACAATTAGAAAGTGATTAGTTAGGTAATTAATGGCTAATTATCTAAGCTTGAACAAAAGAACCAATAGGGAGAATTTTTAAAGATAATTAAAGTAAAAAAAAAAAAGGGAGGAATGATATTTTCAAGAAAAAGAAAGGGAAAAAAAAAGAGGAAAAAGGAAAAAAAAAAAAAAATAAAAAAAAATAATAAAAAAAAAAAGAAGGAAAAAATAAAAAAAATAAAAATAAAAATAAAAAAATAAAAATAAAAAAATAAAAAAAATAATAAATATCATGATATTTGTATTATTATAATAATATAAAAGAGATATTTGTGGAAGAACCAATTGGATAAATGAGAACCGATAGAAATTAAATCCTATCTAAAAACCATGAACTAAGTTTATTAGGTCGACAAATTACAAACAAGTGAATTTTTGTCCGTAAGTCGGTGTTAGCGGAAGTCATTTCCGTAACCCAAGGGGCGAATAAGGGATCAGATGAGAAGATATTTTTGTAAATAAAGGGCGATAAGAAAAGTGAGAACCGATGGAAAATAAATCATAACTTGAAATCCTTGAACTAAGTAGAAAACAACTGGACATATTATGAACCGGTGAATTTTTGTCTCGAAGTTAGGTCACCCGAAGTAATTTACAGAATCGAGAAATACCTCTTCAAGATGTTCAACGCATAAACGGAATACCCTTAATGGGATCAAAAATTTAGTTAACTCAAATATTTCCGAAGAGGAAGAATAGAACTTCAAGGCTGTGTTCCCGGATTTTTGAGATTTTCTAAGATTACGCTATTAGAACACCGAACGGGGGACTTTATCGGTGGAAGTTCATAAAGCACATGGGTGACATCACCTTGACATCATGATGAGGTAAGGAGATGTGTTGTATGGTGGAGATGATGCCTTGTGTCCAAGCTAGATCCAACGGTTGAGATTCTATGATAAAGCATGAATAGTGCACCAAAATCTTCTATAAATAGGTCTTCCCATTTCACTTCATTCCTCACCAATTCACAATTCCTAGAGAGAGGTTAGAGAGAAGTGAGAGCAAGGAGGAGCTCGGAAAAGGAGTAGCGAAGTCTTTGGGTAAGTTCTTCTGGTCCCTGGTCTTAAGCTTTGGTAGTTCCTTCGGTAGTTATAGTAGAAATGCTAGATTAATCTTTAATCTTCCAAGTTAGTTTAGATATCATGTTTTAGGGATAAATATGATATTTATTATTGGAGATAGAGATATGTCAAAATTTTGGAAGATTAGAGTTAAAGTAACGAAGTTACGCGAAATTCCGCCGATTAGGGAGTCGGGGTAAAATGGTAATTTGGGACTAGAATGTCTGGTATAATGTTGACCATTGATTAGAAACGTTATCATCCTTATAGGATATCTGTAATCACTTACCGCTGTTGTACCGCTGTCGTACCGCTGTCAACAGTCGTACCGAAGTTCCGTCAACGAAGGTACGTTCGCGTACTGTAACACTAACTCTGATGCTTATTGTATGCTTATATGTGATAGACTATTTCATAGAGTCATGGACAGGACTTTGTCTTGGGTCATGCACCGTGTCTAAGACTCGTCTTAGTTCACTGTTTATACATTCAGCTTTGTTTATACGGGTTACGCCTTGGTAATGCCGTTGAGTTTTCCTAGCGCCGAGGACACGGATGTACACCGTGGCACCGGTGAATAGTGCAGACCGTAATAACATTCATATGCGGTGGTGTTTGTTATTACTTTTACATGTGCTATGTGCTATGTATGTTGATATGTTAATCTTGCATCTCGTGTGCTTATGTATTGATTATCACCGTAATGTCATGAGATAACTCGTCATCCATATACTCACACATTACTTGAGCATGAGGTTAACAGTTACCCGAGGTTCAATGGGCATTGAACCTCGCTCTTAACATAGCGTCGGGTCGGGAGGACCGAGGATCGAGGAGAAAGGCAAGCGGCACGCATAGGGACTCACCAAGACTTTCTTTTGTTATTTACTTTGAAAACACTCGGTATAACGTACCACTACTACATAATCGCCGGACTTACGGCATTTTGAATATAAATATCGCTTACTCAATTGCTCCGATGCTCTACTCGATGAAAAAAAATATATACGCTTTTGAAAATGGGATGTTACATTTTGGTATCGAAGCGCTTGTCCCGGCATAGATCCGACTAAGTTATTCCAAACCTTTTGGTGCCGAAGGCGGGGCTAGTCTATGTGGATCACCAATCACCACCCTAGCACGGTGAGGCTCCCATGATAGACACCTACCCGGCCATTTGGTTTGAGTAACGGAGTTAGGCTCTACGCCTTTTTAAAGAGCATGTTTTGAAAATGAGTACGATATAAGCCTAGGTCGAGTACCACCTTACTTCGGTATACTAGTCCGAACCGATACTATACTATCCCGAACCGGTGTACCACCCTCCGTCGGTGCACCACTCTAAACCAGGGCTGGCGTATCTATCGCTTGTCCCTACAACGATATTAGGCTCCGATAATTCTGATAATTTCGATAATTCTGATAATTCCGATAATTCTGATAATTTCGATAATTCTGATAATTTTGATAATTCTGATAATTCCGATAATCTCCAGTTTGTACTGGGCATTAATTCCATTCTAACCCAGAGCTTATATATGGAGCTGGGCCACGCCGGATGAGACTCAGAGATATAGTAGATAACATAGAATATGAGTTCTGTTGCTAAGCTCTAGGACTTCGATATAGAAATTAGAGTCCGAGTTAAATCCCCGCCCGGTTTCAAGGCAATCGTTACAGAGAAGTCGGTACTACTTAGGTTTTCCTGTAGACAGTGACTATTGACTTCGTTTCCTTGTAGAAACAGTAACTTACTAAGTTACCCTGAGAGGAAAATCCCTGCCTTGCAAAAACCAGACACCATGCGTGCAACGGGCATGGCTCCGGGATGAAAGTCTTTTGACTAAGTCCTTGACGGTGGTGACCGTTAGATAAAAAGGGGAAAGTACCCGGTATTTATGGGGAGGCGCTTATGCCATACTAGTACCTATGAGAGTGGTCGGTATGCGATGGTATGTGTACCGATATTAGTACCCGATACGATAGACGTTGTGAAATTAAGCGTGCTTAAGCGAGAGAAATCTCAGGATTCTTAACCCCTGGGATATAGCATAGAATTTGATATCCTTCAAACAAAGGCCTGAATACCTTGCGGTATGAAACATAGTAATCCTTTGGGATACTATGAGAAAAGATGGAGTGATAATAGGCTTGAGTCAGAGACAGTGCATAGGTCAAGGTATGACTGAGTATTGCCTAGGTTCCAGTACCTGAGAGTAGGAACCCTGAAAAAAATGTGAGTGAGGGTGCCTTAGGTTTGAATACCTGAGAGTTAGTTCCTTAACGGAACCCTACGATAGCTAAAACCTCGGTGACCACAAAGTTATGGTTTCAAGGTAGGACCGATAACCTTAGAGATGTTAGTGGCTAGTAGATCCCCAAAGAAGTGGGTGGTTACCCGATAGGGAAATTGAGATAAGGTTGTTGACTGGAGCTAGAAAGTCCACAAATAGAATGACCCTAGATAAGATGGCAGAAATAGAGACAATAGATTATGGAACCACTAAAGGGTAGGAACCTGATAGAGATCTGAGTTCTCGTTATAATGATTCAGAGATGATCAACTAAAGAAAGTACTACTTATGGGAAGTTGTGATCGGAGGTGGCTACTTACGGGGAGATCTGTTCGAAAAGGGCTACCTACGGAGGGTTCTGACCGGAGGTGCTGACCAATCGGAGGGATTGAGTGAAGCGCCGAGTGAAGTACCGTAGAGTGAAGCCACCGTGACGTCAAACCGTGTAGTGAAGTTGCCATCACAACGAACCATAAAGTAGAGCTACCAAAGGTATCGATTCTCAAGGTAAGTACATTGTAGCGAGTCCCATATCTAATCGGTTCCTAGAGAGAAAAGTTTACGTAATCCAAGATATCGCCATAGGGTGCTCTAGTGCTTTGTATAGCATATATTGTGCTATGATATCCAAGCAAGAACTGAACTTGCACAAGAAGAAATTCTAGTTGTGAACAAGTTCCCCGAGTTGTTTCTAGAAGCTCTCACGATTACCACCAAGAGGAAGTTGAATTCACTATTGGGTTGATACCTAGTACCGAATCAATATTAAAGGTGCCGTATCGATGGTTCCAAATGAATGAGTTTTTGAGAGACGAAAGCACACACCAAAATGAATACACCAATCCGGAATTATGATTCCTACCACATCGAGGGTGTATGGCCCATGATGATGGTCAACGTCGCCGATGCTTGGTGACTCACTCTAGTCCGATAGACTGGGAGTATGTGAGGCCGTAGGATGCGATGATCGTGGATCGCTTGATCCAAGGGTTGCGCTTGAGGCCGCACGGATTGGGGTATGTCCTGGTGAGGATAAAGTGGTGATGTGTACTCCTCAAACGTTCATGGTGGGCGGTAGGACCTTTGGGACCGATGTGTCCATAGGTCGTTAGACATATACATGTTCGATGAAAATCCCTAAGTCCCGTGAGACTAGTGTGTCTATAGGCCGGCGTAAGCCCACAAGTGTTAGATAATAAATACAAGAGCGTCCCGAGAAGTTCGTGAAACCCGAGGATAGCGGGCAATGTCCAGAATAGCTAAAAGATTAAAGTAGAATAGATTAAGCATTCAATGAGTGACTTGAGTAGCCAAGGACAGAGGTCCGGATGCATGTAGTTTGTGATGACCATCTAAGATTAGTTGTCTGGTTCCTGAGTAAGGTTTACAAATTGAATTTTTAAACTTGCAAATACACTCGCTATATTTGAAATTTCGGAATTGATTTTTCGAACTTGTGAATATTTGAAATTGATTTTCGAGTGAAATGTTTTCAATAGAATTTGAGACCACAAATGATGGTTATTTTGAAATGATGTTGTCTTATAAAAGGGGTTTTGTTAGAACCCGAGCTTGAAACTAAGTGTTCAACCGTGTTGTGGTAAAAGCAAGATAACCGGGAGGCCGTAAGCCGTTGTAAATGTACACGGTTTGGCCGGGTCTTGCCGATGTTTTAAAATGGTTGAAATCGCTGACCTTTGATAAAAGCTCTTTTTGAACAAAGAGTTTTTGAGGGATTTTGTTTGAAAGAATGAAAATCGCACCAAAGAAAGGAACGCACCCAATCCATAACATTTCGCCTAGGGCGTATGTTTTGTCTAGTAGAACCCGACTATCTATGGCCGGACCGAGTTACCGTAGATAGGGTCGCTACTTTATGTGCCGATTCGACACCAAACGTGCAGGGGGTTAGGCCCTGGGAGCAGCAGTCGTGGACTGGGCTCTCCACGGTGGTGGACACTGGGTCTCTTATGGGAGGGGCGGAGGTTCTCCCACATTTTTTGATGGTACTGTTGATGCCTGGTGACTCGACCTGAGGCCAGAGGGATACAGAGGCCGGATTTGGGGATTGGGATATGGCGCTCACTGTACCAAGTGGTTGGAGTGGTGGCGTGAGCTCTCAATTGTTAAAAATGTTGTGAAATGAATCATCTCCCTCAAAGATAAGTGCCGATAGTAAAAGTTTTTAAAATTGATTTGGTAGTGAATATGTTTTCACGAAATTGTTTTGGCAGCAATTATGTTTATAAATGTGATGGCACTATTACTTTTTGGTATAGTGTGGATTGTGAAATGTACTGAGACCACGGAAAATTTTCAATGTGTGAAAATTTGAAAATGAGACAACAAAATGATTTTGGGTAGCGATGACGTGTTTGTCATTGCTATGGTGTTGAAAAGCGGTGTAGTTGATATAGGAACAAACAGAACTATTAGAAAGGTCTAAGAATACTAAACTAGTTAAGTCAAATAGTAGTCGTCAGCTATGGTGCAAAGTAAGTGAAAGTAGTCTGAGAGCTTGAATGGGAAAGGCTCAGATGAAATAGATGAGCAGATGCCCCAGGCAATAAGACCTAGTGTGCAAGTTGTGCACGGGCGGTGTCCCTAGAACATAAGACCAAAGTGATACTTAGCACCGTGTGAAATGCCGATTGTCATAATAACTAATACATCTTAAGACTAGCAAAACATTCGTTGTACCAAGTAGTAATTAAGATGCCTAAGGCCCGAGGATGAATTCCTAGGTAGTAAGGCTAGAATCTCCAAAGTCTTTGTGGTAATAGATTGAGCCGGAAGGCCAATATCCGTTAAGCCGAGAGGCTAAAGTAATCTGGGCAATGAGGCCCGTGTAAACCGAGCATCTTGAGAAGGGACCAAAGTCCTCGTAATTGAGTACTATGCCCGGGTATAAGATAAATGAGACTTTTGAAATATAGGATGCGTGCTAGGTAGGAAATAGACTGGAGGTCTAGATAACCTTTTGAGTGTATATGTTCAAATTTCGAGGGCGAAATTTTAATTAACGGGGGGAGAAATGTAATACCCGGATAATTATCTATCTAGAATACTATATTTTAGCAAATGTTATCTATTGGAAATAGGTGAATATGTAGTCTCAAATAATAAGTTATAATCATCTTATTTTCTAAGGTAATTTCTAATGGAAATTGGAAGAGATAAAGAGCTAAAAATCCCTAAAGTGCATTTTTGGGACGTAAATGCCTAAAAATATTATGATAAATCCCAAGAGGCAATAAAATATTTATTGAAAATTAGAAAGTATGTTGTCTCTAATTTTAGGAATTTTTGGGATTATTTCCCTTGAAAAATAATGAGGCAAAATTAAATATAATTTTGGGGAGCATAAGTTGCCCCATGATTTTTAATATTTTACATGGAGCATAAAATACCAATGTAAGTAAAATAGTTGTGAGATAATGATTAATCTTAATTAAGAAAATTATCAACAATTAGAAAGTGATTAGTTAGGTAATTAATGGCTAATTATCTAAGCTTGAACAAAAGAACCAATAGGGAGAATTTTTAAAGATAATTAAAGTAAAAAAAAAAAGGGAGGAATGATATTTTCAAGAAAAAGAAAGGGAAAAAAAAAGGAAAAAAAAAAAAAAAAGAAATAAAAAAAATAATAAAAAAAAGAAGGAAAAAATAAAAAAATAAAAATAAAAATAAAAAAAAATAAAAATAAAAAAATAAAAATAATAATAAATATCATGATATTTGTATTATTATAATAATATAAAAGAGATATTTGTGGAAGAACCAATTGGATAAATGAGAACCGATAAAATTAAATCCTATCTAAAACCATGAACTAAGTTTATTAGGTCGACAAATTACAAACAAGTGAATTTTTGTCCGTAAGTCGGTGTTAGCTTAAGTCATTTCCGAATCCATGGGCGAATAAGGGATCGATGAGAAGATATTTTTGTAAATAAAGGGCGATAAGAAAAGTGAGAACCGATGGAAAATAAATCATAACTTGAAATCCTTGAACTAAGTAGAAAACAACTGGACATATTATGAACCAAAGTGAATTTTTGTCTCGAAGTTAGATGTCACCCGAAGTAATTTCTCAGAATCGACAATGGCCTGTTCCCGAAGATGTTCAATGTGACAACGGAATACCCTTAATGGGATCAAAAATTTAGTTAACTCAAATATTTCCGAAGAGGAAGAATAGAACTTCAAGGTCAGTGTTCCCGATTTTTGAGATTTTCTAAGATTACACCTATTAGAACACCGAACGGGGACTTTATCGGTGGAAGTTCATAAAGCACATGGGTGACATCACCTTGACATCATGATGAGGTAAGGAGATGTGTTGTATGGTGGAGATGATGCCTTGTGTCCAAGCTAGATCCAACGGTTGAGATTCGGTATGATAAAGCATGAATAGTGCACCAAAATCTTCTATAAATAGGTCTTCCCATTTCACTTCATTCCTCACCAATTCACAATTCCTAGAGAGAGGTTAGAGAGAAGTGAGAGCAAGGAGGAGCTCGAAAAGGAGTAGCGAAGTCTTTGGGTAAGTTCTTCTGGCCCCTGTCTTAAGCTTTGGTAGTTCCTTCCTAGTTATAGTAGAAATGCTAGATTAATCTTTAATCTTCCAAGTTAGTTTAGATATCATGTTTTAGGGATAAATATGATATTTATTATTGGAGATAGAGATATGTCAAAATTTTGGAAGATTAGAGTTAAAGTAACGGTTCGCGAAATTCCGCCGATTAGGGGAGTCGGGGTAAAATGGTAATTTGGGACTAGAATGTCCGGTATAATGTTGACCATTGATTAGAAACGTTATCATCCTTATAGGATATCTCGTAATCACTTACCGCCGTTGTACCGTCGTACCGCTATCAACAAAAAGTCATTTTCCGTCAACGAAGGTACGTTCGCATCGTAACACTAACTCGATGCTTATTGTATGCTTATATGTGATAGACTATTTCATAGAGTCATGGACAGACTTTGTCTTGGGTCATGCACCGTGTCTAAGACTCGCCTTAGTTCACTGCTTATACATTCAGCCTTTGTTTATACGGGTTACGCCTTGGTAATGCCGTTGAGTTTTCCTAGCGCCGAGGACACGGATGTACACCGTGGCACCGGTGAATAGTGCAAACATAATAACATTCATATGCGGTGGCCGTGTTGTTATTACTTTTACATGTGCTATGTGCTATGTACTCGCTGATATGTTAATCTTGCATCTCGCTGTGTGCTTATGTATTGATTAATGCCGTAATGTCATGAGATAACCGTCATCCATATACATATTTTTACTTGAGCATGAGGGTTAACCGTTACCCGAGGTTCAATGGGCATTGAACCTCGCCTCTTAACATAGCGTCGGTCGGAGGACCGAGGATCGAGGAGAAAGGCAAGCGGCACGCATAGGGACTCACCAAGACTTTCTTTTGTTATTTACTTTGAAAACACTCGGTATAACGTACCACTACCGTAATCGCCGGACTTACGGCATTTTGAATATAAATATCAGTTACTCAATTGCTCCGATGCTCTACTCTGATGAAAAAAAAAATATATACTGCTTTTGAAAATGGGATGTTACACATTACGTCTTAGAGAGATTTATAATGCATAATATTTTCGGGATATATCTTGCTTGAGGTTTAATTCCATCCAACATTCAAAGTATAGGGCCCCCTCTTCCTTATTAATTAAGCCAATTTATAAGTTTCATAAGTAGGCTAACCAATTAAAATGCGAAACGCCTGAAGACTCGTGAGAAGTTAAAATTTGGTATCAAAGTCAATTATCTGATCATTTTAAAAATCTATATATGATAAAGGGGGACTGATTTGAGTTTGTGTTTCCGATCACCATTATTCATAAGGAGATTTTTCATAAGTTTTATCAATTTGACGATTGTGACTTTTAGGGCTCCCATTTAGTAACGTGCTTGGTGGGGAATATAAAGTCTTAGGTCAACCTGACTTGACCAAAAATGAAATAATGTAGTGATTACCAAAGAAATTAAAAACAACACAATTTTCTTGGTATGATGTAAACCTTACTAAAGATTTGTCACATCGAAGAGTTCATTTTAGGGGTGGATTTTAGATTTTCTAAATAAAAAATATATATCAATTTTGAAGGGACAACGAGATATAAACAACGTTTGAAGACATTCGATATTTTCATAATACAAAAAGTATCCAAGATAGTGATATTTATGTGGTTAAATCAAATTTAGAGAATGTTATTAAAAATATCATGAAAATAAAAATCAATAATCTAATATATCCAACTTGTATGCAAATTAATTTTTCAGTTGATTTTATTTTTCCTTGTCGTGAGAGATCTCGTTTTTGAAATTTGGTGTTGTGTGTTTGCTCACCTTGACTCGAGTTGCAATTGCAGAAGTATAAAATGACGTTTGTGCATTCCTAGATGCGCAAAACTTGCAGCTTTGATAACTCTGATATATATGCTAAACATGGGAAAACCTCCCTCCTCTGTTTTTCTCTTCTTGCTTCCTTATTGCTTCATGGCCTCAGCTTTAATTGAAAGAAACATCACTACCGACGTATCTGCACTTCTTTCCCTTAGATCCTCAATCACTTTGGATCCATACAATTCCTTAGTTGGTTGGTCTGCCTCTTCTTCTCCATGCAACTGGGTTGGTATCACCTGCAACACTCGCCATGGAAGGATTTATTCCTTGAATCTTGGTGGCATGGATCTTAAGGGAACCATATCACCACAACTAGGAAATCTCTTTCCTTGTTGAACTTGATCTTAGTAACAACAATTTCTATGGTCAAATACCAGAAGAGTTAGTTCAGTTATGTCGATTGAGACTATTCAACTTGAGCTACAATAACTTTGATGGACAAGTTCCAAGATGGATAGGAGCTTTATCTATGCTTGAGGAGTTGAGTTTTAGAGATAACAATCTTGATGGGTCTACTCCATTATCTCTGTTCAATTTGTCAAGGTTGGAAATCTTGGATTGGAGATATAATTTAATTGGAGGAAATATTCCACTTGAGGTGGGACGACTCAAGCACTTGAAGATTTTACAATTTGCCGGTAACAAGCTTTCAGGAATCATTCCCCAAACAGTTTCAAACTTATCTTCACTTGAGTTATTAAGTCTCTCTAAAAATAGTTTGTCGGTATGTTTTGGATTATTTTTAAACTAGTATACTTGGTTAGCAAGATATTATTGTGAAGAAATCCAGTTAGTCTGGACTATTTTGGGGTATTTTTGTGCATTAATTCTTAATTTTTTTTCCAAATTATTTATTCTATGGTTACTAGACCAATCAAATTGAAAGGGTTATTGCTTTTAAAAACAAAAAACAAAAAAAGTGTAGTTGTGCTTTATTTTTTAGAATAGATTTGTGTTATTCTTCAACAAAAAAAATTGTTATTGATATTACTCTCTTAATTGAAGGAGGCATCTCAGGTGAGATTGGAGATCTTTCCCAATTAAAGATATTGTATCTTAGAAACAATCAACTCACTGGTTCAATACCATCTTCATTATTTAATAATTCAATGCTACAAGAGATTGATGTTGGAAGAAATAATTTATCTGCAAGTCTCCCACCAAATGTGTGTTTTGGGCTTCCAAAACTTAAATTATTTCTTGTGGATTTTAATGAGTTGTCAGGGGAAATGCCCTCCATTTGGCATCAATGCAAAGAATTAGCAGTGTTACAATTAGGAGATAACAAATTCAAAAAAGGAAACATACCAAGTGACATTGGAAATTTGACCAACCTCCGATGGTTATATCTTGCCCGCAGCAACTTGCAAGGTAAGACTCTAAGACTTTTAATTATTCGATCATCTTAAATTTTGTTTCCAGTTAGTCACAGCGCTACAAATTTGGACAATGATAATTTTGCTATATTACTTTAAAGACATGGAACACAATGCTTTCTTTTAATCCCAAAGTTAATATGCTTTCTTTTATATATATATAATTTTCGCTCATATGTTAAAACTAGGGAAAAGGACCAAGGAAAAGAAATATTTATTAACAAGGACCTTAAAATTTGTAATTATTTTATGGGACTAAAATTTGAAATATAAATATTCAATTACGAAATTAATCCTAACTAAACTCCCTACATTTTCTGTAACTCCATTTCAATTATTTCATGATTAGTTGTCAATTGATATTCCCTTAAGTTGCATTCTTAAATTGAATTGCAGTTTATTAAGGAATTTATTGTTTAAGGATTTTAAATTTTAGTTTTTTTTTTTTTCATTTTTATAACATTCTTTTTAGGTGCATCCCATTTGTTAAAGCTTTTTTCTATATAAAAAAAATCATATATTTTTAAAATAAATATATTATAATTTTAAATTTTTTAAATTTTTTAAAAATGATCAAAATATAGAAATTAAAGAGGTATATTTCTAATTATTTATATATTTTAGAGGCTATTTTATTTGGGTAACTCTTAAAATAATTTGATGTGTACGAAAGATCATAATATCATAAAATATTGAGTAGCGTGTATATATATATATATATATATTTATTTATCAAGTTATACACAAAGATATCATCAAATTTGATAACTAACTGTTAAACAGTATGAAAGGTTAATTTTGTTATAAACAATTTATATTTTAATTTTTGATCCTTGAAAATAATTATAAATGTTGAGATCCTTATTAATAAGTATTTTATTTCCTTGGTCCTTTTCCCTAATTCTCCCTTAACTGAAATAAAATATCGAATTGTTAAAAAACTAGGGGCTCCAAGAAAAATAAATTAATCAACATTAGTTACTTCATCAATTTTTTACTATTCCTTCTAGTCCTTACTATAAGGCACTAATAATTTACCCTACTTTATCCTTATTATTAATTGAGGTTCAAAGTTGGAAATTAAAAAATAAATCACATCTTTCAAAGAGTGGCAAAGTTGGAAAAACTTATCAATTTAGTACAAATTTAATGACTTAATTGTAATTACTTAGTTTGCGAGAATTAGTTAGTGCCTTATAATAAGAAAGAGAGGGACTAACTCAATTGATTATAAGGATGAGAAGGATTAGTTGTTTTAATGCTTATTTCTACCCTCCTTTTTTTTTTTCTTATTTTCCCCTGTATTTTATTGTTATTGGCAAGTTTTCTTTAGTTTTTATTTTTTTAATAAAGATAATTCATCTAATTTCTCAATGAAGCTTCATGTCCATCCCACTGAGAAAAAACACATGCCTTAAATGAAAAATAATGTGTGTCTATATATGTATAAAAAAAAAAGTAGAAAACTATTACACCCTTTGTTCCTAATTATAGGACATAATTAACAAAATTTGGAGAGATTAAGGAGAGAGATTAAATTAGTTAATTTTTATTGATTTTCCTAAAAAACCCCTACTTAGAATTTAAAATGACATCAACATTACAGGCGGGCTGCTTTCTGGATTATTGACTGACTGTATTATCTGCCTTTGAACTTTAAACTTTGAAGACGCTCCTGTTTCTATCAAAAACTCATTATTACTTGGAAAGTTGTAAAACAGAGATCAGAATTTTTTCCAAAAAAAACCATCCTCAAAAAGTCAAATTCGTATTCCCATTTTGATCTAGAATTTTAAAAATATATAATAATAACTGAAATAGATGGGTGTGTTGCCCCGTATTTTACCAACAATATATATATATATATATATATAATATTATATATATATATATATATATAATATTATCATCAAGCCATCCAAAGCAAACTTGTGTAAATTTTTTTTAAGGAAGTATTATGAGAAAAATATGACAAAAATTGCTCAAAATTATTTTATCAAAAAAAAAAAAAAGTAGAATTGAGGTGTATATGGTATTAATGTATTGCAGACATTACTTACTTTATAGAATATATAAATGCATTATTAAAATATTATTGTGTTTAATTATTATTGAGAAAGTATCAATAAGGGTATTTTAGGAATAAATTAACAAAAATTAGAATGTTGTCCTATAATTAGGACTAAAATAAATCTCCAAATGTTATCTTATAATTAAGACTGGAGGGAGTATTTACTAATGTTATAAATTGATCATATGCGCACACATGTATAGTACAACAGTTAACTCCTAGGAGATGATGATCAATAAGGCTTAGCTTCATAGAGCTTTCTTGTTTTATTTTATTATTATACTCCCTCTAATCATTAATATAAAATATATTTACTTAATTTGATTAAATTAAGGAACAAATTAAGTTAGTTAATATGAAATTTACTTTCTAAAACACCTTAGTTATCTTCTTTAACTCCTTTCTTTTCTCCTCCTTGATTATTGTTGAGGGAGCATCAATAAAGGTAAATTAGGAAAATATTGACAAATATGAAAGCTATGTCTTATATTTAGAACCAAGATTTACTCTATAAATATGTCTTATATTAAAAAAGACGAGCATTGTTTTTATTCCAGTTTCGTGCACTTTTTAACTAATGACTTTCAATTCTTTGATATAATTCATATCTTGTTGACTTTTAAATTGAAACAGGGAAATTCCATCATCTCTCTTCAATATTTCTACTTTAAGAACTGTAGTTTTGCATGAGAATGATTTGAATGGTAGTATTCCAATATCAATTGGAAATGGGACACTGCTAGAAAACTTGGAGCTTGTATTCAACTCCTTAACTGGTATGATCAATCTATCCATCCCTTGATTTTATGCTCTAACAATTTTTCATTTATTATATGTTATTTCTTGCAAAAAGCTTAACTGAAATTACTTTAAGAGTACAAATTCTAGTGTATATATACTTTGGTATGTTTAGCGCAGTCCATATTTCTTAACCAATCATGACTTTGAATTTCTAAGTTAGGAAAAGTTAAATTGTTGTATTCACAGGGCCTTTTGCGAAAATCCATTTATTATTTATACTATATTATTTTCCTAATGTGTAGCTGAAAGTATTTCAATTTCTTAATTATAGAAACTAAAACTTCAGCCTTTCATTGCCTATGATAAATTCATTGATCTTAAAGTCAGAACCTTGTAAATATTAAATAACTTTGATGGAAAATATAAATAATTTGGTTTTAATAGGTAAAATTAATTCCATGATCGCTCTTCAGCATTTCTTCTTTAAAAGAAATTCTAATGTCCATTTCGTCATTGATATTATTGGAAGAATTCCTTTTGTTGATTTCTAACAAAAACTTAATATTTGTCTACTAATTTTTAGCCTCTAATTAAAAAATATTCCATGTATTATTTGTGTGAATTCAGGAAATAATATTCCTAGTCTTACTACCAATTGATTAACAAATATTTTGTATGTATTCATAGGTGAAATTCCTTCATATATTTGGAACATGCCTTCTTTGTTAGTTGTTGCCTTTGACAGCAATCAATTAAAGGGAAATTTGCCAAAAGACATGTGTCATCAACTTGCTTTACTTGAAGTCTTTGATGTTGGCTATAATCAATTAGAGGGAAGCATTCCACAATCAATAAGTAACTGCACATCTTTAAAAGAATTATATTTGGATGATAACTCATTTACAGGTATGTCTAAAATGAGATTTTGTTTTTTCATATGATTTCATTCCTATACATCTCTATTGTAGAATACGTTGTTTATTAGATTACTTCCTTTTTTCAAATTTGTTGTTGTTGTCAAATTCGTTCATTTCAAATTAAATATTTATTCGATTATTACAATATAATTTTTTTTAACTTTTTTGAAATAATATACTAGTCATTTCACCTTAAGTGTAATTCATTATTTTTATTAATATTTATTATTCGAAAATTTTAAATACTTAAAAATTTGTATATTTCACTCTTTTGAATTGAAATGGTATTACTTGAAATTTTTTTTTTTTATATATGAATTTAACGTAAGATTTAGAATTATTCTTAGTACCATAGTTAATAATATTTTACTACTTCCAGTTCTAATTATAAGAACACTTTTATAGTTTTTGTATAATAGTGTAAGTTTAATATTAAAATACACACACGTGTAACAACTCTATCATTTAATTTAAATTGAAATCGCGTGATATTGTTTTTAAGAAACCTCATCATAAAAATTTAAAAAGTCGTGTAACATGTGGATTCATGATATATGATATGGAACTTTTTTAGCTGTGTTGAGCAAAGTAAGCATAATAATCTCATAATTTAATTGTATAAAAAAAGCAATTCCTGGAGAGATAAATTGTCAAAATAGTAGTTCAATGCTTTATGGACACATGTATGAATTTCCTAAAGGTATGAAATTTGGTGGTTAGAAGAAATTTGCATGCTCTCTTTCTAATATTTATGCTTGGATTAATAGATATATAACACAAATATTGTAGTTTTTGGTATTATAGTATATTATGTATTTATGTAAAATATATGCAGATACTATTACCTATTTTGTTTTTCTTCTTATAAGGCTCTTCAGTCTTTTTACAGGCTGATCAATCATATCTTATTTCTTATCTTTTATTTTTTATTATCATTTTCTCTAGTAGCATAAATTAAAACGAGATTTTGTTTCTCGCCGTTTTATTCATTCATACAATTCCAAAATAACAAAATGTTTTAAACAAAATTTTTTGAGTACTCTATACCATATCATTTATTCTTGGGTAAAGGAGTTTTAGCGCCAGAGAGCCCAAAGACCATATATTTTCTTTTGGAGCAAAAATACATACGTGGTTAGAAAATAGATGCAAAAGTCACACAGCCGTTAAAATCATACCTGACGGTGTTAATTTTAGGTAGGGCCCACACTATAATTTTGAAAATACCAAAATGCCCTAAAAAATCACCCTTCTCCTATTCCTCATTCTTCGATCCACACTCGCGTTCTGCAATCGTTCTCCCTGGGAATATTTATTTGTCAAATGGCTTCCTAGTGCTTCCAGCACAGCTCGACACACAGAATTTTCAGAAGCTATCAATTCCATCCCTTTGTATTGTCTTTTCTTCTTTTTCTCCCTGGGAGGACAGTGAGCAGAATTTTTAATTTAATAAACTGAAAGTTGGAGGTTTTGTATTCTCATCGTAGTGTGAATTCTCTAGCCAAGCAAAGTCCTCTTTCACCCTTCAATCTCATAACCATGGTGGGAGAATCTAGGGTTTGAAAGCACCGAGTCCTTCAAAGGTCCGTGCTCACGCTTTGGTGCTTTTTTTTTTTTTTTTTTTTTTTTCCACTTGAAATTGGGGGCACCGAGTGGGCGTAGATATGTCACAACCTCTATTTGGTGGTTTGAATCAACTTTGGCAGACCCATTTGGTTCCGATCTCTTTGTCTATTTTACTCTGAAAAACCAATTATTTGATAAAATGAATCAATCACAGTTCCTAATTTGGCTCCGTGTGTGATAGAAAACGGGCTTTTGTCTATCTACAATTTCTGGTTGTCTCATAAGTTCAACACAGGAACTTAATGGTAGAAATTGGGGAGGCTATGGGGAAGTTCAAGAAAGTTGTTTCTGTGCTCAGTAACAGCAACAGAAACAACGACAAGGAGAGTTGAAGAAATTGCAGTGACAGTGATTTTAAATGGAATCGATGTGGCAGCGAAAATGCATCACTGAAGATATAACACGGGGAACGAGACGAGATAACCCAAATCCTAATCCTAATTTTTTTTTCAAAAATTTTTTTTTAAAAAAAAACATTTGCAGAACTTGGGTCTGGACTCTGGATCGAAGAATGAAGAATTAGAGGTTTGGAGGATGATTTCTGAGGGCATTTTGGTATTTTCAGAATTATAGTGTGAGCCTCACCCAAAAATTAACACCGTCGAGGTAAGATTTTAACGGCGGTATGACTTTTGCACTTATTTTCTAGTCACGTATGTATTTTTACTCCAAAAAAAAAAAAAAGCATATGATGTTGGGCGCTCCGGGAGGTAAAGTACATATGTATTTTTGCTCCTTTACCCTTAATTCTTTGTTCAATAAAATAAAATTTAAAAAAAAAATCGCATGCATGTTCTATTGATCTCCTATTTAATTAAACTCTTCCTTTCTCTGCCATCCTTTTCCTGTTTGATTAGTTTTCTTTTTTTAAATTTTTGTCAATTTTTGCTTTTCTATTTCTCAAATTTATTAGTTCCCTATTAAATAGTTACTCAACAATCACAACATAAAAAATATTTTTCAAATAAATCTTCTATTACCATGAAATTTTAATGGGTAATTTATGATTTCCCTAGTTTATTTACTTTGAAATTTTAGAAAGACTTAAAAAATAAATAAAAATATTTTTATATATATTCTTTGTCCGAGCTAGATAAAAAGTCATGATTTCCATCAGTTTCTTCTGTCCACCTTTTGTACCCATATTCATAGGCAAACTTGTTACACTCGTACACACGTATATTATCCCCAAACACTTGTTTTGATTTCATTTTACGAGTCCATTTAGCTTTTTGTGTTTCCAGGTTTTATACCTAAAGAGGTGGGCAATCTTGTCAAACTCGAAATTTTAGATTTGGGCTCAAACTACTTGAGTGGACATATTCCTTCCAATATATTCAACATATCAACATTGACATCCTTGAGCGTTAGTGACAATGCCCACTCTGGCATTCTCCCATCATATTTAGGAATTGGCCTTCCAAATTTGAAGAGATTATGGCTGCACGTAAATGGGATAACTGGAAAAATTCCAAACACAATATCAAATGCATCTAAGCTCACCTTATTAGATCTGTCATCGAATAAATTGAGCGGATCTATACCCAATGTAGTAGGAAATTTAACAAGCTTGGTGGAATTAGATCTGGATGAGAATCATTTGACTGGGCTAATTCCAGATACAACTAACAAATTACATAGTCTTCAACGCTTAAGTCTCAAAGAACAACAAATTGCGAGGGTCCATTATAAATGAACTTTGCCAACTCAAAGGTCTCGAGTGAGCTATATCTTGCCAACAACATGTTTTCGTGAGTGGTTCCAATGTCTCGGGAATACTTCTTTGAGAAAGCTGAATTTAAGCTTTAACAAATTGGTTTCTCATTTACCCTCTTCTATTTGGAGTCTCGAAGATATCTTGGTTTTAGACTTGTCCTATAATGCATTGAGTGGAATAATTTCACCGAGGTGTCAAACTTGAGAGCAATTATACAATTGAATTTGTCGGAAATCAAATTTCGTGAAGCATCCCTACAACTATGGGTGGCTTGCAAACTTTGCAAACCCTGTCATTAGCTCAAAACAAATTAGATGGGCCTATTCCTGAATCACTTAGCGGCATGATAAGCATGGAGTACCTAGATCTTTCTCATAATTATTTGTTTGGAATGATTCCAAAGTCCTTAGAGTCATTACGCTATCTTAAATACATCAATCTTTCTTACAATTTATTGCATGCGTAAATTCCAAATGGTGGCCCTTTTCAAAATTTTACCGCTCAATCTTTTATGATGAATAAAGATCTTTGTGGGAAATCCCAACTACAAGTCCAACCGTGTTGGAAAGGAAACAAGCACATACCAAACAAAGTGATGCTGATAATAAAATGCACATTGCCTATCATTGTTGTCATTTTGATTGTTTCGCATTGTCTTTCTAAAGAATAAGAGAGATTATGATAATAAATCAACAAATCGGGATTTAATAAATTTGGATACACCGGCCAAAATATCCTACTATGAGGTTTTACGGGGAACAAATGGATTTGATGAGAGTAATCTTGTTGGTTCTGGAAGTTTTGGATCAGTTTATAAAGCAGTTTTTTCAAATGAAAAGATATTTGCTGTCAAAGTGTTTGACTTAGACATGGAAGAAGCATCAAGAAGTTTTGATGTCGAATGTTCTGCCATGTGCCATTTACGTCATCGTAATCTCGTTAAGATCATTAGTAGTTGCTCAAATGATCATTTCAAATCTCTAATAATGGAATTCATGGAAAATGGGAGTCTTGAGAGATGGTTGTACTCTCATAACTATTATTTGAATGTCTTGCAAAGGTTGAACATAATGATTGATGTGGCGGCTGCTTTGGAGTATCTTCATCATGGTTCTTCTACACTAGTTGTTCATTGTGATGTGAAACCAAGCAATGTTTTGTTGGACCAAGATATGGTGGCTCATCTTAGTGATTTTGGTATTGCAAAATTGTTTGGTGAAAAGCAACTAGAAATTTATACCAAAACTTTGGCTACAATTGGCTATATGGCACCAGGTAAAGGTTTAATAATAATATTTTCAATTTATTTCTATATCCAAGATCTAGCAAATATTTGACTTCTTCATGTGTAAATATTTAAATTGATGATACAAAAGAAAAGTTTAACCATAAACCTTACATTAATGACATAATGACTTCTATATTAATCGTTCAATATGGCATGTAGAGTTTAGATCGAAAGGAGTTGTTTCTGCTAAAGGAGATGTGTATAGTTATGGGATTTTGCTAATGGAAATGTTTACAAGGAAGAAACCAACGGATGAGATGTTTGGTCAAGGATTGAGTTTGATAGATTGGGTGAGCAACTCCACACCCCATTACATCATGAATATAATAGATACCAATTTGCTACACGGTGAAAATCAAAATATTGATAATATACTACCTTGTATGTCATCCGTTTTTGAGTTAGCATTAAATTGCTCCATTGACATACCGAGGTACGACTTAATATGACAGATGTTGTAGTATCATTGAAAAAAATCAAAGCTTTGTTTATGGAAAATGCTTGAGACACTAGTGGTTGGATAAATGTTAAATCAAATTTTGGCTGCTCTTTCTGTAACCTTGTGATTTGTTTATGAAGTAATCTTGTAACTTTGAGTGGTTCTATATATGTTGTAATAATATATAATGTGTTTAATTTGAAATTTTCTGAGTTGATTATAATGGTTTTGGATTTCTTCCTCTTCTTTTTTTTTTCTTTTTAACATTTTAGTTTTGAATTATAAGAACCTTGAATCCACCCTGTTTCGTAAAGTAACTTCATACAATTGGAATTTAATTTTGGAAGAAAAGGATTTTAAAATTAATGAAAATGATCCCTACATTTTTCTTGTTCTCCTCTATCCTATACTTATGTTTTTGAAACGTCTTGATATTAGAGAAAAATTCACTTAAGTTGTATCACGTTTGAGAAATTTAATAAATTTTTTCTCTCATACCAATGATGTATAAGTCAAAATTTCCATATGGCTTATTTTACAATTTAGATTTAGATATCATACGAAGATGTACATTCTTAAATGTTTCTGTGGAGACTAGATTGGACATTGAATAAAGAATGCTCTCCCCATGTGTAACATCTCAAATTTTTGAACCAAAAGTTTGGAAATAAAACTGAGACAAGAAGGCTTCTAGCTAGTAGAGTCCAAAAGTCTTAAGCTTATTATGAGGAAATATTAAGATAATTATTAAAAATTATTTTAGACCTTGAAAATTTGGAAAGATTATGAAATAATATTTCGGAGATATAGAAATATTATGGTGGAATTAATTATAGGAAATTTAGCCTGGATAAATAATATTCCCAAACCCTTTAGGATCACACACACATCGCCCACACCATGGGCCCAAACCATATACTCAACATAATCTATCCAATTGCCTTATTTCCTCTAATATCCATTCGATCAGATGGCAACAAACACCCCAGCAAGACGTCACACATACATAAATTCCGAGTCCACATGCCGTGCTATTCGCTTAGATGCTTATTACGTGATATTCTTCAAAACGCAAAGATTTGGATTAGTGGGTAAAACTGAGCCATTAGATTTATACAATCTTGGGTAATCGAAAAGTTGACACGTGGGCAACTTTTCTCTGACATTTTTCCCGTGGAAGCTACAAAGAAAAAGCGTAAAAACCGTAAAAGAAAACAGAGGAGGAGCGAATTGACCGAGGAAAAGAAGATCTTAGACATTGCATATTCCCGAAGCCTATCACGCCGCCGACGTATGCGATCTCGTCTCGTGAAAGAAGACTTGGTAAGAACCCCTTACAAATACTTTTTCAAAGTTATATTTGAATGGAATGGTGCTTGATCGGGTATTACCGATAGGAAAAAGAATTATATATGAAAGAATGGTGCTTGATTGTGAATGATTCTGCGGGTCCACAAAAAATATAAAAGAATAAGAATGGTGCTTGATTGTGAATGATTCGGCGGCGTGATAGGCTTCGGGAATATACAATGTCTAAGATCTTCTTTTTCCCACTCAATTCGCTCCTCCTCTGTTTTCTAATTCTGATTTTCTGCGTTTTGCTGCAGCTTCCGCGGGAAAGATGTCCAGAGAAAAGTTGCCCACGTGTCAACTTTCTCGATTACCCAAGATTGTATAAATCTAATGGCTCAGTTTTACCCACTAATCCAAACGCCGCGTTTTGAAGAATATCACGTAATAAGCATTTAAGCGAATAGCACGGCATGTGGACTCATAAATTCCCTACTATCTCCCTTCACAGGTAAACAACACACACACACACACTCTTCGTCCATCCCTCTCACATTCCGTTTCAATGCGCACACACACACAAACATCCATAATACTCCTTCCATTCATTAATTCCTTCCGGCCCAATATCAGCCCACACCCCTTTGATCCTTTAATCATGATAGAAACAAAGAAAAAGAAACTCTCAACCACTTTAGTTTGCAGCAACACAAGACGTAATAGCGGGAAAGATATCACAAAGAAACATGGATTATCTTTTAGCCATACACGAAAAGAAAAACGAAGAGGCGGGTCAAACACGCAAATGCCTAAACACGTTACAAATCCTAGCGTTACCACGTTGCGGAGGTCAGGTCGCCGAAAACACGAAAAACCTCGAGCTTTTCGGCGATATATTAGACACGCAATGTGAAATCGGTGAGCCCACACTTCTCGTGCACGGCACCTCGAGCCCATCACAGATTATTCCCCATCGGCCCATCGTTTTCCTCGGTCTGCTCTTGTGTTGAACTGGACCCTCGGTTCGCATATAACCATGCTCATTGTTGTTTCCTTATCATTGCTTTGCCTCAACTTGAGCCAAGTCTCGAAACCGAGAAGGAGAAAGAGCGAGAGAGAGAGAGAGCCGTGTGAGTGTGCTCGTTGCAACCAGCAAAAACAGGGAAGACGAGTCCGAGACACAAGAAAGAGTGTAAAAGTGAGAGTCCAACGGTTTTATTCCTTTGCGTACGCATCTCGAAAAAAGAGGTACCTCCTAGCTCTCCTCCTTCTAGTTTTATGTGTTTTTCCAACATAAGTCCGGAGTTTTGTTTGGTTTTACGCTGGAAAATCTCTCGAACTGAACCCGAACCCAAGCCGCCGTCAAAACCGTGCTTGGTGTGTCCTATTTGTAGTTATATAGGTGGTAACGTTTTTTTATAATGAGGGAAGGAGGCTTGGCGTCATTGTCGACACACACACATTTATGTAAGTAACCAAACTTTGCAAAACTTGGGATATGTATATGTCATACATGCGTGCTTGTGTTCATATCGAAGGGGAAAAAAAGAGTTTATTGAGATAGTATTTATGTATATATACAAAATAATAATAATAATAATAAATAAAGAAAACCAAGTCTTACCGATATAATAACTATATGCCTATATGATGAGGATAGGAAAGTTACTCAAGTTTCTTACACCTACCTATATATATATATATATATATATATATTTGTGAGAAGAGAAAAAAAAAAAAAAAGAAAAAGAAAAAAACGCTGTCATAACTTGCTGATATAAATGAACAAACTGAATACACACACATGTGCGTTGGTGATAAAAATCTGAAACATTGCAGTGGTTGTCTTGTTTACTAATATACATATATATGTAAGGGGGAGGAACAAAAGATACATGATAAAAAAATTTGTGGTCATGTATAAAAAATTTTTGCTCTATCAATTTCCTCATCATTTTTTCGAAATAGGGCCATTTTTAATCATAAAAATATGAAATTAAAATTACTCTAGCATATTTAAGATCAAAACAAAATCTATCTATGAATTTAAAAACTCAAACTTGAAGAACTTACTTGCAAATGCTCCAACTCTTTCAAGATACTCCTCCTTCTCTCTCACTTCACTCTATATTCAGATTTGTAGTTGTTTTTGGTGTGAGAATATGAAGAACCCAAAGGCTCTATTTATAGAAAAATACTATGGCACTTTGGTAAATATTTCAAACCTAACTCTTCTTGATTTTGAGCCGTTGGATCTAGGTTAATTTATGAAGATTAATCCTCACCCTTAAACCCATGCAAACCGTCCCCTCCTCTCTCCTTTCTATCCTCTTCCATTTCTCATTAAAGCTCCAATCCTTAAGTACATCTCTCTCTCTCCAATTTGTCCCCTCATCAATTTTGAATTAGCATGTGTTCTAAAGTTTAATATAAACAATACACTACCCCCTTTCTCAAGCCAACAATCCGTCCCCCCTCCCCTTTAATTCTCCAATTTTGTGTTCAAGTGTCTAATTATCCTAAGTGTGTTTGTAACTAGAAGAAAATGGTAGTTGGTTACCAACTAAGCAAAGATGTATTTAGGGGTTAGATTGAAGTTTATTCAAGCCTCTTCATTAGCCTTTTGATTTTGAAATCCCCATGGCTCAATTAGGAATCTCTACTTGCCTTTTTATCATTTTAGAGTTAATTGTGTAAGTTGGGTAAAACTTATGATGATACTTGATCCCAAGCTTAACATATGTTCTTGATCAAGATCAATCCTCATTTTTAATTAAAATCTTTCATTGACTCAATTAATCTACTAGGGACGGACACACACACACACACACACACACACACACACACACACACACGCACACCCACACCCACACCCACACGTCCCCCTCCCCCTTCACTCTCTCTCATCATCCTCTTCATTAAGACCTTATCACAAGGACATGACCCTCTTCCATGCATTAATGGGCATTTAACCATCTTATCCCATGTGCATTGACTTTTTCCCAACTTGTTCTCCAAGTTGTTAAATATCTAGATCTTTTGTGACTTTTCTTCTTGGCCAAGACTTGCTTGAACCGTGGCTTGCTCTCCCCTTGGCTTTGGATTTGTGTTTTATATTATGCCACATAAACAATAATTCTATCTTCCTATTGGCTCCTCAAATTATCACATGGATTAAGTGTAATTAATTAAGGAATTAATTAGTATACTTGGTTAGCAAGATATTATTGTGAAGAAATCTGGGTTAGCCTGGACTGTTTTTGGGTATTTTTGTGCATTAATTCTTAATTTTTTTCCAAATTATTTATTCTATGGTTATTTGACCAATCAAACTGAAAGGGTTATTGTTTTTTTTTTTTAAAAAAAAAGTGTAGTTGTGCTTTATTATTTAGAATAGATTTGTGTTATTCTTCAACAACCCAAAAAAAAAAAAATTGTTATTGATATTACTCTCTTTTTTCCACCTAATATTTGAAGGAGGCATCTCGAGTGAGATTGGAGATCTTTCACAATTAAAGATGCTGTATCTTGGAAGCAATCAACTCACTGGTTCAATACCATCTTCATTATTTAATAATTCAATGCTACAAGAGATTGATGTTGGAATAAATAATTTATCTGCAAGTCTCCCATCAAATGTGTGTTTTGGGCTTCCAAAACTTGAATCATTTTTTGTGGATGGTAATGAGTTGTCAGGGGAAATGCCTTCCATTTGGTATCAATGCAAAGAATTAGCAGAGTTACAATTAGGAAGTAACCAATTCAAAAAAGGAAACATACCAAGTGACATTGGAAATTTGACCAAACTCCGGTACTTATATCTTGGCAGCAGCAACTTGCAAGGTAATACTCTTTAAGACTTTTAATTATTTGATCATCTTAAATTTTGTTTCCAGTTAGTCACTGCGCTACAAATTTGGACAATGATAATTTTGCTATATTACTTTAAAGACATGGAACACAATGCTTTCTTTTTTTTTTTTTTTTTTTTTGATAAGATTGGGATACCTCAACTACCTCCTACTAGGGTATTACACCCGTTACAATCTTGACGGAGGATAACCTCAAGAGCCTCTGAAGGCTGATATACTTCATGGAACCCCCATCCCGATTCTAGTCCCTTTAATGCTAGAAAGTCAGCTGCTTTGTTCCCGGACCGAGGCACATGCAACACCTTAGTTTCCCACTCCATCTGCAGTAGTTGCTTCACCTCATCCAGAATGTCGGAGTCACGGTGAGAACCTCCCTGTGCATGCGAAAGTAATGTAATACACTCCATAGAATCAGATTCCAACCAAACCTTCCGAAAGCCCATCGCCCAAGCGGTTTGAGGCCCAATAGTCCACGCTTCGGCGAGCCAACTCATCGCCCCTTTCAATAGAGTGAAAGAATCCCCTAAGAAAGGAGCCGAAGAACTTCGAATGATCCCTCCACAGTGCTCCCTTATTTGTAGTTCTAGAATAGGCACCATCCACATTCACCTTTACCCAACCCGCTTTCGGCGGATGCCAAAACCCACGACTAGTAGTAAGAGTAATGTCTTTGTTAAGTGGCATACCTGCTAGACGATTATTCATACTATTCCTACTCTCCAACATCGCATTCGTGCTAGCAATGATGTTACTATTAGGGGTGAATTGCTTCTCAAACACAAATAAGTTTCTCCGCTTCCAGATCCACCAGCATAGTATAGTGAATTGGGACGCCCATTCCTTATTCACATTGCTTCTACCACTGATGTTCCACCATATCCACTCTAATAAAGGCTTGTTACAGAATGTGCGCCACTTGTCCGGGGGCACCACTTTTCTCCATAAGGAACGTGAGTGCGTACAATCCCTAAATACATGAATAATATCTTCGCACCATGCACCACATAGGGCACAACTCTGGTCATTCGTCATTCTCCGTCTCATTCGATTTGCATTCGTGAGCTGGCACTTACGAGCTAGCAGCCAAAGGAGCATCTTACACCTGTGTGGCGCTCGAACCTTCCAAATGCGCTCCCAGTTGTATCCATGTTCCCTTCCCTTGTTAGAAACCACGCTATATGCCGATTTCACTGTGAATTCACCATGCCTCTCCCACTTCCATCGCACGCCGGGTGGATTAGTTGTACTCTCGATCCCCTCTTGAACTTTATCCCAAGTTCGCTTAATTCCTGTCCACACATTTGAACCAGGTCGTGTAGCCTCAATGCGAGGAATTAAGTCATCCCCACATTTATACTTGTCCCGTACAACCTTAACCCATAGGTCCTCCCTATGCGTGACTAGTCTCCATCCCAACTTCATAAGGAAGGCTTGGTTTTGGTACTTTGCATGCCTCAACCCCAACCCGCCCTTTCGCTTCTCCATGCATACCTCATCCCAAGCAACCAAGGGCACTTTACGACTCTCTCGTTGTGCTACCCCACAAAAAGGATCTATTCTGCTTGTCCAGGGCCTCACAAACCGTACTAGGTAGGTGGGATGTTTGCATTGTGTATGCCGGGATAGCGGAAGACACCGAGGAAACAAGTGTAGCTCTTCCAGCTAAGGAGAAAGTCTTAGGGGTCCACCGCGCCAGCCGGTCCTTGACCTTATCAATGACCGCTTGAAACGAGTCCAATCCCACTCTCTTATGATGCAGTTGCACCCCAAGATACTTCCCAAGATCCGCCGTTAGAGTGAAACCAAGTGCATCGCTGATTTCCGCACTTCTGATATGATTTATGTTCTTGGAAAAGAACACCCGAGTCTTCGAATCATTGACTTTAAGCCCGAGCATTCACGAAATGATCCAGACACTCTTTTACCATTCCTGCTTGTTGGAGCGAGGCTTCCGTAAACAGGATAATATCATCAGCAAAGAACAAATGGAACACAATGCTTTCTTTTAATCCCAAAGTTAATATGCTTTCTTTTATATATATAATTTTCGCTCACATGTTCAAATTAAAAGTGAAATATCTGCCAAAAAAAATAAAAACTGAAATAAAATATTGAATTGTTAAAAAACAGGGGGCTCGAAGAAAAATAAATTAAAAAACAGATGTATATGGTACAACAGTTAACTCCTAGGAGATGATGATCAATAAGGCTTCATATAGCTTTCTTGTTTTATTTTATTATTATATACTCTCTAGTCCTTAATATAAGACATATTTACTTAATTTGATTAGATTAATGAACTAGTTAAGTTAGTTAATATTAAATTTACTTTCTAAAACACCCTATTTATCTTCTTTAACTCCTTTCTTCTATCTCCTCCTTAATTATTGTTGAGGGAGTATCAACAAAGGTAAATTAGGAAAATATTGACAAATATAAAAGTTATGTCTTATATTTAGAACCAAGATTTACTGCCTAAATATGTCTTATATTAAAAATGAGGAGTTTCATTTTTATTCTAGTTTTATGCACTTTTTAAATAATGGCTTTCTTTGAAAAAGGGGAAATTCCATCTTCTCTCTTCAATATTTCTACTTTTAGAACTCGTAGATTTGCAGAAGAATGATTTGAATGGTAATGTTCCAATATCAGTTGGAAATGGGACACTGCTAGAAAACTTGCAGCTTGTATTCAACTCCTTAACTGGTATGATCAATCTATCCATCCCTTGATTTTATGCTCTAACAATTTTTCATTTATTATATGTTATTTCTTGCAAAAAGCTTAACTGAAATTACTTTAAGAGTAAAAATTCTAGTGTATATATTCTTTGGTATGTTTAGCGCGGTCCATATTTTTTAACCAATCATGACTTTGAATTTCTAAGTTAGGAAAAGTTAAATTGTTGCATTCACCAAGGCCCAGGGGCGGAATTAGGGGGCTAGGGGTGGCCCCCTTCCCTAAATTATAGAATTTTACCCAAAGTTATCGAAATTATGATTTAGCCTATAAAAATTTAAAAATTTGCATTTAGTCCCTATTACAAATGTTATGGGAAGGGACTAAATGAAAATAATGAAATATTTATGAGGTTAAAGCATAATTTTCTAAAATTTTGGGTCCAATTCTATAATTTTGTCCCCCAATTTCAAATGCTAACTCCCCTGGATTTTATTCTATAATTTTTGCCCCTCTAATTTCCATTCCTGGTTCCGCCCTAGGGCCTTTAGCGAAAATCCATTTATTATTTATACTATATTATTTTCCGAATGTGTAGCTGAAAGTATTTTCATTTCTTAATTATAGAAACTAAAATTTCAGCATTTCATTGCCTATGATAAATTCATTGATCTTAAAGTCAGAACCTTGTAAATATTAAATAACTTTGATGGAAAAAATAAATAATTTGGTTTTAATAGGTAAAATTAATTCCAAGATCACTCTTCAGCATTTCTTCTTTAAAAGAAATTTTAATGTCCAATTCGTCATTGATATTGGAAGAATTCCTTTTATTGATTTCTAACAAAAATTTAATATTTGTCTACTAATTTTAAGCCTCTAATTAAAAAAAATATTCCATATATTATTTGTGTGAATTCAGGAAATAATATTCCTAGTCTTACTACCAATTGATTAACAAATATTTTGTATGTATTCATAGGTGAAATTCCTTCATATATTTGGAACATGCCTTCTTTGGTATATCTTAGCTTTGGCAGCAATCAATTAAAGGGAAATTTGCCAAAAGAAATGTGTCATCAATTTCCTTTACTTGAAGTCTTTGATGTTAGTGGTAATCAATTAGAGGGAAGCATTCCACAATCAATAAGTAACTGCACATCTTTAAAAGAACTATATTTGGGTGATAGCTTATTTACAGGTATGTCTAAAATGAGATTTTGTTTTCCATATGATCTCATTCCTATCTATCTCTATTGTAGAATACATTCTTTATTAGCTTACTTCCTTTTTTTTTTTTTTCAATTTTTTTAGTTTTTAAATTCATTTATTTCAAATTAAATATTTATTCGATAATTACAATATAAATTTTTTTTAAACTTTATTGAAATAATATACTAGTCATTTCACCTTTAGTGTAATTCATTATTTTTATTAATATTTCTTATTTCAATAATTTGAAATACTTAAAATTTTTTATATTTCACTCTTTTGGATTGAAATGGTATTACTTGAATTTTTTTATATGTATTTAACGTAAGATTTAGAATTATTCTTAGTACCATAGTTAATAATATTTTACAGTTTTTGTATCATAGTGTAAGTTTAATATTAAAATACACACACGTGTAACAACTCTATCATTTAATTTAAATTGAAATCGCGTGGTATTGTTTTTAAAAAATCTCATCATAAAAATTTTAAAAGTCGTGTAACATGTGGATTCGTAATATATGATATGGAACTTTTTTGAGCTGTGTTGAGCAAAGTAAGCATAATAATCTCATAATTTAATTGTATAAAAATAGCAATTCCTGGAGAGATAAATTGTCAAAATAGTAGTCTAATGCTTTATGGGACACATGAATGATTTGCAATGCACACAACTCTTCCTTTCTCTGCCATCCTTTTCCTGTTTAATTAATTTTCTTTTCTAAATTTTGGTCAATTTTTGCTTTTCTATTTCTCAAATTTATTAGTTTCCTATTAAATAGTTACTCAACAATCACAACATAAAAAACTTTAATTTTCAAATAAATCTTCTAGTACCATGAAATTTTAAGGGGTAATTTATGATTTCCCTAATTTATTTACTTTGAAAATTTTAGAAAGACTTAAAAAATAAAAAATAAATTTTTTTTTTTTTTTTTTATATATTCTTCTCTAAGCTAGATAAAAAGTCATGATTTCCATCAGTTTCTTGTGTCCAACCCATTGGCATAGGCAAACTTGTTAAACTCGTATACATGTATATTATCCCCAAACACTTGTTTTGATTTCATTAATTTACGAATCCATTTATCCTTTTGTGTTTCCAGGTTTTATACCTAAAGAGATGGGCAATCTTGTCAAACTTGAAATTTTGGATTTGGCAACAAGCTACTTGAGTGGACATATTCCTTCCAATATATTCAACATATCAGCATTGACATTCTTGAGCCTTGCTGACAATGCCCTCTCTGGCATTCTCCCGTCATATTTAGGAATTGGCCTTCCAAATTTGGAGAGATTATGGCTGCACATAAATGGGATAACTGGAAAAGTTCCAAACACAATATCAAATGCAACTAAGCTCACCTCATTAAAACTGTCATGGAATAAATTGAGCGCATCTATACCCAATGTAGTAGGAAATTTAACAAGCTTGATGGAATTAAATTTGGAGGAGAATCATTTGACTGGGCTAATTCCAAATACAACTAACAAATTACATAGTCTTCAACGCTTAAGTCTCAGCAACAACAAATTGCGAGGGTCCATTATAAATGAACTTTGCCAACTCAAAGGTCTGAGTGTAACATCCCATTTTCAAAAGCAGTATATATATTTTTTTCATCAGAGTAGAGCATCGGAGCGATTGAGTAAACGATATTTATATTCAAAATGCCGTAAGTCTAGGCGATTACGATAGCGGTACGTTATACCGAGTGTTTTCAAAAGTAAATAACAAAAGAAGAAAGTCTTCAACTGAGTCCCTATGCGTGCCGCTTGCCTTTCTCCTCGATCCTCGATCCTCCTGACCCTGACGCTATGTTAAGAGCTGAGGTCCAATGCCCATTGAACCTTAGGTAACGGTTAACCTCATGCTTATGTGTGACAAAATATGTATGACAGATATTCATAACATTACAGCATTAACCAATACATAGCACACAGCAGATGTAAGGTTACAACAATACATAAGCACACAGCAGATGTAATGTCAATCACAACAACAGTACATAGCACACAGCACATGCACAGTTAACCATGTTTGCACTAACCAGTGCCACGACAGCTCCTCATGTCCTCAGCGCTAGGAAAACTCAACGGCATTACCAAGACGTAACCCGTATAAATAAAGATGAATGTATAAACAGGTGAATTAAGACGAGTCTTAGACATGGTGCATGACCCAAGACAAAGTCCTGTCCATGACTCTATGAAATAGTCTATCACATATAAGCATACAATAAGCATCGAGTTAGTGTTACGACGCGAACGTACCTTTCACCGTGTAATGGCCAACATGCACGACCTTTGAACCCAGCCCCGGACTTCCGGATATCCTAACATATCACCATAGTACTTAGAATAATATCCTAAGGGATATTTTCACCTCTATTTACCTCTCTACCCTTGGTGGATTTATTATTTACAATTTTGCCCTTACATTTATTTAAAAACGCAATACTAAATTTTTCTGGGCAGATTTTGCATCAACTTTGAAAAATCATAATTAATTCTAGAAAAATCGAAATGAGGATCCGTAAAATTCCCCAGAATCCTTAGGATGTATATTTTCAATAAAAAATACTTTTATATACCCAGAATATATGAAAAATTCCCAGTTTTCATTTTTCACAACGTTGCCCAGAATTTCGCCCAGAAAAATAGCCTAACTTCAACTGATTGTATTTCTTTGCACAGGAATCAAAACGCTACATATTATATATATTCGGAAAGCTCTACATATCTACTTTATTTTTGGAAATTTTCGTGATTTATGGGCTTCATCTTCAACATAAAATATTATCATTTCTTTTGCTATTTGCCCAGAAATTTTTTACTGAAAATTTCGCCAGAACTTCGCTACTTTGATCTTCAACTTCCAAGAATTTTGCTCCACCATATTTTCGAACTAAAGACATTCTTAATCATAAAAACATGAAATCAAAACTTCTTGAAAGATTTAAAGATCAAACTAACTTTTATACTAAAAACTACTAAGAACTACAAAACTAAAAGCAAGCTTACCTCTTGAAAACTCTTGCTACTCCTTCTTGCTATGACTTCCTCTCTACTATGGCTTCTCTATACTCATCACTTTGGTTGAGTTTTTGGTGTGAGAAATATGAAGCTAGGTGCTTGCTATTTATAGGGAAATGTTTGAGCATTTGTGTAATTGTCTTGCAAGTTCTCATTGGTGGATTCCAAATGAAGTTTGTGTTTCATTTAATTCCTTATCTCAAATATTACCCTATATTATCACCATATTAAATCATATTATCCTCTTCCATTGTTGACTCTTGATCACCATGTGTTTATTTGGATAATATCTAGATTTTTGTAAAACTTAGTTAGTTTCCAAATATCTCTTGCAACTAGATGCTTCAAGAATTAGTTACTTTAGAAGCTTTAGTTTTTAATGAAATCTATTTTTGGTTGCTTGATCTATCATCAACACTTTCGAATTCTATGTATGTATTTTGATTAGTAGTTGGATATCAACATTTATGGTGCAATTAGATTTCTCTAATTGGTCTTAATCATCTCTAATCTTATTCATCAAAGTTTGCCAAAATAACTCTAATTAGGCTTAATCTCGAGATGAAATTATGTGGGTTCCAGATAAGTCCTTGTATTTTCTCTAGGATTAACACTTTTCAAGATACAATTTATTTTCTATTGGTTCTCATTTACTTGTGTCTTGTATTTACTTTGGTTAACTTTAAAATTTTTAAAGCCAATTGATTAAATCCATTAGCCTTTTTTGTCACTACACACATACATATATCACGCACACACACATCACCTTCCCTCCAATTTCTCTTTCATTTTATTTCTATCCTAATGAGCCCATGTGTTCTGAATTATCTTAATACATTATTACAATTTTAAATCTTGTATTATCCTCTTCTACTTCCATTAATTATCTTATCACAAAGTACCTCATCTTCTTCCAACTTGTCCCCTTATCCTCTTCCATTTGCTTTAAAGTCTTCATGATTTAATATTTGTTTATGATTTCATTTGCATGTGGGATTTATTAATTTATTCAACAATTTCTATTCCCTTTTTCAGCACCAAAACCGTGACCTCTTCTATTCTTGGAAGAAATTGTGTTTCTTTAAGTCTTTAAGGCTTCCTAATTGGTTCCTTACATTTCACATGGATTAAGATTAATTAGATAATTATTTGGAACCATTAGATCTAGCTTTATTAGCTCTAATCTTGGCCTTTTATTTGCTAATATCCCACTGGTCAAATTAATTTCATGAGGATTAAGACTATTTCATTGATTTATCATTGGTCAATTCAATTTCACAAGGATTAAGGTTATATTTAAATTAGTTTATCAAAAAAAAAAAGGTTATATTTAAATTAGGCCCTTGGATTTAGTTTTATTAAATTTAATCTTAGCCCTCCATTTCTAATCTTAATTAGCATCCCTAATAAAGTAGATAAGTGTAATTGCCAAAATATGATTGATTCTAAGATTAATTAGAAACCACTTCTATGCTAATCCTAGCCCTTTACTAGCCCTTGTTAATTAATTAAGGTAATACATCCTTAATTATGCCTCCAACATATGCCACTAAATTAATTGTGAATGTTTATAAAAATAATTCAATTAATATAGATTGAATTATCCACTAATTGTTGGCAATTTTCTCTAATTGGTTTAATTATTTCATCACAACTTTTTAGCTTTTCATGGTCATTTATGCACCATGTATTAATTTAATAATTATAGGGCAATTTATGACCCCTAAAATAAAATTAGATTTTTGCCTCTTTAAATTCCAAGGAAAATAAACAAATAAATTACTAAAATTAGAGACAACATACTTTCCTATTTTAGATAGGTATTATTTGGCCAAATTATAATATTTATGATAAATATGAATTTTGGGGTATTACACTTGAGTGAGCTGTATCTTGCCAACAACATGTTTTCAGGAGTGGTTCCAGAATGTCTAGGGAATACTTCTTTGGAAAAGCTGAATTTTAGCTCTAACAAATTGGTTTCTCATTTACCCTCTTCTATTTGGAGTCTCAAAGATATCTTGGTTTTAGACATGTCCTCTAATGCATTAAGTGGAACAATTTCACCCGAGAGGTGTCAAACTTGGGAGCAATTATATTATTGAACTTGTCAAAAAATCAAATTTCAAGAAGCATCCCTACAAGTATGGGTGGCTTGCAAATTTTGCAAACCCTGTCATTGGCTCAAAACAAATTAGATGGGCCTATTCCTGAATCACTTAGCGGCATGGTAAGCATGGAGTCTCTAGATCTTTCTCATAATTATTTGTCTCGGCATGATTCCAAAATCTTTAGAGTCGTTACACTATCTTAAATACATCAATCTTTCTTACAATTTATTGCATGGAGAAATTCCAAATGGTGGCCCTTTTCAAAATTTTACTTGCTCAATCTTTTATGATGAATAAAGATCTTTGTGGGAAATCCCAACTACAAGTCCAACCATGTTGGAAAGGAAACAAGCACATATCAAATAAAGTGATGCTTGATAATAAAATGCTCATTGCCCATCATAGGTGTCATTTTGATTGTTTCGGGCATTGTCTTTCTAAAGAATAAGAGAGATGATGATGATAAATCAACAAATAGGGATTTAATAAATTTGGATACACCAGCCGAATATCCTACTATGAGCTTTTACTAGGGGAACAAATGGATTTGATGAGAGCAATCTTGTTGGTACTTGGAAGTTTTGGATCGGTTTACAAAGCGGTTTTTCAAATGAAAAGATATTTGTTTGTCAAGGTGTTTGACTTAGACATGGAAGAAGCATCAAGAAGTTTTGATGTTGAATGTTCTGCCATGTGCCATTTACGCCATCGTAATCTGGTTAAGATCATTAGTAGTTGCTCAAATGATCATTTCAAATCTCTAATAATGGAATTCATGGAAAATGGGAGTCTTGAGATATGGTTGTACTCTCATAACTATTATTTGAATGTCTTGCAAAGGTTGAACATAATGATTGATGTGGCGGTGCTTTGGAGTATCTTCATCATGGTTCTTCTACACTAGTCGTTCATTGTGATGTGAAACCAAGCAATGTTTTATTGGACCAAGATATGGTGGCTCATCTTAGTGATTTTGGTATTTCAAAACTGTTTGGTGAAAAGCAACTAGAAATTTATACCAAAACTTTGGCTACGGTTGGCTATATGGCACCAGGTAAAGGTTTAATAATAATATTTTCAAAATTTATTTCTATATTCAGTATCTAGCAAATATTTGACTTCTTAATGTGTAAATATTTGAATTGATGATACAAAAGAAAAGTTTAACCATAAACCTTACATTAATGACATAATGCCTTCTATATTAATCATTCAATATGGCATGTAGAGTTTGGATCGAAAGGAGTTGTTTTTACGCCAAAGGAGATGTGTATAGTTATGGGATTTTGCTAGTGGAAATATTTTCAAGGAAGAAACCAACGGATGAGATGTTTGTTCAAGGATTCAGTTTGAAAGATTGGGTGAGCAAGTCCACACCTCATTCCATCATAAATATTATAGATGCCAATTTGCTACACAAGTGAAAATCAAAATATTGATAATATACTACCTTGTATGTCATCACTTTTTGAGTTAGCATTAAATTGCTCCATTGGCTTACCGGATGCACGACCTACTATGATAGATGTTGTCGTATCGTTGAAAAAAATCAAGGCTTTGTTTATGGAAAATGCTTGAGACCAATGGTTGGATAAATGTTAAATCAAATTTTAGCTACTGTTTCTGTAACCTTGTGATTTGTTGACGATGTAATCTTGTAAATTTGAGTGGTTCTATATATGTTGTAATAATATTAATGCATGTGAAATTTTCTGAGTTGATTATAATGGTTTTGGTCTTTTGGATTTCTTCACTTTTTTCTCGTTTTAACATTTTGGTTTTGAATTATAAGAACCTTGAATCCACTCTGTTTCTTAAAGTAACTTCATACAATTGGAATTTAATTTTGGAAGAAAAGGATTTTAAAATTAATGAAAACGATCCCTACATTTTTCATTTTCTCCTCTATTCTATACTTATGTTTTTGAAATGTCTTGATATTAGAGAAAAATTCACTAAAGTTGTATCATGTTTGAGAAATTAAATAATTTTTTTCTCTCATACCAATGATTTATGAGTCAAATTTTCCATATGGCTTTTTTTACAATTTAGATTTAGATACCATACGAAGATGTACATTCTTAAAAGTTTCTGTTGAGACTAGGTTGGACATTTAATTAAGAATGCTCTCCCCATGTATTGGAATAAGCAATTAATTGAGAGATTTTTCATATTCCATTGCAATTCTTTATTCCTCATCTTCTTTTTAGAAAATTAGAAAAGGAGACTATTAGGTTCTAATCAAATAAAATTGGTATGCTAATATGGGCAACAACTACGAGAGGAGACCATCATTGAAGGCTTCAAATGACCCGAAAGATTGAGTCATGACGTTCTTTTTAAGGATAATTGCACCAATAACCCACAACACTTTACAAGAAAGAAGAAACAAAATCAGTTAAAGTTCCCTTGTTTTTCTCCTAATCATTTTTCTCTTCTTTCTCCTCCCAAGACTTATGGCCCTCAAGCTCTCTCCAACCCAACGAAGTCACTACTATAGATTCAGATATATATAACACTTAATAAATGATGGTTACATCAAATAAACATCATGTATGTCGAGGCGGAGGTCACACAAGAATATATATCGCTTTAAAGTAACGATTAATTATGTGCATCATCATGTAGTTAATAACCGTAATTTATTTAGTTACAAAAATGACGGCTCTTAAAAAATAACCATCATTTAATACTCTTACAAACTATTCATCTTCCATTTTTATATCAGCGAAAACACAAATATAACAGTTCTATCAATTGACCGTAAAGTATGAACGACAAAAATGACCTTTCATAATTAACAACGATCATGTAAAGAACAAATCTAAAAAAGCACATTTTTATAACCTTGTTCAGTATGTAATATCCCGAATTTCCTTTACCAAAATTCCTTGTACAATGAATATATTCAGTAGAATATAACAAGGGATAAGGGTCTTAAATGCCATGGAAGTTTTCACTCAGGAGCACTAGTAAGACGGAAGTTTTTTTTGGACCAAAAATGCCATGGAAGTTCACAAGAAGTATCAATTTTGCCCCGGAAGTATCATATTTGCCACGGAAGTTTTCGTTGAGGTGCAATTTTGCCCAGGAAGTTTTCACTAAGGAGCAATTTTGCCCCGGAAGTTTACAAAACGTAGCAATTTTTCCCTTCTGTCCCCAAATATTAAATTTGACTATTAAATCAGTCAAAGACCACACATGTCATGCCTTGAAAAGGTCAAACTTGGAGTCAGGGAAGGAGATCCTTCAGATGTTAAACTCAAGGTGCCCAGAATTTGTGAAGCCGAACTGGTCGAAGAGACTGAAAGGTCTGTCACAAAACGCAAATGAAACGCAAAACGAGAAATGAATTGTTCCAAAAATTAGTTCAGTAAAACAAATCAATAGTGATAATATTTACGTTTGTATAGACTGATCATTTGCTTAGATCATAAGTGATGCTTCCTTTGAGTTTTGTGACAGTCGACCTTTCAGTCCCTTTGACCAGTTCGGCTTCACAAATTCTAGCCGCCTTGAGCTCAACATCTCAAGGATCTCCTTCTCTGGCTCCAAGTTTGACCTTTTCAAGGCATAACATGTGTGGTCTTTGACTGATTTAATAGTCAAATTTAATATTTGGAGACAGAAGGGAAAAATTGCTACGTTTTGTAAACTTCCGGGGCAAAATTGCTCTTTAGTGAAAACTTCCGGGGCAAAATTGCTCATCAGCGAAAACTTCCGTGGCATTTTTGGTACCAAAAAAACTTCCTTCTTACCAGTGCTCCTAAGCGAAAACTTCCATGGCATTTAAGACCCTTATCCCATATAACAATGAATTTTGGCCAGGTGTTGGATTTTTCCCGAAACCTTAAATTTTGGGAAATATTGTAATATGAAATAATTGTTATGGGAATGATATTCCATTGAATATTTGGACTTTAAATTTTGTCCAAAAAGGGAATGGAAAAGGGCATGTGGATATTTCATAATAAATATGTTCTATGACCATAATGCTAACAAAGATTTTATTTTCGTTCGATTTGGTACTAAGTGTTATAATTGGCCAAGAAGTAGGATATTGCTCTTGACTATGTGATGTTATTATATTGGTCAATAGAGAGAAATTGGAAAGGTATTTTCTCATGCCATTTTCGGCCAAAATGATAAAGGAAGAATAGGATATTTGTCCTATTGGAATTTAGTCCATAAATTGTAATGTAAATTTGCCAAATGGATATGTACCAAAGGGGACCATAAGATAATTTGGGAACCCTTTTGCTAGGGCCATTTTCAGCCAAGAGATGAGATGAGAGGGAAGAGTAATAAATTGCATAAGAACCTTTGAAACGGTTTTATCCTCTCTTCCCAGCTATTCCATGCAATCGACTCTCCTTCCCATCTGTACTATCAATGAATTGGATAAGATCTCCAGACAGTTCCTTTGGTCCCAAGATGAACATGTGAAGAAAATGCATCTCATCGCTTGGGATAAGGTCACTCAAGCGAAGAAGCAAGGGGGTCTTGGATTCAAAGATCTTCGTCGCCAAAATAAGGCTTTTATCGTGAAACTCTGCTGGAATCTCCTGACAAATAAAAAAGCTTTGTGGGTGCAGTGTCTATGGACAAAATATAATTGTGGCAACCTATCTGTGCCTTCGGTCTCTAAGAAGAGAAACTCGTCCTCGCCTTGGAAAGCGATCACCCAAGTTTGGCATAAGTTCCTTCGGAGTTGGAAGGAAGGTTAATAATGGTGAGGAGACCAAGTTACGCGGGATCTCTCGGCTTCCCCTTGAGCGTCCTCTTATTACTCTTGTTTCTGATCCATCTTTCGTTGATGAGAATGAGGTCGTCAAGGATTATCTCTTACCTAATGGGAGCTGGGATATTGGTAGATGGCAGGGCATCCTATCTCCTTCTATCATCAATATCATCTCTAGGGTGCGGCCTCCTACCAATAACCTCACGGATTGTTTTACTTGGAGATTGGTGAAAGACGGGTGTTTCTCTGTCAAGTCTGCTTATCATTTCCTATCTGATCGGGGCGGAACAAATGATAACAGCTTCTGGGCCATGATGTGGAAATGGCAAATTCCTGAAAAGGTAAAATTTTTCATGTGGCAGGTCGGCCATGAGAGGCTTGTTACTAACTCCCTCAGATTCAGAAGGGGCCTTTCTAACAGCAACTTGTGCCCCTTCACTTGCAATAGGGAGGAAACCGTGGTTCATGTAGTCAGGGACTGCGAGAGAGCAAAAAACTTTTGGAAACAAATTTTACATCCTAACTATTTTTCTCAATTTTTTGCAGGTAACTTGCAGGTTTGGCTAAATTGGAATAATAAGCACCACCCCCGAAAAGGAAGATTCCAAACCTTTTCCTGGCCAAGAATCTTTAGTCTAGGGTGTTAGATCCTCTGGACCACCAGATGTAAATGCTTATTTCAAGGCGGAACCACCGAGACAAGGGAGATGTTACATTTGTGTAATTACCTTTTGATGGAAAACACAACTAATAACACTCTAGCTCACCAACTTTTCCATGTTGACGGTTCAACGAAAAGGCTTGGACCCCGGCCCCTACAAATGCGGTTCGCATAGATGTAGATGGATCGGTTCGACATCGGCACCCGAAAGCGGCATGTGGAGGCGTTGTCCGAAATTCTCAAGGCCATTGGGCGATGGGGTTTCATAAGTTCCTTGGAACCCATACCGTTGTCGACGAGTTACATGCTATCATGACGGATTAATGACGGGGCGACAAATGGGGCTTCAAAAAGTCATCCTCTATTCGGATTCCCTCGACGCCATCAACATCATCATGAGAGACTGCTACACCGATCATCCGCTCCGTGCGGTCATTGCAAAGATTCGGGATCTTCTCTTTCAAGACTGGGACGTGGAGATACACTATTCTCCAACAGACAACATTGCTTGTGCGGATTATATGGCCAAGCAAGGCCATGAGACACCGAATGATGCTAACATGGTTCTTATTCCCACAATTCCTCGGGGATGTCTTCATATGGCATTGAAAGACCAATTGGCTTGTAATAATTAGCTTCTTTTTTGCTACTCTATTGGGGTTTGGACTCCTTAGTTCAGCCCTTTCTCACATTTCTCAAGCTTCGGCTTGCCTTCTTATTCAAAAAAAAAAAAAGTCAAAAAGAGTAATTGTTAAGCTTTTTACCTAAGCATTGGATTTGTGCCAAGTGTACAAAGGTGGAAGACTTTGGAGACAAGCCAATTTGACTCATGATAATGAGTCTTTATGAAGCTCCAACCTTGCTCCCTTATTCGTACAACAAGATGAGAAAGGGACTTCATATGAATTAGATATTTATGTCATGCCAAAATGCTAAAAGAAGAAGACATAACTCCTTCTTAGCTTGCATCATGAATTGCCATGTGTCATGATAGGAAGTTATGGTGACTTGACAAGGGACACATGTGCACGTAATTAATATGGAAAAGATGACTCAAAGACTTCTTAAATAAGCCTTAATTTTGTGCAAAATGATAAGTAAGAAGGAAAGGCATGGCATCACATGAAACAACTACAAGTCAAGTGGTCAAGGGATTAAAGAGGTGTAAATAGGAAGCCACTTCCTTGGGCTTGGATTTCGGCCAATCAAGCTTGGGAGAGAAGAAAGATGAATTTAAATCAAGATGACACATGGAAGGAGTGTTTTATAAGCCTCAAAAACCGTCCCGCACAAGCCAAAGAGAGAGAAAGGTGCACATGAAAAATCAACAAAGTCAAAGAGGATTCCACAAGCCTCTTTCTCTTGGAAAATTTCGACCAAGACCGAAGCAAGAGAGAGAATGAATTTTCCCTCATATTTTGGCTTATGTGGAGATCATTTATGAAGCCAAGACACACACACACACACACACACTTTTTTGGCCTATTCAAGTAAGAGGGAGAAGATTCAACAAGCACAAGTGATTTGAGCACACGAGAAGTAAAATGAAGTAAGATAAAAAGGGAAATTGTATGGGTATTTTGGTCAAACACCAAGAGGGCCCTTTAGGTTAGTTCTCCTCCAATTATAAAATACCTCTCCGGGGATGGAGCTTGGAGTAAATATTTTGGGGGGGCCAAAAATTGATGGGGGGTTTGGGGGTTGGGGCGGCGCCCCGAATTTTTTTTTTAAAGGAAAGTTTTAAATACATTAAAAAAATAATAATAATAAATATATATATTCATGAAATCAAGTGAATATTGATGATATAATAAGAGAGACAATTATTTTATAAACCTATCATTTAGAAAAGTAAGACTAAGTGCTTTGTTAGAAATGTAGCTACATAAATTACAATCAAGGGTGGACACTCGATAAGTTTGAGTATGGGTAAAAGCATAGTAAATGATATACCACAAAAATAAATTTCAACGATAAGCTAAAAATTTCAGGTAATTAGAATGAAATATAGAAAAAAAAATGATAAGATTAACATAAATTATACAAGACCCCACATGGAAAAAGATTGAATTATAAGCCCCAAAGATATAAAAAGGGGAAAATGTCAAAAAAAAAAGTTGGGGGCCAAAATTAAATTTTACATTATATTTATAAAAAAAATCTAAACAAAAAAATTTTTTTTTTTTTTTTTTGGTGGGGCCATGGCCCCCCTTGTCTCTTCAATATTCCGTCCCGCACCTCTCACCTCTCTTTCTATGTAAGAGCTCATCCAAAATACCAAGAGAGTCAAAGAGAGTGAGTTGGCCAAACCATACACTACTAGAAAATACTAAAATAGTGACGGAATTTGCGATGTAAAAAAATCATCGCAAATTGTGACGGAATTTGAGACTGAAAAATTCCATCACAAATTTATGATGGAAAATGAATTCCGTCGCAAACTTTAAAGGGTGGTGCAATTTGCGATGGAAAAGAAATCCATCACAAATTGCGACGAAAACAAAATCCGTAAATTATTTATATACATTTTCTTAGTGATATTTCAAATTTTTGAAATTTTGTTGGCGAATCTTTCCATATGATTTATTTCTTGTGATTTGCCATATATATACAACAATAAAATGATTCTTTTGAAAATTGAAAAGTTTTTGGTGGTGATTTGCCATTTGCAAAATTATCTTTTGAAAATTGAAAAGTTTTTGGTGGTGACAATTTGCAAAATTATCTTTCTTCTTCCACTCTTTCACCTTCCATCTCTTGTGATTGCAATGATGATGTGGTGTACCCCAACACCAAGTTGGATTCCGCACCTTCCACTTTGCAAACACAAGAGAATTTTCAAAATATAACTCTTTGTTTGACTCCTACTGATGGGAGTAGCATTGATTTCGTTAGATGTGATAGTTACTTGGAGAGTTTGATTCCTAAAGTATCTTTAATTCACTTGAAATCTCTCCATGTTTCTATTTTTGGATGGGATACTGCTGGTTGCTTGTCTTCTTTACAGGCCCATTCTTGGAAAGGTCATCGATGGAACCAACATCCACCTTATATTCTTGGGCCTCTTCCGATTGATCCTGAGCCACCTCCACCAAGGAAAATCAATGTGGGAGAAGATGTTGTAAAAGACAAATGCATGTTTCTCATCCCTCCGTCAAGCGACTCAAGATACTCTAACACAGGTTGTCTCTTTCCTCACTTATTTTCTTCCTAAATTCATATGATTATTTGGGCTTAATTGTTGTATGAGGAAGATAAGTGTGGGGGAGGGACACAATCTAGTAGAAAAAAGTAGAAATAATTTAGTTTAGTAAGTAAAATAAGAACCCCCTATGTATGCTATGCATCTTTTTGGTCACTACCCTACTTAATTACCATTGTGCCTTGAATTTCAATTTATCTATCATTCTCTCTAGAGTGATTTTTCACATTGAGGACAATGTGTTGATTAAGTGTAGGGGAGGGGAATACATTTTGAGTCCCAATTAATTGGTTGTTTTTAAATGAGAAAATGCCTAAAACTAGAAAAATTTTCAAGAATGACTTGCATTAATGCATGTCTTAAGTGGTATAGGGTCGCATTTGCCACTTTGGAAGTGTAAATTGTGGGAAATTCTTTGAGCTTTCATGAGATCTAGTGTTTTGGCAACTTTATCAAACCATGTTTTGTTTTTTTTTCAAGTGAATGGCAAGAGAAAAATGAACCCACAATTGGATTTGTGCTTACTCCTTATTTTGAAAATGAGATTTTATAAATCATTAGTGTATTTAAGAATAAAGCATGATTGTAATTGATTGCAATGTTTTTATTAGTTGTGTTTGTAAGGTTAGCACTTGGAATAGTTAAGTAGATGTTTTGTGGTTAGCTTTCTATTCAATTGATCGTGTTAGAGTGAGCATTGGAGAAAAACCTTGTTGGAAGATTATTTGAGCCTTATATTCTTTTCATGTGTGCATGTTTACTTGGTTTTTCACCTTCTAGACTTGTTTCAACTCTTTTTCAAAACAACATTTGCATTAGTGTTATGGAAATGAAAGAGGCATTCAATTCTAAACCATTTTCACCCAAACACAAACATACATTTATCTACCCTTCGCTTACCCCCTTTGAGCGTTTCTTATGTTATATGCATGTCATTACTCATAGTGTTCATAGTATTCTAAAAAATCAAAAGAGAATTGCCAATAAAAATTTGAAATGCCATGTATGTGAAAAAAAGAAAAAAAATAAAAGTGAGTATAGTTTGAAAAAAGGGAAAAAAAAAAGAAAAAAAAAAAGGGTATTGCAAAAAATAAATAAATAAATAAAGATGAAGAAGGCATTTGTTCATGAATTTTCAAAAGGATTGGCAAAAGTTTGTAAAGTTATTTAGATGCTATGAACTTGGTCACCACCGGTGGTGGTGAATACTTTAGACCTAAAAAAAGGGAAAATCACGTGCAAGTCCCAAGCATGAGAAATAAATACAATTAGATCCCTTGAAATCACCGAATTACGAAGTCCCTAGGGACTTTTTTGATATTATTTGTATTAACAACGGGAAGTTCTATATTTACAACGAGAAAATGCTATATTTTCAACAAAATTTAAAACTCGACCATTCATAACGAAAAGGTTATATTTACAACGGAAGTGCTATATTTACAACATTTAAACACCTGGATTTTGTTTCAAACTCAAGTCTCCATGCGTACGAGGTCATTTACAACGAGAAAAAAAGGCTAGATTTACAACCATAAGTGCTATATTTGCAACAAAATTTAAAATCTAACCATTTACAACGAGAAAAGCTATATTTACAACGAGAAAATGCCATGTTTACAATAAAATTTAAAAACCCATATTTTTTTCCATACAAATTTTTATCAAAAATTTTGTTATTTTTTGATATTTACACCTGGACTTTTTTGTATGTGAATTTCTATTGGGACTTTTTTACTATTTTTTATAGTCCTTGGGACCTGGCTGTAATTTTCCCTAACAAAAATTTAAAAAAAGGAGTTAAGAACCAATTCGCCAATTACGTACCGATCAAATTTGCATGTCCACCCTAATTAAACGATATATCATGTTAACGCTTTATTTAGATTAATTATAATAGAAATATACCTTTTTCTATTTTTACCCAAAAAAAAAATAAATACCTGCTTTTTCCCCGTCAGTCGCATTGTTTCCTAATTTAGCTTTCTTTTACGATATGATACTTCTGCAAAAATATATTGTTAGCCTCAAATCTATGTGACTAATAATTGTATATATCTAAAAAATATATTTATTATAAATAAATTTAATTATATTAATTAATTATCTATATGTAAATATTTTTTTAGAATATTTTATAAGAAAATATAAACTTTATTAATTTTTTTTTTTTTTTAAAAACCATGCTCTTTATAAGTGTGACGGTAAAATCTCAATCAGCCTATAATTCCAGGCGAACGACAGTTATTTCCTTACTTCTGATTTCAATATTCATCCCCGTAATTGAAACTTCCCGCCTTCCAAATCTCACTGTGATCATCTTCTTCTTCCTCTTCTCGCCAAAAGATTCCATGGATAATGATAGAGCTTCACAATCCCCAAAAAAACGCAAGAACCATTCAGAAACTGGGCAAAACGAAGATGAGAGAGATGGACGAAAAAAACGAAACAGAGAAGAAAAAGAACAAGATAATAATGTGAAGGAAGATGGAACTCTTAAAGCTGCAAAAAGGATTCTTGGAGACGAAGGTTCTGAAGCTGAACCAATCAATCTTGATTCTTGTTCTTCTCATCCTACCGTGGAAGACGAAATCGGTAAGTCTCTTTAAGCCTCCTTAATCAACGTTCTAAGTAAAAAACAATTGAAAACTCAATTTTTCTTTGGTAACTGACTTTGAAACTCTAATTTGCAATTGAAAGAATATGTCAACAAATTCAGTTTCAGAAATTTATAGTATTTTAATTTTTTCTTTTATGGTTTCAGAGTAAAACATTAGGTCAAATTTCATATTTTCTTTGGTTGATTTTGTATATTTTCTGTGATGTATCTTAAATTATTCGATATCACTGATATTTTAAATCTCTCTCTTATACGAAGATTGAAAAGGTACATATTAGCTAGAATTGTAGATTCTTGGAGAAATTTTATTTAAACACAAAGTGACTTGAGGGCTTGAATTTTATAAGAAAAATAAAGAAAATTTCCACATTTAAGATTGAAGGATAGAATCAATTACTAAAAGTAACCAACAATTGATGGGGGCAAATATTATATTAAAAATCTTAATATTTTTTTATCAAAGGCAAAAGTCATTATTTAAATATAAGAAAATTATGGTTCAAATAATTTTATTTTTTAAAAAAATAATAATAATAATTTCCATTAAATTCTTGGAGAAATTTGATTTAAACAAAAAGTTAGGTTAAGATTCTGAGGATTAACTTTTGTTTCCTTATATTACTTATTTCCATGGAAATTCTCCAATAAACCATTCCATTTATGTTTGAAATTACATTATTCTTAAAAATTTTATAAAGAAATTCTTATTCTTAATTTTATAAAGAAACGTGGATCTAAGTTTTGTCCATTTTATGTTTGGAGAACAAGTACATTATTACATTTAAAAATACTTTTTTTATTATTAAATTATTCTTTATTACAGCATTAACGCTCCAAAATTGCAGGTAATTCGAAGCAACCATTGAGTGAAGAAGAAAGGAGAATGGAGAGCCCATAAGTTTGCATAGTGATAACCTAACAGATTTCAAACCTCAGGGGCCTAACTTCCGAGTCGAACTCAAATCTTCAAATATCAGTAGCTATCTGGTAATAATCTGTCATAATCCTTAATTTGAAATAATTATAATGGTAATTACTTAATATCTTTTATTTTTAACAAAATTTATGTTCTTAATAAATGGATTTTTTAATCATAAAAGGAAACTGAAAATTAGATTTCATTTTATTTCCCTTTTGCATCCAATACAAGTGTATGACTCGAATAGAATTGTTGTGTTGTTTCCACCTTGAAAAAAAAAAAAAAAAAAAAGTTTAATTTTTTCCTATATATTTACTCTATCTAGTCCTCAATATAAGTCACTTCTAAAATAATTTTTTAGTCCACTTTATAAGTCACTTATAAAGTAATTAACGCTTTTTGTCAATGCAATTAATGCTCAAATGTGATTTCTTGTATTAAAAAAATCAATTGAAGACAGATTCAATGATTTACCATCATTTTTTAGTTATAATCAATTAATTGGAATGTCTTATATTTGAGACGGGATGGAGTGTATATATATATATATATATATATATTTGGTGTTGAAGATATTCCAGTTTTGGTGTGACATATATATGAAGCTGCATATGTGTGCAGAATATACCTAAAAGCTTTTCAAGGCAATATATAAAGGAGATTCCTGAAAGGCAAAAGATCAAAGTTGATATGCCCAACAAAGAAGTATGCGAATTGGGTGTTTTTGCCGGAGCAAGAATGACTCGAGGATGGAGGAACTTGGTCAAGGAATATCGTCTCCAAGAGGGAGATATCAGCATCTTTGAATTGATCCAACCAACTCATCATGAGCTTGTGTTTCATCTTTATGTCTTTCGACGTGATGCTCAAAACAATTTTATTCGCATACCTTAGTCACATCTATATTAAACATGAACACAAGTACATGTATAAATGATTGAATTTTAGGACATTTCTATCTCACTTATTGCAAGTTTGTGTGACTACATGATCTGGATATTGTTTTGAGAATATGTTTGCGTTTTATATCTAGAATTTACCTGATGATATGAACAACCTCTAATATTTTTTAAGGGTTAGCCATAAATTAATTGAAAATCTGAATTATTTTATCAAAATAAGCTGAAAATAAATTTTGTAATGGGGCATCGGGTCGGGCCCTTCTTCTAAGGTTCAAATAAAGGAGGAGGACCTGGCAAATGACATGTCATTTTTCTATCTGATGAGCTTTTTCCTTCGTAGAGATCAAAATAAAGATTGGTTTGTCCAAATCTACTTTGATGGAGGCTCATATAATGAGCTTAGTTGATAATGAGTGATTGGGATTCAATTCCCATTGTCTAATTTCTTGTTAATGGGGCATTTGCCCTATTTTTGTAGATATGAAGAAAACACTTCTTCCTTCATAAATGCGGGAAGCAACAAGTTGGCTATGAGTATAAACTTGGAAGATTTATTTAGGCTTCTTGACCCCCCCCCCCCAAAAAAATATTTATTTAGGCTTTATTATTTTATTTTATTTCTGTTCTTTTTTGTGTTTTTATGGTTTTCAGGATTAGGGTTCTATTCTAGTTTTTTGATTAAATGAAATAAAAAGATACTGAACAAACTCATAAAGGTTAATCTAGTTGGTAAGGAGGTTATATACACACACATATATATGGAATAGTTTGTTTTCTTAATATTTTCAAAACAGGTTTTTCTTAAAGCAAAAATAAGAAAGAACTTTTTTGGTAATTTATTTTTAATTAGAGCTCATTTGGTTGGGTTTTTTTCCTAAAAAAAATGTTTTTTTTTTTCAAAAATAAAGTGATTTTTTTATTAATAAATGCTTTAAATGAGAGCTTTTAAAAAAGGCAAAAGTTACAAAAAAGCCAAAATTATGCTTTTTTTTTAAGCTTCAATTTGGATCTTTAAAAAAAAAAAAAAGTGCGAAAAAAGAGAGAGAATGAAAAAAAAATGATGGGAAAATTAGAATGAAGGACCTAAAAGAAAATATATTTATAAAGAAGGACCATAAAAATTGTAATTATTTAAAAGGACCAAATATAAAATTATAAAATTACAAGTACTTAAGTGCCCCTAGCAAAATCTTCTGCATTCACTCCTACATTCTCTTCCACATTCTATTTTTAAAACTAATACAAAATTTTAAGTTTCATTAAATTATACCATAGTTTTCTCAATTTTCATTTTTTCACAACTTGAATATACATCTATGGAAAAAATTATGCTTCTTCAATTTGTAATAATTATAAGTTTTTAAAATAAACAAAAATTTTAAATAAAAATGGAATTATATAATTTTAGTAAAAGTCAAGGTCTTTTAAAATTTATCATATATGTCGAACCAAGAAAATTTATATGATTTATTTTTTTAGAAGCAATTTATGTGGGTTAAAAAAATTCATATAATGTTAATAATTTTTTTAGAAAAAATCTAATTAACCTATTATATCCTAAAAAAATATGAGATAAGTTTAGTTTTTGTTTTTATAAAAAGAGCTTAATTGAAATCAATGTTGATAATATAAATCAAGCAACTTGATGATATAAATTGGAGAAATATAAAAATTAAGAAAAATATGAGTTGAACGATTATTAATTAAATAATATATTAAAAAAGAAAAAATGATCATACAGAAAATATGGGTAGTTTTAGTTTTAATTTTAGTTAGTTTTTTAATTATGAATAAAAGAGATAATATAGGAGGTTTGATTAGAGGCAATTTAGTAATTTTAAATTTATATTATGATATTCGGTCCTTCTAAGTAATTCCAATTTTTATGGTCCTTCATAATAAATATTATTTTCTTTAGGTCCTTTATTTTAATTTTCCCAAAAATGATTTACTCTTCTTTAGTGATTTGTTTTGACACCAATTACTCTTGATTTTTAGTAAAATGATAACCCTCTCCCCAAGGTTTGATTTCGCCTCTAGTTGAGAACTTGAGAAAATCCAAGGGTTTGTTGGTTTAAGAACACAATCTCAAAGAATGATTTTGTTATGTGCAATTTAACAATTTTACTAATAAAAAAGTATTTCTCTATTTTAACATCCAAACAACCTAGCTTTTTTTATTTAAAAGTGCTTCGTAATTGGTGTATCCAAACGTAAAATAGCTTTAACTTTTAATTAAAATACTTTTTAAAAAGCAATGTAAAAAAGTCATTTTTTTAAAAGCTCATCCAAACGTTTACGCATACTCCATCGCGAGCGGGACTTGTATCTTTGTATAACTTCTCGTCGGATTTTGTACTGAGAGAGCAGTACAAAGAGTATGAACCTCTTCCTTCATAAATGTGGAAAGCAACAAATTGGTTATGAGAGTATGAACTTGGAAGATGCAAATTATTTAGGCTTTCTTATTTTTATTTTTATTTATTTCTGTTCTTTTTTGTGTTTTTATATGGTTTTCAAGATTTGGATTGTTCTAGTTTTTGGTTCAATGAAATAAAAAGATATTCTCTTTGGTCCTTATTATAATGTATCAATTAGCAAGTTTATTTGGTCCCTTTATAAGGCACTTGCTTGTTCTCAAGGAGTATTAATTACTTTTTTCTATATAAGCTCATAATTCATAAAGGTAGTGGATGAGAATAACAATTAATATAATATTCAAGTTTAATGCAACTAGTAAGGGTAACATTGAAAATTACTTAAATTCATGACAACTTTATTGATTTTAACTCGCTTTTATTGGTTTGCCGAATAGTTGGTTGGTACCTTATAATAAGGACTAGAGGGAGTATTGCACAGACTAATAAAGGTTAGTCTAGTTGATAAGGAGGTTAACTCATAACTATAAGGTCAGATTAATTTTAACTATTTTTTTAATAATAATTTGATTTATAGGACCTTATGATTTTTTTGACCCAAATTTTGATTTTATTAATATCGAAAAACTACCAACAAGATACGAAAGAACAAAACCAAACGAATTCCACGTCTTAAACAACTACACAACACAAACTTTAAATCCAATTGCAAAACAAATACAAAAAATACCAAACTACGGACTTGGCTTCTCTTCTCTATCTTTCCCATCCTTTTGCCTCCTTTTCTCTTTTTGTCGTTGGATTAAGATCTTAACTATCCAAATTTATCATATGATATATAATGGGAAAGGATGGTAAAAAAGATGGTAAACCTAGTGTTCTATTGTAGAACAAGATAGATCGGACTTGACCTAGGAACAATGCCTAGGGCCTACGTACCCTTGAGAGAGATCAAAGTGCACGTTGTTTGAGACACACATAGGCGTTTAGCCAAAGGGGGTAGTGTGTGTGCTCTGTGACGACTGAATTGTAAATAGCCAGAGAAAGCGTGCATACCTTTTAGGGTTTACCTCTTATTTATAGAGTGTACCTTAGGTTAGGGTTTGGACTTGTGGGCCTCTGTACCTCTAATCCCAAATGAAGTGACGTCATATTTGTGTCACGTGGATTGCCCCTTGTTGGGTGATATATTGAATATAAGCCTTATACAAGTCCGTAATTGATTTGCTTTCCAAATCGGTTGTTCAGTCTCTCGGGCTGGGGATGCATTGATTGTTTGGTTGTGAACGCGGATTTGGCGAGATATATCCACTTTCCGCTTGTTTGAGAAGAAATAAGATGCCTTGCTTGCTTTCTTAGCGATTTTCCTGGATAATTATCCGGTTTATATTCCTGTATTTAAAACATGTAAGCAAATCACACTCAATAAAAATACTTATTGTTGTATTCTAGTTTGCCTTAATCGGGGCTATTGATAATCATGCTTTTCCACTAACAACCCGTTGCCCCCCAGCACGGTGGTTCAAGTCTCTGGGCTTCCGGGATGCATTTATATTTTAACTTGGACCTCCACACGGAACTAGGATTTGAACTAGATTCGGTTTAACCAGTTCCGCCACAAACTCTACACAACCCGTATTTTAACTAGATTTGGTGTAACCAGTCCGCCTTCAAGACTTCACACGAAGCCCGCATTTTAACGAGATTCCGTTTAAACCGAGTCCGTCTTCAAAACTTTAGACGGAACTCAGATTTTAACTAGATTCAATGTAACCAGGTCCACCTTCAAAACTTCACACGGAGCTCGTATTTTAACGAGATTCCATTTAAACCGAGGTCTGCCTTCAAAATATACACCGAGCCTGGATTTTAACGAGATTCGGTTCAAATTGGGTCCCCCTTCATCCTTTTTGTAGGGACGGACTCTACTCAGAACGCGGATTTTAACTGTAATCAGTTTAATCGGGTTCCGTTTAAAATAGACTTGGCGGCATTATCGTCGCAACATGATTCATGAAAACAGGTTTATGTACCTCGGATTCATGCATGAATATAAACTTGACATGATTCATGAAAACGGGTTTGTGTACCTCGGATTCTTTTATGTATATAAACTTAACATGATTCATGAAAACGGGTTTGTGTACCTCGGATTCATGCATGTTTAGCTTGGACATGATTTTCGAAAACCGGTTTCTTTACCATGAATTTATACATGCTTAGCTTTGACATGATTTTTGAAAACTGGTTTCTTTACCATTAATTCATACATGCTTAGCTTTCACATTATTTTCGAAAACTGGTTTCTTTACCATGAATTCATACATGCTTTTTCACTAGCAACGTTCAAGCAACTGGGATAGCATTTGAAAATTCAAACACTACTACGTAAATTGGTTTTAGCTTCCCGATTGGCGTCCTATTATAGAAAAAGGAAGTTAAACAAAATGCGGTGGCATTTTTGTAATTAGCAGGTGACTTTTGGAGTCCAATTTTATTTCTTGAACGCCAAAAGTGTAGCTCTGGCGCCAAAAGCAAGCGAAAAAGAGTCTAAGTTTGTGAATTAGACTCCCTAGGCAAGCGAAAAGGAGTCTAAGTTTGCGAATTAGACTCCCTAGGTCGAAAAAAGCAAACCATTTGGAGTCTAATTCTATTAATTAGACTCCCTAGGTCAAAATTTGGAGTCTAATTTTTAGAATTAGACTCCCTAGGCCATCCCAAAAACACCAATTCCCGCGAGCCATCGACTCTCATTCTCTCAAAGCTGCCATCACTCTTTCTCTCGGAGCCATCGATCATTCTCATTCTCTCATTCTCAACCCTGGTCCGCCTACCCTCACTCCGCCGTTGCTCCGTCGTCGTCCCCCTCTCCACCGCAGGTCCTCCGATCTCCGTCAAAAGGTACTCTCTTCTCTTCCAAATCTCCTAATCTAGGGTTCCTTCATTATTGATTCTGTTCATTCCTTCAAACCAAGCGCGGGATTCTATCTCAACCAAATGCGAGCTACATTGGGGCAAGGGTCGCGCAGCACGGCTACGTCTTCTTCTCATCTTCCTCTCCGCCTCTCTCGGTGAGTCGCCGGCTTCTTCATCCTTAAAAAACTCGAGACCCCAACCTCACTCGACGCTCCGCTCCGCCATCTCGTTGCTCCGAGCACAAGGGAAGTTTTGTGAGTCCATCTTCTCGCTTTCCCTCCTTTTGTTTCTTCTACTTCAATCCTTAGCTTCTTAGAAATTGCTTTTGTTTTCTATGATTTTCTTCTTCTTCTTAAGAGTTTAGTTGATTTAATTGCTTGAGCTACTTTTATGATTCAAGATCTATGTAGCACGGAAACGCAAAAATTCCAGATCAGAACGTTCCGGAAACGCGAATTTCACCGAAACGCTGGGATACGCTAAAACCACGAATCAGATTAAGTTTATGGTTTATTATAGATGAAATTGTTTCCATTCCTTCATATTCTGAAATTGTTTCCATTCCTTCATATGTTGTTTTTATCGCCGCCACCGGTTCTCGTATTTTTCCGTTGGTTTTTATGCTGTATTGTTGTTGTTTTCCTCTATTGGTCTGTATTTCTGCTGTTTGGGTTGGTTCACCACCTATGTAATTGCTTTCTCTTCCTAATAGTAATATATGCGGCAATTTTGCTTTCTGGACCTGCAGGTATGTTATGCAGATGTCTTATGCACGTTCCTGTACAAGATTGTGGTCGGGTTCAGAAGGAGGAACTATAAAGATATGGCGTTGGGAAGCCATTGAAAAATCTATTTCCCTTACAACAGAGGAAAGACATACAGCTGCCTTATTGGTGGAGAGGTCCTATGTTGACTTGAGGAACCAATTGTCAACAAATGGTTTCAATAACATGCTAAGTTCTAATATAAAGTGCTTAGTATCTGATAATTCAAGAGCAAAGGTGTGGAGCGCTGGGTCTTTTTCATTTGCTTTGTGGTATGAATATGATTTACAAGCCTAGTCTCTTTTAGTATTAGTATTACGATTGGCACTTTGTATTTGAGACTTTTTAGAGGTTAGTAATAAATTTTTCTTTTTCTTTTTTTCTTCTTTTTAGTTGGGGATATAAAGTATCTTTCGCAGAAAATATTTTGTAAAATAATTTATTAATAGTTCACCTGATTTTTAGATATATATATATATATATATATATTTTCCCAATAAGAATGTGGGATTTGAAAGGCTGATGTTTTTTCTTGATATCTCATGTATGCATCATTTGTTGAAAATTATATCTCTAACTTGATCATGTTAGCCATTTAAGATTTGGATTGAAATGGTTTTTACATGGTCAGAAGCATCTATGATCGATTGTTAAAAGTTTGATTTCAGACGCCCACAATTTCCTAATTAAATTAGATTTCAGCACAATATATGGTGGTTTTTTTACTTTGGCCGCACTTAAAAGTCCAAAAGATTTCCACGTGAGGAGGCATATAGTCTTTTAAGTTTTAACAGTTTAAGTTCTTTGGCTGATGTAGTCTTTGGCAAAGATGGCAATGTATTTGTAGAATTTATGCTCAATATAAAGAGATAATGATGGATGTAATTTGGTGCATATAATTCTAGAAGGAATGAGATTGGTGAGGTGGGTTCAGTAGGGGGAAAGTAGAGAATATAGGATGGGTGACTATTTTGGATGGAATCTTGTGACTTAATGAGATAGAATGAGTTGATTCATTAGAAGAATAATATGGGAGGTCGGCGTCATAATGCGGTTGTCAGATCTTAGACTTGGTGTGGAGATACTAGCCTCTGAAAGCTAGACCGCTTCTTCTTCCTCCACATTTTCCCTCTCTCCACCACTGCTATTCACCTTTGCTTCTCTTCCCTGATGGCAGTGTCTTGTGTGCCTTAATATTATGGATCTGTAGCCTCAGATGCTGGACTTGTTGTTGTTGCGTTGCAAGAGGTTGAAATGGGTGCTGGATTTCTCGCACCTGGACCTTATCCTAAAATTTTTTTGTGATTCCCACTAAAGTATGACAAAATGGCATGGGATTTCATACTCCTAATAGGATTCTATTTACTTTTTATTACATCTCTTAGGATGATGCTTAGAAGTCTAATCCTTTTTAACATTCACATGTTTTTATCCCTTTCTTTTTCCATTTGTTTTAGCTTATTTCCCTGATTTGTTTCACTTTAGCCCCCTGTTTGTCAGTTTTGATGGCAGATAGTAGGAGTTATGTTTTAGATGCTGGTTTCTATTTTGTGGGTTTCAGATTCTCTATAAACGTACTCACTTGCTGTTGTAAAATATTATGAAGTTTCAGATATTTTTCTACCTTTCTGCTTCAGATTACTCCACACAAAAACCTTTCAAGTTGCCTGGAATTATCTAAAATATTGGAATTAGAGTTGATAGGTGTCTCTTGTCTTGTTATGTCTCTTAGGAGTCTGGCTGTTCATATTTGGGAAAAAATGGGATGAATATGCTTTTGGTATTTGTTTAATGGAAAAGGAAATTGGGCCTGTGGTTTGAGTGTTCCTATGTCATTATATCATGTTGTGTGTGTTTGTGTTTGTACTATGAGCACATCTCGTTTTCTATTTTTGATGAAATACATATACATATATATATATATATATGTACACACACACACACACACACACATATATATATATATAGTGTTCATATGTCATTATATCACATATATAATGACATATACGAACACTATAATATATATAAATGATTATTATAGCTATTAGTTTGCCTAACTCTTCATTCATCTCTCCTCCCCTGACCACACCTTGGGGATACATATAGGTAGGACTTGAGGGTAGTTCTGCTGGGCAGTGGTGGCTAGATATGATAGACAAAACACTGGATGAAGCTTCAACTTTTGAACGTGTTGGTTCCAGGCAACTTGCTGGCTTTGTCATTGTTGTATGGTGAGAATCTGAAAGCAATAATTCAAATAGGCTGGGAAAGCCTTTAATGTTTCACCAAAATATGCCTACTTTTTTGCCTCAGTTGTCTTATCAGATGACTATACTTATCTTCTCACTAGTTATAAATTATATTTATAATTGGAATGCATTGGTATTAATCAATAACAGTTGAGCTCCTAATAGTCTCCTGAAACGAAACATAAACTAATGTCCTCATTCTTTGAGGCAATGCTCTCATTCAATTTGAATATATGTTTTTATCTTTCTATCATATGCTTTCAGTGCTATCTTTCCTTGTGATTTCTTCCCATGTATTAGTTGAACTCAAACTTATCTTTTTTAGGGTCAGAAATAATATCAAGTATCATGTTGGGGATGTTGATGCCGCAGCTGTCCCTTGTGGCTTTGGACGTGCTATTGGCAACAAGGTAGGCTTGCTTTGCTATTTTCATCGTTTGGTAGTTATGGTTCTCTCTCTCTCTCTCTCTCTCTCTCTCTCTCTCTCTCTCTCTCTCTCTCTCTCTCTCTCTCTCTCTCTCTCTCTCTGTGTGTGTTCTTATGTAAATAAATGACTCACTAAGATCTGGCAGTTTTTCTATAATTGTTTTTAAAATCCTAACCTGGGTCTTGAATCTCATGATTTTTAGCCTTGTTTACATATGACATTCCAATACAGATTCTTAAAGCATAAGAATTTTGTTATGTTTTCCATTATATGGTGCAGTTTTAATCTCACATGTAAGGAAATGTAATGGTGTTCATGTTGAAGGTTAAAAAATTAATTACCAGCATCAGCAAGTAATGTGTGATCTAATTATTGAAACTCATTGTCTCTAATCGTTAATTCCAAAAGAGATAACCTATTCAATGTCAGGTGCGGACTTTGGATTGAAGTCATGCAATTGATTTTTAGTGATATCGTTTTAATATCAAATAGCTTTCACAAATCTGCTCTCGGATGTCTGAAGTATTGGTGTATTGTATTTAATATAAGAAGAACAGTACCTTTAAATTCAAGTTATACCTTTACCCAAACTTTGCAGTATTTGGAAAAAAAAATATATTAGCTGAATGTGTGGGTGTGGTCTGTTTGCTCAAAAGAAAAAAAGAAAGGAAAAGAAGAAGCTGAATGTGTGTATGTGTGCCTAAAAATTAATTAGAAAGTATCTAGTTACCTTAAAGTAAGGTACCAGATACACATAGAAAGAATGTGTGTATATATAATTAATTAGAAAGTATCTAAGTAAAATAGAAAGTATATATTCTTAAGTGCAATTAGGTCATACATTTAGGACCTAATTTGTATGACTATATTTTGGAAAGATTCCTGTATCCCATACCCTCCCCACACCCATGCAACATAGGATAGAACATACTGTACTTGATTATCTCAGTTGATTTGTTCCAAATGCTGAAAATTCTTCTCCTGCGTCATACTATAATCTGTATATGCATTGCAAGCAAACCAACATACGCTTTGGTTCAATGAAAACAATATTTTCTGTTTTAACAATACCACCCATTTGTGTGATTTACTTTATACTTTTTGCGTTGACATGGGGTGTGTCTTACCAGGGAGCTATTGGTTTGAGGATTAGAGTGTATGATCGGGTGATATGCTTTGTTAATTGTCACTTTGCTGCACATTTGGATGCAGTTAGTCGTCGTAATGCAGACTTTGACCATGTATACCGAACAATGTCTTTTTGCCGGTCACCAAACCTCATAAACGCTGCAGCTGGTACGTTACTTTACCTTTCCTTTTCTGCTCACTTACCTTGATGTATATATTTTGGTCTGTTTACGGATATGGCTTGCATTGGTCCTTTATGTTGCAGCTGGAACTTCATCTGCTGCTCCAATGTCTTGTGGGACAAATGTATGCAAACACTGTTCACTCTATTTTTTGTTATTCATCATGTTTGACTTGTGTAGCACGTGACACATGTACTTTAAAAAAGTTGATGTACCTGTGCCAGATGCTTATACGATATGATACACATTCTCTAGTTCATGATACACTATATTTTAAACTTCTTTTTTGATCTATTTCCCTCTAAAATGTTCTAAAATAATTTTAAAAATTTTTTTTGTCATTAATATCTCTATACTACTCTTTAAATACTTATTTAGCTAGGTGTTGTATGCAATTATCACATTCGGGTGGTGCATGTATTCTCAAGTTTCACAAGGTTAGCCGAGCTAACCTTTTAGCACATAGCTAGGTGTTGTATGCAATTATCACATTCTAGTGGTGCATATATTCTGTTTATGTAAGAATGTTTTTTGCAAGGAATTGTGGGATAGTGAATATATGAAGCAATTATTTTTTTAAAAAAGAACGCTTAAGGAGTCTAAATACTGGAATTAGACTCCTAAAGTGAGACTTACGGAGTCTAACTACTGGAACTAGACTCCTAAAGTGAGACTTAAGGAGTCTAAATACTGGAATTGGACTCCTAAAGTGAGACTTAAGGAGGCTAAATACTGGAATTGGACTCCTTAAGTGACATCAAAGAGCACATGACTTAAGGAGTCTAAGTTACGGAATTAGACTCCTTAAGTCATGACTTAAGGAGTCTAAGTTCTGGAATTAGACGTCTTATATTAGGCGTCTAATTTTAAAATAGGACTCCTTAAGTTTTCCTTACTGCGCCCCCCAGATATACGTCCCCCCGAATTGGACGCCAAAAGTACAAAAAATAGGACTCCATATCCCTGTTTTGTAGTAGTGAAATAACCCTATGAAGGCTTCCGCTAGTTCTTCTTACACCATTGACAATTGTATAGTAGTTGCCCTAAGCCCAAAAGTAGTCCGTGTCTCTCGGGCCGTCAAGGTGGATTTGTTATTAAACACGGATATCGTATCCGAGTTGCTACAACTTGTTTGATTTTTATAAAAATTTCTATCCGAGTTTCAACGAACCCCGGATTTACTTGTATTCTGATTGAATTGCCCACAGACATGTAGTCCGGGTTAATTTGCTTTGAAACTTCATTTGTTTCCTTTTCATGATTATCGGGATCTCTTCTTCCTCAATTATCCGAGTTTCCGGGTTTTGTTTGCTACAACACCAAATTTCCCCAATCCGAATTATCCTGAAGAGGAAGGACCCGGCTTCTAGGTTTATTTGTTGTAGCATCGAGTTCTCCCAATCCGAGTTGTTGTGAAGAGGAACCCACTACCATTTGCTTATGTCGCATGACTTTACAAAGGCCATACTTATCTTGTTGCCCCCAGCCTGGCAGTTAAGGGCTTTAGGCTGTCGGGGTGTATTGACTATTTAACCCGGATCTCATGTCCGAGTTTTATATTCATTTCAACAGTAAGTTGATTATATGAACTCAAATATATATTCAAAGTTCTATTGAATGACCGGACCAAGGTCTAAAAAGTATCATGCAGAATCGCCGTGTATTCTTCCGCATTAAAGACCGGGGTATGAGTAGGGGTTTGTAATTAACCCTTACTACTCGTTCGGTTCCGTTGTCCCAGATCTTAACCAGGATAAGGGCAACCGTCACATGTTCAACCGTGATGTGGAACCGCAACACTTAAACATTTTGACTGATCGTGGTCTGGATGACAATTCACCTTCTTATCTAGGAGCGAGTTTTGGTGCATCAAAATTGTGAAGGTCCGGTAACAACGGCTTCACATAATATAGAACCCGCTCACCGCCCTGGTGATAATCTTCGCTAATCTGGGGTCTAATTAAGGAGCGCGGATTTAACTGATAATCTTCGATTAATCCATGGTCCAATTAAGGAGCGTGGACTTAACCGGATAATCTTCAGTTAATCCGGGGTTCAATTAAGGAGCACAGAGTCAAGTGTATAATTTTCAGTTTATCTAGGTCAAATTAAGGAGCACAGAGTCAACCGTATAATTTTCAGTTTATCCGAGGTCCAATTAAGAAGGCGGAGTCAAGTGTATAATTTTCAGTTTATCCGAGGTCCTATTAAGGAGCGCGGATTCAACCGTATGATTTTCAATTTATCTAGGGTCTAATTAAGGAGCGCAAATTCAACCGGATGATCTTCGATCACAAGCGGGTTCCAAAGTTAACATGGAAACACGAAATTAATTGTTCTTTTGGTTTTACCGGGCTCCAAACTGACCATGGAAACGCGGATTTAACCGTTCTTGCGGTGTTGTCGGGTTCCAAACTGATCATGGAAACACGGATTTAACCGTTCTTCGTTTCCCATCAAAACTTTACACGAAGCTCGGATTTTAACTGGAATATAGTGTAATCATGGTCCGCATTGTTTCCCTTTTGGAGGGCGGACTCCACGTAAATCAGATTTTAACTTCAATCGCTTTAACCAGGTTCCGCGTTCTTCTACTTTTTAGAGGTGGACTCCTCCTCTTCGCCTTCCCTACAACATTAGCTGGGTCATTCATACTATATCGCAAAAACCAGTGAGAACAATTGGCATCAAAGACACCGAACAAAAATAGTTGAAAGGAGGAGTCTCCATGTCAATCGAACCTGTTAAATTGCAAGAAAATAGTAGCGGCAACAAGATATAATACAATCTTGCCAAACCTTTCTTCTTTATGTAGCTGCGATGACATAAACCCCAGCCAAATATAAACAGGAGATACTATGATCAACAGGTCCGGTGCATGTTTCTTCTTTGCAATTGGCAAAAATCCCAAGAATAGCATGGCAAGAATAAAACCAAAGTTGAAATTGTTAAATCCATTCCTTGGATAATATGAAGGTTCCTCGGACCCATATACATGACTTTCACCACCTCCAGTGACATTATATATTAATAGATTCAAAACAGAAGAAGTCCATCTTCCATAATAATAAAAGTCTACAACGCAAGAAGAATGATTGAGCTCACAAAATTTAGTTCTCTAAGGGTTTTGATGATTGCCAATAATTGAAAACAAAAATTGAAGTTTCTTTGTCAAGTGTGTAAAATTCACTGAAGCAAAACTCGAGGTTTTCGAGAAACCTCGAGTTGGCCTTACGAGGAACTCAAGTTTTCTCGAGAAAAGAGAAAACTCGAGGTTTCCATAGAAAACTCGAGGTTTCCAAACACGAGACTTCTCAAAGTTTTTCGAGAAAATGCAAAACTCGAGGTTTCGGAAAAACCTCGAGGTTTATTCATACGAGAGTCTCTCGTATTTCGAACTTTTAAAAACCTCCAGTTTTCATTTAAAACCTCAAGTTTTTTTTTGTTATTTGATTTGAAACTTCATTTTTATCAAGTTTTGAGAAAACTCGAGGTTTGGCAAGAAACCTCGAGGTTTTGACTAAGACAGAAAACTTAGATTTCAACCAAGTTTCAAAACCTCCGTTTTGTGAAAAACCTCAAGGTTTGAGGCTCAACAAGATTTTCTTAAAGTTTTCACATTAAGTGAAAACTTGAGGTTTTGAATAAAACCTCGAGTTTTGTGAAGGCGAAAAACACTTAGACTTTCTCACTTCACAAATCCTCCGCTTTATGAGAAAACCTCCAGTTTTGGAATTTGACAAAAGTTCTAAAAGGTCTCACAAAATGTGAAAACTCGGGTTTTGGAAAAACCTCGAGTTTTGTCCAGGCAGAGAGCAACTGAGGTTTCTAAGGTTTCAAACCTCAAGTTTGGTTTTGAAACATTGAGGTTCCTATCTTGGCACAAAATCTTAAAGTTTTTCATATTTGAACAAAACTCAAGTTTTGTATAGAAAACTCGAGGTTTTGCCGACAGAGAGCAAACGAGTTTTTCACTTATTTGAAATTTGAGGTTTCAATAGAAACCTCAAGGTTTTGTTTTTGACAAATTTTTCAAAACTTTCATACTTGTGTGAAAACTCGAGGTTTGCTATGAAACCTCGAGGTTTTGCCGACAGAGAGCATCGACCATTTCAAAGTTTTGAAAACCTCGAGTCTTGCTCGAAACCTCAAGTTTTGAGGTTTTGGACATAAAATCATATTCACATGGGAAGTCCAAAACTCGAGGTTTGGTGAACGAACCTTGAGGTTTCTACGCCGAGTTTGAAATTTGAATTTCGCATTTTTGGAAATCTGTCTTGTTTGATCCTAATGCTTTCCAAGTTAATCTTCTATATTCCTAGATATGTTTAACCAATTTCTTGGTGAGTTTCGACATATTAAAGAAAGTTTATTGAAGGTTTAAAGGAAAAGCAAAAGGTGATGTCGAACATTAAATGTTAAACCCGAAAAGTTGCACACTTCGGATAATCCATCTGCACACGCCTACAAAGAATTAAAGAATGATTTCTACTTCCAGCAGCTGCTACTCCAACGGATTTATTTGCAGAAAGTCAAATCTGAAGCATTGTCCAGCTGGATTGAGTGAAATTTTAGAGAGAGAAGAAGACCAAACCAGCTCTTAACCTGAATAGAACATCTCCAACGGTTTAATCCAAGTGCAACGGTCATTTAATGCTATCTGACTATAAATAGGGTTGCATTCAAGTCTTCTCGACAACTACAACTACTGGAAACGAATTGCATTCAAGTCTACATTTATTTCCTTTAGTTTTCACTTGTATAGTATATTCTGATACAAAGAGCTTCAGTGTTTATCAATATATGCTCTTAGAGAGAGTTTCTTTCTAAATATCATTTATTGTAAAGAATCACAAGTCAAGGGGACTTGGTGATTTGGGAGTTCATTGATTACAACTTGTAAGGGGGAGTGAGTTTTAAAGAGAGAACTACTTCTTGAGTGCAGAGTGTGTAATCTTTGTGATAGTGGAAAATCCCAGAGAGTCTGGGGACTGGATGTAGGTCAAGTTGTTAGGACCGAACCAGTATAAATCCTTGTGTCTTGCTATTCTTCTTCTTGCTCTGTTCTGCCCTGTTTTACTGTCCTAAAAATAGAACAAGTTCTTCAAATTTTTTAAAATACCCAATTCACCCCCCTCTTGGGCATTTGGCTCCATTTTCAACAAATTTCCTCAAGAATAAATGCTTGCTTGAATTTTCTTAATAAAGAGAAGATTGTCACCGGAAGGAAAGCCAAGATTGAGAATGGCTACCAACTATTACACCAAGAGAGAAACAACAACCGCTGCAACAGTTTATCGAAAAAAATGAACCCGATCCTAGAGAGATAGCGAACCTAGAGAATGAGCTTGGCAAGAAACTTGTGCTAGTAAAGAAACGATGGTGTTTGTCATTATATGATAATGTCGGGCAACACAATCTTGGTGTTCTCCCCCAAGCAGCTATGGATGCATGGCAGTGCGACATATGCGGTTCTATATCTTTCTTTACAAGATGAATATTTTTCTTATCACATGACATTCCTCAGAAAAAATCAATGCAACGTGAATCAATTTTGCCACATATATAGGCCGCAAGTGACGTACGCATGAAAGAAGATAGAGATTAACAAAGTGACGAAACAGATTTTATCAATGTTATGATCGAGAAGCTTGAGATTCTTCCTTTCCATGCTGTTGTACGCCCATCTACGACTTCTAGGACCTGATTGTAGATGTCATTTTTATTTCTTTCCGGATTAATCCATGTGCCCAAGTATTTGCCTAACTGAAGCAAAACGACCTTGACGAATACGCATTCGGATACGAGAATGAACCACATGACCATTTACCAATATTCGGTTTTGAACTGTGGAGACACATAGGAGTTTGATCCATTTGGATGGAAAATTCATTCTTTCAAAAGCAGGAGTGATGAAAGACCATGAAAGTCGATCAAAGGCCTTTAAAAAATCAACTTTCCTTGGAGCCAGCTTTTTCCTTCCTTTACCTGCGGAGTGAATCAGAATTCAATGTAAAGCTGTAGGGAGCCTGTGTGAATATTATTGATAAGCAATGTGCTTTATATACAAGATGAATGTGTAAAGAGCAAATACAATTGCATAACAAACTCGTACAACTATGGAACTAACTATATAACAAGTAACCGAATAATAATCTAATTAACTAATTACAACTATATGTAACACCTATCACCCCCCCCCGCGGCAAGCCGGAGCATGGATGTCTTGGATGCCCAGCTTGGACTTAAGCTCATGAAACCAAGTAGGATGAAGAGGCTTTGTAAAAATGTCGCAAGCCGATCACAGATCGAATGTAGAAGATGTATGACTTTAGCTTGAAGCTTTTCTCTAACCACATGACAATCAAGCTCTATGTGCTTGGTTCTCTCATGAAAAGTGGGATTTGCAGCTATTTTAATTGCGTGATGATTATCACAATGAGAGTAGAGCAGGAGCAACATGAGAAATGTGAAAATCATTCAAGAGATAAATGAGCCATTGGAGTTCACATGTGGTAGAAGATAAGGCACGATATTCAGCTTCCGAAGAGGACTTTGAAACAGTTGCTTGCTTCTTGGTTTTCCAAGAAATTAAAGAAGAGCCAAGGAAAACAGCAAAACCAGTGACAGAACGACGTGTGTCCAAACAACCAGCCCAATCGAATCACTAAAACCGCATAACGCAAATCGAATCAGCTGAAAGAAAATACCAAAGACTGGGGAAGATTTAAGGTAGCGAAGAGCACGATGAGCGGCTGCCAAATGAGTGTCCCGAGCATGAGACATGAATTGGCTAAGTTGTTGAGTAACAAAACTTAAGCCTGGCCGAGTAGTGGTGAGGTACTGCAGCCGGCCGATGAGTTTCTGACAAGGAAGAGGATCAACCAAAAGAGTACCACAATCAGCTGAACCCAACCGACTCCTATTCCCTCCCCCACATCCTTGTCTCCCAATTCCATCTCCCCTTCTCCTACCCCTTCTCTTCGTAAGTCTACTAGACCCCACCGTCCACCTTCATATTTGCAGGATTATCATTGTGCCCTCATCTCGTCTACTCACCAATCATCACGCAAAGGTAATATTCGTTATCCCTTGTCTTCGGTTCTTTCATACTCTTCACTCTCTCCTTCTTATACTTCCTTTGTTAATGTTGTTTCTGTTCATCCTGATCCTTGCACTTTCAAACAAGCTGTGAAACTTTCTGTTTGGAGAGATGCCATGAATGCATAAATCAATGCTCTTGGACAGAATCAGACCTAGACCCTCACTCGTTTACCATCGGGTAAAAGAACTGTTGGATTTAAATGGGTTTTCAGAACCAAATTCAAGGTCAATGGTGATATAGAAAGGTACAAAGCTAGACTTGTAGCAAAGGGATATACTCAAACTGAGGTGTGGATTATTTTGATACCTTTTCCCCTGTTGCTAAGATGACTTCTCTTCAATTGTTATTATCTATTGCTGCTGCTAAAAATTGGCATTTACACCAATTAGATGTTAATAATGCTTTCTTACATGGGGATTTACATGAAGAAGTGTATATGGATCTTCCTCAACGTTATATTGCCTCTGATTCCACTCTAGTTTGTAAATTACAAAAGTCCCTTTATGGTTTAAAACAGGCTAGTCGTCAATGGTACTCTAAACTCTCTTCTCACTTTGCCGTCCATATGGCTATGTTCGGTCTCTTTTCGGATCATTCCTTGTTTTTTAAAGCATCTTCCACCTCATTTACTGTCATTCTTGTATATGTTGATGATGTGGTGCTTACTGGAAATTATTTGGCTGAAATTACCTTGATTAAACAACGCTTGCATGCTGCCTTCACTATCAAAGATCTTGGTGAGCTTCGCTACTTTCTTGGACTTGAACTTGCTAGATCCAAAAGTGGCATTTTTTTTGTCTCAACGTAAGTTTGCTCGCAACTTTGGTAATTATTTCAAACCTAACTCATCTTGTATCTTGGCCTTTGGATCTAATTCCCTTTACAAGAGTTAGTCTCAACCCTTCATGTGTTTAGAAAACCCTAACTTAGCCAATAAGTTTAGAAACTTAACCTCTAAGTTTTGCTTTTTGAGAATTAATTTACTTTATATTATTAATTCTCTCTCTTGTACACACACATACTCACATACACACTCACACATACACTCACACACACACAACATATGAAAACTGCCCCTTCATCTTTTGATTCTCCAATTTAGTGCTTTAAATTCCTAGTTACTCTAAGTGTGTCTCAGTAACCGATGGAATTGGCGTTCGTTATCAACCAAGCAAAAATGTTTTTAGGGTTTAATTTGGAGTTTATTTAAGTTCTTCTTCTTTAATTTACTAATCTCAAAATTTTGGCTTCATTAAAGGTCTTAACTAACATTTTACTTATTTTAAGATTAATTCCAAAAATTGAGGAAAAGATTTTAGAGATAACATAATCCAAGCTTAAAATATGCTTGTTCATAATAAATCCTTATATTTGATCTATGATTAACGTATCTCAGGATACAATTTATTTTGTACAGATTTTCATTTACTTGTGTCTTGAATTAATCCCAATGGCTTTTAACTCACAACTCAATTATTTACACACTTTTCTCTCTCCTACATTAGACTCACAACACTCACAACATTTGCACACGCACACATACGCACACCACCTCCTTCCCTCTTCTCTCTCTCATTATCCTCTTCCAAAATTCATTAAGAGGCCCATATGAACCCATGTGATTCTCTTTCCAATTTGTCTCCTACATAAATGCTTGCATGTGCCTTCAATTAGCATGTGTGTTTTGTTTAATATTATTCAATTACATTTCTTCCCTCCTAAGTCAAGTTAATACCGTGGCCTTCATGCTCTTTATTGGCTCTTCATTTTGTATTTTATTTGCCTCTTAATAGCTAGTGTAAAAAGATTTCCTATTGGCTCATTTCAATTCACAAGAATTACACTTTATGAGGGTTAATTAAGGCCTTAGGATTTAGCTTTAACAAAGTTAATCCAAGCCTTTAATTTGTGTTGGAAAAATCCTACTACTATTGATGATATTTGTTCATATATTATGTGCCCTTAGGATTTAATATTTGTGTAATTTTCTTGCCTCTTTAAGAGGAATTTTCGCCACTCTTATTTAAATAGGGAAAATTAAATTAATATAGGTTAATATCCCTAATATAGTGTTAGGCTTAATTGTCAAAGTATGATTGGTTACAATATTATTTATGATCATTAGAAACCCCTTTTTATGCTAATCTTGGGTTTTTGTTAGCCTTTGATCACTAATTTATCTCACACATTTCTTAATTATGCCTTTTTTAATTTAATTATTAACTAATTATGAAAATTAACATAAATATTTCAATTTCTACAAATTTAATTGCCCATTAATTGTTGATAAGTTTCTTTAATTGGAATAAGTATTTCTATGTCATTTTATTGTCTCTTATGATGAGATTAAGACTATGCTCAATTATGATAATTTTATGATGTTTTATGTTCCCTAAAAGAAATTAGAATATTTTGGTCTTTAGCTTATTTAATTTCGAGAAGAAACTACTCAAAATAACAATTAATAAGCTTCTAAAGTTTGAGACCACACATTCACTTATTTTTAATGGGTATTATTTGTCAAAATATGACATTTATAATAAGTGAGATTTTTAGGGTATTACAATTTTTGTGAAAAGAGATCAAATGAAGGGAACACTTTTGCATGTGGAGAATCTTCAATTGACTTGTACGCCGACTAAAGATGATTCCCAAATTCATGTTGAAACCTTTCGTTGGTTAACTCCAACAGATCCTTTTAACTGAATTTTTCCACCGCCAACATTTATTAATTCAACCGGCTAATTAGTGTTGCCTACTTTGTTGAACATCTTCCAAGATCGATGAAGCTACCAAGATTCTACTTCCATCATCTAACATCGAATGAATAAGAGCACCAAGAGCGCACATCGATCAATAATGAATTCACTTCCATCATCGCTTTGATCAAATTCACGCTCCATCATCGGTTCTAAAAATAATAACTCCCTTTGACCATAATTTAGGAACGTTCATTCATCTTGAGATGTAGGGCACGATGACGTGAAAGTCCAACATCAAGACAACCAAGCGGCTTAACACTTGTTGGGCGAGCAACTAAGCAAGCATAATGGATATATCGAGATAACTCCATCGCTTGGCGTGAACACCCGCTTTGCATTTTATGAAGTTACTACCGCCTGGTCCCGGTCGTTGTGCATTAACCAATATTGGAGTGATGATTCATTTTAAGCACAGGGTATATACTTTGACCAAGTTTTCAATTACAGGCATCAATACTTCATCCAACTCATTTGAACATGATGATTAGAGGTTATCCAAAGCCTTCCTAGAAGGAATTGCAAAAAGGAGATTCTTCAAATGGGAACCCTTATATAAATGGTTTCTTTAATACGCCAAATGGAAGACAAGCCTCGGTGTTACATAAAGTTGTAATTAGTTAATTAGATTATTATTCAGTTACTTGTTATATAATTAGTTACATAGTTGTACGCTTTGTTATGCAATTGTATTTGCTCCTTATGTTGGGATCCGTACACACAGCGGATTTAAAATTTTTACGAATCCCGTCCCGAAGATCACTCAAGCTTGTTTAAATCAAGGTTAAGGAACCGAAAATTACCTGTAGTGAACTCGTCCGCGTCTCGTTTTCTTTGAACTGGTGGGCTACCTTCTCGATCAGCAGAAGTTGACTCTTAGAATCGTCCTCCTCTACCGGTATCCACACAAATAATTCCCGATCACGGCTACGACAGCGTGCTAGCGCCTTTTTGAGTTTTGCGTCCCTCTCAACTTTTCACTCTAGGGTTTTCTCGCGGCTTTCTCTAATACGCTCGACAAAAAGTCCCGTGGGTTTTTTAAACCCGATAGGTGTATTATATAAAATTAATCCCCATTAATTTTTGAAATTCGAATTTTGAATCTGGATTAAAATATATTAATTAAATCTATCTAATAGATATAATCTAACATATTATTTAATCCGCATTAAAACCAGATCTAAAATTTGAATTTTTTGAATTTAAATCAAATCCAAATTAAAAGCCTTCTTATTTAATTTATCTCTATAAATTAAATTCGAGAAATGATATCTATCTATTTTATTAAATCTGAGATACTATATCTCAATTTAAATTAAATAGATATATGACATCTTTATTCGAAAAATAAATGAGATACAATATCTCTATTTGTTTTAGATATTTAATTTATCTCTATAAATTAAATACAAAACAAATATTATATAATAATATTATAATCTCCATTAAATAATATTATTATATTATTTTTGAATTTAATATATATATATATATATATTCACCCCAGATTAAATTCAGTATTCATTAAATCTTAGATTAATCTAAGATTCAATAAATTTGGACACTTTTGCTCGTGTTGGGTTATTCTTGTGTGCGACCCTGCGGCCCATATGAGATTGGCAGTGGGCCAATACTGTACCAGCCCACAAGTCGCAAGCGGCTTCTAGCAAGACATTGCGACTACCCAATTCACATGGGGATCGATGACACGATACAACCTATCGTACAACTATGTCACGTCCCTTTTGTCACGCGATAATTTGGTCAAGGATGAGGCATGGATAATGTCAACTTCCTGTTCTTGACCATTACTTTCTCGATTCTCGAGTAGTCTAATAAGTGAAATGGAAACTCCTTTCCATCACAGTATGGTCATACATTTCTTAGACTCACTCATCGAAGGGCCCAGTATTATCTCTCAAAAAATGTGAGGGACAAATTCCATCTTGACCATTCACATTCCTCCGCATGAAAACCACTGATCCCGATCCTAGCCTTTATCATCACTCGGCCGAAGGTGACTTTTGATTAGGTCAAAGGTCAGTGACTCATCATGTAGGAATCCATGATGATCTCAGGTCATAGGGCGTGGTAACGCAGTTGTACATGAGATAAGCTTATGACTAATACCATGCAAACTTTTCTCATAGTGGGTCCTGGTCCAAGACCTTGTACTCTTACAAGTGCCATGACTTTGATTCGTATCTCTATACCTCATCAAAGTCATATCGGTCTTAACTCATCTTCGCTCCCGTAGATGACCGACTGTGACATTTAGGATAATCTATAAGATATATCCAGGATATAGTTATCATTATAAACATGCGAATGAAATGATAACTTAATGGAGAATAATGACTTGCCCCTAGGGCATAATTTCCAACACCTTACACATTCATCTTGTATATAAAGCACATTGCTTATCAATAATATTCAAGGAATTATTTTCCCAAATCATCTAGTCACATGGTATCTAGAGCCTTCTAATTTTTTCTCCCACTTTTTCTCTTTTCCTTCCCGTACAAACTCATTTTTCCCTTTCCCATTCTTTCTCTTTCCTTTTCCCCGTATGAACCCGTCACTCATCGTCCTCTCCCTCGTTTTTTACCCGGTTCGTTCTTGTTCACTCGCCATTCCCAAATCGAACTTCACCTCGCCATCCCCAATCGAACTTCGCCGCGCCTCGATCATCGGTTTTCATGGCTTCCGCCTCAGTTTCTGATCAACCCTTTTCTCAAGCCTCTTCATCCGTCGTTTCCACCGTCCCTCTTCCGGCGACTGATTCGTCTTCACCATTTTACATTCATCCCAACGAAAATCCAGCTCTCGTGCTCGTTGCTCCACCTCTCGACGGCACCAACTTCCACAGCTGGTCAAGGTCAATGCGCTCTGCTCTCCTCTCGAGGAACAAGCTGAGGTTCATTGATAGTTTCATCCTTCCTCCGCCGTCGACTGCTCCTAAATTTCCGGCATGGGAACGCTGTAATAATCTCGTCCAAGGTTGTCTTACTCGTTCCCTTTCTCCTACAATAGCCAAAAGTATTCTAAGGTTTGATTCTACTGCAATTTGGAGTGACCTTCGCCATCACGGTTTTCCCAATCCGATCTCTTCCGTATAGCCGATCTCCAAGAGGAGATTTGTAATCTTAGACAAGGTAGTTCGACGTCGCTGAGTATTTCACTCGTATGAAGATTCTTTGGGATGAAATGGCAAATATCCGTCCATTGAAACCTTGTACATGTGGTTCTATCGGTCGCTTTGCTTCATCGGGATGAGGATCGGGTAATTCACTTCTTGAAAGGCTTGAATGAGTCTTTTGTCTCGTAAAATCTCGATTATGCTACTTGATCCTCTTCCCCCAATTACTCATGTTTTTTCACCGATTGTGCAACAAGAACGTGAGATGCATACACCCCTGGTTTCTCTTGAGTTGTCTCTGCTTTAATGGCTAAGAGCTCTCGGTTTCATACTCATTCTCGGTTCCAAGCGAAACTCGCTCTTATTGTGGTAAACCATGTCACACTGAGGAAACTTGCTATAGGAAGCATGGTTTTCCTCCTGGATTCAAGTTCAGATCCTCTGGTTCTTTGTCTACAGTGAACAATCTGTCTACCAAGGATTCTAGTTCTGGTTTTGTTCAAGCACCTTCACCTGCCATAGTTTCACCTCCTATGACTTCTCCTTCACAAAGGTTTCTTGTCCTTCCACGCTTGTCCGCGCTCAATACCCTCGCCTCCTCGTCTTCTCAAATGTCCATCTACTTCAACACCATCAGTAAACCAGTTATCTGCTTCTTTGTCTGTCCCTACTGAAGGTAATTCTAAGTCCAATATGTCTGTATCTTGGATCATTGATTCTGGTGCAACTGATCATGTATGTTGTTCTTTAGCCTTGTTTTCATCCTATGTGTCTATCTCTCCAATTCATGTTCGTCTGCCCACTGGCTCTAAGATTGTAGCACAATTCTATGTCACAGTTCGTATTTTTGATTCTTTAATTCTTCATAATGTCCTTTTTCTTCCTCATTTTTCATTTAATATCCTATCTGTCTCTCAGTTAACAGCATCTCATAATTGTTTCCTAACATTTTCCTCTCAATCCTGTCAGATTCACTCAACCCATCCTTCGCTGATGATTGGCACAACTAGACTTTTTGAGGGTTTATACTTCCTTACTACAAGTATGATTTCCCCAAAGACTTCACCTCAGGTTTTCCTGAACACCACTGTCTCATCTTCCAAAGATAACATTTGGCATCTTTGATTGGGTCATCCTTCTGCCAACACACTTTCTATTCTGCATAAACAAAATTCTGATATTATTGTATCTTCTACACTTCCTTGTGATGCTTGTCATTTTGCAAAACAGAAACATTTACCTTTCCCTGTAAGCACAAGTTCATGCAATAAAACTTTTGATTTGATTCATGTTGATATCTGGGGTCCATTTTCCATTCCTTCTATTCAAGGTTATCGTTATTTTCTTACCATTGTTGATGATTTTTCTCGATATACTTGGCTATTTTTAATGAAAACCAAATCTGAAACTCAAACGCATATTAAGCAATTTTTCAATCTTGTTAAAACTCAATTTTCCGCTGTTATAAAAACTCTTCGTTCAGATAATGGTACTGAATTTCATATGCCTGAATTTTTTGCTTCTCATGGTGTTATTCATCAAAAGTCTTGTGTTGCTACTCCACAACAAAATGGTTTAGTTGAATGAAAACATCAACATATTTTAAACGTAGCACGTGCTCTTCTTTTTCAGTCTCACATTCCCATTTCTTATTGGTCTTTTTTAGTTCTTCATGCTACTCATATCATTAATTGTCTACCATCTTTTCTTCTTCAAAACTCTACCCCATTTGAATGATTATATGGTTTTCCCTACTTACTCTATTTTCAAAGTTTTTGGCTCACTCTGTTTTGCTTCCACCTTAAGTCATAATCGCTCTAAATTTGCTCCACGTGCCCATAAATGTATATTTTTAGGTATTCCGTAAGGTTCCAAGGCTTTTACCCTACTTGATATCTCTACGAATCAAATTTTTATTTCTCGAGATGTTATTTTTCATGAACTTGTGTTTCCCTTTAAAACTGAAAGCACAACCCCCACCTTGCCTTAGCCTGAACCACAACCTTGTTCCCTTATGAAGGTCCTTACCGGGTTAAGGAGAAGCTCAGCAATGGAGCCTATATACTCGAAACCCTGGGAAGGAAGCCAATTAAAAGGAGTTGGAACGCCGACAAATTGAGAATCTACTATAGTTAGATCTCAGCCCCGCATCCACGATGCCGAATGTAGCGTGTCCGAGTTCGTTTGTTTCTTGATTTCAGTATTTTGATTTCAGTTCTACATTTTTGTTCATTCAATCTCCTTGTTTGAAGTTTTTAGCTCTTTAGAGCGGATTATTTATTTAATGAAGAATTCCCCTGTGGACATTCAAATACTGCACTATCGATAGTCTAAAGAGTTACATCGAGGTCTATACACCTGGTCAAAAATATAACCCAACTTAAAGGACTACACCGGGGCTACTACGCCCAGGTTACCAAATAGTGAAGCCACTATTCTTACATTTGATGCATCAAAAACATGATCCTAGATAAGGAGGTGAATAGGGGTGGAAACAGGCCAAGCCAGGCCAGGCTTCCCCCTTAACAGGCCAGGCCTGTTAAAGAACAAAGAGGCCTAAGCCTGGCCTGTGGCCTGTTTCAGGCCTATTTTTAGGCCTGAGTGATAGGGCAAAACTTTAAGCCTATAACTCCGCAAGTATACGGGCCGTACCAAGTAATAAAGTGATAAGAAAAGTATCGTTCCCACGAGGACTTTATTTCCACAACTTCAGTTAAGTATTAATTTTACAATTTCATTTAAGTTGAGCAAACCAAGTTGAATTTAATTAAGAGAAAATCAAATAAAATCAAAATAAACAAACTACCACAATAATAAAATGAGCAACCCAGAGTCACTAATCCCTTATTAGCTTCATAAACCTTGTTTTCACTAATTTAATTAGCCTTAATATCAATTTTTTTAATCTCGAGTATAAATAGTCAAATGCCTCGGTCCACTTACAACCCTCTCTTTGAGTATAACTTGTTATGTCTAACATAGTTACTCAAGAGGCAACATAACTCGACACACTCTTTAACAATTATATGGGGCCATTAGGTATATGTCTATCCTAATCGCAAATTAAATCGTAATCTAATCCCGTATTACTTAATCTCAGAGCCTAATTAAAATCCCCTTCGTCAAGGTAAATCCTAATGCTCAAATTCATATTCAATGATGGCCAATCACTAAATAGATAAAGCTAGACAAGATTAAGTAACCAAACTTAACATTAATTATAACTAATTAATAAAAACAAAGTCCAATCCACACCTATAAGTTCAAAGTTCCTCTAGATTGCAAAGAGAAATTAGCCAAACATGGCTTTAACAAAAATCCAGTTCAGCACAAAGAAACCAAAATCCAGATTCAACAATAATGTAAATCAAAGGGAAAGGAATAAAAAACAGAGTATTGCAATTAAGAACATGATCTCTCCCTCGTGGCTGTGAAGATGAAGCTCGCCGGCGACCGTGGTGGAGAGGGAAGCCGCCGGCGAGAGAGGAAGAAGAAGGTCGAAGGTCCGAACCCGCCGCTCCGCTTCGTTCTCGCGTCTCCCGTCTCTCGTTTTTGCCCAAGTGTTTTTTTTGATGATCCTCAATTAATGCCGCCTCCTCTAATTCGTGGCTTTCCTTTCTTCAATTGCTTTTTAGGTCTTCAATTGCTTTCAATGTTGTGGGGCCCATTTTCCATTCAATTTTGCAATTCCGTATCAATTGTCTTGGCTCTCCCGGTGATTGTAAACAAAATAAAATAAGTATATAATAATAATAATAATAAAATTTTATTTCTTCTTTTCTTTTCTTTTTTCTTTTTTAGAAAGATTTTCATTGTTATTATTTATTTCCTAAACTCAAAAACTTTTATTTTAAATTGAAATCCCCCAAATAATGTATCCAAATTGATTTCTCTTAAAATCTCAATAAAATCTATTTAAATTAGGATTAATGACTTCTCAAATATATCAAAATATGTCTCAAATATACTAAAAATGGGAAGTCATCACAGAGCCCGGCCTGTTATAGGCCTGGCTAGGCCTGTGGCCTGTTAGAGGCCTGTATCTTTCAGCCAGCACATCCAATCAGGTTTGATAGCATTTATTATATTATATTATAAAATCCAAATACATGCACCACATATTTGGGTCCGCATGGGTAGAAAAAAGTAATATAATATATAATAAAAAATGGAAAGTGAGAGGCAACAATTATTAAATTTAATCTCCTCACCTTTCTTTTATCCCTTTGTCTCGCCACTACAATAATAGAAAAGATATAAAGCCACCCATTACATAAATATAATATAATATTAATGAAACTTTGTCGTAGGGTGCATATCATATTGATATATACTTTTTTAATAATATATCATATTGATATTTTGGATACAATCATCCGAAGAAAAATGAACTACCGAGTAATTCAAGACCACCGGCAGAACGCACATCTACTATCTTGTTAGATCAAGAGCACTATGTGGTGAATGGATCTGTCGATTTCCTCTCCCTTTTATCTTGTTCAAAAGCCGTACCGTAGCTAGATCCAACACAAATTCCATATCTAGAGCAATGATAAGATAATTGATGACTAAAAAATTCAAGATCCGAGAACTAAAGCAATAAACAACAAAAATCATAAAAAAGAAAGCCAAAGAACGATAAAATTCAAATCCATAGAGAAAATCAAACATTAACCAAAGAGAAAACTTAGAGAATGACACAGATCTGGAAGATAGGCACACCGATTTCGAGCTCCACCAGTCAGATCTGGAAGATAGAAGACGGAAGTACTTTCCAGAGAATGACACAGATCTGGAAGACGGAAGCCGGAAGTGCTCCTTTCTTGTTCCCTTGGGGACCGAAGAACGAAAGGAGGAGTGGGTAGTGTGAAAAGGGAAGGAAGAGAGGCGAACTAGAGGAGACGGAGAAGATGAAGCTAGGTGAGATCGAGCCAGACAAATCAGAGACGATCGAGACGAAGACGAGAGCAAAGAGCCTTGCAGTTGAGGTAGGAGAGGGATGGCGGAGGAGGGGAGACGATGGAGGTCAACAGAGAAGGGAGGATGGAAGGGGAGACGGCAGAGGTTGGGGAGCGTGGAAGTGCAGCGGAGAGAAGAAGTGTCTTTTTTTTTTTGGCTTGGTGAAGAAGTGTCTTTCAGGAATCAGGTGTTAGGTGGGTTTTTTTTTCAAACAAGCAAGATACGTGTCAGACTCTCATTGGAAAATAGAGGGAGTAATTACAATTTTATCCTTCATCAGGCCGCCTGACAGGCCTAAAAGGCCTCTTATAAGGCCTGAGCCTGGCCTATTAAGCAAAACAGGCCTTGCAAGAGGCCTGGCTGTACCCGACAGCCAGCCGAACAAGCCAGCCACGCCCCGGCCTCGTTTCCATCCCTAGATGTGAATTGTCATCCAGACCCTGATCAGGTCAAAATGTTTAAACGTGTGTTTCTACACCACGGCTAGACATATGACAGTTGCCCTTCTCCCGGCAAACAACTCGAACAATGGATCCGGAACCCGTAGCGCGGTAAATTCAACACCCCTACCATGATACCCGCCCATTGGCATCGGAAGAATACAAGCAAACTCGCATATTCCAAACCCCGGCCCTCATGGAATCCCCAATATGAACTAAGGTTCGTAAAAATAATCAAAACTACCGTAACGCAAAGAAGAGGCAAGAAGACACAATCAAATAATTGCAAAAGAAGTATAGGGTGACTAATACAGCACTAAAGAAATGTTATAGATTGTCAAAGTTGGTAGCAAGCACTGGCACAATAAAAGCATAAATCTCCGACACTCAGCTCGAAGGAGAGACTTCTAAGGAAACCACCTCGGTGGACGAGGCAGACTTCGAAGTACCTTCTCCATTTTCGCCATCCCGGACCGCATTAAGATCCTCCTCACCAATTTGCTCCTCGTCCACGAGCGATAGGGATTCATCTTCAGGGGTCGGAGGAGGTGGGTACAAGACGCCGTCTTTAACATAGGCTCGATGGTCGTACCTGTCATGCCCCAAAAATCTAGGGGTGACCGGCACGGAATATGAGTAAACTCACGTTCCTTAAGCCTTAAACTTATATACAAACATTAAATTATACTCATAATGACATTGGGAGCTATGCTCCACTATAGCATATACATGTACATATATTCCAACTTACAAGAGAAGACATGATTCTTACCTATAGATTACGTGGAGCTTCTAGCTTATAATAATAACACAAAAGTCTAAATTTATGATTACATCACGCAAAAAGACACACAAAATGAGCCAAACATTAAATTTTGAGAAGGCTCTTCAATGCTCATCGGAGGTTCAAGGTCGAAGCAGTACTATCTGAACCAAACAAATTTTCCGGTGAATAACGTCCCATTTATAGATTTAAGTAAATACAGAAGAAAACAATTTAAACATTTTTATTCTTCGTTAACAACAATATAGCAATAAATTAAAATTTCTCTCATATGGACATAATTAAAACACGTAACTATGTGTAGAATCATGAATCAAATAATTCGAAATACATAATAAATCGCTTTAACAAAATCAGTTTAAAACAATAAATCTCAAAACTCGTCTAAACGTAGGACCTCTACGGAAACGGATGACAAGCGTGGACACACAGTTCACGAGGGTAACTAACCAAGCGTAGCTCAAGGCCACGAAAACAAGCGTGGACACACAATCCACGAGGGTAAGTAACCAAACAAGCGTAGCATGAGGCCACGAAACAAGCGCAGGTACAAGACCCACGAATAACAAGCGTGAGAACGAATCCCACGAGTATCAAGCGTGAGTACTATACCCACGAATATCAAGCGAGCTCGAGGTTAACCATGGTGCGCCAAGGACTAACAGTACTGCTGTTAGCAACCAGTGTTCTGTATTCAGTCCTTTCAAAAGTATTTCAAGCATGCCTGGGATCAATCTATTAATAACAACAACAAAAAAATCTTCCAATACCAATTTCACATAACATGTTTTCTGTACCAAGGATCCCAGCATGAAGTTCACAAATAGTATTTCAAGTGATTTTCTTTAAACTTCAAACATCAATGTTTATAGGAAACAAATGGAGAATAGGAGATTAACAAATAACATTAAATAAATTCTTACTATATGCTTGATTCAACATCAAAATAAATAATAAAAATAATTCATATAAGTTTCCTCGATGGGATGATATTACAGCATATAATGCATAAACTAAATATAATAAGGAGTGAAAATACCATTGATAAAAAGTAAATACAATGGGACGTTATTCACTCACAACAGGGTAAAGTCTCATCGGTGAAAACTCAAGAAGTGTAATACGACTCCAAATTAATTTAGCTCTCAAATTCACTTGTTCTCATAGCCAAAAGCTTAAGATGCAGGAAACAATCACATCAAACTAGCTTTAGACCACTCTCAAAGACATTAAAAAAAAAAAAAAAAAAAAAACCAAACAACAACTATAAGGGTGAAGAACAAGCACTTCCCATAAGACTCTTATTGGCGTCTTATCTCTACTTGACTCCTACTAAACACTGCAGACCTTAATGGTATTATTTCTATCAAAAGAAAATGTAGAAATCATTACGGTCAGCATAATTTATAATATGCAAGATCATGTAAGATTTAAGGAAATTAGGCATAACATTACGATGTCAAAATCCCTTTCACTATAATCCTTCTACTTCACATTCGACATTTTAGAAACATATCGACCATATAAACAGCATAATAAATATTTGATTCCTTTAATAGAATCTATATGCAAGAAACATATCTGACAAGGAAAAGAAAGACACAATAGACCTCCTATAAGGCTTTCAATGATGCCTCAATTATGATTATGCCCGGGTTCATAATGATAATTGAGACCCCAATGAAAAACCGTTGCTCCACGTAACTATAGGAAACCAGGCTCTGATACCAAATTTTATTTAGTAATTAAACATTGATACCCAAGCACCAATTAACAAAACAAAACAAAACATGATTCTCCAAATCACACAAACAGGACAAAAGAAAGTCAAAAAAAATGCAACATTATTGCATACAAATTCTAGAAGAAAAGAAAACAGCAATTCAGGAAAATGAAGGAAGAAAGTATTCGAACATACCACACAAAAATGACGCATAAGAGAAGGAAGAGGAGGAGTAAGACATTCACGCACAGCTTACCAGCGCAATAGCAAAAATTAGCCACCACAGATTTGATCGAACTCATAACCACCACCGAGAGAAGATGACTTGGGCGCTGAACCAAGCAACCAAGCTTCACCACAATTCCACACAACCCGCAAAGAGAGAAGGAAGAAATTTAAACGAACTCCTCCAAAACCACCTCAAAATCAGATCAAAACGAGCACAAAACAAAATCAAAGAGGGGACAAAATATTTTAGCAACTTGGGGGGCGACGAACAGAGGCGCCGGCGGGAGGACGAACGACGGCGACAGTCATCGACGATGGCGAGGAACGGCGAAAGGACAAAGTCGAGCAATGGGGCCGAGGTTTTTGGGTTCCAAAGTCGCGAAGCTTCGCTGCCCAAACGGTGAAATCATGCGCCTAAAAAGAAAATCTGATTTCTTAGGTTTTTTTTTTTAAGAAACACAAATTAGGGCATTTCGGTAATTTCTGCTGAGCTGAGGCAAAATAAAATTACAACTTATCTTAATGAGGATTCGAACCTGGAACCTAAAAGACCTTTAACCATCTCCAATACCATCAAGCTACAAGTTTTACATTGACTCCTAACTACAGTAAATAATAAATATATAATTAGCTTATAATATTACTCATAATTTAATTTATTATTATTATTTTTAATTCTCAAATATCTGGGTTATTACATTCCCCCCCCTTAAGAAATTCGGTCCTCTGAATTTGTTGCTTAGAAGAACTGGTATAGTACCCCACTAGGATTACACAACTGATAATATAATATAATAATATTAGAATAATCGCTTGGAGCAAAGTTATCACAATCATTTGTCATATCATACAAGCATTCACCACCACATCCAAATTGAGTTAAAGTTTTTCTTACGAAATCTAGTTGATGACTATAAGAAAAAAAATAGCAATATTGCATTTCTTCTTAGGAACAAAATTTCTATAACCTGACTGATATTTTATATATATATATATATATATATATTTATATACACGCCAGAAACATCACAGTATTAAATACACTCATTTTCAATTATGGTCCATGAACTTATTGCAACAAGAATACTCTTTTTTCTTTAACTCAAAAATAAAGCAAAATGCCAATTTATGTAGAGTCAACATTCAGGTATTAAAGCATAATCTCTAGCAATACTAAGACCAAACTATCGTATTCTTAAGTCAAAACAAACTGCCAACAAAACTCCCAAATCTACAACAATAAAAATAAGTATTTCATGCATAATTACAACCAACTGGGAAACTAAAACAATAACTACACTATTTTATTATAGATCTTCATGAAGATCATAACCAAACAAGCATCTATCAAGGTCAAACCCAACATAAGACACCCATCAAAGTTTTGTTGCTGTTGTTGTTATGGTCCATGTAGAAACTTGAAGCAAAATCGACATGTGAGTAAGTCCCATCTTTAAGTGTAAGGATGAGAGAGTGAAGTTTTCCAAATATTGAAACCAAATCATTTATTATAACCACAACTAGTTTCACTTTCAAACAAGATCAATAAGACATATCTCTATACTTGCAATACGAATTACGCATTTACGATAGTAGAAAATCACATGATAATACCACAGTAAAGTAAATTCATTCATTATATTTAGTTTGAGGCAAAAACCATGCATTCATCAAGAGAATTTGTTATAATCATTCCACATTCAAAAGTTAGTATTTCTGTATAAGCACAACGAAAATGTAAAAAAGGAAAACAACTCCATTAAGCAGAAACCAGGATTAAATAACTACTTTTTTGTCAAAGTAGAACTTGCGTATTTACAACATTAAGGTTTCTTTTTTTTTTGGGAAGCTTGGCAAGATAAATTAGCACAATTAATTATATGTAGAATCAAGAGATGACATTCAAAATAGTAAAGCCAGCCAAGAGCAAAGCCATCACGTTGATTTGAAAATAAAAGATACTAACCACATTCTCAACCCAAAACTTCATAGATACCTTCAAGTATTCTAATAGGTCTAACCTTTTTACAAAAAGCAAACTTCTAAACCTAAGGGAAATCCAAGAGATTATGCAAACGGTGGAAGCAGAGGATAAAACTCAATGAATCCAATAGCCCAAACTGTTTGTTTTTTTTTTTCTTTTTAATTACATCCAGAACTAAGGGGAAAAATGTAGAGGGAGTATGTTGTTGCACTTATTACAAAATTCCAGCAAATATTCAGGATCAAATGTTAAATGGAAACTGATTCAAGTAACAAAAATTCCACCGAGGGGGCTACTAGGGGCTATGATTAAAATCGCGGCGCTATAGCGCGCGATACCATTCCGAGATGCGGTTAGCGGGACCCAAGCGCCATTTCCGATCCGCAACGCTACATTTTCCGGTAGCGGGTGGTGGCGGACGGTGGCGGCATTCGCGGGCGGTGGGTGATTCAGCGAGATCGCGCCGCATCTGAGACCGCTTCCTTCGTTTAGGGCAGAAACAGGGCGCGGGGCATGGGTTTGAAAATTAGACTGGAATGAGGGCTAAAATGGGAAAAAATCCAAGTTAATGAAGGGTAAATGTGTCATTTACCTTTGGTGTCCAAATCCTGGAAAAAAAAAAAAAAAACGAGGGACCAATATATCGATTTCCCTCTCCCCCTTTCGCCGTTCGCGCCTTCCTCGTCTTCTTCTCGTTTCGAAATCTGAATCGATCGATTCGATTTCGGAAAAACGAGGGAACAAGTCGATTTCCTCGTCTCTTTCGTCGTTCCTTTCACCGTCCCTGTTCCTCTCCTTTCACCGTCCCTGTTCCTCTCCTTTCACCGTCCCTGTTCCTGTCGCAACTCGCAAGTCAGCTAGCCGCGACCCATTCTGAAAAGCTCCTCCGTCAGCGTTGAAGGCAGTGATTCCATAGCTTTTTTCAAGCTCAGAGTCCCCATTCCATCTGCAACCATTAAACCGAAGGTATTTTTCTTGCCTACGGTGATTCCAAATCTGCACCCATTATTATTTTTCAAGCCTACGCTATTTTTCAGATGTGTTACTTATGATATTATACTAGAAATTCTTTGTTATTTACTTATTTATCCTATAGCTGATTTTCTAGTAGAAGCTCGGTATGATGACCGAAAATCGATGCTTGCTTAGAATTTTCATGTTAACATGTAATTGGGATGTAATCTTCAGCTAGCATCTTTCATAGTTTCATGGCATCGCAAGTCCAAGAAGAAGTTAGGCGAGCGGCTTACGTGGCTTCTTGCGGATTGGTAAAGCCCACCGGTGAAAATTTGGATATGGCATGGCAAAGGAATAGCCTAAAAGATATAAACAAGAAGAGATATGTGACATGTGATTTTTGTGGGAAGGAAACAACCTGAGGCATCACTGAGCCAAAAAACACCCGCATTGGGTTAAAGGGGGATGTGGGTCCTTGTAAAAAAATCCCACCTGAAATTAAGAAAATGGTGAAGGATGCTTATATGCAAAAGGTAACTGAAAAGGATGCGTATTGTGTTGATATACATGAAGATGATGATATACTAGAAGAGGTGCAAGAAATTCAGCACCTTAAATATGGGAAAAGGAGTGGGGCATCTTCAAGTCAAGGCTCTGATGGCAATTCTACTGCTGCCAAGAGAGTTAAAGGCCCCTTGGATTTAATGTATTTCAAGAAACCGTAAGCAAGCGGTAAAGGTGCAAAGGAAAGAGGCAAACAAGCATAAATGATGCTTGTGATAAAGAAGCAAGGGGTAGAACTATTCAATACATTGAAAGATTTTTGTGTACAAATGGTATACCTTTCAATGTTGTTCGCTCAAAAGCTTCAAATATATGGTTCAAGCAATTGGGAATTACGGTCCAAGTCCAAGCTCCCAAGTTATTATGAGTGTAGAGTTCCTTTACTTAAAAAGGAATTGGATTACACCAATGATTTGTTAAAAGATCATGCCGTACAAAGAGCCAACTATGGATGTTCCATTATGTCGATGGATGGACCGATAGAAAGAATAGAACATTGATAAATTTCTTGGTGAATTCTCCGTCCGGTCTATGTTTGTGAAGAGCGTTGATGCCTCTTCTTATGTCAAGAGTGGAGCAAAATTATTTGAACTTTTGGATAATTTTGTTGAAGAGATCGGGAGAAAAATGTTGTTCAAGTGGTCACCGATAATGGAAGTAATTACGTATTGGCCGGTAAGATATAATTCCTTCCATTTAGTCTCATTTGATTGTTAATTCTTATTTTAATTGTTACTCATTCTAGGTTGTTTAATTTGTTCTTAGGAAAATTGTTACAAGCCAAGAGAGAACATTTGTTTTGGACTCCATGTGCTGCACATTGTTTGGATTTGATGCTTGAAGATATTGGAAAAATTGAGAGAGTTAAAAAAGCAATACAAAGAGGCATCAAGCTTGTTGGGTTCATTTACAATCACACATTGGCATTGAACACAATGAGGAAGTATACAAGCAAGACGAATTGGTTAGGCATGGAGTGACGAGATTTGCTACAATATTCCTCACATTGCAAAGGCTTCATAAACAAAAAAATAATCTTAGAAAGATGTTCACATCGATGATTGGCTGAAATCAAATACAAAGAAAAAGATCCTAAGGGAAAGAGGGCGAATCGACATCGTACTTATGCCATCATTTTGGAATGATGTTATTCATTCTTTAAAGGTTATGGGGCCTCTTGTGCGGGTGCTTCGACTTGTTGATAATGAAAAAAGGCCCGCAATGGGATATATCTATGAAGCAATGGATAGGGCCAAGGAAGCAATTCAAAAATCTTTCAATGGAAATGAAGATAAATACAAATGATATTTTTGCTATCATTGATAGAAGATGGGACTGCCAACTTCATCATCCATTACATCTTTGCCGCAGCCATTATCTAAACCCCGAATACTTTTATGCCAATCCACGATTGATGATGATGCTGAATTGATAACTGGATTATATAAATGCATTGACAAGCTAAGTGCAAATGAGGAAGAGGTGGACAAGATACATACGCAATTGGAAAAATATAGGCGTGCGAAGGCCTTTTTGGTATGAATGCAAAGCAATAAGACAAAGGACTAAGAGCGCTCCTGGTAAGGTTATTTCATCACTTTAAGCTTTTATTTAACACGTTTTTATGTTAAGAAGTTGTTGCAATTTGGATTACAAATTTTTATGGTGGAAGTCATATGGATCACAAGTTCCGGAATTGCGAAACATTGCTATTAGAGTGTTGGGCTTAACTTGTAGCTCTTCGGATGTGAGCGTAATTGGAGTACTTTTGAGCATGTAAGTAATTATTAAACGACCTTTGTTTGTAGAGTTTCATATCATAATTATGAAACTAATATTCTTTATTGGAAATTTTAAACTAGATCCATTCTAAGAAGAGAAGTAGACTTGAGCATCAAAGGTTGCAAGACTTGGTCTTTATTAAGTATAATCAAGCTCTTAAAGAGCGTTTTGAGAGTCGTGATTTGATTGATCCTATTGTCCTCAACGATATTGATGAAAGTAATGAATGGTTGGTGGGAGAAGTGGATGAAGGTGCAGAAAATGAGTTCGTTTTTGATGATGATATCTTGACTTGGGGAGAAGTTGCTAATGTAACTGGAGCTAATGAGCCTATCACTTTCACTAGGCAAAGATACTAGATTCGGGAAGGAAGCTGCCTCTATGCCATCAAGCTCAAGGGGAATAAGGGTTGAAGGGATTGAAGAAGGTCATAATGAAGAAATAGAAGATGAGGAAGAAGAACAGATATATACAAATTTAATACTAGTGAAGAAAGTGAGGGTGGAGAAGAAGACCTTGAAGAAATGTTTGATGATGATTCTGATTAGTTGTTTTCCGCTTGACTTTGAAAGAGCCATTAAAAATTTGTATTTGACTCTACTTGGATTGTTTATGTTTCTAGAATGTTATTAATTTAGTTACATTCAATGAACTAGTATGTGGTTTCCTTTATATTTTGGGTGATTTCTTATCTTATATTGCATTTATATATGTGATATAATTTATTACAAGTATTTATATGAACTTCACAGTAGCTTCACGGTAGCGGCTTTACCGCTACCCGCTATACCGCTATACCGTTTTTGGGGTCGGCCGCTACTGGCCGCTACCCGCTATTCAAAACTATGACTAGGGGTAAATAAAAATCACATTAAAGTCCTTCAATGCTAATTACAACACAACAACTTTAGTAGAACACACATTGAACCAAACCAAGGAATCATGAAAACATCCACAAAATGAATTTTAGTTGAATTTGGACAAAGGTTTCAAAATTCTAGAAATGTTGACTCAAGGGACCAGCTTTATCCAACTGAAATTCCAATGGAAATGTCAAGGGTTAAAAGATGAACCGCAAACTTTTCTTTAAAGTGTGTAACCAACGAATCACAGCACAAGGATTCAATCACCTACCACAGATAGTGCAATCTAAACATTAAAAAAAAAACAGCTAGTGACCAAAAATTCAGTATGAGTGCCACTATGTAAAACCAAGGGACTTTAATATTTGTTCAAGTTTGAAGAAAACTTCCAAAATTTTATTCCCAATCACACATGTACGTCCTAGTGAAAAAAAAATGACAGCAAGCAACAATTGGCTCAACTTGACAACTCAACTTGACAACGTGACAAAAGTCAATAAGGTGCAATAAAAAAAAATTTGGAGGTGTAGGTTTACACAAAAAGCTCAGACAGTGAGTAAAGATTATAATTAGAACTTATGCAAAACCGAATCAGTAACTAACTAAACATACAAAACGATTGGACAAAACACACCAGTATTGTAATTCATCAACAGTAACAGAGGAACATAATTCAAGAAAATGATTTCAAATTCAGATATATTTTTGACAGGCAACAAACCTCAATATTGCTTAAAGTGAAATTTTGCCAAAAAGCAATAATAGTTCAGTAATTGAAATTATGCCAAAGAAAAACTGCATCAATAAACACCAAAATGAATTAGGTCCAGCAAAGTCCAAATGCAAATTTGTCTGAAATTCCTGTCAGCTGTAACCTAACAAACAGGATCAAAATAAGTTTAACCATACGAACAACAATTTGCTTCAGTGTATAACCAAGTCCCATAGAGGAAAAATAAGAAATCAAACATTTAAGAATTTGGTATTTACATGCATATTTCCTTTTAAAATTTAAATATAAGACAAGACAAACTAATGGTGTGCCTATGCGCCCATTGGAGGACTTGTGAGTAGGCCTGCCTCTATAATGATCCTTTCATTTTCACTTATAGAAGCTCATTAGACTTAGACCGAATCCATAACATAATCAACAAACATGTATATAAGTCAAAGATATTTCTATTGAACATGTCTATTTTCTTATTTATTCTCTTTGCATTATCTGAGATTCTATGTATGTATGAATGGTGGCAAAAATAATTAGTCTCTCATGAGAGCCATATATGAGCTTAAAAGTACTCAAGGAATAAATATTCCTGGAGATGTTTCCCAAAATACAGTGGAATGGCCTATTTGCCAAAATATGTATTGGTTATTTACACACTAAACTCAAGTTCAAGAATAGACCAGCACATAAGCTTTTGCCATATGTTAGATTTTGGACTCTCTAGGCACATAAATGGTGCACCGGTACAGCAAAGAATATGTTTTATCAATTATATGGTGCATGAAAATTCAAGAAAGCAAGCTAATCTGCAAACCACTTTTCGTTCCTGAATAACAGCAACAGAACAAGGTCAAAGAGAATCTCTGTATTTTGTTTTCTTGAGGTTGATGCAAAAATCCCCAATGTGTAAGCTCATATTCCTAACCTCAGTTCATAGCAAACTTAGACAGCTAAATGCTCTGTACAGTGACCATGCAACAAGAATTTAGTCTAAGCAATGCACCAATATATTATGACAACATCCCATTAGTTAACTATGGCGCAGAACAGTGCAGCAGAATGCAGATAGAGTGTACAACAAGATTTAACTCTAAGCAAAACTCCAGAGCAAAATTCAGTTACAATAAGTATGAAATCTTGAGTTTATGAAATTAATTGAGAATGATTGCACATCCTTGGAAATAATCAGCTGCTGCAGTAAAACTAATAAAAAGAAAAATGCACAAGTAAAATTGACCTTTAATTAAATTTTGACAGCACAAACATGTACAAATAAAAGTAATGCAACCAATTCCAACACGACCGACATCAAATTTACTCCAAGTGCCACAATCAAGAGCCCGATTCAATAATTGATCAAGGTTTAGAAAAGTAGCAATAATTCAATGAATACACAAAGGTTCAGCAGAATTCAGATTAATTACTATGCCAAGAAAATCACCATTTAACGTTCACAACAGGGTAAAGTCTGTATCAGTGAAAACTCAGCAAGTGTAATACGACTCCAAATTAATTTAGCTCTCAAATTCACTTGTTCTCATAGCCAAAAGCTTAAGATGCAGGAAACAATCACATCAAACTAGCTTTAGACCACTCTCAAAGACATCAAAAAAAAAAAAAAAAACAAACAAACAAACAAACAAACAACAACTATAAGGGTGAAGAACAAGCACTTCCCATAAGACTCTTAATGGCGTCTTATCTCTACTTGACTCCTACTAAACACTGCAGACCTTAATGGTATTATTTCTATCAAAAGAAAATGTAGAAATCATTACGGTCAGCATAATTTATAATATGCAAGATCATGTAAGATTTAAGGAAATTAGGCATAACAATACGATGTCAAAATCCCTTTCACTATAATCCTTCTACTTCACATTCGACATTTTAGAAACATATCGACCATATAAACAGCATAATAAATATTTGATTCCTTTAATAGAATCTATATGCAAGAAACATATCGACAAGGAAAAGAAAGACACAATAGACCTCCTATAAGGCTTTCAATGATGCCTATTATGCCCGGGTTCATAATGATAATTGAGACCCCAATGAAAAACCGTTGCTCCACGTAACTATAGGAAACCAGGCTCTGATACCAAATTTTATTTAGTAATTAAACATTGATACCCAAGCACCAATTAACGAAACAAAACAAAAACATGATTCTCCAAACCACACAAACAGGACAAAAGAAAGACAAAAAAATGCAACATTATTGCATACAAATTCCAGAAGAAAAGAAAACAGCAATTCAGGAAAATGAAGGAAGAAAGTATTCGAACATACCACACAAAAATGACGCATAAGAGAAGGAAGAGGAGGAGTAAGACATTCACGCACAGTTACCCGCGCAATAGCAAAAATTAGCCACCACAGATTTGATCGAACTCATAACCACCACCGGAGAGAAGATGACTTGGGCGCTGAACCAAGCAACCAAGCTTCAGCCACAATTCCACACAACCCGCAAAGAGAGAAGGAAGAAATTTAAACGAACTCCTCCAAAACCACCTCAAAATCAGATCAAAACGAGCACAAAACAAAATCAAAGAGGGGACAAAATATTTTAGCAACTTGGGGGGCGAAGAACAGAGGCGCCAAGGAGGACGAACGACGGCGATCACCACCGACGATGGCGAGGAACGGCGAAAGGACAGAGTCGAGCAATGGGGCCGAGGTTTTTGGGTTCCAAAGTCACGAAGCTTCGCTGCCCAAACGGTGAAATCATGAGCCTAAAAAGAAAATCTGATTTCTTAGGTTTTTTTTTTTTAAAGAAACACAAATTAGGGCATTTTGGTAATTTCTGCTGAAATGAGGCAAAATAAAATTACAACTTATCTTAATGAGGATTCGAACCTGGAACCTAAAAGACCTTTAACCATCTCCAATACCATCAAGCTACAAGTTTTACATTGACTCTTAACTACGTAAATAATAAATATATAATTAGCTTATAATATTACTCATAATTTAATTTATTATTATTATTTTTAATTCTCAAATATCAAGTTATTACGGTACCCATCAATTTTAAATTTCACATCCGGGTTAAGATAACGGATCTAAGCAAGTGCCATCTTGAAGCGTTAAATCCCGGCCTCCTTTAGAATCTCCTTGCGTCTAGGTGGGCTTTCTTCTCCTCGCTAAGGGCGGCCTTGGTCTCACTAAGCTCAGAGCACAACTCAGTATGTTGGGCTTGAAGGGCCTTCACGGCGTCCGGGTCCTTGACATGAGCACATTGTAGAGTGGCGGAGTCGAGGACATCTTCTCTAGTGCCTCCTGTGTCATAAAAAGCTCCTCGGATGCTTTCTCAGCAGTGGCCTTCGTAATGTCACGCTCCTCTTCAGCCCACCTCTTTAACGCCTAGCTTCTTCTTTCACCAGCTTTAATTGGCGTACCTCACCGGATTGCTCGACATATTTGCCTTTCAGATGGAGCAGAGCTTGAGCCAACCCGACGAGCCTGCAGGCGTAACCTTGGGCATCATGGACAATCCGCTCGTCGACATCAGACAGTAGGAGGGCATTCATAAATTGGCGAGGAGGTAGAAACGCGACGTCAAGCTCCTCGGTCACTCCTTTTTCCCACGTGAGTCCATGGCAATCTTTACGACAGAGGGAAGAGCAGAAGGGCCCTGGGTAGAGGTGGTGCCGCCGGCAAGTCTGCGAAGGAGACCTCTTTGCCTTTTTGCGGCCTACTCGGTCGATTTAGACACCGGGCCGCTTGGATGAGACGGAGAAGTTCTAGCCTTGGTCGATGTCTTCATCTTCTTTGTCGCGGCAATTGGGGAGGTGGCGGCAAATGGATTTTTTCCTCCCGTCTCCAAGGCGGCACGTTTCCGGTATCCCTCTTACTAGGAGCAACGATGTCGCGGCCACGTCCGAATTCACGACGGACAGATACCTCGGCAACTCCGCCATGTCTCGAGCTACAAAAAGAAGGTAACAGAAGTCAAAAAATGCCAGAACAAAGGCCTAAAAACAAAACCACAGAAAATAATCCAGAGGGTCATACTAATCCTATATCCCGGTTGGGCACCGGCACCGTTAATGAAGAAGGCAGCACTTTTTACACCAAAGGCGTTGACAAAGGACGTCAACCGGTCTACAGAGTAAACCTCTTCGACCGGGAGGTCATCAGACTCGACCTGATAGGAAGACGAGGTCAGTTTATGATGCTCCTCCATCTAATATAAAGGGAACTTCCATTCCACGTCCTTAGCCTCAACCCTTTTAAGGAACCAAGGCTGCTGTCCAGGTTTGGCGACTTCCTTGAAGAAGGAATTTTTGAAAAGTTTGAAAGAATCGGAGTATGTGGCTAAGAGTTTTTGGTCCGGATCACCCCGAAGGGAGGTTAGTCCCATTAATTTATTAGCCTCCTTACCGGGGCGAGGAGCAAAAGGACAGAAGTAGTAAAAAAATAAAGTAGCAGTGCAAGGAATGGGATCCTCAAAGGAGCCGCACAAACGTTCAAAAGCTACCATATAAGCCCACCCGTTGGGGTGGAGCTGAGAAGGGTCTAGATGAAGGTGGTTGAGAGCGGCAATTTGGAACTTGGTAGGGAATCGAATACCGAGTCGGGTTATATAGTCCCTATAAAAGAAGAAGAAGTTGGTACGTCCTTCCTCTCTGGAAGAGCAGATAGGCTCATCCTCATTGGGAGGACTTAGGCAATAGCCCTCCAATTCCCGCAACTTCATTTTACGAATGTCACGATCATCGAGGAGCGAGTCTTGAGTACTTAGTGTGTCACCCGGGGGTATCGGTCAAAACGAACCGTGGGGACCCGGAGGAACCCGCCTCCTCGGCGTCGGATCGGGCACTAAGGAGTGAAGACGATGACTCCATTTACCTATAACACAAAGCAAAAAAAATACTAAAATCAGCAACGGGGGAATACCTGGCACACGCGTACTCTTTGCGTGGAGAGAAGAATGGACGGACTCGGGCAACGCGGACTCCCAAAGTTCAGATTAGGATGGGAGGACGACCTATGGTGACAGAACCGGAATCATGTTAGCCGGAATCCTCGCCAGCCGTGATGTAATAAGAACTCGAGGCAATACAGTCCCAGCAAAGGCCGAGGTATCCGTCAGGAAGGGTTTCTGACCTAGAACGAGGGGGAACCACATAAAAATTAATAGGTTGTACCGGTACGGCCTCGGTTTCTTCCGGCTCCTAAGGTGAGACCTTATGTCATGGAAACCAGGTTTCGGGACCTAGCGTTAAGGGACGAGACGATTCAACATTCCTCCCCCTGGATCCACCGTGAAACCGGAGGGATAGCCTTTGCTCCTCAAAAAGAGGAGACCCAACAACCAGTAACTAGCTCGAGGATAACGTGCACACAGTGCTTCTTCCTCTTCGGGGGTTAAAGGTTGACTCGATGAAGGTAGGTTACTAGCTTTAACCATGGTTACCGAAAGTTGAAACCTAAAGAGGCACAAAATGACCGATAAGGGAGATAGCGGAAACCCCCACGAACAAAGGCATATGGCTATAGGCAATGGTCTAGAACTCAAAAACTACCCAGAAAATAATCTCAACCAAAGCTCAACCAGAAAACCACAGCCTACCAGCTATATGAAATCAGGAGGAGCGAAAGGTAGAAATCACAGAACCAATCCACAACAAAGTAGAGGTAGAGTCATGACATGGAAAGGATGGGTATACCTGATCCAACCAAAGTTGATGATGACCAAAGCGATGAGAACCGTAAGCGGCACTGGGATAATCGTAGCAAAAAGAAATAGAGTTTCTGGGGTTTCTGATGAGAGCAAAGAAGTGGCGAAGTAAAATGGTGAAAGGGAGAGAAATGGAGGGAAATAGAAGTTATGAACAAATACACTCTTTCGAATGAAATGCTACCGAAGCGTCAGGGGTAAAAGAGACCATTCACCCTAGAAATAGGGGTGACGTACGATAGCTAATGGGCGCATTAAATGCGCATGAGAATCGGAGGCGGCTTGGCAGGGCGGTTACGACCCCGCGCCAATTCAAGGAAGCCGGTGGCGGGGGTCAATGATGGTGAAGCGAAGGATCCTCTCCTCAAAGCCATGTGAAACCCTTGGCGATCAAGTCGAACCATCTCGCCCACGCATAGCTACCTCGGCACAATGAACTCAAGAAACATTCCTGATCCGCACATCCCACAACAGCACTTCGGACCTTCAAGCATGACCTCGGATCCAGAGATAGGACCTCGGATTCTTGAGCGAAAAGGCTTCTACAGTCAAGGCTGAAGTTGACTACCACGCCATTTAGGCGGTTCAACGAATGGTAATATCTCAAACTACGTGGGCTTTGATCCATCTTCAAGGTACGTAGGCCCTAGGCATTATTCCTAGGTCAAGCCTGATTTAGTAAAACACCGAACAGGCTGACCCACTAGGGCTAACCCGCCTCGGTAACCTACCTCGGACGAGTGGCGTCCCAGGATCACACATCCCAACGATCAAAAGCTTGAACTATCGGGGCCGGGGCAACCGTTACAGTTAGGCCCAATACCGGGATGGCCCGATAGGAAATATATTGCATGTCGGGATCTACCTATAATAAAGGGGGATCATATCTTATCTACAATCCGGATATATCTAAATGTGTATCTGGATAGCTAGGATATCGAGGACCTCAGATCACAAAACCCAAGCAATTCCGCCTAAGGTAAACTCTATAAATACAGGGGTAGAGCCTTAAGGTACACACGTTCTAACTCTGAACTGCTTACATTCAGTCACACTGTACACACACACCACCCCCATTGGCGCAAGCCTCGTTTGTGTACGGTGATACCAAGCTCTCCTGAATATCTGCCTCATTGATATTCAGGCAGGGCCTACCAATCCAATATCGAAGCCTCAACGTCTCGGGCTAAACATCTGTGTTCTACACCCGAACAACATTAATTAGAGTTGAAATTGGGAAAAATTCCTTATTAAATTTTTTTTATTGGTGATAAATACATTAATTAGAGTATTTTGGCGCTCTTTGGGTATAAAATTTGCTAAGTTATGGTACTCCATGTATATAACAATTTCTTATGTCTTTCTCACTAATAAAATTTCTAATGGAGACATTTCCCCAATTTTCCTAAAATATACAAGGCATAATTAAACTTTAATCACTTGATGTTATTAAACATATACTTAACCAACAATAGCATATCAGACTTTTGTTTTTTTTAATACAACTTATTTTATACATCTAATTACTACTCCCTTATGGGGAGGTAATAAGCAGAACAACAAGAAAGATTACACAAGTGCCAAAAAACTAAAATCGATTAGAAGAAACAGAAATGGAGGAAAACAATCTTAGAAGAAGGAAGATTTCTTAATTGATATTTCCAAGCCAAAAGATATCTTAACGGATGATTTCCAGCTGATGATGAACAGATACCATATGGGATAAATTGCTGGAAAAAGGTTTGAAAAGGCAAAAATATTAATTTCCAGAAAAAGGTACCTTAATTTCAAAAATCCAAGAGAAGGTAAAATATCCAATATGTGATTTTGGAATTCAAGGAATAAGAAGAAAATGCCCCTCAATTTTTTAACATATTTCCCAACCACCAAGACCACACCACCAACGCGGCAATGCAACTAGAGTATTTCATTAGCTAGTACTCGTACTTTCATTTACCAATACTTTGGTACTAATGCAAATAAAAACAAGTTATATATAAGGCAAATACTATATAAAACAGTTCTAGGTAATTCACATGTATCAATAAAAATTGTTAACAATATTAAATTTATTACTCCATGCCGTCCTTTTTTTTTTTTTTTTTTTTTTTTGCCAATTCCATCCAATCATTAATATAAGATGTATTTAGAGAGGTGATATTGGTCATAAATGTAAGACATAATTTTATTTTTATATATATTTCTTGAAAAACAAATACATACTTTAGATATAAAGCCTATTTTTCTGTACTACATTTTTCATTATTTCAAAAAAAAAAACTTCTTTCACTCTACTTTTCAGTGGTCTCGGATTAATTTTATATTAAGGAAAAATTAACATTTTGGTCCTTATATTTTTGAACTCGATTAGTTAACCTTGTACTGCAGACTTGAGCTGTTTATACACTTATGTCTTGGTGGGCTACATAGTCATGCCCGTTTAGCTCACGGGCTATGGTGAGGTTGCTCACGGCTAGCCCCTGTTTAAAAATATTTCTTATTTTTTCCCATGTTCCCTTTAAAAAAAAAAATAAACCCAAATACCCTTATTTCCTTTACTTTGATGGTGTGTATAACTCCTTCTTCATGCTTTTTATTGTACACTTTTTATTCTCTTTTATTTTTATACTATATTTAGTTATTTTACAATTATTAAATTAAAAAGAGAGGCGTTTATATGTTTCTGTAATGTGAGTGGGTGAAAAAGAGAGGATGTGAGGGTAAAAATGTTTGCATGATACAAAGGTACAAAGGGAGTGTGATATAAGTGAAAGAGAAAGAGAAAGAGAAAAAAAAAAGAAGGGTGACATTTTTTTTTCAATTTTTTTTTTTTTTTTTGCAAAAATACATATGAGATTTTCTCAAAAGTGCGTCCAACACCAAATTTTTTTTTTTAGAGGCAAGAGTAATTATGAATTTCCAAAATAGGTACAAAATATACATTGACTGTTAGTTTGAATTTGTTAAGGGTCAAGGAGCAAAAATACACATGAGACTTTCCCAAAAGTGCATCTGGCAAAAATGCTTTTCTGAGGGAAAAAAATAACTATTAACTTTCAAAATAAGCGCAAAAAAACATATTGACCATTAGTTTGAATTTTTTGATTGAAAATGGTGACATGGAGGATGACGTAGATGATTAAGAAACAACTGAAATAATAATTTGTTGATGAGTAAAGGAAATTAATCTCCACCTTATCACTTTATCTCCACGAATCCTTCCTCTCCTCTCCCACTTTCTTTTGAAAGAAGTGATGAGGTGGAAATAAATGGTTAGGTGGAAATTATTTTACCTTGCCCAGTCAACAAAGTATTATTCTAAGTTGGAGAAATATTTATATACTCCAAGAATATCATGTCATCTAAACTCTATCTAGTTAAAACATAACAACTCTTCAAGGCAAAAAAACATAACAACTCATATCATTTTTATTCTAGTTGGTAGTGATTCATTTGAAAAAAAAAATTCAAATTTTATCTTGTTTTCAAGAAAAAACATATGAATTAAAAAAAAACTAAAACAAAAACAAAATGATCAACCAATATTTTTCTTTAAAATAAGATAAAAATTAAATTTTTTAGATGAGTCATCATTAACTAGAATTAAAATTATATGAGTTATTATATTTTCATTAGATAAGGTTCAAATGACGTGGTAATCTTAGAGTATATAAGTATTCTCTTCAAATTGTTTCTTAATCATCCATGCCATCTTCAATGTCACCATTTTGAGTCAAAAAATTAAAACAGTCGGCTAATGGTCAATGTATATTTTTGCACATATTTTGAAAGTTCACATTCACTTTTGCCCCTAAAAAAATCATTTGTGTTAGGTGCACTTTTAAGAAATCTCATGTGTATTTTTGTATCTTAACCCTTAAAAAATTTAAAACAAATTGACAATTCGTATTTTTGCACATGTTTTAGAAGTTCATAATTACTTTTGCCTCTCAAAAAAGTATTTGGTGTTTGACACATTTTTAGAAAAAATCTCAGGTATATTTTTACATAATAACCATTTAAAAAAATTTAATTGGCAGGCTCACGGGCTTGAACTAACAAAATGCCAACTTGCAAGGATTGGGCTACACAAGTCGTCCCATTGAGCCCGTGGTCCGGCTTGCAACCCGCGAGTTAATCCGAATTACTTGACTCTAGCTGGAAATGACTTTTTTTTTTTTTTTTTTTTTTTTTGGAAGGGAGTGAAAGAGTTAAATAAAAAAGAAGGTTGACATTTAAAAAAAAAAGGTTAAGGTGTAAAAATATATATGAAATTTTTTTAAAAGTGTGCCTAACACCAAATGCTTTTTTTAGGAGGAAAAATAACTATAAACTTTCAAATTAGGTTAAAAAGTACATATTAACAATTAGTTTGAATTTTTAAAGGTTAAGGAGTGAAAATACACAAAAGATTTTCCCAAAAGTGAGCCCTCACAAAATTTTTTTAGGGAAAAAATAATTATTAACTCTTAAAAAGGTGCGAAAATACATACTGACCGATAGTTTGAATTTGAAAATGATGATTTGGAGGATGACATGAATGATTAAGAAACAACCTATAATAATAATTTGTTGACTGGGCAAGGGAAATTAATTCCCACCTAACTCTTTATCTCTACGTTATCACTTTATCTCCTCTGAACCCTTCCTCTCCTCTCCCTCTTTCTTTTGAAAGAAGTGATGAAGTCGAGATAAAGGATTAGGTGGAAATTAATTTCCCTTACCTAGTGAGCAGATTATTATTCTAAGTTGGAGAAATATTTACATATTTTAAAAGTACCATGTCATCAAAATTCTATCTAGTAAAAACATAACTCTTCGGGCAAAAGAAAAAAAAAACATAACAACTTATATAATTTTAATCTTAGTTGGTGATGACTCATTTGAGGAAAAAAATAAAATTTTATCTTTGTTTTCAAGAAAAAACATCTAAATATTAAAAAAAAACTAAAACAAATGATAAACCAATATTTTTCTTAAAAATAAGATAATTTTTTTTCCAGATAAGTCATCACCCAACTAGAATTAAAATTATGTGAGTTATTATGTTTTCATTAGACAGGATTCAAATGATGTTGTAATCATAGAGTATGTAAATATTTCTCTTCAAGTTGTTTCTTAATTATCCATGTCATCCTCAATGTCATCATTTTCAGTCAAAAAATTCAAACAATTAACTAATGGTCAATGTATATTCTTTGCACATATTTTGGACGTGTAAATTTACTTTTGCCCTAAAAAACATTTGTGTTGGAAGCACCTTTGAGAAAATGTTATGTGTATTTTTATATCTTAACCTTTCAAAAATTGAACAAAGGGTCAATTAATGGTCGATGTGTATTTTTATACATATTGTGAAAGTTTATAGTTATTTTTGCCCAAAAAAAATATTTGATTTTTTTTTATAAGAAAAAGTTTTGGAGGGATTCGACATCGGTCCCCACCAAGGTCGGGGCAATGGAGACTTACGAGACCGCCTACCAAAGGAGTCACAGCGACGGTAGCGGGGATCGAACACACATCCCTTTGAGACTTGAACAAATCCCTTACCATTTATGCCAACTTCCTTTAACAAAAAAAAAAAAATATATTTGATGTTAGATGCACTTTCAAAAAAAAATCTCTTGTATTCTTGTATTTTAACCCTTTTAAAAAATTTACTAGGCAGGCTTGCGGGCTCAAGCTAGAAAATGCCAATCCGCAAGAAGTGGGCTGCACAAGTCCGTCCCCTTCAGCTTGTGGTCTGGCTCCCAACCCGCAAGCTAGGTCGAATTGCCAACTCTTGTGAATGACTTTTGTTTTGTTGGAATGGAGAGGAAGGGAAGAGTTTTTAATGATTTATTATTTAGTTTAAGAGAAGAAAAGGGATGAGAGATATCAATTTGCCATTTGCCATTCTGTTTTTTTGCCCAAACAATTTGTCATTCTGTCCATTACACATTAGTTTATATTTTTTAATATGTATATAAATTAATTTTCACCTATTTTCTATTTATAATTAATTTTATAATTTTATTTTTTTAGAATTAATTTTAGAATATTATCTACCTTTTTAATCACAATAATATCTATACTTTACTTGTAATAATATATTTTTTGTCGCTAAAAACCCCGGAAGACCAAAGTCAGGCTGTGTCACCACCGGACCCCCCAAATCCTCGAGGAGCTCTCTCTCTCTCCCCACAATCTCACCCTAGCTCCTCCACCTTGTCGCTCTGTCGCCCTTGCGCCTGTTTTTCCTACCGTCTCATATCAACCTATCACTCACCGTTTCAGCTCCAACTTCAGCTTCCACACAATCTCTCATTCTCTTCACATCCTTTGAGGTATTATTTGCCATTTCCCTTTCTCTCCGGCTTTCAAATTTATTGCCTTTCGTTCTTCAATTTGGGGGACTTGCTGCAATTGCTACTTCTCCTGCAATTCAACAAATTTATATTCCCGTGCTTTCCCTTGAATGCTCTCGGTTTATTTCTTCATTTTCCTTTATCCATTTTACATGTTTTTTCATCTTCATTCTCTCCTTATTTGTATCAGAATAGCTGCATACCTGCCGGGGAATTCTTTTGGGTCCAAAATCCATAACTCTTTAGACTAACTGTCAGCGGTTCTTATTGATTTTGAGGGTAATATGATTTTCTTATGTCAGAATGGTTAAAACTAAGCGGGTTATTTATTTATTTTTTGAAATGAAAGATGAACTCACGATTTTGCTTCATGTATTCATATTCCTTATTAAGTGAGATTCCCTCTTGACATCCTTTTCCTCACTAGATATTTCTTTTACGGTTTGGTGATATTTGGATTTTCCGTTGTGGCCAGCGGTTTCACCTTAAAGCGATATCGTTTTATTTTATTTATTTTTTTGCCTAAAATCTCGTAATGCTCATGGCGTATTCTTTAAACTTGTTCTATTGGTTTTTTGGCTTTCATTCTTGGTTATTTCTTTTTAGCTTCATATGGTCTATCTTCAGTGGATTGGTTGTCGTGTTGGAATTCTATCTATTTTAAAAGTTCATTTGAATGATAAGACAGGCTTGATTTGTTTGCATGAGTTGTGAGGTTGTTTGCTCTCTTCATGTCATAACAATTTCCTGAGCTATTACTCTGGAAAAAATGTTAATTTTAAGTTTGTTTTTTAATCTCAGTGTAATAGTTCTGAACTTTCCTGATGGATACTTCTTTTTTGTCCTCCAGAAATTGATGTGATGCATATGCCAACACTTGCCAGAGTTGAACGATGGCTGTTGAGGCTTCTGATAAACTGATTGTGTCAGATGATTTTGATGATGAAGATGGACCAGTAATTTTTAAAAGGACTAATACAACATCTAAGAAAAATCAACTTTCAGAAGTAAAGAAGTCAACTTCTAGTCTTGATGGGCAAACAGATAGGAAAACTTCTGATAAGTCTTCGACCAATGGCCAAAATTCTGGGGTACAAAAGAGCAAGGTTATCCCATCAGTCAAGACATCACCCACAAAGGCTTCTATAGTTACCTCCAAAGCATCAACTTCACGTGTCTGTTCCTCTAATGTGAAGTCGCCTGTAGCAAATCCTAAAGCATCATTGTCAGGAGATAAGTCAAGGCCTCTTTCAGGATCGAAAGTGCTCAATGATGTTAAGGAGGAAAAATCCCCTATTAAACATCTTTTGAGAGAAAACTCTGAAGATTCTGATGATGAGGAGGATAAGAAACCATTGAGTCTTAGGCTGAAAATGAACTCCAATCATAATAGCAAAGCTGCTCCTATTGTGAAGAAACCTATTGAAGACTCCGATGACGATGATGATGATCTTCCTTTGTCAGCAAGGTTATCACGGAATGCAGGAACATCTAGAAGTGGACATGAAAATGCTGGATAATTTATGGGTATTGTGAATTTCTTAGGTGTTGTAGGTATTAGGCTGTCTTGTGAGCTTGAAAGCAGCAAGTTATAGAAACAATTTACTGTTACTTCTCTTTACCCTGTCTCTATTTTTCTGTGAACATTTGCCAGGGTTAAGGGTCACTTTTGCCCCCTCAGAAGCAGAGAGTATTTGGAAATTTTTGTAGGAGTAATTTCGTTCCGGAAGTTTATTAAACGTAGCAATTTTGGTCTGTCATCCTTCAATGTTAAATTTAACTGCTAAATCAGTTAAACATCTCATATGACATGCCATCTCATCACGCACTGAGATCTCTTTCTTTTTTTTCTCTCTCTTCCTCATTCACTATTTTATGAAAAATGAAAAATAAATTCTTCCCTGTCCTTGGATCAACAGCAGCTATGGATGATGGGTCCCTCACCCCATAGTTCATCATATTCTTCAGATCTGAAATTTGATCTCCATTTGAGGATGAAACACTGAAGTATTGGAGATATTACACTTGATGTTTGAATCGATGAATTCTTTCTTCCACATTTACGAAGTTTGCCTTTCCCAGATTTCGTCTCTTGCTTGCTCTAGTATCCAGATTCATGTTTATACCCAATTCCAAAATCCAATCCCCATCGCAGCTATGAAATATTCATCTGACATTATAGGTAATTGAAGACATGAGATGTATCATTAATTGCTTCATGAGATGGAGAGATGAGTGATTGAGGCTATAGTTTGGCCAAATAGTTCGTCAAGTGCCGGGTTTGAAGTAAGCCACCTCTTTTTTTCTGTGTAATTCAGTTTTTGTTGGTTAAGTTTTTTATCATGTTGGCTGCTTTATCATTGGTTTAGGTTTTGAAGCGGATTTTATTAGTAAGAGTTGGATTTGTGATGGGAGGAGAGAGAAAAAGGATGATGAGGTGTAATGGGCTCAATGGCGTGGATGATGAGGTGGCATGTCATATGAGATGTTTGATTGATTTAACAGTTAAACTTAACCTTGGAGGACGACAGTCAAAATTACTACGTTTTATAAACTTACAAGATAAAATTACTTTTAAAAAACTTTCAAATATCTATCGCTCTTGAGTGAAAATTTCCGAGGTAGAGAAAATGACCCTTAAGCCAAATTTGCCATGTTTGTCTTTGTGGGTGCTTGGATTAAATTATTTTAAGCGATATTGTGGTGTACTAGGTAAATGTGAGAAATTTTTTGTCCAAATGTAAAAAAGCTTTTTTTAAAAAAATTGGCCTTGCTTTAGGGGAATAAGATGACAAAAATGACATGAGGATGGATTTCTATTTGGCATTGATTGATATTTAGGTGGGGGTGGTCTTGCTGTATTGTATTTAGGCAAATTTTTGTTAACTTTTGTTAAATTTAAAGAGTAATAATACAAGATAAAAAAATTAAAATAAAAATTTAGCCCATAAAAATATGATTTATTTATTTATGAAATACAATTATGCATTCAAAAAGTGAAAACATAGTGTACAAAATTTAGCCCATACAAACATGAATTGAATAATTTAAATGCAGGCATTTCTTATGTGTATTTTGTTAGAGGTGAGAGGAGTGAACATGGAAAATTTACTAAAATTTTTTAACCTCATTTCTTTATTTTTTTCCCCCAATGGAATTCAATAAAACCTCCCATTTTTCTTCCCTTCTCTTTGAACCAAACAAATCAATGAATTATGGAACATTTTTTTTTTTAGAATTTGTTTCTTCCATATAAATAATAGGACTAAAGATTAATCTCAAGTTCAAATAGATTATTCTCAGGTTTAAAGTTGTATGAGATAGCCATGTTGTATGATAATGCTTGGAGTTGGATCATTTGGCCTTTGTCTCTTAATTTATTGTTACCTCTATATTCAGGTGACATCTTTTATTAGTGTTGACGTAATAGACTTGTGGAAAAAAAAAGACCTGTCTTTTATGTTTGTGGATCCCGGCTTGGACTTATTGTAATCCTCGTTGTTTACTATAGATAATTGATCTTTTTGTTATAAACAAAAGGGAAATCATAGGTCCCAACTTACAGAAATTATAAAGGAAAAATCCAATATAATTTGTTAATCACAAATGAAAGAATAACTATTAATAAGTTACAAGACTTTCTGATTTTTTTTTTATAAGCTACTTTTATTTTTAGGGATTTAAACTTCTCATGTTGCATGAGAAGAAGAAGATTCTTACACACACATAAAATAGTGGGACCCATATATAATTATATATATGTGTGGGTCTCATGAGAAGTGTTTTTCCCTTATTTTTATTGTATAAAATGAACTGGCCGTTAATATTAGTTAAAAACAATAAATATGTCAAAAATGTCATATTTCTTCCAAATATGCCCTTATTTATGAAAAGAGCATAAGGAGAGAATATAAGTATAAAATTTGAGAGAGAGAATATATAATAAATGAGTAAATAAAAGAAAATTAGTTATAAATAGGGGATAATTAATATAAATATGTGTAAAAAAGGAAAAATTAATTTTTAAATTGCTTTTAAAAATAATCAATCTTAAAAAAGAGAAAGTTGCTTTATAGAAAAGACTGGGAGGAGTACATTTTTTAAACTACTTTAGTAAAAAAAAAAAAAAAAAAGAAAAAAACGGGAACACAATAGTTCATGTGCGCGCGAAGTGCTCTCCGTCGCCGTCCGTCCAGTCGTCGTGTGGGCGTTGCCGTCTTCTTCAGGTATCGTCCTCATCCCCCTATTTTATGTTCTTCAGTTTTCTCCAAACCCTCGTGTCCGGCGCCGAACAATCTCACCTGCTCTCTCGATTTCCTCCTTCACACATTTTCCTTCCAGCTTGCTCTGGTCCCGATCTTGTATTCATCGATCACATCACCCACCAACCATTTTATCAGCCTTTGCTTTTCTTTTCTTTAAAATCTGGCTAGTCCCTCTGAATTTTCCATGGAAATTTTGTACTCTCCGCTATTTTAGTGTCCCACTTGAGGTCACAATCCCACTTGTGTAGGATCTGAGTTTTATATCGTGCTTATGGGCCGGTTTGGGAATGCCGTGGGAAAAGTGGCTTTTGTTTCTGATGGACTTTTCTTAATGGACTTTTTTCTGATGTGATTTGTGTTTGGGATAGCAGTAGCAGAAGTGGCTTTTGTTTGTAATGGGAACTTATTTGGCATAGCTTAAAAAAAGATAGATGAGATGGAAAATGACTGAAAAGGGCATGAATCAAATTCTCACACACACACATATGTGCCGTATAAAATGTAATAATTTGGGATAAAAAATCAAAAATAAATATAAATTTACCAAATAAAATGAATCAAATTGCTTGAGGCTAAGGAATTGCAGATGAGGATGGGAGAGAGAGGAATCTGCAGATGAGAGGAGGGAGAGAGAAGGCACTTTTCTTTTGGGGCAAAATGGTCTGAAAAAAGATGCTGGCTCAATGGACTTCAATGGGATAATAAGCAACTCAATGGGAGCTTCAAAAAAAAAATCCCATTAAGCATTGAAGTCTATTAATTTTTGAGTGTTCCCAAACATTCTAATTTTTATTGATGGACTTATTATCCCATCTAATGGGATAATAAGTCCATTACCTATGTTCCCAAACACGCCCTATAACAGAATCTATCTATGCTCATTGAGTTAGTTTCTACTGGTTGAAAGAGAAGGCCGGTTCTTGCTTCCTTGGTTGCGAGGCTGCCAATAGGTTGGGGATTAAAAAAGAGTGCAGTACTTGGAGATTTCTGTCCTATATGCTTCCACAAACTTTATTTGCTCTAATGTATTACTGAATTTTCTCAGTTTGGAATGTCTCAGTGGTTGTAATTTAAAGGGATCAGAGCTATTTGATCAAATGTTTTTTGATCATCCATTGTACTTTTCATTTTAGGGCAGGTCAATGCTATATGCAGCATCTGCCCCAAGCTTTTGTGTAACCTGTCCTGGGAAACTGCATTGTCCTCGTTACATAACAAAGCATTCAGTTGCAACAAGGTGCTTAGTTCCTTCTTCAGTTCTGGAAAACAACAATGGAGCTAAAGTGGAATACACTCCTTGGCTCATCGTTGGCTTGGGTAACCCTGGAAATAAATGCGATGGCATTAATCAAAATGTAATTATTAGCCAATATGTGATGATGCTACTTATTCCATTGTACTTGTTGTATGTGTTGGATCTTAGAGTTTTCTTTGTATTCGGTTGGATTTGTAATGATTGACAGAATTTCTCCGGCAGAAGGGGTTTTGATGAACACAATTCAATCAAAAGCCTTGATTGGAATAGGTGCATTGCTTGCTTCTGTTATGTGTATGCGTAGTTTCTTTCTTCTTTTTACCTCCCAATTTACTGATTCAGATTTCTTGCTATCAGTACAGATTTAATAGAAGAAGTACCAATTTTGTTGTCTAAGCCTCAAACATACATGATTTTTTGTGGGGAATTGGTTTGTTTTCCATCATATAATGTGTCGTATTTATCATCATATGAAGAATATTTGACCTGTCGCTTTTTAGGTTAATCTGTGACCCTGACACTATCTTCTTTGTCTTGTACTTAAAGGTCAGACCACTTGCTGCATATTATAAAGTACCCATGCGCCATATTTTACTAGTATGTTTTCTGTACCTTGCGACAATCAAAATAGTGTTTCATAAAATAGTGACATTTCATGAGTTTGTGGTATTTCCAATATAGGTTTGTGATGAGATGAGCCTTCCAAATGGTGTTTTAAGGCGCCAACCTAAAGGAGGACATGGCCATCTCAATGGGTAATATAAGATTTCCTAGAACATGTCTTACTAGGATGGCTCTAATTTGTCAAAACTAAATACTTGCTCCAGCTTGTATAGATCTCAATTTTCATCTCTTTTTATCCCCAAATATAAGTCCTAGTGGCTAGTACAGATTTCTAGGTGTAATCAACGCATGTTTCCGAAAATGCCTCTTATACAAAACCTAAATCAGCTATCCCAACCTTGATATTTAAACTTCCCATGGCATTCACTTGAGGGTAAGAATGGAAATAAAAAACCAATTTTTACATATCACAAGTTTTAGTATTTCCTTGGGTTGTGTGGTTTTCAAAATTGGAACTTATATTAAGGGACAAAGGAAGTGTATTTTATAAGAATTCTCCGTGTGACAAACCCTAACTTACCCATTGAAACAGGACTTTCTAAATTTATTGACCTGAGGGACAGGTGGCTTGTTAGATGCTCCTTAGCAATCTGATTTTTTTAATTTTTTATTTTAATAAGAGCTTAATCATTAGCAGCTTCAAACAAATTGCATCGATTAGGGTTCTTATAGTTGATGGAATGCTTGAATATTAAATCAGCATTCATTCAGTGCTCTGATAGAAATTCTACTTCTTCCTTAAACTGGCATGCTGATGCAAATCTTGTCATGATAACGTTAAATGTGCTATTTATAAATTCTTTCAAATAATTACTTGAAGAGTTTTACTGGTGAAGATTTAGTAAATAGTAGTTTTCGAGAAACAAAAAAGATACTAAAAGGAGGTTTTATTACTTTCTTTACTTTGTAAGGCTCCTAGGTGCTAGGTCTCTACTTAATCAACCAAACTATTCTAACAGTAAGTTATTTTAGATATCAGTAGCAATATATTTCTATACTCACTGTAAACTACCAGAAAATCATACTAGAGAGTTATGTAACTTGTGGTAGATTGTTACAGAGTTAAGAATGTAATAGGCCATTTGGATGGTTCTCGTGCATTTCCTTGACTTTGCATTGGTAAGTTCCTTATGTTCTATTACTGAAAGATGCTGTGTTCATAGCAGTTTATCAGGTTATGACTTGTAGGTATTGGAAATCCCCTGGAAACATGGATATGAAAGCTTATCTTCCACAAAAGTTCAGTTCAGTAGAGCGTAAACAGGTGATACCTTCCGGTGACAATAATTCAATTACGTTGTGTTTATCTTGGACATAATATTTAGACGGTTGAGATTTTGTGTGGATAATGTAGGTTTCTAATAATCATTTTCTTAACTTGGCAGTTAAAAGACTTGTTCATTTTGCATCCATTTTGGCTTAACAGATGAACGGTCTGGATCAAAGATGAACACCCTTTTTACTCATCCTTGAAAAAATCTGAGAACCCTTGAAAAAATATTGACCTTGTCCATCAAACTAAACCCATATCATCTTCCTATAGTTTATGAATAGCATGGATTCCTCTAGGTTTTATCTATGTATTGATATCAGTGATTGATTTGTGGGTACTGTTTGATTGCTGCATATCATCTTGTTTATTTAAATTATTTTACTTTGGTTTCGTTCCTTTAATTAACAGATTGATGATGCATTGTATTGGACCGAGGAGTTGAAGCCATAAGAACATTAGTTTTCAATGGGTTCAATCAGCCAAAGGCATCGAAGACTACTGCATTGCATATGCTGGTATTGAATTCTCCACCGAAATAATTAAGGTGCTCCTTGCTGCCGAAGAAAGCGACTTGAAAGTCTCGCGTCAATTTTTGCATTCAAATGGTAGAAGTGTACCTGCTCCTTCTGCTGACTCCTAAAGCTCACCTTGGATAAGAAGTCTATGACTGCTACCTCTATCACACAAACCGTCCACCACCGCCGGCGGCCACTGCGGGTCGCTGGCGACCGGGCGGCCACCGTCCACCACCGTCGGCCGGTGGTCGCCGCCACTGGTCGCCGGCGGCCGGCGGTGAAGGGGCGGTGGCGGTGGGGCCACCGCCGGGGTATTTTTTTTTTTTTAATTATTTAACCCTAAGGGTAAATGGTCATTTGGCGCGAATTTGCAAAACCACCAAAAGTCCTTGTCACCTCTAAGTCTTTTTGCAAATTCGTGTCACCTCTGGGGGTTTTATAAATTCATTTGGTATTTAAATGGAATTTTCCCTATATAATTAAGGCTTATGAAATATTAGTTTTCTTGTACCGGATAACCTCTTGATTTTCAAGACGTGACAATTCTTATCCGCACCTTGCTTTCTAGGAACAAAACTATATTGATTAGGCGAAATTACAAGAGGCACGATCTGCGCTTTAGCCGCTAGAAGCAAGCTTCATCAAAATCTTGTAAATAACATTATACAAACTAATTAGGCGAAAATCTCTAACATTCTCAGGATGGTCTACTTTCAGAATTAAGATAATATTTGTGCAATTCACTCGTTTATTATAGGGAAAATCTATCTCAGGGCTTATATTAGTAAAAAAATGTTAAAAAAGGCCTAAAATAAAGTCACATGTCAAAAAAGCCTTAACGCATTTCTAGTATTATTTCATAAAATGTTAACAACTAAATCAGTTCCATTAACAACTAAATGAATACTCGTCAACAACTAAATCAGTCGCATTAACAACAATATTCTAACAACTAAATCAGTCATATTAACAACTAAATCAGTACCCGTTAACAACTATATCGCCTCATTAACAACTAACGTTTTATGAAATAATACCAAAAAAGGCCCCGGGGCCTTTTTTGACATATGAATTTTTCTTGGGCTTTTTTTGACATTTTTTTTGTTAATATGGGCTCTGAGATGGATTTTCCCTCTATTATATGATGGAGAGATAAAGAACCTACATACCCTATCAATCATTCAAAAGTGAAGCAAGTAGATCTGAGAATTTAGAAGCGAAGCAAAGATTTGAGAATTCAAAAGCAAAAGCTCATTCACAAAGGTTGAATATTGAATTAAGTGCAATTAGGGTAAAATGATCATAATTTGTTAGGGCTCAAAATCCTTCCAAGAAAGGTTTTCTCTCAAATGCACTTCACAAAGATTAACTGAAAAATAACCTAATCAAAACCAATGGCGGAACATAAATTTTAATGATGGGGATGAAAATAAAAAATACTATATCATAAATAAAAGTACTTGAAATACAATACAAACCTAATATAAAAAAAATTGAAAGAAATTTATTACAGAAATTAAGATTACCTCACTTGACTCTTATTTTACGTGTTTTTATATTGTTCAATTTATCTATAATAGAATTCGTGCAAAAGTTCAAAACATTTTTTTTCAATATATTTAATGGAAGAATCATCAAGAAATTAGTCTTCCATTTTATTTCGAAGTCTATTCTTCATTATCTTTATAGCAAAGAAAAATCTTTTAGTCATTGTTTGAGAAATTGGAAGAGTGAGTATAAGTCTAACCACTCTATCAATAAGAGGGTAAATGATGGACTTTCTAGTTCTTGCTAGCCCTTGACATAATTCAGATGTAGTTGATAAATTAATCAAATATGGATGTTTAAGAATGTTATGCTCAAAATGTTGTAACTTCATCTTCAAATGCATTTTTTCCTGTTTTGTGAAATCTCTAAAATAAAATTTATCAACAAGTTTACAAATATCATCACTATTAAATGACTCATACTTGTTTCTTGGATCTAAAGTAATGCTCAAAGTAAGTAATTAAACAGTATTATCATTGAACTGCTATTTAATTCTTACAATTCTAGGAGACTTTGAAGAAGGAGTTTCAATATTTGACTATTCAACATTAGGAGCAGATGAGGGTAAAGACTCATTATTCTTTCTTTTAAAATAAGTATCAATGGTAACACTATTCCCCCCATAATAATCACGTACAAAGAGTATGAATTATTTCATGACCAATATGATTATTAATATCAAAACAAATAAAAAAATATGCAATTAATTTCTATATTCATGACAACTATTAGATAAAGAAGAAAAAAAGGGAATATTGATCTGATGATCCGAACCAAATCAGAATATTTAGTCATTTATATAGACATATATTAATTACCAAAATGAAACAGAGAGCCTAATTACCAGAATGAAGTGATAATTTTTGTAACATATAGTATAAATATATAATTCAAGAGCCTTATGGAACCATCACTAACAATAGCGCATACCCTAGCCCCCATGTGTGTTCGCCCTTGATCAAAACGCATCAAGTTAACTAATCCAAATGCTAACTTTAAGAGCAATAACCAATAAATTCATTAAAAGTTAACTAAGAGCATAAGATATTCCCATAAGTATTTAGACAAATTTCTAACATGAGGAGTGGCAAAAATTCAAGAGTTTAGTTTTAACCAAGAATTTTCAAATTCACATTTTTGCAATGAAGCAAGCAAGACCCAAATCCTAATCCCTTCTTCACACTTAAATCTTGCATTGTCCTAAATGCAAAGGCATGACAAGAGCTCAACGCTTAAGGGGGTGGTAAACAAAAAGAAATTTACCTTTTACTACTGGATTATGTCCCTCCCCTGTACTTGTCTTCCTCATATAACAATTAAGCTCAAACAATCATAAAGATTAGGAAGAAAACAAGTGAGGAAAAAGAAAACCTTTGTTAGAATATTTTAAGGACCTTGAAGTAGAAGTTCTCATCCAATATGAGAAACATGATGGTCTTCATGGTGCACACTTCTCCTTGCATGATTTTTTTAGGTGGTGGCGATTCAGGATCAATCGGAAGAGGTATGATAATGTAGAGTGGAGGTTGGTACCGCAGAGGACCCTTCCAATCATAGGCCTGCAATGAAGACAAGCCAGAAGCAGTACCCAATCCAAGGATATAAACATGGAGAGGTCTCGAGTATTGTGCAAACATGTTAAGAGAAAAACTCTCCAAGTAGGAACCACACCCAAGAAAATAAATTTGGTTCCCTCCAGTAAGAAGAAAACAATGCATGCAAATAAATATTCTGGTTCGAAATAACTTTATTAGATTCATGCCAGAACTAGTCTCTCATCTCGACCGGTGCCTCCTCACGGCTCCGTCCATCGGCAGCCTCTTCACAGCTCTGTCTACTGTTGCCTTTTCACGGCTCCGTCTACGTCGTCTTCTTAGATCCTGGTTCCTTCCCTGAACCTTTAGTCAAGGATGAGATTCAATCGAATTGAATCTCAGGTAACAGTTAACCTCTATAGCAGATATAAAAATATATGACAGCTATTCATTACATATCACCATCAACCATACATAGCACACAGTAGATGTAAGGTTACAACAATACATAAGCACACAGCAGATGTAATGTCAATAGCACAACAATACATAGCACACAGCACATGTAAAGTTTGCAACGTTTGCACTAACCAGTGCCACGACGGCCCCTCGTGTCCTCAGCGCTAGGAAAACTCAACGGCATTATCAAGACTATAACCCGTATAAAGCTGAATGTATAAACAGGTGATCTAAGCCCCATAAACTTAGTTACAGTGCATGACCCAAGACCTAGTCTTATCCATCACTTCATGAATCAATCAATCATATATAGTCATACAAGATATAGGCGATTAAATTTACTAGTACGGGAACGTACTTTCACCGTGTAATGGCTAACATACCTGACCTTTGAACCCGACTCCGGACTTCCTAGTTATCCTATACATTATCGTCGGATTATTTCCTCTTCCATGATATTACAATTAATACCATATTTCCTATAATAATATCAAAAAGGATATTTTCACCTTTTTTGACATTTCTACCCATGGTGGATTTGTTATTACAATTTTGCCCTTACATTTTATTTAAAAACGTAATGTTGGATTTTCTGGGCAGATTTTTCAGCAACTTTGAAAAATCATAGATAATTCCAAAAAATTCAAAATGATGTTCTGTAAAATTCCTCATGACCCTTGACATGTCTATTTTCAAGGAAAAATATTCCCAGAACCTAGACCACAAAGAGTCATTCCCAGTTTAATGTTTCCTCAACGCTGCACAGATTTTCATTAAGAAAAATAGCTTAACTTTAAAAATATGTTACTCCTTGTGTAGAACTCAAAATGCTATATATTTTATATATTTGGAAAGCCCTACATGTATAATTTATTTCTGTAAGTTTTCATGATTTAATAACTTCATTTGCAATACAAAATAATAGCATCTTCGTGACTGACTCAAGAAAACTGCAAACCAAAAATCTACCAACGTTTTGCTACTTTGATCTTTAACTTCCAAAAATGATATTCTACCATATTTTCCATCAACTTTTCGTGTTAAACTGATTTCAAACCTCAAAAACATGAAAACAAAATTACTTTTAAAGATTCAAGATCAAAGCATAATTTTACTATAAATTTAAAGACCAAAACTCAAGAACTCACCTTGAACTTGCTTTTATTCCTTCAAGTTCCCCCACACTCATTCTCTCTTCACTATATTCAGATGTTGGAACTCATTTTGGTGTGAAGAATGAAGAGGTGAGCTTCTCTATTTATAGGGAAAATCCAATCCCTTACTTACCTTGCAAGTTGTCTCTACTTCCTCAACAAGTTCTCTCCCTTCTTCAACAAGTTGTCTCCCTTCTTCAACAAGTTTTCTCCCTTCCTCAACAACCTGGCTTCTCCTACTTCTTTGACAAGTTGATGATGTCATTGATAACTTTTTAGGGCTGATTTGTTAAGCTTAATTAATTTCCTAACCAAGTGTTAATCACCTAGCCTTATCACACCTTCTTGGCCCTAATTATTTTCTTGATTTTTCATTAGCTAGATGCCATTGTTGACTTTTCAACATTAATTAACAAAGTTTGATTAACTCTTAATCCAATCCTCATATGCCTTTTAAATTGCATTTGTCATTGGTTAATTGATTTGTTAACTATCAATGGAAATTAGTGCTTTGCTAATCTCCTTTAGTTATAAATTAATTACTTAAGTGTTTTCATAACACTTCCTTGCCTCTATTGGTTTATATAAGAACTAGGTTTTAATATGATAATTTTATTGTATTTTATGATCTCTATATGTAATCTCAAAATTGGCCTTTGATTATTTAATTCCAAGAAAATTGCCTAAAATCTAACTAATAATCTACCAAAATTTAGAGACAACATATTCTCATTTATTTATTATGTATTATTTATCAAAATTAGTACTTATGATAAATAAGAATTTTAGGGTATTACACTCATGATCTTCATTAAACCAAGCCATTCAAATTGTAACCAATCAAATCCAAATGAATTACAAGTCCTAAAATGTTCTATATATGCAAAGGAATCCTAAAAATTCGAAATAACCAAAGAAAACTAAAAAACTAACATAATGAAAAATATGGAAAAAAATTCCAGAAAATAAAATAAAAATAGAAAATTGACTAAAATGATGGAACTTGGCTAAAATTCACCACACCCAATAGCTAATATCATAGATATTGGTCTTGATTAGAATGGCCCAAATCTTTAGGCTCGAAGCTCATAATTTTCTGGGCAAAATTTTCAAGAAAATTCCAGCAAGCTTAAATGTACGCGTATCCAAATTTTAGCTGAACGCCAATCAATTTGAAAGTGTGTAACACTTAATTCCAGCCACAATCAAGTTAAAACAAGAAAAATGAAAGAATGCAAATGCAAAAACGAAGGAAAATCAAGATATTTATTGGTGTTTCTTTAAAATTTTCTATGCAAAGAGGGAACATGTCATGAAGTAAGACATGAACAAGTAAAAATGCAATCTATAATAAATGCAATGCAAAACTACCTAAATGCAATCCTAAATGCAAGTCTAAAGGCTCAAGGTACCAATCAATCAAAGACTGACACTTAGTTACTAGGGAACCAATTATTTGGCTCCCTGATAATGGCGCCACTTGAAGATAGTGTATCGGCTTATGCCTTGATAACTTTTTGAAAATTAAACTAAGGATTGCAATATAGGGTGTAATTCTAGATCGTTTCTTGAGGAGCCTTTTATTAATTACCTAGAAATTAAACTAAGTGAGATGATTGGCATGAAACAAGTTAAAAAGTATTTTGATCTTTTTATCTAACAACTGAATTGCAATTAAACTAAAATGCTTTAAAAACTAATATTTTTGGAATAAGAGTGTAATGGAATGGAATTTGGTTTTGAAAAGTATGATAAAACCTCCTAGAACAATGAATTTATCAATCCTCATTTAAAAAAAAAAAAAAAAAAAAAAAAAAAATTAGGAGTTCGCTAGTTTGACAAAAGTGCTGAAAATACCCTTTGAGATAGCTTGAGTTACATGAATTAATTCTGCCACACTGGGCAAGACTTAATCCCTCAAACCCAATTTAAACCTAACAATTAAACATTCATAACAACTTCAAGCAAAAGATATAGCAAGTCAATTACATGAAATTGCTGTTAATGAAGCACAATGTGTCAAATACATAACATTAAAATCCAAATAAATCTAATCTCCAAATTGTATGAAACCTTAGTACAAAACATCAAACCATCATAATAATCAAACCCAAACTTGAAATTCTATTATTAAAATGGAAAGAGTACGAAATTAGATAAACAATACTCTCGTTTTGAAGCTCTAAGCTCAAGACTCAAACCAATACTCTAGTAGAAGAGAAGTTAGCCACTGCAATTCATATAAATAACTTCAAGAAGCATAATCACTCTCTTATTCAAACACCCATCTACGAAATCACCACAGGAAACAATATTTATGATGAAGAATTAAGAGCTTAATGAGAGTGGAGAAACACAAGGGAAGCCATGGACTAAGGAAATCAGTGGTGGTGTGGAGATGACAATATGTAAGGCGAAGGTGAAGGGAAAACATGGTGACGGAGGCTCGACGGAGATAACGATGGTGAAAACTAGGCAAAATCAATGGTGAAGACGATGCTCCGACAATGGTAGTGGTAGTGGCCGAACGGCTCTCGGTGAGGATTGACAGTCTCTCTTCTTTCGCCTGAAGCTCAGCCCCTAGTCGAGGCCTCCAAGCTCCTCCTCTTTGAAACTTTCGAGCGGAGATCATCCTCTGTGTCTCTAGCTTTCAAATCTTCGGCGACAAAGAAAGGGAACGGTGCCGCCAGTGAGAAAGAAGGTAAAGGAGAGAGTGGAGGAGGCATAGTTTAGAGTCTCACAAAGACATGAGTTCGCGGCTCTCAAAACTGTCATTATGAAGTCTAAAAGTATCGAGGAAGAAGGTCAGATTATGGCTGGTCAAAACGTGCATTTTGACCAGGGACTAACCTATGAACTTTAAAAGTCCGTGGAGGTATCTGCGAACTTTAATATGATAGTGGAGCTTAAACGTAATTATTAAAACCTCTGGGCCATTTCTATAATGTCCTTTGGCCCCTTTTCTCCATTGATTTTCAATTTTTCAGAAATTCTAGGTCCTTTTCTGTGAATTTTCCTTGTCATCAAAAATATTAATTTTGACCCTAATTGACATTTTTCACATTCTCCAATTTTGTTCCAAAACACCTACAATTAAAAACAATTAAACCAACATCAAATATTCTCAAAATCAATGATTAAGAGTAATTATAATTATTTTGACAATTTTTTCCTTTTCAGTCCAAATTTAATGTATTTACTCTTAATATCAATTTATCACAAGAAAGGCGTTTTAAGCTTAATTAAATTGAAAAAGAAATCCTAAATAAAATATGAAAAAATATAAGAAATTAGGGATTTTTCAGTGACAAGTAAAAGAAAAATTGCACATATTGGTCTCTTCAAGTCTCTGGCATGAAAGGTGGATTTTTAGACTGAGTGTTATGGCTTCTGAAATATACATAAGAAAATACTTACCGTTTTTGACACGTGCAATATATAAAATCTGTTAAAAAAATGAAAGCTACACTATTTACATGGTACTCCCCTGTGATTGAACCATATTTTGATAAGCTATTTCACGGTATATTTGAGATTTCATAACTATTTTTGGACTTAAATTGCATTAATTATGATTAATTTTGATTAAAGTTGTTTATATGAAATTAAGATTAAAAAGGGGGTAAAATTGTCATATATTTCATTATTTACTTTAATTGATTGATTTTTGGAATATAAGGTATTAAATTTTGGGTTTATTTTGTTTGTAGATCAGTTTAGGAAAAATCACAAAAAAAGACCCAAAATTTCTAGAAACTGCATATCAATGAAGAAAAGGACCAGAGAAAATTACATAAAAGTGCTCATATTTTTCAAAATTACATTTTAGCCCCATAAATGTTTTAAAATTTACAGCTTAGTCCCTCCATGAACTTTTGATATTTTCAGTTTAGTCCCTTGTCAAAACTTGTTTTGACTTGAGACTAGGTCTGAAAAATCAGAGAAGCTCGATTGGGATATACACTAGCATGTTTGGGGTGGCTTTTGAGCCTCCCAAACGTGCTTATGAGAGGCGGAATCTAGCTTTTGGAAGATTTTGACTTATGTATATGTTTGGCATAACTTTAAACTAATTGGGCTTTTGAGTGAAAACTTACATTTTTCTATAAGCCATATTTGAGTGAAATTACCGTTAGGTGAGAGTGAAATCACCGGAAGACGGGAAGTCTTGGCTTACCTTTTATCGTGCTCATCCAGCAACACTGCATCGTCATTCACCAACTTTTTTGGAGGGAAGCCGCGCCAGAGCACTCATAAGAATTGATTGACAAAGGGCGCATTGGCGTCCATCGCGAACGCAGCAATGATCATCCTCCTTTGTTTACTTGTAGCTGTTTCAGGTGCTATATGAGTTATTGGATCAAGTGGGACTCCTCTCCAGATTGCTAGCTTATACATGAGATTATCGATGCTTTTGGCAATCGGTTGCCGTAGAATAGTAAAAATGGGAAGAATAATCGGAAGGATAAGAGGAATAAGAAGGATTCGAATAAGCAATCGGCAGAGATGAAGTAGTCAGAGTTGACAAGCCTGGGAAATAATGGGTTGGATGTGTCAGAATTGGTGAGTGAAAGTAGTAGTAGTGCGGCTTTGGTGGCGGCGAGGGTTCTGGTGAAGCTTCTGCTAGCGGTGGCTACGACGAGACTAAAGAGGAGGAGAAAGGATCAGTAAGGCGGCTTATGAGTTTCATTGAAGAAAAGATACGAAAGCAGCTAGCGTTCTCTACTGCTCCCATCCTCTTTCGTCCACTTCTACTATATTGCGTTGTTTTTAGCGCAAAACAGTGATCTCATGATCTTAAAAAAATAATTCAGGTATTGATTGATACTGTTACGGACCTGGATAAGGCCCATATTCAATATATGGCCCAGCAAGGAACATACCACATATCAGGATCTACCCATAATAAAGGAGGATCCAATCTTATCTACGATCCGGGTATATCTAATCTATATCTTAATGACTATCTAATCGGGATATCGGGGCCACGGATCACGGGGCCCAAACCTCATCAACCTAAGGTACACTCTATAAATACGAGAGGTAAAACCCTAAGGTACACAAGTTCTAACCCTAGACTATTTACATTCAAATCACACGAGCACACACCCCACCCCTTTTGTGTGTGTTCGAACTACGTGGACTTTGATCCCTTCAAAGGGTACGTAGGCTCTAGGCTTGGCTCCTAGTCAAGTCCAATATATCTGTGTTCTATACCAGAACATTGGTGCCGACCGTGGGGAACCGTAAATTTCGATTCCCATGACCAAAGATGGTCAACACTAACCAGTAACCACCATCGTAAATCAAGAAGTTTGAAGTAGTGATGAAGATGGTGATTAATGCATCCCACCATGGTCGTCAGAACGCTCAAACTTCCAAACCACGATTCTGGCTCATCTTCTGGCCGTTCTGGTTTCCAGTTTTCCAATGCCACATGTACTATTTGCCATGACGTTCTCGGATTTGACGCGTATGTTTTCGTTGAAGAAATTCGGGCAAAGAAGGTGGATATGAATCCCCAGCCAACATGAAGGACGCCACCAACTCTTTTGGATTTTGCCTCTTGATGGGGGTATTTAAAATCCTCCGTTGGGTGTAAATCAAAAGTCCGCAATATTTGAAGGATGAGGAGATCTGATTGGGTTTCTATATCTGCGGCAAGGCGTGATTGAAGGTTTACCATTATTCAGATTCACAATATCGGCATCTTGGTTTTTGTTCGAGACCGAGATACCACCGGAGCCGAGATCATTAAATCAAAATAACTTCCATCCGAGATTCCAGCGTGAAGTCGTTTGAGTCTGTGGCCGGGATACTCTTCACGAGGCGGCCAAGAAGTTATTGGCCGGGGTCAAAGTCGGTCTTCATACAATGGCCGAGGTCCTTTTCAACCTGCCGAGATTGGAGTTAAAGCCATTTGAGTCTGTGGCCATGGCCGGGATAACGTGAAGCCGTCATGTAAAATCTTGGAGCCGAGATCTCTCAACCGGCGATTTTTTAGTTCAGTTTAATGTTGCAACGTTGGGCAACGTCCCAATCACTGCATCGCCAGTTCAACCTTTTCTTTCTAAGGCAATGTCGGGCTCCCTCGATCCACCTCTGACCGAGGAATGGCTATTGTTACGGACCGGCCCAAAAGCCTCCAAGCCCAGGGCGAGGCCCAAGCGAGCCGGGCGTAATCGCTAATCATGGCGGGAGATCCGGAATCTCGGCTCGCGAAATCCGCCCCTATCATATCGGCTTCCCGAGATACCCGCCTCATTAATGGCACGTCCCATTAATGGCATATCTTGGATATCCGCCCCATTAATGACACGTCCCATTAATGGGGTATCATCCAGTATCCACCCCATTAATGGCTCACCATTAATGACATGCCCCGGATACGCACCAGACGCCTCTATAAATACAGAGGGGAGGTAACAAGGTGCACACACTCAAAACCTAGACTATTTACATACGTCTCACCGTGCACACACAAGACACCCTTTGTCGTGTACGGTGATCCCACGCTCTCCCGGTTATCTCCTTCATAGATATCCGGGTCAGCCGATACATCCAAGATCAATCTACCAGCCCTTGGCTGGACATCTGTGTTCTACACCAGAACATTGGCGCCGACCGTGGGGACCTTAAACTTCTATCCCCGTGACCACTTATGGCAAACACGAGAAGCCACATGCAAAGTCAGCGATCGGACCAGCCAAATGAGGAAAGTACTGTACCACCAAATCAACCTCAGGCCGGACCGAGCAGACCGCCGGCTCACGAGCAACCCCCCCGAGGGAAGACGCCCGAGGGACACGTTACGGATACGGAGAGCACATCTCCGTCCCCCAACAAGTCCCTGCACGAGGAGCCCCCAAATGACCAAGCCCAGACGGTCCCGGCTCCGGACGCTCAGGTATTAGACACCGACGTCCGCATCCTAAGGAGAACCCAAGAGTCGATGATTCAGAGGTTCGAGAACAAGGAAAAGCTAGATCACCTCCAAAGGCAGGAGGATTTTCACGCTCTTGAGCTAATGATAGAGGAAAAGCTTGAAAACCTTTTTCGTCGCGGATCCCCGAGAAACCCCCATAAGGGGAAAGAGTTTGTACGCCTGGATAGCGATAGTTCGTGTACCGGCCCGATGCAAATCGACGCCCCCGTAGCCGGGGTGAGGGGGACGCCCGAATGGAGCGAGATCGCCAACCGACCCCGGGAGGCACAAGGAGGGACCTTTACGGATCCGGGACGGGGAAGACCGAAGGCGAGCGACCGCCGCAGGAAGATAGGGACCAGAAAACCGAGACCGTGATGAGGACTCGGATGAACTACGCGACGCGATCGCTACGACTCGGACACGAGGATCGCCGCGGGCATATAGGATGAAATATCGGCCGGGGCGGGTGGGACCCCATTCTCTCGAGCAACGGCCACGGCCCCTTACCCGAAGAATTTCGACCTAGCTGATCTCCCCGGTATGATGGTACCCAAGATCCACGTCATCACCTCGGAAATATTTGAAAAGTTAATGTGGGTAAGGTCAATAGAAGGTCCGGTCATACTAAGACTCTTCTCGGCCACGTTAACGGACCGGCCCACAAGTGGTTGAGTTCATTACCCAATAACTCGATTCGAAACTTTGAAGACCTCGGGCGTAAGTTTGAATTGCACTTTGCCACCAAAGAAAAACAACCGAAATCTCAATTCACGTTGAGTAAGGTAAAGCGAAAGAAGGGCGAAACATTGCAGAAGTATCTGACCGGTTCGAGATACGGCAATACAGTACGATCCTTATCCGAAGAAGTCCATGTACATTGCCTCGTCAACGGACCGGACCCGATGACTCGCCCGGCCCGACATCTATGTAAGAATCGGGTATATTCATTGACGGAATTCTATACCGAAGCAAAGAAGTACCTAGACGTCGAGCAAATGGAAATCGCCAATGCGAGATGAGCCCGAGAAGGCAAGGAATTCTTCGCCCGAGAGAAGGGAGTTGACCGACAAACACAAGGAACCCCGCAGACGTGGCAGAGAGAGCCGGCCAAGACTAGAGCAGACGGACAATAAGGGGAAGTACGGAAACTACACCCCCTTGAATGTCCCGCGATCCCAGCTGTGGAAGGAGGTCGCTCAGACCGAGATGAGGAAGGTGGCCAAGCCTAAGCCTCTCAGAAACCGGTCCAATACGCACGGGGGAAGTTTTGCACCTTCCATGACCTGTTCCTAGGTCCACACCACTAACGAATGCTATGAACTCAGGGATGCTATTGAAAAATTTGTAAGAGAAGGGAAACTACGCCAATATGTCATCAAAACTCAGGGGAAATCTGGCAAGCGGAATGGTAGCCGCCGAAGTAGGAGTCCAGCCACAAATGCTATGGATTCTGAAAAGAAGTAGAGAACCGGCCCTCCAGAGGGCTACCCGAATGCCGATCTCCAATGCACTGGGATCAGTGGCGGCTTCGGAGGAGGTGGAGATACAATAAGTCAGCGCAAGAAATACCTGCGGGAGGTGTTAACGGTAAAAGAGGTGCCGAGGTTCAAGGGCACGTCGTCAAAATCCGAAACCACCCCTTTGGTCTTCACCGACGAGGAGCTCAAGGAGGTTATTCCCGGCCACCAAGACGGATTGGTCATCACCGGATCGTAAACCGCCGGTCAAACGAATATTTGTCGACGCAGGTAGTTCGGCCGACACAATAAGCTGGGATGCATACCAGAGGATGCATCTCGATGTCGAAGACTTAAAGCCGTGCAAATCTACCCTCATCGGGTTCAATAGAGAGCGTTCCTTCCCAAAAGGATATGTCGACCTCAGATTGACCTTGGGAACTAAGGAAGCCTTCAAATCGGAACGGGTAAGGTTTGTAGTGGCGATTTCCGCTCCCCTTACAACATCATACCGGGCCGACCTACTATACATAATTGGGATATGCTCGCGTCCACTAAGCACCCGAAATTGAAAATGATCAATGATAAGAATCGGGTGGTCGAAGTGTCCGGAGACCGAAAAAGCGTCACGACAATGTTACTTTGAGACTCTCCGTGTTAAAGAGGAAGGACCGTCATCCCCGCCGCGTCTCCGAACCAACGAGGTCATGACCGATGTCGACATGAGGGCGGCCCCTAGCAATCGGTCAACATGGTAGAACCGGACCTCCGTGAACCAAAACCCACGCCCGAACCGAAGGGGAGTTGGAGGAATTAATCCTCGGGACGGATCCTCTAAGACAACTAAAGTCGGAAGAGACATGGACCCGATATCAAAGCAAGGCCGATCGAATTCTTAAGACAAAACCAGGACGTCTTCGCACAGACGTCGCCGAAATACCGTGGATCGACCCGCACTTCTGCCGTCACAAGCTAGCCATATGGCCGGGGTCGAAACCAAGGGCCCGAAGAGAAGGAATATCTCGACGACAGCGTAAAGCCCTTGAAAGTCACATTGAAGAACTCCTTGCTGCCGGATTCATCGAGAAATACAATACACGACCCGGCTCTCTAACGTGGTCATGGTTCTAAAACCAACCGGTAAATGGAGGGTGTGCACCGACTACACCAATCTGAATAAAGCATGTCCAAAAGACTCCTATCCTATGCCCAAAGATTGACCGGCTAGTGGATAACTCGGCCGGATACCGTTGCTTTCTTTTATGGACGCCTACTCCGGATACAATCGAGATCGCTATGCACCCCGACGATCAAGAGAGAACCGCCTTCATGACGGATAAGGCAAACTATTGCTACAACGTCATGCCATTTGGATTGAAGAATGCCGGAGCTACATACCGAATGATGAATCGAGTCTTTGAAGATCAAATCGGTCGTAATGTGGAGGTATATATAGACGACATGATAGTGAAGTCAAAACATCCGGAGCAAGATATCCGGATCTAGAGCGGACGTTTGACAAACTAAGACAATACCGAATCGAGTTGAACCCTACTAAATGTGCATTCGGGGTGCCCGCCGGCAAATTTTTGGGTTTTATGTTGACCAACCGAGGGATTGAGGCCAATCTGGACAAATGCAAGGCCGTGCTAGATATGCAGGTCCCCAACTCCAAGAAGGAAGTGCGGCAACTAACGGGTCGCTTGGCGGCCCGACAAGATTCCTACCGAGGTCGCCGAGAAAGCTCTACCTTTCTTTAAATTATTGAAGAAAGAAACCCAGGGAGGATGGAATACGGACTGCGAGATGGCCTTTGAAAAAATTAAGAAATGCTTGGCAACCCCGCCGGTACTAACGAAGCCGGAGCAGGGGGAGACCTTGTTCCTATACCTCTCGGTAGGAGATGAAGCGGTAAGCGCCGCCTTGGTAAGAGAAACCGAGGCCGGACAGACACCCATCTACTTTGTGAGCAAAGCGTTACAAAACGCCGAGCTCAGATATCAAAAGCTGGAGAAGATGGCATTCGCATTACTGACAACGGCAAGGCGACTTCGCCCATACTTCCCGGGGACATCGGATTGTGGTCCGGACCAATCAGCCCGATCCGGCAGATTTTGCACAAACCGGATTTGGCGGACGGATGACGAGCCGGGCGATTGAATTATCTGAATTCGACATCACTTTTGAGGCATGGCGTACGATCAAATCACGAGCATTGGCGGACTTCATCGTGGAATTGACTCCGCTTATGACCGACAACGAATTTCGGAGGGTATTTGTTGACGGGTCTTCTAACCCAAAAGGCAAATGGAGCGAGTCATTGTCGAAAGCCCCGAGGGAATCGCTACGAGCATTCCCTCCAACCGGAATTCCCGACCTCTAACAATCAAGCCGAGTACGAGGCCCTCTTAGCGGGATTGGCTCAAGCAAAAGAAAGCGGAGCCAGGCGGATTAAGGTGTTCACCGACTCACAACTCGTCGCCGCACAGATCGATAGCAGCTATCAAGCGAAAGGCCCCTTGTTGGCCAAGTACTTGAATAAAGCAAAAGAGGTAATGACGGAATTCGAAGAAGTCCTTGTCTCTCACATCCCGAGAGAAGAGAATGCCCGGCCGACATCCTCTCCAAACTCGCAAGTACCAAAGGTCCGGGGAGTCATAGAACGATCATCCAACGAAATTTAGCCGAGCCCACGTGCATTATGACTATCTCGTCCGGATCGGACCGGAGAAAACCAATTGAAGATTACCCGGAAAGAGGGATCATTCCCACGACTCTACCGAAGCCAAAAAGCCGATGAGAGAAGCCGCCATCTACACTATGGTCGATGATCAGCTATACCGGAAAGGAGTACACTGCCCAATGATGCGATGCCTCGGCGAGTCCGAATCCAGGTATGTACTGACCGAAATACATGAGGGATGCAACGGCCAACACATGGGCCGCAAGGCGTTGGCAAGGAAGGCATTGCAAGGCCGGCTATTATTGGCCCACTATGATGCATGACGCCATGGAGGCCGCCAAGCGGTGTGATTTGCCGTAAACACGGCGGATCTTATGGCCGCCGCCTACGAGTTAAAAGGGATGCCGGCTCCCCGGCCCTTCTATAAGTGGGGAATGGATATTCTTGGACCATTTAAACCTAAGCACCGGGACAGCTCAAATGGCTCATTGTCGCGTTGACTACTTCACCAAATAGATTGAAGCGAAGCATTAACTACAATCACGTCGTCCGGATTATGAAATTCGTTCGTCACAATATCTTCGCTCGGTTCGGATACCTCTGAAGTCGTCACGACAATGGAACCCAGTTCACGGACCAAAGATTCCAGGCCTTAATGTCCAACCTCGACATCAAACAACACTTCTCCTCCGTCGAACATCCGCAGCCTAATGGCTGTGCCGAGTCCGCCAATAAGATCATTCTCGACGGGTTGAAGAAACGCATGTTAAAGGCCGACTCTAGTTGGACCGAACAACTCCATAGTGTTCTATGGGGATACAGGACGAGTGTGCGGTCCTCTACCCAGAAACTCCCTTCCTCGGCCGACATATGGATGCGAAGCAATGATTCCGCGTGGAAATCGGGCAGCCATCGTGGAGGAAGATCAGAGCCGGACATGAAGGACCGGCATCGAATGACGACGCCTTAAAGACAGATCTGGACCTAATAGATGAGATCCGAGTCACAGCTCATTGCCGGGAACTTGCCGCCAAGCAGTTACTCGCGGCCAAATATAATCGCAAGGTTCGACCACGATCCTTCAACCGGGTAACTTAGTACTTCGGAGGACCGATATAGGTAATAAGAACTCCCGAGACGGAAAACCGGCAAAGAACCGGGAGGGACCGTATCGTGTTAAAGAAAAGCTTGACGCCGGGGCATATGTTCTCGAAACTTTGGCAAGAAAGCCGGTTAAAAGGACATGGAACGCCGATAAGTTAAAAATCTACTACGCCTAGCCCAAGACTACGGCTCGGTTATTCTTACTTTCTTTCATGTTTTTTGCAATTGCTTTCCAACTTTCCCTTGCTTTGCATTTGAATAATTTATGACCATTTGTACGCTCTTTAGAGCTGCTTTATTTAATGAAGGAATCCCTCAAAGAGGAGGCGCCAACGTGCACGATTATTTGCTTAAGCTTGAAGCCGAGGCCACCAAGCCCGGCAAAAACCTGACTCTGAGGTACTTATACCCGGTCAGAAACAAAAAAAAACATCTAGATGTATGACACCGGCCGTTGTACTCCGACGCGCATAGGTAAGAGCTCGGTGAAAACGCCATACATGGCCTTCGCGAAATTGACGCGTCAACGTCGCCCGATTTAAGAAAGCAGGCCGCCATCCCGACCCCGATCAAGTCAAAATGTCAAATCTCGAGGTACTAGACACCTCGGTCGACATGTGACAGCCTCGCCCTTAAATCGGTTCCTACCATCTTTTCCGCCATTTAAGCCGGATGAGGCAAAGATCTTGATGCGGTTAAGTTAACACCCCCGGAGGGTACGACATACAACCTGTCCCACTCTCCCACACCGCAGTGTTGGTCGAGTACACGACTTGTATTTAATGCAAATAATAAATTTCAAACAATGGAATTTAAGAAACTGCGAAAGGGCGAATAAATAAATCCCCCCATAAGACATACAAAGTTACGGCACAAAAGCCGGAATCAACAAAGTACAAAGGCACGTACGCCCACTAACACTAAATATTAAAGCTTAACTAGAAGGACCGGCCTCGGAGCATCCTTGGTCACCTCACTCTCCGCATCCGACTCTCCCCTCCCCGATCCGACGCAGGTGGCGGAAGGAGGTTGATACGAAACTAACGCTCCGTCTTCCACAAAGGCACGAAAGTCGTAGCCGTCCAAGTTAAGCTCCGTCTTCGGATTCAAAAGTCGGATCTCGCTCCGGTGCATTCTCAAAGCAATCGCGCTCCGCTTTAAAAGTTCGTCGACTCTAAGCGCTCCCGCCGCGATACGGCCGAGCCTCCTCGACGGCTTTAACCTCATCAAACAACGCATCACGCTGTTTTTGAAGGGTCCTCACCACTTCCATACGTCCTTCGCCGCCCGGACACATTCGGGGAGGCCGACTTTTCCGCCCCTTCTCGCGCTCGTTGCGAGATCTTTTTCCGCCTTCACGAACGCATCCTTGGCGTAATCCCGTTCAAGCCGGGCCACATCCCGCTCCTCCTCCATAAGGTGCAACTTAGCCTCGGCGTCGGCTAAAGCCTTTTTACGGACGCCGCCTCAGCCAGAGCATTTTGGTTGGCCTCAACCTCGGCCCTGGACGCCTTCAGTCGTCTGTTCTCTGCATCAGCCAGGATGTATTTTTCCCTCACAATCATATAGGCTTGCAGGAAACCAACGGATTTACACAGGTACCACTCACTGCAAGCACCTCCTCGCACTAGGCGGGGACAAGGCCCGGACTCCATAAATTCACGGGGGGGGGAACGCTACATCCAGCTCCGTGGTCACCCCCTTTTCCCATATGAAACTCCGAGGAAGCAAGGAAGAAGAACGTAAGGGCCCGGTTGAAGGAGGAGGAGGAGGTGGAATGGTTGAAGACACCGGAAGAACCGATGCCGAAGGAGCGGTCGCGGCCCCGGTGGCTGCAGCTTCACCCACCGAGACGACAACCTGTTTCCCTTTGGAAGTTTCAGGAATGCCTGCTTGAGGGGATCCGGAGGGCGCAGATGGAGCCGATTCCTCGACCTCGGAGACCTTGGCCTTCTTAGCCACGGTAGGAGCATCAGCCTCGGGCATGGTAGTCTTGACAGGAGTGGCCCGTTTCGAGACCGACTACTCGAAGATGCACGCGGATTCACTTTTCGCAAGTAGCCGGGAAGGGCCTTCATGTCTTGAGCTTGAAAAGAACAGTGTAAAGGGAAATCAGCAATAAGCACAAAGTATGCCACCAATATACGTAACATAAGAATAAGGAACATGGCGAAAAAGGCACTCCTACAAGTCGAGGGATTGGCCTAGATCCCTCCCCGATATGAAAAAGGCCGCGCTCGATGCCATACTCGCTCCACGAAGGCGTCCAATCTGGGACGTGAGGGGCCATCTCGGGCGGGAGGTCATCCCGCGAGATTTGGAAGGACGAGGGGCCGGCCTTATGATGATTCTCCACCCAATATAAAGGGAAGCGCCATACTACGTCGGCAGCCTCGACCCCCTTTAGAAACCAAGCCGGCTTACCGTGCACGGCGACAACCTTGAAAAACGCATTCTTAAACCGCTTAAAAGACTCGGAGAAGGGCTTCATAAGCTTCCGGTCGGGATTAACGCGGAGAGACACCAGCCCTTTCAACTTGTCACCTTCCTTCGGAGAGCCGGGGGTAAAGGGGTCAAAATAGTAAAAGAATAGGTTGGTCGAGCAGGGGATTGGAACCGGGTAGGAGCGACACAATTGCTCGAACGCTACAAGATAAGCCCACCCGTTCGGATGAAGTTGAGACGGGGCCAGTCTCAGGTGCATTAGGGCAAGCATTTGAAAATGGGTAAAAGGAAAGTGGACGCCAACCCGTGTAAGATAATCCCGGTAAAATGAAAGAAATTTGGACTGCCTACTTCCCGTTCAGCACAAACAGGCTCATCGGCTTCCGGGCAGCGTAGAACGCACCCCTCCATGACGGTAGGTCCAACCGGCAATATCCTCGTCCGACATAATGGACCGGGTCTTCAAGACCTCATGGGACACCCAGGGATACCTACGACACAGGGCCTCGGGTGGACTAGAAGAATCCGATGTCTCGGCCTCGGCCTTTTTCTTTGAAGGCAAAGATTTCGGAGCCATTAACCTATATGCAACATAAAAGGAAATTAGCAGAGTTGGAAATACCCGGTAAAACAAGGTTAGAAGGCAAAACAGATGGCGATCGGGATGAAACGGCACGCGCGTGTGGGGCCCGAAGGGCGCCGGTGCCGGCAAGATCCAAGGACCGAGGTAGCTCTAGAGTCCTCGCCACGCGCAATGTGGAATGAACTCTCGCCCAAGGTCCAAAATAGGATCGAGATAATCATCGGGATAAGGGTCCAAGCTCCCGGGGATGGACCCTCACAAAAATGAGGCGGTTGGGCCATTGAGGCAAGAGCCCGGAACCAGCGAAGAACCAACTCCGGCCCGAAAAGGTGATCGGAAAGAAGTTCGAATCAAGGAAGGTGACGAGCTCTAGCCGGTATGGGTTGAGGACCAATCCGTCGAGAAGAACCATTCCCACCTCGAAGTAGGGGCGCCGACCTTTCGGGCCGGAGCTCGGTTCAAGAACCCAATAAGAGGCTCTCGGGTAACGGAGGCGGAGGAACTCCTCTTCCTCGGGGGTAAGCGCCGGCGGCTCTAAGAAAAGGCCTACGTCTATCCATCAGAAGAGGAACTAGAACCTAAGAGCTATAGGCCTTACGTCAAAAGGGGAGGAGCATATAGAGCAAACCCAGAAACTGATCTTAAGGGAAAACGCAGAAAACCAGAAGAATGGGAAAAGCAAATACGAAACCAGAGGATATCTAAATGGTATGAAATATGCCCAAACGAGTAAAGACAAGGACGGATAATACCTGCGTAAATACGAAGATGGTAACTTAAACCAGCAAAATGGAGGACAATGAAGTTCTCACGGAAAAAACTCGGAGCAAGAACACTACCAAATCGCAGGCGGGAAATAATGAAAAACGCAAAGTGGACACTTCATATTAGAAGAAGAAGAGGGAACGCCGGGGGCAGTTCGGTCTTTGAACATTGACACGATAGGAAATGCACGGTATGACGTAGGCGCATTAAATGTGCACACGAATCGGCACTCGGAGCGGCGCGACGGCTGCGTGCACCCTTCCCAATCGGGACACGCTGTGTGTAAAGACGCAATGATGGCGCCTACGGAGAGAAGACAAAACGGTTTACCCGCGAACGTGGGACTTACCACATAAATCCGAGGCCGCCAGAAGCCCCTCGGCCGCATGACCCGGGCACCATCCGAACGACATCATAGAGGTAAGCCGCGGCATAAGAAGCCGGCCGGGCCGAAGCACGAGCCCCGGTCACACACCGACCAGAGAATCATACACCTCGGCCGTCAAAGCATGAACAGCCAAGCCGGGGGCAACCGTTACGGACCGGCCCAAAAGCCTCCAAGCCCGGGCGAGGCCCAAGCAGAGCCGTAATGGCGTACCGCCAATCATGGCGGGGAGATCCGGAATCTCGGCTCGCGGAATCCGCCCCTATCATATCGGCTTCCCGAGATACCCGCCCCATTAATGGCACGTCCCATTAATGGCATATCTCGATATCCGCCCCATTAATGACACGTCCCATTAATGGGGTATCATCCAAGATCCGCCCCATTAATGGCTCACCATTAATGACGTGCCCCGATATCGCACCCGTACGCCTCTATAAATACGTAGGGGAGGTAACAAGGTGCACACACTCAAAACCTAGACTATTTACATACGGTCTCACCGTGCACACACAAGACCTCTTTGTCGTGTACGGTGATCCCACGCTCTCCCGGTTATCTCCTTCATAGATATCCAGTCACCGATACATCCAAGATCAATCTACCGCCCTTGGGCGGACATCTCGTGTTCTACACCCCGAACGCTATAATGGAGTCTTCGATGCTCAATCACAAGATATCGCTTATTATTTATTGGGTGATGCCGAGATGGAAATTTGGCTCTATGGCCTTCAACGCTTCAACTCTAAATCGTGTTTGCATGGTGTGTCCGAGATGATTATGGGCCGAGAGGATGATGTGCGGAGATTATTTTGTGCCGAGATTACGATTGCTCTTGTCTGTGAAACGTTAGTTGCCGAGGTTGGGACTCTGGGATATTTGAACCGAGATTGGATTATTTTATGCCGAGACTCATCAAAAAATCCTGGTTTGGCATAGTGGAACAATGCCGGAGTGCCGAGATGTCGAGCTGAGATGCGACCTGAAAGAAATGGGGGATCCGAGAACCACCTGGTGCATCTTTTTAAGACTCGACTTTTTGAAGCGCCGATCGTGATTTTCTTTTCCAGCAAAGAGAATCGCAATTCAAATCAAGACGCCTGACAACACCGTAATCAGATCGAGAAATATTGCCAATAACGTGCATCCACATTTTTGTGATTATATCAAAATCACGTCTCCACGCTTCCCGAGTGGCGACCGTCATGAACTCCTCCTCATCGTCATAGTTTATTCAGGTGAGAGTGCTCTCCGAGAAAAGACACTTTCCAATCCAAGAGAATATCCTTCAAGAACAAGACTGTGGCTAACATGGTCTTGATTTTGCTCAGTATCGTGTGGATCCTGATATGCGGAGTCATTGCGATCTTCTATAGCGAGCAATCGGTTGATGCTGGAGGAATCCTCATTGAGACAGAAGGCGATTATTGGCTTGCTCCTCCTCGTCAATTTAAATTTTCAATGCATGCAAAAGTGTAAGAACCGGCTGAATCCAAGAGGGGGGTGAATTGGGTGAAGTATAAAAATTTAGATTCTATGAAAATCTTTTCTCAATTCAGTAAATTCAACTTGTATAAAAGAAGTGAGTTATAAACCAATTGACAAACATTCAAATGTAAATGCTGGAAATGTAAGAGATAAGGGAGAAGAGCTTGCAAACAGATTTATACCGGTTCGGCCTTATCCTTGACCTACGTCCCAGTCCCAAGCCTCACTTGGGATTTTCAATCCACTATCTTTAATCTTCTTGATTACACGATCTGTAACTGAAGCAATCCTCTCTCTAGGATTCACTCCCCCTTACAATCTATAATCAACACACTGCTTGATTACACACTCTGTACTCGAAGTAATCCTCTCACTAGGATTCACTCCCCCTTACAAGTTGTAATCAACACAATGTATATCCCACTCAAGATTCCCCAATCTTGAGTAACTCTCGTAAAGATAATGTGTTTACAATAATTTTCCTCTCAAAGGAATGGATAAATAATCACCGAAGTACAAACACAATTCATTTCACTCTCTAAGCTATCTAGACAAGTAAAACAGTGAAAAGGATGTAGAAGCGCAGTATCAGCATTTTGGCATTGTAATCTTGTATCTCCTCGTTTTTCTCGCTTGTGTCCATGACTTTTATAGATAGAGAAAGGTCTGTGACTCGTTTATGACCGTTGTAGGATGAATCGATTTGTAGTTGATTATCATTAAGTGTGGTCATCTTCTCTCTAAACTCCAACTAATCCAGGTGCTAATATGATCTCGAGGTGGAACTCGAGGATTTGCCCGTTGGAGAAGAGTTTACTTGATGAAGAAAGCATTCTTGACCGTTGAGAATGCGTGCTCGATGGATTATCCAAAAGAAGGTTGATTTGCGTAAGTGCATTAAATGCACCGTACACTTTTTGCTTTATGGCTTTGACCTTCAATAATCTTCATCTCGTGCTAACCGTAATTCACTTAACAAACTTGTTAAACATAGTTGGGTTCATAGGTGAATGATTCATGAAAGCAATTAGAACAAACAGGAGTGATATGCAAATTCGTATAATTCAAAAATTGGTTTCAGCGTTGGTTACTCGAGTAAGTTCTTCGTTACTCGAGTAAGTCACAATGAGAGAGTCTTTACCGCAAGATCCAAAAGGATACTCGAGTAAGCAACTTCGTTTAAAGATATTTTTGCTCTCTGGAAGTCCTTTACTCGAGTAAGGATACCTTTACTCGAGTAAGCATGAACATGAGTTAAGTTGAAAATCATTTTAAGAGTTCTTTACTCGAGTAAGAAAACTTTTACTCGAGTATGCACGAGTTTAGAAAAACTTGGGATTATCTGTCAACTTTCGAGGGCCATATCTCCTTGGTCTGAACTCCGTTTTGGTCCGTTCAACTCTTGATGGAAAGCTCTTTGAGTCTACTTTCATATGCCACCGATTTCAGCTCAATCGGATTTCTATATTGTGAGTTACACTCAAAATACCGAAGGTGGGTCTGGACTGTGACGTTGGTTCTTGTGGCAACTTGTAAAATTCACAGATAATTCATATGACCTCCTTTTGGCTTGATTTTTATACCAAAATGACGCATTGGATGTCTAGTTTCATAAGCCACTGGTTTCGTGTCAATCCGATTCCTGGTTTGAGAGATATCATTGAATTACCAGAGGTCGCCCGTGCTGAACGTGAGACAGTGGAGCTGAAGTGCTGATAACACTTCCATACTCGAGTAAACACTTTCTTACTCGAGTAAACACTTGCTTACTCGAGTAAGCACTTCCATACTCGAGTAAACCTTGTCCAGAGATGCCGAGGTGCTGAAGACACTTCCTTACTCGTGTTTACTCGAGTAAGCACTTCCATACTCGAGTAAACCTTGTCCGTAGACGCCGAGGTGCCGAAGACACTTCCTTACTCGAGTATACACTTCCATACTCGAGTAAACACTTGCATACTCGAGTATTGAGTCCCAAACTCGAGATTTCTCATCCTGAAGCTAATTTTTGTAGATTTTAACTTCAAATTAAGCCATTCCAACTTCCATATGACCTTGAAGACTTCTAGCATCAATCTTAGAGCTTGAATAATGATATCTTCATTCCATTTACCAAGATCTTCCTTTCTTTCTTCTTCTCTTGATCATCCTTCATAAATCAACTCTTTCTTTCTTCCATCTCCCAACTTGATCATTCTTCATCATTTAACTTGTACTCATCAATTCTTTGCAGCTCCTACCTTCTTCAATATTTCTTGATCTTCTTGATTAACCTCTATGATTCAACTTGAGCTAATCTACATTAAACATAGTAGTTAGTCAATGTAGGAGATAACTATATTACTCAATCTTTTTGCTTATAAGAATGGCATCTGTTTAAGACATCATCAAAACTAAGTATAACCAACATTCTCCCCTTTTTGATGATGGCAAATACCTTAAGAAAAATATGTATGAGTATGAGAATACATTAGATGCAACATATTTTTCTTGTCATTCTCTCCCCTTATTTGTCATTAGCAAAAAGTTGAAAGTTAAGATATCGAAAACGACCAATTTTGCATTTCAACACAAGTTAATAAGAGGATGGCAGCAGCAAAACATATCAAGATCATACACAACTAGAAATATATTCATTGAGTAAACTTCATACAAGCGTAACCGATACCAGAAGGATAAACACTCAAAATCACCGATATCGAACCAATTACTACAAAATCAGCAAAATACAATGAAATACAATGAGACACAACACCTAGAACCTATGCACCCTATGCAAGTTTAAAAACACATATGAAACCAGATTAAAAGAGTCAAAGAAACTAATATTCTCTCCCCGATTGAAAGTGCTTTCATTTTAAATATGATGCAATTTAGAATGTTTTTATGAAAGCAGATTTGAGAGAATTTGGAGAGGTTTTCAAGACAACTTTCACAAATAAAGCATAAAGATACCAAACATGTGCAAACTTTCTACTGAATATAAAAAGATAGGGATTAGAAATGCTCATGTTGGTTTTGCAAATTGATGAACGATTTGGCCTAAAATGAAGCCAGTCGTATGAGATTCTTTGATAAGGCTTAATAGCAAGATCATGAATATCTTCCATCCTTTGATCTTCCTTTATAGATCATCCATGCAGAGCATATCTCAGCTTCAAAGATTGATCACCAAAGTTGTAACACATAACCAAATCTCCCGCTACAAATTAAAAAACATCCTTTCTAGAAGAGATTTATTAGTGCAACCGGATATCAAGGTATTCCTTTCGAAAAGATATTTTCAAGAGTGAAATTAACTCATCATCAAAACTAATAAAAGATAGTGATCACCGCACTTAATGCTAAGTGAGTGTGGATGAGTATATTTAAAAGAATTTTCCTCAAATAAAAGAGAAGAGCTTATAGAGTATAAAACACATATGAATGTGAAGCTCCCCCTTAATGAATGCATGACTAAAATATGATATTTCAGAATTGAAAAACTTTCAAGTTCACTTGGGTGGACTTGAGATTGTTATAAACAAATCACTTATGCTTTTTATGATGATAAAAGAGTTTTAAAGCATAAGGATCATTTTAAAAACGGGTTTGTTTAGGCTAATCTTCATGAAATAAAATGGAATGAAATCAAGTTAGCCCAAAGATGATTATGTTTTATACGTAAGACAATACCTCACTTGAATAATATCGTAATTACTCAAGTTAATCCTCCGTAGTCCATAGATGCATTACTAGATAGCTATTATCCATTGTTTTGAATGCATCTTAGAAGCCGAAATCCCGAATAAGCTTTGTATAGGATCGTCGCTCATAGCTTCTCATCAAGCTAGCATGCTCTTTATCATCTTGGTTTAAGTCTCTTGCATATCGTGAGCCTTGGCCTTCCGTCGATCCATACTCGAGTAAAGCACCCTATACTCGAGTAAGCAGCCCCTTTTCACGTATGTGTGCTCTTCGCCTCTTGGATACTCGAGTATCCACTTCCATACTCGAGTAAGGATCTTCGAATATCGATTTAGCTTTCTATAATTCCTATACTCGAGTACCATTGCCTTTACCGGAGTATGCAACTTCAAACATCAAAATATCCCGCAAAAACACTTGCTACACACTCCAATGTTTGAGTTAATAAGGATTAATCATCAAACACATAACTAACATTGAGTGGAGGCTATTCTCAACCTATTTAGATTAATCATTCCCCGAATTTTCTTATAGAATGAATTGCTCTTAGATGAATATGTTCTTTCCACATATGTGTATTAATGATCATCTTATCAAACTAATTCATAATTTTGAACATACTCATATGCAACCATATGATTCCAAGAAATTTATTCTTTCATGCCAACTCAATCTTGAAGAAATGCTCGTAAAATCAATCTATCCATTAAGTACAAGTGGTAGTTAATTTGAAATACCATGTGAGTGCAATCAAATCATACATATTTTCAAAACATTGAGATGTATTTTCCAAATACAAAATGAATTGTGAGTTAAAATATTTTGGATTGTGCATTTCAGAAAACTTAAACTTGGAGAATTATGCATAAAATCACTTGTGATTCGTTACCAATCTTGACTTCAAAAGTATATGAAGAACTTTTGAAAAACCACAACCAATACTTGATTTTTCATCTTCTCCAACACTCAATGTTGCTATCTCGACTTTGTCATACTCGAGTATTCTCTTTTAGTTAGCAACTACTGAATTTTCTGCAAAACAGATGTATGTTCTTTGGTACTCAATGATCCTTGAGTCCACAATTGATTAGGCATGAAAACTCTTATGCTCTTATATAATTAAATCACATGATCAAAGAGAATAACAATCAAAGATCTAAACATAGTTTTTTTTTAATGACAATTTGTAAACATACTTTATGTAGAAGAGATGTCATTGACAAAAATGAATATAGAAAACCTTATCTATAATGATAAGCATTTATCAATTTGAAGTTCAGATTATTCAAGAATGATAATGAAATATGCAAAGTGTTTCAAATCTTGAATGTTCTTTCAAAATGTGATAATGCACTATGAAATCACAATTTTGATGAATGAAAGATTCATTTTTGAAACATGTTTGAAAATGATGCTCATTATAAACATATTGGAAGTCAATAGGTTTAATGCATATATCAAGATGCTTGATTTGGAGAACATGTTGAACATTGAAGTTAACATGTTGAAGAATTTTCTCGAAAAGCCCAAAGTCATGAAAGTAAAGCATTATCAAGACATGCTTAGCACAATATATATAGCTTAATGACTTTGCAATTGACCAAGAGATAATCTTGCCTTAGAGAGTAGAGTCTTGAAAATATAAGAACATTCAAGGCAAGAGTATGAATATGCAGAGATAGTTACTCAGAATATAGATGAACACAAATGCTGATGTATTTGAGTAACACAAGGAATACTAGGATTCATGGACGATGAAGTACAAACTCTTTAATCCAAATGATTAGAGTTCCATAATATTATCCTAGTAAGTTATTCCATATAATGGTTAATGCACTAAAATTTAATGCATTAATGAACATTCATAATTCTTGGAGTAACTTGACCAATAAGAATTTATCCAATAAGCATGAGATTTTCACAAATTGAATTCTCTTATTGAGATAAACTTGAAACTCATATGTGATTAACTTGTTAGACATAAGGTCCAACTAGTTAGATAATGAAACTAAAGAGTTCAAGCAAAAACATTTAATTCCAAAATCAATGTGTGAATGATAGGGAAAACTCAATTGGACAAATTTGAAGCATATCCAACATTCAATATACAATGTTAACTTCCAATTTGAAACATTATTTGAATGCAATCAAAGTATGGATATGTTTTCAAAGCATTTGTATGCATTTTCTCAAAAACAATGTGAGTTGAAATCCAAACAAATTTTACACTTGTGCATTTCAAAAACATGAACTTAGAAAGTTATGCAAAAATTCATTTATGGTCCATTTAGCAATCTGAAAACATTTTGAAAAAAAATATAAATGATTGATTGCTAAAGGAATGCAATGATGGACAAATATTCATTACCCACAAATGAATTTCATATAATCACCATATGGGGGTAAGGATTAGATATCACCGTAATTCCTCTTGTCCTCATAGAAGCTTGCTTGGTTGAGATGGATTGGTGAAGATAACTCTTTTTCTAAGTGTTCACCATCAACATTAAGCATAGCTTGTTTATCTTTCTCAAGACTAGGATTATTTCTCTATGTTAAATTCTTGAGAAGCTTCCTTTGATCCTACAAAACCGTATAAATTTGTCTTTCTTGGTATCCAACCTTGGATCCACTCATCATTAGCTTGTATGAACCAAAATTCACATGCTCTTATACATATAATTAATTCGAAACCGAGCAAAGTGAATTAAACATGAGTTTATGCATAAAAGAAATACTTTCTTTTCAAATCATCATGTATGCATAAAGAGTTAAACCTATTGAGCATTGCAATCTCTTTCAAAAATAGATCGATGTGAGAACCTAGTTTTTAAAGAAAATAGTTGCAATGCTCATTCCTAAGGCTACAAGATATAAAACCTCAAGGAAAATTTCAGATGATAGCATAGGAGGTTTTACCATTGTATACCTTTGGAAAGGAACCTAGTTTTACCATTGTCACCCACCGAGACGACAACCTGTTTCCCTTTGGAAGTTTCAGGAATGCCTGCTTGAGGGGATCCGGAGGGCGCAGATGGAGCCGATTCCTCGACCCCGAGACCTTGGCCTTCTTAGCCACGGTAGGAGCATCGCCTCGGCATGGTAGTCTTGACAGAGTGGCCCGTTTCCGAGACCGACTACTCGAAGATGCAGGCCGGATTCACTTTTCGCAAGTAGCCGTGAAGGGCCTTCATGTCTTGAGCTGAAAAGAACAGTAAAGGGAAATCAAGAATAAGCACAAAGTATGCCACCAATATACAACATAAGAATAAGGAACATGGCGAAAAAGGCACTCCTACAAGTCGAGGGGATTGGCCTAGATCCCTCCCCGGATATGAAAAAGGCCGCACTCGGATGCCATACTCGCTCCACGAAGGCGTCCAATCTGGGACGTGAGGGCCATCTCGGGAGAGGTCATCCCGCGAGATTTGGAAGGACGAGGGGCCGGCCTTATGATGATTCTCCACCCAATATAAAGGGAAGCGCCATACTACGTCGGCAGCCTCGACCCCTTTAGAAACCAAGCCGGCTTACCGTGCACGGCGACAACCTTGAAAAACGCATTCTTAAACCGCTTAAAAGACTCGGAGAAGGGCTTCATAAGCTTCCTACGGATTAACGCAGAGACACCATCCCTTTCAACTTGTCACCTTCCTTCGAGAGCCGGGGTAAAGGGGCCAAAATAGTAAAAGAATAGGTTGGTCGAGCAGGGATTGGAACCGGGTAGGAGCGACACAATTGCTCGAACGCTACAAGATAAGCCCACCCGTTCGGATGAAGTTGAGACGGGGCCAGTCTCAGGTGCATTAGGGCAAGCATTTGAAAATGGGTAAAAGGAAAGTGGACGCCAACCCGTGTAAGATAATCCCGGTAAAATGAAAGAAATTTGGACCGCCTACTTCCCGTTCAGCACAAACAGCTCATCGGCTTCCGGCGCCGTAGACGCACCCTCCATGACGGGTAGGTCCAACCGGCAATATCCTCGTCCGACATAATGGACCGGGTCTTCAAGACCTCATGGGACACCCAGGGATACCTACGACACAGGGCCTCGGGTGGACTAGAAGAATCCGATGTCTCGGCCTCGGCCTTTTTCTTTGAAGGCAAAGATTTCGGAGCCATTAACCTATATGCAACATAAAAGGAAATTAGCGAGTTGGAAATACCTGGTAAAACAAGGTTAGAAGGCAAAACAGATGGCGACGGGATGAAAAGACGCGTAAAGTGGGGCCCGAAGGGCGCCGGTGCCGGCAAGATCCAAGGACCGAGGTAGCTCTAGAGTCCTCGCCACGCGCAATGTGGAATGAACTCTCGCCAAGCAAGCCCCAAAGGATCGAGATAATCATCGGATAAGGGTCCAAGCTCCTGTGGATGGACCCTTACAAAAATGAGGCGGTTGGGCCATTGAGGCAAGAGCCCGGAACCAGCGAAGAACCAACTCCGGCCCGAAAAGGTGATCGGAAAGAAGTTCGAATCAAGGAAGGTGACAGAGCTCTAGCTGGTATGGGTTGAGGACCAATCCGTCGAGAAGAACCATTCCCACCTCGAAGTAGGGGCGCCGACCTTTCGGGCCGGAGCTCGGGCCCAAGAACCCAATAAGAGGCTCTCGGGTAACGGAGGCGGAGGAACTCCTCTTCCTCAGGGGTAAGCGCCGGTCTGGCTCTAAGAAAAGGCCTACGTCTATCCATCAGAAGAGGAACTAGAACCTAAGAGCTATAGGCCTTACGTCAAAAGGGGAGGAGCATATAGAGCAAACCCAGAAACTGATCTTAAGGGAAAACGCAGAAAACCGTAAGAATGGGAAAAGCAAATACGAAACCGAGGATATCTAAACGGTATGAAATATGCCCAAACGAGTAAAGACAAGGACGGATAATACCCGCGTAAATACGAAGATGGTAACTTAAACCAGCAAAATGGAGGACAATGAAGTTCTCACGGAAAAACTCGAGCAAGAACACTACCAAATCGCAGCGGGAAATAATGAAAACGCAAAGTGGACACTTCATATTAGAAGAAGAAGAGGGAACGCCGGGGCGGTTCGGTCTTTGAACATTGACACGATAGGAAATGCACGGTATGACGTAGGCGCATTAAATGTGCACACGAATCGGCAAGACTCGGAGCGGCACGACGGCCGCAGACCCTTCCCAATCGGGACACGCCGAGGTGTAAAGACGCAATGATGGCGCTACGGAGAGAAGACAAAACGGTTTACCCACGAACGGGGACTTACCACATAAATCCGAGGCCGCCCAAGTAAGCCCCTCGGCCGCATGACCCAGGGCACCATCCGAGAACGACATCATAGAGGTAAGCCGCGGCATAAGAAGCCGGCCGGGCCGGGCACGTGCCCCGGCCACACACCGACCAGAGAATCATACACCTCGGCCGTCCAAAAGCATGAATGCCAAGCCGGGGGCAACCGTTACGGACCGGCCCAAAAGCCTCCAAGCCTGGGCGAGGCCCAAGCGAGCCGGAAGGCGTAATCCGCCAATCATGGCGGGAGATCCGGAATCTCGGCTCGGCGAATCCGCCCTATCATATCGGCTTCCCGAGATACCCGCCCCATTAATGGCACGTCCCATTAATGGCATATCTCGGATATCCGCCCCATTAATGACACGTCCCATTAATGGGGTATCATCCAAGATCCGCCCCATTAATGGCTCACCATTAATGACGTGCCCCGATATCGCACCGTACGCCTCTATAAATACGGGGAGGTAACAAGGTGCACACACTCAAAACCTAGACTATTTACATACGCCTCACCGTGCACACACAAGACCTCTTTGTCGTGTACGGTGATCCCACGCTCTCCGGTTATCTCCTTCATAGATATCCAGGTCAGCCGATACATCCAAGATCAATCTACCAGCCCTTGGCTGGACATCTGTGTTCTACACCAGAACAGCTATAATGGAGTCTTCGATGCTCAATCACAGTATATCGCTTATTATTTATTGGGTGATGCCGAGATGGAAATTTGGCTCTATGGCCTTCAACGCTTCAACTCTAAATCGTGTTTGCATGGTGTGTCCGAGATGATTATGGGCCGAGAGGATGATGTGCGGAGATTATTTTGTGCCGAGATTACGATTGCTCTTGTCTGTGAAACGTTAGTTGCCGAGGTTGGGACTCTGGGATATTTGAACCGAGATTGGATTATTTTATGCCGAGACTCATCAAAAATCCTGGTTTGGCATAGTGGAACAATGCCGGAGTGCCGAGATGTCGAAATGAGATGCGACCCGAAAGAAATGGGGGATCCGAGAACCACCGGTGCATCTTTTTAAGACTCGACTTTTTGAAGCGCCGATCGTGATTTTCTTTTCCAAAGAAAGAGAATCGCAATTCAAATCAAGACGCCCGACAACACCGTAATCGATCGAGAAATATTGCCAATAACGTGCATCCACATTTTTGTGATTATATCAAAATCACGTCTCCACAGTTCCTGAGTGGCGACCGTCATGAACTCCTCCTCATCGTCATAGTTTATTCAGTGAGAGTGCTCTCCGAGAAAAGACACTTTCCAATCCAAGAGAATATCCTTCAAGAACAAGACTGTGGCTAACATGGTCTTGATTTTGCTCGCATCGTGTGGATCCCGATATGCGAGTCATTGCGATCTTCTATAGCGAGCAATCGGTTGATCTTTGGAGGAATCCTCATTGAGACGGAAAGGCGATTATTGGCTTGCTCCTCCTCGTCAATTTAAATTTTCAATGCATGCAAAAGTTTATTAAAGACAAAGCTAGAAGGGGAGATTAATTCATCACGGAAAAATATTCTTGGGTTTTGCGATTAAAGCCATGGGTCTCATTGTTGCCCCCCGGGCGGTGGTTGATGCGATTCTCAAGGATAGGATTATGTATCGATGGAAGCGTTCAAAGCGGGGTTTAATCGGGTTTTGAATCTCTCATCTTTGCAAATTTTTGTATTTCTCTAATATATATGTGGGAAGGCTAAATGAAGAGATTTTATGTGAGGATATGGAAACTAATAGTATGATATCTCGGTACAAAACCGATAATTCGGGCAACAAATTTGTCAAGTTTAAAAAGCCTTTGTGAAAAAGCAGCGCCAAGCATCCGGTAGAGTCACGAAATGCCATACGTATACTTGAGATTACTGCACTTACCATGTATTTCTTCAAGGGTTACTTTTTAAAAGGGAAGGTTCATAGACAATGAAATACCTTTAAACAATGAAGGAGAAAGGTTTTGTTGTAGATGCTGCTACCACCGAAATACTAGGCGATTGTGCATCCATATGCCAATCCATAAAATGAGTTGTTGTAGATATATTCTGGGTAGCTCACTCAAAGAAAAAACTGTTTCCACTGTTGGACGTGTTTTGAATTCTGTGCTATTGAGTGTTCCAAGGGAATGATTAGGAAGGCAAGACAACCAGAAATTTTATCCTCCAAAGAACTGGGCCACGACTCTCGTCCAGGCCATCAATTATTTTGCATTGTCTGCTTAGTTAACTACATAAGATGGGCCAACCTACCACTTCTTTGACTAATGACTAACGTTGAAAGGGCCACAACTTCTTTATGCTAATTGTTTACTCTATGCTGATTGTTTCATTAAATAATTGGAGAGGATTAAAAGCCTAGACGTCAAACTAAATGAGAAGACGTTTTACTTTTAGATTCATGGGCTTGTGAAAGAGTCCAGCTTATTCATTTTGGTGAAAAATCAAATGTTTTTATCTTGACTGGGGGATGGTCCATGGTAGTTTAGTTCCTCTAAACCACCACTTAGGGATGCTGATGTATCTACATCACAACTACCGTGGGTTCGGATCTTATAGTTCATTCTAACCTTAATTGGAAACCAACAAAATGGAATATTCCATCAATCCAAAGCCTATATATATACTCATAAGATGGATTTCAATTGTGTCTTTGGGATTCCCTCCCACGATTGTTGATTCTATCATACTAGTTCATTGAAAATCTCTAAATATTGGTGGAAGGAGCGAGGACGTGTTGTTCTCCCAAAGTTGGAATCTACAAGCATCGGCTTAAACTCATGGTTTAGAAAAATGGTACTTGGCTTAATATTGCCATGACTTATGTCATTATCATCTTTCAGGATCAATTTGAGAATGAGACATCATTTGTTTCTCTACTCGGGAATATGTGAGTTGATGCTGTTGCACCACTAATTTCAACTGAAAAACTGAGTAGATACAGGATTTTATCATTGCTTGTGGCATGCATGAGGTCCTACCCTTCATTGAACTGGGTAATCTTTGAGAATGGTCAAAGAAAAATTTCCAGCTTGTCTTATGGCAGCAAAAAAGCACTTTAAGAAGGCGGACCCCGGTTACACCGAATCTGGTTAGAATCCTGAGCTCCGTGTTAATTTTTGAAGGTCCTTTATTGGATTATTCGTGACGGCTACGATAGCCGAGTTTATGTAAAATTCCTTAATTGGAATTATCTAAAGGCGACTATTTAAATAGCCTATGTAAAGTTCCTTAGTTGGAATTATCTAAGGTTATGCAGCCGGACCCGGTTCAACTGAATCTAGTTGAAATCCGAGATCCGTGTAGAGTTTTGAAGGCGGACCTCGATTACACTTAATATAGTTAAAATCCCGGTTCCGTGGAAATACTAATCAAGGGTTACGACACCCATAATGGAAAAAAGGGTTACAACACCCATAATGGAATCTGGGGGCTACGACACCCATCTCATATGAACAAATTCAGATAAATTTTGAAGAAGGAGCCTGGTTACACTGGACGCAGTAAAAATTCGGGCTCCATGTAAAGTTTTGTGAGAAAGGAATACGATTAAATCCGAGTTCCAGATGAAGACCGCGGACCCGATTACACTTAATCCAGTTAAAATCCAGGTTCCGTGGATAGTTGTGGGGAAGCAAAAGGAAGGCGGACCCCGGTTACACTGAATCTGGTTAAAGCCCGGGCTCCGTGTGAATTGTTGAAGGCGGACCCCGGCTACGCCGAATCTGGTTAAAGCCCGGGCTCCGTGTGAAGTACAATTGACTCCATGCGCGCTCCTTAAAAGGACCCCGGATAAAGAATTCCTCAATGGAAATTCATTTGTTTTACTATCGATAGTCAAAGAGATACACCGAGGTCATTATACCCGGTAATAACCATGAAGCCGAGGTCCTTAAACCCGGCATTACACTGAGGTCAATACACCCGGTAATAACCATGAAGCCAAGGTCCTTAAACCCGGCATTACACTGAGGTCAATACACCTGGTAATAACCATGAAGCCGAGGTCCTTAAACCCGGCATTACACCGAGGTCAATACACCCGGTCAGAAATAAGAAACACCGAGGTCACTACACCCGGTAATAAACATGATGCCGAGGTCCCTAAACCCGACATGACGCTGAGGTATCTAAACCCGGCATGACACCGTGGTCCCCAAACCCGGTCACAAACAAAACCATCTAGATGTATGACACCGGCCGTTGTACTCCGACGTGCATTGGTTAGAGCTCGGCGAAAATGCCATACGTGGCCTTCGCGAAATTGACGCGTCAACGCTCGCCCGATCTGAGTAAGCGGGTTGCCATTCCGACCCGATCGTCAAAATGTTTGATTAGTGGTTATGGACACCGCGGTTGAACATGTGACGACCTCGCCCTTATTTCGGTTACAATACACTTTTCCGGCTAGTCAAGCCGGAACGAGGTAGCGCGTTAAGTTACACCCGACGAGGTTGAAACATACAACCTCGCCCTAACTCCCAGAACTAAGTTCTCGTCGAGTATAAAGACCCGTACCTACTACGGTCGGTAAATTTCTAACTGAGCTTAGAGTTTATAAACAAAAAGCATGGCAATTAATTGGTTATATAATCAGAGATTGTCATAAATTACAACCGGCACAGATGCCGAGAATATGCAAAGTTGCAGGGCACCGGCGCCCTAGCTCGGGGGAGCAGCATCACCAGAAGGCACCACCTCGTTGGGCTGCCCGGCCTCGAGCTACTCGCCGGCCTTATCATCGCCTTGCTCTTCCGGTTCGTCCTCCTCAAACGGCAAGTACCCGCCATCGGGCGTCGGAGGGGGCGGAACTAGGACATCATCCTTCACATAAGCCCGGTAGCCATACCCGGCAAGGTTCAGGGATACGTTCGGAATCAAGTGACTAATTTGATCTAAGGCCATGGCGAAGCGATCGAGAGCAATCTCCTTTAACGAGTCGGTAGTGTCCAAATGGGACTGCTGCTCTGCCAGAAGAGCATCCTTGGTCAAGTCCAGCTCGCGCGCTACTTCTGCAGTGACTTCACAGCATCCAGGCTTTCAGCATGAACACTCGGAGGTCGTCGTCTCCAATGCCTCTTTGACGAGTAGCTGCTCCTCGGTCGCTTTCCTCGCAGCGGCCTTGGCGACGTCGCGCTCCTCTTCCAAGGCCTTCATCTTGGCCTCGGCCACATCCAGCCCTTTCTTCAAAGGGGCACAGATGCCCCGACCGGTTAAAAGAAAAGCAAAACTAAAGCCTCGACCCTCAACTCGAAGGAGCGGCATCATCTGAGGGAACCACCTCGCTGGAGAGATCCAGGTTAAATAGTCAAGGCACCCCGGCGCCCAGAGCCCTTGGACCGCCAGCTGGGGGCAACAAGACAGGAGTGACACTGTAAAAATGTCAGCGATATAAGCAAATACGGTAACAAGCTCGGAAGCGCGGTCTGTTTCCTCTTCAAGATAATTCAGATTGGGGCAATTCGGTGCTGCAGCAAACAAACCCGGATCAACAAACAAATCCGGATACTCGGATGATTGAAGAAGAAGAGATCGATAAAGTTTCAAACTTCAATTAAGCCGAGACTACATGTCCGGGGCAATTCAACCGAGAATACAAGTAAATCCGGGTTTCGTTGAAACTCGGGTAGAAACTTCATCAAAATCCAACAAGTTGCGGCAACTCGAATACGATATCCGGTTCCATAACAAATCCACCCCCGAGCCCTTGACTCGCAAAATGAGGGCAACTATTATACGAGTTATTAATGACAACGGTGTGAGAAGAACTAACGGAAGCCCTCACAGGGATATTTGAATTTTGAATTTTGATGCAGGTTCACCAAGGCCGAGGTAAGCAAAAACTAAGAACGAGGGAAAGGCAAATAGATCCCGCCTCGGCAAAAAATCTATCGCCTAATAAGCAAATCGGTAGCAGAATACAAATGAATCCGAACTCGTCAAAGACTCGGGCAAAAGCAAATCAAGATGGAACAATTCGGATACGAAATCCGGGTTAAACAATAAACACACCTCGGCAGGGTCAAACAGAAAGGGAGCCTCGGCAGCCTAGAGACCTCTAAACCCAAAAGGTAGGGCCGACGCACGTGACACAACAGATGTATTGAATGCGCACATAAACCGCAGGTGACTAGGTGTGGTGGTTGAAACCCCGCACGAATACAGAGCTGCCAGGTGTCAGTTGGCAACGATGGTGAACGCATAAGGATCTCGACCTCAAAGTCGAGCGAACTCCTTGATATTACCTCGAATCCTTGAGACATTACCTTGGATCTTTGAGCAAATGACATCGGTAATCGGGGTCAATATGACACAACCCGGCAATGCGCAGTAGATACGCAAGAGGGTAAGATTCACAGCAATCTAGCCCAGATAACCTGAAGAACGATCCCAACCTCAAATGCAGGTGAACCATTACGACGCTACTCAGGATCTTTGAGACAAGACCTCAGATCTTCGAAGTAAGCCGCCTTGATAGCCGGATCAACGTAATTCAACTCAGCAATGTAAGGCCCACGATAGCATAGCTCGGCTAGTAAAACCGACTTGAGGCAAGATATATCCCGATAGCATAGCTCGGCTAGTAAAACCGACTGGAGGCAAGATACATCCCGACAGCTCAGAAGCCTGAACTACCGGGCTGGGGGGCAACTGTTACGGACCTGGATAAGGCCCATATTCAATATATGGCCCAGCAAGGAACATATCACATATCAGGATCTACCCATAATAAAGGAGGATCCAATCTTATCTACGATCCAGGTATATCTAATCTATATCTTAATGACTATCTAATCGGGATATCGGGGCCACGGATCACGGGGCCCAAACCTCATCAACCTAAGGTACACTCTATAAATACGGAGGTAAAACCCTAAGGTACACGGTTCTAACCCTAGACTATTTACATTCGATCACACGAGAGCACACACCCCACCCCCTTTTGTGTGTGTTCGAACTACGTGGACTTTGATCCCTTCAAAGGGTACGTAGGCTCTAGGCTTGGCTCCTAGTCAAGTCCAATATATCTGTGGTCTATACCAGAACAGATACTAAAAATATATTTGAGGAAACTGACTAGGATTAAAAAAACATACTTCATGATCTTTATAAAATTATTTTAGGATCTTGAAAAAATATTTTAGGGTATTGACTATTGCTACCAAAAGGATACCTCGGATAGTGATGGTGCTGAAAAAATGCTTCATAATCTTTAAAAAAAAATTTCAAGGTCTTGATTGGTTATTTTTTCAAGATTCTAAAATAATTTTTCAAGATCATGAAGTATTTTTCAGTACCAGTTGTTAGTAAATAGGTGTCCAAGACACAATCTGTTTTGATAGAAGAACACCTTTTTCTATTTAGTATTTCATGATTAATATAAGGGGTTTACACTTCTTATGTTGCACGAGAAGAAGAAGATTCCTACATACATGAAATGGTGGGACCCACATCTTTTTTATAAAAAAAAACTCAAGCATGGAAATGGTGGTACCCATATCTTTTTGTATCTATGACATGGGAATACATTTCTCCTACAACATGAGGAGTGTATTTCTCTTAATATAAATGAGTACCTTTTATCTTTATCATATTTGTGTCTTGCCTTTATTTCAAGGTCAATATGTATTTAAAGATAAAATCCCTACGAATAGAACATGTGTACACTCGAGGATCAATGATATGGATCATGATCATGAGGACTCAAGGACACTTGTATATCTATTGCTTAAAATTTTTTCCTAGTCTTGAATTACTAAGAAAGGGCATTGGTGATCTCAATAAGACTAGTACGACACCATCTACTTGTATAGAGATACAAGGTAGGGACTTTATGGAATAAAGGTGTAGTGATGCCTTAGCTGATGTCATAGATGGATCTGTTGGAGAACAAATAGCATCGAACTGACCCGCCGAGAGACTCCACAAAGATTCATTATAGAGAGTATAATTGGATATGTAAAGTCTCTCAACGTCTGGTATTACGGATCGTCCTAGACTTGAGGATGTCATCGAGCACTATGTCCTAGGGTTATACTTTGACTGTACAACTTTATCCACCTGAGAATGGGGAGAACAGTATACTTAGTTATGACTCGAATACATGAGTGTAGATGGACATGCTGAAAGGACTAACAGTCCCCTACAAGGGATTAGTCGTTCACAGAATCAGTAGGGCTTGGATGCCTTCTAGTTGACTTGGGAATCTGTGTACAATAAGCGATCATGGAGAGTCATGATCCATATTAGAGTCAATAGAAGAAGATTCCTAGTTCTGTGAATAGCTACATTTAGTCAACCAAGAGAGATCATACTATATTTTTGCTCTCGACTAAATGTGAATGACGATGTGAGGGATGATGTTGGCACAGTATCTAAATTAGAAAAGATAGATCACTTGATCAACTACTCAATTAATTTTGGGGCCATAAAGCATTGCTAATGTCTTATGTGGCCATTAGATAACTTGGGCCCATTAAAGGAGTTTGATTGGTCCAAAGTTATTTATGTCGATTAATTGGGTCTAATAGGTCACACACAAAGGTTATTCTTGATTGCTTAAAATTAGTAAGCTTGGGCTAATAATTGTTATTGAGCTTTTTCGAGAAAATATGTGTATTTGCGTTGGAGTGAGACTCTAAGCCCAATATAAAAAATGATGCCATATATGGTCCCTTAGTGGGAAATTAGTTTCTCCAATAACAGGCCCAAATATGTTAGAAGACCAAATGAGGTCTTAAGTCAATTTGAATTTAGAATTCGAATTTTGATTTTATAATTTAAATTTGAATTTTAAACTCAAGAGATTAGGTTATAAAAATAATTTTGAATTATCTTAATATATTTATGTGTGTGTGTGTAAATGTCCAATAAAGATTAGACAAATAAAGGATAAATAATGAATAAAAGATTGGATGAGAAGGTGATTTTGAATTTCGAATTCAAGACGCAATAATCAAAGATATAGATATGATCCATTATCTTGAATTTTTATTTCAAGAAATAATTAAAGATATGGATATAATCTATTATCTTCAATATTTCAAGAAATAATTCAAGAGATGGATTTAATCCATTTTCTTAATTAATTGGGTAATATTAATTAATGGGCCATTATTCTTTTAACCCTAATTAGGGTTTTAAATGATAAGATAATTAGGGTCTTATTAACTTTTGGGATATGGCTTGGTGAGTCGTAGGTTTTATAGCGTGAAAAACCATAAGACATTTTGGTAGTCTTATGTTTTGCGGCTAGCTTGGAAAACCTAGGGGAGTTCTGGCCAAAACATTGAGAGCTCTTTGTAGGCTTGGTAATTTCAGTCAAGCATCAAGAAAAAGAGGAAGAGGCTTCATCCAAAAGAAATACAATCTTGTTCTTCTTGTTTTACATCTAATCTCAAGAAACCCAAGATTCTTTAGAAAAAGAAAACCCAAGAATGTTGAGTCCTCAAACTTGTATCGCCTAGCAAGCATCCAAAGAAATGGAGGAATCAAAGAGAAGGAGTTCTCAAGGCAATCGGGAGATAGCCATGTAGATCAGCATTAGAGGACGTCATATATTTGAGGTCTTCAGTGATCTAAGGTAATCCGAAAACCTCTAATGTATTTTAATGAATAGAGCCTACAAGGAAAACCTTGTAGAGCCACGAGTTTTGATGATGATCAATTATCATGAGTACCATAAAAGTTATGGGTTCTCATAACAACCTTATAGGAACCCATGAGTATTTAGTTTATAGTTTAATTTGGGAAATCTCATGATAAAATAGAGACAATATTTCAATGATTGCATTTTGTAAAAACTTATGAGTGCTCGTAAAGAGTTACAACTCTTGGGTTTATGTAATTAAGATCCATGCTCTCCCGTAAGAGCTACGGATTTTTATAAATTAACTTATTTAACAAATATGATCTATAGTATCTCGGAGTTAGCTCCTAAATATAACTCATGAGTACCGTAAAGAGTTATGGGTTCTCATTAGTACCATAAAGGTTATGGGTTATAGTTTCTGCAGCAATTAAGGAAAGACAAAAAACTTTTTTTTTCTACTCATGAGTTCGCGCTTGAACACTAGGCTACACCAAATTAACCAACACCCGGTCGAAGATCCTTTTAATACCAATCGTACTCGAAATATTTTTTCAAGATCATGAAGTATATTTTGTGTACTACCGGTTTGTATACTCAAATATATTTTTAGTACCGAAAATGCCAATACCCTGAATTATTTTTTCAAGATCATGAAGTATTTGTTCAGTACCGATCAGTATCCTGAAGTATCTTTTTAGTACCCGGTAGTATCGTGAAATATATATATATATATATATATTTTTTTTTTAAAAAGAGAGGCATGAGGTCACTATTTTGCACCAAAAACAACGCAGTATGGTGGAAGTGGACGGAAGAGGATGGGAGCGGTAGAGGACGCTAGTCGCTCCCAAAAGGTACATGGGGTGAAATTGGAAAAGGCAAAAAAAAAAAAAAAAAAAAACCCGGTGAAAGTAGATGGTCGAAGAAGAAAAGGTGGGTCTAGTCCTTTTTGTTTTTAAATTTGTTTTGGTGTATTTCTATTTTTGTACATCAATCACTACATGCAATGTATAAAAAGAAATGGTAGTTTGTTGTTATTAAGCTTATGATGCTAAGGAATTAGTTTTGTTATAATCACTAGAATCATACATATGAATCCACTTTTTTGGGATTTTAATTAGCTTATTTTGCAATGATCTCTTTGAAATTGGGTCTCATTACAGGTTCTCATCAAACTGATGTTAATTTGATGCACGCTAGAAATAAGAATATAGGTCATGTAGATAATAATAGTCAAAGATGAAGAGCCTTCCTCGACAAATTATACTATTTCATCTTCAACCTAAATGAATCATGTTTATAACACAATTAGAGACCAAATTGTATGTGACATGTGATCCAACTAGTTATGTCATATTATTTGATCAAATTATGTATTTTAGCATTACCAAATTTTCCAAGTAGTAATTTTTCACTTTTTTGTAATTTTAATTTTAATTTTTCTCTTTCGATTATCTTAAAAGCTACTTATGCTACCGCCATTCCAAACAAGTTTTAGTTTCAGAAAAGCTACTTATGCTATTGCAAATAAGCTACTTTTCCCATCGCTATCCCAAACACACACAGTGAAGCGCCGTAGAGACAAAGGACTGGGAGAAGCGATCGGAGGAGGAAGAAGCCACATCTCACCACCACTACAATTCCTCCTTCGATCTCACCACCACTGACCACCATCCCTCCTCCATTTCTCCCAAGCAACGCTGGCAAACTCGAACTAGAGAGGGAAGCCACGACGGGAGAGAGAGTAGAACCTTGGAGCTCAATCTATAACGGATAGGAAGGAGAAAGATTCACAAAAAAAGAAAGAGAGAATTGGAGGTTTGAATGACATTACCACCACCACTATTGTCTTCTTTCTCCACTGTCATTCGAGACTCCAACCACCATTGTCTTCTTTGTCATTCTCCATACCACCGCCATTCTCTGTTCTTACGCTAGAGATCGTACACTTTCACTCCACCACCTCCAACTTTGACTCACATCCCCATTCCATCCTTCCATCTCAGATTATTCATTCCTGTGCACTAGAAACCAACAAAAAGCCTTCTCACTCTCATAGATTCGGCAAAGCATTCACTCTCAAAGATTTCTAGTATTTTGAGCAAGTTGTAGGTACAATTAAGATCATGAGTGGCTGATTTACCTTGGGCATTGGTGGTGAAGAAGGTGGCTAGTGCCTCAATGTGCTACAAAGGGGAGTTCATTAGTTTTCCATTAGCTCATTACATGCATTGTGATTTGTTTGGATAAATTTTTGTATTGGTTCATGTTTGTGAGACTTGGATGAGTGTTCATTTGTTCTTACTGGTTAATATGGTTTGTTGAATTTTGCTTTGATGCTCTTGTGGACTATGTATTGAACTTATTTCTTTATGTTTTAATGAGATTATGCATTGTATGTGATTACTATGGTGTGTAGTTAAGTTAATTCATATTGAGTGTCGCAATTGTGCTCTCATTTAAGAGAAAGCAAGTGTATTAAAATGATTTTCAAACACACCTCATGTAACATCCCCATTTTTCATGTGCCTCAATGTGAATTCATTTGCATATATGAATTTTTATGAAGTCATGTATGATAAACATTTTATTTGCATGAAATAATCAAAATAGGATGAGGATGTGAAATTATTTGTTTGTGTAATTAAATAATTATGGTTAGGGACAACCTCAAGAAAGAGATGACAATGGAAGTCAAAACATATTATATTTTCCCTTTTCACCCTTGGGAAAAATGCATAATCGAAGAAATAGAGAAAAGAGCATAAAAATTCCAAAAATGCCCAGGAAGGTGTTATGAACTTAACCAAGAATTATGGGTTCTTGGGCTAAGTGGGAAGGATAATTATTGAAGCCCCAAAAGAAGGCCCAATTTGCATACGAGATGGATGGAGGGGAAAAAATGTGCTCATGAAAAATGGATTTTCTAGAAGCTATTATTTTGAAGATTTGAAATTTTATGACAATATCTAGCACATAATCTCCTCTTCATAAATTTAAGAGATATGTGATAGCACATATAATCTCTTCATCCCTCTCCATTTTCAAAAATTGGAAGAGAAAGAGAAGAAAGAAAAATAAAATAATACACTATCATACCACCAAAAGCATCATTTAAGGAGTATGGAAGGACCATTGGATAATGAGAATCAGATTTTTATTTCTCCATTTCTTCCTCATCTCATGTAGCAAGGAGAGAAGGAAAGAAAAAAAAGAGAGAGAAAATGCCATCATTTCAATTTTAAAAGAGGTGTAGGAGGCATTGGAAAAAGGAACCAAAATTTTTCCCACACACCCTATATGCATCGGTTTTCGAGGGAGGGAAGGGAGAAAAAGGAAAAAAAAATCTGATATGATAAAGAATGAAATGACACATGATAGGATCATTTCAAGTGCTTATCACTTAGGGAAATTATGGCTAATAAGGGGAAAAGACTTGAGTATTAAATAAGGACTTCCCTTGCAGCCCATGATTCGTCTAGCATTTAATAAAAAAAAAGAGGAGAGAAGAGCTTTCATGAAATATGTGGAATTATCTAGAGAACTTATGGGCCAAAAGGTAAAGAACTGACTCCCCCTCATTTTGAGTTGCATATTCGGTTGAAAAGAGAGGAAAGGAGAAAGCAAGTGGTTCCGTTCATGAGCATAAGAGTGCTTGAGCAAGAAGAGAAAAGTTGAAGCAAAAGTAAGTATCATAGTCTTATAACTCTAATTTACTCTCTACTATTTTTCTAAAGTGGTGAAGTTACTAAAGATTATCCTTTTCTTGGTGATTTAAGGAAAAGGTTAAGTGTATTGGGTGATTATAAAAGGAGCAAAGTGTTAGTTCTCTATGTGTTTTGATGATAATTGACAATTGTAAACAAAATGAGAAGTTTTTCTTTGGTAAGTTGAAAAACTTACTGTCAAAGGAAAACTCGAGTTTTGGTTTCAAAACTTGAGTTTTGACCTTACGAGAGAAGAGCTCGGTTTTCGAACTAAGGAAAACCGCCGGTTTTTCGGAAAACTCCGTTTTCACCATACGAGACTTCTCAATATTTTCTGGAAAAGACAAAACTCCAATTTTCATTTGAAAACTCAAATTTTGATCATACAGAGAGTCTCCAACATTTAAGCTTGTGAAAACCGCAAGTTTTCGGTTTTACGAGTTTTCCTAAAGATTTGTGAAAACTTGAGTTTTGATTTGGAAACTCGAGTTTTGACTTGGTGAGAGCTTTCTAGTTTTACTCAGATTTTGAAACCGCTAATTTTCATGAAAACCTCCATTTTTGACTTAGCCAAGAACTTTCAAGTTTTACTCAGATTTTGAAACCGCCGGTTTTCATGAAAACCTCCGATTTGACTTGGCACGATTTCACAAGTTTTCATACTTAAATAAAAACTCGAGTTTTGTTATGGAAACTCGAGTTTTGGCCAACCCGAGAGCTTTGCTCTTTTTCAATGATTTCAAAACCGCTAGTTTTCATGAAAACCTCTAGTTTTGACTTGGCACAATTTTCTCAAAGTTTTCATACTTAAATGAAAACTCGAGTTTTGTTATGGAAACTTGAGTTTTGGCCAGCCCGAGAGCTTTGCTTTTTTTCAATGATTTGAAAATCACCGAGTTTTGGATGAAAACTCCGGTTTTGATGTTTTGGACTAAAATCGATTTAACATGTCAAAAGCCCAAAACTCGAGTTTTGGTAAACAAACTCGAGTTTTCATTGCGAGTTTGAAATTCGAATTTGACGAATTTGCGAAACATTCTTGTTTGATCTTAATACTTCCTTTTATCATTCTTTAATATTCCTTGCTATGTTTAACCACTTTGTTAGTGAGTTTCAGATGTTTTAAAGGATATTACATGAAGGTTAAAAGCAAAAACAAAAAGTGACATCGGTACATTAAATGCAAAACCCGAAAGCTTGTATATTTTTGGGTAATCCTTCTGCACACGTTAGCAAAGGATTAATGTCCGCTTTCCACTTCCAATAGTCTACTCCAACGGATTAATTTTCAAGAAGTCAACTCGAACTTCGCACATTGGATTAAGTGAAGATTAGAGATAGAAGAAGACCAAAATTTAACCTAATCCTTGTCTAATGAAGGCAACGGTTATATTGAAGATTACAACGAGTCATTTAATGCTCTTTTGGTATAAATAGAGCTGCATTCAATTCTTCTCAATAACACATCTGCTGAAAACGAACTGCATTCAAGTCTTATACTTATTCTTTTAGTTTTCACTTGTAAAGTATCTTTTGATACACGAGCTTCGAGTGTTTATTCTTATCTACTCTTAGAGAGTTTCTTGATTGTAAATCATTTATTGTAAAGAATCACAAGTCAGGGGACTTGGTGATTGGGTTCATTGATTGCAACTTGTAAGGGGGAGTAAGTTTTAGTGAGAGAATTACTCTTGAGTACAGAGTGTGTAATCAATTGTGATAGTGAAAATCCCGGAGAATGGGACTGGACGTAGGTCAAGAGGTTGAACCAAACCGGTATAAATCTTTGTGTCTTGCACTTCTCCTCTACTCTCTATTTATCTCTGTTTTTATTGTTCAAAATAGAGCATTTCGAAATAATTTTTAAAATCCCGAATTCACCCCCCTCTTGGTGATTTAGCTCCACTCTCATAAAGATCAAAGGAAGTTTGGGTCCTAAGATAAGTAAGTCATTTATGAACCATATCATGTTTTCCTTTGGTTGTAAAGCTTGAAAATGGATGTTTCTCTAAGCATGCATATTTATTTTTGGGTCTGATTGGATAATGAAAAAAATATGAATAAAGATTTAAAGCTAGTGTTCATGGTCTAAAATGGAGAAACAAGCATAGTATATGGAGAATATGAGGTTAGAATGAAAGTTTAGTATTTTGTGGATTAATTAAGGAATTTCGTGCAGCTGAGATTTCATGATGATATGAATGGATTTTGGTGTTTTTGATGGCTTTAAAGTGTTTAAAATGAGATTTTGTATAAGGGTGAACTTAGATCAAAATTTTGGAACCCTAGAGGAAAGTGTAAAAAACGTGGGGTGGCTAATCTGTGAAATTTCTGTAGAGTCAGTCGGAGTTTTCATGATTTTTGACCTAGTAAATGGATCTAGAAAATTACAAAATTTTACATGGAGAAAGTAGACATCCCAAGGATTAATTTGATATATAATACATATTTTTTCTAAATTTTGTGTTAAGAGAAATAAATGTTTGAAAACTGACCCTAAAACCTGGAGATATTCTGGACCAGCAGTGGTGTTTTGGGCCATGGATGAATTTTCGTTTTGGTCTGGCCCAAATGAGTATTTTTAGTTGAAAATAGACATATTAAGGGTCATTTTGGCTTTATAATCAACTCAAAAGGATTTTTATATATTTAATTATGAAGTTTTGAAGTTGGGCCTTTATTTCTGGAAATTTCAGAATAAGGACAAAAATTAAGAGAATATAGGCCCATATTAAATTCCTTAATAAGAAAAGGAATTTAGTAAATATGGACACATTAATTGGGCTTATTTTAAATTATCAAAGGAATATTTATTGAAAGGAATTTAATTATATTTATATTTTATTATTATTTTAGGTTTAACTTGTAATTTTTTGCTTTGGGGGAAATTACTTGTAGCTATAGTTGACTGCCAGGTAGTAACCTTAATCTTCATATACTCTATGTAACTTGTGTATGTATGTTTTTCCATTTATATTACATACATTCGGTTATCATTCATTTTCCAAGCGCTATGGAACCAGAATATGCTGTGTGCATAAACGGATCTTACTGTGTGCCGTGTCTGGCAGTCTGTGATGTATGCTATTAGGGCTAGCTGCGATGTCTGTCTTTGTGTGCTATTATGACTGCTAGTTCCGGATTGACTGTGTGTCTTGCTGTGTGCATGATACTGAATGAGATGTGGTTTGAAGTTTTATTCGTGGTTTGCTTACATGCTTTGTTATACATTTTATATGAAATTAACGGTTACTTTGGGATTCAATTTTGAATCCCAGCCTCTTTTAAGCCCTTTGGCAGTTCATCAAGACTGAAGCAGGGAGATAGGGATAAGGCTCCGGAGCTGGAGTAGTGTGGAGGTGGATGTTGGTGACTGTTATTTTTGGATAGTTATTTTAGTTATGACTGTATTATTTTATTATGGCCTGCAAGGCACCATTATCTGGATGACTGTATATTTTGATCCATCCAGGGAAAATTTATCTTTCCGTATTTTTTTATCAGTATATTTTTGTTCAAACCGATGCGTGCTTTGCTGCTTATACTCTGATGTGTGACGTAAATTAACCTAGAAAAAATAATTTAGAATTGATTAAAAGTAAGGGATCACACTACCCACCACCCGAAAGGGCGAGGCCGGTAGGTGTGTAACACCTAAAGTAGTTTTTAACAATTTATTTCAGAGATAACTATGAATGCAATTGTAAGATTAGTCATTAATTAGATAAATTGGACTCAATGTGATTGCTTGAGGTTTTCAATTTGACTTGATGAAAAATTAACTACCAGATTGTTTAAAGAAGCTAGGAAAGCCATTAACTTTGCTACCAAGACTCATTTCATCATTCATATTTTCAGACTCAATTCCATTCACTCATTCACAATTTTTATAAAAATACCAAAAATAATAGTTTAGCATTTAATTAAATTGCATTACTCTTTTAGTTATTAATTTAAAAAACCCAAAATCAATTTCCTCTAGTTTTCATGGCATTTGCATGTCATTTACATTACTTAGGAATTAATAAAACCTTGAGAAGAGAAAACAAGCATAGGTTTATCTATACACAATCCTTGGTTAGCTTTTGATTGTAGACCCCGAGGTTAACTTACAAAAACTCTTCATCACCCGGATCTTTAATGTAAGATGTTTTTACCTAATTTGATTAGATAAAGAAGTTAGTTAAGGTAGTTAATATGACCTTTTTTTTCCCTTCTAAAACAACCTAATCATCTTCCTTAATTCCCTCTATTCCTCTTTTACTTGATTATGGCTGAATGAACATCAATATGGGTATGGACAAATATGGAAAATAGGTATCACATTTAGGGCTAAGATCAACTCCAAAATTATGTCATATATTAAGGACTGGAAGGAGTATTACCAAAATAAATAATCATACATAATGACACACACACACAGAGTACACCCCTATGTGTGTGTAGAGAGAGAGAGAGAGAGAGAGAGAGAGAGAGAGAGAGAAACAACCGAGGATAGGCACCATCAACCTATCTAATGTGGATCCTCCGGATTTTATATTTTTTTCTTAAAAAATTATTTTAATGGATAAAGAATCTAAAATAAAAATAATCTCTTAACTAATATTTTTTCAAAAAATAATTTCTTTCATTTAAAAAGCATATATTTAAAAATATGGCCCAATAAGGGCACAATATAAATTGCCCACCAAGGGCAAATCGGCATAAAAATATGAAATCTGAACGGTCCAGATTTGATAGGTTGATGGTGCCTATCCTTTAGACAGCCACCATAACTGCTTCCGAGAGAGAGAAGCTGCGTCATGTGACTTTGAGGCTTACTCCCAACTCCCAAGTCAAGCACTCCATCTAGGGATCACTAACGTGCTTTATGGGTTAATCTATGGCCTATACAATATTGTAGTGATATTGAAAATATGGTCCTTCATGTAATAATGATACTTCTCTCTTGTTGCATCAACTTCTTTTTATATTAATCTTTAACCAAAATTAATTCGATGTGTCATAATAATGAACGTTGAAGCCTTTTTAATTTGCTGATTTTAATTATAGATCTAATTATTAGATGTGTCAATCCTATTTATTGTATATGCTGATTGGCTCATTGATTAGTATTTTTTCGATGAGCTTCCATCATGAGATTCATTCGATATGATGCTCTATTCCCATTAAAATATATCTGCATTTTGGAATGGAAAAACAGAGCTAAGCAATGAAATAATCGTATCTTCTAATACGTTTTCTTTTTTCGGGGTAATCTCTAGAAGTTAACAAATTGAGTTTTTATATCACATAAGGGAATGACTCAAATGAACAATATACTATAACAAAAAGCTTATATTTTATATATTCAAATTATGTTTGTTTGGTCTCCAACTACAAACACGGTATCAAATATTACAAAACATGTAACTTCAAGGAAAATAAAACATTGCAGATTTTTAGTTATCATCATCCCAATAAAATGTACTGAAAAATTTTAGTTTTTATCCGCTAAAATGATTTTCATATCAACAATAAAATCCAAACATAACATTCCTATAATAATATTATAAATATGAAATATTCATAAGGATATATGAATACGCTGAATACACAGACATATGTGTATCTATTAGCTGTATCGTGTGAAATGAAGCATGACTTTGAGGTCAACTCACAAGTCAAGCACTGCATATTCCCACAAATTAAGGAGACTTTCTTATTAAGTGTTTGTCAATTTGATTGTGACTTTTTAATAACGTTATTGGGGGGATATATAGTCTTGGGCCAACCAGATTTGAACAAAAATGAAATAATGTAATGATAACAAAAAAACATCGTTATATATATGCACACACATGTATATGTGTCTACACACATACGTATTCTTTTCATTATTAATTGTTCATTTTGTTATTTTGTTTTATAGGTCAGACCATTTTCTGATCATGAATTCACTGTTACTTTATGAAATTAAGAGATCAAAAGTACACCTTATGTAAAATTTAAAGGACTAAAATTATACTTTTGCCAAATCATTATATTGGAATTGTAATAGTAATGTTGTTGCAGTTGTAGCTAGTAGTGTCAAATGTAACATCCATGATTTTACCACCTTTTATACGCATCCAGATGTGCCACGATTTAAGCGAATCGCTAATTAAAAGCCCATAAATTGAACCTTGCATATTTATCTTTTGGTTGCTATTCATTTTGTATTTCCAGTTTAGTGGTCCAACTTTGAAAATTAATAATTAATTCTAGAAAATACATATGAGGTTGATCTAGATTACTATTTAAAGCTATTGAAGTCCTTTACAAGATAAAAATATCATCCTGGTCCGATCATGCTCAGATTCATACATTTAAATTATGTATATAAACTTGCTCTGTATCTTTGATAGGTTTTTCATAACTTGTGTTACAGAGATCCAATTGACGTGACTTAGAACTTCTTGGAAAAGTATCTGTCTAATTTGCGCATAAAATTTCTCATGAGCATTGAGCATTGAACATCAATTACTATATCTATTATGGTAAAATAGTAACCATGCTCAGAAATTAGTCTTATCCGAACAATCATGACTGAGCATCATGAAACCATAGCTTTAAGGCCATCTCTAGGCATATAACAAATCATAACTCTTCATTACATGTCACATATACATGCCAAGGCCTCATATTTAATTTACACAACACACGGTAACTATTATACATTTTACTACTCATGTCACAACATAGATATATATGGAACTTTATTCTCTTTCACTTACCCTTTCTTCTTTCTCTAGCTCTTCCTTTGGAGGCTCATAACCTAACATGGTTAGTTATTGGGGAATGAGGTTCAAAGAATCCTAGTAGTAAACAAAACCATTCATGGATATATGGCAAAAGCTTGGTAAATGACACGCATGCATTATATGAATTCATGATTACCATCATGATTACCATGAGAACAATTAGAAACAGAACTTCAAAACTACATTCATGCTTCATGTAATCAACCAAAGCAATTATATACATATCATCACAAAAGTAAGTTCACCATCTTTTAGCTTTACTATAATTTCCTCTTTGTTTCCTTCGCTTCCATAACTTAATCCATCATGACCAAGCCTCCAATTCCTTTTCCCTTCATATCTCATGACCATAAGGACAAAATATAATGCGATGCCCATCAAGAAATACCCATATTACATGCATTATGGCATTAAGAAACTAACTTTCCCGTACTTTGCCACTCAAAACCTCAACTTTTGCCCTTTCAATTCCATAAGTTTAGAAATTAATGTAACATGTTTGTCCCTCCTTATTTTGTATGTAGATTCCATTTTTAAGCTCAAATGGTTTTAAATGAATTATCTCCTCACCCCCTCAATAACTCAAAACTGTGGCATAAGGGGCTATTACACCTAAATTCCATTTTAATCTTAGATGCTTTTTCCCATGGAATGACGAGTGTGGGGCCATTTTTCAAGAACTTTCAATAGAGTTTTAGAGCACTCTCAAACAATTTCTCAATAATTAGTTATGATTTTTCAGAGATAAACCGCAAAACTGGAAATGTCAAATGATTAGTAACCCATGGATCAAAATGTAAATTTTATCTTATGGGTTTTAAGTAACATTTCGCCTAAACCATAGTGCTTCTGAAAGCGCAATAAAGGTGGTAAAATGACCGATGTTACATCAAAATCGGATTTACTTCAGCAAGTCAGACTAAATTAGGCTAAGCAAATAGAGCTGCTTAGGCACTCTTCACTTTCTTTAATTTTAATTATTTTCAGGCTATGTTGTTATTAAAAAAATGAAGGAACACTCATTAGTCATTAGTAATATGATTGTTATTTGTGTCCTTATTATTTTTTTTTTTTTTTAATTTACGTGACTTGGACGGAGTATAATCTTCTCTCTTAATTTTTTTCCTTGCTTACTTCTTGCCGAATGAACTCAAGACGTAGGTTTAACTATGATGAATAAATTCACTCATTATAAAAATTACCGAAAATAGTTTTGGCTTTCCTTACAGTGACATTTTAAAAAGTAAGATGATAGACTTTGAATTACTACAATATTTCGTTTTAATTTTTCTCCAATAATAATATTGAATAATTCAGTCATAATTACATTAATTTAAGCTATCTCATTTAATTTCTCTGGATAAGTTTAATTAGATTAGATGAGACGTTTTTTCAGGAATTAAAATATGAAAATATCTAGTCTTCACTGCAATTTTACAATGCAACTTTGTCAAACACGCAATTGAATGGATTGTATTTGCTCTTCGATCCCACTCCAAAGCTCCAGACTTGACTCTCCATTGGTCTTTGCTTTCTTTCTGATTGTGTGTTCCATACTCCTAGTGGAAATTGTACCAAAGAGCCCATTTTTCACAATATAAACAAATTTCAATGTGAATATATAGTCTTCACGGAAATTTTACATTGCAACTTTGTCAAACACGCAATTAAATGGACTGTATTTGTTCTTCGATTTCACTCCAAAGCTCCAGACTTGACTCTCCATTGGTCCTTGCTTTCTTTCTGATTGTGTGTTTCATACTCCTTGTGGCAATTGCACCAAATAACCTATTCTTCACAATATAAACAAATTTCAACGTAATAATCCATGTTTTATGCTAGAGACAATAGGATTACTTCAAGGCAACTTTTAGGGAAAAAAAGATTGCAAAAAATTTATTCAAGTATAATATGCGAAAAATATATAGGTTAAGATGTTAAAAAATTATAACTGTTTTTATGGATTTTAATTATGGTAGAGACAATAGGATTACTTACATTGTTCAATGATATGAAAACTGATGATTAAATTCCTAGGAAAGAAAAAAATCCCAGTCTTTGATAGGAATGATAAATTGATTGCTCCTGTCCCCTGAGGAAGTAAAAGATGATGTATTATGTATTGCTAATGGGTTTAACAATGCTTTGTGTTTCAAAAAGAGCTGGATTATGAATATTGGCCCTTCGATTATTACTGCTATTCAGGAATTCTTTCATATAAACCACATACTGAATTAGCCAAAAAAATAAAAGAATTATAAATCCATGCTTGCTGTAAAAGAGATCTACGATACATAATACTTCTTCGGTCCTAAATGTAATATTTAGTTTGGGAGTGGATTATGTGTCACACCCCTTATGACTCCGTCATGCATTAGAACAAATGGCGCAACATAGTATGCATGGCAGTTTGGATGAATGAGTATTCATAATATATGCACATATATATACTGATTAAATGTGAATAATAATCCTAGCTGGGATATTAGAGATACAGTTATCCCGTATAGGTTAACAAAATATCAAACTTATACAGCCCTTTCTATGTCTTTAGAATGTAAACATAGTTAAAAATATTATAAAACTTCTATACTAAAAAAAAAAAACATGGATTACCCACGGAATTACCGACGGAAAAAATTACGTCGAAAATTACCCACGGAATTCTGTGGGTAAAAATTACAGACGGAATTACCCACAGAATTTCATCGGTAACTGAAATTACATAGGGGAATTCGGTGGGTAATTTAAATCGGTAATTAAAATTACGACGGAAAATTTCCATCTCAAAAAAAGTTGCGGCAGAATAAAATTGATTTTTCCTACGGCTTTTTTGTGACGGAAATTTTCCGTCAATAATTTTAATTACTCACGAATTCCGTGGATAATTTCGATTAAATGGCGTAATTCCTTGGGTAATTCCGTCATTAATTTTTACCCACGGAATTTCCGGGCGAATTTTTTCCATCGGTAATTTTGTGGGTAATCCGCTTTTTTTTTTTTGTAGTATTTTCCGAGTCCACTTTTCCTCCCACAAGACCGCCTTGCCCTTCAATCAAGATCTGCTACCTAAATCTTTATTTATATCTAAGATTCAAAATTGAATCTTAGTGTAACATGTTAATCTCTAGGTATAGCGTAAATAGTATATGATAACCAACTACAATTAGGAAAATAACACAAATAAGCGTTAAAAGATAAACACACAAGTAACATTAGACAACATACTATATATGCTATGTTAACTGCGAAAGGGATGTACAAGTCCTGAAAAAAATGCAGGACTCCACAAGTCTCGAATCCACAATGCTTGGAAAACAACAACTAAATGCAAACAAACGCATGTCCCTGACACGAATCCACAACCATGGTAAATCAAGCATATACAAGCACACATAAGTAGAAGATTAAAGTTACCACCTGGACTCCGAATAGCTAAAAGTAATTCACAAGTGCTTAAACAACTTGGGAGCCAACTCCTAAAAATAGTATAATTGTAAATATTAATTTCCCTTATTTTATAAGGTACTCAAATTAATTATCATTTTATTTAATTTTGTAAGAACCTAGTTGAACCCAAGAGGGGGGTGAATTGGGTGAAGTATAAAAATTTAGGAACTTTGAAAATCTTTTTGGAACTCAGTAAAACCAGTTTGTATGATAGTAAAGAGTTATAAAGCAATAGATAGTCATTCAAACAAATATGCTGGAAACATAAGAGATAAGGGAAGAGAATATGCAAACTGAGATTTATCCTGGTTCGGTCCAATCCTTGACCTACGTCCAGTCCTCAAGCTCCGCTTGAGATTTTCAATTCACTATCTTCTTTCAACTTGATTACACGTTACGTACTTGGAGTAATCTTCTCACTAGGATTCACTCCCCCTTACAAACTCGTAATCAATACACTTGCTTGATTACACACTCTGTACTCAAGTAATCCTCTCACTAGGATTCACTCCCCTTACAAGTCAAATCAACACAATGTATATCCCACTCAAGATCACCCAATCTTGAGTAACTCTCAGATAGAAAGATAATGTGTTTACAATAAATCTCCTCTCTCAGAGGTGAATAGATAAACAATGAAGATCAAATACAAATCACTTCACTCTCTAAGTTATCTAAACATGAAAAACAGAGTAAATGATGTAAAAGCATAGTATCGGCATGTTGGAAGTGTAGGCTTGTATCTCCGCCTTTTTCTCGCTCGAATTTGTCCTCTTTTATAGGTAGAGAACAATATATGACCGTTTATAACCGTTGCCCATAGACAAGGTTCGGGTTGAGCTTTGGTCTTCTTCTCTCTCTAGTTTTTGCTTGATCCAACTGTGCAAATTGTTTAGAGTTGACTTCTGGCAAATTAATCTGTTGGAATAGCAGTTGCTGGATGTGGAAAGCTGTCTTTAACTCTTTGTTAACGTGTGCGAAGGATTACCCAAAAGTATATAACTTTTAAGGTTTTGCTTTTAAAGTGCTTGACGTCACTTTTTGCTTTTGCTTTAAACCTTCACTAAACATCTTCTAAATCATCTGAAACTCACCAACAAAGTGATTAAACATATCTAGGAACATAGAAGAATGATAATGGAAAGTATTAAGATCAAATAAGAAGGTTTTACAAAATCGTCGAATTTGAATTTGATTGACGATGTAAACTCGAGTTTGCATTTGATAGACTCGAGTTTCCTTTTGTTGTCGAAGGTTGGATTTCTCTCTTTGAGCCAAACTTAAGTTTGTAACTTATAAACTCGAGTTTGATATCCTTTCGACTTAGAAGATGGTTTTGATCGAAGGAAAATTCGACGAGAACTTGGAAAAACCGCAAACTCGAGTTTGTAACTTATAAACTCGAGTTTGGTTTTGTCTTGAATAGCTCAGATGCTCTCTGTATTGTCTAAACTCGAGTTTCCAACTAATAGACTCGAGTTTGGTTCTCTTTAAAACCGATCTTTGCTCTCTGTAACCCGCAAACTCGAGTTTGCTACTTATAGGCTCGAGTTTGGATGCTCTTCGGACACGGTTGCTCTGTCGAGATAAACTCGAGTTTGTTCACTTATAGGCTCGAGTTTGGCTTTTTCCAAATGTTCATTTCTTCTCCGGGACTCTCGAGCTCGAGTTTGTGATAAACTTGAGTTTGCAAGTTGTCTTGTGACTTGGTTGCTTGACTTGGTCGGTCTCGAGTTTGCAACTTTGTCCTCTTTCGAAGGCCATATTACCTGGTCTGAACTCCGTTTTGGTCCGTTCAAAGCTTGTAGATTGTGAGTTACACCCAAAACATTGAAGCTTGGTTTTACGTGTGGCGTGGATTTCTCTGTCAACTTCCATAATTCATAGCTCCTTGATCTGAACTCCTTTGGACTTGAATTATATATGAAAATGATGCATTGGGAGTCTAGTTTCATATGCCACTGGTTTCATCTCAATCCGATCTCGGTTTGTGAGATATCATCGAAATACCGGACCTCACCCGAGCTGAACGTGAAACGAATGGAGCTGAAGTGCTTGATGACCACTGTAAACTCGAGTTTGTACTTACAGGCTCGAGTTTGCCTAGTCCAGAGACACCAAAAATGCTGAAGACACTTATTGGCTCGAGTTTGTAGTGGCTTTCTTGAGTTTGAAGTCCATTTGGTATCAAAGCTAGGCTCTTGTTTAAAGGACTTAACCGTCTCAAGAGTTTTAATGGCTGATGTTGGGTGTTCCACGTTTTTAGGAGGGTTTGATTTTACCATTCCACCACTTTTCAAAGATATTGATTTTTGGTTTTGGAAAGCTAGAATGACTAGTTTGATCAAAACAACTGATTTTTATATGTGGAATGTTTTTACAAATGCTTTTGATTTCAAACCAAGAAAGGATTGAATGAGAAAAAGAAATGAAGATGTTTTCATTGAACATTAGAGCAATGAAAATCCTTTATAGTGCATTGACGAAAAAACGATTATGAGAAAATCAAGTTTTGCTCCAATGCTAAAGATATTTGGGATACTCTTGATTCTATTTATGGTTCTAACAATTGTGTTGAAGTTGAAAGTGTTGATAGTTCATCGAAATTACAAACCGCAGCTGCACCTGCTCGTAAGTGATGAACAAATGGAAGAAGGCAAAATTAGAGAATGCTTTCAGAATCCCGTCAACACAAAAGAACAAGAGAAAGAGGATTCCCAAGAAAAGCTCATGGACGATTGTGATCAATCATTATTCAGAGCTCAAAATGCACATGAGGTAAACAATTCCAATTCTTGTGTAGATAAGAAAAATGTTTTCGAACAATTGCATAGAAGTGTTTTTCAACCATTTACCGATTCTATTTTGAAAAACAAACATGTTTTCGAAAATGATCTTGGAAAATCATGTAGGAAGAATGAATGTTCAAATGAAGATTACTTGACGTCTCACTCTCATCACCAAGACAATATTTGCAAAACTGCTCATAATAATCATAATTCTATTATTTGCAATTATTGTGGAAAATCTGGTCATATTTCTTACACATGCTATATTAGGAAAAATTCTACTGTGAGAAATAAATTTGTTTGGGTTCCTAAAGGACAATCAAGGTCCAATACTAACAGTCAAGGACCCAAGTATAATTGGGTACCAAAATGTCCATCTAGTACAATATATGTGCAGGATGATTCCAGAAAGAATGGACATAAGAATACAGAGAAGATGAATAAGAAGCCAAGAGTTTCTCATGCGCCAATAAAGAAGATCATAGTATCTATATCAAGCAAGAGAACTCAAAGGGCACCCATTGCTGGAACTATAAGTTTTAAACATCAAGGGAAGCAATGGATACAAGCAAGAAGAGTATCATCTACCTCAAGAACGAATTACCACAGAGTACCATTCAACTATCTTGAGGAGAATAAGAAAAGAAGGATCTCTTCTGCACAAGGAAAAAGATTCTTGCAGTCTACATCATGTGAGAAAGCATTGCTTCATCCCAAGACTAAATTCAAAAAGACAAAGTATCAACGAATGATAAATTGGCTGAGCGAATGCAATCCTTCAAGTATCTAAGGCTAAGGTATGCAATGGTAAAACCTCCTACGCTCTCATCTGAAATAATCATTGAGGTTTTATATTTTATAACCTTAGGAATGAGCATTGCAAACTATTTGCTTTAAATTGGGTTTTCACATCCTAATATATATATTTTTAAACAGATTGCAATGTTCAATAGGTTGAATTCTTTATGCATTCATGATGATTTGAAAAGAAAGTATTTCTTTATGCATGAACTCATGATTAATTTACTGTGCTTTGTTGTTTTGAATTGATTATATTCATAAGAGCATGTGAATTTAATTTTTGTTCCTACAAGCTAACAATGATTGGATCCTAGTAAGGTTGGATACCAAGAAAGAAAAAGATTTATATGGTTTTGTAGGATCAGAAATAGCTTCTCAAGAATATAACATAGAGAAATAATCCAAGTCTTGAGAAAGCTGAATAAGCTATGCTTGATGTTAATGGTGAACGTTGGAAAAGGAGTTTATCTAATCAATCCATCTCAACCAAGCAAGCTTCTATGAGGATAAGAGGAATTACGGTGATATCTAATTCTTACCTCATACTATGATTATATGAAATTCATTATTGGTTTGTCTTTGGTTAAGTTAAAAGATTTTGAAACTTATTCAATTTCAATCAGCAATTTCTTGTCAAAGACAAACTCCGAGTTTAGAAGTCAGTAAACTCGAGTTTGCTTCTCAGAAACTCCAGTTCGCCTGGCAAAGAGTCTTAAAAAAATTTCATGTTTTTAGCAAACTCGAGTTTGCCTTTGCAAACTCCGGTTGGGCCAGGCAGACAGAGCTATGCTCTATTTTGAACTTAGCAAACTCCGAGTTTACATTTGAAACCTCCGGTTTACATTTTGAGAAGTAAAACAGATTTTTGACATGAACAGTGTCAAACTCAAGTTTGGTCACTAATAGACTCGAGTTTACGTTTTGCTCAAAATGTCTTTCAAAATTATTTCACGATGGTTTCTCGACAAAGCTCTAAACTCGAGTTTACATATGGAAACTCGAGTTTGGTACTCCGAGTAATTTTTCCAAACTCTAGTTTGCTGTCCAAACCTCTAGTTTGCCTTTCCAAACTCCAGTTTGTCTTTCCAAGCTCAAGTTTGAGTCAACCATGCTTTTGAAATCATCTTGCTCGAATTTCCAAAAACTTCATGTATGATCTATATACTTCATATCATCAATCACTAATATTCCTAACTGTATTTAATCAGCTTGTTAGTGAGTTTTTGATGATCAAACAAGTGAATTAGTGCATAACTTTTTGATTTTATATTTTTGAAATGCACAAGTCTAAAATTTGTTTGGATTTCAATTCACTCTTTTTGTGAAGATGCATACAAATGTTTTGAAAACATATCCATACTTTAATTGCATTGAAATGATGTTTCAAAACTGGAAGTTAATATTGTATATTGAATGTTGGATATGCTTCAAATTTCTCCAGTTGGGTTTTTCCCTATCTTTCACATATTGATCTTTGGAATTCAATGTTTTGCTTGAACTCTTTAGTTTCATTCTCTAACTAGTTGGACTTCATGTCTAACAAGTTAATCATATATGAGTTTCAAGCTTATTTCAAGAAAAGAATTCAATTTGTGAAAATCTTATGCTTGTTGGATAAATCATTATTGGTCAAGTTATTTCAAGCATTATGAATGTTCATTAATGCATTAAATGTTAGTGCATTAACCATTATATGGAATAACTTACTAGGATAATATTATGGAACTCTAGTCATTTGGATTAATGAGTTTGTGCTTCATCATCCATGAATCCTAGTAGTCAATTTGTTACTCAAATACATCAACATTGTCTACATCCATATTTTGAGTAACTATTTCTGTATACTCATATTCTTGCCTTGAATGTTCTTGTATTTTCAAGACTCTACTCTAAAAGGCAAGATTATCTCTTGGTCAATAGCATAGTCATTGTGCTCATATATTTCTATTGTGCTAAACATGTCTTGCTAATGCTTTATCCTTATGATCTTTCCTTTTGGGAAAATTCTTCTACATGTTAACTTCAATGTTCAACATGTTCTCTAAAATCAAGCATTGATACATTCGATATATTGACTTCCATCATGTTTAAAATGAGCATTGTTTTTCAAGCTTGTTTCAAAAATGAATCTTTCATTTATGAAAATTTTGATTTCATAATGCATTATCACATTTTTGAAAGAACATTCAAGATTTGAAACGATCTGCACATTTCATTATCATTTTTGAAAAATCTGAACTGTAAGTTGATAAATGCTTATCTTTATAGATAAGATTTTCTATGCTCTTTGATCAAACCTTCATGCATTTTATCAATGACATCTTTTCTCCATAAAGTATATTTAAAAATTGTCATTGAGAAATAACATTATTGACATCATTATCCTTTTGATTCATTGGCTTGAACATATTTGATTGGGTGAAATTATGCTTTGATCTTTGATTTTGATATATTCTTTGCTCAAATATCATATGATTTAATTCTATAAGAGCATAAGAGTTGTCATGTCTAATCAGTTGTGGACTCAAGAATCATTGAGTACCAAAGAACATATATTTTTGCAGGAGTTGATCAAAATGTTCTGTTGTTGAATACAAAGAACATAGGCAAACAGAATAGATCATTTCAGTGGCTATGTCTGCAAATTCTGTGACTCCACTTGAATGACATCCCATCACTAGCAAGAGGCTTAGACCAATATGATAAGGGAGCATACTTGCTTGACGAGAAGCTATGAGTAGAAACAAATTTTTGAGATCCTATTCAAAGCTCATTTGGGATTTCAGCTGCTAAGATGCATTCAGATCAATTGATAATAGCTATCCAGTAATGCATCTGTGGATTACAAATGATTATGACTCAAGTAATTACGATATTACTTGAATGAGGTATTGTATTTTGAAATAATATGCATATATCATAATCATGCTAGGCTAATTTGATTTTATTCATTCGATTCTATCTCATGAAATTTAGCCCTGAGCACATTCACTTTTAAAATGACCCTTATGCTTTAAAACTCTTTTATCATCATAAAAAATATAAGTGATTTCTTCATACCAATTTCAAGTCCACCCATGTGAACTTGAAAGTTCTTAATTACGAGATACCATGTTATGTCCATTGGAGTTGGAGGAACTCTAGATCTCATAACATTTGGTGTCACATTATTATTTGGTATCATGAAAGGGAGCTTCATATTTTTAGTCATGCATTCAGTAAGGGGAGCTTCACATTCACATGTGTTTCATATCTTAAAAAGCTCATCTCCTTTATTTGAAGAAAACCCTTTTAAGCATACTCATCTATATTCACTATCTTTTATTAGTTTTGATGATGCGTTATTTTCATATTTGAAAATATACTATATTTTCCTTTTGATTATTTTTATTTGAAAAGATCATTTAGAAAGGAATATTTTGATATATGGTTGCACTAACAAATATCTTTTGCAAATAAAGTTTTTAATTTGTAGCGGGAGATTTGGTTATGTGTTATAACTTTGGCGATCAATCATTGAAGCCGACATATGCTCTATAGAAGAGATCTATGATGGCAAAGGATGGAAGCTGAGGACTGCCATATTCATTCAGTTGAGATACAACTCAAGAAGTCAGTACTTAGTCTCATTTTACATCTCAAAGGCTATTCAGAGCACATCACAGATCTCAAAGCTAGCAAATGGACTTCACAGATCGTTCATCAATTTGCAAAACCAACATGAGCATTTCTAATCTCTATCTTTTTATATTCAGTAGAAATTTTGCACATGTTTAGTATCTATATGCTTTAATTGTGAAAGATGTTTTGAAAACCTCTCCAAATTCTCCCAAATTTGTTTTCATAAAAACATTCCAAATTGCATCACATTTAGAATGAAAACAATTTCAAATTAGGGAGAGAAAATCAGTTTCTTGATTCTTTCTAATCTGGTTTCCTATTTGTCTCTCTAAGCATTTCTTCTTTACTTCAACTTTTTGCTAATGACAAATAAGGGGGAGAGAATGACAAGAAAAATATGTTGCATTGTTGCTTTTGATATATTTTCATATTCATACATATTGTTGCTTTTGATATATTTTCATATTCATACATATTTTTCTTATAGTATTTGCCATCATCAAAAAGGGGGGGAATGTTGGATATGATTAGTTTTGATGATGTCTTATATAGATGCCATTATTAAAAGCAAAAAGATTGAGTAATATAGTTATCTCCTACATTGACTAACTACTATATTTAATGTAGATTAGTCCAAGTTAAATTATAGATCAAGAAGGAGATAAGAGATTACAGAAAGGAGAAACTGGAGAAAATGTCAAGTTCAAGAAGAAGAAGAAGAGATATTGAAGAAGGTAGAAGTTGCATAGAATGATGAGTCCAAGCTAAATGGTGAAGAATGATCAAGTTGGGAGGTGGAAGAAGGAAGAACTTGCTGAATGGAATGAAGATATAATTATTCAAGTTCTTATATTGAAGCTAGAAGCCTCCAAGATCATATGGAAGTTGGAATGACTCAATTCGAGTTAAAACAAGCAAAAATGAGGTTCGGATGAGCAAACTCAAGTCTTCAAGTATTAAACTCGAGTTTACTACCTTGCTTTGCAAGATAATTTGCCTATCGATATGAGCAAACTCGAGTTTAGGAGTGCAAACTCGAGTTTAGGACTTCAAACCCGAGAAAGCCACTACAAACTCGAGCCAATAAGTGTCTTCAGCATTTTTGGTGTCTCGGACTAGGCAAACTCGAGCCCGTAAGTACAAACTCGAGTTCTGGCCATCGCACTTCGGTTCCATTCTATTTAACGTTCAGCTCGGGCGAGGTCTGGTATTTCGATGATATCTCACAAACCAGAGATCGGATTGAGATGAAACCAGTGGCATATGAAACTAGACTCCCAATGCGCCATTTTGATATATAATTCAACGTGGACTAATCTACATTAAATATAGTAGTTAGTCAATGTAGGAGATAACTATATTACTCAATCTTTTTGCTTTTAATAATGGCATCTATATAAGACATCATCAAAACTAATCAAATCCAACAAATTTCTCCCAAAATATTAAAAGGGTTCCCATCATCATTTAAGACCCTTATGACCCTTAAAGGATAAGTCATTCACTTTTGTCTTTTCTTGTACTTATTTTCAGATTATTTTCATTTTGGTCCAGAATTTTTAATGAAATTTGAAAATTTATAATTTATTGCAAAAAAATCCAAATGAAGTGCTTCCAAGAACTATTTGACCCTTAACATGTCTATTTTCACAGAAAAATATCACCAGCAGCTGGAAAAATTTGTACCATTCCTAGAATTATTAACTTTCACTACTGTCCAAATGATACTTCCAGAAATATTAGTCAGTTTGTAAAATTCTTATCTCATTATACAAAACTCCAAAAATTACAAACTATCGATCAAAATAAATATCTTTATGTCTACTACAAATTCGGAAAGTTTCATAATTTTTGGATGTTATTTAGTTGCACCAAAAACTGTGCACAAGTCGACAGCCTCAAAAAAAACTAAAACTAAAACTCGCAGTTTTGGCAACTTGTACAATTTGTTTCTAAAAATCATTCCTAACCTTATTCCCACTCCATTTTTCGTGTTAAACACTTTGGTAACCTTAAAATCATTAAAATCATTTTGGTTCCACCACTGCTTGTTCAGACCGAAATATTACATAGAAAATGAAGAACAACATCTTCAAACCAACTTCACAAATTCTATGATTTTATATACCAAATTGTCTTGTAACATTGTTTAAACTTTTAACATATTCTAACCCATTTTAGAAATTTGGGCAGCATTAGGATTTCATGCCTCCAAAAACCAAAGAAATCATGGATAAACCATATTCCAAGCCAACTACAACAAACCAACACAAGATGTAACATCCCATTTTCAAAAACAGGATATATATATATATATATATTTTAATCGAGTAGAGCATCGTAGCGATTGAGTAACGATATTTATATTCAAAATGCCGTAAGTCCGGTTGATTACGAGCGGTACGTTATACCGAGTGTTTTCAAAAGTAAATAACAAAAGAAGAAAGTCTTCAGCTAAGTCCCTATGCGTGCCGCTTGCCTTTCTCCTCGATCCTCGGTCCTCCTGACCCTGACGCTATGTTAAGAGCTGAGGTTCAATGCCCATTGAACCTCGGAGTAACGGTTAACCTCATGTTTATATATACAACATAGACAAGTATATGAGCATACAAACAAGCTTATCCCAACAAAGACACACGCCCCCTGGCAGATATGTCACACTTAGCATACGTTTCGCACCTAGCAATCGTTTCGCACCTAGCATTTCGCACCAAGCATTTCTTACCTAGCAAACGTATCCCAACACCCAGCAAGCATAATAACAGTACATTGAACATACCACAGAGCTATCAACTACCTCACATAAACATACCATACACATAGCACATGTACGCATACAATAAACATCATAGTTAGTGTTACGGTACGCGAACGTACCTTCGTTGATGGAAAACGGTACTTTTTGGACAAATGCGACGCTGGTACGTGATTACAGATATCCTATAAGGATAATATCATATTATCAAGGCGCAACATCATAATAGGCATTTTAGGTACAAATTACCATTTTGCCCCTAACTCTCCTAATTGACGGAATTTCGCCAAAACTTCGTTACTTTAACTCTAATCTTTCAAAATTTTGACATATCTCCATCTCCAATATATTTTTGAAATAAATATCATATTTATCCCTAAAACATGATATCTAAACTAACTTGGAAGATTAAAGATTAATCTAGCATTTCTACTATAACTACCGAAGGAACTACCAAAGCTTAAGACTAGGGACCAAGAACTTACCCTAACTTGCTATTTTCTCCGCACTCCTTCTTCTCTCTAAAACCTCTCTCTAAGTGGCTCTAGGAATTGTGAAGAATGAAGTGAAAGGGAAGGCCTATTTATAGGCAAAAAGTATGACACTATTCATACTTTTTCAGATCGGATTTCGGCCGTCGGATTTTTGACTTTACACATGGCTTCATCTCCACCATCCAATCCACCTCCTTACCTCATTCTTCAAGACCATGATGTCATCAAGATGATATCACTCCCTTACTTTATGCATTTACCCGATAAAATCCCCCGATCGGTGTTCTAATCGCGTAATCTTAGAAAATCTCAAAAATCCGGAACACAAATTTGAAGTTCTATTCTTCCTCTTTGGAAATATCTCGAGTTAACTAAATTTTTGATCCCATTAAGGGTATTCCTTGTCCTGTGAACATTTTCGGATAGACGCCGTTTGCCATTCGTAAATTACTTCGGGTAATGCTAATTTCGACAAAAATCCACCGATTCATAATATGTCCAGTTGTTTTCTACTTAGTTCAAGGATTTCAAGTTATGATTTATTTTCCATTGGTTCACACTTTTCTTATCTTCCCTTTGTTTACAAAATATCTTTTCATCTCGATCCCTTATTCGCCCCGCCGATTACGGAAATGACTTCCGCTTAACACCAACTTCTAGACAAAAATTCACTTGTTTGTAATATGTCCCGACCTAAGAAACTTCGTTCATGGTTTTCTAGATAGGATTTAATTTCTATCGGTTCTCATTTATTCAACCTGGTTCTTCCACAAATATCTTAATTATATTATTATTTAATTAACAAAATATCATGATATTATTTTTGAAAAACCCACAACCCTTTTCACACTCAAATTTCAGTTTTCTTTCCCTTTATTATTATTATTTTTAATTTATCTAAATTAGCTAGAAGCTTAATTAGAGCCTTAATCCCATGATTAGCAATATTTTAGGATTTAGGGTTTTCATGTTCTTAATCTCACCAATTTTTCTTAATCTTTTCTAATTGATTAGCAAGCACACTTTATGCTAATATTAGCCATAAACACTTAATTAAAGGATTTTCCATAATCTACCTTAAATATTCTCTTGTTCGGACTTAAACAATTAGCCATTAATTACTTAACTAATCATTTTCTAATTGTTGATCATTTTCTTAATTAAGATTAATCATTTTCTCACAACTATTTCATTGACATTGGTATTTTATGTCCCACATATTAAAAATCACGGCAACTTATGCTCCCCAAAATTATATTTAATTTTGCCTAATTATTTTTCAAGGGAAATAATTCCAAAATTCCTAAAATTAGAGACAACATACTTTCTAATTTTCAATAAATATTTTATTGCCTCTTGGGATTTATCATAATATTTTCGTGGCATTTCATGGCCCATAATTGCATTTAGGGATTTTGACACTTTAATCCCTCTAATTTCATTAGAAATTTTCCCTAGACAATAGAATAAGTATCCTACAAGGTTTTAAAACCACATATTCACCTATTTCCAAATAGGTATTATTTGCTAAAATATAATATTCTAGATAGATAATTATCCGGGTTATACAAGACAAGTTAATTAAAACCTTTATTAACTTGTCTTGATCCTTTGGACTTTAGCAGCTTCTTCTTCCTTTCGCCTCCTAACCTTTCGGCCTTCACTCCCAAAAATATCTTAAGAAAGTGTCTCACAATCGTAGCTCTCTCTCTCTCTCTCTCTTCTCTTTTATGTAAACCGAAATGAAGAACAAAGAGGGCATGCAAAGAGTATATTTAATCTTGTGTGAGTGCGTTTTGTCAATGGGCTTGTTTGGAGTGGCTTTTCTTTCAACGTTTTTGTGTAAAAATTTCAATGGCTTTTAAGAAATGACCCAAACAGAAAAAAGTTCAACTGGGTGTGTTTGGGTTGGCTTAATTCTTCTTGGGCTTTTTATATAAACGCCCATTTATTAAAAAAAGCTCCCCCTCCAGCGTTTTGCCCATGGAACGCAGGTTTTTTCATGGGGCCCATCCATTTTCTGACAGGCATAAGGGACTATTCGTTTTTTATGGAGAGAGGTGTGGTTTGGTGGGGGCATTTGTGGGGCCCATTCTAATGCAAAGGGAGAGAGAAGAAAAGGGAGAGGGGGAGAGAGAGAGAGAGAGAAAGAGGGAAGTTATATTGAGTTGACTTTCTTTTATTAATTAAGAACTTTATTTTATTAATTTATGACAAAAAAATTTAACAAATCATGATTTATTGGATTATATATTAGTTTATTAGTTTAACTAATTAATTTGAAAAAAAGGAATAAAAATACTCTTTGAGTAATTTAATTAAATTCCTCAATCTCTTAAAAAATGTCAAATCTATCTTATATTTAGGTTCATGGGGAGTATTTAATAAAATTCATACCTTTTTTACTATTTTTTATCTCAACTGACTTTTAAAATAATAATCCAAATACTCCTCGCTTTAGAAAAAAGTCACTTCTACGTAAGCTAAATGGACAATCCAAACATAGATCATATTTACAATCCGACTTTTTCCTACCGGGCTTTTACAAAAATTAGATAGCTTTTAAACTACCGTTCCTACCGGCAACCCAAACAGGCCCAATGATTATTTCGGATGATTGAAGAGTATTGTGCTGTCCTTAGAGCCGAAATAATGCATCGTTTTCAACAATTCCCGTTTCTCTCGTGAACCAACAATAATGCAGCATTTTCAAAAAGGAGTGGGGCATGAATGCTGACTTTGTGAAATGTGGTGGAGTGTGTGTCGGCCTTGCTCTTCTTTCATTCACGCCAGAAAGAATAATTAAGAGTTATGCTTTGTCCATACGTTGAAATGAGAAAAAAGGAGGTGATATGTTTATGCACCAAAGTCAAAAAGAATGGATTGATTATTATCCCGATGAAAAAATGAAGAATAAGTGTAGATACGCAGACTAGCCAAAATTTTTGACAATGGAGTGTGAAATGGAGAAAAGAAAATGGAGTGTGAAAGGGAGAACAGAAAATGGAGTGTTGCATACGCTTTAGGATATTACATTATAGCCTTAAATATAAGATCTTTTTTCATTTTATCTCTCATACTTCTTATTTTTTTGAAACTGATCTGTGCCTAACTTATAAACTAATATATAGTATAATATTACACGTAAGTATTTTAAATCACATATGCTATAATTAAGCATTCCCTCTAGTCTCTAGTCTTTAATATAAAACATATTTGATTTAGTATTTTAAATCACATATGCTATATGTACAAAAATATAAGACAATTTTTATATTTTTCAATTTTTTCTTAATTTACCGCTATTAATGCACCCTCAACAATAATCAAGGAGGAAAGGGAAGGAGGGAATTAATGAATGTGATTAAAGTGTTTTTGAAAATGTATGTCATATTAACTAATTTAACCAACTTCCTCAATCTAATCAAATTAGGTAAATATGTCTTATATTAAGGAATGAATGAGTAAATTATTTAGCTTCCTTAATGTACTCAATTTGATAAATAGGTATTATATTAAGGATGGAGGAGTATCTTAATGAATTTGGAATTGATAAAACTTTAGTGAAAATGTATCCCCCGATGCATGTCATCTTAGAGAGATTTATAATGCATAATATTTTCGGGATATATCTGATGTCTGGCTTGGGGTTTAATTTCATCCAACATAAAAAGGATAGGGCCCCTCTTCCTTATTAATGAAGCCAATTTATAAGTTTCATAAGTAGGCTAACTAATTAAAATGTGAAACGCTTGAAGACTAGTGAGAAATTAAAATTTGGTATCAAAGTCAATTATCTGATCATGTTAAAAATCTATATACGTTAAAGGGGGACTGATTTGAGTTTGTGTTTCCGATCTCCATTATTCATAAGGAGATTTTCATAAGTTTTATCAATTTGATGATTGTGACTTTTAGGTCTACCATTAATTAGTAACGTGCTTGGTGGGGGACATAAAGTCTTAGGTCAACCTGACTTGACCAAAAGTGAAATAATGTACTAATTACCAAAGAAATTAAAAACAATACAATTTTCTTGGTATGATGTAAACTTTACTAAAGATTTGTCACATCGAAGAATTCTTTTTAGGTTGGATTTTAGATTTTCTAAATAAAATATATATATCAATTTTTAAGGGACAACGAGATATAAACAACGTTTGAAGACATTCGATATTTTTATAATACAAAAAGTATCCAAGATCGTGATATTTATGTGATTAAATCAAATTTAGAGAATGTTATTGAAAATATTTTTTTTGCTAAAAAATGTTATTGAAAATATCATGAAAAATAGAAAACAATAATCTAATATATCCAACTTGTATGCAAATTAATTTTTCAGTTGATTTTATTTTTCCTTGTCGTGACTCGTGAGAGATCTCCTTTTTGAAATTTGGTGTTGTGTGTTTGCTCACCTTGACTTAATTTGCAATTGCAGAAGTATAAAATGACGTTTGTGCATTCCTAGATGCGCAAAACTCGCAGCTTTGATAACTCTGATATATATGCTAAACATGGGAAAACCTCCTCCCTCTGTTTTTCTCTTCTTGCTTCCTTATTGCTTCATGGCCTCAGCTTTAATTGAGAGAAACATCACTACCGACGTATCTGCACTTCTTTCCCTTAGATCCTCAATCACTTTGGATCCATACAATTCCTTAGTGAATTGGTCTGCCTCTTCTTCTCCATGCAACTCGGGTTGGTGTCACCCGCAATACACGCCATGGAAGGATTTATTCCTTGAATCTTGGTAGCATGGATCTTAAGGGCACCATATCACCACAACTAGGAAATCTCTCTTTCCTTGTTGAACTTGATCTTAGTAACAACAATTTCTATGGTCAAATACCGTAAGAGTTAGTTCAGTTGCGTCGATTGAGACTATTCAACTTGAGCTACAATAACTTTGATGGACAGGTTCCAAGATGGATAGGAGCTTTATCTATGCTTGAGGAGTTGAGTTTTCGAGATAACAATCTTGATGGGTCTACTCCATTATCTCTGTTCAATCTGTCAAGGTTGGAAGTCTTGGATTGGAGTAATAATTTAATTGGAGGAAATATTCCACTTGAGGTGGGACGACTTGAGCACTTGAAGATTTTACAATTTGCCCGTAACAATAAGCTTTCAGGAATCATTCCCCAAACAGTTTCAAACTTATCTTCACTTCAGTTTTTGGGTCTTTCTGAAATAGTTTGTCGTGGTATGTTTTGGATTATTTTTAAACTAACAAACTTGGTTAGCAAGATATTATTGTGAAGAAATCCAGGTCAGTCTGGACTGTTTTTAGGTATTTTTGTGCATTAATTTTAAACTTTTTTCCAAATTATTTATTCTATGGTTATTAGACCAATCAATTTGAAAGGGTTATTGCTTTTAAAAAACCAAAAAAAAAAAAAAGTGTAGTTATGCTTTATTATTTAGAATAGATTTGTGTTATTTTTCAACCAAAAAAAAAAATTGTTATTGATATTACTCTCTTTTTTCCACCTAATATTTGAAGGAGGCATCTCAGGTGAGATTAGGATCTTTCACAGTTAACGATTCTGTATCTTGGAAACAATCAACTCACTGGTTCAATACCATCTTCATTATTTAATAATTCAATGCTACAAGAGATTGCTGTTGAAGTCAATAATTTATCTGCAAGTCTCCCACCAAATGTGTGTTTTGGACTTCCAAAACTTAAAATATTTTCTGTGGTTGGTAATGAGTTGTCGGGGGAAATGCCCTCCGTTTGGCATCAATGCAAAGAATTAGCAGTGTTACAATTAGGAGATAACCAATTCAAAAAAGGAAACATACCAAGTGACATTGGAAATTTGACCAACCTCCAATTCTTATATCTTGGCCGCAGCAACTTGCAAGGTAAGACTCTAAGACTTTTAATTATTCGATCATCTTAAATTTTGTTTCCAGTTAGTCCCTGCGCTACAAATTTGGACAATGATAATTTTGCTAAATTACTTTGAAGACATGGAACACAATGCTTTCTTTTAATCCCAAAGTTAATATGCTTTCTTTTATATATATATAATTTTCCCTCATATGTTAAAATTAGGGAAAAGGACCAAGGAAAAGAAATATTTATTAACAAGGACCTTAAAATTTGTAATTATTTTATGGGACCAAAATTTGAAATATAAATATTCAATTACGAAATTAATCCTAACCAAACTCCCTACATTTTCTCTAACCCCATTTCAATTATTTCATGATTAGTTGTCAATTGATATTCCCTTAAATTGCATTCTTAAATTGAATTGCAGTTTATTAAGGAATTTATTGTTTAAGAATTTTAAATTTTAGTTTTTTTTTTCATTTTTATAACATTCTTTTTAGGTGCATCCCATTTGTTAAAGTTTTTTTCTATAAAAAAATCACATATTTTAAAATAAATATATTATAATTTTTTAATTTTTAAAAATAATAAAAATATAGAAATTAAAGAGGTATATTTCTAATTATTTATATATTTTAGAGGCTATTTTATTTGGGTGACTCTTAAAATAATTTGATGTGTACGAAAGATCATAATATCATAAAATATTGAGTAGCGTATAGATATTTTTTTTATCAAGTTATACACAAAGATATCAACTTTGATAACTAAATGTTAAACAGTATGAAAGGTTAATTTTGTTATTAACAATTTATATTTTAATTTTTGGTCCTTAATAAATATTTTATTTCCTTAGTCCTTTTCCCTAATTCTCCCTTAAAATTAAAAGTGAAATATGCGCCAAAAAAAAATTAAAACTGAAATAAAATATCGAATTGTTAAAAAACAGGGGCTCCAAGAAAAATAAGTTAATCAACATTAGTTACTTCATCAATTTTTTACTATTCCTTCTGGTCCTTACTATAAGGCACTAATGGTCTAATTAATGATTTGCCCTACTTTATCCTTATTATTAATTGAGGTTCAAAGTTGGAAATTAAAAAATAAATCACATCTTTTAGAGAGTGGCAAAGTTGGAAAAACTTATCAATTTAGGACAAATTTAATTACTTAATTGTAATTACTTAGCTTAAGAGAATTAGTTAGTGCCTTATAATAAGAAAGAGAGGGACTAACTCAATTGATCATAAGGATGAGAAGGATTAGTTTTGTTTTAATGTTTCTTTCCACCCTCATTTTTTCTCATTTTTCCCTGTATTTTATTGTTATCGGCAAGTTTTCTTTAGTTTTTATTTTTAATAATAAAGATAGTTCATCTAATTTCTCAATGAAGCTTCATGTCCATCCCACTGAGAAAAAGCACATGCCTTTGATAAAAAAAAAAAGAAAGAGAAAAAGCACATGCCTTACATGAAAAATAATGTGTGTCTATATATATGCATAAAAAAAGTAGAAAACTATTATACCCTTTGATCCTAATTATAAGACATAATTACCAGAATTTAGAGAGATTAAGGAAAGAAGAGTTAAATTAGTTAATTTCATTGATTTTCCTAAGAAACCTCTATTTAGAATTTAAAATGACACCAACATTACCGGCGGCTACTACTCTCTAGATTATTGACTCGATCGTATTATCTACGTTTGAACTTTAAACTTTGAAGACACTCCTGTTCTATCAAAAACTCATTATTACTTGGAAAGTTGTAAAACAGATAGAATTTTTTTCCCAAAAAAACCATCCTCAAAAAGTCAAATTCGTATTCCCATTTTGATTTAGAATTTTAAAAATATATAATAATAACTGAAATAGATGGGTGTGTTGCCCCGTATTTTACCAACAATATATATATATATATATATATATATATATATATATCATCAAGCCATCCAAAGCAAACTTCACATTTCCTTTTTTTAAGGAAGTATTATGAGAAAAATATGACAAAAATTGCTCAAAATTATTTTATTAAAAAAACAGTAGAATTGAGGTGTATATGGTATTAATGTATTGCGACATTACTTACTTTATAGAATATATAAATGCATTATTAAAATATTATTGTGTTTAATTATTATTGAGGAAGTATTAGTAAGGGTATTTTAGGAATAAATTAACAAAAATTAGAATGTTTTCCTATAATTAGGACCAAAATAAATTTCCAAATGTTGTCTTATAATTAGGACCAGAGGGAGTATTTACTAATGTGATAAATTGATCATATGCGCACACATGTATAGTACAACAGTTAACTCCTAGGAGATGATGATCAATAAGGCTTAGCTTCATAGAGCTTTCTTGTTTTATTTTAGGGTTAAGGAGCAATTTTACCAACAAAGTATTGGCTCAAGAGCGCTCAACACAATAAACTCTTAATTGGACCTTAAATACAAACTAACTTTTTAAAATATTAAATGGGCACAAAAACATTAGACTCTAGATAACGTCCGTCTATTGGAATTAAAATGGGGGAAATAAGTTGATTTCAAATGCACATGTGGCAGGTGGGACGTGAACATGTGGGCAGCAAATTGACTCTGGAGATTGAAAGAAGCAGTTGAAAAGTTAGGGTTCATTCTGAAAGAAACAGAGAAGAGTCGAAGGTCCGATCTTGTCTAATTCCTGTTTCTATTCAATTCAATTCAAGGAAAAAAAAAGTGAAATTATTAGAACTTGGAATGTCACCAAATGTTGAGAGAAAATCTTTCTGAGAAACTTCCAGTAATCACCAGTAGGGGACAAGACGATGTTAGAAGGACCATAAACACAATATCAGAACCAGCAAGATAATCCCTTTGACCAAAATATTTGATCCTTCGTGTTCAACACTTCTTTAGCTGTTTCTGCAGATGAAACCACCACCGTTGATATTCGTTCTTTAGGGTTCATTCTGAAAGAAACAGAGGAGAGTCAAATCGCAAATTAACCTCTCAAACTTTCGTGAACAGAAGCGGCGATCTCACTCGCAACCAGGTCCGATGGGTTTCGCTGAGACTTTCGACTCTCCTTCGACTCTTCTCTATTTCTTTCAGAATGAACCCTAAATTTCAACTGCTTCTTTCAATCTCCAGAGTCAATTTGCTGCCCACGTGTTCATGTCCCACCTGCCACATGTGCATTTGAAATCAACTTATTTCCCTCATTTTAATTCCAACAAACGGACGTTATCTAGAGCCTAACGTTTTTGTGCCCATTTAACATTTTAAAAAGTTAGTTTGTATTTAAGGTCCAGTTAAGAGTTTATTGTGTTGGCTCCCTCGAACCAATAGTTTATTGGTAAAATTGCTCCTTAACCCTTTATTTTATTATTATACTCTCTCTAATCTTTAATATAAGATATATTTATCTAATTTAATTAAATTAAGGAACTAATTAAGTTAGTTAATATGAAATTTACTTTCTAAAACACCCTAGTCATCTTCTTTAACTCCTTTCTTCCATTTCCTCCTTAATTATTGTTGAGGGAGCATCAATAAAGGTAAATTAGGAAAATATTGACAAATATGAAAGCTATGTCTTATATTTAGAACCAAGATTTACTCCATAAATATGTCTTATATTAAAAAAAGAGGAGCATCGTTTTTATTCTAGTTTCATGCACATTTTAACTAATGACTTTCAATTCTTTGATATAAGTCATATCTTGTTGACTTTTAAATTGAAACAGGGGAAATTCCATCATCTCTCTTCAATATTTCTACTTTAAGGACTATAGATTTGCAGCGGAATGATTTGAATGGTAGTATTCCAATATCAATTGGAAATGGGACACTGCTAGAAAACTTGCAGCTTGCATTCAACTCCTTAACTGGTATGATCAATCTATCCATCCCTTGATTTTATGCTCTAACAATTTTTCATTTATTATATGTTATTTCTCGCAAAAAGCTTAACTGAAATTACTTTAAGAGTAAAAATTCTAGTGTATATATACTTTGGTATGTTTAGTGCAGTCCATATTTCTTAACCAATCATGACTTTGAATTTCTAAGTTAGGAAAAGTTAAATTGTTGTATTCACCAGGGCCTTTTGCGAAAATCTATTTATTATTTATACTATATTATTTTCCTAATGTGTATAGCTGAAAGTATTTTCATTTCTTAATTATAGAAACTAAAACTTCAGCCTTTCATTGCCTATGATAAATTCATTGATCTTAAAGTCAGAACCTTGTAAATATCAAATAACTTTGATGGAAAATATAAATAATTTGGTTTTAATAGGTAAAATTAATTCCATGATCGCTCTTCAGCATTTCTTCTTTAAAAGAAATTCTAATGTCCAATTCATCATTGATATTGGAAGAATTCCTTTTATTGATTTCTAACAAAAACTTAGTATTTGTCTATTAATTTTAAGCCTCTAATTAAAAAATATTCCATGTATTATTTGTGTGAATTCAGGAAATAATATTCCCAGTCTTACTACCAATCGATTAACAAATATTTTGTATGTATTCTGTCACATCCCAATTTCGGAAGCGATTTTTTTTTTTTTTTTTTAAAAACGGTATCATGATCGAGTAGAGCACCTAAGTAAAAATAGTATTTCAAAAGATATGTATCGATAACATCAACCGTATGTTTTGCTACTAACAATGCGGTACAATAGTTCAAATGGTTCTAAATTCAAAATACATTTCAAAAGGGGGCCCGACCAGTCCGTCCTAAGCTGCTTGCTTTACCCTTGTCTCCGCTCTGTTCACTCCGAACTGAAGCTATGGTAAGAGCGAGGTTCAAAGTACATTGAACCTCGGGTAACGGTTAACCTCATGTTCAAGTACAATTATGTATGACAGATATTCATGATGTCACAAGTAAAATTCACATATACCAAGTAATAACACACCATATACACCTGCATATGAATGTTACTACAGATGCACTATTCACCCGGTGCCACGATGTACGGTCGTGTCCTCAGCGCTAGGAAAACTTAACGGCGTTATCATGACTATAACCCGTATAAAGCTGTATGTGCACAGTCAATAACTTTTGAAAACAGAATCTCAGTTAAAAAAACACATCTCATCACATATAGGTATACAATGAACATCAGAGTTAGTGTTACAGTACGCGTCCGTACCTTCGTCGGCGTTTGTCGGTACGTTTGACGTCTGAACTGTGATCGCGTTGATCCTATAATGGTAATACCGTATTTATTAATTTGTAAGTAATATCCTAAGAGATATTTTGGCCCCTAATGACCATTTTGCCCTTACAACTTTTATTTTTCACTTTATTCCCTCAAAATTCGTACAACAACGCTGGTATAAATCTGGGCAGCATTTTGTCTAACTTTGAAAAATCATAATTAATTCTACAAAAATCGAAACGAGGATCCGTAAAATTCCTTGGAATCCTTAGGATGTATATTTTCAAGTAAAGATAGTCACCTTTGCCCAGATTTCACGAATCACTCCCAGGTTTTAAGTTTTGAACCTCTGCCCAGAATTTTTCCAGAATTTCGTAGCCTAACTTTGAGGAATTTTAACTCTCTGTACAAAACTCATTTTGACATGTTCTTGACATTTTTAAAAAGCCCTATATATCTATTTTAACCATGAATTTTCTCAGAATTTTGTGATTATGATTTCAATATGAAATCCTGGCGTTTTCATGGCTGACTTCAGAATTTCCGAAACCGATGAAATTTCGCGAACTTCGTTACTTTGATGAATTTCTTCCGGAAATTTTGCCATAACCTCTACTTCATCAATTTTTCGAGATAAAGGCAATTTTAACTATGAAAACACCTAACTAAAATTATCCTACCATATTTAGGATCTAAGCTACCTCTAACTAAGAATTTAAGAACTAGAACTTAAAGAACTTAAAGCTAGAGCTAGAGAACTTACCAAGAACTTTGCTACCCCTTCAAGAAGCTCCTTACTCTTACTCTCAACTATCTATTTCAGATTTCTTTGCTTGCTTTGGTGTGGAGAATATGAAGACTCAAGCCCCCTATTTATAGCAAAAGGCTATGGCAATCTTGTAATTCTCTAACTTACACATCTCTCATTTTTGGCCATGGCTTTAAGTCTGAATTCTCCCTCCAGCTGAGCCAAAAACGTGGCCTACCTCCCCCCATTCTTCCTCCTTTGATTTTTCACCAAAGCCTCTTGCCTTGGTGTCAAAATTGTCCCCATGTGTAAAGCTTTTGGCCCCAAGAGTGCTTTGGTGGCTCTTTCTCCTTCATGCACTCTCCAAGCTTGCATTGGTGGCCTCTCCACCTTCATGCATTTCCCAACTTGGAGTTCTAATTTCCTAGTTACTCTAAGTATATTTGTAACTAGATGACTTTGGTGATTGGTTAGCAATTAAGCAAAATGCTCTTAGGGTTTAATCTTTAATTAGCTTAATCTTTGGTCATAAATCCTAAAATGGTGTTTTAGGTGTTATTAAATTTATTTGATTGGTTACTAATTTAATCATGATCATTAGTAATCATCCTTATGCTAATCCTAACCCCTTATTGGTCCTTGACCTTTAATTATCCTAATACATCTTTAATTGGTGACTATTTAACATTAATTGTAAAGAATTACCTAAATATTCCATTAGTGAAATTTTAATTGCTCTTTAATTGTTGGTAATTGCCCCTTAATTGTTTCAAGTGTTTTGATAATTCTTCACGGTCCTTTATGATTTAAATATGAGCTAAATATTAATTATAAGTATTAGAAAATTTAGTCTCTTAATAAATTATAATAATTGGTGTTTAAGGTCCCTTGATTAATTATGAAGCCTTGTGAAATTTATTTACTTTCATGAAGACTTAGTTGATTTAATTATCATTGATCTCACTAAATTTATTTAGGTATTTTTATAATACTTTCTTGCTCTTTTAAATTCCACATGAACCATAGCTCAATATGATATTTATTTGTATTTTATGGTATGTTATGCTGCTTGTTAAATCATTGGGTATCCTAATCCTAAGGAAAAATTACCTAGAAAATAGAATAAACACATCTCAAAATTTGAGACCACAAACTCACCTATTTTAAATAGGGTTTAACTATTAAAATATTGTATTCAAGATAAATGAGAATTTTGGGTATTACATTTCTCCCCGTTAAATAAAATTTCGTCCCCGAAATTTATTCTATACTAGCTAAGTATCGTGCCATAAACTCGGATATTTCTCTTTCATCTCCTCTTTCGTTTCCCATGTTGCCCCTTCCGAGATAAACCTCTCCAGGCCACCTTCACGATTGGAATACTTCGCGTCGAAGCCACTTCTCTCGGCTTTCGAGAATTTGCTCCGGCTCGACCTCAAAAGTGTTATCATGCCGTAACTCGACATTCTCATACTTGGATGATATGTTCGTGATCGGGTTGGTATTTCTTCAATTGAGAAACATGGAAAACGTCATGGAGTTTACTCAAGTTCGGGGGTAAGGCTAATTGGTACGCGACTGGCCCACGTTTTGCCAAGATTTCAAATGGCCCTATGTAACGAGGACTTAGTTTTAGCCTTTTAAGGGTTCTACCGACACCGATTCTTGGAGATACTTTCGAAACACATGGTCTCCGACTTCGAATTCTAACGGCCTCCTCCTTTTATCGGCGTAGCTCTTACCGTCTACTCTGCATTAAGAGTCTCTCGCTTGATCGGAGCGATTTGTTCGGAGGTCCTATCAACTATATTTGTCCCAATGAATTCTCGCTCGCACAATTCCGTCCAAAGCATATAGGCGATCGACACTTTCGCCCGTACAATGCTTCAAACGGAGCCATCTGTATGCTCGAATGGTAGCTGTTGTTGTAAGCAAACTCAGCTAGGGGCAAATGTTGGTCCCAATGTCCCTTGAAGTCCAATACACACGCTCTAAGCATATCTTCTAGCGTTTGTATTGTCCTTTCGATTGGCCATCGGTCGAGGGTGATAAGCCGTACTAGGTCTTAGCTTTGTCCCCATCTCTTTGTGCAATGCCTCCCGAAATCGGGATGTGAATCGCGGGTCCCGGTCGAGAGACAATGCTCTTAGGTACGCCATGAAGTCTCACGATCTCTTTGATGTAAATCTCTCGCTAATCGTTCGGCGAGTAGTTAATACGATGGGAAGAAAATGTGCCGACTTAGTCAATCGGTCAACAATTACCCAGATCACATCGTGATTCCTAATCTTAGGTAACCCTACTACTAGATCCATGGTAATGTTCTCCCATTTCCATTCCGGAATTTCTAGTCCTTGAAGAAGACCGGGGGTCGTTGATGTTCGATCTTAACCATTTGACAAGTTAAGCATCCGGCCACATACTCGGTTACATCCTTCTTCAACCGGGCCACCAAAACTCGATTTTAAGTTACGGTACATCTTGACCATTCCGGGATGTAGAGTGTATCTACTCTTATGGGCCTCATCTAGTATTTTCTGTCGCAAACCTTCATCTTCCGGTACGTAGATCCGCTTCTTGTACCTAACCAAACCACTAGGTGATAGGTCAAGGTCTTGAGTCTCGCCCTGGGAGAGCGTTTCTCGTGCTGCAATCGCCCATTCATCGTGTTTCTGAGCTTCCTCGACTTTATCTCTCAAATCGTACTCTCCTTGACTAACAAGAAGGTTTGCAAGATAGGCGTCATCGGGCGCATTATAGTTCATGCAAATCTGATTTGACAGGTTCAGGTCTCTGAAATCTTCAAGTAGCCTCTGTTCTTGGATCATCATGTACGCCGTGTGCATCGTCTTTCTACTGAGAGCATCTGCAACGATGTTCGCTTTACCCGGATGATACTTGATCTCCAGATCGTAATCTTTCAAGCCCCGCTCCATCCGGCCGACGCCGCCTCATGTTGAGTTCTCGCCGATCAAAAAGATATTTCAGGCTCTTGTGGTCGCAAGACAATTCTACGGTTGCACCGTAAAGATAGTGCCTCCATATCTTCAACGCAAATACGATAGCCGCTAACTCTAAATCATGCGTGGGATAGTTTGCTTCGTGAGTCTTCAACTGACGAGAGGCATAAGCTACTACTCTGCCCTGTTGCATCAGGACACATCCCAACCCATGCCCACTGGCGTCACTATAGACTATGTAAGTCTCGCTCGGTTAGGGATGATCAACACCGGTGCGAGTTAGCCTTTCCCTCGGTCTTTGAAAACTCGTTTCACAATCCTCGTCCCAAACGAATGGTTGGTTCTTCCTCGTAAGTTTTGTCAATGGTAAGGCAAGACGCGAGAAATTTTGTATGAATCTGCGGTAGTATCCCGCTAGGCCTAGAAAGCTACGTATCTCATCACGATTCCGGCCTCTTCCAGTCCGGAACTGCTTCCACCTTGCTTTGGGATCAACGGCAAACGCCGTCGCGTGATATGACATGGCCCGAAATTTCACTTCAGCCAAAATTCGCACTTACTCGGCCTTCGCGAAAAGTCGTTTATCACGTAGTATGCCTAATACGAGTCGCGGATGTTCTTTGTGCTCCTCTTTGCTTTTAGAATAGATTAGGATATCGTCGATGAATACGACTACAAATTTGTCAAGGTGTTGACGAAAGATTCGATTCATGTAATCCATGAATACAGCAGGTGCATTTGTCAATCCGAAGGGCATCACAAGGAATTCGTAATGCCCGTCCCCGGTTCTAAAGGCTGTTTTAGGAACATCACTGGCTTTTACTCGCAACTGGTGGTAGCCTGAGCGTAAATCGATTTTGGAGAATACACAAGAACCAGATAGTTGATCGAGTAGGTCATCGATCCGAGGAAGTGGATATTTGTTTTTGACAGTTACTTTGTTCAACTCGCGGTAGTCGATACAAAGTCGCAAGCTTCCGTCTTTCTTCTTTACGAACAACACTGGGGCTCCCCACGGTGATACGGCCTCGGATGAACCCCTTCCCTAGTAGCTCTTCAAGCTGCTTTTTCGGTTCTTGCATCTCGTTCGGTGCCATACGATATGGTGCTTTTGATATTGATCCGGTGCCGGCATCGTCAATGGCGAACTCAACCTCTCTTTCGGGGGGTAACTCAGTAAGATCGTCGGGAAATACGTCAGGAAATTCGTTCACAACGGGAATGTCTTCGAGTGAGGGTTCCGCATCTGCCTTGACCGAGAAGAACACCATATAAGCTTGGCATCCCTGCTTCATGCATCTTTCAGCTTCCGTAGTAGAAAGAAGGTTCAGGCTGGCATCAACCTTGTTCTTACCATGCGGAGGTGAGAGCAGCATCTGTTTATTACCACAATCGAGGATCGCGTTGTTTGCGGTTAGCCAGTCAAGACCGAGAATGACGTCGATGCCATGAAGCGGTAGTCGGATAAGGTCTATGTTGGAATTTCGCCCATTTACTCCCGCAACGCAATTTAGACATGCATCAGAAGCTAAAGATTTTGCGCCAAGTGGTGTAGCTACTATCAAATCGTAAGGTAATCTATAGGCATGCATCCCTAACCGTTTTGCACAGTCATAAGAAATAAACGAGTGACTAGCACCCGAGTCATACAATGCCTGAAGTAGATTCCCATTGAGAGAGATAGTACCTTGGATCATTTCGGGAGATTTTCCGGCCTCTTCGTTCGTCGGGCAAAAACCCGACTGGGTTTTGCGGCCTCGCCTCTAAGGCTTTTTGAGGGCAGTTCACGCTAATGTGCCCGGCCTCCGGCACTTGTAGCATACGATTTTTCCCTCGCAGTTGGTCCCCGATGGTACCTCTTGCATTTGGGACACGCTTGGGGCGTCTGCGTTTGCATCCTTGGGAAGTTCGCGCCACGCCGAAACGGCTTCTTGTTCCATCCTTGGTTGTTTCCCCGGGTGCCTTCCTCTTCTGCGACGAGTTGTTACGTTTGAAGCTGCGCTACGATTTGGGCCGTTGCCATAAAAGGGTCTGGTCCTTCGCAGCTCTTTCGGATTACGCTCGATTCGTCGGCAAGCCTCTACCGCTTGGATTAAGTCGAGAACCGGTGAGACACCCGCCTCTTTTATATCGTATTTCAGGCCATAGATTAGTATGTTCGCCATACTACTTTCGTTATCATCACGTCTCAGGTGCGATGAGTATCGGGATAGATTTGTGAAACGTGCGAAGTAGTCATCGAAAGACTCCTCTTGGCCTTGTTGGATGTGAAGGAACTCGGACTCCTTGGTCATCGTACGGAAAGCGGGAAGTATTGTTCGTTGAATTTCGCTTGGAAGCTCTCCCACGTAACGGGACGGTAGCGGGCTTGTAAGGTCACCGCAGGTATTTCTCCACCATCGGTCCAAGCATCTCCCTCTAGCTTGTAAATTGCTAGTTGAGCTTTTCGGTCTTCGGACATTCCAAGACCTCGAAGATCTTGTCCCGACGCATCGGCCAATCTTCGGCGGAATCGAACTTACCTCGAAAAGATGGTGGTTTGTGCTTACGTAACTGGGTCACCCAATACTGAGTGTCCCTAACCTCTCTAACAGGTTGAGGCAGTCTTACCATCGCTCTCTCCCGTCGGGGAGGTGACTGAGATCGGTCAGATCTCTCGGACGCATTACTTTGTTCGTCTTCTTGCTCGGTGTCATCTCCTTCTTCCTCGTTACCCCGTTGTTCTTCCTCATCCCGCTGTTCCTCATTCTCGTCATTGTTCCCTCCCCCTTGTTGGTTAGCGAGGAGAGTATCAATGAGTACTCGTTGCTCTTGCATGATTCTTCTCATTTCTTGTAATTCGTTCGGAGGTGGTGGTGGTGGTGGTTCATGTTGATCGAGCTCGTGTATCGGTACTATTCGAGGCTCTCTAATTCTACCTCTCCTGCGCCTCGGCCTCGGCCTCGGCCTCGGGAGCACCGCACCTCTTAAAGTTGCCATATTCTAATTTCGGAGGTTAGTAGATGAAAACATTTAGAAAACACAGATTCAAACATTGCACACACATGTACACAACATATATATATGGACCACAAATATTTTACATAAGTCTCATAATTCAACCACAAGTCATACATCATAACCCTTTTATCTAACAAGTATTTCATATCTCCTCCGTGTATTTAGAGGAGTGATCACACACATTACATTTAGTACTACTAACTATTACTACTCCTTCCACCGCATTCTTGGACCGGTACGGATTGCCCTCGTTAAACTACATGTTCCAAAGATACGAGGCGTTTGAGGTAAAAGAGACATGAGCATACATCCTCTAGGTTGCCCTCGTCTAACATCTCATTGGTTTTAGCTATCCAAAAAACGAGTGCGGGGAAAATGGTGGAGAGTGGATCTAACCCAATCTCCGGGGGTCTGAGGGTTATAAAAAGAGGAATTCATCCGGTAGTAGTCTTTCACTCGTCTTAGGTAAATCAGGTATTTTTCTTGTTTGGTATCTGCAATTTGCTCAGCATGAGCATAGTCTAATCCTAATGCTTGGGTCAAAATGGTGTTGTCATTTAGGACATAGTCTAAGTCATCGGAGTTGGCATCAGAATTGTTTTCAAGAGTTTGGATATCAGGGAAATCAAAGTTGTCTCCTACTGAGGAGTGGTGTGGGTATCGGGATTTGCGGTACGGGAGGATATACTATATTTATGGGTTCCGCGTATATGGGGTCATATAGATTGTCGGGGTATTCGTGTGTCTGGGTGGTATTCCGGTTCGGTTCATCATCGGGATAGTTTGGCATATAATCGGGGTCTAGATGATGTTCGAAAATTTGGCTCGGGTATAAACATTGGAGGTGAATTACTTGGTTCGATTCAGTTTGACTCTAAGGTTTCCAGGAGCAGCTGTCCTATGCGCTACGCGCCTCCGCATCCCGTAGTAATCTACGTAGGGTTCGTTGTCCATCACTACAACAATATCAGGATTTATCAGTACTTGTTTTCAAAATTTTCCTTGAGATAATGGCTTAGAGCCTCACTTAGCTAATCAACCGATTGGCCGGTAAGTGTCTATCATGGGAGCCTCACCGTGCTAGGGTGACGATTGGGCGATCCACATAGACTAGCCTTGCCTTCGGCACCAATGGTTTGTTATAACCGAGTCGGGTTCATACCGGATAAAATGCTTTTGGTTGAAAAACCCCGAACTTAACTCCGTTACTCAAACAATGCGCCGAGCAGTCGTAATTATGGAAGGCTCGCCGAGTTCACGGGACGATTGCCAACCACAATACTTCTTTCTAGACACCCCGATGTTTAGAGTAGCATAGTTAAATTCGTGCCAGGATGTCTGCTCTGATACCAAAAATGTCACATCCCAATTTCGGAAGCGATTTTTTTTTTTTTTTTTTAAAAACGGTATCATGATCAGAGTAGAGCACCGGAAGTAAAAATAGTATTTCAAAAGATATGTATATGATAACATCAACCGTATGTTTTGCTACTAACAAATGCGGTACAATAGTTCAAATGGTTCTAAATTCAAAATACATTTCAAAAGGGGGCCCGACCAGTCCGTCCTAAGCTCCGCTTGCTTACCCTTGTCTCCGCTCCCCTGTTCACTCCGGAACTCCGAAGCTATGGTAAGAGCGAGGTTCAAAGTACATTGAAACTCGGGTAACGGTTAACCTCATGTTCAAGTACAATTATGTATGACAGATATTCATGATGTCACAAAGTAAAATTCACATATACCAAGTAATAACACACCATATACACCTGCATATGAATGTTACTACGATGCACTATTCACCGTGCCACGATGTACCTGGTCGTGTCCTCGGCGCTAGGAAAACTTAACGGCGTTATCATGACTATAACCCGTATAAAGCTGTATGTGCACAGTCAATAACTTTTGAAAACAGAATCTCAGTTAAAAAAACACATCTCATCACATATAGGTATACAATGAACATCAGAGTTAGTGTTACAGTACGCGTCCGTACCTTCGTCGGCGTTTGTCGGTACGTTTGACGTCCGAACCGTGATCGCGTTGATCCTATAATGGTAATACCGTATTTATTAATTTGTAAGTAATATCCTAAGAGATATTTTGGCCCCTAATGACCATTTTGCCCTTACAACTTTTATTTTTCACTTTATTCCCTCAAAATTCGTACAACAACGCTGGTATAAATCTGGGCAGCATTTTGTCTAACTTTGAAAAATCATAATTAATTCTACAAAAATCGAAACGAGGATCCGTAAAATTCCTTGGAATCCTTAGGATGTATATTTTCAAGTAAAGATAGTCACCTTTGCCCAGATTTCACGAATCACTCCCAGGTTTTAAGTTTTGAACCTCTGCCCAGAATTTTTCCAGAATTTCGTAGCCTAACTTTGAGGAATTTTAACTCTCTGTACAAAACTCATTTTGACATGTTCTTGACATTTTTAAAAAGCCCTATATATCTATTTTAACCATGAATTTTCTCAGAATTTTGTGATCATGATTTCAATATGAAATCCTGGCGTTTTCATGGCTGACTTCAGAATTTCCGAAACCGATGAAATTTCGCGAACTTCGTTACTTTGATGAATTTCTTCCGGAAATTTTGCCATAACCTCTACTTCATCAATTTTTCGAGATAAAGGCAATTTTAACTATGAAAACACCTAACTAAAATTATCCTACCATATTTAGGATCTAAGCTACCTCTAACTAAGAATTTAAGAACTAGAACTTAAAGAACTTAAAGCTAGAGCTAGAGAACTTACCAAGAACTTTGCTACCCCTTCAAGAAGCTCCTTACTCTTACTCTCAACTATCTATTTCAGATTTCTTTGCTTGCTTTGGTGTGGAGAATATGAAGACTCAAGCCCCCTATTTATAGCAAAAGGCTATGGCAATCTTGTAATTCTCTAACTTACACATCTCTCATTTTTGGCCATGGCTTTAAGTCTGAATTCTCCCTCCAGCTGAGCCAAAAACGTGGCCTACCTCCCCCCATTCTTCCTCCTTTGATTTTTCACCAAAGCCTCTTGCCTTGGTGTCAAAATTGTCCCCATGTGTAAAGCTTTTGGCCCCAAGAGTGCTTTGGTGGCTCTTTCTCCTTCATGCACTCTCCAAGCTTGCATTGGTGGCCTCTCCACCTTCATGCATTTCCCAACTTGAGTTCTAATTTCCTAGTTACTCTAAGTATATTTGTAACTAGATGACTTTGGTGATTGGTTAGCAATTAAGCAAAATGCTCTTAGGGTTTAATCTTTAATTAGCTTAATCTTTGGTCATAAATCCTAAAATGGTGTTTTAGGTGTTATTAAATTTATTTGATTGGTTACTAATTTAATCATGATCATTAGTAATCATCCTTATGCTAATCCTAACCCCTTATTGGTCCTTGACCTTTAATTATCCTAATACATCTTTAATTGGTGACTATTTAACATTAATTGTAAAGAATTACCTAAATATTCCATTAGTGAAATTTTAATTGCTCTTTAATTGTTGGTAATTGCCCCTTAATTGTTTCAAGTGTTTTGATAATTCTTCACGGTCCTTTATGATTTAAATATGAGCTAAATATTAATTATAAGGTATTAGAAAATTTAGTCTCTTAATAAATTATAATAATTGGTGTTTAAGGTCCCTTGATTAATTATGAAGCCTTGTGAAATTTATTTACTTTCATGAAGACTTAGTTGATTTAATTATCATTGATCTCACTAAATTTATTTAGGTATTTTTATAATACTTTCTTGCTCTTTTAAATTCCACATGAACCATAGCTCAATATGATATTTATTTGTATTTTATGGTATGTTATGCTTTTGCTTGTTAAATCATTGGGTATCCTAATCCTAAGGAAAAATTACCTAGAAAATAGAATAAACACATCTCAAAATTTGAGACCACAAACTCACCTATTTTAAATAGGGTTTAACTATCAAAATATTGTATTCAAGATAAATGAGAATTTTGGGTATTACATATTCATAGGTGAAATTCCTTCATATATTTGGAACATGCCTTCTTTGTTATTTGTTGGCTTTGACAGCAATCAATTAGAGGGAAATTTGCCAAAAGAAATGTGTCATCAACTTCCTTTACTTGAAGTCTTTGATGTTGGTAGTAATCAATTAGAGAGAAGCATTCCACAATCAATAAGTAACTGCACATCTTTAAAAGAATTATATTTGGAGAATAACTCATTTACAGGTATGTCTAAAATGAGATTTTGTTTTTTCATATGATTTCATTCCTATCTATCTCTGATATATGATATGGAACTTTTTTTAGCTGTGTTGAGCAAAGTAAGCATAATAATCTCATAATTTAATTGTATAAAAAAAGCAATTCCTGAAGAGATAAATTGTCAAAATATATAGTAGTTTAATGCTTTATGGGACACGTGAATGATTTGCAATGCACACAAAAATTATATACTTAAACTTAACAGACTCACATGAAATTGCTAAAGGTATGAAATTTGGTGGTTAGAAGAAATTTTCATGCTCTCTTTCTAATATTTATGCATGGATTAATAGATATATAACACAAATATGGTAGTTTTTGGTATTATAGTATATTATGTATTTATGCAAAATATATGCAGATACTATGACCTATTTTGTTTTTCTTCTTATAAGGCTCTTCAGTCTTTTTACAGGCTGATCAATCATATCTTATTTTTTGTCTTTTATTTTTTATAATCATTTTCTCTAGTAGCATAAATTAAAATGAGATTTTGTTTCTCGCCATTTTATTCATTCATACAATTCCAAAATAACAAAGATAAGCCTGAGTGATGATGGGACCACATGATGTTTTAAACAAAATTTTTTGAGTACTCTGTACGATATCATTTATTCTTTGTTCAATTAAAAAAAAAAAATCACATGCATGTTCTATTGATCTCCTATTTAATTAAACTCTTCCTTTCTCTGCCATCCTTTTCCTGTTTGATTAATTTTCTTTTCTAAATTTTTGTCAATTTTTTCTTTTCTATTTCTCAAATTTATTAGTTTCCTATTAAATAGTTACTCAACAATCACAACATAAAAAACATTAATTTTCAAATAAATCTTCTATTACCATGAAATTTTAATGGGTAATTTATGATTTCCCTAGTTTGTTTACTTTGAAATTTTAAAAGACTTAAAAATAAATAAAAATATTTTTATATATATTCTTTCTCGAGCTAGATAAAAGTCATGATTTCCATCGGTTTCTTCGTCCACCTTTTGAACCCATAGGCATAGGCAAACTTGTTAAACTCGTATACATGTATATTATCCCCAAACACTTGTTTTGATTTCATTTTACGAGTCCATTTAGCTTTTTGTGTTTCCAGGTTTTATACCTAAAGAGATGGGCAATCTTGTCAAACTCGACAGTTTAGATTTGGGCTCAAACTACTTGAGTGGACATATTCCTTCCAATATATTCAACATATCAACATTGACATCCTTGAGCGTTGTTGACAACGCCCTCTCTGGCATTCTCCCATCATATTTAGGAATTGGCCTTCCAAATTTGAAGAGATTATGGCTGCAAGTAAATGGGATAACTGGAAAAATTCCAAACACAATATCAAATGCATCTAAGCTCACCTTATTAGATCTGTCGTTGAATAAATTGAGCGGATCTATACCCAATGTAGTAGGAAATTTAACAAGCTTGATGGAATTAAATGCGAGGAGAATCATTTGACCGGGCTAATTCCGGATACAACTAACAAATTACATAGTCTTCAACGCTTAAGTCTCAAACAACAAATTGCGAGGGTCCATTATAAATGAACTTTGCCAACTCAAAGGTCTAAGTGAGCTATATCTTGCCAACAACATGTTTTCGTGGAGTGGTTCCGAATGTCTCGAATACTTCTTTGCAAAAGCTGAATCTTAGCTCTAACAAATTGGTTTCTCATTTACCCTCTTCTATTTGGAGTCTCAAAGACATCTTGGTTTTAGACATGTCCTCTAATGCATTGAGTGGAATAATTTCACCAGAGGTTTCAAACTTGAGAGCAATTATACTATTGAACTTGTCAAGAAATCAAATTTCAGGAAGTATCCCTACAAATATGGGTCGCTTGCAAACTTTGCAAACTCTGTCATTGTCTCAAAACAAATTAAATGGGCCTATTCCCTCGAATCGTTCGAAGATGCTAAGTATGGAGTCCCTAGATCTTTCTCATAATTATTTGTCCGGCATGATTCCAAAGTCCTTAGAGTCGTTACGCTATCTTAAATATATCAATCTTTCTTACAATTTATTGCATGGAGAAATTCCAAATGGTGGCCCTTTTCAAAATTTTACTGCTCAATCTTTTATGATGAATAAAGATCTTTGTGGGAAATCCCAACTACAAGTCCAGCCATGTTGGAAAGGAAACAAGCACATATCAAAAAAAGTGATGCTTGATAATAAAATGCTCATTGCCTATCATAGTTGCCATTTTGATTGTTTCAGGCATTGTCTTTCTAAAGAATAAGAGAGATTATGATAACGAATCAACAAATAGGGATTTAATAAATTTGGATACACCAGCCAAAATATCCTACTATGAGCTTTTACGGGGAACAAATGGATTTGATGAGAGTAATCTTGTTGGTACTGGAAGTTTCGGATCAGTTTACAAGGCAATTTTTTCAAATGAAAAGATATTTGCATGTCAAAGTGTTTGACTTAGACATGGAAGAAGCATCAAGAAGTTTTGATATTGAATGTTCGCCATGTGCCATTTACGCCATCGTAATCTCGTTAAGATCATTAGTAGTTGCTCAAATGATCATTTCAAATCTCTAATAATGGAATTCATGGAAAATGGGAGTCTTGAGAGATGGTTGTACTCTCATAACTATTATTTGAATGTCTTGCAAAGGTTGAATATAATGATTGATGTGGCCGCTGCTTTGGAGTATCTTCATCATGGTTCTTCTACACTAGTTGTTCATTGTGATGTGAAACCAAGCAATGTTTTGTTGGACCAAGATATGGTGGCTCATCTTAGTGATTTTAGTATTGCCAAATTGTTTGGTGAAAAGCAAGTAGAAATTTATACCAAAACTTTGGCTACAATTGGCTATATGGCACCAGGTAAAGGTTTAATAACAATATTTTCAATTTATTTCTATATTCATTATCTAGCAAATATTTGACTTCTTCATGTGTAAATATTTGAATTGATGATACAAAAGAAAATTTTAACCATAAACCTTACATTATTGACATAATGACTTCTATATTAATGATTCAATATGGCATGTAGAGTTTGGATCGAAAGGAGTTGTTTCTGCCGAAGGAGATGTGTATAGTTATGGGATTTTGCTAATGGAAATGTTTACAAGGAAGAAACCAACGGATGAGATGTTTGTTCAAGGATTAAGTTTGAAAGATTGGGTGAGCAACTCCACACCTCATTCCATCATGAATATTATAGATGCCAATTTGCTACACAAAGAAAATCAAAATATTGATAATATACTACCTTGTATGTCATCAGTTTTTAAGTTAGCATTAAATTGCTCCATTGACTTACCGAGGCACGACTTAATATGATAGATGTTGTAGTATCATTGAAAAAAATCAAGGCTTTGTTTATGGAAAATGCTTGAGACACTAGCGGTTGGATATATGTTAAATCAAATTTTAGCTATTGTTTCTATAACCTTGTGATTTGTTTACGAAGTAATCTAGTAAATTTGAGTGGTTCTATATATTTGCAATAATATATAATGCATTTGAAATTTTCTGCGTTGATTATAATGGTTTTGGATTTCTTCTTCTTTTTTCTGTTTTAACATTTTGGTTTTGAAATATAAGAACCTTGAGTCCACTATGTTTTTTAAAAGTATGTAACTTCATACAATTGGAATTCAATTTTGGAAGAAAAGGATTTTAAAATTAATGAAAACGATCCCTACATTTTTGTTGTTCTCCTCTATCCTATACTTATGTTTTTGAAATGTCTTGATATTAGAGAAAAATTCACTCAAGTTGTATCATGTTTGAGAAATTTAATAATTTTTTTTTCTCTCATACCAGGTGATTTATAAGTCAAATTTTCCATATGGCTTATTTTACAATTTAGATTTAGATATCATATGTAGATGTACATTCTTAAATGTTTCATGAGACTAGGTTGGACATTTAATTAAGAATGCTCTCCTCATGTATTGGAATAAGCAATTAAAAACTATTGAACAAATTGAGAAATTTTTCATATTCCATTGCAATTCTTTATTCCTCGTCTTCTTTGTAGAAAATTAGAAAAGTAGCTATTAGGTTCTAATCAAATAAAATTAGTATCCTAATATTGGCAACAACTACGAGGAGACCATCATTGAAGGCTTCAAATGACCCGAAAGATTGAGTCATGATGTTCTTTTTAAGGATAATTGCACCAATAACCCACAACGCCTACAAGAAAGAAGAAACAAAATCGTTAAAGTTCCCTTGATTTTCTCCTAATCATTTTTCTCTTCTTTCTCCTCCCAAGAGTTATGGCCCTCAAGCTCTCTCCAACCCAACCAAGTCACTACTACAGATTCAATAACGCTTAATAAATTATGGTTACATCAAATAAACAACATTTATGTCGAAGCGGAGGTCACGCAAGAATATATTGCTTTAAAGTAAGGGTTAATTATGTGCATCATCATGTAGTTAATAACTGTAATTTATTTAGTTACAAAAATGACGGCTCTTAAGAAACAACCATCATTTAATACTTTTACAAACTATTTGTCTTCCAATCTTATATCAACGAAAACACAAATATAACAGTTATATCAATTGACCATAAAGTACGACAAAAATGACCTTTCATAATTAACAAACGTCATGTAAAGAACAAATCTTAAAAAAAAAAAAAAAAAAAAAAGCACATTTTTATAACCTTGTTCATTATGTAATATCCCGAATTTCCTTTACCAAAATTCCTTGTACAAGAATATATTCAGTAGAATAAAATAGTGAATTTTGGGCAGGTGTTGGATTTTTCCCGAAACCCTAAATTTTGGGAAATATTGTAATATGAAATAATTGTTATGGGAACGATATTCCATTGAATATTTGGACTTTAAATTTTGTCCAAAAAGGGAATGGAAAAGGGTATGTGGATTTTTCATAATAAATATGTTCTATGACCACTACCAAAAAAAAAAAAAAAAATTGGTTTTTGCGGCGGAAAAATTCCCTCGTAAAAAAGCTATTTTCCGTCGCAAAACTAGTTTGCGGTGGAATAAGGTCCGTCGCAAAAATGGGTTTCGCAAATCACTTTTGTGACAGAAAAATGTTTTATTCCTCGCAAATTCTAGATTATGCGAGGGAAGAATTTTCCTCGCAAATCCTAAAATTTGTCGCAAAATCTAGTTTCCCTCGCAAATGATGAGAGGGAAGTATTTTCCCTCACAAATTCCGGTTTTGCGAGGGAAACACTTTTCTCTCACAAATTCCAATTTATTTTTTAAAAAAAAAAAAAATCAGAAAAAACAAAATAGTTACATAAAAAATATTAAAAATTAGAAAATAAAAAGACTTGTATATCATAAAAATAAATGGTAACAATCATAAGAGTTTACATAGCAAAAACAAAATATTACAAATTATAACGTTGCCACCAAAATGAACTAAAAAAAAGTCTAAACTGTAGCAGTATGATCATCATCATCACTAGTATCGTCATCACCACCAGGATGCAACCCCATACCCTTGTCCTTCAATATGGACTGGAGAAGTGTCCGCATCTCATCAATCATCGCTCCTTGCTCCCTCACTGTCTGTTCTAACGCCTTTCCCCTCTTATCATCTATAAAAACCAGGATATTTTGGACACTCAACCTGGAAAATAGCAGAACATAATCATTTCATCAATGCATAATAAAAATCAGGACCACACAGAGAAGTGTAGTAAATGAGAAAATAGGTTTAACTAGCAAACACCCAAGCAAATAAGAATAAAAAGCAGTAAGCAATAAAAAGAGGAGAATGTGACTAAGAGATTGATTCACTTCACGCCTAAACTTATTGAAAGTAAAATTACAAGTCATTAGATGCGCAACATCAATGATCCTCTATATATGTTTTTGTGATTTTATCAATAGAGAAGTGAAAAGCATGCTTTATAAAGTGTCCTGTCATTGAATTAAGTTTCAGCACTTACAATTGGCCATTAACAATTTACACGCATAAATTTAACATGTGAATAAAACTCAGTAATTAGATTGTGGTTATTCCAAAACTTTTTTTCTTTCTCATTTTCTTCACAATTTGGACCTAAAGTCAACTACAAATTAAGGAAGCAACCAAAAAAAAGGGCCAAGTCTACCTGATAGTAAATGCAACAACGACAGGATAACCTTCATGAAGGAGCCTGATAAACTCATGCTCTGAGGTAAAATGAATAACCCGTGGTGGTCCAAGATCCTTTGGATAGCCAGTATAATACCTATGATCAACACAAGAAAATAAATTGTAAAATTTCACCAAAGAAAGGGGGAAATATGGGGAAAAAGTTTAAGAGAATTGGCAAGTTGGTGCTTATTAGAAACAGAAACATACTAGACAGAAAAACTTGTAGCAGTAAAAATTAATAAGGCATTCGGTCATTCAAGTTACACAACTTTATAACAAAGAGACATTGGCAGTTGCAGTAAGAACAATTTTAATTAAGCATCAGATATATGAAGTCATACTTGCATGTTGTACGAAGCTGATTGATCATACGATCAAAAAATGATGAATCAGACGATGAATCAGCCATTGCACAGGGTAGGATCATACGCCATATTCAATTATATAGTTCCTGCAACATAAATATCATATTTGAATAGATACCAAAGTATTAATTAAGTCTAATCTCAGGTTTTAGCTTAAGTACAAAATGCTCGAGCAATACAAGATAATATTGCAATACCAAGTACCAGAAATAGTTTTGGTTGTATCAACTGTCTTGTTGAACACCTCAATGATCAGTAAGTGAAAATGTAACTTCAGTGACATTTGGCTTTAAAAGAAAAGTCAAATTTTGAAAAGACAGAAACTCAAGTAAAATGAATCAGCTCATCCTTTTAGGAAAGAGTAAAGCAAAAATTCATGCGATCAAATATTGCTGGCTAATTGTTATTTTGCTTATAGCAATGCTAAGGGCTACTTTATATGCTTGGTAAATGGGTTTCATATGAAGCATTGTCTATTCTTAGACCAAAATTTCCCATTTTCTAGAAGTGTCACACGCAACAAGGGGTCTATGAAACCCAGGGCTAGGATACCCGTACAAAGAAATCTTGTTCCCGCTTTTCAAACCATTTTGTCAGATGAGCTATAGAGCATCATGCCACATGGCAAGCAAAGCATAGCTTAAACAATGGCATGAAGCGACCATCTTGCAATGAAATAAATACGTAAGAAATCCTATCAAACTAGTTCAATGCGAGGTACTAAAATGTAAGCAAATTTAAAAACAAAGACAGATAATAAAAGAAAAACACATTGTACATTTGTATCATAAAAATTGATACCATGATCAATTTTTATTTCTAGTCACAGAGATGTACTATGGATAAAGAGAATATTCAATTGAAATTTTGAATGCAGTCAAATATGTGTGAAAACAATGAAATATAAATTGAAGAACCGAGTTAGCTCGGGCTCCTACTCAGGGTCACTGGTAAGTGAAAAGAAATAAAAGGCAAACTACAACTCTCTAAAACCCTAACAGATGTAGGAAGAATACCTGCACCTTCCAAACCATTTAAATATATCATTGCATCAGAACTTCCTTTCTCCTTTTCTTTCCTTTCTGTTGGATAAAGGTTGCAAACAAAAGATTCTCATCGATATTGTTAAGCTACTCAACAGGTTCCAATCAAATTCAGAATACTGACAGAGAATCCACTCAGAATCAACGGTTTATGGAACAAAATAAGAAGCTAACATATTAACAGTAAACCGAGAAAGCGAGAACTCAAGTTATGCTACAACTAGAATAACAGCACCAATGCTTTAAAAAATGAAATAAAAAAACTAATATTCCAACTAAAATTGAAGCCAACAAGAAAAACAGAAAAAAGGACAAGAGTTTCCAGGATGGGAGAGAAAGATTCAAAATTAACCTCTAGCTTAACTTAATATTGAAAAGAATTAAGCAAGGAGCCCTAGAATAACCTGGAGAGTGATTCGAGAACAACGATGCATGCTGCAGGCCGAGACTCGAGACTCTCGACTCTCGAGTATGCGATGGACGACGGTGAGGTGAGGACGAATCGAGGCCTCGAGACATGTATTTGTGTGAGTATGCGACTGAGAAGACGGTGAGGCCGACACTCTCGAGTATGCGACAGACGACGGTGAGGAGTGAGGATGAATCACGGCCTGAGACGTGCGAGTATGCGACTGAGAAGACGGTGAGGAGTGAGGATGAATCGCGGCCTGAGACGTGCGAGTATGCGACGAGAAGATGGTAAGGCCGATCAAAGAGATGAAGATGCGATCATGAAAGTAGATTTAGGGCTACTGAGTCGAGTGTGCAAGCAGAAGCAGAGGCGGAAATCAAATGAGAGACTTGGATTTTTTTTTTTAAAAAAAAATTGTGTTGGCTTACTTTGAGGGCAGAGAGATTAAAAATATATATATTTTTTCCATTTTTGTGGGGAAACATAGTTCACTCGTAAAAGGGATAGCAATTTGGCTATTTTGCAAGGGAATTAAGTTTCCTCGCAAACATCACTTTTTGCGAGGGAACCTTGGTTCCCTCGCAAAAATGATGGCAATTTGGCATTTTGCGAGGGAAAATAGGTTTCCTTCGCAAAATTAAGTCATTTTGCAATGGACAATAGGTTCCCTTGCAAAATGACTTAAGTTTACGAGGGAAAATAGGTTCCTCGCAAATTCTGCCGCAATTTTTGCATTTTCTAGTAATTGACCATAATGCTAACAAAGATTTTCTTTTTGTTTGATTTGGTACCAAGTGTTATAATTGGCCAAGAAGTAGGATAATGCTCTTGACTATGTGGTGTTATTATATTAGTCAATAGAGAGAAATTGGAAAGGTATTTCGCTCATGCCATTTTCGGCCAAAATGATAAAGGAGGAATAGGATATTTGTCCTATTGGAATTTAGTCCATAAATGGTAATGTAAATTTGCTAACTGGACATGTACCAAAGGAGAATATAAGATAATTTGGGAACACTTTTGCTAGGGCCATTTTCAGCCAAGAAATGAGATGAGAGGGAAGAGTAATAAATTGCATAAGAACCTTTGACACAAAGTCAAAAAGAGTAATTGTTAAGCTTTTTACCTAAGCATTGGATTTGTGCCAAGTGTACAAAGGTGGAAGACTTTGGAGACAAGCCAATTTGACTCATGATAAGGAGTCTTTATGAAGCTCCAATCTTGCTCCCCTATTCGTACAACAAGATGAGAAAAAGAGTTCATATGAATTAAATATTTATGTCATGCCAAAATGCTAAAAGAAGAAGACATAACTCCTTGCATCATGAATTGCCATGTGTTATGATATATAGGAAGTTATGGTGACTTGATGACAAGGGACACATGTGCGTATAATTAATATGGAAAAAAATGACTCAAAAGCTTCTTAAATAAGCCTTAGTTTTGTGAAAAATGAGAAGTAAGAAGGAAAGGCATGAAATCACATGACATCACATGAAACAACCACAAGTCAAGGGATTAAAGAGGTGTAAATAGGAAGCCCCTTCCTTGGGCTTGGATTTCGGCCAATCAAGCTTGGTAGAGAAGAAAGATGAATTAAATCAAGATGACACATGGAATGAGTGTTTTATAAGCCTAAAAAAAGTCCCACACAAGCCAAAGAGAGAGAGAGAAGGTGCACATGAAAAATCAACAAAGTCAAAAAGGATTCCACAAGCCTCTTTCTCTTGGAAAATTTCGACCAAGACAAGAGCAAGAGAGAATATGAATTTTCCCTCATATTTTGGCTTATGTGGAGATCATTTATGAAGCCAAGACACACACACACTTTTCGCCTATTCAAGGAAGAGGGAGAAGATTCAAGAAGCACAAGTGATTTGAGCACATTAGAAGTAAAATGAAGTAAGATAAGGGAAAATTGTATGGGTATTTTGGTCAAACACCAAGAAGGGCCCTTTAGGTTAGTTCTCCACCAATTATAAAACACCTGACCTCTCTTTCTATGCAAGAGCTCGTCCAAAATACCAAGGGAATCAAAGAGAGTGAGTTGGCTGAACCATAGGAGGGGAAGAAGGAAGGAAAAATCATAGCACTAAGGTAAGTGATCATGATCCAAGCTTTAACTTCTCTTCTCCATTCTTTATGTGAGCTTTAAGTATTGAAAAGGTAATCAAATATGGTGGTTTGAACGGAGGGCTGAAAGCTTAGGAAGATTCAAGAATGAAGAAGATAGCAAGGAACATAAGCACAAGTCAAGTAAGTGACATCCCTAACCTCCTTGAACTTGTTTGTGATATTGCTTAATCTTGGATTAGTTTTCCTCATGTTTCTTGTAGATTTGGAGGTTATAAACGCAAAGGGGAGATTCTTCCCAAGATTATAAAAATGGATTAAAGAGTGTACTAAGCTTAGATAATGAGCTAAAATGCAACCTAGAGCATAAAATCATAGAATTTGTAAAGTGAACTTGGAAATTAATAGTATCTTTTTCATGACTTATTTTCGGTCAGACCAAGGCATGAGGAAGTAGTGGGATTTTATCTATTTTGATGCTTCCAAAGTGTTTAAAATTAAAATTTGTGTGGGATAAAGGTTAGATAGTGATTTTGGAAGCATTAGGATTAAATTACAAGATACCCTAAATCTGCCAGGATTATATCCCAGCGAAGATATTTAGTTAAATAAATAGTGTCCAATGGCTATGAAATTTTACATAATTGAAGTAGACATCCTAAGCTTTAATTTGATAGGTCATGGACCTATTTTGGACTTCTAGGCAAGGAGATATAAATTTTTGAAAATGACCCTTAAATCTGGAAGGTAAATTCTGATAGTGGTGCTATTTAAATGGAACTGGACCAATATGCGTGTAATTGACTGCTTTGTGGTATTTTTGTATAAAAATATATTTATCAAGGGTCACATAACCTTTAGAATCACCTTAATTAGACATTTTTACAATTAGTTATGAATTTTCAAAGTTGTTAAAGATTCTAGACATTTTGAGAAAAATCTGAAAATGGAAGCCATAAAGGTCAAGGTTAATTAAATTGTGTCCTTGCAATTAATAAAGGACTTTTAGCCATAAGTTGGGTCAAAATGATAATTAAATTCAATATTATTTGAATTATAGATAATTTGCATAAGTAACGAATATTACTTATAATTATAGGAAGTGTCGTTGCTTGGAGTTTTAAGGAATTTGAAAGTTGGTTGTCAGTTTAAAAATCTACCAGATAGTAACTCTAATCTCACGTACTTTGTATATCTGTGTATGTCTGTTTGTACCATATTTGTGATCCGTGTCTAGGACACGCATTTATTACATTCAGTTGTTTTGAGTTCGTGGCCTAGTTGTTGTTGTTGTTTTTCCAGCGCTATGGATTTAGAACTTGTTGTGTGCTTTGCAATCAACACCGTGTGCATTATATGACCGAGTGTTGGTTCCGAGATTTGTTGTATGCATTATGTGACTGCATGTAATATGCACTTTGAATGCCATATTGTTTATTTTTATAATTGTAGTTGACTATCATATGTTGTTTATACATTGTACATGAGATTAATTGTTACTATGTGATCACTACTACAAAAATTGGATATTACTACCTTAAAAGACGTCCTTATTAAGAATTAGGAAGTAAAAAATAAAGGCGGTGGCATTCTTGTAATTAAATGCAAGGAAGTTGAGCCTTGAGCATCCCGAAATTTAATTTAGGACTCATAAAATTTCTTTTTGTCATCCTAATAATTTTTCGGACGACTAACATCTACCCGCCATGGGAAATATGACAATTTTTCATTTGGCGCCATGGGATTTAATGTTTTTTGGAATAAAATTTATTTTTGGCGTCCTAAATGTTCTAAGGATGACTAACATCCATGGAAAATCTTATCGAATATATTGTTGGGCGTCGTGGGTGTTTTTGTTTGAATTTTTTTTTAAAATGGGTGACCTGAATTTAATTCAGGTCACCCAAATTCAGATTCGCGCCATGGTTATAATAATTTTTTTTTTGGCGCCATTTTACAATGGACGACCTGAATTAAAATTCAAGTCGCCAATTTGTGAATTTTGGCGACCTAAAATAAATTCAGTCGCCAATTTAATAATTTTGGCGACTTGAATTTATTTCGTGCTCCAAAATTATTCAATTGGCGACCAATTTATTTCAGGTCACCCATCATAAAAAATCAATTCCCAATTGGGGAATTGTGACGACCTGAATTAAATTCAGGTCGCCAATTGGAGAATTCTAGCAAACTGACTTTAATTTAGGTCGCCACTTGGAGTATTTTGGCGACCTAAACTATATTCAGGTCGCCAATGTTGCAATTTTGGCGCCCTAAATATTAATTCAAGTCGCCAAAATTCTTCACATAAGACATATCGACGATTTCTCTCTTCATTTTCATTTTCCCTCTTTCAAAATCACACACACTTCACTCCCGCCGCCTTCCCCAAGTCCGATATCCCTTTTCGCCGTGGTCTCTCCTCCGTCTTCGCCGCGCCGCACCTCCGGCTTCTCCGTCTCTCATACTCCCGACGTCTCCGCCGCGCCTTGCCATGCCTCACTCCTCCCCCGACTCCTTCCCAAACCTCGCCGTCGACTCCGCCTCTAGTTTCTTTAATGCCCATCTTTTGCATTGTTTGTCAATATTTTAAATGCTTAAAACTATATAAACTAAGTTGTAATGAGTTGAAGTTCAATATTAAAGTTTGATCTTAGTGAATCTATCTTCGGTCACAAACACTTGGACCTCCAGCTACGCTTTGGGTGCAGCCCTGATTTCTCTTGCCCATTTTGCTGTGTTCAGGCCTCTAGCTCACCTAAGTTTCTGGACCGTTCTTGTTCTTCACTCCTGAGGTAAATCTTGTGCCTTTCTCTATTTTTGGGTGGTGTTATGTCTAGATAGATTAGAGGGCAGCTTTGATTCTGGACTAATAATGTTTGGTTGGTTAGACAAGATTGTAGCTTGAGATCATTTTTCTTCTCTCTTGGTTAGGCTGGACAAATTGAATGGTTGAAGAGAGAGGTCTGATTTTTATCTCATTAATGCTTAAAAATAAATCCTTGATGATCCTTGTTGACCCCTTCTCATTGGATAATTTTTCCCTAAGCTTTTGACATTTCAATTGGCTTTCACATTGGCTTAAAGCTTGTTTAAATCAGCTTCTCCTCTCCTTTGTCTTGGCTGATTCAAATTCTAAGGCTTGGAGGAGAAGGAATTTTGGTTCATCAATTAACACTAATTATCAATGATGAGGTGTCCTTAAAATAACCAACATTTTCAAAGAAGTGAGGGATAAGGTGGCGTGATTTTATAGCATGTGTGTATGTATATGTTGACCAAATGGAGTGACCACTTTTACACTCCAACTTACTGATTAATAGGCATATGGCGGCAATGAGAGAAAGAATGAGGTGAGGTGTCAATGTTTGACCAATTTCCTCTTCTTTTCTTTTCTTTATAGCCGAAATCCCATTGCTTGGAAAGGAAGAATTTTGATCTTCAATTGTCATTAAATACAAGGCTTAGGTGTCCCTTATGAAGCCAACCCTTTTATCCCTTGATGACAAGTGTCTAGATCAAGATTTCATTATGTTGCCTTTTGTTCCACAAGTTTCACCTACTATGATATGTGGCATTATGGGTTAACTTGGTTAGTTTCTAACCTTGTTACTATATATAATAGAAGTTTACTATCTGAAAATTTGTAGTTTTAAGTTCTCAATGATTACTTCTTTTTCGACTACAAGAAGCTAATAACTCTTTTGACTATTGTGACTTGACCACGACAACAACCCACAAGAGCTAGCTTGAGGGGTCCTAGGGTAGGTATTTGTAATCATGTTCCTTTTGTCATATAATTATTCCCTCTCCCATATGTTAGTTTGAATAATTCTAATGTTGTCTTTATTGTTGTTGTCTTTAGGTTGAATAGAGCAAATAAATTTTCAAGCATCGGAATTTAAAGTTGAGGTAATTATAGTTAAATATTGTTTTTTTGTTGATGTGCATTGAACTAGGTAAACTTTGTAGTATGAATAATGATGCTTAGAAGTCCATAATTTATAGTTTATGATTTAGACAACTGAGATATATTTTTATATTTGGTATTGATGAAATTATTGGATTTAATAGTTGATATTTTCTAAATTGCCTTAGTTAGTAAGTTTTGTTGAATTAAGCTGAAATTGATTGTTGTTAGAATTTTGGGGTGTCTTACTTTTGAGGGGAAATGTTGCCGTTTTTTTTTTTACAAGATTGAGAAAAAAACATGTCGTTCTTGAAATTGTTATAAACTTGACTCTTGTTGGAAATGTCTTAGGTAATAATAAAATGGGTCATAGTTAGATGAATGCGTTGAGAACTAGTGAAGAATATGAGAATGAGGTAGAAGAGTTTATTGAATTTGTTAGAAGGAATGTGGCTACAAAAAATGGGATGTATTATTGTCCATGTGTTAATTGTTTAAATGGGGTTCGACGGGATATTGCTGATATAAGGGATCACCTAATTTGTGATGGAATAAACCTTCGATACATAACGTGGATATGGCATGGTGATGAGGTAACTACCGGTCGTCCCACAAAAATGAAGTTGAGGTAGATGACGATAGAATGGAGAGAATGATTCATGATGTTGAGGTCGAATCTTTTGCACAACCGCATGAATATGATAGCATGCAGAGTGATGCAAAGATACCTTTGTTCCCTGGGTGTACTAAGTATATATGGTTGACTGGGACCTTACATTTGGTCAACTTAAAGGCAACATGTGGGTGGACCGATAGTAGCTTCACATCGCTTTGCTTGAATTGTTGTGTGATATGTTGCCGATTATAATGTACTTCCAAATCGTATGTATGAGGCCAAGAAAATCTTATCTACGATGGGTATGGAGTATAAAAAGATACATAGTTTCCCTAATGACTGCCTATTGTACAGAAATGAGTATGAAGGCCTGAGTAGTTGTCCGAAGTGTAAAACTTCATGATACAAAGTGAAGAAAGGTGGTGGTTCTGGAGATCGCACAACAAAAAGGCAACCTTTGAAGGCATTGTGATATCTTCCAATAATTCCATGGTTTAAGAGTCAATTTACTAGTGAAGCAACGACGAAGAAGTTGAGATGGCATTCTGATGAGAGAATATCCGATGGAAAATATCTTCGGCACCCGGATGACTCTCCACAATGGAAGAAAATAGACAAAATGTTCCCTCAATTTGGTAGTGAGCCAAGAAACCTTCGGCTAGGGCTTTGTACGGATGGCTTCAATCCGTATTGAACTCTTAACGCACCCCATAGTGCATGGTCGGTTCTCCTTGTAATGTACAACTTACCTCCCTGGCTATGTATGAAACACAAATATGTGATGCTTTCTATTATGATTTCTGGACCAAAACAGCCCGGTAACAATATCAATGTGTACTTGGCGCCTTTAGTTGAGGATTTGAAGAAGTTGTGGGAGGAAGGCGTAGATGTGTTTGATACATATAAGAAGAAGTCCTTCAAGTTGCGTGCAATGATTTTTACCACAATAAACGACTTTCCTGCATACGGAAATTTGTCAGGTACAAGGTCAAAGGGCATAAAGCATGCCCAATATGTGAAGAAGACACAAACTTCCATCAACTAAAGCACGGAAAAAAAAAAGGTCTACCTCGATCACAGGAGGTTTCTTCATCGGTTCCACCCATATTGTAAGTTAAGAAAGCGTTTTAACGGCTTACTAGAGCATAGAACGGCTCCAAAGGCATTAACCGGAGAGGAAGTTTATAGTCGGGTGAAACATATCAATATTATATTGGGCAAGCAGCAAAGGATTGCGGGTGAGAAGAATATATGGAAAAAGAGATCAACTTTCTTTGATCTTCCATATTGGCATAGTCTTGATGTGATACATGTGGAGAAAAATGTTTGTAGCCTTGTCAGTACTCTTTTGCACATACCGGGAAGACTAAGGATGGAATTAGTGCGAGACTAGACCTGGTTGATATGAGAATAAGAGAACGATTACATCCACGAGTAATCAAAGATGGTAAGAGGGCATACATGGAGCCAAAGCAGCTCATACACTATCAAAAGCGGAGAAAAAATATTTGTGTGGGTGTCTATATGACATTAAGGTTCCACAAGGATATTCTTCAAATTTGAGAAGGTGTGTTTTGAAGTTAGTGGGAATGAAGTCCCATGATTATCATGTGTTGATGCAACAACTATTACCAGTAGCTATTAGAGGCATTATGAAAGATGAACTGCAAATCACTATAACAAAATTGAGTATTTTCTTTAATGCTATCTGTAACAAAGTCATTGACATTGAAAAGTTGGATGAATTGGAAAATTAGGGTTATATTATTTTGTCCCAACTAGAGATGCATTTTCCTCTTGCATTTTTTGATATAATGGTGCACCTGATAGTGCACTTGGTAAGGGAGGTAAGGTTCTCATGCGGTCCGGTTTACCTAAGGTGGATGTACCCTTTCGAGTGATAGATGAAGATCTTAAATGGTATTCTAAAAATCCTTATCGACCAGAAGCCTCAATAGTTGAGAGGTATATAGTTGAAGAGGCTATGGAGTTCTACAAAGATTATCTATCAGGGGCAACGATACAATCTCAGCATGACAAGGGGATAAGCGAGGGAACTCGAGGAATCAAACTGAAGAATATGCCTCGTGAAGAGGTCTTGCAAGCACACTTGTACATCTTGAATAATATGGAAGAAGTTCAACCATATATTGATGAACACAGAAAGAGTTTGAAGAATATGAATCCAAGGAAGAATGACATGCAGATAGCTAATGAGTAAAAGAAGACATCCATAAAGTGGTTCGAGGAGACGGTATTGCACGAGACTAGTATGTCGGCTACAATCGAGTGGTTAGCCTGGGGGCCTTCTTTTTAGGTCATCACTTGGAGCGGTTATGATATAAATGGATATTCTTTCTACACAAAAGACCAAGATGACAAAAGTTCTATGCAAAATAGTGGGGTGATGGTTGAAGCTGAATCCATGCACTTTTTGAGTTCAAAAGACAAAAACCCGGTGTTAGCATCAATGGCCTATTATGGAGTTATTGAAAAATATGGGAGATAAGCTACAACAAGTTCAAAGTTGCTTTATTGAAATGTGAATGGGTTAGCAATAATGATGTTGTAATAGATCCTAAATTTGGATTTGTCTCAGTTGTTCTTCAAAGACTTGGTCATAGAGATGAGCCATTCATTCTAGCAAGCCAGGCGAAACAAGTGTTTTATGTTATAGACCCCGCAAACAAAAAATGTCCATTGTACTTCAAAGTAAAAAACAGAATATGGTGAAGAATCCTTGAACCTAGGACGATACACTCCCTTTCACAATAAATCCACCTACAACACGTGAAGTAGAATTGGTAATGATGAAGAATATGCTCCAAGAAAGGATCATTCTCAAGGAATATGGGAAACCATATGAAGTAAGATCTTAAGTTATGAAATAGTTAACAACTTGGTTTATGAAATAGTCCTATGTTATTTTTGTACTTGGTTTAACATGTTATTTCATTTTTAATTTGTTTATTATTTAATAACCTATCTCACATTATTGATTTGTCTTTGATGAACAAGAATATGTCCAACTCTAACGGTCATCAGGTGATAGAGTAAATGTACCCGTTGTGAGAAAGGGTAGAGGTAGCACAAAGATGGGTGCATTAATTGCACGTCATGACAAAAAAAAGAGGCTGCATGTGGAGTTCGATGCCAATATGAATCCAATTGGTCCAGAGGAAAACAATTTCATTAGCTACTTAGGCTATCTGGCTCGAAGCAAAGTTCGCATTGTATTCTCTAACTGGAAGTTGGTTCTACTAAAATGAAGCAGTTGATCTGGGCACAAATTTTGGTATCTCACTTTCGATATATTTGCATTTCTATCTTTAGTTTTATTACTTGATTTCTTTCATATCTTCTCTTTTACCTTGCAGCAAACGTACGATGTGCCTAACAATACGGCCACGTACAAGCATTGGATGGGCGAGGTTCGTCTACGTTAGAAAGATTTTAAGAACAAGCTCACTAAAAAGTATATTCGAGAGGAAAAGAGGGACGAGGACCCATGTCAGAAGTATGATTACATTTCTCTAGAGGACTGGAGGGAGTTTGTGGCGTCACACCAAGATCCTGAATTTCTTGTAAAATTTCTTTCATATCTTATCTTTTAGTTGAATCTACTTGACATCGTAGGCTCTGTTTTATTTGTTTTCGTGCCACAGGAAAAAAGTCAGGCCAATAGAGAGAGGCAAGCGAGAAATAAGTATCTGCATTGCATGTCTAGACGTAGGTATAAAAAGCTTGAACGGAAGATGATGGAAGAAGAGTTGGAGAGAATGAAGGAAGCTACCCCAATCCAATCCTTCCATTGTTATCTAGGCCCTTGAGTGTCCTCCTCGTCACAAAAAATGGAAAGTCATGAGGATGAAGGGTGACAAATTCATAAATGAAGATGTGGCCGAGGTTGCCTCAAAGATTGTAAGTAGTTAAATTAGAAGTATTAAATAGCCTCTCGTTGTTTCATATTCTAAGAGTTTAGTTACTATTTATGAAAAATCTTATGATACAGGATGCAATTGAGCAGCAGAGCAGCCAAAGTTCATTCACGCCTGGTACACGGATGGACATTTTGTCCACGGCGATTAGGAAGCCAGATTACCTTGATGCTGTTCGAGGGGAGACAAGGGGAGTTAGCATCGTGAAATATTTTGGACGGCGTTCACGTTGTTCGCATGACGATGACAACCCTAGTCCTCAGCTTGTAGACAAAATTCAAGCATCCTTCGTAGATGAGATTATGGAACAAGTACGGGGTGAAATAAGATCTATGATACAAGAGAAGGAAAGGACGGAGCATTCAACCCACGAATATCCCCGTCCTTCCCCAGCAGTAAAGAAATTTTTCACCCTCTAGATGTATTTATTGGCGAACCTTCTCACCCTCCAGATGTACCTATTGGCGAACCTTCTCACCCTCCAGATGCACTTATTGGCAAGCCTTCTCACACTGCACAGGGGGGACAATCTTGCACTCTATATTTGGATGGCCCACACCGACGTATTGTTGCCGATGGTCTTGTTTACTCAGAACAAACCACACACCACAATATGCAAATTCCACAAGACCAACGAGGGTGACTGTGAAAAGTGTGTGAGAGGGGACGAAGAGACAGCCATCCCGATTGATGCTAAGGAGGTTCCCACGCTAGGCGCTGCCACCACATCATTCATCCTTTGGCCGCATCATCTTATTCGATGGGGACGACACCTCCAATGGTAGGAAATACATTACTAATTGATAATGAGTAGGTTCCCGATTGATTTTCATTGTTAACCCACTCATAATCTGTTTATTATGTTTTCATAGCATGAACAAGCACGCGTATTTCCCTACTTAGCACAAGATTGTGAGAGTTGTACAAGGACATCGACTTTATAGGCTTGCGATGCCTCGGCATTGTCGATGTAGAAAAGACATATTCGATATCAATTGACAAGAAAGATTTGACAAAGTTTATGCATATGGACTGTTAAGATTTATAGTTTCTTCAACTTGCAATCCTGTAAGTTTTTTTTACCCTTTAATTATGTCAGTACTCTTTTTTGTTTAATATATTCAGCAACATTTATCATTTTATTTCGATCATAGTGTCTACCGAGACATATGCGCCAACGCAGGCCGAGCGGGTTCGTTTGGATTCTTATGTCCTGCAGCCATGGCTTCGACTCGCAATATCTTAACCAAAAGGGCCATTTATGTTGGTTTAACAATGGGCGACTGACAATTGCCTTGTTATCTAGCGCCAATACATGAAAGGTGCGTTTTTTTTTTTTTTGTCTATATAAGTTTTTTAAGAATAAATTGCTTTCTTATCTTAGTTTAATATTAATATGTATATGTTGTAGTGGTCATTGGACCCCGTGTGTTGTAGTGGTCATTATGATAAAGTTATTCTTCCATTTTTTTGGCCATCCTTGCCCTAAAATCCGGAGCAAAACAATATTCGCTACATCCTTCCGCGGACAAGTGCACCGTCCTTTGTCACCAATGTCTCCTCTCGTACGCACCTTCCTCCGGCTTCCAATCATCGCATCATCCTTCTCCTCCGTTGACTTGTCCGATGTCAACTGCGCCCCTACGCTCTTGCCCATCTCCCTACCCACTTGCTCAATCATCAATAATAATAAATAAATAAAAGATCTTTTTAACTTAATTCGTATAATTAAAAAAGGATAGGATATTGTCACTACCAATGTCACTACCACTTTTTCACCGTTAGATCAGGATCTCATATACCTTTATCATTTCTCTCTCCTATTGAGATCCCGATCTAACTATGAAAAGTGGTAGTGATATTGGTAGTGACAATATCCTATCCCAATTTAAAAATTGTTAAAATGACTATCACAAAACAAAAAGGGTTAAAAGGGTTATATGTAATTAGTACGTAGAGACTTTATGACATTTTTTAGAAGTAGCCCAGCAATCCCCAATAAAATAAATGAGGATATCATAAGAAAAAATACAATTATTATATTAGGACTTTGAATTAGGATCAAACTAAATCTCTCAAGTTAACCTTTTATATTTAGAATTATTAATTACCATTTATCTCCTATGAGAATAAATTAATATTTCCATTAAACTGGAAAATTGGGAAAATTCCTCATTAAATTTTTTTTTTATTGGTGATAAACACATTAATTAGAGTATTGGCGCTCTTTGGGGATAAAATTTGCTAGGTTATGGTACTCCATGTGTATAACAATTCCTTATGTCTTTCTCACTAATAAAATTTCTAATGGAGACATTTCCCCAATTTTTGTAAAATATACAAGGCATAATTAAACTTTAATCACTTGATGTTATTAAAAGTATACTAAACAACAATAGCATATCAGATTATTATTAATTTTCATACAACTTATTTTATACATCTAATTACTACTCCCTTATGGGGAGGTAATAAGCAGAACAACAAGAAAGATTACACAAGTGCCAAAAAAACTAAAATCGATTAGAAGAAACTGAAATGGAGGAAAACAATCTTAGAAGAAGGAAGATATCTTAATTGATGTTTCCAAGCCAAAAAGATATCCTAACGGATGATTTCCAGCTGATGAACAGATGCCATATGGGATAAATTGCTGGAAAAAGGTTGAAAAGGCAAAAATATTAATTTCCAGAAAAAGGTAATTTCAATCATCCAAGAGAAGGTAGGATATCCAAGATGTGATTTTGGAATTCAAGGAAAAAGACAAAAATGCCCCTCAATTTTTTAACAAATTTCCCAACCACCAAGACCACACCACCAACGTGGCAATGCAACTAGAGTATTTCATTAGCTAGTAGTAACTTTGTATAGGTATATATTCACAACATTTCATTAGTTATTGTCAACTTTCATTTACCACAAATCACTTTTTTAGGCCATTCCCAACTTTTGTCTATGTATTGATAACATCTCATTACCTATTACAAACTTTTATTTACTAAATAATAATTTTTTAAAAAAAATAAATTGTTAACTAGTGAAAGAAAGCTGGTAATAAGGAATGAAATATAGCGAATACTTCTATAAAAGTTTTTTTTTTTTTTTTTGGGTAATAAAGCCAATAATTCTGGCTAGAATTTGCGGGTCCAACCCGCCAAAAGAAGCAGACTCGAGCTGTTTATACACTTATATGCCTTGGCGGGCTGCATAGGCATGCCCGTTTAGCTCACGGGCTATGACAAGTTTGCTCGTGGGCTAGCCCCGTTCAAAAATATTTCTTATTTTTTCCTAGATTTCCTTTAAAAAAAACATAAACCCAAATACCATTATTTCCTTCTACCCAAAAAAAAAAAGCATTATTTCCTTTAATTTGATGGTGTGTTTTAACTCCTTCTTCATGCTTTTTATTATACACTTTTATTTTTATACTATATTTAGTTATTCTACTATTATTAAATTAAAAAGAGACGTGTTTGTATGTTTTTGTAATGTGAGTGGGTGAACAAGAGAGGGATGTGAAAAATGTTTGCATGATACAAGATACAAAGGGGAGTGTGATGTAAGTGAGTGAAAGAGTAAAAGAAAAAAGAAGGGTGACATGTTTTTTTTTTTAAAAATAAGTTTGCAAAAATACATATGAGATTTTCTCAAAAATGCGTCTAACACCAATTTTTTTTTTTAATAGGCAAAAGTAATTATGAACTTTCAAAATAGGTGTAAAATATTCATTGACCATTAGTTTGAATGTGTTAAGGGTTAAGGAGCAAAAATATACATGAGAAAGTGCATCTCGACAAAAATGCTTTTTTGAGGAAAAAAGTAACTATTAACTTTCAAAATAAGTGCGAAAATACACATTAACCATTAGTTTGAATTTTTTGATTGAAAATGGTGACCTAGAGGTTGACGTGGATGATTAAGAAACAACTTGAAATAATAATTTGTTGACCGAGTGAGGGAAATTAATCTCCACCTTATCACTTTATCTCCACGAATCCTTCCTCTCCTCTCCCACTTTCTTTTGAAAGAAGTGATGAGGTGGAGATAAATAGTTAGGTGGACATTATTTTACCTTGCCCAGTAATAAATTATTATTCCAAGTTGGGAGAAATATTTATATACCCGAAGAACACCATGTTATCTAAACTCTATCTAGTTAAAACATAACAACTCTTCGGCAAAAAAACATAACAACTCATATCATTTTTATCCTAGTTAATGGGTGATTCATTTGAAAAAATTCTAAATTTTATCTTGTTTTCAAGAAAAACATATGAATTTTTTTTTTTTAAAAAAAAAACTAAAACAAAATGATCAACCAATATTTTTCTTAAAAACAAGATAAAAATTAAATTTTTCATATGAATCATTAGCCAACTAGAATTAAAATTATATGAGTTATTATATTTTCATTAGATAAGGTTCAGATGACGTGGTAATCTTAGAGTATATAAGTATTTCTCTCCAAGTTGTTTCTTAACCATCCACGCCATCCTCATTTTGAGTCAAAAATTAAAACAGTCAACTAATGGTCAATGTATATTTTTGCACATATTTGGGAAGTTTACATTCACTTTTGCCTAGAGCTGAGCATGGAACCCACAACCCAATGCAATTGGGTCATTTTGAGCCTGCCCAAAAAAGCTCATAACGGGTTGGGTTAAAACCCGCTTATTTAAGACTTAAATGGGCGGGCTATGGGCGCACCTTCGGGCTACCCAAACCCGCCCATTTAGTTTTTTTTTTATTAACTATATCGACACTTGGACAATAAAACGCCACATTGTCATGAAATACTCATTCCCCATTTCTCCATTTAACCATTCCCCCACTTGGAGTTTGAAATCAAAATTATGTTATGATAACACTTGTCTAAATTTAGATTCTTTTGTGTGAATTATGATTATTGAATTTTGAAGATTCATATTTCAGAATTTGGAATGATAAATTTGGGTGAATACTTAATACTTATATATATTTTTCTCCAAAAAAATAAACTTGTCAAAAAATTTATATTCCCGCTTTCCCTTGATTGCTCTCGGTTTATTCCCTCATTTTCCTTTATCCATTTTACATGTTTTTTCATCTTCATTCTCTCCTTATTTGTATCAGAATAGCTGCATACCTGCCGGGGAGTTCTTTTGGGTCCAAAATCCATAGCCCTTTAGACTAACTATCAGCGGTTCTTATTGATTTTGAGGGTAATATGATTTTCTTATGTCAGAATTGTTAAAACTAAGCGGGTTATTTATTTATTTTTTGAAATGAAAGATGAACTTACGATTTTGCTTTATGTATTCATATTCCTTATTAAGTGAGATTCCCTCTTGGCATCCTTTTCCTCACTAGATATTTCTTTTACGGTTTGGTGATATTTGGATTTTCCGTTGTGGCCAGCGGTTTCACCTTAAAGCGATATCGTTTAAATTTTTTTTTTTTTTTTGGGTCTCGTAATGCTCATGGCGTATTCTTTAAACTTGTTCTATTGGTTTTTTGGCTTTCATTCATGGTTATTTCTTTTTAGCTTTATATGGTCTATCTTCAGTGGATTGGTTGTTGTGTTGGAATTCTATCTATTTTAAAAGTTTATTTGAATGATAAGACAGGCTTGACTTGTTTGCATGAGTTGTGAGGTTGTTTGCTCTCTTCATGTCATAACAATTTCCTGAGCTATTACTCTGGAAACAATGTTAATTTTAAGTTTGTTTTTTAATCTCAGTGTAATAGTTCTGAACTTTCCTGATGGATACTTCTTTTTTGTCCTCCAGAAATTGATGTGACGCATATGCCAACACTTGCCAGAGTTGAATGATGGCTGTTGAGGCTTCTGATAAACTGATTGTGTCAGATGATTTTGATGATGAAGATGGACCAGTAATTTTTAAAAGGACTAATACGACATCTAAGAAAAATCAACTTTCAGAAGTAAAGAAGTCAACTTCTAGTCTTGATGGGCAAACACATAGGAAAACTTCTGATAAGTCTTCGACCAATGGCCAAAATTCTGGGGTACAAAAGAGCAAGGTTATCCCATCAGTCAAGACATCACCCACAAAGGCTTCTATAGTTACCTCCAAAGCATCAACTTCACGTGTCTGTTCCTCTAATGTGAAGTCGCCTGTAGCAAATCCTAAAGCATCATTGTCAGGAGATAAGTCAAGGCCTCTTTCAGGATCGAAAGTGCTCAATGATGTTAAGGAGGAAAAACCCCCTATTAAACATCTTTCGAGAGAAAACTCTGAAGATTCTGATGATGAGGAGGATAAGAAAGCATTGAGTCTTAGGCTGAAAATGAACTCCAATCATAATAGCAAAACTGCTCCTATTGTGAAGAAACCTATTGAAGACTCTGATGATGATGATGATGATCTTCCTTTGTCAGCAAGGTTATCACGTAATGTAGGAACATCTGTGATAGGGCAAAATTTTATAGCCTATAAACTCCGCAACGGGCCGTATCAAGTAATAAAGTGATAAGAAAAGTATGTTCCCACAAAGACGGACTTAGTATCGTTCCCATAAGGACTTAATATCACAAACTATCACAAACTTCAATTGAGCATTGGTTTCACAATTTCGTTTAAATTAAGTAAACCAAATTAAATTTAATGAAAAGAAAAAGAAATTAAAGCTAAAATAAAAATAAGAAAACTACCACAATAATCAAACGAGCAACCTATAATCAAACGAGCAACCTATAGAGTCACCAATCCCTTGTTTGTTTCTTAGATTTTATCCCAATCAGCTAATCTAGAGTATTAATCTCTATAAATGCCTTCTGGTCCATTTATATACCTATCTTAATTAATTATGTAATGCCTCACACAACTAAATAAGATACATTTCAAATTGGGCTCACTCTAATTTGATTATGCGGGGCTTCTAAGTATATTTCTATCCTAGACGCAAATTAGATTAAAACCTAATTTCACATTAGATTTAAACGTAATTCCACATTATTTAATCCCAAGGTCAATTTAGAATTCCCTCTTCCAAGTTCAACCCTAAATCCCCAAAACATGCTCAATGGTGATCAATCAATAAGCAATAACAATGAACCTAGGATTAAATAAACTGAAATAAAATTAAGCAAAATCAATCCGTGAGAATAATCTCTAAAACCCAAACAAGTTCATAGATTCTCTAGGTTGCAAAACCAACTAGCTACACATGACTTTATTCAAATCCATAATAAAAAGATGAAACTCAGGTTCAAAGAATAAAGAGAGAGAGAGGAAGAAAGATTCTCCGTCGCTCCACAATCCAAAGCGCTACTCCTCTACTTCTTTGTTCCTTCTTGTTCTGCGTCTCCCCGATCTTCCCTTCTTGCTTCTTCCTTTCTTCATATATATAACCTAAATATAACTTAGGTCATAAGTCACTGATTCTCCTTTTCTTATTACAAAGATGTCTCATATCTTGTAATTTACTCCACCAGATCACGCAATTGATGTTGTTTCTATTTTTCTTACGGGAGACCATTGAGTTTGACTGATTGCATATCCTCTTAATTGCTCTTCCTATTTCTTTCCAAATCAGCTAATATTTCCTGCACAATAAAAATAGGATATGAGTAGATTTTATGTTGATTTATCCTTTGATCCTAAGTTTGATTCAATGATGGAAAAGTCAATAAAAGATAATTAAATAGGTATATAATATCAATAATTCCAATTAATTCTCATAAAATATACACCTATTAAATCATAAAATATACACTTATCAATCTGGAAGTGGATATGATCACTCTGATCAGAAAAAACCTCCTTTGAAAGTCCAGAAAAGTCATGAAGGAGGTTCCAGCACAAGTATTAAACAGGAAAAGCCCGTTACAGGGTCAGTAAAGAGGCCACTAGATAAGATTAGTTCCCTGAATTCTTCCGTGAAGAAGCCAAAGCTCTCAGATCCAGCTTCATCAAATAAAATTAAGCAAGAGCCTGTGAAGCATGAGTCAAAGGTAGATGATGACGATGATCACATTCCTATTTCTCAAAGATTAGCAAAGTCTTCTGCATTAGGAAATAAGTCATCGTCAGTGAAGAAGATTGAAAAGGCAGTTAAAGTTAACAAGTCTGGTTCAACATCGTTTAAGAAACAAGTCAAGAAGATGAAAAAATCAGGCGGCAATTCAGAATATTCCAAGTCTTCAAAACTTCTTCCTAGTTCAGGAGATGGGCAGAAAAAGTGGACTACTTTGGTACACAATGGTGTTATTTTTCCACCTCCTTACCAGCCTCATGGGATAAAGATGCTCTACAAAGGGAAGCCAGTCAATTTGACTCCTGAGCAAGAGGAGGTGTTGTTTTATTACTGTAAAGTCATTTTGCTAGATTGTCTGTTTTTTTTTTCCTAAAAAAGAAAAAAAAAAAAACTGTTTCTGAGGAAATGATGTTCTTTAATCGCTTTGTTATCAAAGTTTTTCATATTATGAAATCTGCATGAGAAATTCGTACCATGTAAATGGACTTTATAAATTTTGCAGGTTGCAACCATGTTTGCTGTAATGCGAGATACGGATTATATGCAGAAAGAAAAATTCAAAAGTAATTTCTGGAGTGACTGGCGCAAGTTGCTAGGAAAAAACCATGTAATTCAGAACTTGGCAGATTGTGACTTTACCCCAATATATGACTGGTATCAAGTTGAAAAAGAGAAGAAGAAACAAATGAGTACAGAAGTAAGTTGGTGTCTAGGGTGGTCTATTTTTTTTTTTTTTAAACAATAGCAGATTAGCTTTATAACAAAGCATCAATTCTTCTGTTGATTGAAATCAACTTTAATTATAATCTTATTGCTGATGATTTGACACTTAAACAACTCTTCATTTTTTGGTTAGTTTATTTGTTGTTACAGCAGCAGGTTTTAATTGATGTGAGATTTAATTTTGACTTGGCACTGGTATTTTGCTAGATGATGTCTTGATTGCTTAAATGACAGATTGCTGCACTACATGGATCTTACCACTCACTTTAATTTATCTTCTAACATGCATGATATATGTTGGTTTGTTTATTATCTTTTGCATAGCTGATTGTGTTTGTTAAGTTCCAAGGTTAGTTGGACAATGCCAAGACTTTGGCGTTGCAATATAATTGTCATTTAGTCAAGGTAGTCTAAGGCATGCACCTTAATGCCTTTCTCAGATTAAGGAGTGACCACCTCATGTGCTTTGGTGAAGTACAAGAAATTAAGAATGAAGAAGTGGAAGAAGCAAGACTTGGGTATAGAAAGATGATGTTGGGTATGAGGACTTAGTGATGCTGAGAAGTGAGAAGTAGGATTGGGTTAATGGATTCCAGCTGCTGAACAGTACTTTAAACGCCAACGATGGTGGATTCGAGCTTAGAAGAGGCTTCTTCATTTGAGAAGATCCAAGGTGTCATGCTGTGGTTGATCAGATATAATATAAGTTATTCAAAATAGAAAAAAATTAATAGAAAATTTATTTTTAAAATATTATAAAGTATACATTATTTATAAATAAGAAAAAGTTTATAATAAAAAAGAAATTTTAATCAAAAATACTAGATAAGATATGAAAGTTATCTAATGAAAAGAGAAAAAAGGTAAAGTTGGTGCAATGCGGCTCTCACCATATGCCCCATGGCTAGTGGTGTATGGCACATGACACATGCAATATAAAAGATACTAATTTTGAGGGCTTTCTGAAAAGAAGACGATCATGCTTGGGCATGCTTGGCGATTCTTCAAAATACTTATTTGGGCATCCTAAATTTAATTTAGGACACCAAAAATACCCCTTTTCTTGTTGGTGTTGCCAGATTCCCTTTCTTTTAGCGTCCTAAATTTGATTTGAGAAGTCTAAAGCGTCAATTTAGGCGTCTCAATTTTAATTTAGGACTTTTAGCATCCTTTTTTAAAATTAGGAAGCTAAAAGCCTCCACATAATTATAAAAATATCATTGCCTTTATTTTTTACTTCCCTTTTTTAAAAAGGGGCGTTTGTTTGAAAAGTAAAAACCATTTTTTATAGTAGTGATTCCAAACAAATTTTAGTTTCAGAAAAGTTACTTATATTATCTCCAATCCAAACATAATATGATTGCAAATAAGCCACTTTTCCCTCCATTATCCCAAACGCACACAGTGAAGCGCCGCACAGACAGAGGACTGGGAGAGGCAATCAGAAGAGGAAGAAGCCACTTCTCACCATCAACCACCATTCCTTCTTTGGTCTCACCACTACTGACCATTGTCCCTCCTCCGTTTTCACCAAGCAAAGCTGACAAACTCAAACTAGAGAGGGCAACCACGACAGGAGAGAGCATGACCTTGGAGCTCAATCTACAAGGAACATGAAGGACAAAGATTCACAAAAATAGAAAGAGAGAATCGAAGGTTTGAATGACATACATTACCATCCCACCACCGCTGTCATCTTCTTTCCCATTTGAGACTCCAACCACTATTGTCTTCTTCTTCATTCTCCACATCATCGCCATTCTCTGTTCTTGCGCTGGAGATCGTACCCTTTCACTCCACCACCTCCAACTTTGACTCCCCTCCCCATTCCATCATTCTATCTCAGATTATTCATTCCTATGCACTTGAAACCAACAAAAACCCCTCTCACTCTCACAGATTCGGCAAAAGCATTCACTCTCAAAGATTTCTAGTATATATTTGAGCAAGTTGTGGGTACAATTGAGATCATGAGTGGCTGATTTACCGTGGGCATTGGTGGTGAAGAATGTGGATAGTGCCTCAATGTGCTACAAAGGGGAGTTTATTAGTTTTCCATTAGCTCATTACATGTATTCTGATCTGTTTGGATAAATTTTTGCATTGGTCTATGTTTGTGAGACTTGGATGAGTATTCATTTGTTCTTAGTGGTTAATTTGTGTGTTGAATTTTGTTTTGATGCTCTTGAATTATGTATTGAACTTATTTCTTTATGTTTTAATGAGATTATGCATTGTATGTGATTACTATGGTGTGTAATTAAGTTTATTCATATTGAGTAGTGTCGTGATTGTACTCTTATTTACGAGAAAGTAAGTGCATTAAAATGATTTTCAAATACACTTCAAGTAGTTTTTAATTAACAATTTATTTAAGAGATAACTATGAATGCAATTGTAAGATTAGTCATCAATTAGATAAATTGGACTCGATGTGATTGCTTGAAGTTTTCAATTTGATTTGATGAAAAATTAACTACCAAATTGTTTTAAGAAGCTAGGAAAGGCATGAACTTTGCTACTAAGACTCATTTCATCATTTATATTTTTAGACTCAATTCCATTCACTCATTGACAATATTTATAAAAATACTAAAAATAATAGTTTAGTATTTAATTAAATTGCATTACTCTTTTAGTTATTAATTTGAAAAACCCAACATCAATTACCTCTAGTTTTTATTGCGTTTACATGTCATTTAGATTACTTAAAAATAAAACCTTGAGAAGAAAGAACAATCCTATGTTTTTTTATACACAATCCTTGGGTAATTTTTTATTGTAGACACCAAGGTTTACTTATAAAAGTTTTCATCACCCCGATATTTAATGTAGGACGTATTTACCTAATTTGATGAGATGAAGAAGTTAGTTAAAGTAGTTAATATGATTTTTTTTCCTTCTAAAACAACCTAATCATCTTCCTTAATTCCCTTTATTCCTCTTTTAGTTGATTATGGTTGAATGAACATCAATATGGGTATAGACAAATAGGTATTACATTTAGGGTTAAGATCAACTGCATAATTATGTCTTACATTAAAGACCAGAGGGAGTATTACCAAAACAAATCATACATAATGATATATGTATGTATGTATGGAAGAAAGGGGGGGCTGTGTCATGTGAAATGGACTGTGACTTTGAGGTTTACACCCAACTCCCAAGTCAAGCACTCCATCTTTGGATCGCTAACGTGAGTTCACTCCACGGTCCACGGCCTATACAGTATTGCAGTGATCCTTCATGTAATAATGATACTTCTCTCTTTGTTGCATCAACTTCTTTTTATATTAATCTTTAACCAAAATTAATTGGATGTATGTGTCATAATAATGAACGTTGAAGCCTTTTTAATTTGCCTATTTTAATTGTAGATCTAATTATTGAATGTGTCAATCCTATTTATTGTATATGCTGATTGGCTCATTGATCAGTATTTTTTCGATGAGCTTCCATCATGAGATTTATTATGGGCCTGTTTGGGAACATAGGTAATGGACTTATTATCCCATTAGATGGGATAATAAGTCCATCAATAAAAATTAGAGTGTTTGGGAACACTCAAAAATTAATGGACTTCAATGCTTAATGGGATTTTTTTTTTTTTTTTTTTTAGAAGCTCCCATTGAGTTGCTTATTATCCCATTGAAGTCCATTGAGCCAGAATCTTTTTTTTTTTTTCAGACCATTTTGCCCCAAAAGAAAAGTGCCTTCTCTCTCCCTCCTCTCATCTGCAGATTCCTCTCTCTCCCATCCTCATCTGCAATTCCTTCGCCTCAGCAATTACTTCGCCTATTGTCCATCAAAGTCCGACATGTGAAGCAGCGAACAACTTCATCGCCATTCCAGTAGTTCTTCCACTATCTCTCGACCCCGATACTCCGACATGTAATTTATTTAATGGAATTTTACCATTTTATTTGGTAAATTTATATTTATTTTTGATTTTTTATCCCAAATTATTACATTTTATACGACACATATGTATGTATGTGTGAGAATTTGATTCATGCCCTTTTCGGTCATTTTCCATCTCATCTATCTTTTTTTAAGCTATGCCAAACAAGTTCCCATTACAAACAAAAGCCACTTCCATCGCTATCCTAAACACAAATCACATCGAAAAAAAGTCCATCGAAAAAAAGTCCATTAAGAAAAGTCCATCGTAAACAAAAACCACTTTTCCCACAAAGATTCCCAAACGGCCCTATGATGCTCCATTCTGAAAGGAGATTCTCTCTATATCTCTTTTCCCATTTTCTCTCATTGGCTCAATCTGGGCCGTTGATTGAGAAATGAGAGAGAAGTAAAAGTACTATTATATTGATTGGACAGATGTGATTTAGAGATTATGAAAGATAATGAAAAAAAGATGATGAGAGAAACCCAACCCGCTCCAATCCCATTAAAATATATTCTGCATTTTGGAATGGAAAAACAGAGCTGAGCAATGAAATAATCGTATCATCTAATACGTTCTCTTTTTTCGGGGTAATCTCTAGAAGTTAACAAATTGAGTTTTCATATTACATAAGGGAATGATTCAAATGAACAATATAATATAACAAAAAAACTTATATTTTATATATTCAAATTTATTATGTTTGTTTGGTCTCCAACTAAAAACGAGGTATCAAATATTACAAAACATACAACTTCAATGAAATTATGAAAATAAAACATTGCAGGGTTTGCTAAGGTTTTTAATTATCTATCATCCTCCCAATAAAATGTACTAGAAAAATTTAGTTATTAACCGCTAAAATGATTTCCATATGCACAATAGAATCCAAATAAAACATTCCTATAATAATATTACAAATACGAAATATTCATAAGGATATATGAATACACATACATATATGTATATTTAGCTGTATCGTGTGAAATGAAGCATGACTTTGAGGTCAACTCACAAGTCAAGCACTACATGTTCCCACAAGAGACTTTCTTATTTTTTGTCAATTTGATTGTGACTTTTTAATAACGTTCTTGGGGGATATAGGGTCTTTGGCCAACCAGACTTGACCAAAAACGAAATAATGTAATGATAACAAAAAAACATCGTTATATATATATATATATATATATGCACGTGCCCACACACATATTCTTTTCATTATTAATTGTTCTTTTTTTTTTTATATAGGTCAGATCATTTGCTCATCATGAGTTAAAATATATTTATTTTTTTCACTTATTTCTCTTGGAGCTACTCAAAGACGAGTCTATTTTTTAAAAATAATAATATTGTATATATGGTAAAAAATATATATATATTATCACTTTTATTTTATATTGATTTTCTCAAATTCTCCGATAAATAGCACCTACTAGTGGACCACATTCAATTCCATTTTAAAGTTGTATGTTGCCAACTTGATTGTGATGATGACTTTCAGTTCTACGCATACCCAGACAACTTATTATAAATCATTATATTGGAATTGTAATAGTAATGTTGTTGCCGTAGTAGCTAGTAGTGTCAAATGTAACATCCATTCTTTTACCACCTTTAATATGCATCCAGAAGCGCCGTGATTTAAGTGAATGGTTAATTAAAAGCCCATAAACTCAACCTTGCATATTTATCTTTTGGTTGCTATTCATTTTGTATTTCCAGTTTAAGGGTCCAACATTGAAAATTAATAGTTAATTCTAGAAAATACATATATATGATGGTGATCTAGATTACTATTTAAAGCTACTGAAGTCCTTTACAAGATAAAAATATCATCCTGGTCCGATCATGCTCAAATTCATACATCTAATTATGTTATAAACTTGCTCTGTATCTTTGATAAGCTTTTCATAACTTGTGTTACAGAGCTCCAATTGAAAGGACTTTTTTTTTTTTTTTTTTTTTTTTTTTTTTTTTTTTGTCAAGCCAATTGACGGGACTTAGCTTGGAACTTTTTCTCATGAGCATTGAACATCAATTACTATATCTATTATGGTAAAATAGTAACCATGCTCAGAAATTAGTCTTATCCGAACAATCATGAATGAGCATCATGAAATCATAGCTTTAAGGCAATCTTAAGGCATATAACAATTCATAACTCTTCACTACCTGTCACATATACATGCCAAGGCCTCATATTTAATTTACGCAACACACGGGAACTATTATACATTATACTACTCATGTCACAACATAGCTATGGAACTTTATTCTCTTTCACTTACTATTCATCTCATGACCCTAAGGACAAAATATAATGCAATGCCCATCAAGAAATACCCATATTACATGCATTATGGCATTAAGAAACTGACTTTCCCTTACTTTGCCACTTTAAACCTCAACTTTTGCCCTTTCAATTCCATAAGTTTAGAAATTAATGTAACATGCTTGTCCCTCCTTATTTTGTATGTAGATTCCATTTTTAAGCTTAAATGAAATCTCCTGCCCCTTCAATAACTCAAAACTGTGGCATAAGGGGCTATTACACCTAAATTCCATTTTAATCTAAGATGCTTTTTCCCATGGAATGACGAGTTTGGGGCCATTTTCGAGAAACATGGAGGGATTAAAGGCCATGGCTGTGGAGCAAAGAACGAGAGAGACAGAGAGAGAGTATCTTATGTGGAGCAAAGAAAAAGATTAACGAGGAAGATGAGGACTTCGTGCGCTTATCTTATGTTTTTTTTTTTTTTTTCTTTCTTCATCTATATCTACTAGAGAAAGAAGAGGAAGAACGAGAGTCTCTCACAACAAGTTGATTAAATACCTCCAACGAAGAAGCAATATCGAGCATGCTTCCCAGCTTCAGTTCACTCTCGCTTCACAGAAAAGGATTCAGAACCAGTGAATTGGCATACTCTCCAGCTCCGATGTCCAAGCTTTGATGAAGAGGGTGGTGGCATACTCTCTCTCTTTCTCCTCTGTTACTCGTCGTACTCGCCGGAGATAAAGAAAACCCAGAGCAGAGACGGCAAATCGGATTTCATGAATTTCAGATGGAATTGGTGAGGTTCATCAATATATGTTAAATTTCTTTTGCATGTGGGGCTCCTTCATTCATAATTTCATTTTGTCTTCTTCTGGATGATTTTTCTGGTCCTTTCCTTTGTAGCTTCAAAATGCTAAGAATGTTTGTACTCTTGCACCATTCTTCCCTTCTTCTCGATGATCTCTCTCGCTTTGCAGGTTTTTCTCCAAAAAACGAAGAAATGAAGTCATTTGATCGCGCCGCTTGGAAATGAAGAGTCCAGGACCTAAGAAGATTTTCTCTTGCCTATTCAAGCTGCCTCGGGCAGAACGATGTGAGCAGTTCTCACATACTCATCTCTTTACTTCCTCTTGCCGCTATCACTGGATCTCGATCTGCTTTGTTTTCCTTTTCTTTTAGTGTTTCAAAGTTCATGAAAATGGTGCATCATCTCCCAAATCGGCTTCGCTGGCTTAAGATCCACCATCTCCTCCATCAAAGGCTGCGGCCGCACCAGCTCCATGATCCAGTGGAGATGCTCTCTCCTGGACCTGCTTCTGCGAACGATGAGGTACATACTTGAATTCATCCTTTTGCACGGTTAAGCTGAACAGTATAATTAGCTTTAAATCTGAAGATGGTGAGAATCATGAGTAATTGTGTGCTCTTTTCGTATCAGAAGACGAAAGCTGTGAAAGGAAACAATGCAAAGCAACAGTGAAGATGCGCGGTCAATTTTGTGAATATTCTTATTGGATTAACTGACCAATAGCCGACAGTGTTCTGATATTAATTTGCAACTGCTTTATGTACCAATCCATTTCAAATATGAGTGGAGTGCTTTTTAATATAAATAAATTAAAAAAAAAAAAAAGACATGTTCACAAATGCAAAGTCGTTGGCCCAAATATTGGTTGTCGGCCACAAAACATTTAAATAGTTTGACATATATTGTATTATTTGATTCTCTACCCGTGACTCCTTGTCTCAAAATGATGTCCTAAAACATTTTCCTCAAGATGCTCCTAGAGGCATCGATGACGTTGCTCATTCCTTTCGGCAAGGATCTCCAATGTATCATGATATCCACCCATCAACTATCATAGTTGTGTGTTTTCAGAGACAGCTGTATGTTGATTTAAAGAGAGAGACTACAAAAACTGTTGAAGATGAGGGGAGCTTTTTGTGGCAAGATTTATTTATTTTTATTTATTTAAAATCGAAGGTATGTTAACAATTTTAAGGGCCCGTTTGGTTCAGGGGAATATTTAAGGAGGGAAAGGAAAAGGAATGGAAGGGAAGATTGAGAGGAAACTTTAAAAAATTGAGCTGTTTGGTAGACATGGGAATATAAGTAAGTTGAGGGAAGATAAATTGTTTGGTAGAAAGAAAATAAGTTGGTTAAGTGGGAAGGAAAGATAAAATACCTATATTACCCCTGAAAAATAAAACCCTAAAAAAATAAAACCCCTACTGCTTCGTCTTCTTCCTCGTGTCTCGGCCTCTCGCCTCCCGTCTCGTCTCTCACTCCCGTCTCGTGTCTCATTTCTGCTTCATCCCCACCATCGCCGGCGCTCGTGCTTCCTCCACCATCGCCGACGACTCTTCTTCATCCACCATTGCCGTCGCCTCTCCTTCAGATCGGACCTTTAGCTTTTTCATACAAGGGGTTTTTTTGTCCTGTGAAATATCTCTCCTGGGAAGATCATCAGATCCCACCACTTTCGGAGGGATTTCATCTTCCCACGTTTAAGGGAAGATAAGGCTAGCCGGGAACTTAGATTGGAGGGAGAATGGCGCACCAAACGGATTTTTCCATGGGAACCCTATTAAGTTCCGATTCCTTCCGGTGAGTTCCCTGTACCAAACGGGTCCTAAGTTTTGTGACTATTTGTTGATGCTTGATGGGATAATGTTGGTTTTTAATGAAATCTTTTTTTAATTAATTCATAAGTTTTTTTTTCTATATTATGAATTAATGACTATTTGTTTTTTTCTATATTATTCTATAGTTTTAATAAGGCTTTTAATTAATTCATATAATTATTTATAATATAAAAAACGAGAGACACTCACACATGCAAATAATTAAAAACCTTTTTGCAACAAACAAAAATTTCATTTTGTCTTCTTCTTTTGAGCAGTCATTTTTTCTTCTTCAAAGTAGTAATATATAGCTTATGTATAATATATTCATCAACTCCCATATTTTAAAGATGTTATTTATTAAGTATTTTGAGGTTTAGAGGATATTTTTAGGTATAAATTAAGAGTTTTTTTGTCTATATTTAAGTTAAATGCATTTTTAATATATATATATATATATATATATATAGGGAAAAAACACTTCTTATGTTGTAGGAGAAATGTTTTCTCATATCATACACACATAAAATGGTGGGACCCACATATATATGGGTCCCATCATTTTATGTGTGTGTAGGAATTTTCTTCTTCTCATGTAACATGAGAAGTTTAAACCCCATATATATATATATATATAATATTTATGTGGGGTCCACACTCTATATTTTCTACCATCACTGTCGCGCCGTCCGTGTCGTGCTGCGTTTTCTTTTTTTTTTTTTTAAAAAAAAAATATTATTATAATATATTAATATTTCATTTTATTATATTATATTACATATTATATTTTAATGGAAGTGGCAGGCAGCGGCGCTAATTTTCTAAAGTGGTTGTGGAAAAGATGGTGGGAGGAAATTACATGATTATACCCATAGTTAAAGATCACAATCTATTTTCCATCATTATAAGTGTAGACACACACAACGCAAACAGTTTCAGTGCCAGAGGGAGTTAGGGAATAGAGAAGGAGTAAGGAGAGAGAGAGAGAGAGAGAGGAAAAATTATCCATGTTTTATGTTAGAGACAATAGGATTACTTCAAGGCAACTTTTAGGGGGAAAAACATTGCAAAAAATTTATTCAAGTATAATATGCGAAAAATATTTAAAAAATTGTAACTGTTTTTATGGATTTTTATTGTGGTAGAGACAATAGGATTACTTACATTGTTCAATGATATGATAACTGATGATCAAATTCCTAGGAAAGAAAAAAATACCAGTCTTTGATAGGAATGATAAAGTGATTGCTCCTGTCCCCTGAGGAAGTAAAAGATGATGTATTATGTATTGCTAATGGGTTTAACAATGCCTTGTGTTTCAAAAAAGCTGGATTATGAATATTGGCCCTTCGATTATTACTGTTATTCAGGAATTCTTTCATATAAGCCACATACTGAATTAGCCAAAAAAATAAAAGGATTATAAATCCATGCTTGCTGTAAAAGAGATCTACGACACATAATACTTCTTCAATCCTAAATGTAATATTTAGTTTGGGAGTGGATTATGTGTCACACCCCTTATAACTCTGTCATGCATCAGAACAAATGGCGCAACATAGTATGCATGGCAGTTTGAATGAATGAGTATTGATAATATATGCACATATATATACTGATTAAATGTGAATAATAATCCCAGCCAGGATATTAGAGATACAGTTATCCTGTATAGGTTAACAAAATATCAAACTTATACAGCCCTTTCTATGTCTTCAGAATGTAAACATAGTTAAAAATATTATAAAACGTCTATACTTCTATGTCTTCAGGTTTTTTTTTTTTTTTTTTTTTGGTAGTATTCTCTTGAGTCCACTTTTCCTCCCACAGCACCGCCTTGCCCTTCAATCAAGATCCGCTACCTGAATCTTTATTTATATCTAAGATTCAAAATTGAATCTTAAAGTAACATGTTAATCTCTATGTATAGCGTAAACAGTATATAATAACCAACCACAATTAGAAAAATAACACAGCGTTCAGCATAAACACACAATAACATTAGACAACATACTATATATGCTATGTTAACTGCGAAAGGGATGTACAAGTCCTAAAAAAAATGCAGGACTCCACAAGTCCCGAATCCACAATGCTTCAAAAATAACAACTAAATGCAAATAAACGCATGTCCCAGACACGAATCCACAACCATAGTAAATCAAGCATATACAGGCACATACAAGTAGAAGATTAAAGTTACCACCTGGACTCAGAATAGCTAAAAGTAATTCACCGGTGCTTGAACAACTTGGGGCGCCAACTCCTAAAAATAGTATCATTGTAAATATTGATTTCCCTTATTTTATAAGGTACTCAAATTAATTATTATTTTATTTCATTTCTCCCAAAATATTAAAAGGGTTCCCATCATCATTTAAGAGACCCTTAAAGGATAAGTCATTCACTTTTGACTTTTCTTGTACTTATTTTCAGATTATTTTCATTTTGGTTCAATTTTTATTGAACTTTGAAAATTTATAATTAATTGCAAAAAAAAAAAAAAAAAAAAAAAAAAAAAAAAAAAATCTGAATGAAGTGCTTCCAAAAACTATGTGACCCTTAACATGTCTATTTTCACAGAAAAATATCACCAGTAGCCGGAAAATTTGTACCATTCCTAGAATTATTAACTTTCACTACTGTCCAAATTGTACTTTCAGAAATATTAGTCAATTTGTAAAATTTTTATCTCCTTATACAAAACTCCAAAAATTACAAACTATCTATCAAAATAAATATCTTTATGTCTACTACAAATCTAGAAAGTTTTATCATTTTTAGATATTATTTACTTGCATAAAAAACTGTGCACAAGTTGACTGCCTCCAAAAAAAAAAAAAAAAAAAAAAAAAAAAAAACCTAAAACTAGCAGTTTTGGCAAATTGTACAATTTGTTCTTTTTGTTTCTAAAAATCATTCCTAACCTTATTCCCACTCCATTTTTCGTGTTAAACGCTTTGGTAACCTTAAAATCATTTTGGTTCCACCACTGCTTGTTCAGACCGAAATATTACATAGAAAATGAAGAACAACATCTTCAAACCAACTTCACAAATTCTATGATTTTATATACCAAACTATCTAGTAACTCATTGTTTAAACTTTTAACATATTCTAACCCATTTTAGAAATTTGGTCAGCATGTCCCCTTAGGATTTCATGCCTCCAATAACCAAAGGAATTATGTATAAACCATATTCCAATCCAACTACAACAAAACAACACAAGACAAGTTAATTAAAACCTTTATTTACTTGTCTTGATCCTTTGGACTTTAGCAACTTCTTCTTCCTTTTACCTCCTAACCTTTCGCCTTCTGTAATACCCAAAATTTCTTGTTGGTCTTAAATACAATATTTTCATAAATAGAGTCTATTTAATAGGTGAATATGTGGTCTCAAATTTTGAGACATGTTTATTTTATTTTCTAGGCAATTTTTCCCCTAGAATTAGAATAGCCAATAAGTTAAGAAATTATATTAGGTATCATAAAATACCATAAAATACCACAAATACCATATTAAAACTATGATTCATATGGAAATGAAAATACTTAGACAAATTTAGAGAAAACAATGTCCATTAAATTAACAACTAAACCTTCACTAAATTAAGTAAATTGTCCAAGGTTTCATAATTGATTAAAGAGCCTTAAATACCTATTCTCATAATTTATTGAGAGATTAAATTTTCTAACACCTTATAATTAATAAATAGCTCATGTCTAAATTATAAAAGACCATAAAAAATTACCAAGACACTTGAAATAATTAAGGGCAATTTTTAATAATTAATGAGCAATTAAAACTACCCTAATGAAATATTTAGATAATTATTCAGCTATTTATATTAAAATAGCCATGGATTAAGGGTGTATTAGCCAAATTAAATATCAAGAGCTAATAAGGGAGTAAGATTTAGCATTAAATGAATTGTTAGCAATCATAAAACACTTCTTGAACCAATAATATAACAATCAAGAGATGATTAAGCTTATAATTAAGTTGTTAATCAAGAATTAATCAAGAGTTGAAAAAGTCAACAATTGCAACAAGATCTAAAGGTCAAGAATTAATTTCATAAAGATTATCTAAAGGCCCTAATTAATTCTTATAAAGCCTAATCCATGTAACTAGGCAAACAACCAATTAGATAACCCCACATGCAATCAATTAGAGCATAAAAATGCAACTAAAACTGAACAAAGGGGAGGGGGTCTGTTTTGGCACTTGGGAGAGAGAAAAGAGTTGCTAAAAATCAAATTGGCCACTTGCATAGAGAGGATAAGGTGGTGAGAGGAAAAATCAAGGAGAAAGTCAAGCCATTAGCCAATGAAGTGATTACACATAAGATGATTAAGATAATCAATGGGATTAATTCAAGATTTAATCAAAGGGAAATCTATACAAAATAAATTGTATCTTGAAATCCACTAACCATCAATCAAAGATAAGAAGTGATTATTAACAAGCAAAATTCAAGCTTCAATTTGACTATAACCAAAGCTATTTTCTCAACTTTTAAGAATTTGCCAATTGAGAAAATGAGAGATTGAGGTCTCTAATTAAAGCCAAAAATCTCAAGAGTTCAAAACCAAAAAGAAAATTTGAATCAAACTTCATTAAGGTCCCCAAATGAATTTTTATCTAGTTATTCTATCTAGTGGAATGGAAGAGGTAGGAAATTCTAACTTAAAAAGGAAGTCAAGAAGTTGTCACAATTTAAACTTCATTTGGAATCCACCAATGAAAGCTAGCAAGACAATTACACAAATGCCATAGCCTTTTACTATAAATAGGGGGCTTTGCTCTTCATATTTTCTCACCAATTCACAAAGCTTACAAGCTGAAACATAGAGAGAAAGTGAGAGTGAGAGCCTTGAAGAAAGAAGGAGCAAAGTTCTTGGTAAGTTTTCTAGTTCTAGCTTTAAGTTCTTTAAGTTTTAGTTCTTAGATTCTTAGAAGTAGCTTAAATATGCTAGGATGATTTTATATAGATGTTTTTATAGTTAAAATTGCCTTTATCTCAAAAAATTGATGAAGTAGAGGTTATGGCAAAATTTCTGGGAGAGATCATGAAAGTAACGAAGTTCCTCGAAATTTCATCGGTTTCGAAATTCTGAAGTCAGCCATGAAAACGCCAGGATTTCATATTGAAATCATGATCACAAAATTCTGAGAAAATTCATGGTTAAAATAGACATATAGGGCTTTTTAAATATGTCAAGATCATGTCAAAATGATTTTTGTACAGAGAGTTAAAATTCCTCAAAGTTAGGCTACGAAATTCTGGAAAAATTCTGGGCAGAGGTTCAAAACTTAAAACCTGGGAGTGATTCGTGACATCTGGGCAAAGGTAACTATTTTTACTTGATAATAGACATCCTAAGGATTCCAAGGAATTTTACGGATCCTCGTTTCGATTTTTGTAGAATTAATTATGATTTTTCAAAGTTAGACAAAATGCTACCCAGATTTATACCAGCGTTGTTGTACGAATTTTGAGGGAATAAAGTGAAAAATAAAAGTTGTAAGGGCAAAATGGTCATTAGGGGCCAAAATATCTCTTAGGATATTACTTACAAATTAATAAATACGGTATTACCATTATAGGATCAACGCGATCACAGTTCGACGTCAAACGTACCGACAACGCCGACGAAGGTACGGACGCGTCTTCGTAACACTAACTCGATGTTTATTGTATGCCTATATGTGATGGTTGTATTCTTGAAATGGGATTCTGTTTTTAAAAGTTATTGACTGTGCACATACAGCTTTATACGGGTTATAGTCATGATAACGCCGTTAAGTTTTCCTAGCGCTGAGGACACGACCGTACATCGTGGCACCGGTGAATAGTGCGATGTAATAACATTCATATGCAGGTGTATATGGTGTGTTATTACTTGGTATATGTGAATTTTACTGTGGTATCATGAATATCTCATACATAATTGTACTTGAACATGAGGTTAACCGTTACCCTGGGTTCAATGTACTTTGAACCTCACTCTTACCATAGCTTCGTGTTCCGAGTGAACAGGAGCGGAGACAAGGGTAAGCAAAGCAGGCTTAGAACGGACTGGTCGGACCCCTTTTGAAATGTATTTTGGAATTTAGAATCATTTGAACTATTGTACCGCTGTTAGTAGCAAAACATACAGTTGATGTTATCAGATACATATCTTTTTGAAATACTATTTTCACTTCCGGTGCTCTACTCTGATCATGATACCGTTTTAAAAAAAAAAAAATCGCTTCCGAAATTGGGATGTGACACCTTCACTCCCAAAAATATCTTAAGAAAGTGTCTCACACTCGTAACTCTCTCTCTCTCTTCTGTTTTATGTAAACCGAAATGAAGAACAAAGAGGGCATGCAGAGTGTATATTTAATCTGGCGTGAGTGCGTTTTGTCAATGATTATTTCGAATGATTGAAGAGTATTTTGCTGTCCTTAGAGCCGAAATAATGCATCGTTTTCAACAATTCTGTTTCTCTCGTGAACCAACAATGATGCAGCATTTTCAAAAAGGAGTGGGGCATGAATGCTGACTTTGTGGAAAGTGGTGGAGTGTGTGTCGGCCTTGCTCTTCTTGGGAAAATCCACTTAAGGACCCTTTTTAGAAAAAAAAAATCTCAAAAAAGGCCCTTCGGCCCTTTTTAGGATAAATTCATTAAAAGTTAACAACTAAATTAGTCAAATTAACAACAAAATCAATATCCGTTTACAACTAAATCAGTCACATTTTCAACAATTTTTTTACAACTAAATCAGTCTAATTTACAACAATATCAACCCCAGTTAACAACTATATCAGCCTCATTTACAACTCACCAAGATTCTGAAAAACAAGGGCCCTTTTTAGGATTTTCTTTCCAAAAAGGGCCCTTGAGTGGATTTTCCTGCTCTTCTTTCATTCACGCGAGAAAGAATAATTAACAGTTATGCTTTGGCCATACGTTGAAATGAGAAAAAGGAGGTGATTTGTTTATGCACCAAATTCAAAAAGAATGGGTTGTTATAACCCCGATGGAAAAATGAGAATGAGTGTAGATACGCATACTAGCCGAAATTTTTGACAATGGAGTGTGAAATGGAGAAAAGAAAATGGAGTGTTGCATACGCTTTAGGATATTACATTATGGCCTTAAATATAAGATCTTTTTTTATTTTATCTCTCATACTTCTTATTTTTTTTGAAACTGATTTGCCTAACTTATAAACTAATATATAATATAATGTTACACGTAAGTATTTTAAATCACATATGCTATAATTAAGCATTCCCTCTAGTCTCTAGTCCTTAATATAAAACATATTTGATAAGTTGAGCTTGGTCCAAAATATAAGACAGTTTTTATATTTTTCAATCTTTTCCTAATTTACCTTTATTAATCCCTCATCAATAATCAAGGAGGAAAGGGAATAAGGGAATTAAGGAATGTGATCAAGGTGTTTTTGAAAATGTATATCATATTAACTAACTTAACCAACTTCCTTAATCTAATCAAATTAGGTAAAAATGTCTCATATTAAGAACTGAATGAGTAATTTATTTAGCTTCTTTAATGTACTCAATTTGATAAATAGGTATTATATTAAGGATGGAGGAGTATCTTAATGAGTTTGGAATTGATAAAACTTCAGTGAAAATGTATCCCCCCGATGCATTACATCTTAAGAGAGATTTATAATGCATAATATTTTCGGGATATATCTGATGTCTAGCTTGAGGTTTAATTTCATCCAACATATATAAAAAGAATAGGGCCCCCTCTTCCTTATTAATTAAGCCAATTTTTAAGTTTCATAAGTAGGCTAACTAATTAAAATGTGAAACGCTTGAAGACTCGTGAGAAATTAAAATTTGGTATCAAAGTCAATTATCTGATCATGTTAAAAATCTATATATGATAAAGCGGGACTGATTTGAGTTTGTGTTTCCGATCTCCATTATTCATAAGGAGGTTTTCATAAGTTTTATCAATTTGATGATTGTGACTTTTAGGTCTACCATTAATTAGTAACGTGCTTGGTGGGGGATGTAAAGTCTTAGGTCAACCTGACTTGACCAAAAGTGAAATAATGTACTGATTACCAAAGAAAATAAAAACAATACAATTTTCTTGGTATGATGTAAACTTTACTAAAGATTTGTCACATCAAAGAATTCTTTTTAGGGTTGGATTTTAGATTTTCTAAATAAAATATATATATCAATTTTGAAGGGACAACGAGATATAAACAACGTTTGAAGACATTCGATATTTTTATAATACAAAAAGTATCCAAGATCGTGATATTTATGTGATTAAATCAAATTTAGAGAATGTTATTGAAAATATCATGAAAAATAGAAAAAAATCTAATATATCCAACTTGTATGCAAATTAATTTTTCAGTTGATTTTATTTTTCCTTGTCGTGACTCGTGAGAGATCTCCTTTTTGAAATTTGGTGTTGTGTTTGCTCACCTTGACTTAATTTGCAATTGCAGAAGTATAAAATGACGTTTGTGCATTCCTAGATGCGCAAAACTCGCAGCTTTGATAACTCCGATATATATGCTAAACATGGGAAAACCTCCTTCCTCTGTTTTTCTCTTCTTGCTCCCTTATTGCTTCATGGCCTCAGCTTTAATTGAGAGAAACATCACTACCGACGTATCTGCACTTCTTTCCCTTAGATCCTCAATCACTTTGGATCCATACAATTCCTTAGCTGGTTGGTCTACCTCTTCTTCTCCATGCAATTGGGTTGGTGTCACCTGCAATACTCGCCATGGAAGGATTTATTCCTTGAATCTTGGTGGCATGGATCTTAGGGGAACCATATCACCACAACTAGGAAATCTCTTTTCCTTGTTGAACTTGATCTTAGTAACAACAATTTCTATGGTCAAATACCAGAAGAGTTAGTTCAGTTACGCGATTGAGACTATTCAACTTGAGCTACAATAACTTTGATGGACAAGTTCCAAGATGGATAGGAGCTTTATCTATGCTTGAGGAGTTGAGTTTTGCATATAACAATCTTGATGGGTCTACTCCATTATCTCTGTTCAATCTATCAAGGTTGGAAATCTTGGATTGGAGATATAATTTAATTGGAGGAAATATTCCACTTGAGGTGGGACGACTTGAGCACTTGAAGATTTTACGATTTGCCGGTAACAAGCTTTCAGGAATCATTCCCCAAACAGTTTCAAACTTGTCTTCACTTGAGTTATTAAGTCTCCCTAAAAATAGTTTGTCAGGTATGTTTTGGATTATTTTTAAACCAGCATACTTGGTTAGCAAGATATTATTGTGAAGGAATCCGGGTTAGTCTTGACTGTTTTTGGGTATTTTTGTGCATTAATTCCTTTTTTTCCAAATTATTTATTCTATGGGTATTACACGAATCAAATTGAAAGGGTTATTGCTTTTTTTTTTTTTTTTTTTTTTTTTTAAAGTGTAGTTGTGCTTTATCATTTAGAATAGATCTGTGTTATTTTTCAAAAAAAAAAAAATTGTTATTGATATTACTCTCTTTTTTCCACCTAATATATTTGAAGGAGGCATCTCAGGTGAGATTGGGGGTCTTTCACAGTTAAAGATTCTGTATCTTGGAAACAATCAACTCACTGGTTCAATATCATCTTCATTATTTAATAATTCAATGCTACAAGAGATTGCTGTTGAAGCCAATAATTTATCTGCAAGTCTCCCAACAAATGTGTGTTTTGGACTTCCAAAACTTAAAATATTTTCTGTGTTTGCTAATGAGTTGTCGGGGGAAATGCCCTCCATTTGGCATCAATGCAAAGAATTAGCAGTGTTACAATTAGGAGATAACAAATTCAAAAAAGGAAACATACCAAGTGACATTGAAATTTGACCAACCTCCGATTCTTATATCTTGCCCGCAGCAACTTGCAAGGTAAGACTCTGAGACTTTTAATTATTCGATCATCTTAAATTTTGTTTCCAGTTAGTCCCTGCGCTACAAATTTGGACAATGATAATTTTGCTAAATTACTTTAAAGACATGGAACACAATGCTTTCTTTTAATCACAAAGTTAATATGCTTTCTTTTATATATATAATTTTCGCTCATATGTTAAAATTAGGGAAAAGGACCAAGGAAAAGAAATATTTATTAACAAGGACCTTAAAATTTGTAATTATTTTATGGGACAAAAATTTGAAATATAAATATTCAATTAAAAAATTAATCCTAACCAAACTCCCTACATTTTCTCTAAACCCATTTCAATTATTTCATGATTAGTTGTCAATTGATATTCCCTTAAATTGCATTCTTAAATTGAATTGCAGTTTATTAAGGAATGTATTGTTTAAGAATTTTAAATTTTAGTTTTTTTTTTCATTTTTAAAACATTCTTTTTAGGTGCATCCCATTTGTTAAAGCTTTTTTCTATAAAAAATCATATATTTTTAAAATAAATATATTATAATTTTTAATTTTTTAAAGTTTTTAAAAATAATCAAAATATAGAAATTAAAGAGGTATATTTCTAATTATTTATATATTTTATTGGGGTAACTCTTAAAATAATTTGATGTGTAGGAAAGATCATAATATCATAAAATATTGAGTAGCGTGTATATATATATATATATTTTATCAAGTCATACACAAAGATATCATCAAATTTGATAACTAACTGTTAAACAGTATGAAAGGTTAATAAATTAACAATTTATATTTTAATTTTTGGTCCTTGAAAATAATTATAAATTTTTAGATCATTATTAATAAATATTTTATTTCCTTGGTCCTTTTCCCTAATTCTCCCTTAAAATTAAAAGTGAAATATCCGCCAAAAAAAATTAAAACTGAAATAAAATATCGAATTGTTAAAAAACTGGGGGCTCGATGAAAAATAACTAATAAACATTAGTTATTTCATCAATTTTTTACTATTGCTTCTGGTCCTTACTATAAGGCACTAATAATTTGCCTACTTGATCCTTATTATTAATTGAGGTTCAAAGTTGGAAATTTAAAAATAAATCACATCTTTTAAAGAGTGGCAAAGTTGGAAAAACTTATCAATTTAGGACAAATTTAATGACTTAATTGTAATTACTTAGTTTATTTGGATGAATTAGTTAGTACCTTATAATAAGAAAGAGAGGGACTAACTCAATTGATTATAAGGATGAGAAGGATTAGTTTTGTTTTAATGTTTCTTTCTACCCTCCTTTTTTTCTTATTTTTCCCTGTATTTTATTGTTATTAGCAAGTTTTCTTTATTTTTTATTTTTTTTAATAAAGATAATTCATCTAATTTCTCAATGAAGCTTCATGTCCATCCCACTGAGAAAAACGCATGCCTTACATGAAAAATAATGTGTGTCTATATATGTATAAAAAAAAAAGTAGAAAACTATTACACCCTTTGGTCCTAATTATATGACATAATTACCAAAATTTAAAGAGATTAAGGAGAGAAGTTAAATTAGTTAATTTCATTGATTTTCCTAAAAAACCCTTTGCTTAGAATTTGAAATGACACCAACATTACCGGCGGCTCTCGGATTATTGACTGACTATATTATCTACGTTTGAACTTTAAACTTTGAAGACTCCTGTTTCTATCAAAAACTCATTATTACTTGGAAAGTTGTAAAATAGAGATCAGAATTTTTTCCAAAAAAACCATCCTCAAAAAGTCAAATTCGTATTCCCATTTTGATTTAGAATTTTAAAAATATATAATAATAACTGAAATAGATGAGTGTGTTGCCCCGATTTTAGCAACAATATATATATATATATATATATATAATTATCATCAAGCCATCCAAAGTAAACTTGTGTACAATTTTTTTTTTAAAGGAAGTATTATGAGAAAAATATGACAAAAATTGCTCAAAATTATTTTATTAAAAAAAAAAAGAATTGTGGTGTATATGGTATTAATGTATTGCAGACATTACTTACTTTATAGAATATATAAATGCATTATTAAAATATTATTGTATTTAATTATTATTGAGAAAGTATCAATAAGGGTATTTTAGGAATAAATTAACAAAAATTAGAATGTTGTCCTATAATTAGGACCAAAATAAATCCCCAAATGTTATCTTATAATTAGAATCGGAGGGAGTATTTACTAATGTTATAAATTGATCATATGCGCACACATGTATAGTACAACAGTTAACTCCTAGGAGATGATGATCAATAAGGCTTAGCTTCATAGAGCTTTCTTGTTTTATTTTATTATTATACTCCCTCTAATCCTTAATATAAAATAGATTTACCTAATTTGATTAAATTAAGGAACTAATTAAGTTAGTTAATATAAAATTTACTTTCTAAAACACCCTAGTCATCTTCTTTAACTCCTTTCTTCCATCTCCTCTTTAATTATTCTTGAGAGAGCATCAATAAAGGTAAATTAGGAAAATATTGACAAATATGAACGCTATGTCTTATATTTAGAACCAAGATTTACTCCATAAATATGTCTAATATTAAAAAAGAAGAGCATCGCTTTTTATTCTAGTTTTGTGCACTTTTTAACTAATGACTTTCAATTCTTTGATATAAGTCATATCTTGTTGACTTTTAAATTGAAACAGGGGAAGTTCCATCATCTCTCTTCAATATTTCTACTTTAAGAACTGTAGATTTGCAGCAAAATGATTTGAATGGTAGTCTTCCAATATCAATTGGAAATGGGACACTGCTAGAAAACTTGCAGCTTATATCCAACTCCTTAACTGGTAGAAAAGTTAAATTGTTGTATTCACCAAGGCCTTTTGCGAAAATCCATTTATTATTTATACTATATTTGTAGCTGAAAGTATTTTCATTTCTTAATTATAGAAACTAAAACTTCAGCCTTTCATTGCCTATGATAAATTCATTGATCTTAAATTCAGAACATTGTTAATATTAAATAACTTTGATGGAAAATATAAATAATTTGGTTTTAATAGGTAAAATTAATTCCATGATCGCTCTTCAGCATTTCTTCTTTAAAAGAAATTCTAATGTCCATTTCGTCATTGATATTATTGGAAGAATTCCTTTTATTGATTTCTAACAAAAACTTACTATTTGTCTACTAATTTTAAGCCTCTAATTAAAAAATATTCCATGTATTATTTGTGTGAATTCAGGAAATAATATTCCTAGTCTTACTACCAATTGATTAACAAATATTTTGTATGTATTTATAGGTGGAATTCCTTCATATATTTGGAACATGCCTTCTTTGTTATTTGTTGGCTTTGGCGGCAATCAATTAAAGGGAAATTTGCCAAAAGAAATGTGTCATCAACTTGCTTTACTTGAAGTCTTTGATGTTGGCATTAATCAATTAGAGGGAAGCATTCCACAATCAATAAGTAACTGCACATCTTTAAAAAAATTATATTTGAGTGCTAACTCATTTACAGGTATGTCTAAAATGAGATTTTGTTTTTTCATATGATTTCATTCCTATATATCTCTATTGTAGAATACGTTGTTTATTGGCTCACTTCCTTTTTCAATTTTTTTTAGTTTTCAAATTCATTCATTTCAAATTAAATATTTATTCGATAATTACAATATAAATTTTCTTAACTTTTTTTGAAATAATATACTAGTCATTTCACCTTAAGTGTATATTTTTATTAATATTTCTTATTTCGAAAATTTTAAATAGTTAAAAATTTGTATATTTCACTCTTTTGGATTGAAATGGTATTACTTGAAAAAAAAAAAAATTATATGAATTTAACGTAAGATTTAGAATTATTCTTAGTACCATAGTTAATAATATTTTACTACTTCTAATCCTAATTATAGGAACACTTTTATAATTTTTGTATAATAGTGTAAGTTTAATATTAAAATACACACACGCGTAACAACTCTATCATTTAATTTAAATTGAAATCACGTGATATTGTTTTTAAAAACCTCATCATAAAAATTTAAAAAGTCGTGTAACATGTGGATTCATGATATATGATATGGAACTTTTTTTATCTGTGTTGAGCAAAGTAAGCATAATAATCTCATGATTTAATTGTATAGAAAAAAAAAAGCAATTCCTGGAGAGATAAATTATCAAAATAGTAGTTTAATGCTTTATGGAACACATGAATGATTTGCAATGCACACAAAAATTATATACTTAAACTTAACAGACTCACCTGAAATTGCTAAAGGTATGAAATTTGGTGGTTAGAAGAAATTTGCATGCTCTCTTTCTAATATTTATGCAAAATATATGCAGATACTATGACCTATTTTGTTTTTCTTCTTATAAGGCTCCAGTCTTTTTTTACAGTCTGATCAATCATATCTTATTTTTTATCTTTTATTTTTTTATAATCATTTTCTCTAGTAGCATAAATTAAAATGAGATTTTGTTTCTCGCCATTTTATTCATTCATACAATTCCAAAATAACAAAGATAAGCCTGAGTGATGATGGGACCACATGATGTTTTAAACAAAATTTTTTGAGTACTCTGTACCATATCATCATTCATTCTTGGGTAAGGGAGCTTTACCCCAGAAGCGCCCAGCAGTTTTTTTTTTTTTTTTTTTTTGAAGCAAAAATATATACGTGGTTAGAAAATAGGTGCAAAAGTCACACAGCCGTTAAAATCATACCTGACGGTGTTAATTTTAGGTAGGGCCCACACTATAATTTTGAAAATACCAAAATGTCCTAAAAAATCGTTAATTTTACGTAGGCCCACACTATAATTTTGAAAATACCAAAATGCCCTAAAAAATCACCCTCCTCCTGATTCTTCATTCTTCGATCCACACTCGCGTTCTGCAATCGTTCTCCCTGGGAATATTTATTTGTCAAATGGCTTCCTAGTGCTTCCATCACAGCTCGACACACAGAATTTTCAGAAGCTATCAATTCCATCCCTTTGTATTGTCTTTTCTTCTTTTTCTCCCTGGGAGGATAGTGAGCAGAATTTTTAATTTAATAAACTGAAAGTTGGAGGTTTTGTATTCTCATCGTAGTGTGAATTCTCTAGCCAAGCAAAGTCCTCTTTCACCCTTCAATCTCATAACCATGGTGGGAGAATCTAGGGTTTGAAAGCACCGAGTCCTTCAAAGGTCCGTGCTCACGCTTTGGTGCTTTTTTTTTTTTTTTTTTTTCCACTTGAAATTGGGGGCACCGAGTGGGCGTAGATATGTCACAACCTCTATTTGGTGGTTTGAATCAACTTTGGCAGACCCATTTGGCTCCGATCTCTTTGTCTATTTTACTCTGAAAAACCAATTATTTGATAAAATGAATCAATCATAGTTCCTAATTTGGCTCCGTGTGTGATAGAAAACGGGCTTTTGTCTATCTAAAATTTCTGGTTGTCTCATCCCCAAGATCAAGTTCAACACAGGAACTTAATGGTAGAAATTGGGGAGGCTGTGGGGAAGTTCAAGAAAGTTGTTTCTGTGCTCAGTAACAGCAACAGAAACAACGACAAGGAGAGTTGAAGAAATTGCAGTGACAGTGCTTTTAAATGGAATCGATGTGGCAGCGAAAATGCATCACTGAAGATATAACACAGGGGGAACGAGACGAGATAACCCAAATCCTAATCCTAATTTTTTTAAAAAAATAAAATTAAAAAAAAAAAACCATTTGCAGAACTTGGGTCTGGACTCTGGATCGAAGAATGAAGAATTAGAGGTTTGGAGGATGATTTCTGAGGGCATCTTGGTATTTTCAGAATTATAGTGTGGGCCCCACCCAAAAATTAACACCATCAGGTAAGATTTTAACGGCGATATGACTTTTGCACCTATTTTCTAGCCACGTATGTATTTTTACTCCCAAAAAAAGCATATGATGCTGGGCGCTCCGGGAGATAAAGTACATATGTATTTTTGCTCCTTTACCCTTTATTCTTTGTTCAATAAAATAAAATTTAAAAAAAAATCGCATGCATGTTCTATTGATCTCCTATTTAATTAAACTCTTCCTTTCTCTCGCCATCCTTTTCCTGTTTGATTAGTTTTCTTTTCTAAATTTTTGTCAATTTTTGCTTTTCTATTTCTCAAATTTATTAGTTTCTTATTAAATAGTTACTCAACAATCACAACATAAAAAACATTAATTTTCAAATAAATCTTCTATTACCATGAAATTTTAATGGGTAATTTATGATTTCCCTAGTTTGTTTACTTTGAAATTTTAGAAAGACTTAAAAAATAAATAAAAATATTTTTATATATATTCTTTCTCTGAGCTAGATAAAAAGTCATGATTTCCATCAGCTTTCTTCCGTCCACCTTTTGTACCCATAGGCATAGGCAAACTTGTTAAACTCGTATAGACGTATATTATCCCCAAACACTTGTTTTGATTTCATTTTACGAGTCCAATTAGCTTTTTGTGTTTCCAGGTTTTATACCTAAAGAGATGGGCAATCTTGTCAAACTCGAAAGGTTAGATTTGGGATCAAACTACTTGAGTGGACATATTCCTTCTAATATATTCAACATTTCAGCATTGACATTCTTGAGCCTTGGTGGCAATGACCTCTCTGGCATTCTCCCATCATATTTTGGAATTGGCCTTCCAAATTTGGATACATTATTGCTGAACGTAAATGGGATAACTGGAAAAATTCCAAACACAATATCAAATGCATCTAAGCTCACCTCATTAGATCTGTCATTGAATAAATTGAGCGGATCTATACCCAATGTAGTAGGAAATTTAACAAGCTTGGTGGAATTAGATCTGGATGAGAATCATTTCTCAAGGCTAATTCCGTAGACAACTAATAAATTACATAGTCTTCAACGCTTAAGTCTCAAAGAACAATAAATTGCGAGGGTCCATTATAAATGAAATTTTCCAACTCAAAAGTCTGAGTGAGCTGTATCTTGCCAACAACATGTTTTCAGGAGTAGTTCCAGAATGTCTCGGGAATACTTCTTTGAGAAAGCTGGATTTTAGCTCTAACAAATTGGTTTCTCATTTACCCTCTTCTATTTGGAGTCTCAAAGATATCTTGGTTTTAGACATGTCCTCTAATGCATTGAGTGGAATAATTTCACCGGAGGTGTCAAATTTGAGAGCAATCATACAATTGAACTTGTCGGAAATCAAATTTCGGAAGCATCCCTACAACTATGGGTGGCTTGCAAACTTTGCAAACCCTGTCATTGGCTCAAAACAAATTAAATGGGCCTATTCCTGAATCGCTCAGCGGCCTGCTAAGCATGGAGTCCCTAGATCTTTCTCATAATTATTTGTCTGGCATGATTCCAAAGTCCTTAGAGTCGTTACGGTATCTTAAATACATCAATCTTTCTTACAATTTATTGCATGGAGAAATTCCAAATGGTGGCCCTTTTCAAAATTTTACTTGCTCAATCTTTTATGATGAATAAAGATCTTTGTGGGAAATCCCAACTACAAGTCCAACCATGTTGGAAAGGAAACAAGCACATATCAAATAAAGTGATGCTTGATAATAAAATGCTCATTGCCTATCATAGTTGCCATTTTGATTGTTTCAGGCATTGTCTTTCTAAAGAATAAGAGAGATTATGATAATAAATCAACAAATAGGATTTAATAAATTTGGATATACCAGCCGAATATCCTACTATGAGCTTTTACGGGGAACAAATGGATTTGATGAGAGTAATCTTGTTGGTACTGGAAGTTTTGGATCAGTTTACAAAGCAGTTTTTTCAAATGAAAAGATATTTGCTGTCAAAGTGTTTGACTTAGACATGGAAGAAGCATCAAGAAGTTTTGATGTTGAATGTTCTGCCATGTGCCATTTACGCCATCGTAATCTCGTTAAGATCATTAGTAGTTGCTCAAATGATCATTTCAAATCTCTAATAATGGAATTCATGAAAAATGGGAATCTTGAGAGATGGTTGTACTCTCATAACTATTATTTGAATGTCTTGCAAAGGTTGAACATAATGATTGATGTGGCCGCTGCTTTGGAGTATCTTCATCATGGTTCTTCTACACTAGTCGTTCATTGTGATGTGAAACCAAGCAATGTTTTGTTGGACCAAGATATGGTGGCTCATCTTAGTGATTTTGGTATTGCAAAATTGTTTGGTGAAAAGCAACTAGAAATTTATACCAAAACTTTGGCTACAATTGGCTATATGGCACCAGGTAAAGGTTTAATAATAATATTTTCAATTTATTTCTATATTCAATATCTAGCAAATATTTGACTTCTTCATGTGTAAATATTTGAATTGATAATACAAAAGAAAAGTTTAACCATAAACCTTACATTAATGACATAATGACTTCTATATTAATCATTCAATATGGCATGTAGAGTTTGGATCGAAAGGAGTTGTTTCTCAAAAGGAGATGTGTTTAGTTATGGGATTTTGCTAATGGAAATGTTTACAAGGAAGAAACCAACGGATGAAATGTTTGTTCAAGGATTAAGTTTGAAAGATTGGGTGAGCAACTCCACACCTCATTCCATCATGAATATAATAGATGCCAATTTGCTACACAAAGAAAATCAAAATATTGATAATATACTACCTTGTATGTCATCGCTTTTTGAGTTAGCATTAAATTGCTCCATTGACTTACCGAGGCACGAGTTAATATGATAGATGTTGTAGTATCGTTGAAAAAATCAAGGCTTTGTTTATGGAAAATGCTTGAGACCCTAGTGGTTGGATAAATGTTAAATCAAATTTAAGCTGTTGTTTCTGCAACCTTGTGATTTCTTTATGAAGTATGAGTGGTTCTATATATGTTGTAATAATATATAATGCATTTAATTTGAAATTTTCTGAGTTGATTATAATGGTTTTGGATTTCTTCCTCCTCTTTTTTTTTTTTTTTTTTTTTAGTTTTGAATTATAAGAACCTTGAATCCACCCCGTTTCGTGAAGTAACTTCATACAATTGGAATTTAATTTTGGAAGAAAAGGATTTTAAATCAATGAAAATGATCCCTACATTTTTCTTGTTCTCCTCTATCCTATACTTATGTTTTTGAAACGCCTTGATATTAGAGAAAAATTTACTTAAGTTGTATCATGTTTGAGAAATTTAATAATTTTTTTCTCTCATACCAATGATTTATAAGTCAAAATTTCCATATGGCTTATTTTACAATTTAGATTTAGATATCATACGAAGATATACATTCTTAAATGTTTCTCATTGAGACTAGATTGGACATTTAATAAAGAATGCTCTCCCCATGTATTGGAATAAGCAATTAAAAACTATTAAACAAATTGAGATATTTTTCATATTCCATTGCAATTCTTTATTCCTCGTCTTCTTTTTAGAAAATTAGAAAAGTAGCTATTAGGTTCTAATCAAATAAAATTCGTATCCTAATATTGGCAACAACTACGAGGAGACCATCGGAATGATGGAGTTGTGATTTGTGGTCAAAAATTCTGATATAGTCTTGTTTTGGTTTAGCTTTGTTAGTTTGTATTGTTAGGTTCTTTTGTATTGCAGGAGTGATTTTGCTGGAGGCATTAGCGTGTGTAAAATTGATCATTTTCAGGCAAAAAAAATAAAAATATGTAGCGTACTAAAAAAAAACTCATATAAGGCGTCCTGATTATTTAATCAAGACGTCTATGCAGCAATTTTTGGCGTCATGAATTGGATTCAGGACGCCTTAATAAAGGCGTCCTGAACCCATTTCAAGATTAAGGCCTTAATAAAGGCGTCCTAATTTGTATTCAATCCTGAATAATGTTCAGGACGCCTTAATAAGGCGTCTTGATTTGTTTTCAGGACGCCAAAAGTGCAAATTACTACTACCCGCCGTAAGACGTCCCTCCGAAAAAGGACGCTAATTGCCTTTAATTTAGGACGTTAATTGGCTTTCTTGTAGTAGTGATATAGTCTCCACTCCATCTTCCCCTTCAACTTCACGACACCATTATCAACTCGCCTCATTATTTTTTTGCCCATTCTATTGATTCTCCTTCAAGTTATTTATCATTTGATTAGTTAAACCATGGTTGAAGATTTAATTATGTTTGGTGGAGCTATGCAAATGGTTGTTTGTGGCTGAGCTTCTCTTCTCTTAGAGCAATGGATTGGGCATTTTTCCCACATTGCCACTTTTGAAATAACTAATTACCCTTTTGCCACTATTTCCAAACTATTTCCCAATGTGCCACTGTTTAGTCGACTAAACCCGCTTTTAGTCAACTAAAACGCGGGGCGTTGAATTTTTTTGATCGGCCCCGCGATTTAGTCGACTAAATCGCTGACAAAGAGATTTTTTTAAACTCTTATCACGTTAAACATCACAGATTTCCACTTTTATTCAGCTATATTAATTAAAATAGTAACAATATTATAGGAGAGATTATAGGAGATTATAAATTATCAAATAAATTAGTATCTCCATTGATAAATTCCCTTTTCATTCTAATTAATTAAATTAGAGTTTTTCAAATATATAACATCCTATAGGACTCTATACTATCCTTTTTAAATATTTGCTTTCTAGAAACCAAGCATGTACCCAATAATGATCTCATGAAAATTTAATTTTCCTATGATGAATAATTTAATTCAAGATATTTACTAATAAAACCAATAAAATTTCTTGATGAATTTAAGGATATAAGATATAGATTATCTTCCCTTTATTAATTTAATATTCATCAAATCCTCAATAAAATAAGGAGATATACTAGGAGATTTATTAACTACCATATCAATCAAATCTAATATATTTATTAACTAAAGATATTCAAAACTTCAATGAAAATAAATTCATCGTGGAAGTAATCAATAATTAAATAAAATATTGATTTCTATGGGCACATCAATACTGAGAAATCGGCACATCCAATATTGAAAGCAATAATCGCATAATTGAATTTTTAATAAATACCCACCAATATTCCAATTATTATTAAATTGAACGCATACCCGAAAAGAGCGAATAACAAACGGCGTGAAGCCGTAACTTTCCTTCTATACAACTTGTAAGCGTTATGGATGCGGTAAATGAAGATACTAATTTATTAATAAATGCCCACCAATACTAAATTGTAGGATGTTATATATTTGAAAAACTCTAATTTAATTAATTAGAATGAAAGGGGAATTTATCAATTGAGATACTAATTTATTTGATAATTCATAATCTCCTATAATCTCTCCTATAATATTGTTAATATTTTAATTAATATGACTCGAATAAAAGTAGAAATCATGGTGTTTAATATGATAAGAGTTTAAAAAAATCCCTCTCGTCAACGATTTAGTCGACTAAGCCACAGTGTTTAGTCGACTAAATCGCGGGGCCCATTCAAAAAATTCAACGCCCCGCGTTTTAGTCGACTAAAACTGGGTTTAGTTGACTAAACAGTGGCACATTGGGAAAGAGTTTGGAAACAGTGGCAAAATAGTAATTAGTTATTTCAAAAGTGGGAATTTGAGAAAAAAGCCCAATGGATTGATTGTAGTCTTAATTTCTCGTTTCTTTCCTTCATATTTGTTCAATTCTAGGTTTAGAGTTTGATTTATATATTGGATTGAAATTGTTGATGGGGTTCCATGCACTTGATGAAATTAGTGTGCATTTTGGTTTTAATTTTGTGCATTTGAGACTTTGAACTTAATTAGTAGCAATTTCTTGTCTATTAACTTAGTTAAGCTTATACTTGGAGTTGCTATGAATATATTAAGTTTGTAATTCAAGGGTTCTTGGTTACTTTTGCTTGCATATTGTTAATTCTATTGACTAAAGTTTTAAGTTGGGTTTCAGCTAGAGGATTGAGTCTTGCCTGGTGTGAGAGATTTAATTCACTTAACTCAAACTAGTTCAAAGGGCCTTTTGAAGAAATTTGTCAAACGAACACAATCCTAAAAATATTTTGAAGTAAAGGATAGGTGAATTCCATTAATCTAGGAGGTTTTCATCATATTTTCTAGGATCAAGTGTCAACTTGATGCCACTATCTCGTGTTCAGAAAATTGCAACGGGTGAAGCTCAACCAACTTCGTGGACACTTCAAATAGCCGATCCAAGTTTAGCTTTTCCAAAGGGTATCATTGAAGATGTTTTGGTTAAAGTTGACAAGTTTATTTTCCCCGCCGACTTTATTGTCTTGGACCGTGATGAAGATAGAGATCTACCGCTCATTGTGGGAAGACCTTTCCTTGCTACAAATCGAACACCGATTGATGTTGAAAAGGGAGAGATCAAGTTGAGGGTGAATGATGAAGAAGTTATATTCAACATGAACAAGGCATTGAAGTATCCTAGGGATGTTACGATTGCTTCGTGGTTGACATGTTTGATGAGATGATTCAAGAGACTTTAGAGTCATTTTCTATAAAAGAACCGTTAGCATCTGCTTTACTTGGGACCGATGAAATTGAAGAAGAGCATATAGTTGAATGTAAGAAGTTACTTGAAGCCTCTCCTTATTACAGAAATCACGACAGCAGCTTTGAGTTGTTAGAGATGGAATCAAGGCAAACTACTTCTTTGAAGCCTTCCATTGAACAAGCACCAATTCTAGAGCTTAAACCCTTACCACCGCATCTTGAATATGCATACTTGGGTGAATCGAGACACTACCTATTATCATCTCTTCTTCCTTATCCGAAGATAAAAAGAATAGTTGTTGAAAGTTCTCAAGAGCCACAAAGGTGCCTTAGGTTGGACAATTGCGTACATAAAAGGTATAAGCCCATCACTTGTAATGCACAAGATACTTTGGAAGATGATCACAAGAAATCCATCCGAATTAGAGAAGATTAAATCCTATGATGAAAGAAGTGATCAAGAAGGAAATTATTAAATGGTTAGATGCTGGGATCATTTACCCCATTTCTGATAGCTCGTGGGTCAGCCCAGTGCAATGTGTTCCTAAAAAAGGGGGTATGACAGTGGTTACTAATGAGCAAGATGAGATTATTCCCACTCGCATAGTTATTGGCTGGCGTATTTGCATGGATTACAGGAAGTTGAATGATGCTACAAGGAAAGATCATTTCTCACTTCCTTTTATTGACTAGATATTAGACCGCTTTGGGTAAAGAATTCTTTTGTTTCTTGGATGGGTATTCGGGTATAATCGATTGTGGTTTCTCCCCGAAGATCAAGAGAAGACAACATTTACATGTCCTTATGGCACTTTTGCCTTTAGAAGAATGCCATTTGGTTTATGCAATGCTCCCGCCACTTTTCGTAGACGAGATGTATGATGAGTATATTCTCCGATATGATAGAAAGAGATAATGGAGGTATTTATGGATGATTTTTTGGTATTTGGAGAATCATTTGAAGAGTGCTTGATCAACTGAAAAGGTGTTGAAGCGATGTGAGGAGACAAACTTAGTGCTCAACTGGGAGAAGTGTCATTTCATGGTGACCAAGGCATAGTTTTGGGTCATAAAGTTTCTAAAAATGGTTTAGAGGTTGATAGAGCCAAGATTTACGTGATTGAACAACTTTCCTCCTCCTTCTAATGTCAAAGCTATAAGAAGCTTCTTGGGTCATGCCGGTTTCTATCGCGATTCATTAAAGATTTTTTCAAGATTTCAAAGCCTCTTTCACAGCTATCGGAGAAAGACACTCCTTTTCAGCTTTAATGAGGAGTGTATGAAGGCTTTTGAAGAACGAAGAGAAGATTGACTTCACTCCTATCATTGTAGCTCCCGATTGGTCACTACCTTTTGAAGTAATGTGTGATGCAAGTGACTATGCTCAAGGAGCCGTGTTGGGACGAGGCATGTGAAGATCTTTCATCCTATCTACTATGCGAGTAGGACCCTAATAGCAGCTCGTGTAAATTACTCTACTACATGCGAAGAAATGCTTGCTATAGTATTTGCTTTTTGAAAAGTTTAGGGTATACTTGATGGGTGTTAAGGTTATAGTTCACACTGATCATGCTGCCATTAAATATTTGTTAGGGAAGAAAGAGTCTAAACCTAGACTGATTAGATGGGTCTTGTTGCTACAAGAATTTGATCTCATATAGTTGATAGGAAAGGAATTAAAAATCAAGTTGCTGATCATTTGTCTAGAATTGTGAACCCTTCTGATCATGTGAATGATTTGTTGGTGAATGAATGTTTTCCTGATGAGCAATTGTTTGTTGTAAGTAGTTGTGGTTTGCCATGGTATGCTGATATTGTGAACTATCTTGTGTGTGAAGTATTACCTCCTGATTTGAATTTCTATCAAAGAAAGAAGTTTTTGCATGATGTTGCTTACTATATTTGGGAAGAACCATTTCTTTTTAAGAGATGTGCTGATTTGATTATTAGAAAATGTGTGCCTGAGGTAGAACAAGAAGAAATTCTGAATGCATGTCATGCATCTGCATATGGCGGACATTATGGGGGGCAAAGAACTGCATCAAAGGTGCTTGAATCTGGTTTTTATTGGCCTCGCTTTGTTTAAAGATGCTCACCAATTTGTTACCAAGTGTGATAGATGTCAAAGAACATGTAATATTTCTAAGAGACATGAGATGCCTCAATCTGGAATCCTTGAGGTGGAGTTGTTTGATGTTTGGGGGATGGATTTCATGGGTCCCTTCCCATCTTCAAGAGGAAACAAGTACATCCTTGTTGCTGTGGAATATGTGAGTAAATGGGTCAAGCCGTGGCTTGCCAAGCTAATGATGCTAACACAAAGATTCGATTCTTGAAGAAGTATATCTTGACAAGATTTGGCACCCCAGCAATCATTACGATGAAGGGACTCACTTCAACAACAAGAATTTCAAGGCTCTCTTGGAAAAATATAGAGTGCACCACCGGATGTCACTTGCATACCATCCACAAACTAATGGTTTGTGTGAGTTGACTAACAGGGAAATTAAAAGGATTCTTGAGAAGACTGTGAGTCCAACTAGAAGAGATTGGTCTGACAAGCTTGATGATGCTTTATGGGCTTATAGAACAGCTTTTCGTACTCCAATTGGCATGTCACCATACCGTTTGGTTTTCAGAAAAGCGTGCCATTTACCACTTGAATTGGAATATAAAGCATGGTGGGCAATCAAGAAGCTAAATATGGACCACCATCAAGCGGGAGCTAAACGGTTGTTTCAACTGAATGGGTTGGAGGAATTCAGACTTCAAGCATATGATAGTGCACGACTTTATAAAGAAAGAACAAAGAAATGGCATGACAATCATATCTTGAAGTGCTCTTTTGAGCCGTGTGCGCTTGGTGCTTCTCTTCAACTCAAGACTTCAATTATTTCCTGGGAAGCTTAAGTCAAGGTGGTCTGGTCCTTTCAAAGTGGTTTCGGTGTCATCAAAAGGTGCAATTGAAGTTAAAGATGAGAGAACAGGAGATTGCTTCAAAGTGAATGGGCAAAGATTGAAGCATTACCATGGTGGTGAAGTGAACCGGCAAAAAATGGTTCACCACTTGTCATCACCTACTTAGATTGCTGGTATAGTCAGGCTGAGGACTATAAACCAAGCGCTTCTTGGGAGGCAACCCAAGGTTTGAGTTGATGCTTTGTTTGATTTTGTAGGACTGTTGAAAGCTCCTGATGAGGTGTTCCACTTTGGTAGCAAGGATTGAGAGTGCAAGTCAAGGACAAATAGGGGAGTTTTCTTCTACTTTCCTTTGATTTATTCTATTTGATTGTTGATGATATATTGCTTGGGAATGAGTGCTGGTCTTAGTTGGATGTGCATGTCATGACTGTTTGTGATGACTGTTGAGTAACTATTAGCACTTGAGCTGTTTAATTGGTGAAAATTTGAAATCTCTGAAGTTGGTGTTGCCCTTACACTTATATGTGTTTACTCTTCACTTCCATTACTTTTTGTTACTTGTTCACATTGAGGACAATGTGACATTTAAGTGTGGGGGTGAGGGTAGCCTGGATTTTACATGACTTTCCTTGTCCTCGATTTTCTTAAAAAAATTCTTATGGAAGTTTGAATTTTATTCATGAGTACAATTGGGTTTGATTTGAACATGAAGAGGAGTAAATTTGATTAGAAATTGGTTTCATGTTCTTTGAATGTTAGTAAAGTGGTAAAAATTTGGTTTTGGTACTTTACTTTAGGATGTCAAAGAACCTTTTGTGAGGAATTTGAGCCTTAAGTTTCATTTCTTCTAAGAGGGAGTACACCTATTGTGATTTCATCTCTAGAACTTGTTTTGAATCTCTTTTGAAATTTGAAATCCTTTTGCATGCACAAAGATGATTTAGGCATTCATTTCATAGCTAGTTCGGCCAAATGTCCATCCTTATCACATGAAAAACATTTGTTTACCCCATTTGAGCCTTTATTTTATTTTATTTAAAAAAAAGAAAAAGAAAAGAAATTTGCATAGAATAAATAGCCCTTTGTTTGAGATATGCAATTTTTACATATTTTCTTCCCATTGATTTTTTTTTACTTTAGTAAGTGCTAAGTGAAGCAATTTAACAGAGTGAAGGAGTTAGAAAGTCAACACTACAAGAGTATGTGTAGATAGTGAAAAAAAAAACAGAAAAGAAAGAAAGATAGAAACAAAGGAATATATTAAAAAAAAAAAATTAGAGAAAAAGAAAAAAAAAAGAAAAAAAGAAAAAAAAAAAGAAGATTGTTGAGGTCAAAAGAATAAAGGTTGTTTATATATAGTGTTAGTGAGTTTGTTTTTTCTTGGTGGGTATTCCTTCATTCTTCATCATGAATTTTATTAAATTACTTAGCACTAATTAAAGTATTGTCCCATATCATTTGATCACTTTCATTTCATTATCCTACCTTGATCACAAAAACCTTGAGAAAGTCCTTTTGATTTGAGTGTGCAATTGGATAATGTATAAAGTGGAGATTGAGATGATAAACAAGCTTATGGTAGATAAATTGCAATAGGTGGAATTGAGTGAAACACAAGCCCTAGAATATCTTGAGAAATGAGTGTAAACACTTGACTTGTGAGGGACATTCTATTGTGTTTTATCTTTGCCAAATTAATTACCTTGCTACTTACATTTTTGGAAGGTGGAAAAGATTTCTGAGAAAGTTTGTTTTAGTGCTTGCTTTAAAAATCTTGCTTCCATGGTTTTCATGAATTGGTTGTTTTAGAATTTAAAAATCTTGAGGACAAGATTTGATGCAAGTGTGGGGGTGTGATGACTTCTCAATTTTAATAGATTTTAGATATATTTTGATATATTTGGGAAGTCATCAATACTAAATTGAAGAGATTTTATTAAGATTTTAGGGGATTTCAATTTAAAATAAAAGTTTGAGTTTAGGAAATAAATAATAGTAATGAGAAGTTTATAAATAAAAATCAGTTTTATTATTAATTCTTTATTTTGGTTTCCAGAGCCACATATGCGTTTTGGCAATTTTTTTTTTAATATGAAAAAGTTTTGGAGGTTCGACATCGGTCCCCACCAAGGCCGTGGCACGGTCCCGGCTCTATGAGCACTTATCGGGACTTACGAGATCGCCTACCAAAGGAGTCCTGCCGACGGCGAGGGGATCGAACCCACGACCATTTAGGCCTAGTCCTGGATCCCTTACCATCTATGCCAACTCTCATTGGCCGTTTTTGGAAGATTGCTTCCATCTAATTGAAGAGGGCCCACGTGATTGAATACACTTGACTTGATATGAGTCCACATACACAACGTTTTGGTCACCATTGGACTTTGGGGGATTGAATGTATTTTGGGCTCACAAAATTAAAAGGCCGGAAGACCTAAAACGAAGGGAAATTGGGGACCAAGAAAAGAAAGAGAAAAACGTTGTGCAGAGGTCAAAAGGAAAAAGGAGGCGGCATTTGGCAATTGGGGGTGAGTTCGCAAAGAAACAGGAGGCGGCTAATGTTTTATTTGATGATTGCGAGTTTGAGACGGACGAAGGAAGAGAAGCGTGGCCCAGAGGATAGATTGGAATTGCAGAACGAAGACGCTGTGTTCTCAGTGTTCAACATTCTCTTCTTCTTTGTTCGTTGAGCTAGATCAGAGTGACGGTTAGAGGAAGGACAAAACAAAAAAAATGATGTTGCTGAATCTATCTCTTGGTTTTGTTATTTCATTTAACTCTGTTCCAGTTGGTTAGCATTTACTGTATGTCTCGGATTCTGAATATTAATCTTGCTGTGATAATGTTTGAAGCCATGTGTGGCTAACTTTTCTTTTGCAACTTAGAGTATTATGAACTTGTTTGAGAATTAGAAATTGTTCCCACTTTTGCTTAATGGTAATTCAGTTTATTTAATCTTGTTTTGATTATTTATTGTTTAATGATTGGCCACCATTAAATATGTTTTGGGGATTTAAGATTAAACTTGATGAAGGAAATCTTGAATTGACCTTAGATTAAATAACGTGGAATTAGATTTTAATCTAATTTGCGTCTAGGATAGACATATACCTAGAAGCTCCGCATAATCAAATTAGAGTGAGTCCGATTTAAATTGTATCTTAATTAATTGTGTGAGACATTGCATAATTATTTGAGGTAAGTGTATAAGTGGACCGACAGCACTTATAAACATTAATACTCTAGATTAACTGATGAAGTTAAGTTAGAATTAATTTAGTGGGAATAAAATCTAAGAAACAAATAAGGGATTAGTATCTCTAAGTTGTCCTCCTTGATATTTGAATTTTCTCTTTGTTTGAAAGTTTTTCTTATTTTTATTAAAATTCTTTTTATTTTTTTTGGATACAATTCTGATTTGCTCAACTTAAATGAAAAAAGGAAATTTAACACCTAGTCACTAGTTTGACTGAGTCTCCTGGGATGACCTTAATTTACCACTCACTATTTTTATGACCCGTACACTTGCGGTGCTTAGTTAAATTTTGGTAGCATCAAGTTTTATTCAAATCTTTTCATTGGTTTTGAAGTCTTGGAATTCATGGCTTCATTTAGAGACTTCAAACTCTCCTTTTCTCAATTGGAAACAATCTTCAAAAGTTGAAGAAATGACTTTGGTTATAACCATTCTCAAGCTTAAATTATGCTTGTTAACAATCACTTCTTACATTTGATTTATGATTAATGGATCTTAAGATACAATTTATTTTGTATAGATTCCCCTTGGATTAAGTCTTGAATTGATTCCATTGATTAATTTAATTCATACAGGATTTATGCTAAATTTTACTGTTGGTTGTTCAAAGTTGTGGGCCCCACATTTCTTCTTCACTAAGTTTTCTTTCCTTTCTATTAATTTTCCTATGTGTTCTATCTTAATTAAAATATATTAACTCCTTCTTCGGCCTCATCTCCCTCTCTCCTATCCTCTTTCATCTTCAATTAATGAACCCATGTGATCCCATTTATTATCTTTTCAAATTTGTCCCCCCATGTGCTCCTTATTATCCTATGTGGTTATTATATAATATCTAGATTTTAATAACAACTTATTCTTCTTCTTCAAGCCAACACAAACCGTCCCCCTTCCTCTTTATTGGCTCAAGATTTTTGTTTTAATTATCTCACAAAATCAAGAAGAAAGGTCTCCTATTGGTGGGTTTTTGTTTCACAAGGATTATGCTTTATGATGTTTAATTAAGGCCTTTGGATTTAGCTTTATCAAATTTAATCTTGGCCTTCTATTCTTAATCCTAATTAGTATTCTAATATGGTAGTTTACATGTTGTTATGTGTAGTTGCCAAATTGTGATTGGTTCTTTAATTGGTTATGATCATTAGCAACTCATTTAATGCTAATTTGAATTCCTATTGGCCCTTGATTCTTCATTAAGTTAAAATATCCCTAATTGATGACTTTTAATTGTCACTAGATTTATTATGAAGATTTATAAAATTATTTTAATTAGTGTAACCTGATTTCCCACTAATTGTTGTTAACTTCCCCTATTTTGTTTAAGTGTTTTTATAACATTTTATGGCCCTTTTTGATTAAATATAAACTATGTTTTAATATGATCATTATAGGGTATTTTTTGATCCCTAAATGAAACTAGAGATTTTAGGTCTTTGGTTTATTTAATTCTAAGAGAAATTGCCTTAGAAAATAAACTAAACACAATACAAAATTTGAGACCACATATTCACCTATTTTAAATGGGTATTTATTTGTCAAAATATAACACTTATAATAAGTGAGAATTTTAGGGTATTACAGGGCATTCCCTTAGCAAAACTTCCGTGGCAAATTAGACCTTTAACCCATATTTAAGTTAAATGCATTTTTAATATATATATATATATATAATATTTACGTGGGGTCCACACTCTATATTTTCTACCATCACTGCCGCGCCGTCCGTGTCGTCGCGCGTCTTCTTTTTTTTTAAAAAAATATTATTATAATATATTAATATTTCATTATATTATATTATATTACATATTATATTTTAATGGAAGTGGCAGGCAGCGGCGCTAATTTTCCAAAGTGGTTGTGGAAAAGATGGTGGGAGGAAATTACATGATTATACCCATAGTTAAAATGTTACACGTAAACTAATATATAATATAATGTTATTTTTTCATTTTATCTCTCATACTTCTTATTTTTTTGAAACTGATTTGCCTAACTTATAAACTAATATATAATATAATGTTACACGTAAGTATTTTAAATCATATATGCTATAATTAAGCATTCCCTCTAGTCTCTAATCCTTAATATAAAACATATTTGACAAGTTGAGCTTGGTCCAAAATATAATACAGTTTTTATATTTTTCAATCTTTTCCTAATTTACCGCTATTAATCCCTCAACAATAATCAAGGAGAAAGAGGAATGAGAGAATTAAGGAATGTGATTAAGATGTTTTTGAAAATGTATATCATATTAACTAACTTAACCAACTTCCTTAATCTAATCAAATTAGGTAAAAATGTCTTATATTAAGGACTGAATGAGTAATTTATTTAACTTCCTTAATATACTCAATTTGATAAATAGGTATTATATTAAGGATGGAGAGTATCTTAATGAGTTTGGAATTGATGAAACTTCAGTGAAAATGGATCCCCCCGATGCATTACATCTTAGAGAGATTTATAACGCATAATATTTTCGGGATATATCTGATGTTTAATTTCATCCAACATATATAAAAAGGATAGGGCCCCCTCTTCCTTATTAAGTAAGCCAATTTATAAGTTTCATAAGTAGGCTAACTAATTAAAATGTGAAACGCTTGAAGACTCGTGAGAAATTAAAATTTGGTATCAAAGTCAATTATCTGATCATGTTAAAAATCTATATACGTTAAAGGGGGACTGATTTGAGTTTGTGTTTCCGATCTCCATTATTCATATGGAGATTTTCGTAAGTTTTGTCAATTTGATGATTGTGACTTTTAGGTCTACCATTAATTAGTAACGTGCTTGGTGGGGGACATAAAGTCTTAGGTCAACCTGACTTGACCAAAAGTGAAATAATGTACTGATTACCAAAGAAATTAAAAACAATACAATTTTCTTGGTATGATGTAAACTTTACTAAAGATTTGTCACATCAAAGAATTCTTTTTAGGGTTGGATTTTACATTTTCTAAATAAAATATATATATCAATTTTGAAGGGACAACGAGATATAAACAACGTTTGAAGACATTCGATATTTTTATAATACAAAAAGTATCCAAGATCGTGATATTTATGTGATTAAATCAAATTTAGAGAATGTTATTGAAAATATCATGAAAAATAGGAGGAAAAAAAAATCTAATATATCCAACTTGTATGCAAATTAATTTTTCAGTTGATTTTATTTTTCGTTGTCGTGACTCGTGAGAGATCTCCTTTTTGAAATTTGGTGTTGTGTTTGCTCACCTTGACTTAATTTGCAATTGCAGAAGTATAAAATGACGTTTGTGCATTCCTAGATGCGCAAAACTCGCAGCTTTGATAACTCTGATATATATGCTAAACATGGGAAAACCTCATTCCTCTGTTTTTCTCTTTTGCTTCCTTATTGCTTCATGGCCTCAGCTTTAATTGAGAGAAACATCACTACCGACGTATCTGCACTTCTTTCCCTTAGATCCTCAATCACTTTGGATCCATACAATTCCTTAGTTGGTTGGTCTGCCTCTTCTTCTCCATGCAACTGGGTTGGTGTCACCTGCAACACTCGCCATGGAAGGATTTATTCCTTGAATCTTGGTGGCATGGATCTTAAGGGAACCATATCACCACAACTGGGAAATCTCTTTTCCTCGTTGAACTTGATCTTAGTAACAACAATTTCTTTGGTCAAATACCAGAAGAGTTAGTTCAGTTGCGCCGATTGAGACTATTCAACTTGAGCTACAATAACTTTGATGGACAAGTTCCAAGATGGATAGGAGCTTTATCTATGCTTGAGGAGTTGAGTTTTGCATATAACAATCTTGATGGGTCTACTCCATTATCTCTGTTCAATCTGTCAAGGTTGGAAATCTTGGATTGGAGATATAATTTAATTGGAGGAAATATTCCACTTGAGGTGGGACGACTCAAGCACTTGAAGATTTTACGATTTGCTGGTAACAAGCTTTCGAATCATTCCCCAAACAGTTTCAAACTTATCTTCACTTGAGTTTTTGGGTCTTTCTAGAAATAGTTTGTCGGTATGTTTTGGATTATTTTTAAACTAGCATACTTGGTTAGCAAGATATTATTGTGAAGAAATCCAGTTAGTCTGGACTGTTTTTAGGTATTTTTGTGCATTAATTCTTAAATTTTTTTCCAAATTATTTATTCTATGGCTATTAGACCAATCAATTTGAAAGGGTTATTGCTTTTAAAAATCCAAAAAAAAAAAAAGTGTAGTTATGCTTTATTATTTAGAATAGATTTGTGTTATTTTTCAACAAAAAAAATTGTTATTGATATTACTCTCTTTTTTAGTTTACACCTAATATTTGAAGGAGGCATCTCAGGTGAGATTGGGGATCTTTCACAGTTAAAGATTCTGTCTCTTGGAAACAATCAACTCACTGGTTCAATACCATCTTCACTATTTAATAATTCAATGCTACAAGAGATCTCTGTTGAAGTCAATAATTTATCTGCAAGTCTCCCACCAAATGTGTGTTTTGGACTTCCAAAACTTGAATCATTTTTTGTGAATGGTAATGAGTTGTCAGGGGAAATGCCCTCCATTTGGCATCAATGCAAAGAATTAGCACTGTTACAATTAGGAGATAACAAATTCAAAAAAGGAAACATACCAAGTGACATTGAAATTTGACCAATCTCCGATACTTATATCTTGCCAGCAGCAACTTGCAAGGTAAGACTCTAAGACTTTTAATTATTCGATCATCTTAAATTTTGTTTCCAGTTAGTCACTGCGCTACAAATTTGGACAATGATAATTTTGCGATATTACTTTATAAGACATGGAACACAATGCTTTCTTTTTAATCCCAAAGTTAATATGCTTTCTTTTATATATATAATTTTCGCTCATATGTTAAAATTAGGGAAAATTAGGGAAAAGGACCAAGGAAAAGAAATATTTATTAACAAGGACATTTAAATTTGTAATTATTTTATGGGACCAAAATTTGAAATATAAATATTCAATTACGAAATTAATCCTAACTAAACTCCCTACATTTTCTCTAACTCCATTTCATGATTAGTTGTCAATTGATATTCCCTTAAGTTGCATTCTTAAATTGAATTGCAGTTTATTAAGGAATTTATTGTTTAAGGATTTTAAATTTTAGTTTTTTTTTCATTTTTATAACATTCTTTTTAGGTGCATCCCATTTGTTAAAGCTTTTTTCTATAAAAAAATCATATATTTTTAAAATAAATATATGATAATTTTTAATTTTTTAAAGTTGTTAAAAATAATCAAAATATAGAAATTAAAGAGGTATATTTCTAATTATTTATATATTTTAGAGGCTATTTTATTTGGGTAACTCTTAAATAATTTGATGTGTATGAAAGATCATAATATCATAAAATATTGAGTAGCGCATAGATATATATATATATATATATATTTTTTATCAAGTTATACACAAAGATATCATCAAATTTGATAACTAACTGTTAAACAAAGTATGAAAGGTTAATTTTGTTATTAACAATTTATATTTTAATTTTTGGTCCTTGAAAATAATTATACATTTTGAGATCCTTATTAATAAATATTTTATTTCCTTGGTCCTTTTCCCTAATTCTCCATTAAAATTAAAAGTGAAATATCCGCCAAAAAAATTAAACTGAAATAAAATGTCGAATTGTTAAAAAATGGGGGCTCAAGAAAAATAAATTAATCAACATTAGTTACTTCATCAATTTTTTTACTATTCCTTCTCGTCCTTACTATAAGGCACTAATAATTTGCCCTACTTTATCCTTAGTATTAATTGAGGTTCAAAGTTGGAAATTAAAAAATAAATCACATCTTTTAAAGAGTGGCAAAGTTGGAAAAACTTATCAATTTAGGACAAATTTAATGACTTAATTGTAATTACTTGGTTTGCGAGAATTAGTTAGTACCTTATAATAAGAAAGAGAGGGACTAACTCAATTGATTATAAGGATGAGAAGGATTAGTTTTGTTTTAATGTTTCTTTCTACCCTCCTTTTTTCTTATTTCCCCTGTATTTTATTGTTATTGGCAAGTTTTCTTTAGTTTTAATTTTTTTAATAAAGATAATTCATCTAATTTCTCAATGAAGCTTCATGTCCATCCCACTGAGAAAAACACATGCCTTACATGAAAAATAATGTGTGAAAAATAATGTGTGTCTATATATGTATAAAAAAAGTAGAAAACTATTATACCCTTTGGTCCTAATTATAGGACATAATTAACAAAAATTTGGAGAGATTAAGGAGAGAGATTAAATTAGTTAATTTTTATTGATTTTCCTAGAAAACCCCTACTTGGAATTTAAAATGACATCAACATTACAAAGCGGCCGCTTTCGGATTATTGACTGATTGTATTATCTGCCTTTGAACTTTAAACTTTGAAGACGCTTCCCGTTTCTATCAAAAACTCATTATTACTTGGAAAGTTGTAAAAACGTAGATCAAAATTTTTCCCAAAAAAAAAACCATCCTCAAAAAGTCAAATTCCTATTCCCATTTTGATTTAGAATTTTAAAAATATATAATAATAACTGAAATAGATGGGTGTGTTGCCCCGTATTATACCAACAATATATATATATATATATAATTATCATCAAGCCATCCAAAGCAAACTTGTGTACAATTTTTTTTTTAAAGGAAGTATTATGAGAAAAATATGATAAAAATTGCTCAAAATTATTTTATTAAAAAAAAAAACAAGAGAATTGAGGTGTATATGGTATTAATGTATTGGATACATTACTTACTTTATAGAATATATAAATGCATTATTAAAATATTATTGTGTTTAAGTATTATTAATAAAGTATCAATAAGGTTATTTTAGGAATAAATTAACAAAAATTAGAATGTTGTCCTATAATTAGGATCAAAATAAATCCCCAAATATTGTCTTATAATTAGGACTCGAGGGAGTATTTACTAATGTTATAAATTGATCATATGCGCACACATGTATAGTACAACAGTTAACTCCTAGGAGATGATGATCAATAAGGCTTAGCTTCATAGAGCTTTCTTGTTTTATTTTATTATTATACTCCCTCTAATCCTTAATATAGAATATATTTACCTAATTTGATTAAATTAAGGAACAAATTAAGTTAGTTAATATGAAATTTACTTTCTAAAACACCCTAGTCATCTTCCTCAACTCCTTTCTTTCATCTCCTCTTTGATTATTGTTGAGGGAGCATCAATAAAGGTAAATTAGGAAAATATTGACAAATATGAAAGCTATGTTTTATATTTAGAACCAATATTTACTCTATAAATATGTCTTATATTAAAAAAGAGGAGCATCATTTTTATTCTAGTTTCGTGCACTTTTTAACTAATGACTTTCAATTCTTTGATATAAGTCATATCTTGTTGACTTTTAAATTGAAACAGGGGAAATTCCATCATCTCTTCAATATTTCTACTTTAAGAACTGTAGTTTTGTATGAGAATGATTTGCATGGTAGTATTCCAATATCAATTGGAAATGGGACACTGCTAGAAAACTTGCAGTTTACATTCAACTCCTTAACTGGTATGATCAATCTATCCATCCCTTGATTTTATGCTCTAACAATTTTTCATTTATTATATGTTATTTCTTGCAAAAAGCTTAACTGAAATTACTTTAAGAGTAAAAATTCTAGTGTATATATTCTTTGGTATGTTTAGCGCAGTCCATATTTCTTAACCAATCATGACTTTGAATTTCTAAGTTAGGAAAAGTTAAATTGTTGTATTCACCAGGGCCTTTTGCGAAAATCCATTTATTATTTATACTATATTATTTTCCTAATGTGTAGCTGAAAGTATTTTCATTTCTTAATTATAGAAACTAAAATTTCAGCGTTTCATTGCCTATGATAAATTCATTGATCTTAAAGTCAGAACCTTGTAAATATTAAATAACTTTGATGGAAAATATAAATAATTTGGTTTTAATTTGTAAAATTAATTCCATGATCGCTCTTCAGCATTTCTTCTTTAAAAGAAATTTTAATGTCCAATTCCTCATTGATATTGGAAGAATTCCTTTTATTGATTTCCAACAAAAACTTAATATTTGTCTATTAATTTTAAGCCTCTACCAATTGATTAACAAATATTTTGTATGTATTCATAGGTGGAATTCCTTCATATATTTGGGACATGCCTTCTTTGGTATTTGTTAGCTTTGGCGGCAATCAATTAAAGGGAAAGTTGCCAAAAGAAATGTGTCATCAACTTCCTTTACTTGAAGTCTTTGATGTTAATAGTAATCAATTAGAGGGAAGCATTCCACAATCAATAAGTAACTGCACATCCTTAAAAGAATTATATTTGGAGGATAACTCATTTACAGGTATGTCTAAAATGAGATTATGATTTTATTCCTATCTATCTTTACTGTACAATACATTCTTTATTAGCTTACTTAGCTTCCTTTTTTTCAATTTTTTTAGTTTTCAAATTCATTTATTTCAAATTAAATATTTATTCGATAATTACAATATAAATTTTTTTAACTTTTTTGAAATAATATACTAGTCATTTCACCTTAAGTGTAATTCATTATTTTTGTTAATATTTCTTATTTCAAAAATTTTAAATACTTAAACATTTGTATATTTCACTCTTTTGGATTGAAATGGTATTACTTGAAATTTTGTTTTATATGAATTTAACATAAGATTTAGAATTATTCTTAGTACCATAGTTAATAATATTTTACTACTTCCGGTCCTAATTATAGGAATATTTTTATAGTTTTTGTATAATAGTGTAAGTTTAATATTAAAATACACACACGTGTAACAACTCTATCATTTAATTTAAATTGAAATCGCGTGATATTGTTTTTAAAAACCTCATCATAAAAATTTAAAAAGTCGTGTAACATGTGGATTCATGATATATGATATGGAACTTTTTTTAGCTGTGTTGAGCAAAGTAAGCATAATAATCTCATACTTTAATTGTATAAAAAAAGCAATTCCTGGAGAGATAAATTGTCAAAATAGTAGTTTAATGCTTTATGGGACACATGAATGATTTGCAATGCACACAAAAATTATATACTTAAACTTGACAGACTCACATGAAATTGCTAAAGGTATGAAATTTGGTGGTTAGAAGAAATTTGCATGCTCTCTTTCTAATATTTATCCATGGATTAATAGATATATAACACAAATATTGTAGTTTTTGGTATTATAGTATATTATGTATTTATGCAAAATATATGCAGATACTATGACCTATTTTGTTTTTCTTCTTATAAGCCTCTTCAGTCTTTTTACAGGCTGATCAATCATAACTTATTTTTGATCTTTTATTTTTTATAATCATTTTCTCTGGTAGCATAAATTAAAATGAGATTTTGTTTCTCGCCATTTTATTCATTCATACAATTCCAAAATAACAAAGATAAGCCTGAGTGATGATGGGACCACATGATGTTTTAAACAAAATTTTTTGAGTACTCTGTACCAATCATTTATTCTTTGTTCAATTAAAAAAAAATCACATGCATGTTCTATTGATCTCCTATTTAATTAAACTCTTCCTTTCTCTGCCATCCTTTTCCTGTTTGATTAGTTTTCTTTCCTAAATTTTTGTCAATTTTTGCTTTTCTATTTCTCAAATTTATTAGTTTCTTATTAAATTCAACAATCACAACATAAAAAACATTAATTTTCAAATAAATCTTCTATTACCATGAAATTTTAATGGGTAATTTATGATTTCCCTAGTTTGTTTACTTTGATATTTTAGAAAGACTTAAAAAATAAATAAAAATATTTTTAGGGTAAAGGTGCAAAAATACATATGTGGTTTTCTCTCGAGGAGCGCCCAATAGCAAGTGCTTTTTTTCGTGCAAAAGTACACACGTGGTTACAAATTAAGTGCAAAAATATCGTTTGACCGTTAAGTTTAACTTTTTTTACTTGATCGGATGATGATGTGACATTTCAAAGGTGCAAAAATACACATGTGGTTTGTCAAGAAGAGTGTCCAACACCAAATTTTCTTAAAAAAATTTAATAATTTTACTTCAATTAAAATTATTTTAAAATCTTGAAAAAAAAAATATTCCAGGTATTGACCTACTAAAAGGATACTGAAAAAATATTTCAGCGTCTTGACCGGGTACTAAAAAGTACACAAAAAAATACTTTGTAATTTTGAAAAATTATTTTAGGATCTTGAAAAAATATTTCGTGTATTGACCGATACTAAAAGGATACTAAAAAAAATATTTTAGGTACCGATTGGTACTAAAAAGTACTTTCAGGATACCGATTGGTACAAAAAATATTTCATAATTTTGAAAAATTATTTTAGGATCTTAAAAAATGTGTCAAGTATTGACTAGTACTAAAAAGATACTAACCGATATTGAAAAATATATTTCGTGGTAAAAGACTTATACTAAAAAGTATTTTCAAGATACTGACTCGTACAAAAAAAAAACACCTCATAATTTTGAAAAATTATTTTAGGATCTTGAAAAAATATTTCGGTATTGACCGTACTAAAAGGATGCTTGATCGATACTAAAAAAATATTTCGAGTACGACTTGAACTAAAAAGTATTTCAAGATACTTGACTCGTATAGAAAAAATACTTCATAATCTTGAAATTTTTTGAGGATCTTAAAAAAAATTTCAAGCTATTGCCTGGTACTAAAAAGATAATTGACATGTACTAAAAAATACTTCATGATCTTGAAAAATTATTTAAAATAAAATTATTAAATTAAAAAAAAAGAATTTGGTGTTTGACACTCTTGTTGACAAACCACTTATTTGAAATGCCACATCATCGTCCCGAAAAAGTCAAACTTAACAAATAAAGTCAAACTTAACAAATAAATGGTATTTTTGCACCTAATTTATAACCACATAGTCGCTTTTGCACCTAAAAAAGCACTTGCTACCAAGACTCCTCGAAAAAAAAAAGTATATTTTTACACCTTAACCCATATTTTTATATATATTCTTTCTCTCGAGCTAGATAAAAGTCATGATTTCCATCGCTTTCTTCATCCACCTTTTGTACCCATAGGCATAGGCAAACTCGTTAAACTCGTATACATGTATATTATCCCCAAACACTTGTTTTGATTTCATTTTACGAGTCCATTTAGCTTTTTGTGTTTCCGTGTTTTATACCTAAAGAGATGGGCAATCCTGTCAAACTCGAAATTTTAGAATTGAGCACAAACTACTTGAGTGGACATATTCCTTCCAATATATTCAACATTTCAGCATTGACATACTTGAACCTTGGTGACAACGACCTCTCTGGCATTCTCCCATCATATTTAGGAATTGGCCTTCCAAATTTGAAGACATTAGTGCTGAACGTAAATGGGATAACTGGAAAAATTCCAAACACAATATCAAATGCATCTAAGCTCACCTCATTAGATCTATCATTGAATAAATTGAGCGGATCTATACCCAGTGTAGTAGGAAATTTAACAAGCTTGATGGATCTAAATCTGAAGGAGAATCATTTGACTGGGCTAATTCCAGATACAACTAACAAATTACATAGTCTTCAACGCTTAAGTCTCAAAACAACAAATTGCGAGGGTCCATTATAAATGAACTTTGCCAACTCAAAGGTCCGAGTGAGCTATATCTTGCCAACAACATGTTTTCGTGGAGTGGTTCCAATGTCTCGAATACTTCTTTGCAAAAGCTGAATCTTAGCTCTAACAAATTGGTTTCTCATTTACCCTCTTCTATTTGGAGTCTCGAAGATATCTTGGTTTTAGACTTGTCCTATAATGCATTGAGTGGAATAATTTCACCAGAGGTATCAAACTTGAGAGCAATTATACAATTGAACTTGTCAGGAAATCAAATTTCAGGAAGCATCCCTACAACTATGGGTGGCTTGCAAACTTTGCAAACCCTGTCATTGGCTCAAAACAAATTAGATGGGCCTATTCCTGAATCGCTTAGCGGCATGATAAGCATGGAGTACCTAGATCTTTCTCATAATTATTTGTTTGGAATGATTCCAAAGTCCTTAGAGTCATTACTCTATCTTAAATACATCAATATTTCTTACAATTTATTGCATGGAGAAATTCCAAATGGTGGCCCTTTTCAAAATTTTACTGCTCAATCTTTTATGATGAATAAAGATCTTTGTGGGAAATCCCAACTACAAGTCCAACCGTGTTGGAAAGGAAACAAGCACATACCAAACAAAGTGATGCTGATAATAAAATGCACATTGCCTATCATTGTTGCCATTTTGATTGTTTCAGGCATTGTCTTTCTAAAGAATAAGAGAGATTATGATAATAAATCAACAAATAGGGATTTAATAAATTTGGATACACCGGTCAAAATATCCTACTATGAGCTTTTACGGGGAACAAATGGATTTGATGAGAGTAATCTTGTTGGTACTGGAAGTTTTGGATCAGTTTACAAAGCGCTTTTTCAAATGAAAAGATATTTGTGTCAAAGTGTTTGACTTAGACATGGAAGAAGCATCAAGAAGTTTTGATGTTGAATGTTCTTCCATGTGCCATTTACGCCATCGTAATCTCGTTAAGATCATTAGTAGTTGCTCAAATGATCATTTCAAATCTCTAATAATGGAATTCATGGAAAATGGGAGTCTTGAGAGATGGTTGTACTCTCATAACTATTATTTGAATGTCTTGCAAAGGTTGAACATAATGATTGATGTGGCGGCTGCTTTGGAGTATCTTCATCATGGTTCTTCTACACTAGTTGTTCATTGTGATGTGAAACCAAGCAACGTTTTGTTGGACCAAGATATGGTGGCTCACCTTAGTGATTTTGGTATTGCAAAATTGTTTGGTGAAAAGCAACTAGAAATTTATACCAAAACTTTGGCTACAATTGGCTATATGGCACCAGGTAAAGGTTTAATAATAATATTTTCAATTTATTTCTATATCCAGTATCTAGCAAATATTTGACTTCTTCATGTGTAAATATTTAAATTGATGATACAAAAGAAAAGTTTAACCATAAACCTTACATTAATGACATAATGACTTCTATATTAATCGTTCAATATGGCATGTAGAGTTTGGATCGAAAGGAGTTGTTTCTGCTAAAGGAGATGTGTATAGTTATGGGATTTTGCTAATGGAGATGTTTACAAGGAAGAAACCAACGGATGAGATGTTTGTTCAAGGACTGAGTTTGAAAGATTGGGTGAGCAACTCCACACCTCATTCCATCATGAATATAATAGATACCAATTTGCTACACAAGAAAATCAAAATATTGATAATATACTACCTTGTATGTCATCCGTTTTTGAGTTAGTATTAAATTGTTCCATTGACTTACCGAGGCACGACTTAATATGACAGATGTTGTAGTATCATTGAAAAAATCAAAGCTTTGTTTATGGAAAATGCTTGAGACACTAGTGGTTGGATAAATGTTAAATCAAATTTTAGCTGCTCTTTCTCGTAACCTTGTGATTTGTTTATGAAGTAATCTTGTAAATTTGAGTGGTTTTATATATGTTGTAATAATATATAATGTATTTAATTTGAAATTTTCTGAGTTGATTATAATGGTTTTGGATTTCTTCCTCTTCTTTTTTTTTTTTTTTGTTTTAACATTTTAGTTTTGAATTATAAGAACCTTGAATCCACCCTGTTTATTTTTAGTAAAGTAACTTCATACAATTGGAATTTAATTTTGGGAGAAAAGGATTTTAAAATTAATGAAAATGATCCCTACATTTTTCTTGTTCTCCTCTATCCTATACTTATGTTTTTGAAACGTCTTGATATTAGAGAAAATTCACTTAAGTTGTATCACGTTTGAGAAATTTAATAATTTTTTTCTCTCATACCAATGATGTATAAGTCAAAATTTCCATATGGCTTATTTTACAATTTAGATTTAGATATCATACGAAGATGTACATTCTTCAATGTTTCTGTGGAGACTAGATTGGACATTTAATAAAGAATGCTCTCCCTATGTGTAACATCTCAAATTTAAAACTGAGACAAGAAGGCTTCTAGCTAGTAGAGTCCAAAAGTCTTAAGCTTATTAAAAATTATTTTGGACCTTGAAAATTTGGGAAGATTATGAAATAATATTTCAAGATATAGAAATATTATGGTGGAATTAATTATGGGAAAGTTAGCTTGGATAAAGGTTATAATTAATATTTGGATTTTGAATATTTTATGGGAAATTAAATTGTGAAATTTTCCCTTAAATAATTATGAAAGTAATTATTCAAATTTAAGGCATATTTTCCCATAAAATAAGGACAAATGATTAGGGAATAATTTTTGGCATAAATATTTTAGAGATGATATTTTATGGCCAAAATAAATTATTGAGGAAAGAATAAAGTCAAAAAAATATTTGGAAGGGATAATTTATAGCCTAAAAATAATTACTGGATGTTAAGGCCTAATTTCCATAAAATTTTGGGAAAAGAATTTTTGAAGTCTAGAGGCTCAATATATATTTTTCCCTTGGGCCTAATATTTACACGCCACATAGCTCATATTTTCCATTATTCCTATGCTGCATGTATAAGCCATGCACTACTCTACCACATGCAACATCAATTGATTATTTTGGCCATAATCAATTCTTTTCCATTATTTTATGCTGCAGTGCCTTATTTGTTTATAAACTCAAGCCCAAACCCTTTAGGATCACACACACATCAGCCCACACCATTTGGCCCAAACCATATACTCAACATAATCTATCCAGTGCCTTATTTCCTCTAATATCCATTCGATCAGATGGCAACAAACACCCCAGCAACAACACGTCACACATACATAAATTCCCTACTATCTCCCTTCACAGGTAAACAACACACACACACACACACTCTTCGTCCATCCCTCTCACATTCGGTTTCAATGCGCACACACACACAAACATCCATAATACTCCCTCCATTCATTAATTCCTTCCGGCCCAATATCAGCCCACACCCCTTTGATCCTTTAATCATGATAGAAACAGCAAAAAGAAAATCTCAACCACTTCAGTTTGCAGCAACACAAGACGTAATAGCAGGAAAGATATCACAGCAAACATGGATTATCTTTTAGCCATACACGAAAAGAAAAACGAAGAGGCAGGTCAAACACGCAACAGCTAAACACGTTACAAATCTTAGCGTTACCACGTTGCAGAGGTCAGTGCCGAAAACACAGAAAACCTCAGAGCTTTTCAGCGATATATTAGGGAATCAGATTCCCCGCTTGTCCTTAGGACGAGCGGGGAGCTCGTCCGCATCACGGACGAGCTCAGTCGTCCGATCCGATGCGACCCGCCGAGATCTGATTTTTTTTTTTTTTTTTTTTTTATAAAAAAATAATTTTAATAGGTAGAGAATCTAAAATAAAGATAATCTCTCAACTAACATTTTCTCAAAAAATGATTTTTTCATATAGAAAAAAATAATTAAGAAATTAAAAAAAAAAAGATGCCGGGCCGTCATTTAGATCGGAGACGCCAGAGCTCGTTCGTACGGACGAGCTCCCCGCTCGTCCCAGCGACGAGCTGGGAAACCGGGTCCGATATATTAGACACGCAACAGTGAAATCAGTGAGCCAACACTTCTCAGGCACAGGCACCTCGAGCCCATCACAGATCATTCCCCATCGGCCCATCGTTTTCCTCGGTCTGCTCTTGTGTTGAACTGGACCCTCGGTTCAGTATATAGCCATGCTCATTGTTGTTTCCTTATCATTGCTTTGCCTCAACTTGAGCCAAGTCTGAAACCGAGAAGGAGAAAGAGCGAGAGAGAGAGAGAGCTGTGTGAGTGTGCTCTGTTGCAACCAGCAAAAACAGGGAAGACGTTGATGATGTGAAGCTGAGAATCCGAGACACAGCAAGAGTGTAAAAGTGAGAGTCCAACGGTTTTATTCCTTTGCGTACTGCATCTCTGAAAAACAGAGGTACCTTCTAGCTCTCCTCCTTCTAGTTTAATGTGTTTTTCCAACATAAGTCTGGAGTTTTGTTTGGTTTTACGCTGGAAAATCTCTGAACCGGAACCTGAACCCAAGCTGCTGTCAAAACCGTGCTTGGCTGTGTCCTATTTGTAGTTATATAGGTGGTAACGTTTTTTTATAATGAGGGAAGGAGGCTTGGCGTCGCTGTCAGTATATACACACACACACACATTTATGTAAGTAACCAAACTTTGCAAAACTTGGGATATGTATATGTCATACATGCGTGCTGTGTTCATATCAGGAAGGAAAAAAAAAAGAGTTCATTGAGATAGTATTTATGTATATATACAAAATAATAATAATAATAAATAAAGAAAACCAAGTCTTACTGATATAATAACTATATGCCTATATGATGAGGATAGGAAAGTTACTGTCAAGTTTCTTACACCTACCTATATATATATATAGTTGTGAGAAGAGAAAAAGAAAAAAGAAAAAGAAAAAAACGCTGTCATAACTTGCTGATATAAATGAACAAACTGAATACACACACATGTGCGTTGGTGATAAAAATTTGCAGTGGTTGTCTTGTTTACTAATATACATATATATGTAAGGGGGAGGAACAAAAGATACATGATAAAAAAATTTGTGGTAATGTATAAAAGGTCACTGGAGGTAGCTTTGTAGGATGGAAACTTTAGGAAATAAAGAAAAGTTTGAGCTATCTCAGGAGTCAAAGAATTGATGAGCCATGACTTTACCATGTTGGTTTCGGCATATTGTACCTTGTATATAGAGTTTGTTGGGATGGTTCAGCTGCCTCTGAGATATTCCTCTTTTCCCTTGCTAACCACGTGCTTGAGGACGCCTTTGAAACCAATTAGTTGTTGAAACTTAACAATTGATTATAGTTGCTATTTTGGAATTCTTAAATGTAGTAAAAGGGACCCAAAGTCTTAAAGCATGCCTAATAGTAATAAAACTTCAAGGTGTTGTACATTGGGATAGGACGTCTTAAAGCATGCCTAATAGTAATAGTAGTTTAGGGAAGAATGTGAACAAATATATATATTTACTCATGAACACATGAGTTTTGCTTGCTGTCATAGTAAATACATATATAAACATATGACAAGTTATTTCATGTGCACTTAGGGGGAAAAAAATTGTTAATGGATTGGAAAATCATGAGAAACATTAAGGCATGATTTACTGGTGGGAATTTATAAACTCCTAGTTTAAAGTGTTAGAATAGCCTTTGAGGATTTAAAACAATTGTAGATAAATGAAAAAAAAATAATGCGTTAAATAAATATAATAATAATAATAAATAAATAATTAGTATTATTATTAGGAAAAAGGAATAAATAATAAAGGAAATTATTAATTAATAATAAAAAGAGAAAGTGTATTATTGTTAATTAATAAATAAAAAGAGTATTATTAGTAAGGGAATTTTTAGGGGTCAATTCATTTTTAATCCTCTAAAACTTAATTTGCGTAGTTAGTTACTTTACGACTCAAGAAGTGATTAATGACAATGATAAACGTTTATAGGCATACTTTGACACCTCTACTGATCCCAAGACTTTCGGACAATCATAGAATTCAAGCTTGAGGTGGGTAACTGTTATCTTATTACTTGTTATCTTATTAGCTTGTATGTATGTATTTCATGTATATAATTTGCATGTGTGTATCCTAGCTATGGATTGGGGCCGTGTCCCATAGGGCTACATGTCGTAAGAATGGAGCTACGTGTTCCATAAGGGATGCGGTCCTTGGCCGTTAACTATGATTACGGTGCGACTTGTTTACTATGAATTATTCTATGGTTATACATGTGTTATACTGTAATTTATATTTCATACCTGCATATGAGATTAATCAAGTTACCCGGGTTCATTTATTTGAACTCCGAATAGTATGAAAGAAACAGGTAGTGGATCGGGATCAAGAGGGAAGACGCAGCTGTAAGGGTTACAGCAGATTGGACTTTTTGGAAAAATAGGATTAGATAGACTGTATTGTATCATTTATCATTTGTCTATTTTTGGATTATTGTATTAAGATACATTATTGGTCGGATATCGATCACAAAAAATTTATCCTCACATTTTTTAAACTAAGTTATTTTATACAGGATTTATTCCTCAATTAAGTCATCCAAATCATTTCGATGCCTGTGCGCTATAACTCTGATAAATAAAGGCGCATTTAGGATGGGCGTTACACCATGTATTGGAATGACCAATTAAAAACTATTAAACAAATTGAGATATTTTTCATATTCCATTGCAATTCTTTATTCCTCGTCTTCTTTTTTTAGAAAATTAGAAAGTAGCTATTAGGTTCTAATCAAATAAAATTCGTATCCTAATATTGGCAACAAGTACAAAGAGACCATCATTAAAGGCTTCAATTGACCCGAAAGATTGAGTCATGACGTTCTTTTTAAAGGATAATTGCACCAATAACCCACAACACTCTACAAGAAAGAAGAAACAAAATCAGTTAAAGTTCCCTTGATTTTCTCCTAATCATTTTCTCTTCTTTCTCCTCCCAAGAGTTATGGCCCTCAAGATCTCTCCAACCCAACCAAGTCACTACTACAAATTCGGACATATATGACGCTTAATTAACGACGGTTACATCAAATAAACATCATGTATGGTGAGGCGGAGGTCGTGTAAGAATGTATATCACTTTAAAGTAACGGTTAATTATGTGCATCATCATGTTTTGAGAGGTGGAATTTGTAAAAACACAAAAATAATTATTGTAGTTAATAACCGTAATTTATTTAGTTACAAAAATGACGGCTCTTAAGAAACAACCATCATTTAATAATCTTACAAACTATTCGTCTTCCAATCTTATATCAACGAAGACACAAATATAACAGTTATATCAATTGACCATAAGGTATGAACGATAAAAATGACCTTTCATAATTAACAACGATCATGTAAAAAAAAAAATCTAAAAAAGCACATTTTTATAACCTTGTTCGATATGTGATATCCCGAATTTCCTTTACCAAAATTTCTTGTACAATGAATATATTCAGTAGAATAAAACAGTGAATTTTAGCCAAGTGTTGGATTTTTCCCGAAACCCTAAATTTTGGGAAATATTGTAATATGAAATAATTGTTATGGGAATGATATTCCATTGAATATTTGGACTTAAAATTTTATCCAAAAAGGGAATGGAAAAGGGCATGTGGATATTTGATAATAAATATGTTCTATAACCATAATGCTAACAAAGATTTTCTTTTTGTTTGATTTGGTACTAAGGGCCCGTTTGGATAGGCTTTGAAAAAAAAGTTATTTTTTTAAGTGATTTTTTTAAGCTCTAAATTGGAGCTTTAAAAAAAAAACAGTATTTTGGCTTTTTTGTGATTTTTTTTTTTTTAAAAAAATATCATCTAAACATATAAATTAATAAAAAAAAAAAGCTTCTTTTTTTTGTATTAAAAAAGTGTTATAATTGGCCAAGAAGTAGGAAATTGCTCTTGACTTGTGATGTTATTATATTGGTCAATAAAGAGCAATTGGAAAGGTATTTTGCTCATGCCATTTTCGGCCAAAATGATAAAGGAAGAATAGGATATTTGTCCTATTGGAATTTAGTCCATAAATGGTCATGTAAATTTGCCAAATGGACATGTACCAAAGGGGAATATAAGATAATTTGGGAACCCTTTTGCTAGGGCCATTTTCGGCCAAGAGATGAGATGAGAAGGAAGAGTAATAAATTGCATAAGAACCTTTGACACAAAGTCAAGAAGAGGAATTGTTAAGCTTTTACCTAAGCATTGGATTTGTGCCAAGTGTATAAAGGTGGAAGACTTTGGAGACAAGCCAATTTGACTCATGATAAGGAGTCTTTATGAAGCTCCAATCTTGTTCCCCTATTCGTACCACAAGATGAGAAAGGGAGTTCATATGAATTAAATATTTATTTCATGCCAAAATGCTAAAAGAACAAGACATAACTCCTTCTTGCATCATGAATTGCCATGCATGTGTCATGATAGGAAGTTATGGTGACTTGATAACAAGGGACACATGTGTATGTAATTAATATGGACACATGTGTCATGATAGGAAGTTATGGTCAAGGAATGAGTTAAAGAGGTGTAAATAGGAAGCCACTTCCTTGGGCTTGGATTTCGGCCAATCAAGCTTGGGAGAGAAGAAAGATGAATTAAATCAAGATGACACATGGAAGGAGTGTTTTTTAAGCCTCCAAAAACCGTCCCACACAAGCCAAAAGAGAGAAAGGTGCACATGAAAAACCAACAAAGTCAAAGAGGATTCCACAAGCCTCTTTCTCTTGGAAAATTTTGACCAAGAGAGCTGCAAGAGAGTGAATGAATTTTCCTTCATATTTTGGCTTATTGGGAGATCATTTATGAAGCCAAGACACACACACACACTTTGAGTCTATTCAAGGAATAGGGAGAAGATTCAAGAAGCACACGTGATTTGAGCACATGAAAAGTAAAAGAAAAAGGGAAAATTGTATGGGTATTTTGGTCAAACACCAAGAGGGGTCCTTTAGGTTAGTTCTCCAGCAATTATAAAACACCTCTCACCTCTCTTTCTATGCAAGAGCTCGTCCAAAATACCAAGGGAGTCAAAGAGAGTGAGTTGGCCAACCATAGGAGGGAAGAAGGAAGTAAAAATCATGGCACTAAGGTAAGTGATCATGATTCAAGCTTTAACTTCTCTTCTCCATTCTTCATGTGAGCTTCAAGTATTGAAAAGGTAATCATATATGGTAGTTTGAAGGGAGGGCTGAAAGCTTAAGAAGATTCAAGAATGAAGAAGACAACAAGGAACATAAGCACAAGTCAAGTAAGTGATATCCCTAACCTCCTTGAACTTGTTTGTGAATTTGCTTTATCTTGGATTAATTTTCCTCATGTTTCTTGTAAATTTGGAGGTGATAAACTCCAAGGTTATTAAAAGCCGGACCGATCACTAAACCTACAAGTCTTTGGTTAAGGGTCAATGGGTAAGACCAGTCAAACCGGGGCTAAACCGGTAGGAAAGTGAAAATTTCAAGATTATTAGTATGAAATTGTTAAAAAAAATTGATTTTATATTTTCCATAAAATAATCGTTTGGGAAGTGTGAAGGCTGTGACTATGATATGACCTCCCTCTTGACAATCTGAGGCTTTGAATTCCTTTCTCTTACGTCTGTGCACAACCCTCTCACAAAAAATTGAAAAGTGAGGTTTTGGAATTTTTATAATTTTTGAATTGGGAAGGCATGTAAAATTTTAGAAACGTAACGTAAGTTGGGCAAATACTAATTCAATACATGGAATGGATGGGATTGGTCAGTGAGATGGGTGTAGACTGTAGAAACATTCTTGGTAATAGGGATTGAGGTCATGTGAGGGGACACCTATATAATATACACAATAGACTTCCTAATCTATACACACTATCAACTCTACAAGATAATATTGGTGCTTGTTGCTCTGTCTCACTTTTGTCAATCTCGTCCTCTACTATTTCCTCATCGTCATCCTCTTCATGTTCATCCTCTTCTTCTTCTTCTTCTTCTTCTTCTTCTTCATCTTTCTCATACTCCTCAAAATCTTCTTCCATCTCCTCTACGTCCACATCGTATTATTCTTCTTCATAGGTGGCGAGATTATTGACAGTGAGGAGAAATGAGTGAGAGAGGGCTTTAGATCTCATCAGATCTGGGTTAGGCTCTACTCCCTCCTTCTCCGTCCCTTCTCTCTCGTTCATCTCCTCCTATGACTCTCTTTCCCCTCCTTCTCCTTCTATGTCTCGCAAGTCTTAGGCGACTTAAAAAAAAACCAACAAATTGTGACCGGTTTCTATGTTTTTCCGGACCGACTTCATGGCCAGTTTGCCGGTTTTTGGTCCGAACCGGCTGGTTCGATTTAGGTTTGATAACCATGATAAACTCAAAGGGGATATTCTGCCCAAGATTATAAAAATGGATTAAAGAGTTTATTAAGCTTAGATAATGAGCTAAAAGGCAACCTAGAGCATAAAATCATAGAATTTGTAAAGTGAACTTGGAAATTAATTATCTTTTCACGACTTATTTTCGATCAGACCAAGACATGAGGAAGTAGTGGGATTTTGTCCATTTTTATGTTTCAAAGTGTTTAAAATGAAAATTTTTGTGGGATAAAGGTTGGATGGTGATTTTGGAAGCATTAGGATTAAATTACAAGACACCCTAAATCTACTAGAATTATATCCCAGCAAAGTTGTTAGCTTGTAACAAATATTTGGTTAAATAAATGGTATCTAATGGATATTCAATTTTGAAATATTAAAGTAGACATCCTAAGCTTTAATTTGATAGGTCATCGACCTATTTTGGACTTCAGGCAAGGAAATATGAATGTTTGAAAATGACCCTTAATTGGAAGGTAGATTTGGACGGTAGTACTATTTAAATAGAACTGGACCAATATGCATGTAATTGACTTTGTGGTATTTTTGTATAAAAATATACTTATCAAAGGTCACATATCCTTTAGAATTACCTTAATTAGACATTTGTACAATTAGTTATGAATTTCTAAAGTTGTTGAAAATTCGGACAGTTTGAGAAAAATCCAAAAATGGAAGCTATAAAGGTTAAGGTTAATTGATTTGTGCCCTTGCAATTAATAAAGGACTTTTAGCCATAAGTTGGGTCAGAATGATAATTAAATTCAGTATTATTTGAATTATGGATAATTTGCATTAGTGATGAATATTACTTATAATTACAGCGAATGTCATTGCTTAGAGCTTTAAGGAATTTGGAAGTTGGTTGTCAGTTTAAAAATCTATCAGGTAGTAACTCTAATCTCACATACTCTGTGTATCTGTGTATGCTGTTTGTACCATATTTGTGATCCGTGTCTAGGACACGCGTTTATTGCATTCAGTCGTTTTAGGTTCATGGCCCAATTTTTGTTGTTTTCCCAGCACTGTGGATTTGAAACTTGTTGTGTGCTTTGCAATCAATGATATGTGCATTATGTGATTTGCGTGTTAGAGACTTGATGTATGCATTATGTGACTGCATGTTATATGCACAAAATCCCGTATTGTTTATTTTTATGATTGTAGTTGACTATCACATGTTGTTTATACATTGTACATAAGATTAATTGTTACTCTGTGATCCTTCAAGATTGCAGCCCTTGTTACTACCTCGAATTGTATAGTGTTTTGGAGGAGGCTCCCAAGACAAAGCGGTGGATGTCGGCAAATGGAGGTGACAGACCAATTTCAAATTGTTCGAGGGATATTTGTAGAAAAATTTATGTAATTATGTTTAAAATTTGTAACCAAGATTTGTAATATATTATCAGTATACTACACCCAAACCGTTTAGCCGTTGCGCTGCACTATAATGCTCTGATGTGTGACATATTATTGGAAGGGTGTGACATTGATACCAAATATCAGTTCTCCTAACTTACATACTATAGAGAGAATTATATATTTGAGAAATCTCTATTTAAATGATATTTTTTCATACTTCATTTTCGGATTTTGTCACGGTTATTGAGCTTAAAATGTCTTCTTGTGATAAATTGAGATTAAGAGTAAATGTATGAAATTAGAATTCAAAAGGGCAAAATTATCAAAATAATTGTTATTACTCTTAATCATTAATATTTTTTTTGAGAATATTTGATGCTTTGTATTAATTGTTTTTTAACGTAGGTGCTTGAAGAAATTAGACTAAATTTGAAAATGGAAGTTTGGGCTCAAATTAAAAAAAAATTACAATTTAGACCCACAAACGTTTGGAAATTTCTATTTGGTCCCTATCAAAATTGCAGCTTTTGACAACAAAGATTAGAGTAGTTTTAGGCCTTATGCTCAACAATTTTTAGTCCAAAGGCGCTGCGATATCAAACCCGAAATAGGGACCTTCACCTCACGCATTCTCTATTGTCTTTTAACACCTTTACTCCACTTTCTCTGTCACTGGCGACCTTCACCTTCATCTCCACCATTAGGGACAACAGTCTCCACCCCAAGTTTAAACAGACACAAGCTTTTAGAGCAGAGAGAGCTTCAGCGAGAGAGAAGGTAGCCACAATTTGACACCCTTGGCCTTCAAATTTCACATCATGTCTGCACCTTCGTTCTCCATCATACTGCCAATGAAGTTCGTCCTCCATCACCGCTAGAGAGTTTCACCATCATAGTCTCCACTCCAGCTTCCCTTCTCCTTCTCGACACCATTATCAACTCTGCCTCATTATTTTTTCCCCATTCTATTTATTCTCCTTCAAGTTATTTATCATTTGATTAGTTAAACCATGGTTGAAGATTTAATTATGTTTGGTGGAGTTGTGCAAATGGTTGTTTGTGCTGAGCTTCTCTTCTCTTAGAGCAATGGATTGATTCTAGTCTTAATTTCTCGTTTCTTTCCTTCATATTTGTTCAATTCTAGGTTTAGAATTTGATTTATATATTGGATTGAAATTGTGTGATAGGGTTCCATGCACTTGATGAAATTAGTGTGCATTTTGGTTTTAATTTTGTGCATTTGAGACTTTGAACTTAATTAGTAGCAATTTCTTATCTATTAACTTAGTTAAGCTTATATTTGGAGTTGCTATGAATATATTATGTTTGTAATTCAAGGGTTCTTGGTTACTTGTGCTTGCATGTTGTTAATTCTATTGGCTAAAGTTTTAAATTGGGTTTTAGTTAGAGGATTGAGTCTTGCCTGGTGTAAGAGATTTAATTCACTTAACTCAAACTAGCTCAAAGGGCCTTTTGAACAAATTTGTCAAATGAACACAATCCTAAAAATATTTTGAAGCAAAGGATAGGTGAATTCCGTTAATCTAGGAGGTTTTCATCATATTTTCTTTTAAAAAAAAATCCATCTCATCATGTTTAACCAAAAAAATCCAAAAATATTTATTTTAAAGAATTTTAGTTTAATCCTACTTGGTTGAAAGATAAAAATCTCAAAATCTTTTACTTGTCTCATGCCAATCATTGCAGTTAATTGCTAGGTAGTTAATAAAAGGCCCTTCAAGAGACAATTTGAGATTGCACTTTATATTACAATCCTTAGTTATTTTTTTGAAGAAGTTACCAAGGCATAAGTTGACATGATTCTTCAATATTCAACTATATTTATGCTGACATATTTTTTTTTCTTAGTACTTTTCTAAGACCACCTTTACATAACATCTTCCTTCTCTCCTTCATCATGGTCAGTTACCACTCATTAGAGAGCTCTTTCCATTAGCCATCCTCCTCCTCCACCCCCTCCTTGTCATCCTCTCCCCCTCCTTCACAAGCTTCTCCTCTTCCACCACCACCTCCTCCACAAGCTCCTCCCCCTCCTCCACCACCTCCTCCTCCTCATTTTCTGTCTCCTTCTCAAATGGAGGCTCTGCTGCAGACAATGGCTAGCCTTGACCACTTCACAAGGCGTCTCGCTACACACGCCCACAATCTCAACAAGAAGCTGAACTTCATCCTTCATAACAATTTGGTTGTACATGATCACTTCTAGTCAGCTCTTCATCTCTTTCGTCAAACGTCAATGGCGAGTGGGGAGAGGTAGAAGGAGGAGGAGGAGGACAGCAATAGTGGTGATGAATGAAACCCACCATTGTTTTTTTGTTTAATATTAAAAAGATTAATCAATAGACCAATGGAGTCCAAAAATATTTTAAAAAAATACAATGGTCCATTCACGAGATATTAGTAAACAATCATTACTAATTTGGGCATTTCTAGAGGAACGCTCATGCACAACTACAAAAAGTAAATTTAACGACACTAATTAAAGTTCGTTTTTAGAAAACAAAAGTTAAAAAGGAGGCAATGATATTTTTAAAATTTTGGCTTTACTTTCAACGACTTTTTTTGAAGGACTAGAGGTGGTATTAACCATACCATGTCTCGAACCTGTAACACCATAGAACGTCAATAGAGAACGTCCCACAAAGCTACGGCCTACGAGTAATTGAAAGTTAAGCCAAAATTTCAAAAAAAAAAAAAATGAATATTTGTGAGTTTCAACGATTTTTTTCTAAAAAAAAAAAAAGTCGTTAAGACAAATTTTCAACGATTGTTTTAAAAACTAGTTGTTGTAAGCTAAAAAAATAAAAAATAAAAAGAATATTTTTTATGTTCAACAACTGCTTATATGTGTGTGTAATATTAGTTGTATATATTGTGATAATTGAAGTTAAAAATTTAAATGTAAATTTGATAAAAAAAATAAATCATTATTAAAAAAATTAAAAAACTCTAAAGTACTTAATTAAATATATTCTAATAGATAAATTAGAATGCATACAAATGTATATATAATAGTACATTATTTATTGAATCACATATCCCTAACATTTTTCTCCGAAAGCTAGAAAAAAATCATGTAAAACGACTACCATTGAATCACATATCTCTATCGAAGCCACTTTTTTTAATAAGCTCATCGATACCCACGGCTATCGCAAATGATCCATTATTCTCCATTGGACTTAAATCAGTATACACTAGGTTATTTTTCCTCCCTCATCGCCATCCCAAACTGGATTGTTGTCTTCTTCTCACATCCGAATTCCCGCAAACAATGGAACAGCTGCCCTCGTGAACCGAGCCTTCATTAAACACACCATGCAACACCACACGTACTTTAGCAGCATGATAAAACTCTATTAGTCCAAAGTTAGGTTTGGGTTTAGTATGAGCTGCTTTCTTAGGCCCAACAGTACTTGGATCCTTTTGTGGCTTACCAGATCGTCTCAGCCCATTAGGAAATCCCTGAAAAGGAAAACTGTTTTTAAAATTCCTGAGTATTAACTTGCTAAACCGGACCCGCCAAATCCTTCATCAATTCCACATCAAGCTCAGCAAATCGAGACCCCTAGAATCCCTCTTGCATTTCCCTTCCATTTCGCCTTGACTCTTGCTCCTTCCCAAAAGCACTCATTCGCTGACGCCCTTTCCACGGTCTTTGGACCACCATCCAGCCACCGTACTCCAGCTGAGCGTCACCTCTCCGCGTCTCGCACCCTGTCCTACACTAGCTCACGATCCATCATTGCTAGTCTTGGTCTCTTTGGTTTGCTTCATGACAATTGAAGAAAATTCTATGAAGTTCTTCATATTCAATCTTCGTCTTCGTTTCCTTCCCATTGTACATAAGACTAGGCTTTAGCGGTTTTGATAAATCCAGCTGAACACAAATCCTAGCAAAACGTCCCTTTGTCAGCTTCATGCATGGTGTTCGTATCGACTTTCAGTAAACGTCCGATTTGATTTCCAAGCTTTTGAGTTCCGCACCCATGCCGCCACACTGGACACTACCTCCTCATCCGGGTCAAAATTAGGTTTTCACGGTTGCTCACTGATGTAATGATCAAACATCAGCCATGATCCGCCAGACAAAGCTAACTCATAAACCTCCTGATTATGGCAACGCACTGAAAAGAAGCTTGAAACAATGTCAATCATACGAACATCTCCCCAGAGTTGCTTCAGTTTGGAATCCAGATTAAACTCCCTCACCATCCTTCCTAACACAACCATTATGATAAAGTTATTCTTCCATTTTTTTCGCCATCCTTGCCCTTAAAATCCGGGAGCAAAACAATATTCGCCAGTCATCCTTGTGCCTGACAAGTGCACTGTCCTTCGTCACCGATGTCTCCTCTATACGCACCTTCCTCCGGCTTCCAACCACCGCATCAGCCTTATCCTCCGTTGACTTGTCCGCCGTCAACTGCGCCCCTACGCTCTCGCCCATCTCCCCACCCACTCGCTCAATCATCAATGATTAAAAAAAAATATATAATCTCTTCTACCTTTATCATTTCTCTCTGCTATTGAGATTCTGAGTTAATAGTGACAAAGTAGTAATAACATTGATAGTGACAAAAAATGATAGTGACGATATCCTATCCCTTATTGTAGGGAATTAAAAATTGTTAAAATGACTATCACAAAAAATAAAAATAAAAATAAAATGGTTATATGTACTTAGTACGTAGAGACTTTATGACATTTTTTTAAAAGTAGCCCACAATCCCCAATAAAATAAATGAGGATATCATAAGAAAAAATACAATTAATATATTAGGCCTTCGAATCAGGATCAAAATAAATCTCTCAAGTTAACCTTTTATATTTTGAATTATTAATTACTATTTAGGGAATAACATATCTACCCATTAATGAAACGAAATGTCGTTTTTTTAGCTTCATTTGTAGAATGATTTTTCTACCATAAAAGTAGATTTGTTATTCCCATTAATATTTCCATTAAACTGGAAAATTGGGAAAATATTTAAATTTTTTATTGGTGATAGATACATTAATTAGAGTTGAAATTGGGAAAATTTCCTCATTTAATTTTTTTATTGGTGATAAATACATTAATTAGAGTATTGGCGCTCTTTGGGTATAAAATTTGCTAAGTTATGGTACTTCATGTGTATAATAACAATTTCGTACGCCTTTCTCACTAATAAAATTTCTAATGGAGACATTTCCCCAATTTTCGTAAAATATACAAGGCATAATTAAACTTTAATCACTTGATGTTATTAAGGCTATATTTGGAAGTTTCATTTTGGAGGGAAAGAAAAGAGAATGGAGAGTTTTGGCAGTCTCTTCCCTTATTTGCAAGTTTTAAAAATAAGAGGCGAGGGAATCAGGGATTTTTACAAGGGATAAGATATTGTCATTACCAATTTTATGTTACTACCAAGTCACTACCACTTTTTCACCGTTAGATCAGAATCTCAATAGGAGAGAGAAATGACAAATCCCCCAAAAACTTCCTTCTTCTTAAAAATAAAGTTCCCCCAATATGGGGGGTTTTAAGAGGGAAAATAGTTTAATTACTTTTTTACCCTCGTTTACCCCCACCACCCCACACCGCCGCCGCCACCACCACAACCGTCTCACCACCACCGCCCCACCGCCGCCACCACCACTACCGCCTCACCACCACCGCCCCCACCACTCGCCGCCGCCACCACCATCGCCCCCATCGCTGCCGCCGCCACATAAATAATTTTTTGAATTTAAAAATTGCATAAATAATCTTTTTAGAAAATTTAAATTTATTTGTCACGAGCTCTATGGGCATTTCTTCATACCACCTCCATCTTTCGTAGATTTGAGGAACCATGGGAGCGGAGGAGCGAAGGAGACCATGGGAGCAACAACTAACTCAAATTGAAGGTGAAGGAGCATAGGAGGCTGTGGGAGCGGCGGTGGCGAGAATGAGTTGGGGAAGAAGGGAAGAGACAAGACTTCGTGCGCGTGTGCTGTGTGAGAAACATAAAAAGAAGACGATCGTCGTGCACTTGTGATGTGTGAGAAACATAAAAAGAAGACGATCATGCTTGGGCGTGCTTGGCGTTGCTTCAAAAATACTTATTTGGGCATCCTAAATTTAATTTAGGACACCAAAAACACTCCTTTTCTTGCCGGTGTTGCCAGATTCCCCTTCTTTTGGCATCCTAAATTTGATTTGGGAAGCCTAAAGCGTCCATTTAGGCGTCCCAATTTTAATTTAGGACTTTTAGCATCCTTTTTTAAAATTAGGAAGCTAAAAGCCTCCACATAATTATAAAAATATCATTGCCTTTATTTTTTACTTCCCTTTTTCAAAAAGGGACGTCTGTTTGAGAAGTAAAAGCCATTTTTTGTAGTAGTGATTCCAAACAAATTTCAGTTTCAGAAAAATTACTTATGTTATCTCCAATCCAAACATAATATGATTGCAAATAAGCCACTTTTCCCTCCACTTTCTCCCAAACGCACACGGTGAAGCGCCGCACGACAAAGGACTAGGAGAGGCAATCGGAGGAGGAAGAAGCCACTTCTCACCACTAACCACCATTCCTTCTACGGTCTCACCACCACCGATCATTGTCCCTCCTCCATTTCCACCAAGCAAAGCTGGCAAACTCGAACTAGAGAGGGCAACCATGGTGGGAGAGAGGGCATGACCTTGGAGCTCAATCTACAAGGAACATGAAGGACAAAGATTCACAAAAATAGAAAGAGAGAATCGAAGGTTTGAATGACATTATCACCACCACTATCATCTTCTTTCTCCATTGTCATTTGAGACTCCAACCACCATCGTCTTCTTCTTCATTCTCCACATCATCGCCATTCTCGGTTCTTGCGGCGGAGATCGTACCCTTTCACTCCACCACCTCCAACTTTGACTCCCATCCCCATTCCATCATTCTATCTCAGATTATTCATTCCTATGTACTTGAAACCAACAAAAACCCCTCTCACTCTCACAGATTCGGCAAAGCATTCACTCTCAAAGATTTCTAGTATTTGAGCAAGTTGTGGGTACAATTGAGATCATGAGTGGCTGATTTACCGTGGGAATTGTTGGTGAAGAATGTGGATAGTGCCTCAATGTGCTACAAAGGGGAGTTTATTAGTTTTCCATTAGCTCATTACATGTATTCTGATCTGTTTGGATAAATTTTTGCATTGGTCTATGTTTGTGAGACTTGGATGAGTATTCATTTGTTCTTAGTGGTTAATATTTGTGTTGAATTTTGTTTTGATGCTCTTGGATTATGTATTGGACTTATTTCTTTATGTTTTAATGAGATTATGCATTGTATGTGATTACTATGGTGTGTAATTAAGTTTATTCATATTGAGTAGTGTCGTGATTGTACTCTCATTTACGAGAAAGTAAGTGCATTAAAATGATTTTCAAACACACTTCAAATAGTTTTTAACAATTTATTGAAGAGATCACTACGAATGCAATTGTAAGATTAGTCATCAATTAGATAAGTTGGACTCCATGCGATTGCTTAAAGTTTTCAATTTGATTTGATGAAAAATTAACTACCAAATTGTTTTAAGAAGCTAGGAAAGGCATGAACTTTGCTACTAAGACTCATGTCATCATTTATATTTTCAGACTCAATTCCATTCCCTCATTGACAATATTTATAAAAATACTAAAAAATAATAGTTTAGCATTTAATTAAATTGCATTACTCTTTTAGTTATTAATTTGAAAAACCCAAAATCAATTTCCTCTAGTTTTTATTGCATTTACATATATTATTTAGATTACTTAAAAATTAATAAAACTTTGAGAAGAGAGAATAATCCTATGTTTTTTTATACACAATCCTTGGGTAATTTTTGATTGTAGACCCCAAGGTTTACTTATAAAAGTTTTCATCACCCGATATTTAATTTAGGACGTATTTACCTAATTTGATGAGATGAAGAAGTTAGTTAAAGTAGTTAATATGATTTTTTCCTTCTAAAACAACCTAATCATCTTCCTTAATTCCCTTTATTCCTCTTTTAGTTGATTATGGTTGAATGAACATCAATATGGGTATGGACAAATAGGTATTACATTTAGGGTTAAGATCAACTGCATAATTATGTCTTACATTAAAGACCAGAGGGAGTATTACCAAAATAAATCATACATAATGATATATGTAGGGGGGGGGGGGGGGGGGCTGTGTCATGTGAAATGGACTGTGACTTTGAGGTTTACACCCAACTCCCAAGTCAAGCACTCCATCTTTGGATCGCTAACGTGCTTTATGAGTTCACTTCACGACCTATACAATATTGTAGTGATCCTTCATGTAATAATGATACTTCTCTCTTTGTTGCATCAACTTCTTTTTATATTAATCTTTAACCAAAATTTATTGGATGTGTCATAATAATGAACGTTGAAGCCTTTTTAATTTGCCTATTTTAATTGTAGATCTAATTATTTAATGTGTCAATCCTATTTATTGTATATGCTGATTGGCTCATTGATCAGTATTTTTTCGATGAGCTTCCATCATGAGATTTATTATGATGCTCCATTCTACGAAGGAGATTCTCTCCATATCTCTTTTTCCATTTTCTCTCATTGGCTCAATCTAGGCCGTTAATTGAGAAAATGAGACAAAAGTAAAAGTACTATTATATTGATTGGACAGATGTGATTTAGAGATTATGAGGGATAATGAAAAAATGATGGTGAGAGAAACCCAACCCACTCCATTCCCATTAAAATATATTCTGCATTTTAATTTGGAATGGAGAAACAGAGCTGAGCAATGAAATAATCGTATCATCTAATACGTTCTCTTTTTTCGGGGTAATCTCTAAAAGTTAACAAATTGAGTTTTCATATTACATAAGGGAATGACTCAAATGAACAATATAATATAACAAAAAACTTATATTTTATATATTCAAATTTATTATGTTTGTTTGGTCTCCAACTAAAAACAAGGTATCAAATATTACAAAACATACAACTTCAATGAAAATAAAACATTGCAGGGTTTGCTAAGGTTTTTAATTATCTATCATCCTCCCAATAAAATGTACCAAAAAAATTTTAGTTATTAACCGCTAAAATGATTTTCATATGGACAATAAAATCCAAATATAACATTCCTATAATAATATTACAAATACGAAATATTCATAAGGATATATGAATACACAGACATATATGTATGTTTAGCTGTATCGTGTGAAATGAAGCATAACTTTGAGGTCAACTCACAAGTCAAGCACTACATGTTCCCAAAAATTAAGGAGACTTTCTTATTTTTTGTCAATTTGATTGTGACTTTTTAATAACGTTCTTGGGGATATAGGGTCTTTGGCCAACAAGACTTGACCAAAAATGAAATAATGTAATGATAACAAAAAAAAACATCATTATATATATGCGCGTGCCCACACTCTTTTCATTATTAATTGTTCATTTTTTTTATAGGTCAGATCATTTGCTCATCATGAGTTAAAATATATGTATTTTTTTTCACTTATTTCTCTTGGAGCTACTCAAAGACGAGTAGATATTTTTTAAAATAATAATATTGTATACATGGTAAAAATATATATATATTATCACTTTTATTTTATATTGATTTTCTCAAATTCTCCGATAAATAGCACCTACTAGTGGAGCACATTCAATTCCATTTTAAAGTTGTATGTTGCCAACTTGATTGTGATGATGACTTTCAGTTCTACGTACGCATGTCCAGACAACTTATTATAAATCATTATATTGGAATTATAATAGTAATGTTGCTGCCGTAGTAGCTAGTAGTGTCAAATGTAACATCCATTCTTTTACCACCTTTAATACGCATCCCGAAATAGAGCTGGGAATCAGGGCCGGGCCGGCCCTACAGGGCCTGGGCCCGATAGGGCCTGAGATAAGGAAAACATCTGTTTTTCAAAGCCCGACCCGATAGTACCAGGGCCAGGGCCGGCCCTACAGGGCCTGAAAATTACTATTCCAAATTTTAACTATTTTTTTCTGGGTTTTTTCTAAAGAAATATAATTAGTAAATTGCAACTATTAAAGTTCTAATCTATCAAATAAATATTATCAACATTAATATCTAAACAATACAAATCATCCAACAAATAAACGCATTCATCAATTCTTAATAAAAAACAAACCATTGTCCATAATTGCCTCACATAAAACATAAGAAGCATTAAACTAAGCAACATTAAATAACTCACATAAAATATAAAAGCATACCACTATCATTGTCAATAGTCACCTTCTTCATCACTATCATCAATTTCATAGATATTTGATTGTGCTTCACTTTGAGCAGAAGGCTATCCTTCACTCTTTGACTATTTTTTTTTTTTTTAAATGAAAATGCTACAAAGATAACGGGGTCTAACGGGCCGGCCCGAGGCCCTACAGGGCCGGCTCTCTGCAGGGTCAATTTCAAATTTCATGCCTATTTTTCAAGCCCGAGCCCTACAGGGCCAGGGCTTAAACGGCCGGCTTAGATGGGCTGCCCGATTTCCCGCTCTATCCCGAAACGCCGTGATTTAAGTGAATGGTTAATTAAAAGCCCATAAATTCAACCTTACATATTTATCTTTTGGTTGCTATTCATTTTCTATTTCCAGTTTAAGGGTCCAACATTGAAAATTAATAATTAATTCTAGAAAATACATATATATGATGGTGATCTAGATTACTATTTAAAGCTACTGAAGTCCTTTACAAGATAAAAATATCATCCTGGTCCGATCATGCTCAAATTCATACATCTAAATTATGTTATAAACTTGCTCTGTATCTTTGATAAGCTTTTCATAACTTGTGTTACAGAGCTCCAATTGACGGGACTTGGAACTTTTTTGAAAAGCATCTGCCTGATTTGCGCATAAAATTTCTCATGAACATTGAACATCAATTACTATATCTATTATGGTAAAAAAGTAACCATGCTCAGAAATTAGTCTTATCCGAACAATCATGAATGAGCATCATGAAATAATAGCTTTAAGGCAATCTTAAGGCATATAACAATTCATAACTCTTCACTACCTGTCACATATACTTGCCAAAGCCTCATACATTATACTATTCATGTCACAACATAGCTATGGAACTTTATTCTCTTTCACTTACCACTCATCTCATGACCATATCTAGGACAAAATATAATGCAATGCCCATCAAGAAATACCCATATTACATGCATTATGGCATTAAGAAACTAACTTTCCCTTACTTTGCCACTTAAAACCTCAACTTTTGCCCTTTCAATTCCATAAGTTTAGAAATTAATGTAACATGCTTGTCCCTCCTTATTTTGTATGTAGATTCCATTTTTAAGCTCAAATGGTTTTAAATGAAATCTCCTCCCCTTCAATAACTCAAAACCGTGGCATAAGGGGCTATTACACCTAAATTCCATTTTAATCTAAGATGCTTTTTCCCATGGAATGACGAGTTTGGGGCCATTTTCGAGAAACATGGAGGGATTAAAGGCCATGGCTGTGAAGCAAAAGAACGAGAGAGAGAGAGAGAGAGAGAGAGAGTATCTTATGTGGAGCAAAGAAAAAGATTAACGAGGAAGATGAGGACTTCGTGCGCTTATCTTATGTTTTTTTTTTTTTTTTTCTTCTTCATCTATATCTACTAGAAAAGAAGAGGAAGAATGAGAGTCTCTCACAATAAGTTGATTAAATACATCCAACAAAGAAGCAATGTCGAGCATGCTTCCCAACTTCATTCACTCTCGCTTCGCGAAAAAGGATTGTAACAGGTGAATTGGCATACTTTCCACTCCGATGTCCAAGCTTTGATGAAGAGGGTGGTGGCATACTCTCTCTCTTTCTCCTCGCTACTCGTCATACTCATGGGAGATAAAGAAAACCTAAAGAGAGACGGCAAATCGGATTTCATGAATTTCGAGATGGAATTGGTGAGGTTCATCAATATATGTTAAATTTCTTTTGCATGTGGGGCTCCTTCATTCATAATTTCATTTTGTCTTCTTCTAGATGATTTTTCTGGTCCTTTCCTTTGTAGCTTCAAAATGCTAAGAATGTTTGTACTCTTGCACCATTCTTCCCTTCTTCTCGATGATCTCTCTCGCTCTGTAGGTTTTTCTCCAAAAAACGAAGAAAGGAAGTCATTTGATCAAGCGCGCTTGGAAATGAAGAGTCCAGACCTAAGAAGATTTCCTCTTGCATATTCAAGTTGCCTCGGCGTCGATGTGAGCGATTGTTGTTTCTAACATGTGTTGAATAGGTAGAAATTGAATATAAAGTACACAGAATATCAAAACAAGAATCTGTATTTATTAAATAGAGCATACAGAGAACATATAACAAATCTGTATAATATGAAGAAGCTAAAAACGAACTCACAAGACTGCCGTATTTCAAATGAACAATGCAGAAATCCGGGCCTAACTTCGTTGTATCCTTAAGACAATTTTGCTCCCTCAATACGGATGCCGAAGGTGTTTTGAGCAATTATCTCCCGGGATAGAGCGGATTGTTCGTCTCCGGAAAGATGGCTGCAATGCATGCAGCCCAAGCGAATTCAACGAGTCGCTTTTGGAACGCATTGAATGTTTATGCGAGTGCAGAGAGAGAGTATGCGTAAAAAACGTAATCTAATGCGTGACTAGGGCACCCTATTTATAGACTCGAAAAAACATGATCGAGATGGACATGTCTGGCTGACGCTGTGCGGTGCGTTGTGCAAGCAGATGCACCGGAAAACGAACGAGAGGCGACTGCGTCTATTCACGGCGAATTGGTGCGTCTTCACGAACGGGACGCACCGAATGAAGCGAACGGAGGCGACCCGCTGTCTGTTCACGCGGTGAACGGTGCGTCTTCACGAACGGACGCACGAAATGAAACGAGCGAATCGCAAAACGCGGGGAACTCAGATTGGAGGGAGAATGGCGCACCAAACAGATTTTTCCATGGGAACCCTATTAAGTTCCCATTCCTTCCGTGAGTTCCCCTACCAAACGGTCCTAAGTTTTGTGACTATTTGTTGATGCTTGATGGGATATTGTTGGTTTTCAATGATATCTTTTTTTAATTAATTCATAAGTTTTGTTCTATATTATGAATTAATGACTATTTGTTTTTTTCTATATTATTCTATAGTTTTAATAAGGCTTTTAATGAATTCATATAATTATTTATAATATAAAAAACCAGAGACACTCACACATGCAAATAATTAAAAACCTTTTTGCAACAAACAAAAATTTCATTTTGTCTTCTTCTTTTGAACAGTCATTTTTCTTCTTCAAAGTAGTAATATATAGCCTATGTATAATATATTCATCTTTTTGTCAATATGTATAATATATTCATCAACCCCCATATTTTAAAGATGTTATTTATTAGTTATTTTGAGGTTTAGAGGATATTTTTACGTATACAATTAAGAGTTTTTTTTGTCTATATTTAAGTTAAATGCATTTTTAATATATATATATATATAATATTTACGTGGGGTCCACACTCTATATTTTCTACCATCACTGCCGCGCCGTCCATGTCGTCGTGCGTTTTCTTTTTTCTTTTTTTAAATATTATTATAATATATTAATATTTCATTTTATTATATTATATTACATATTATATATTAATGGAAGTGGCAGGCAGCGGCGCTAATTTTCCAAAGTGGTTGTGGAAAAGATGGTGGGAGGAAATTACATGATTATACCCATAGTTAAAAATCACAATCTATTTTCCATCATTATAAGTATAGACACACACAACGCAAACGGCATTTTTACCAATTTGTCCTTAATTAAATAACTAATTACTGAAATGCCCCTGTCTGAAAACTATTTAACGATCTGCCCCTGTTTACTCGATTACACTGTTGTAAATATGGTTTTTTTGTTGTAAAATGGCCATATTTTAAATTTTGTTGCAAATACAGCACTTCCTGTTGTAAATATAGCCTTTTCCTGTTGTAAATGACATTTCTATGTTTAAAATCCAGGTGTTTAAATGTTGTTGTAAATATGGAATTTTCTGTTGTAAATATCGTTTTTTCTGTTGTAAATGGCCAGATTTTAAATTTTGTTGTAAATATAACATTTTTCTGTTGTAAATGACATTTCTATGTTCACAATCCAGGTGTTTAAATGTTGTTGTAAATATGACATTTTCTGTTGTAATAGAGTAAATAGGGGCATATCGTTAAATAGTTTTGAGACAAGGGCATTTTGGTAAATAGTTATTTAATAAAGGGCAAATTGATAAAAAAAAAAAAAAAAAAAAGCCTAAGTTTTATCAATTTGATGATTGTGACTTTTAGGTCTACCATTAATTAGTAACGTGCTTGGTGGGGGATATAAAGTCTTAGGTCAACCTGACTTGACCAAAAATGGAATAATGACTGATTACCAAAGAAATTAAAAACAATACAATTTTCTTGGTCTGATGTAAACTTTACTAAAGATTTGTCAAATCGAAGAATTCTTTTTAGGGTTGGATTTTAGATTTTCTAAATAAAATATATATATCAATTTTGAAGGGACAACGAGATATAAACAACGTTTGAAGACATTCGATATTTTTATAATACAAAAAGTATCCAAGATCGTGATATTTATGTGATTAAATCAAATTTAGAGAATGTTATTAAAAATATCATGAAAAATAAAAAACAATAATCTAATATATCCAACTTGTATGCAAATTAATTTTTCAGTTGATTTTATTTTTCCTTGTCGTGAGAGATCTCCTTTTTGAAATTTGGTGTTGTGTGTTTGCTCACCTTGACTTAATTTGCAATTGCAGAAGTATAAAATGACGTTTGTGCATTCCTAGATGCGCAAAACTCGCAGCTTTGATAACTCCGATATATATGCTAAACATGGGAAAGCCTCCTTCCTCTGTTTTTCTCTTCTTGCTTCCTTATTGCTTCATGGCCTCAGCTTTAATTGAGAGAAACATCACTACCGACGTATCTGCACTTCTTTCCCTTAGATCCTCAATCACTTTGGATCCATACAATTCCTTGGTTGGTTGGTCTGCCTCTTCTTCTCCTTGCAACTGGGTTGGTGTCACCTGCAACACTCACCATGGAAGGATTTATTCCTTGAATCTTGGTGGCATGGATCTTAAGGGAACCATGTCACCACAACTAGGAAATCTCTCTTTCCTTGTTGAACTTGATCTTAGTAACAACAATTTCTATGGTCAAATACCAGAAGAGTTAGTTCAGTTACGTCGATTGAGACTATTCAACTTGAGCTACAATAACTTTGATGGACAAGTTCCAAGATGGATAGGAGCTTTATCTATGCTTGAGGAGTTGAGTTTTAGAGATAACAATCTTGATGGGTCTACTCCATTATCTCTGTTCAATCTGTCAAGGTTGGAAATCTTGGATTGGAGTTATAATTTAATTGGAGGAAATATTCCACTTGAGGTGGGACGACTTGAGCACTTGAAGATTTTACGATTTTTCGGTAACAAGCTTTCAGGAATCATTCCCCAAACAGTTTCAAACTTGTCTTCACTTGAGTTATTAAATCTCGCTAGAAATAGTTTGTCAGGTATGTTTTGGATTATTTTTAAACCAGCATACTTGGTTAGCAAGATATTATTGTGAAGGAATCCGGGTAAGTCTTGACTGTTTTTGGGTATTTTTGTGCATTAATTCTTTTTTTCTAAATTATTTATCCTATGGTTATTACGCCAATCAAATTGAAAGGGTTATTGCTTTTTTTTTTAAAAAAAAAAAAGGGTGTAGTTGTGCTTTATCATTTAGAATAGATCTGTGTTATTTTTCAAAAAAAAAAAAAAATGTTATTGATATTACTCTCTTTTTTTTTTCCACCTAATATATTTGAAGGAGGCATCTCAGGTGAGATTGGGGATCTTTCACAGTTAAAGATTCTGTATCTTGGAGGCAATCAACTCACTGGTTCAATATCATCTTCATTATTTAATAATTCAATGCTACAAGAGATTGCTGTTGAATTCAATAATTTATCTGCAAGTCTCCCAACAAATGTGTGTTTTGGACTTCCAAAACTTAAAATATTTTCTGTGGCTGGTAATGAGTTGTCAGGGGAAATGCCCTCCATTTGGCATCAATGCAAAGAATTAGCAGAGTTACAATTAGGAGATAACCAATTCAAAAAAGGAAACATACCAAGTTACATTGGAAATTTGACCAACCTCCGATCCTTATATCTTGCCAGCAGCAACTTGCAAGGTAAGACTCTAAGACTTTTAATTATTCGATCATCTTAAATTTTGTTTCCAGTTAGTCACTGCGCTACAAATTTGGACAATGATAATTTTGCTATATTACTTTAAAGACATGGAACACAATGCTTTCTTTTAATCCCAAAGTTAATACGCTTTCTTTTATATATATAATTTTCGCTCATGTGTTAAAATTAGGGAAAAGGACCAAGGAAAAGAAATATTTATTAACAAGGACCTTAAAATTTGTAATTATTTTATGGGACCAAAATTTGAAATATAAATATTCAATTACAAAATTAATCCTAACCAAACTCCCTAGATTTTCTCTAACCCCATCTCAATTATTTCATGATTAGTTGTCAATTGATATTCCCTTGCATTCTTAAATTGAATTGCAGTTTATTAAGGAATTTATTGTTTAAGAATTTTACATTTTAGTTTTTTTTTTCATTTTTATAACATTATTTTTAGGTGCATCCCATTTGTTAAAGTTTTTTTTCTATAAAAAAAATCACATATTTTAAAATAAATATATTATAATTTTTTAATTTTTTAAAAATAATAAAAATATAGAAATTAAAGAGGTATATTTCTAATTATTTATATATTTTAGAGGCTATTTTATTTGGGTGACTCTTAAAATAATTTGATGTCTACGAAAGATCATAATATCATAAAATATTGAGTAGCGTATAGATTTTTTTTTTTAATCAAGTTATACACAAAGATATCAACTTTGATAACTAAGCGTTAAACAGTATGAAAGGTTAATTTTGTTATTAACAATTTATATTTTAATTTTTTGTCCTTGAAAATAATTATAAGTTTTTAGATCCTTATTAATAAATATTTTATTTCCTTAGTCCTTTTCCCTAATTCTCCCTTAAAATTAAAAGTGAAATATCCACCAAAAAAATTAAAACTGAAATAAAATATTGAATTGTTAAAAAAACAGGGGGCTCGAAGAAAAATAAGTTAATCAACATTAGTTACTTCATCAATTTTTTATTATTTCTTGGTCCTTACTATAAGGCACTAACTCTTATTAATGATTTGCCCAACTTTATCCTTATTATTAATTGAGGTTCAAAGTTGGAAATTAAAAAATAAATCACATCTTTTAGAGAGTGGCAAAGTTGGAAAAACTTATCAATTTAGGACAAATTTAATTACTTAATTGTAATTACATAGTTTGCGAGAATTAGTTAGTGCCTCATTTTTTCTCATTTTTCCCTGTATTTTATTGTTATCGGCAAGTTTTCTTTAGTTTTTATTTTTAATAATCTAATTTCTCAATGAAGCTTCATGTCCATCCCACTGAGAAAAAGCACATGCCTTACATGAAAAATAATGTGTGTCTATATATATGCATAAAAAAGTAGAAAACTATTACACCCTCGATCCTAATTATAAGACATAATTACTAGAATTTAGAGAGATTAAGGAAAGAAGAGTTAAATTAGTTAATTTCATTGATTTTCCTAAAAAAACCCCTAACAACCAGAGCTATTACTCACTACATAAAAAAATTTCCATTAATGAAAGATGAAAATCCATTGGAAAATCAAAAATACGTATGCCGGATGAAATGGTTGTTGCTATCTGCTCCAATAACGGATCATTGGTTTAAGCTGAATAACTAAATAAAATAGATAGACCTTTCTTTCTCTTCGTCTCGGGTCGATGGATCTTCTCAATTGAAAGATCCCCTATATGGATCTTTCAATTGAGCGAGCCTAATTCTAATTGTTTTGTTCTGAAGCAAAGATATCCACGGGGCGGTTTGGTTTGTCCTATTCGATATTCCTTAGAATTTAAAATGACACCAACATTACGGTTGCTCTGGATTATTGATCGACCGTATTATCTACGTTTGAACTTTAAACTCGAAGACGCTCCTGTTTCTATCAAAAACTCATTATTACTTGGAAAGTTGTAAAACAGAGATAGAATTTTTTCCCAAAAAAACCATCCTCAAAAAGTTAAATTCGTATTCCCATTTTGATTTAGAATTTTAAAAATATATAATAATAACTGAAATAGATGGGTGTGTTGCGCCGTATTTTACCAACAAAATATATATATATATATATATATATAATAATAATAACCATCAAGCCATCCAAAGCAAACTCGTGTACAATTTATTTATTTTTTAAGGAAGTATTATGACAAAAATATGACATAAATTGCTCAAAATTATTTTATTAAAAAAAACAGTAGAATTAAGGTGTATATGGTATTAATGTATTGCAGACATAACTTACTTTATAGAATATATAAATGCATTATTAAAATATTATTGTGTTTAATTATTATTGAGAAAGTATCAATAAGGGTATTTTAGGAATAAATTAACAAAAATTAGAATGTTATCCTATAATTAGGACCAAAATAAATCCCCAAATATTGTCTTATAATTAGGACCGGAGGGAGTATTTACTAATGTTATAAATTGATCATATGCGCACACATGTATAGTACAACAGTTAACTCTTAGGAGATGATTATCAATAAGGCTTAGCTTCATAGAGATTTCTTGTTTTATTTTATTATTATACTCCTAATCCTTAATATGAGATATATTTACCTAATTTGATTAAATTAAGGAACTAATTAAGTTAGTTAATATGAAATTTACTTTCTAAAACACCCTAGTCATCTTCTTTAACTCCTTTCTTCTATTTCCTCCTTGATTATTGTTGAGGGAGCATCAATAAAGGTAAATTAGGAAAATATTGACAAATATGAAAGCTATGTCTTATATTTAGAACCAAGATTTACTCCATAAATATGTCTTATATTAAAAAAAAGAGGAGCATCGTTTTTATTCTAGTTTCATGCACTTTTTAACTAATGACTTTCAATTCTTTGATATAAGTCATATCTTGTTGACTTTTAAATTGAAACAGGGGAAATTCCATCATCTCTCTTCAATATTTCTACTTTAAGAATTGTAGTTTTGTATGAGAATGATTTGAATGGTAGTATTCCAATATCAATTGGAAATGGGACACTGCTAGAAATCTTGCAGTTTACATTCAACTCCTTAACTGGTATGATCAATCTATCCATCCCTTGATTTTATGCTCTAACAATTTTTCATTTATTATATGTTATTTCTTGCAAAAAGCTTAACTGAAATTACTTTAAGAGTAAAAATTCTAGTGTATATATACTTTGGTATGTTTAGCGCAGTCCATATTTCTTAACCAATCATGACTTTAAATTTCTAAGTTAGGAAAAGTTAAATTGTTGTATTCACCAGGGCCTTTTGCCAAAATCCATTTATTATTTATACTATATTATTTTCCTAATGTGTAGCTGAAAGTATTTTCATTTCTTAATTATAGAAACTAAAATTTCAGCGTTTCATTGCCTATGATAAATTCATTGATCTTAAAGTCAGAACCTTGTAAATATTAAATAACTTTGATGGAAAATATAAATAATTTGGTTTTAATAGGTAAAATTAATTCCATGATCGCTCTTCAGCATTTCTTCTTTAAAAGAAATTTTAATGTCCGATTCGTCATTGATATTGGAAGAATTCCTTTTATTGATTTCTAACAAACACTTAATATTTGTCTATTAATTTTAAGCCTCTAATTAAAAAATATTCCATGTATTATTTGTGTGAATTCAGGAAATAATATTCCTAGTCTTACTACCAATTGATTAACAAATATTTTGTATGTATTCATAGGTGGAATTCCTTCATATATTTGGAGTATGCCTTCTTCGGTATATGTTTTCTTTGGCAGCAATCAATTAAAGGGAAATTTGCCAAAAGAAATGTGTCATCAATTTCCTTTACTTGAAACCTTTGATGTTAGTGATAATCAATTAGAGGGGAGCATTCCAGAATCAATAAGTAATTGCACATCTTTAAAAGAATTACATTTGGGTGCTAACTCATTTACAGGTATGTCTAAAATGAGATTTTGTTTTTCATATTATTTCATTCCTATCAATCTCTATTGTAGAATACATTCTTTATTGGCTTGCTTCCTTTTTTTCAATTTTTTTAGTTTTCAAATTCATTTATTTCAAATTAAATATTTATTCGATAATTACAATATAAATTTTTTTAACTTTTTTGAAATAATATACTAGTCATTTCACCTTAAGTGTAATTCATTATTTTTGTTAATATTTCTTATTTCAAAAATTTTAAATACTTAAAAATTTGTATGTTTCACTCTTTTGGATTGAAATGGTATTACTTGAAATTTTGTTTTAGAATTATTCTTAGTACCATAGTTAATAATATTTTACTACTTCCGAGTTCTAATTATAAGAACACTTTTATAGTTTTGTATAATCTTGTAAGTTTAATATTAAAATACACACACGTGTAACAACTCTATCATTTAATTTAAATTGAAATCGCGTGATATTGTTTTTAAAAAACCTCATCATAAAAATTTAAAAAGTCGTGTAACATGTGGATTCATGATATATGATATGGAACTTTTTTAGCTGTGTTGAGCAAAGTAAGTATAATAATCTCATAATTTAATTGTATAAAAAAAGCAATTCCTGGAGAGATAAATTGTCAAAATAGTAGTTTAATGCTTTATGGGACACATGAATGATTTGCAATGCACACAAAAATTATATACTTAAACTTAACAGACTCACATGAAATTGCTAAAGGTATGAAATTTTGTGGTTAGAAGAAATTTGCATGCTCTCTTTCTAATATTTATGCAAAATTATATCTTATTTTTTATCTTTTATTTTTTTATAATCATTTTCTCTAGTAGCATAAATTAAAAAGAGATTTTGTTTCTCGCCATTTTATTCATTCATACAATTCCAAAATAACAAAGATAAGCCTGAGTGATGATGGGACCACATGATGTTTTAAACAAAATTTTTTGAGTACTCTGTACCATATCATTTATTCTTGGGTAAAGGAGTTTTACCCCCAGAAGTGCCCAGCACCATATGTTTTTTTGGGAGTAAAAATACACACGTGGTTAGAAAATAGGTGCAAAAGTCACACAGCCGTTAAAATCATACCTGACGGTGTTAATTTTAGGTAGGGCTCACACTATAATTTTGAAAATACCAAAATACCCTTAAAATCACCCTCCCCCCGATTCTTCATTCTTCGATCCATACTCGCGTTACTGCAATCATTCTCCCTGGGAATATTTATTTGTCAAATGGCTTCCTAGTGCTTCCATATATCACAAATTTCGACACACGGTCCGGGCTGTTTGGTTCGAGGGAACTTTTAAGGAGGAAAGGAACTTAAAGAAAGGAAAGGAAATGAAGGGAAGATTCGAGAGGAACTTTAAAAAAATTTAGGGTTGTTTGGTTGACATGGGAATTTAATTAAGTTGAGGGAAGATAATTTGTTTGGTTTGAAGAATTGGGTGTTGGTTAAGTGGGAAAGTTAGGTAAAATTTCCTTAATGCCCTTAGGAAAAAAAAAAACATAACGTTTTTTTGTTCATCGTGCGATTTGAACGAAACGAGAGGCAAATCGAAGCGCGTCTTCAAGGAGAAAGGCAATTGGTGGAGAGCTCAATTCGATTTGAAACGGCAAGGACGCAACGATCATAACGGCCGCCGGAGGTGCGAAGGTCGTCGGGCGACATGGAAGGAAAAAGAGGGGGAGAACACCACAAATGATCCAATCTTGTGTGAACATGAATTTTGCAAGAGGAATAGGGAAGGAAATCTGTGAACATTGAACCTAGGTGTTGATTTGATAGGGAAAAAATGAAAATTTAAAAATGCAATCGGTCTTTAAGCCCCGAAATTGTAAAGTGGATGGAAAAAATGACAACGTTGGTAATTCTAAACAGAGTTGCATTAAAGTAAATAACGAAAAGGATTGGAATGTGTCATGTAACAATTATCCAAAATATTGGAGCTTGAAGATGACAATAACCAAACCGACCTCTTTGAAAGTGGGTACACAATCTGATAAAGTTGAGGTGAAATGCAGGAAACTATCGTAGCAGGCAAAAAGGAAAGGATATATATGGAGAAGTTGACAAGTCCGTGATCATAGTTGATAACTAAGCAAGTTAATAAGCACTGAGGTATAAAAAATGCATATCACAGTGTATGGTTGTACAAAAGGTGATTGCAAGTGCGAAAGGTGATGCACAAAATGGCGTGGTTATAGTCGAAGCAATATTACCATAAATTGCATTCAACCTAAAGGTGGGTGCAAGGAATAAAAAAAACCACTTTCACCTTTTCAAATGCTATATAAAAAATGAGAAAAACTTACCTTGAACGAACACAATCCACCCCACAGATGGCCAAATGTCATGCACAGAAATGGGTTAGTGATAGTTGAAGCAATACCACCATAACTTGCATTCAATGCAATGTGGGTTAAAGGAAGTAAAATTATGCCATTTTGGCCTTCTCAAATGCTACATTAAAATGAAGAAACAAGTCACATTGAAGGACCATAATGCACCCCACAAATGCAGCAACGTTTAAAAAGAAAAAAGGCTGGTTGTAGATGAATGAAAATGACCATAATGTGGATTGAATGGAAGATGTAAAAGTAAACTAGTTTGTGGTGGTGAAATGCTGCATAAAAATGATGGAAAAAAAGAAACTCATTGAAGCACCTTACTGCAGTCCACAAAAATGGTGCATAATACCCACAAGGTTTGAAAAGTTAGCTGCATAAAACCAAACTTCAGGAAAAAAAAACCAACCGAAGTCATGTATGTCCCAATTGACAGTTGCAGCAGTAGACCAACAATTACAATACCAAACCAAATAGTGTAGGCAGCATGTAAAACAAGTCAGGTAAGTTATATGTCAACCATGAAGGTCAATGTCACAGAACACATTCAAGTGCCAACCTAACGAAAGAAAGTTCGAACCAAAACAGTCAAGTTCGAACTCAGCTGACATAATTTGAACCAGTACACTAAAAAGCAAAACAACTATCCTGAATCATATCAAAAAACATTTAAACAGGTCAGCAAGAGTAATGACTTATCATGTTAGCCAACCTAGTCTACTGAATCATGTAAAAAAAGATTAAAACATAAAAAGCGAAACTAATATCTAATTCTTCTTCTTTGTCTTGGCTGACGACTTCCTAGTAGTGCCCTGTCTTGGTGATGAAGTACGTGAACCAGGCAGGTTAACTGGGATGTACATGGGGGTTGGAGGCCTAGGGGGTGGAACAAGAATGTGTGATTCAACTGAGAAGATGTGGGGCAAATTCTGAGCTGCCAGGTTGCTGCTGAAACTTGAAGCAGGTATGAACCTCAAGGGAACGACATGTACTATATTCCTAGATGGGGCAGGAGGAGGGTTGACAGGTTCAGGCAGAGTCACAAGGGAGAGTGGGGTGACTGGTTCCAATTCCTCATCTGTTAGACCTTCGTTTGCATTGTCACCATCAGCATGGTCTTGTTCAATTTTCTTTTCAGCTGTGGGACCTTCGTGCACATTGTCACCACCCCTATCGTGTTGCTCACTGGTTTTGTCATCACTTGTCGGACTTTTGGTCCCCTTGTCATCAACGCCAGCCTGTTCCTCCATTCCTTCTTCATGTGTCTCACCTTCAGTCCCCCCGTCACCACCACCTCGCATGTGAGTCCCTTTCTTTTTCATGTATATCCCCTTCGGTCAGTGGCACCACCAGCGACAGTGTCCTCCTCCTCTTCTTTTCCACCTGTGTTCCCTTCACTCGTTGTGCCACCACCAGACACCTTCTCATCCTCTTCTTTTCCATGTGTGCTCCCCTCACTTCCCCAAAGCCACCACCAAAAGCCTATCCCTCCCCTTGTTTCTTACCTTTGTCCCCCTCACTCCCGAACCACCATCGATCCCTCCTCCTCCTCATCTTCTTCTCCTTCTCTGTTGCCTTCACTCCCGCACCTCCATCGAGACCCCTCCTCATCATCATCTTCTTCTCCTTCTCTCGTCGCCTTCACTCCACTCCGAACCTCCATCGGACCCCTCTTCGTCATCATCTTCTTCTCCTTCTCTCGTCTTTTTCACTCCCGAACCTCCATCAGACCCCTCCTCCTCATCCTCTTCTTCTCCTTCTCTGTCCTCCTCACCCCCATTTCCACGACCACCAGATTCCTCTTGTTTCTCTTCTGTTGCATGCAAGTTTCCTGTGAGAATCAAAATGCATGCAATGGAAGTGCATATGCATTGCAAAATTGAAATCTAAAACAACAAAATGGAAGCAGTGTAGTATTAAAGTCCAAGTATGATCATCAGTTCATTTATGGACAAATTAACTCATAATCCTCATTACTTGTTTGACTATAACATACAACAATCAAAAGAAACGGCTAAACTAGTTAAATAATATTGATTAGGCAGAAACTGAAACATTGAATACTTAAAGGGGAGCAACAAAATTAGAACAAACCATGAGTAGATGAACCAGTCTCTTCAGGTGTGGACTCTTGGTGACCCTCATCATTCTTTGAATCTGCATTAGGGGATGTGCCTACACTAACATGCTGGTGTTGGCCAGAATAGGTCATCGGGGAGTGGTGGGATGACTCTGCTGACCCTCTCACACTTGTATGTGGAGCCTTGGTTGACGGATCAGCATGGTCAGCTTCAGTTGCCTTGAACGATGCAAATTGTTTGAAATCTGAACTGTATAGGTGGATAAACTCTTGAAGCCCCTTAAATTCAAGCGCCATCTGTGACAAACTTGAGTCCAATCTCCCTACGTGGTATTCAATCAATGCCTGCATCTCATCTTTCAGAACTCCAAGTTTATCATCCAAAACTTGGCCAAAGAGAGCTCCCATCTCCGCTGCTGCATCTACACGTGAAGGTCCACATGGTGTAGAAGACGTGGAGTTGTCTGTCCCTTGCCCTTAACACCCGTTTCCCCCTCAGATTCATGCTTTCGTTGGTACCCTATGACCTCAAGAGGAATTCGCATTCGGTGCAAGGCCTTATCATCAAATTCAGAACTCCATAGTAGAGGCTCACCATCTTGCAGATACCAAATTTTGTGCTTATCCAATATGAGGGACACAAGTGATGGATACGAGAGGTCTGTGTTCTTTTTTTCCATTGCCGCTGCTCTGAGCATTGTGTCCACTATCCTCCTCCCCATGTTAAAAGGCTTCCTCTGAATTAAACAACTCAGAATTTGTTTGTCTTCAATGCTCAATGTTGAGTAGTGCTTCCCCTTGTTCACAAAATTCCTACTGTACAGGTAGTGTAGGACCCTATATTTATATGGGAGCTGCTTCGATCTACATAGTCCACGATCATCGTCAGTTGTACCACCATCCAGAAGGATGTTGTCCATTTATCACCATCGAATGTAGTGTCCTTTGACTGAGGACACTTCACACTTAACCACTGTAACAATTTCTTGTCATTTACTTCTATCCTTTGCCCTCTCACACATAAAGAAACTACGCCTCCCCTTGACATTTTCAGGTTGGTGTAAAAAACCTTCACGACAGACTCACAATAAGGCAACGACAACTCTAGTAGCCCCCTAAAAGGTCTAAGGATTTCTGAGACCCCAAAAGGATAATCTTCTTCAAATCTATCCATATTAATAGTACTCATTTTAGACAGGCTACGACCAACCAACCTGATATCGTAGTCTTCAAGTTGGGACCGGTTGAAGTCCGATTTCGCTCAGCACCATATTTGGCCGGCCGGCGGTGCACTTTCTTCAGTTTCTTATACAAGTTGGCCCTCTTCTTAGCTTGTCCCACATTGTCCTCTTCTTCATGGTTTCCCTCTGATGATCCATCCTCTAATTCAGTTGGCTTCCATCCCTTGTCGTCCCCACCAGAACTCTCACTTGCAACAGCCTTTGCTTTCCCCTGTTTCTTCGCCTTCGCCCTTTTCCTTTTTCTCTACCGAGGATTCCGATGATGAATCACCGTCAACCTCCGTCCCGGGCCTTTCTCTTCTTAGACACGGTGGACGCGGCCTTCCCCTTCTCAGCACATTTCCTCTTCTTCGCCTCCTTTGCCTCATTATCACGTTTCCACTTGGTTGCTCCTTCGTACTCATCATAGTCTTGTTTCATCTTGTACTTTGATCCCCCGGCATGACCACCCCGTCGGATTGAAGATATATGCTTCCTGTACATCCTGACATCGTCCATTGTGATTCCCAGTTCCTTCAATCAATCAGGCGTCATTTTCACCCTCGCCATTTTTGTTTAACTTAACTGGAAGCGACTGGAGATTTTCTAGGGTTTGAAGTAGTGTAGGTGGAGCGATTAATGGGGAAACACTTTGCAATTCCAGTGGGTATCGATTGGATTAGATAAGTGACAGTTATAGGTACAAGCCTACTCTACAAAAACAGAGCAAAGTTATGGCGGTTTTCCTATGAGTGGACGTGCGTTCGAACTTCATATCATGTGTTGACACATGTCCTATTTCACTGATATAATTTTAAATTTAAAAAATTAAGTTTTTGAGGGCCAACCGTTGGACTTCTTGGTTACAACAAAGGAAGTTCGAACCATAATACGTTTCGAACTTTGACATGTAAAGCGTGTATATTAGTCGAATGGGAATGTTTACTAGGAAGTTCTGACGTAATGATAAAGTTCGAACGCATTAGGTGACATGGACATATCAACATGTGAACCAAGAAAATCCATAATAACCCTCGGAAGTAACAAATTTATGCAATTCCACCGGGTGAAAACAATCGAAAATTATATCAATATTTATATTCAAAACCACCAAGTGTTTACATTGTGGTGGACTTTACACTTGCCAACCAATGACAAGAACAGAGGCCTATCAGCTGAAGTTACATACAGCCCAAAAAAACCTATTACATTGGCCTATATACAGATGGCAGGGTCAAACAATAGATGTCCTACTACATGTACAGATGGAAGACCAAAATTTATCCCATGTTCAATCTAACATCATTTCCTTATATGAACATGGTCCAAAGTTTGGTGTCCAACACAAAAGGCAGAGTCACGCCCACAATATAATGACACAACTCGATCAACCCTGACCACCCACAAAAAATACAATGTTAACTTTACATGGTAACCTCTATTGTTGAAGGAGGCTACGAATCCACGAGGTTTTATATATTGGAGTCATTTTTCCAAATGCACTCAACATTCTCTCATTGCCAAGCATCTTGATACGAGCCTAGTTCCTCTCATCCTATGACAGTTCTTCAAGCTCCAACAGCTGCATAAAAAGATCATCACCCTTGCATCAATATCAGCTTCTCTTTGCCTTTGTTGAGCATCAATATCAGCTTGTCTTTGCCTTGTTGAGCAGAAATCTGATTGCAAACTCTGTCAACCACACTGACTATTGTCCCTTCCAAAGAGGTGACTGTGTCCCTCAATGCATCAGCCATGATTTCGAGTGGTTCAAATGTCTCTTCTTCATCCGATCGCTAGATGGTTCAACTCCATTCAATGCGTTTGTCTTTGTCAAATTGACCGGTTGTGTGAAAATAGATTTTAGCAAGAACATGATTCGATGTTTCTGGAAGTTCTTCATCCTCTAGATTAATTTGTTCCTCCATCCCGATAGGGGAGTCCACATCCTCACCCACGACCCTATCCTTACCCCATACCATGGTGAAGGACTCAAAGTTTGGGAAGGGCCTGTAGCGAAATTGTGCCGCCCTTGAATGAGCCTGTGAATTCACCATATATGTCAGAACGACGGGGATAACTTTAAATGTCATTATAAGTAAAGTCCCATGCATAGGAGTGACAAATGCGACAACATACCTTGATATACTCATCCCACACCTCTTTGTCAGTTGTGACACATTTTTTGTCAGGATCCCAACCAAAGCCTGATGTGTTGGTCCCATAGACCATGTCGTGAGCGGTTTACCACAATTTCTTCAGGGTCTTAATTCTGGATGTTATATGCGGAGATGCCTTAATCCCACATCCGGGAAGCTTTTCTTCCATCATAAGCTAGAGCACATTGGCAAATCCCGACTTGAAGCCATTATCAGCTATGAACATGTGGTCAACCTTCAAAGTTACAAGGCAGTCGATCAAAACCTTGTCCTCCTCAGGCATCCACATTTTTTGTTTCCCCTTTACATCTTGATCAACCTGCTCCATCTAACAAACTCACAAATAATACACAAAGTGTATTAGTTTGCATTAGGTTCAACATAAACATATACCAAATATCACACACATTGCACCAAGTGTAACACAAATTGTTTCATTACAAAGGACAACTGAATTTGGAGTTCATACTAATAAGCCAACATAACATAATACGACATATTGTCCTCGATTAAAATATGTGTACAACATCATCAATTATCACTACTTGTCACAAAGGCAGCAAACATCTCATTTGCAATACTCTCCCTAAAATTATTCCAGGAGTCAGTAGTTTCCATTGTAACCGTGGGGGTGTTTTCAATTGTGGGAGGTCCAGCGTCAAATGAGTCAAGCTGCTCATCAAGAGGATCTTGAACTGATTCACGACAAATCAGATTATGGAGAGGACAACAAGCGAGGATGTATCTGTGGATCTTGACTAGGTAATAAGACGCACTCCGGAGGATTGCCCAATGTAACTTGACTATGCCAAAGCACCTTTCTATGACATTACGAGCAGCCGAATGTCGCATATTGAAGCACTCTTGCAGAGTTCGGGGTGGCTTCCATGTCTCCACTCATTAAGGTGGTACCTCTGGCCTCTATAAGGAGCCAAGAAACCCTAGCAGTTTATGTACTCCGCATCAACCAAATAGTAGTTACCTTTGGAAACAAACCATCCCACATTATTTTGATTCTTATAAAGCTGAACAAGGAACTATACATACTTATATTGCACCAACTATAACATGTATACCTTGTGGTACTCGCAGACTATGTCGTCTTCGTATAGCATCGTGCAACACCCTCCCATCCGCAGTAGACCCTTCCCATCCAGGCAAGACATATATGAATTGACCATCCGGTGAGCATACACCCAAAACATTCGTTGTTACCTCTCCTTTCCTATTTCTATACCTCCCCTTTTTCTCGGCAAGGACTTGTACGCGTATGTGCGTCCCATCTAATGCACCAAGGCACCCCTGCAAACATAAACAATTAACAAAGCATGTGATCAAACCATTATTTGTTTATATATGCAGAATTTAATGTGTCACACAAAAACACATGCAACGTACCTTAAACCACTTCCATCGATTATTATTTGAGTCCTCCAGAATAGGCTCCGCTTTCTTAAGCAGCAATGTTTGTAGTCTGATGGTAGCATTCAACACAAGTTTATCTACTAATCGTTTCACCCGACCTTCCAAACTCAAAATTGGATTACTTTGTTCTTGACATGATGACCTAGGATGTGAAGGAACATCACCACTTGCTCATCAACTAGCATATGATTAGTTGGTTTCAATCCACCAATTGTGTCTAACATGTGACACAATTTATCAAATGTTGCGATACATCCTAATTTGGTTGAAGCAGGTTGTATCACTACTATATATCATTGCCCTCAAACTCTCTTGGCATGAAAGTCTAATCTATATGACCTATCCGGTAGGTGCCTCGATCTACTTGCTCCCACTGCAACTACCATATTCACAATGAACGTCCTCACCGCTATAAGCAAAGCTAAGCATCCAGCCAACATTGCAACCATTTCCTCTACCTCTTGGTCCATACCTATACAATTTTTTCCACACCCATTTGCCCTTCAATGTCATCTACTACTCCTCTTTACAAACTACATCTTGAAACATATCTTATTTTCATCCTATCTACTTTAATTGACAACATCAATTATTAACCATAACAAGCCATGTCACACATTAATTAAAAGCATTCCACCAAACCAAGATATATAACACACAACTAATCATCATGCACATTAAAATTGTTCACATCAACGAAGCATAGTCAATATGGAAAGGAAACAAATAGCTTCACATCATCATTTTCACCGTTGCTTAAACCATAGACATATAGGACATACTGGAAAAACCAAATATTTGACCCTACTGTATACATGTTTCACAATACCCATCAAACCACCCTAAAAAACGTGACAAACATTATGTGCATTTCCCACAGGTACGCATCCTACACAGCAGAAGAACAATAATTTTCCCCCACTGTACAGCAAAGCACCCAAATTGCTTCCCCATTGATTGCGTCGAAGGCAGTCCACAACCAAGCCATCGCCATTGTTCACCACCACAGCGCACAAAAATTTTTCAAAAAAAAAAGCCATTCACTTACCTCGATTTGATCTTGCTTGCCAACTCCTTCGCACGATCTCAACCTTCGTCTCTCCTTCTTCCAGCTTCCAAATTTGCACGGTCTCGCTTTTTATGATATCACAGGGGCTTTTTAGTCCTCCAAATTCACTTTCCTGGGGGAATTTTCAAGATCCCGCCATTTTGTGAAGGAGCCCGTTTTCCTTCGTTTGTGGGAACTTCAGAGGCGGCGGGAATCTCAGCTCCCAGGAACAAGGCGCGCCAAATAGCTTCTCACCGACAGAACTGGGTTAACTTCCCAGGAACAAGGCTCAATTCTGTCAACCAAACGGGGCTAGAATTTTCAGAAGCTATCAATTCTATCCCTTTGTATTGTCTTTTCTTCTTTTTCTCCCGGGAGGATAGTGAGCAGAATTTTTAATTTAATAAACTGAAAGTTGGAGGTTTTGTATTCTCATCGTAGTGTGAATTCTCTAGCCAAGCAAAGTCCTCTTTCACCCTTCAATCTCATAACCATGGTGGGAGAATCTAGGGTTTGAAAGCACCGAGTCCTTCAAAGGTCCGTGCTCACGCTTTGGTGCTTTTATTTTATTTTATTTTTCACTTGAAATTGGGGGCACCGAGTGGGCGTAGATATGTCACAACCTCTGTTTGGTGGTTTGAATCAACTTTGGCAGACCCATTTGGTTCCGATCTCTTTGTCTATTTTACTCGAAAACCAATTATTTGATAAAATGAATCAATCACAGTTCTAATTTGGCTCCGTGTGTGATAGAAAACGGGCTTTTGTCTATCTACAATTTCGGGTTGTCTCATCCCCAAGATCAAGTTCAACACAGAACTTAATGGTAGAAATTGGGGAGGTCAAAAGTGGGAAGTTCAAGAAAGTTGTTTCGTGCTCGAATAAAAAAAACAACGACAAGGAGAGTTGAAGAAATTGCAAAGGATGACATTTTAAATGGAATCGATGTGGCAAATAAAATGCATCACCGAAGATATAACACAGGGGGAATGAGACGAGATAACCCAAATCCTAAGCTTTTTTATTTTATTTTATTTTTAAAAAAAAAAACCATTTGCGAGCTTGTGTCTGGACTCGGATCGAAGAATGAAGAATCGAGGTTTGAAGGATGATTTTTTAGGGCATTTTGGTATTTTCGAGAATTATAGTGTGGGCCACACCCAAAAATTAACATCGTCGGTAAGATTTTAATGGAGGTGTGACTTTTGCACCTATTTTCTATCCACGTGTGTATTTTTGCTCCCCAAAAAAAGCATATGATGCCGGGCGCTTCGGGAGGTAAAGTACATATGTATTTTTGCTCCTTTACCCTTTATTCTTTGTTCAATAAAAAAAAAAAAATCGCATGCATGTTCTATTGATCTCCTATTTAATTAAACTCTTCCTTTCTCTCGCCATCCTTTTCCCGTTTGATTAATTTTCTTTTCTAAATTTTTGTCAATTTTTGCTTTTCTATTTCTCAAATTTATTAGTTTCCAATTAAATAGTTACTCAACAATCACAACATAAAAAACATTAATTTTCAAATAAATCTTCTATTACCATGAAATTTTAATGGGTAATTTATGATTTCCTAGTTTATTTACTTTGAAATTTTAGAAAGACTTAAAAAATAAATAAAAATATTTTTATATATATTCTTGGTCTGAGCTAGATAAAAAGTCATGATTTCCATCGCTTTCTTTCTGTCCACCTTTTGTACCCATAGGCATAGGCAAACTTGTTAAACTCGTATACATGTATATTATCCCCAAACACTTGTTTGATTTCATTTTACGAGTCCATTTAGCTTTTTGTGTTTCCAGGCTTTATACCTAAAGAGATGGGCAATCTTGTCAAACTCAAAACTTTAGAGTTGGGACCAAACTACTTGAGTGGACATATTCCTTCCAATATATTCAATATCTCAGCATTGACGATCTTGAGCTTTGGTGGCAATGACCTCTCTGGCATTCTCCCATCATATTTAGGATTTGGCCTTCCAAATTTGGAGACATTATGGCTGTACGTAAATGGGATAACTGGAAAAATTCCAAACACAATATCAAATGCATCTAAGCTCACCTCATTAGATCTGTCATTGAATAAATTGAGCGGATCTATACCCAATGTAGTAGGGAATTTAACAAGCTTGATGGAATTAAATCTGGATGAGAATCATTTGACTGGGCTGATTCCAGATACAACTAACAAATTACATAGTCTTCAACGCTTAAGTCTCAGCAACAACAAATTGCGAGGGTCCATTATAAATGAAATTTGCCAACTCAAAAGTTTGAGTGAGCTATATCTTGCCAACAACATGTTTTCAGGAGTGGTTCCAGAATGTCTTGGGAATACTTCTTTGCAAAAGTTGAATCTTAGCTCTAACAAATTGGTTTCTCATTTACCCTCTTCTATTTGGAGTCTCGAAGATATCTTGGTTTTAGACTTGTCCTATAATGCATTGAGTGGAATAATTTCACCGAGGTGTCAAACTTGAGAGCAATTATACTATTGAACTTGTCGAAATCAAATTTCAGGAAGCATCCCTACAACTATGGGTGGCTTGCAAACTTTGCAAACCCTGTCATTGGCTCAAAACAAATTAGATGGGCCTATTCCTGAATCGCTTAGCGGCATGATAAGCATGGAGTACCTAGATCTTTCTCATAATTATTTGTTTGGAATGATTCCAAAGTCCTTAGAGTCCTTATGCTATCTTAAATACATCAATCTTTCTTACAATTTATTGCATGGAGAAATTCCAAATGGTGGCCCTTTTCAAAATTTTACTGCTCAATCTTTTATGATGAATAAAGATCTTTGTGGGAAATCCCAACTACAAGTCCAACCGTGTTGGAAAGGAAACAAGCACATACCAAACAAAGTGATGCTGATAATAAAATGCACATTGCCTATCATTGTTCCCATTTTGATTGTTTCAGGCATTGTCTTTCTAAAGAATAAGAGAGATTATGATAATAAATCAACAAATAGGGATTTAATAAATTTGGATACACCGGTCAAAATATCCTACTATGAGCTTTTACGGGGAACAAATGAATTTGATGAGAGTAAACTTGTTGGTACTGGAAGTTTTGGATCAGTTTACAAAGCGCTTTTTTCAAATGAAAAGATATTTGCTTTGTCAAAGTGTTTGACTTAGACATGGAAGAAGCATCAAGAAGTTTTGATGTTGAATGTTTTGCCATGTGCCATTTACGCCATCGTAATCTCGTTAAGATCATTAGTAGTTGCTCAAATGATCATTTCAAATCTCTAATAATGGAATTCATGGAAAATGGGAGTCTTGAGAGATGGTTGTACTCTCATAACTATTATTTGAATGTCTTGCAAAGGTTGAACATAATGATTGATGCAGCGGCTGCTTTGGAGTATCTTCATCATGGTTCTTCTACACTAGTTGTTCATTGTGATGTGAAACCAAGCAACGCTTTGTTGGACCAAGATATGGTGGCTCATCTTAGTGATTTTGGTATTGCAAAATTGTTTGGTGAAAAGCAACTAGAAATTTATACCAAAACTTTGGCTACAATTGGCTATATGGCACCAGGTAAAGGTTTAATAATAATATTTTCAATTTATTTCTATATCCAGATCTAGCAAATATTTGACTTCTTCATGTGTAAATATTTAAATTGATGATACAAAAGAAAAGTTTAACCATAAACCTTACATTAATGACATAATGACTTCTATATATATTAATCGTTCAATATGGCATGTAGAGTTTGATCGAAAGGAGTTGTTTCGCTAAAGGAGATGTGTATAGTTATGGGATTTTGCTAATGGAGATGTTTACAAGGAAGAAACCAACGGATGAGATGTTTGTTCAAGGATTGAGTTTGAAAGATTGGGTGAGCAACTCCACACCTCATTCCATCATGAATATAATAGATACCAATTTGCTACACAAGAAAATCAAAATATTGATAATATACTACCTTGTATGTCATCCGTCCATTGACTTACCGTAGGCACGACTTAATATGACGGATGTTGTAGTATCATTGAAAAAAATCAAAGCTTTGTTTATGGAAAATGTTTGAGACACTAGTGGTTGGATAAATGTTAAATCAAATTTTAGCTGCTCTTTTTGTAACCTTGTGATTTGTTTATGAAGTAATCTTGTAAATTTGAGTGGTTCTATATATGTTGTAATAATATATAATGTATTTAATTTGAAATTTTCTGAGTTGATTTTAATGTTTTTGGATTTCTTCCTCTCTTTTTTTTCTGTTTTAACATTTTAGTTTTGAATTATAAGAACCTTCAATCCACCATGTTTCGTAAAGTAACTTCATACAATTGGAATTTAATTTTTGAAGAAAAGGATTTTAAAATTAATGAAAATGATCCCTACATTTTTCTTGTTCTCCTCTATCCTATACTTATGTTTTTGAAACGTCTTGATATTAGAGAAAAATTCACTTAAGTTGTATCACGTTTGAGAAATTTAATAATTTTTTTCTCTCATACCAATGATGTATAAGTCAAAATTTCCATATGGCTTATTTTACAATTTAGATTTAGATATCATACGAAGATGTACATTCTTAAATATTTCTGTGGAGACTAGATTGGACATTTAATAAAGAATGCTCTCCCCATGTGTAACATCTCAAATTTTTGAACCAAAAGGTTGGAAATAAAACGGAGACAAGAAGGCTTCTAGCTAGTAGAGTCCAAAAGTCTTAAGCTTATTATGAGGAAATATTAAGATAATTATTAAAAGTTATTTTGGACCTTGAAAATTTGGAAAGATTATGAAATAATATTTCGGAGATATAGAAATATTATGGTGGAATTAATTATAGGAAATTTAGCCTGGATAAATAATATTCCCAAACCCTTTAGGATCACACACACATCAGCCCACACCATGTGGCCCGAACCATATACTCAACATAATCTATCCAAGTGCCTTATTTCCTCTAATATCCATTCGATCGATGGCAACAAACACCCCAAAGAAGACGTCACACATACATAAATTCCCTACTGTCTCCCTTCACAAAACAACACACACACACTCTTCGTCCATCCCTCTCACATTCGGTTTCAATGCGCACACACACACAAACATCCATAATACTCCTCCATTCATTAATTCCTTCCGCCCAATATCAGCCCACACCCCTTTGATCCTTTAATCATGATAGAAACAAAGAAAAAGAAAATCTCAACCACTTTAGTTTGCAGCAACACAAGACGTAATAGCGGGAAAGATATCACAAAGCAAACATGGATTATCTCTTAGCCATACACGAAAAGAAAAACGAAGAGGCGGTCAAACACGCAACAACTAAACACGTTACAAATCTTAGCGTTACCACGTTGCGGAGGTCAAGACCGAAAACACAAAAACCTCGAGCTTTTCGGCGATATATTAGACACGCAACAAGAAAAATCGGTGAGCCCACACTTCTCAAGCACGGGCACCTCGAGCCCATCACAGATCATTCCCCATCGGCCCATCGTTTTCCTCGGTCCTCCGCCCTTGTGTTGAACTGGACCCTCGGTTCGCATATAACCATGCTCATTGTTGTTTCCTTATCATTGCTTTGCCTCAACTTGAGCCAAGTCTCGAAACCGAGAAGGAGAAAGAGTGAGAGAGAGAGAGAGTTGTGTGAGTGTGCTCGTTGCAACCAAAGAAAAAAGCAGGAAGACGTTGATGATGTGAAGCCGAGAGTCCGAGACACAAAGCAAGAGTGTAAAAGTGAGAGTCCAACGGTTTTATTCCTTTGCGTACTACATCTCTCGAAAAAGAGGTACCTTCTAGCTCTCCTCCTTCTAGTTTTATGTCTTTCCAACATAAGTCTCGAGTTTTGTTTGGTTTTACGCTGGAAAATCTCTCGAACCGAACCTGAACCCAAGTTCCGGCAAAACCGTGCTTGTCGTGTCCTATTTGTAGTTATATAGGTGGTAACGTTTTTTTATAATGAGGGAAGGAGGCTTGGCGTCATTGCGGATACACACACACACACACATTTATGTAAGTAACCAAACTTTGCAAAACTTGGGATATGTATATGTCATACATGCGTCTTTGTGTTCATATTAGGAAGGAAAAAAAGAGTTTATTGAGATAGTATTTATGTATATATAAAAAATAATAATAATAATAAATAAAGAAAACCAAGTCTTACCGATATAATAACTATATGCCTATATGATGAGGATAGGAAAGTTACTGTCAAGTTTCTTACACCTGCCTATATATATATATATAGTTGTGAGAAGAGGAAAAAAACAAGAAAAAGAAAAAAACGCTGTCATAACTTGCTGATATAAATGAACAAACTGAATACACTCACATGCGCATTTGTGATAAAAATCTGAAACATTGCAGTGGTTGTCTTGTTTACTAATATACATATATATGTAAGGGGGAGGAACAAAAGATACATGATAAAAAAATTTGTGGTCATGTATAAAAGGTCACTGGAGGTAGCTTTGTAGGATGGAAACTTAGGAAATTGTAATGTAAAGAATCAGAAAATTGTGTATATTCATGATAAACGTATGTGCATTTATACAAGAGAGAGGAGCCTTAGTATTGATGGCTCTTAATGATAATTTATGATGATTTCCTCTAATCTCTGATTGTTAGGGATACTGATTGACTATGTAATAATTACAATATATTTCCTAATAATGTATTTCCTAACACTCCCCCTCAAGTTGGAGCATATATGTTTGTCATGCCCAACTTGTTACAAAGGTACTCAACCCGTGTCCCATTTAAGGCTTTCGTTAAAAGATCTGCTAGTTGGTCATTTGATCGCACATGCCCTGTGGATACAACATTTTCTTTTATCTTGTCACGAATAAAGTGACAATCAATTAAAATATGCTTCGTACGTTCATGGAACATAGAGTTTGATGCTATATGGAGCGCTGCTTTGTTGTCACACCATAGTCTTGCAGGTAATACTGTGGTAATGCCGATTTCCTTCATGAGCTGAAATACCCACACAATTTCTTGCACTGATTGTGACATGGCTCGTATTCTCGCTTCGCACTTGATTTTGACACAACGCCTTGCTTCTTACTTCTCCAAGATATCAAGTTACCACCAACAAATACACAGTAACCTGTAGTGGACTGTCTTATGGCCTTAGATCCTGCATGATCAGCATCATCAGGAAGATCAGGGGCTGGAGCAGCTGCTGGGACTGGTGAGATAGGAACACGATAAACCAGAAGATCATCAGGTTCATCAACAACAGTGGATGACTCAGATAAGTTCGAAGACTTGAAGAAAGACGAAGACTCATGAAATGTCATATTAGTGGACACAAGATAACGACGGCGGTCAGGAGAGTAACATCGATAGCCTTTCTGAACTCGAGAATAACCAAGGAAGATACATTTTAAGGACTTGGGGTCAAGCTTACTAACATTCGGACGGACATCCCGAACAAAGCAAACACAACCAAAAATTTTGGGATCAACCGGGAACACCTTAGTGGTGGGAAATAGAATGGAATATGGCACGGAACCACTAAGGACAGCCGAAGGCATGAGATTTATGAGAAAACAAGCAGTAGACATGGCATCGGCCCAAAATGATTTAGGTACACAAGAGTGAAACATGAGAGCATGGGCGTTTCTAAGAGATGACGGTTCTTTCTTTCAACACCATTTTGAGCGTGTATCAACACATGATGATTGATGAAGGATGCCATGACTATGCATATAATCGAAAAGGGTGCAGAAAAATATTCCTTTGCATTATCACTTCAAGAATTTTCACGGGAGTATTAAACTGTGTTTGAATTTCAGAACAGAAATAACGGAAATGAGTGAACAATTCGGAGCGTTGTTTCATTAAGTAAAGCCAAGTAGTTCGGGAAAAATCATCAACAAAGGTGACAAAGTATCGATAACCGCTTTGAGACAACCGAACAAGGACCCCAAACATCGAATGAACTAAATCAAAAGGGGACGCAGCCCGTTTATTGACTCAAGGAGCCAAATGAACACGGTGGTGTTTGGCAAATTGACACGACTCACAATCCAAAGAAGAAACAGATAAAAACTGAGGGTACAACCGTTTTAGGGAAGAAAGGGACACATGAACGAGACGACAATGGATTTCAAAGGGAGATGACCCACCAGTACAAGCAACAGAACGCGGCTCCTGATCATCAAGGATGTAATGTCCACCGGATTCATAGCCTCTACCAATAATCCGCCTCATCGAAAGATCCTGAATTAAACAATGGTCAGGGTATAGTGAGATACAACAGTTTAAATGACGAGTCAGTTTACTGGGAGACAAAAGATTAAAGTTGAGATCAGGAACATTAAGAACAGAAGAGAGGGAAACAGATGGTGTTGGTAAAATAGTTCCTGAACCAAGGACACGAGCCGGGGAACCATTGGCAACAAATATGGAAGATGGGTTGGCATAGGGGGCATACGAGGAAAATAAATGATGGTTACCTGTCATGTGGTCGGTGGCACCAGAATCAATGACCCACTTCGTGGAAGTGGTAGCAAGGCCAAGACAAGGTACACCGTAGCAAGGGCCCCTACAGAGGGGTGAACCGAGTCGACGATCGGGTGTTTGAGCAATATGAGCAAAGCCACGCTGTGATCATGTTGTTGTTTAGCCTCGCAATTTTCAACAATTTTTCTTGAGGTGCCCGGTTCCTTGCAATAATAGCGGTAATGCTTTGCCCGAGGGGTGGAACAAGAGTGCCTTGTTTAGGCCCGAGTTCCCGGTGTCAAAGGGCCACGCCCAGCCAAAGCACCGGCATTGGGATCAACGATGGTCGAAGCATGCTATCGGCACGAAGCACCCGTGAGAACACATCTTCAAGAGATGGAAGCTCCTGACTAGACATAATCTGAGAACGGATGGTGTTGTAAGACGGATCAAGAGCTTCAAGAAAACTAAAGATAGCTTGAAATTCTAGATTCTTGATACGAGTATGGAGATCTGCCTGTGGAGACATAAGAACCTTCATTTCTTCATACAACCGTTTAAAATCCAAGTAGAACTCTTTTAAAGGTCGACCTCCGTTGCGAGAGCGATAGAAGCCTTTACACACTTCATGAATACGAGTAAAGTTCCCTTTACCAGAGAACAGAAATTCCAGATAAGCCATAATATCTTTTACCGTGTTACAATGGCTAACAGAAGTCAAAATTCGAGGTTCAATGGAATTACGAATCTGGAAGAAAAGACGAGCATCTGCTCGAGACCACTCCAAACTTTTCTCATTATCACCAGAAGGAGGATCCTGAGTTAAATGAGCTTCCTTTGCAACCCCCATGAGGTAAGCTCGAATAGTTTTATTCCAATCATTATAATTGGTTCAGTTCAATTTGGCATCGGTAATTTTAGCAGACATGGGGAGTATATCGGAGGTCTTAGATTCAGCCATGGATAAATAATCAAAAAACTTACAACAACCAGACGGTGAATGTGATCAAGAGAGAAACCAGAAAGCGGCAGAAATAACAAACCTGTGAACAACGGTCGAAACAAAGACCCAAACGAAACCAACAAGGACGAAACAAAGACCAACGGTGCGATGAACGGAACCAAACAACACCATCGGTGACGAAACAGCACCAACGGTGCCGAACAAGACGAAACAAAGATGAACAATGCCACCCAAAAAATTAAACAAAATAAACCCTAGAGTTTGTAAGGCTCTGGCACCATGTAATGTAAAGAATCAGAAAATTGTGTATATTCATGATAAACGTATGTGCATTTATACAAGAGAGAGGAGCCTTAGTATTGATGGCTCTTAATGATAATTCATGATGATTTCCTCTAATCTCTGATTGTTAGGGATACTTGATTGACTATTGTTAGGAAATAAATTAGTATAAATATATTATAATTAATTAGTATCGCATATTATAAGGGATTATAGGAATTATGAGTGATTAGGGAATCAATCATCATAATGAGTCATTACTCTCTTGTCTTCTCTCTTATGTATAAATACCCTATTGAGCATATAAATAAACAGATTGATATGAGAGTATATTTTCTCTATCTTTCTCTCTCTATTATTTCACTACATGGTATCAAAGCTTGGTTAGTTCTTGGCCAATTTTGAGTTTTCCGGTGGCCGCCATCCGATAAAGATGTGATGGCCCGCTCCCGACTTCGCGTACGATGCGCCCGCCTTCCGACTTCTCGCGTCTGATGACAGCCCCCGCCTTCCGACTCTGGCGTGTGTGTTCGTGTCATTTCAGTTTTCGTCCATTTTTTGGTTATCATTTGGTGGTGCTCCTTCTTTTCCGTTTGTGTTGATTTGCTGTCTTTTTGGTACTGTTCCTTCTGTTGTTTCGTGAACGGTGAACCATGTCGTCACTATTCATAGGGGGAGAGAGAAAGTGTGTACCTCGTTGTATGGTTGTCATTTGGTTGTTATGACAATTTTCTGGTCGTGCTTCATTCTCCGACGTCGAACCTTCATTTCCGGTATGTATAGGTCGGATCTTTGCTTCGAAGGTTGCGTTATGAGACTGAGTTTCTATTATTTTAGCACAGTCGGCATTTTATTTCGGGCACGTTCACTTGTCTCTAGTGGCTGGATTCTTCGTTTGTTACGTTTTCTAACACGTTTGTGAAGTGCTATTTTGTCTTGAATGCCGTCTTTATGTCCTCTGGTGAGGAGTTTGGTGGTCCTTCTGTGACCCGTTCGATGCTTTGCCTCCAGTGAGGTGTTTGTCTCAAGTGAGACAGTTTGGTGGTCCTTCTGTGACCCGTTCGATGCTTTGCCTTCGGTGAGGTGATTGTCTCAGGTGAGACGTTCGGAGTATCGTTTTGTCTCTGGTGAGATTGTTTGGTATTTGTCCTTAATGAGACATTCATTGTTGCTTTGTCTCTAGTGAGACGTTTGGAGTATCTTTTGGTACCTGGAGAGACCGTATGTTTGCCATTTGTCGTTTGCTGCAGCTTCTACTTTGAGTTGGTACTGTTATTCGAACTCTTGGTGAAGTTGTTGGTTCGTTTCTTGGATGTGGCCCGAACTTCCTGGTTGATTCAAGATCTTATAAAGAAGAAAATTATTTTGTTTGGATTTATTTATATTATGTTTTCTTGTAACAAGTTGGACATGATCAAATCTATGCTCCAACTTGAGGGGGAGTGTTAGGAAATAAATTAGTATAAATATATTATAATTAATTAGTATCGCATATTATAAGGGATTATAGGAATTATGAGTGATTAGGGAATCAATCATCATAATGAGTCATTACTCTCTTGTCTTCTCTCTTATGTATAAATACCCTATTGAGCATATAAATAAACAGATTGATATGAGAGTATATTTTCTCTATCTTTCTCTCTCTATTATTTCACTACAACTATATACTAATTACAATATATTTCCTAATAATGTATTTCCTAACAGTAATAAAGAAAAGTTTGAGCTATCTCAGGAGTCAAAGAATTGATGAGCCATGACTTTACCATGTTGGTTTCGGCATATTGTACCTTGTATATAGAGTTTGTTGGGATGGTTCAGCTGCCTCTGAGATATTCCTCTTTTCCCTTGCTAACCACGTGCTTGAGGACCCCTTTGAAACCAATTAGTTGTTGAAACTTGACAATTGATTATAGTTGCTATTTTGGAATTCTTAAATGTAGTAAAAGGGACCCAAACTCTTAAAGCATGCCTAATAGTAATAATAAAACTTCAAGGTATTGTACATTGGGATAGGATGCCACTGGGAGTAGTGTAGGGAAGAATGTGAACAAATATATATATTTACTCATGAACAAATGAGTTTTGCTTGTCATTGTCATAGTAAATACATATATAAACATATGACAAGTTATTTCATGTGCACTTAGGGGGAAAAATTGTTAATGGATTGGAAAACCATGAGAAACATTAAAGCATGATTTACATGATGGTGGGAATTTATAAACTCCTAGTTTAAAGTGTTAGAATAGCCTTTGAGGATTCAAAACAATTGTAGATAAATGAAAAAAATAATGCGTTAAATAAATAAAATAATAATAAATAAATAAATAATTAGTATTATTATTAGGAAAAAGGAATAAATAATAAAGGAAATTATTAATTAATAATAAAGAGAAAAGAGTATTATTATTAATTAATAAATAAAAAGAGTATTATTAGTAAGAGAATTTTTAGGGGTCAATTCATTTTTAATCCTCTAAAACTTAATTCACGTTCTTAGTTACTTTACGACTCAAGAAGTGATTAATGACAATGATAAACGTTTATAGGCATACTTTGACACCTCTACTTATCCCAAAGACTTTCGAGACAAAGTTAGAATTCAAGCTTGAGGTGGGTAAGCATTATCTTATTAGCTTGTATGTATGTATTTCATGTATGACTGATCATGGTTGCTAGATAATTTGCATGTGTGTATCCTAGCTATGGATTGGGGCTGCGTGTCCCATAGGGCTCCATGTCCTAAGAATGGAGCTGCGTGTTCCATAAGGATTACAGTCCTTGGCCGTTAACTGCAGTTACGGTGTGACTTGTTTACTGTGAATTATTCTATGGTTATACATGTGTTATACTGTGATTTATATTTCATACCTGCATATGAGATTAACTGTTACCCCTGGGGTTCATTTATTTGAACTCCAAACCGTATGAAAGAAATAGGTACTGGATCGGGATCAAGAGGGAAGACGCAGCTGTAAGGGTTACAGCAGATTGGACTTTTTGGAAAAATAGGATTAGATAGACTGTATTGTATCGTTTATCATTTGTCTATTTTTGGATTATTGTTTTAAGATACCCCTATTGGTCAGATATCGCTCACGAAAAATTTATCCTCACATTTTCGAACTAAGTTATTTTATACAAGATTTATTCCGCAATTAAGTCATCCAAATCATTTCGATGCACCCAGCGCTATAACTCTAATAAATAAATGCGCATTTAGGACTGGGCGTTACACCATGTATTGGAATAAGCAATTAAAAACTATTAAACAAATTGAGATATTTTTCATATTCCATTGCAATTCTTTATTCCTCGTCTTCTTTTTAGAAAATTAGAAAAGTAGCTATTAGGTTCTAATCAAATAAAATTCGTATCCTAATATTGGCAACAACTACAAAGAGACCATCATTAAAGGCTTCAATTGACCCAGAAAGATTGAGTCATGATGTTCTTTTTTAAGGATAATTGCACCAATAACCCACAACACTCTACAAGAAAGAAGAAACAAAATCAGTTAAAGTTCCCTTGATTTTCTCCTAATCATTTTTCTCTTCTTTCTCCTCCCAAGAGTTATGGCCCTCAAGATCTCTCCAACCCAACCAAGTCACTACTACAAATTCGGACATATATGACGCTTAACTAATGACGGTTACATCAAATAAACATCATGTTTGTCGAGGCGGAGGTCGTGTAAGAATGTATATCGCTTTAAAGTAACGGTTAATTATGTGCATCATCATGTTTTCAGGTGGAATTTGTAAAAACACAAAAATAATTATTGTAGTTAATAACCATAATTTATTTAGTTACAAAAATGACGGCTCTTAAGAAACAACCATCATTTAATAATCTTACAAACTATCTGTCTTCCAATCTTATATCAACGAAGACACAAATATAATAGTTATATCAATTGACCGTAAGGTATGAACGATAAAAATGACCTTTCATAATTAACAACAATCATGTAAAGAAAAAATCTAAAAAAAGCACATTTTTATAACCTTGTTCAAGTATGTAATATCCCGAATTTCCTTTACCAAAATTTCTTGTACAATGAATATATTCAAGTAGAATAAAACAGTGAATTTTAGCCAAGTGTTGGATTTTTCCCTAAACCCTAAATTTTGGGAAATATTGTAATATGAAATAATTGTTATGGGAATGATATTCCATTGAATATTTGGACTTAAAATTTTGTCCAAAAAGGGAATGGAAAAGGGCATGTGGATATTTCATAATAAATATGTTCTATAACCATAGTGCTAACAAAGATTTTCTTTTTGTTTGATTTGGTACTAAGGGCCCGTTTGAAGAGGCTTTGAAAAAAAGTGTTTTTTTAAGTGCTTTTTTTTTTTTTTAAGTTCTAAATTTGAGCTTTTAAAAAAAAAACCAGTATTTTGGCTTTTTTTGTGATTTTTTCTTTTTAAAAAAAATATCATCTAAACATGTAAATTAATAAATAAAAAAAGCTTTTTTTTTTTGCATTAAAAAAGTGTTATAATTGGCCAAGAAGTAGGAAATTGCTCTTGACTTGTGATGTTATTATATTGGTCAATAAAGAGCAATTGGAAAGGTATTTTGCTAATGCCATTTTCGGCCAAAATGATAAAGGAAGAATATGATATTTGTCCTATTGGAATTTAGTCCATAAATGGTCATGTAAATTTGCCAAATGGACATGTACCAAAGGGGAATATAAGATAATTTGGGAACCCTTTTGCTAGGGCCATTTTCGGCCAAGAGATGAGATGAGAAGGAAGAGTAATAAATTGCATAAGAACCTTTGACACAAAGTCAAGAAGAGGAATTGTTAAGCTTTTTACCTAAGCATTGGATTTGTGCCAAGTGTATAGAGGTGGAAGACTTTGGAGACAAGCCAATTTGACTCATGATAAGGAGTCTTTATGAAGCTCCAATCTTGTTCCCCTATTCATACAACAAGATGAGAAAGGGAGTTCATATGAATTAAATATTTATTTCATGCCAAAATGCTAAAAGAACAAGACATAACTCCTTCTTGCATCATGAATTGCCATGCATGTGTCATGATAGGAAGTTATGGTGACTTCATAACAAGGGACACATGTGTATGTAATTAATATGGACACATGTGTCATGATAGGAAGTTATGGTCGAGGAATGAGTTAAAGAGGTGTAAATAGGAAGCCACTTCCTTGGGCTTCGATTTTGGCCAATCAAGCTTAGGAGAGAAGAAAGATGAATTAAATCAAGATGACACATGGAAGGAGTGTTTTTAAGCCTCCAAAAACCGTCCCACACAAGCCAAAGAGAGAGAAGGTGCACATGAAAAACCAACAAAGTCAAAGAGGATTCCACAAGCCTCTTTCTCTTGGAAAATTTTGACCAAGAGAGCTGCAAGAGAGAGAATGAATTTTCCTTCATATTTTGGCTTATTGGGAGATCATTTATGAAGCCAAGACACACACACACACACTTTCAGTCTATTCAAGGAATAGGGAGAAGATTCAAGAAGCACACGTGATTTGAGCACATGAGAAGTAAAATAAAAAGGGAAAATTGTATGGGTATTTTGGTCAAACACCAAGAGGGGTCCTTTAGGTTAGTTCTCCAGCAATTATAAAACACCTCTCACCTCTCTTTCTATGCAAGAGCTCGTCCAAAATACCAAGGGAGTCAAAGAGAGTGAGTTGGCCGAACCATAGGAGGGAAGAAGGAAGTAAAAATCATGGCACTAAGGTAAGTGATCATGATTCAAGCTTTAACTTCTCTTCTCCATTCTTCATGTGAGCTTCAAGTATTGAAAAGGTAATCATATATGGTAGTTTGAAGGGAGGGGTGAAAGCTTAAGAAGATTCAAGAATGAAGAAGACAACAAGGAACATAAGCACAAGTCAAGTAAGTGATATCCCTAACCTCCTTGAACTTGTTTGTGAATTTGCTTTATCTTGGATTAATTTTCCTCATGTTTCTTGTAGATTTGGAGGTGATAAACTCCAAGGTTATTAAAACCAGACCGATCACTAAACCGATCGAGTACTGGGTTAAGGGTCAATGGGTAAGACCAGAGTCAAACCGGGGCTAAACCGGTAGGAAAGTGAAAATTTCAAGATTATTAGTATGAAATTATTAAAAAAAATTGATTTTATATTTCCCATAAAATAATCATTTGGGAAGTGTGAAGTGTGAAGGCTATGACTATGATATGACCTCCCTCTTGACAATCTGAGGCTTTGAGTTCCTATCTCTTACGTCTGTGCACAACCCTCTCACTAAAAAATGAAAAGTAAGGTTTTGGAATTTTTATAATTTTTGAATTGGGAAGGCATGTAAGGTATTTTAGAAACGTAACGTAAGTTGGGCAAATACTAATTCAATACATGGAATGGATGGGATTGGTCAAGAGATGGGTGTAGACCGTAGAAACATTCTTGGTAATAGGGATTGAGGTCATGTGAGGGGACACCTATATAATATACACATTAGACTTCCTAATCTATACACACTATCAACTCTACAAGATAATATTGGTGCTTGTTGCTCTGCCTTCTTCTTCTTCTTTCTCATACTCCTCAAAATCTTCTTCCATCTCCTCTACGTCCACATCGTATTATTCTTCTTCATAGGTGGTGAGATTATTGACAGTGAGGAGAAATGAGTGAGAGAGGGCTTCAGATCTCATCGATCTGGGTTAGGCTCCACTCCCTCCTTCTCCGTCCCTTCTCTCTCGTTCGTCTCCTCCTATGTCTCTCTTTCCCCTCCTTCTCCTTCTATGTCTCGCAAGTCTTAGGCGACTTTAAAAAAAAACCCAACAAATTGTGACCCAGGTTTCTATGGTTTTCCGGACCGACTTCATGGCCAGTTTGCCGGTTTCTGGTCCGAACCGACTGGTTCGGTTTAGGTTTGATAACCATGATAAACTCAAAGGGGATATTCTGCCCAAGATTATAAAAATGGATTAAAGAGTTTATTAAGCTTAGATAATGAGCTAAAAGGCAACCTAGAGCATAAAATCATAGAATTTGTAAAGTGAACTTGGAAATTAATTGTCTTTTTCACGACTTATTTTCGATCAGACCAAGACATGAGGAAGTAGTGGGATTTTGTCCATTTTTATGTTTCAAATTGTTTAAAATGAAAATTTGTGTGAGATAAAGGTTGGATGGTGATTTTGGAAGCATTAGGATTAAATTACAAGACACCCTAAATCTACGAGAATTATATCCCAGCAAAGTAGTTAGCTTGTAACAAATATTTGGTTAAATAAATGGTATCTAATGGATATGCAATTTTGAAATATTAAATTAGACATCCTAAGCTTTAATTTGATAGGTCATCGACCTATTTTGGACTTCTGGGCAAGGAAATATGAATGTTTGAAAATGACCCTTAATTCTGGAAGGTAGATTTGGACAGTAGTACTATTTAAATAGAACTGGACCAATATGCATGTAATTGACTGCCTGTGGTATTTTTGTATAAAAATATACTTATCAAAGGTCACATATCCTTTAGAATTACCTTAATTAGACATTTGTACAATTAGTTATGAATTTCCAAAGTTGTTGAAAATTCTGGACAGTTTTGAGAAAAATCCAAAAATGGAAGCTATAAAGGTTAAGGTTAATTAATTTGTGCCCTTGCAATTAATAAAGGACTTTTAGCCATAAGTTGGGTCAAAATGATAATTAAATTCAGTATTATTTGAATTATGGATAATTTGCATTAGTGATGAATATTACTTATAATTACAAATAATGTCATTGCTTAGAGCTTTAAGGAATTTGGAAGTTGGTCACGTCGGTTTAAAAATCTATCGTAGTAACTCTAATCTCACATACTCGTATCTGTGTATGTTTGTTTGTACCATATTTGCGATCCATGTCTAGGACACGCGTTTATTGCATTCAGTTGTTTTAGGTTCGTGGCCCAGTTTTTGTTGTTTTCCCAGCACTGTGGATTTGAAACTTGTTGTTTGCTTTGCGATCAATGATATGTGCATTATGTGACTGCGTGTTCCGAGACTTGATGTATGCATTATGTGACTGCATGTTATATGCACAAAATCCCGTATTGTTCATTTTCATGATTGTAGTTGACTATCACATGTTGTTTATACATTGTACATAAGATTAATTGTTACTCTGTGATCCTTCAAGATTGCAGCCCTTGTTACTACCTGTGAATTGTATAGTGTTTTGGAGGAGGCTCCCAAGACAAAGCAGCGGATGTCAGCAAATGGAGGTGACAGACCAATTTCAAATTGTTCAAGGGATATTTGTAGAAAAGTTTATGTAATTATGTTTAGAATTTGTAACCAAGATTTGTAATATATTATCAGTATACTACACCCAAACCGTTTAGCCATTGCGATGCACTATAATGCTCTGATGTGTGACATATTATTGGAAGGGTGTGACATTGATACAAAATATCAGTTCTCCTAACTTACATACTTTAGAGAGAATTATATATTTGAGAAATCTCTATTTAAATGATATTTTTTCATACTTCATTTTCGGATTTTGTCACAATTATTGAGCTTAAAATGTCTTCTTGTGATAAATTGAGATTAAGAGTAAATGTATGAAATTAGAATTCAAAAGGGCAAAATTATCAAAATAATTGTCATTACTCTTAATCATTAATTTTTTTTTTTTGAGAATATTTGATGCTGTATTAATTGTTTTTTAACTGTAGGTGCTTGAAGAAATTAGACTAAATTTGAAAAAGGAAGTTTGGGCTCAAATTAAAAAAATTACAATTTAGACCTACAAACGTTTGGAAATTTCTGTTTGGTCCCTATCAAAATTGCAGCTTTTTCGTTTTTGGCTTGTCAGAGAATGATTTTTCTACCATAAAAGTAGATTTGTTATTCCCATTAATATTTCCATTAAACTGGAAAATTGGGAAAAAAATTTAAATTTTTTATTGGTGATAGATACATTAATTAGAGTTGAAATTGGGAAAATTTCCTCATTTAATTTTTTTATTGGTGATAAATACATTAATTAGAGTATTGGCGCTCTTTGGGTATAAAATTTGCTAAGTTATGGTACTTCATGTGTATAATAACAATTTCGTACGCCTTTCTCACTAATAAAATTTCTAATGGAGACATTTCCCCAATTTTCATAAAATATACAAGGCATAATTAAACTTTAATCACTTGATGTTATTAAGGCTATGTTTGGAAGTTTCATTTTGGAGGGAAAGGAAAGAGAATGGAGGGTTTTAGCAGTCCCTTCCCTTATTTGCAAGTTTTAAAAATAAGAGGCGAGGAATCAAGGATTTTTACAAGGGATAAGATATTGTCACTACCAATTTTATGTCACTACCAAGTCACTACCACTTTTTCACCGTTAGATCGGAATCTCAATAGGAGAGAGAAATGACAAATCCCCCAAAACCTCCTTCTTCTAAAAATAAATTCCCCAATATGGGGGGTTTTAAGAGGGAAAATAGTTTAATTACTTTTTTACCCTCGTTTACCCCCACCACCCGCACACCGCCGTCGCCACCACCACAACCGTCTCACCACCACCGCCCCACCACCACCACCACCACCACAACCGCCCCACCACCACCACCGCCCCACCACCACTACCGCCTCACCACCACACCCCCCACCGCCGCCACATAAATAATTTTTTGAATTTAAAAATTGCATAAATAATCTTTTTAGAAAATTTAAATTTATTTGTCGTGAGCTCCTATGGGCATTTCTTCGACCACCTCCATCTTTCGTAGATTTGAGGAACCATGGGAGCGGAGTAGCGAAGGAGACCATGGGAGCAACAACTAACTCAAATTGAAGGTGAAGGAGCATAGGAGGTCATGGGAGCGGCGATGGCGAGAATGAGTTGGGGAAGAAGGGAATAGACAAGACTTCGTGCGCTTGTCTTTGTGCGAGAAACATAAAAAGAAGACGATCGTCGTGCACTTGTGATGTGTGAGAAACATAAAAAGAAGACGATCATGCTTGGGCGTGCTTGGCGTTGCTTCAAAAATACTTATTTGGGCATCCTAAATTTAATTTAGGACACCAAAAATACTCCTTTTTGCTTGGTGTTGCCGATTCCCCTTCTTTTGGCATCCTAAATTTGATTTGGGAAGCCTAAAGCGTCCATTTAGGCGTCCCAATTTTAATTTAAGACTTTTAGCATCCTTTTTTAAAATTAGGAAGCTAAAAGCCTCCACATAATTATAAAAATATCATTGCCTTTATTTTTACTTCCCTTTTTCAAAAAGGGACGTCTGTTTGAGAAGTAAAAGCCATTTTTTGTAGTAGTGATTCCAAACAAATTTCAGTTTTAAAAACTACTTATGTTATCTCCAATCCAAACATAATATGATTGCAAATAAGCCACTTTTGTAACATCCCATTTTCAAAAGCAGTATATTTTTTTTTTCAATCAAAGTAGAGCATCGGAGCGATTGAGTAACTGATATTTATATTCAAAATGCCGTAAGTCTGGCTGATTACAGTAGCGGTACGTTATACTGAGTGTTTTCAAAAGTAAATAATAAAAGAAGAAAGTCTTCAAATTGAGTCCCTATGCGTGCCGCTTGCCTTTCTCCTCGATCCTCGATCCTCCCGACCCCGACGCTATGTTAAGAGCCGAGGTTCAATGCCCATTGAACCTCGTAACGGTTAACCTCATGTTTATATATACAACATAGACAAGATATGAGCATACAAACAAGCTTATCCCAACAGCACACACGCCCCCTGACAGATATGTCACACTTAGCATACGTTTCGCACCTAGTAATCATTTCGCACCTAGCATTTCGCATCAAGCATTTCATACTTAGCAAACGTATCCCAACACCCAGAAAGCATAATAACAGTACATTGAACATACCACAGAGCTATCAACTACCTCACATAAACATACCATACACATAGCACATGTACGCATACAATAAACATCAGAGTTAGTGTTACAGTACGCGAACGTACCTTTGTTGACTAAAACGGTACTTTTTGACAATGCCGTACAACAGCGGTACATGATTACAGATATCCTATAAGGATAATATCATATTATCAAGGCCCAACATCATAATAGGCATTTTAGGTACAAATTACCATTTTGCCCTAACTCTCCTAATTGGCGGAATTTCGCGGAACTTCGTTACTTTAACTATAATCTTCCAAACTTTTGACATATCTCCATCTCCAATATATTTTTGAAATAAATATCATATTTATCCCTAAAACATGATATCTAAACTAACTTGGAAGATTAAAGATTAATCTAGCATTTCTACTATAACTACCGAAGGAACTACCAAAGCTTAAGACTAAAGACCGAAGAAATTACCCAAAGACTTCGCTACTCCTTTTCCGTAGCTCCTCCTTGCTCTCACTTCTCTCTAACCTCTATCTAGGATTCCTTTGTGAATTGGTGAGTTTGAAGAGAAATGTGAAAGGCTATTTATAGCAAAAGCCAAAGGATCTCATCCTTGGATCAACCTTTGCATCAAGGGCTAGGATGATGAAGATGTGGTCTTATGAACATCACTCATTTTCCTCTTCTCTCCACCACAAAAATGTCCCCTTATGTCATCAACATGATGTCATCTATTCACTTTATGAGTTTCTTCTCATAAGTCTTCCCGTGCTCGGTGTTCTAATTGCGTAATCTTAGAAAATCTCAAAAAGTCTTTAGCAACTCACTGAAGATCTAATATTCCTCTTTAAGAATATTTGGGTTAACTAAATTTTTGATCCCATTCAGGGTATTTCGTAACTTGCTGAACATTTTCGGATAACCGCCGTCGGTTACGGAAATTACTTCGGGTAACATCAACTTCGGGACAAAAATTCACTGATTCATAATATGTCCAGTTGTTTACTACTTAGTTCAAGGATTTTGAGTTATGATTTATTTTCCATTGGTTCTTATTCCTACCATCTGCCCTTTGTTTACAAAATATCTTTTCATCTGGCCCCTTATTCGCCTTCGGCTACGGAAATGACTTCCGCTAACACCAACTTTTGGACAAAAATTCACTTGCTTATAATATGCCCTGACCTTAGAAACCTAGTTCACGGTTTTCTAGGTAGGATTTAATTTCTATCGGTTCCCCTTTATCCTACTGGATCTTCCATAAATATCTTAATTATATTATTATTTAATTAACAAAATATCATGATATTATTTTTTGAAAAACCCACAACCCTTTTCACACTCTAATTTCAGTTTTCTCTTCCCTTTATTATTATTATTTTTCTTAATTTATCTAAATTAGCTAGAAGCTTAATTAGAGCCTTAATCCCATAATTAGCAATGTTTTAGGATTTAGGGTTTTCATTGTTCTTAATCTCACCAATTTTTCTTAATCTTTTCTAGTTGATTAGAAAGCACACTTTATGCTAACACTTAATTAAAGGATTTTCCATAATCTACCTTAAATATTCTCTTGTTCGAGCTTAAACAATTAGCCATTAATTACTTAACTAATCACTTTCTAATTGTTGATAATTTTCTTAATTAGGATTAATCATTTTCTCACAACTATTTTATTGACATTGGTATTTTATGTCCCACATATCATATTTAAAATCATGGGGCAACTTATGCTCCCCAAAATTATATTTAATTTTGCCTCATTGTTTTCCAAGGGAAATAATCCCAAAAATTCCTAAAATTAGAGACAACATACTTTCTAATTTTCAATAAATATTTTATTGCCTCTTGGGATTTATCATAATATTTACGGGGCATTTCATGGCCCATAATTGCATTTAGGGATTTTGACATTTTAATCCCTCTAATTTCATTAGAAATTTCCCTAGACAATAGAATAAGTATCCTACAAGGTTTTAAAACCACATATTCACCTATTTCCAAATAGGTACTATTTGCTAAAATATAATATTCCGAGATAGATAATTATCTCGTACAACTTTTCCCTCCACCGTCCCAAATGCACGCATGAAGCGCCGCACGTACGAAGGACTGGGAGAGGCAATCGGAGGAGGAAGAAGCCACTTCTCACCACCAACCACCATTCTTTCTCCGGTCTCACCACCACGACCATTGTCCCTCCTCCATTTCCACCAAGCAAAGCCGGCAAACTCGAACTAGAGAGGGCAACCACGATGGGAGAGAGAGCATGACCTTGGAGCTCAATCTACAAGGAACATGAAGGACAAAGATTCACAAAAATAGAAAGAGAGAATCGAAGGTTTGAATGACATTATCACCACCACTATCATCTTCTTTCTCCATTGTCATTTGAGACTCCAACCACCATCGTCTTCTTCTTCATTCTCCACATCATCGCCATTCTCTGTTCTTGCGCTGGAGATCGTACCCTTTCACTCCACCACCTCCAACTTTGACTCCCATCCCCATTCCATCATTCTATCTCAGATTATTCATTCCTATGTACTTGAAACCAACAAAAACCCCTCTCACTCTCACAGATTCGGCAAAGCATTCACTCTCAAAGATTTCTAGTATTTGAGCAAGTTGTGGGTACAATTGAGATCATGAGTGGCTGATTTACCGTGGGCATTGTTGGTGAAGAATGTGGATAGTGCCTCAATGTGCTACAAAGGGGAGTTATTAGTTTTCCATTAGCTCATTACATGTATTCTGATCTGTTTGGATAAATTTTTGCATTGGTCTATGTTTGTGAGACTTGGATGAGTATTCATTTGTTCTTAGTGGTTAATATTTGTGTTGAATTTTGTTTTGATGCTCTTGGATTATGTATTGGACTTATTTCTTTATGTTTTAATAAGATTATGCATTGCATGTGATTACTATGGTGTGTAATTAAGTTTATTCATATTGAGTAGTGTCGTGATTGTACTCTCATTTACGAGACAGGAAGTGCATTAAAATGATTTTCAAACACACTTCAAATAGTTTTTAACAATTTATTGAAGAGATGACTATGAATGCAATTGTAAGATTAGTCATCAATTAGATAAATTGGACTCCATGCGATTGCTTAAAGTTTTCAATTTGATTTGATGAAAAATTAACTACCAAATTGTTTTAAGAAGATAGGAAAGGCATGAACTTTGCTACTAAGACTCATTTCATCATTTATATTTTCAGACTCAATTCCATTCCCTCATTGACAATATTTATAAAAATACTAAAAAATAATAGTTTAGCATTTAATTAAATTGCATTACTCTTTTAGTTATTAATTTGAAAAACCCAAAATCAATTTCCTCTAGTTTTTATTGCATTTACATATATCATTTAGATTACTTAAAAATTAATAAAACTTTGAGAAGAGAGAATAATCCTATGTTTTTTTATACACAATCCTTGGGTAATTTTTGATTGTAGACCCCAAGGTTTACTTATAAAAGTTTTCATCACCCGATATTTAATGTAGGACGTATTTACCTAATTTGATGAGATGAAGAAGTTAGTTAAAGTAGTTAATATGATTTTTTCCTTCTAAAACAACCTAATCATCTTCCTTAATTCCCTTTATTCCTCTTTTAGTTGATTATGGTTGAATGAACATCAATATGGGTATGGACAAATAGGTATTACATTTAGGGTTAAGATCAACTGCATAATTATGTCTTACATTAAAGACCCGAGGGGAGTATTACCAAAATAAATCATACATAATGATATATGTATGTATGTATAGAGAGAGGGGGGGGGGGGGGTTGTGTCATGTGAAATGGACTGTGACTCTGAGGTTTACACCCAACTCCCAAGTCAAGCACTCCATCTTTGGATCGCTAACGTGCTTTATGAGTTCACTTCACGGCCTATACAATATTGTAGTGATCCTTCATGTAATAATGATACTTCTCTCTTTGTTGCATCAACTTCTTTTTATATTAATCTTTAACCAAAATTAATTGGATGAGTCATAATAATGAACGTTGAAGCCTTTTTAATTTGCCTATTTTAATTGTAGATCTAATTATTGAATGTGTCAATCCTATTTATTGTATATGCTGATTGGCTCATTGATCAGTATTTTTTCGATGAGCTTCCATCATGAGATTTATTATGATGCTCCATTCTGGAAGGAGATTCTCTCCATATCTATTTTCTCATTTTCTCTCATTAGCTTTCGGTCTGGGCGTTGATTGAGAAAATGAGAGAAAAGTAAAAGTACTATTGTATTGTTGGATAGATGTGATTTAGAGATTATGAGGATAATGAAAAAAGGATGATCAGAGAAACCCAACCCGCTCCATTCCCATTAAAATATATTCTGCATTTTGGAATGGAAAAACAGAGCTGAGCAATGAAATAATCGTATCATCTAATACGTTCTCTTTTTTTCGGGGTAATTTCTAGAAGTTAACAAATTGACTTTTCATATTACATAAGGGAATGACTCAAATGAACAATATAATATAACAAAAAACTTATATTTTATATATTCAAATTTATTATGTTTGTTTGGTCTCCAACTAAAAACAAGGTATCAAATATTACAAAACACACAACTTCAATGAAAACAAAACATTGCAGGGTTTGCTAAGGTTTTTAATTATCTATCATCCTCCCAATAAAATGTACTAAAAAAATTTAGTTATTAACCGCTAAAATGATTTTCATATGGACAATAAAATCCAAATATAACATTCCTATAATAATATTACAAATACGAAATATTCATAAGGATATATGAATACACAGACATATATGTATGTTTAGCGGTATCGTGTGAAATGAAGCATAACTTTGAGGTCAACTCACAAGTCAAGCACTACATGTTCCCAAAAATTAAGGAGACTTTCTTATTTTTTGTCAATTTGATTGTGACTTTTTAATAACGTTCTTGGGGATATAGGGTCTTTGGCCAACCAGACTTGACCAAAAATGAAATAATGTAATGATAACAAAAAAAAAAAACATCATTATATATATGCGCGTGCCCACACACATATTCTTTTCATTATTAATTGTTCATTTTTTTTATAGGTCAGATCATTTGCTCATCATGAGTTAAAATATATGTATTTTTTTTACTTATTTCTCTTGGAGCTACTCAAAGACGAGTATATATTTTTTAAAATAATAATATTGTATATATGGTAAAAAAATATATATATATATTATCACTTTTATTTTATATTGATTTTCTCAAATTCTCCGATAAATAGCACCTACTAGTGGAGCACATTCAATTCCATTTTAAAGTTGTATGTTGCCAACTTGATTGTGATGATGACTTTCAGTTCTACGTGCGCATATCCAGACAACTTATTATAAATCATTATATTGGAATTGTAATGGTAATGTTGTTGCCGTAGTAGCTAGAGTAGTGTCAAATGTAACATCCATTCTTTTACCACCTTTAATACGCATCCAGAAGCGCCGTGATTTAAGTGAATGGTTAATTAAAAGCCCATAAATTCAACCTTGCATATTTATCTTTTGGTTGCTATTCATTTCGTATTTCCAGTTTAGTGGTCCAACTTTGACAGTTAAAAATTAATTCTAGAAAATACATATGAGGGTGATCTAGATTACTATTTAAAGCTATTGAAGTCCTTTACAAGATAAAAATATCATCCTGGTCCGATCGTGCTCAGATTCATACATTTAAATTATGTTATAAACTTGCTCTGTATCTTTGATAAGTTTTTCATAACTTGTGTTACAGAGCTCCAATTGACGTGACTTAGAACTTTTTGGAAAAGTATCTGTCTAATTTGGCCATAAAATTTCTCATGAGCATTGAACATCAATTACCATATCAATTATGGTAAAATAGTAACCATGCTCAGAATTTAGTCTTATACGAACAATCATGAATGAGCATCTTGAAACCATTAGCTTTAAGGCCATCTCTAGGCATATAACAATTCATAACTCTTCACTACATGTCACATATACATGCCAAGGCGGCCTCATATTTAATTTACACAACACACGGGAGCTATTATACATTTTACTACTCATGTCACAACATAGCTATATATATGGAACTTTATTCTCTTTCACTCACCCTTTCTTCTTTCTCTAGCTCTTCCTTTGGGGAATGAGGTTCAAAGAATCCTAGCAGTAAACAAAACCATTCATGGATATATGGCAAAAGCTTGGTAAATGACATGCATGCATTATATGAATTCACGACTACCATGATTGTAGGAAACTGATCAGAAACGCGGAAGCGTATCGTACCACGCGATGTAGGAAAAGATGAAACCTTTTATCGTTTTGCTTACCTGGATATTGAAGAGCTATCGAAAGATTCTCCACGAGCAAACCTTGTCTACGAACGGTCCTCGTATACGAACGTCCTCGTGTGATGATTGATCTTCCGGACTATCTCTCGAGGGGGATGAGATGGTTGTGTGGGCAACCGTTCGGATGATGAACGTCGCCTCTAGGTTTATGTTTCGATTAGAGCCTCCTAACTATTTGTGCGGCCGTATCTTTTCAAGCGGCGAAAGTTAGTTTATATGCTACTACACCCAAGGCCTAACCCTAATCCACATGGGCCTTAGAGTTCTTGGGTTGTAGTCTCAATTAAGCCTTATTGGGCTTAAGTGACCAAAGAGCACATTAACCCAACAATCTCCCACTTGCTCTTTAAGATACTAACTTGAGTTCGTAAACCCAAGACCATATAGCCCATAAGCCATCATCATCGATAACATACCCCATCCCTTGTCTCAAGCTAGCACGGGACCCACCATTTGTCATTCATCAAGGCTCATGATAATCTACGAAGATTATCTAGTTCGGTGCTACTCCACTAAAAGCCCGAACGTGATCTCCAAGAACAATGACACTTATAACAAGAATATGCACTTTGCCCCTTTATAGAATGTCTATAATTTGATTGACTAGTTTTACGTAACCCAATCAATTATTTATTCCCTTGACTTTGATAGTTTCTCTAATGGATTACATGCACCGGCGGTGTCTTCAATATCCAGTGCTTGAAACATATCAAGGGGACATTTCCTATAAATTCCATGTTGTTTATCTCATAAACACCGATAACCAAATAGTCTCAATCCCAAAATACCGAGTTGTTGGCCGTCATATAGATCAAACCTCACCCGTTGATAAATCAAAGAATGAAAACTATTCGACTACTGTTTAAAATAAACTCGGGATTAAGAGCAACTACATAACTATAGTTATCGGAGATTTGATTCCTTATGACGAAAGAACAAGCTTAATCAAATCTCTCCTTGATCCATTCAATGTGAGCATTAGCTCACACCAATGTTTTACAATGATTCGGACAAAACCATTTCATAAAACATTGCGGCCTAAATAAAGTGCCCAACTTAATTTAATAGGCGTGAATCATTTCATCAATCGTGAGAACCTATGACCATGTCCTCTATGAAAGTATTCATATGATCATATACTCCACAATTGATCCGGACCTTTGAGTTTGTAAATAGTGTGCAAAATAAATGAAAAAGAATACTCCATTTATTAACATTCGAAAAGAAACGCAATGTCATAATGTCATGCTCAAAAGCACAAAATAACAAAGTAAAATAACAAGCGCCTAAAGCTATAGCAAATGAATCCTCCTAAGACCCATAGATGAAACATGCCTCTCGAACACATGCTCGGGCAAACTCTTAGTAAAAGGGTCACTAGATTCTCGTCGATGCTATCTTTGCTACCACTTGTATCTCCTCTTTTAATTATTTCTCGGATCAAGTGGTATTTCCTCTCTATGTGCTTCGTCTCTTATGACACCTTGGTTCCTTGGATCATGCTACCGCCCCAGCTGTTGTCACGGTAGAGTGTGATAGGACAATTTACACTGGTATCACCCGAAGGTCCGATAGGAACTTCTTTAACCATGCGGCTTCCTTTGCGGCCTCGTAAGCGGCTACATACTCGGCCTACGTGGCGAGTCGACCACACATGTTTGTTTTACACTTCTCCAACAAATGGCACCGCCATTAAGGGTGTACACATATCCCGAGGTGGATTTTCTTGAGTCAATATCTCCTTGGAAATCTCGAGTCCGTATAACCAATGGTTTCAAGACTCCCACTTGAGTAGACCAACATATAATCTCTCGTTCTCCGTAGGTACTTGAGTATATGTTTAACCGCTACCCAGTGTTGCTCTCCGGGTCCGATTGGTACCGGCTTACTACTCCCACTGCATAGCGTATATCCGGTCAGGTACATAGCATAGCATACATGAGACTACCTCTTGCTGAAGCATAAGGTATCCTACTCATGCGTTCTCTCTCGCTCGGGAGTTTGAGGAGATTGCTTCTCGAGAGAGATGAATCCCATGCCCGAAGGGTATAATTCCCCTCTTTGAATTCTCCATGCTAAACCTGGCAAGTATTTTGTCAATGTATTGAGCCTGGGATAACGCCAAAACCCCGTTCTTCCGGTCTCGCAAGAGTTTAATACCAAGAACATAATTGGCTTCCCCAGGTCCTTCATATCAAAATGTTTGCTCGGCCAGGTTTTTATGCCCAACAATACCTCCGTATCATTTCCGATAAGGAGTATATCATCCACATAAAGTACCAGAAAGGATACCGCATTACCTTGGATCCTTTTATACACACACGGCTCATCAGGACTTTTCTCAAAGCCATAAGACTCAATGGCTTGATCAAATCTGATGTTCCATGATCTGGATGCTTGCTTAAGTCCATAAATGGACCTCTGCAACTTGCATACCATTTCTTCTTGCCCTTTGGCTGTAAACCCTTTTGGTTCTTTTGCATATAGATTTCCTCTTCCAAATTTCCATTTAGAAAAGCAGTTTTGACATCCATCGCAAATCTCATAATCAAGATTGGCTGCAATGACTAAGAGAATCCGAATAGACTTGAGCATGGCAACCGGCGAAAAGGTTTCATCATAATCCACTCCTTCTCTTTGGGAGTACCCTTTCGCCACCAATCTAGCTTTGAAGGTTTCAACCTTCCCGTCCGATCTTCTCTTTCTCTTGTAAATCCACTTACACCCAATGGGTCTTACCCCTTTAGGTGCATCTACAAGAGACCAAACTGAGTTGGAATACATAGAATCCATTTCACGATTCATAGCCTCAAGCCATTCCTGAGCATCAACATCTGCTAGTGCTTCGTCATAACTCGTGGGATCACCATCTTCTGCGATGATGTCATCCTGATTTGACTCACCCAACAAGAGATATCTTGCAGGTTTACGAATCAATCTCCCATTACGACTTTGTCGCACTTGATGTCGTGCATCTACAGGGGGGTCCACATTTTGTGGGTTGACAACTTCTAGATGAGGACCCTCATTAAGTGGATCAACTAATTCATGATTTTGTTCTTCATTTAGTTGATTTTGTTCTTCATTTAGTTGAACATCATGCTGAACTTCAGTTCTCTGCAGTTCCTGTGTATGTTCAGATACATTTTCCCCTCTTTGAACAACCACAGGAACAAAAGCTGGAACCCCTTGAGGTTGAGGTGAAACTTGATCTGAGACTAGCTCATCAAGAATAACCTGAGGTGAAACCGACTTGGACGGAGCTAAGTTCAATAGATACATAGCTGTTTCTAAGGCATATCCCGAAATGAATCGAGAAAGTGATGAATAAGCGAGCATAGATCTTGTCATTTCTAAAAGGGTTCTATTTCTCCTTTCGGCAACTCCATTCTGTTTGGGGTGTCCACGGAGAAGATAATTGCGAAACTATCCCCTCCTTGGTCGGGTAAGACCTGAACTCTCCGAGATAGGTATTCACCCCTCGATCGGATCGAAGAGTCTTGATTTGAACACCTAGATGCTTTTACGCCTCGACCTTGAACTCTTGGAATTTTCCAAAAGCTTCGGACTTGTGACGCATCGGTACACATGTCCAAATCTAGAGTAATCATCGTAAATGTGATGAAATACGATACCCACCTCGGCATGGACATTTATTGGTCCACATACATCGGTATGTACCAATTCCAGTGAAGTGTGGCACATTTTCCTTTGGCCTTGAAAGATCTCTTGGTCATTTTACCCTCTAAACAGGATTCACACACTTGGTATCGGCTCAAAGTTCGGGATTTTAAAATCCCACTTTTGACCAAACCTTGGATCTGTTAGAGTTAATATGACCCATCTCAAATGCCAAAGATAAGTTTCATTGGAAACTTTTCTTTTCTTTGACGAATTGATATGCTCAACCTTTTTTAATTCAACATGATTAACTTCACGGGGTATAGGACTAAGGAAATAAAGGCCATTGAACTTTACACTGAACAAATAAAAGAAGATGAACTTCTTATTGAAACGAGGAACCAAACTGAACCTGTCAAACCATGTTTATCTAAACAACTAACGAAATTAAATTCCTCTTAAAATCTGGAATAAACAAACAGTCTTCTAAAACCAAAGTTCTATAATTATTAAAAGATAAAACAACTTGTCCCATCGCTAGTGCGGAGACACAAGCTGCCCTGTTCCAAGCTTCAAATCTCGTTGTCCTTTACTCACTTGGCAAGCTTTGTTTGAACCACTCGCAAAGAGTAGCAAACATGGTTAGTGGCTCCGAATCAACGATCCATTTGTCATCGTGATTCTCCACTAAACAAGCCTCAATCACATTTAAATCACCCATACCTAGTTTTTTTATTTGTGGGCAATCTTTCTTCCAATGCCCTTTTTGTCCGCACTTGAAGCACTTGCCTTTTGGCCGCTTCATTGCATGTTTTGGCAACCGGAGTACCTACTGAATTCTTCTTTTTCTTGTTCTTGTTCTTTCCCTTGGGTTTCCCCTTAGGTTTCACAGAACTTTCACTAACAAACAATGCACTTCCTTGCTTGACTAGAGTCATTCAGCACTCTCAAGCTCGTGCATCGTTGAGTGAGGTCAAGATTCATTTTGTTCATATTATAATTCATCTTGAATTGGTTGAAGTATTCGGGTAGTGATTGTAAGAGAAGGTCAACTTTCACTTCTTGTTCAAACTTAATACCATGGTCATCAGCCTTCTTGAAGTTTGCTATCATTGTTAGACAATGATCCCGCACACTTCCTCCGGACATATGGCTTGTCTTGGTGATCGAATTCGCGCATTTTGCCGAGCGAACTGCTAGGTGTAGCAAACATGGCATCGAGAGTCGGAGCATTGTTGCTCCACTCGAATTATGTTCATTTGCTCCCGAAGGTGATCAGCGAGATCGCAAAATGTAGCGTGAACCGACACATTCGCCTTCTCCCATTTTTCCTTCTCCTCCGCTGGCGAGTCCGAACTCGCATCGACGCATCTCAGGCCGCGCCGGCATAGGGGTAGTGAGAACAAAGTTGAGCTTTTCATATTGAAGAACAATATCTAAATTGGTTCTCCATTGTCGTAGTTTGTACCATCCATAGGTTTTTGGCTCAAGATTGTAGCTAAAGGATTGAATGAAGACATTTTTCTGAAATTAAGGAAAAAGCACACTAATTACAAAACATAATTAACAACAAACAGATATAGAGTAGTAGATTCTAATAACTACTATTCGTTTATTGTTTAACAATTCATTTGTTATCTTTACAAGGCTTACGATGGGCAAGATTCTTGTAAAACTAATATTGTTAATTTGGGCCTTCGGTTCCATTGCGAGCCTCGATGGGAGGGTTAACAATTTTACCAAAGTTGAATGTAATTAACCATTGTTTACTTTCAAAATTATCTTTAGTATCCAAGTGTTGCCGACGATGGGCCGTACAAAACTTTACTAAAATTTTGAAAATATTAGGGTTTAATCTAGCGAAATCCGATCATCCTTATCCGATGGGGCTTCAAATGACAACCATTTCACTAATAAACCCACAATGGGGCCCGTAGGTTTTAAAATTAAAAGCTTAATTTAAAACCTTCACCCATTCAATATTTTAAGTTTAGAATTTTTTTTTAATTTCCAAGAATTTGTTCATTTTAGAGTATTCTGTGAGATCAATATCTTAATTGAAATCATCAGGTACTTTAAAATCCAGTCATGATTTAGAATGAGCTTCACATGAGAATTTTAAATAACCCACAAGATATTCTCAAAAATACAATTCTCTTGGGAAATTTGTTAGATTATTTATCTGGATAACCCAAATAATCTCTCATAATAACTATACACTAGTCGATTGAAAAACATAATAGTTATCATGCATTTATGACATGTGATTATGCAACAATATGGCATCTTCCTATTCTATATGGCATGTTATTTCAAACATCACGTTTATCGTACATATAATTCATACAATTTAATAAAAACATTAAATTAAGAAAGCAAATAACTTTAATCCATGGTTTTCCTAAAAAAAAAAATTTTAAAAATCTAAAAAATTTTACAACTTTGGAATTTCTCTTTTGTGCCGCCCATAGGATTTATCGAAGCCCCTTCGGGGTATCCATGAGCCCAAAAGCCCAAAAACCCAATTCTTGGCTAGAAACCCTAGGACACAAAAGAGGAACCCTAGCCTTCGTCTATGCCACGCAAGCAGCTGAAGTCAGATCAGCACGAAACTCCAGGGGAAGCACCGGCACGGAGAGGCGATCAAACGGCCTCCGGAAACACCCCAAAAGGGTGTCCCACGCGCCCACACGCGCCGGCTGATTGCCGGCGCGTGAAGGCCACGCGCAGCCACTTGTGGAGGCGCGTGGCGGCGCGTGGCTGGCCCTTTGGCGGTGTTTCGACCGCCAAAATCTTCGTCTTTCCGTCCTCTTTCCATCGATATGTGGTTTGCCCAAATCCGAGATCCGAAGTCCACGAAAAGTGTCGTACGGTGTTGTTTGCTCATATTCTTGCGTTTCTTGATCTCCAATTTTTACGAGAATTCGAAAAATACATAGAAATTCGAAAGGAAATCATAAAAACTGCAAGGAGGAAACCTAATCATATGGGATTAGCCTCCTTGTTACAAATCAAGAATTACACGAAAGAATCTAACCATGGATTAAAGTATTCATATGATTTATAAACGATAACTACTATGATTCAAATAACAAATATAGAAATAGATGCCATCCTTTCAAAAATTATTTTCGAAGATAATCACATGAAATTTCAAAACTAGGTTCTTTTCCTCATCGCTATTGGCTCGATGCCAATTGTAGGAAATCGATCGAAACGCGGAAGCGTATCGTACCACGCGATGTAGGAAAAGATGAAACCTTTTATCGTTTTGCTTACCCGGATATTGAAGAGCTATCGAAAGATTCTCCACGAGCAAACCTTGTCTACGAACAAATCCTCGTATACGAACAGTCCTCGTGTGATGATTGATCTTCCAGACAATCTCTCGAGGGGGATGAGATGGTTGTGTGGGCAACCGTTCGGATGATGAACGTCGCCTCTAGGTTTATGTTTCGATTAGAGCCTCCTAACTATTTGTGCGGCCGTATCTTTTCAAGCGACGAAAGTTAGTTTATATGCTACTACACCCAAGGCCTAACCCTAATCCACATGGGCCTTAGAGTTCTTGGGTTGTAGTCTCAATTAAGCCTTATTGGGCTTAAGTGACCAAAGAGCACATTAACCCAACAATGATGACATGTTTACATGCTCAATGTTTCATACATCAAACATGCCATGAGAACAATTAGAAACAGAGCTTCAAAACTACATTCATGCTTCATGTAATCAACCAAAGCAATTATACATATCATCACAAAGGTAAGTTCACCACCTTTTAGCTTTGCTATAATTTCCTCTTTGTTTCCTTCGCTTCCATAACTTGATCCATCATGACCAAGCCTCCAATTCCTTTTCCCTTCATATCTCACGACCCTAAGGACAAAATATAATGCAATGCCCATCAAGAAATACCCATATTACATGCATTATGGCTTTAAGAAACTAACTTTCCCTTACTTTGCCACTTAAAACCTCAACTTTTGCCCTTTCAATTCCATAAGTTTAGAAATTAATGTAACATGCTTGTCCCCCCTTATTTTATATGTAGATTCCATTTTTAAGCTCAAATGGTTTTAATTTTTAAATGAAATCTCCTTCCCCTTCAATAACTCAAAACTGTGGCATAAGGGGCTATTACACCTAAATTCCATTTTAATCTAAGATGCTTTTTCCCATGGAATGACGAGTTTGGGGCCATTTTCGAGAAACATGGAGGGATTAAAGGCCATTGTTGTGGAGCAAAGAACGAGAGAGATAGAGAGAGAGTATCTTATATCGAGCAAAGAAAAAGATTAACGAGGAAGATGAGGACTTTGTGCGCTTATCTTATGTTTTTTTTTTCATTCTTCTTCATCTATATCCACTAGAGAAAGAAGAGGAAGAACGAGAGTCTCTCACAACAAGTTGATTAAATACCTCCAACGAAGAAGCAATGTCGAGCATGCTTCCCGGCTTGATTCACTCTCGCTTCGCAGAAAAGGATTCAGAACCAGTGAATTGGCATACTCTCCAGCTCCGATGTCCAAGCTTTGATGAAGAGGGTGGTGGCATACTCTCTCTCTTTCTCCTCTGTTACTCGTCGTACTCGCCGGAGATAAAAGAAAACCCGGAGAGCAGAGACGGCAAATCGGATTTCATGAATTTCAGATGGAATTGGTGAGGTTCATCAATATATGTTAAATTTCTTTTGCATGTGGGGCTCCTTCATTCATAATTTCATTTTGTCTTCTTCTGGATGATTTTTCTGGTCCTTTCCTTTGTAGCTTCAAAATGCTAAGAATGTTTGTACTCTTGCACCATTCTTCCCTTCTTCTCGATGATCTCTCTCGCTCTGCAGGTTTTTCTCCAAAAAACGAAGAAATGAAGTCATTTGATCAAGCGCCGCTTGGAAATGAAGAGTCCAGGACCTAAGAAGATTTCCTCTTGCCTATTCAAGCTGCCTCGGGCAGTACGATGTGAGCAGTTCTCACATACTCATCTCTTTACTTCCTCTTGCCGCTATCACTGGATCTCGATCTGCTTTGTTTTCCTTTTCTTTTAGTGTTTCAAAGTTCATGAAAATGGTGCATCATCTCCCAAATCGGCTTCGCTGGCTTAAGATCCACCATCTCCTCCATCAAAGGCTGCGGCCGCACCAGCTCCATGATCCAGTGGAGATGCTCTCTCCTGGACCTGCTTCTGCGAACGATGAGGTACATACTTGAGTTCATCCTTTTGCACGGTTAAGCTGAACAGTATAATTAGCTTTAAATCTGAAGATGGTGAGAATCATGAGTAATTGTGTCATGTGCTCTTTTCGTATCAGAAGACGAAAGCTGTGAAAGGAAACAATGCAAAGCAACAGTGAAGATGCGCGGTCAATTTTGTGAATCTTCTTATTGGATTAACTGACCAATAGCCGACAGTGTTCTGATATTAATTTGCAACTTCTTTATGTACCAATCCATTTCAGATATGAGTGGAGTGCTTTTTAATATAAATAATTTTTTTTTTTAAAAAAAGAGATGTTCACAAATGCAAAGTCGTTGGCCCAAATATTGGTTGTCGGCCACAAAACATTTAAATAGTTTGACATATATTGTATTATTTGATTCTCTACCCGTGACTCCTTGTCTCAAAATGATGTCCTAAAACATTTTCCTCAAGATGCTCCTAGAGCCATCGATGACGTTGCTCATTCCTTTCGGCAAGGATCTCCAACGTGTCATGATATCCACCCATCAACTATTATAGTTGTGTGTTTTCAGAGACAGCTGTATGTTGATTTAAAGAGACGAACTGCAAAACTGTTGAAGATGAGGGGAGCTTTTTGTGGCAAGATTTATTTATTTTTATTTATTTAAAATCGAAGGTATGTTAACAATTTTAAGGCCCCGTTTGGTTCAAGGAATATTTAAAGAGGGAAAGGAATTTAGAGGAGGGAAAGGAATGGAAGGGAAGATTGAGAGAGAACTTTAAAAAATTAAGCTGTTTGGTAGACATGGGAATATAAGTCAGTTGAGGGAAGATAAATTGTTTGGTAGAAAGAAAATAAGTTGGTTAAGTGGGAAGGAGAGGTAAAATACCTATATTACCCCTAAAAAATAAAACCCCTACTACTTCGTCTTCTTCCTCGCGTCTCTACATCTCGTCTCTCCGTCTCGTCTCTCACTCCCATCTCTATGTCTCATCTCTGCTTCATCCCCACCAGCACTGGTGCCTGTGCTTCCTCCACCATCACCGGATACTCTTCTTCATCCACCATTCTTTGTCGCCACTCCTTCATATTGGAGCTTTAGCTTTTTCATACAAGGGGTTTTTTTGTCTGTGAAATATCCCTCTCGAGAAGATCATCAAATCCCACCACTTTCGGTGGGATTTCATCTTCCCACATTTAAGGGAAGATAAGGCTAGCGGGAACTCAGTTGGAGGGAGAATGGCGCACCAAACGGATTTTTTCATGGGAACCCTATTAATTCTCATTCCTTCCGTGAGTTCCCTGTACCAAACAGGTCCAAAGTTTTGTGACTATTTGTTGATGCTTGATGGGATAATGTTGGTTTTCAATGAAATCTTTTTTTAATTAATTCATAAGTTTTGTTCTATATTATGAATTAATGACTATTTGTTTTTTTCTATATTATTCTATAGTTTTATAAGGCTTTTAATTAATTCATATAATTATTCATAATATAAAAAACCAGAGACACTCACACATGCAAATAATTAAAAAACTTTTTGCAACAAACAAAAATTTCATTTTGTCTTCTTCTTTTGAACAGTCATTTTTTCTTCTTCAAAGTAGTAATATATAGCTTATGTATAATATATTCATCTTTTTGTCAATATGTATAATATATTCATCAATCCCCATATTTTAAAGATGTTATTTATTAAGTATTTTGAGGTTTAGGGGATATTTTAAGGTATAAAATTAAGAGTTTTTTTTGTCTATATTTAAGTTAAATGCATTTTTAATATATATATATATATATATTTATAACATTTACATGGGGTCCACACTCTATATTTTCAACCATCATTCACGGCCACGCCGTCCGTGTCCCCGTGCGTTTTCTTTTTTCTTTTTTTAAAAAAAAAATATTATTATAATATATTAATATTTCATTTTATTATATTATATTACATATTATATTTTCATGGAAGCGGCAGGCAGCGGCGCTAATTTTCCAAAGTGGTTGTGGAAAAGATGGTGGAAGGAAATTACATGATTATACCCATAGTTAAAAATCACAATCTATTTTCCATCATTATAAGTATAGACACACACAACGCAAACGGCATTTTTATCAATTTGTCCTTAATTAAATAACTAATTACTTGAAATGCCCCTCGCCTGAAACTATTTAACGATCTGCCCCTGTTTACTCGATTACAATGTTGTAAATATGGCTTTTTTGTTGTAAATGGCCATATTTTAAATTTTGTTGCAAATACAACACTTCCTCTTGTAAATATAGCCTTTTCCTGTTGTAAATGACCTTTCTATGTTTAAAATCCAGGTGTTTAAATGTTGTTGTAAATATAGTTTTTTCTGTTGTAAATGGCCAAATTTTAAATTTTGTTGTAAATATAACATTTTTCTGTTGTAAATGACCTTTCTATGTTCAAAATCCAGGTGTTTAAATGTTGTTGTAAATATGGCATTTTCTGTTGTAATCGAGTAAACAGGGGCATATCGTTAAATAGTTTTCAGACAAGGGCATTTTGGTAAATAGTTATTTAATAAAGGGCAAATTGATTAAAAAAAAAAAAAAAAAAAAAAAAAAAAAAGCCTAAGTTTTATCAATTTGATGATTGTGACTTTTAGGTCTACCATTAATCAGTAACGTGCTTGGTGGGGGATATAAAGTCTTAGGTCAACCTTACTTGACCAAAAATGGAATAATGACTGATTACCAAAGAAATTAAAAACAATACAATTTTCTTGGTCTGATGTAAACTTTACTAAAGATTTGTCAAATCGAAGAATTCTTTTTAGGGTTGGATTTTAGATTTTCTAAATAAAATATATATATATATATATATCAATTTTGAAGGGACAACGAGATATAAACAACGTTTGAAGACATTCGATATTTTCATAATACAAAAGTATCCAAGATAGTGATATTTATGTGATTAAATCAAATTTAGAGAATGTTATTAAAAATATCATGAAAAATAAAAAACAATAATCTAATATATCCAACTTGTATGCAAATTAATTTTTCAGTTGATTTTATTTTTCCTTGTCGTGAGAGATCTCCTTTTTGAAATTTGATGTTGTGTGTTTGCTCACCTTGACTTAATTTGCAATTGCAGAAGTATAAAATGACGTTTGTGCATTCCTAGATGCGCAAAACTTGCAGCTTTGATAACTCTGATATATCTGCTAAACATGGGAAAACCTCCTTCCTCTGTTTTTCTCTTCTTGCTTCCTTATTGCTTCATGGCCTCAGCTTTAATTGAGAGAAACATTACTACAGACGTATCTGCACTTCTTTCCCTTAGATCCTCAATCACTTTGGATCCATACAATTCCTTAGTTGATTGGTTTGCCTCTTCTTCTCCATGCAATTGGGTTGGTGTCACCTGCAATACTCACCATGGAAGGATTTATTCCTTGAATCTTGGTAGCATGGATCTTAAGGGCACCATATCACCACAACTAGGAAATCTCTCTTTCCTTGTTGAACTTGATCTTAGTAACAACAATTTCTATGGTCAAATACCAGAAGAGTTAGTTCACTTGCGTCGATTGAGACTATTCAACTTGAGCTACAATAACTTTGATGGACAAGTTCCAAGATGGATAGGAGCTTTATCTATGCTTGAGGAGTTGAGTTTTGCATATAACAATCTTGATGGATCTACTCCATTATCTCTGTTCAATCTATCAAGGTTGGAAATCTTGGATTGGAATGATAATTTAATTGGAGGAAATATTCCACTTGAGGTGGGACGACTTGAGTGCTTGAAGATTTTACGATTTGCCGGTAACAAGCTTTCAGGAATCATTCCCCAAACAATTTCAAACTTGTCTTCACTTGAGTTACTAAGTCTCTCCGAAAATAGTTTGTCAGGTATGTTTTGGATTATTTTTAAACTAGTATACTTGGTTAGCAAGATATTATTGTGAAGAAATCCGGGTTAGTCTGGACTGTTTTTGGGTATTTTTGTTCATTAATTCATAATTTTTTTTCCAAATTATTTATTATATGGTTATTAGACCAATCAAATTGAAAGGGTTATTGCTTTTGAAAAACAAAAAAACGTGTAGTTGTGCTTTATTATTTAGAATAGATTTGTGTTATTCTTCAACCAAAAAAAAAAAAAAAAATTGTTATTGATATTACTCTCTTTTTTCCACCTAATATTTGAAGGAGGCATCTTAGGTGAGATTGGAGATCTTTCACAGTTAAAGATTCTGTATCTTGGAAGCAATCAACTCACTGGTTCAATACCATCTTCATTATTTAATAATTCAATGCTACAAGAGATTGATGTTGGAATAAATAATTTATCTGCAAGTCTTCCAACAAATGTGTGTTTTGGACTTCCAAAGCTTCAAATATTTTCTGTGGCTGTTAATGAGTTGTCAGGGGAAATGCCCTCCATTTGGCATCAATGCAAAGAATTAGCGGAGTTACAGTTAGGAGAGAACCAATTCAAAAAAGGAAACATACCAAGTGACATTGGAAATTTGACCAAACTCCATTCTTATATCTTGCCAGCAGCAACTTGCAAGGTAAGACTCTAAGACTTTTAATTATTCGATCATCTTAAATTTTGTTTCCAGTTAGTCACTGCTGCTACAAATTTGGACAATGATAATTTTGCTATATTACTTTAAAGACATGGAACACAATACTTTCTTTTAATCCCAAAGTTAATATGCTTTATTTTATATATATAATTTTCGCTCATATGTTAAAATTAGGGAAAATTAGGGAAAAGGTCCAAGGAAAAGAAATATTTATTAACAAGGACCTTAAAATTTGAATTATTTTATAAAAATTTGAAATATAAATATTCAATTACGAAATTAATCCTAACTAAACTCCCTACATTTTCTCTAACTCCATTTCAATTATTTCATGATTAGTTGTCAATTGATATTCCCTTAAGTTGCATTCTTAAATTGAATTGCAGTTTATTAAGGAATTTATTGTTTAAGGATTTTAAATTTTAGTTTTTTTTTTTCATTTTTATAACATTCTTTTTAGGTGCATCCCATTTGTTAAAGCTTTTTTCTATAAAAAAAAAAAATCATATATTTTTAAAATAAATATATTATAATTTTTAATTTTTTAAATTTTTTAAAAATAATCAAAATATAGAAATTAAAGAGGTATATTTCTAATTATTTATATATTTTAGAGGCTATTTTATTTGGGTAACTCTTAAAATAATTTGATGTGTATGAAAGATCATAATATCATAAAATATTGAGTAGCGTGTATATATATATATATATATATATTTTTTATCAAGTTATACACAAAGATATCATCAAATTTGATAACTAACTGTTAAACAGTATGAAAGGTTAATTTTGTTATTAACAATTTATATTTTAATTTTTTGTCCTTGAAAATAATTATAAATTTTGAGATCCTTATTAATAAATATTTTATTTCCTTGGACCTTTTCCCTAATTCTCCCTTAAAATTAAAAGTGAAATATCCGCCAAAAAAATTTTTTTAACTGAAATAAAATATCGAATTGTTAAAAAATGAGGGCTCAAGAAAAATAAATTAATCAACATTAGTTACTTCATCAATTTTTTACTATTTCTTCTGGTTTTTACTATAAGGCACTAATAATTTGCCCTACTTTATCCTTATTATTAATTGAGGTTCAAAGTTGGAAATTAAAAAATAAATCACATCTTTTAAAGATTGGCAAAGTTGGAAAAACTTATCAATTTAGTACAAATTTAATGACTTAATTGTAATTACTTAGTTTGCAAGAATTAGTTAGTACTTTATAATAAGAAAGAGAAGGACTAACTCAATTGATTATAAGGATGAGAAGGATTAGTTTTGTTTTAATGTTTCTTTCTACCCTCCTTTTTTTTTCTTATTTTCCCCTGTATTTTATTGTTATTGGCAATTTTTCTTTAGTTTTTATTTTTTTTAATAAAGATAATTCATCTAATTTCTCAATGAAGCTTCATGTCCATCCCACTGAGAAAAAACACATGCCTTACATGAAAAATAATGTGTGTCTATATATGTATAAAAAAAGTAGAAAACTATTACACCCTTTGGTCCTAATTATAGGACATAATTAACAAAATTTGGAGAGATTAAGGAGAGAGATTAAATTAGTTAATTTTTATTGATTTTCCTAAAAAACCCCTACTTAGAATTTAAAATGACATCAACATTACAAAGTAGGGATTATTGACTGACTATATTATCTGCTTTGAACTTTAAACTTTGAAGACGCTCCCTGTTTCTATCAAAAACTCATTATTACTTGGAAAGTTGTAAAACAGAGATCAGAATTTTTTCCAAAAAAAAAAAAAAACCATCCTCAAAAAGTCAAATTCGTATTCCCATTTTGATTTAGAATTTTAAAAATATATAATAATAACTAGATGGGTGTGTTGCCCCGTATAGATGGGTTATCGTGTTGCCCTCCCAAAACGACGTAGTTTTTGGGTTTACAAAAACAAAAATACAAAAACACCCTTCATTAATATAAAACGACGTATATATAAACTTATGTCATGATACAAACAATAAACCCTATATATATATATATATATATATATATAATTATCATCAATCCATCCAAAGCAAACTTGTGTATAATTTTTTTTTAAGGAAATATTATGAGAAAAATATGACAAAAATTGCTCAAAATTATTTTATTAAAAAAACAGTAGAATTGAGGTGTATATGGTATTAATGTATTTCAGACATTATTTACTTTATAGAATATATAAATGCATTATTAAAATATTATTGTGTTTAATTATTATTGAGAAAGTATCAATAAGGGTATTTTAGGAATAAATTAACAAAAATTAGAATGTTGTCCTATAATTAGGATCAAAATAAATCCCCAAATGTTGTCTTATAATTAGGATTGGAGGGAGTATTTACTAATGTTATAAATTGATCATATGCACACACATGTATAGTACAACAGTTAACTCCTAGGAGATGATGATCAATAAGGCTTAGCTTCATAGAGCTTTCTTGTTTTATTTTATTATTATACTCCCTCTAATCCTTAATATAAAATATATTTACCTAATTTGATTAAATTAAGGAATGAATTAAGTTAGTTAATATGAAATTTACTTTCTAAAACACCCTAGTTATCTTCTTTAACTCCTTTCTTTCATCTCCTCCTTAATTATTGTTGACAAAGCATCAATAAAGATAAATTAGGAAAATATTAACAAATATAAACGCTATGTCTTATATTTAGAACCAAGATTTACTCCATAAATATGTCTTATATTAAAAAAGAAGAGCATCATTTTTATTCTAGTTTCATGCACTTTTTAACTAATGACTTTAAATTCTTTGATATAAGTCATATCTTGTTGACTTTTAAATTTAAACAGGGGAAATTCCATCATCTCTCTTCAATATTTCTACTTTAAGAATTGTAGATTTGCAGCAGAATGATTTGAATGGTAGTATTCCAATATCAATTGGAAATGGGACACTGCTAGAACACTTGCAGCTTCTATCCAACTCCTTAACTGGTATGATCAATCTATCCATCCCTTGATTTTATGCTCTAACAATTTTTCATTTATTATATGTTATTTCTTGCAAAAAGCTTAACTGAAATTACTTTAAGAGTAAAAATTCTAGTGTATATATACTTTGGTATGTTTAGCGCAGTCCATATTTCTTAACCAATCATGACTTTGAATTTCTAAGTTAGGAAAAGTTAAATTGTTGTATTCACCAGGGGCCTTTTGCGAAAATCCATTTATTATTTATACTATATTATTTTCCTAATGTGTAGCTGAAAGTATTTTCATTTCTTAATTATAGAAACTAAAACTTCAGCCTTTCATTGCCTATGATAAATTCATTGATCTTAAAGTCAGAACCTTGTAAATATTAAATAACTTTGATGGAAAATATAAATAATTTGGTTTTAATAGGTAAAATTAATTCCATAATCACTCTTCAGCATTTCTTCTTTAAAAGAAATTTTAATGTCCAATTCGTCATTGATATTGGAAGAATTCCTTTTATTGATTTCTAACAAAAACTTAATATTTGTCTACTAATTTTAAGCCTCTAATTAAAAAATATTCCATGTATTATTTGTGTGAATTCAGGAAATAATATTCCTAGTCTTACTACCAATTGATTAACAAATATTTTGTATGTATTCATAGGTGAAATTCCTTCATATATTTGGAACATGCCTTCTTTGTTAGTTGTTGACTTTGACAGCAATCAATTAAAGGGAAATTTGCCAAAAGAAATGTGTCATCAACTTCCTTTACTTGAAGTCTTTGATGTTGGTAGTAATCAATTAGAGGGAAGCATTCCACAATCAATAAGTAACTGCACATCTTTAAAAAATTATATTTGGGTGCTAACTCATTTACAGGTATGTCTAAAATGATATTTTGTTTTTTCATATGATTTCATTCCTATCTATCTCTATTGTAGAATACATTCTTTATTAGATTAATTCCTTTTTTTCAATTTTTTTTTAGTTTTCAAATTCATTCATTTCAATTTAAATATTTATTCGATAATTACAATATAAAGTTTTTTTAACTTTTTTGAAATAATATACTAGTCATTTCACCTTAAGTGTAATTCATTATTTTTATTAATATTTCTTATTTCGAAAATTTTAAATACTTAAAAATTTGTATATTTCACTCTTTTGGATTGAAATGGTCTTACTTGAAATTTTTTTATATGAATTTAACGTAAGATTTAGAATTATTCTTAGTACCATAGTTAATAATATTTTACTACTTTCGGTCCTAATTATAAGAACATTTTTATAGTCTTTGTATAATAGTGTAAGTTTAATATTAAAATACACACACGTTTAACAACTCTATCATTTAATTTAAATTGAAATCTCGTGATCTTGTTTTTAAAAAACCTCATCATAAAAATTTTAAAAGTCGTGTAACATGTGGATTCATGATATATGATATGGAACTTTTTTTAGCTGTGTTGAGCAAAGTAAGCATAATAATCTCATAATTTAATTGTATAAAAAAAGCAATTCCTGGAGAGATAAATTGTCAAAATAGTAGTTTAATGCTTTAACAGACTCACCTGAAATTGACTAAAGAAATTGAAAGGTAAAATTTGGTGGTTAGAAGAAATTTGCATGCTCTCTTTCTAATATTTATGCATGGATTAATAGATATAGAGTAAATACATTTGGTCCCCGAAAAAAAACACGGACCCCATTTTGGTCCCTCAAACAACGAAAACCCCTTTTAGTCCTTGAAAATGACGAATTTTCAAAAAAAATGGCCCCATTTTGGTCCCTCGAAAATTTCCAAAAACCCTTTTTTAGTCCATAAAAATGTCCTATTTTAGTCCCCTGGAGACGAAAAAAAGGGGTCCGTGTTTTTTTTTCGGGGACCAAATAGGGTATTTACTCATAGATATATAACACAAATATTGTAGTTTTTGGTATTATAGTATATTATGTATTTATGCAAAATATATGCAGATACTATATGACCTATTTTGTTTTTCTTCTTATAAGGCTCTTCAGTCTTTTTACAGGCTGATCAATCATATCTTATTTTTTATAATCATTTTCTCTAGTAGCATAAATTAAAATGAGATTTTGTTTCTCGTCATTTTATTCATTCATACAATTCCAAAATAACAAAGATAAGCCTGAGTGATGATGGGACCACATGATGTTTTAAACAAAATTTTTTGAGTACTCTGTACCATATCATTTATTCTTTGTTCAAAAAAAAAAAAAAAAATCACATGCATGTTCTATTGATCTCCTATTTAATTAAACTCTTCCTTTCTCTGCCATCCTTTTCCTATTTGATTAGTTTTCTTTTCTAAATTTTTGTCAATTTTTGCTTTTCTATTTCTCAAATTTATTAGTTCCCTATTAAATAGTTACTCAACAATCACAACATTAAAAACATTAATTTTCAAATAAATCTTCTTTACCATGAAATTTTAATGGGTAATTTATGATTTCCCTAGTTTGTTTACTTTGAAATTTTAGAAAGACTTAAAAAATAAATAAAAATATTTTTATATATATTCTTTCTCTGAGCTAGATAGAAAGTCATGATTTCCATCAGTTTCTTCCGTCCACCTTTTGTACCCATATTCATAGGCAAACTTTTTAAACTCGTATACATGTATATTATCCCCAAACACTTGTCTTGATTTCATTTTACGAGTCCATTTAGCTTTTTGTGTTTCCAGGTTTTATACCTAAAGAGATGGGCAATCTTGTCAAACTCGACGGTTTAGATTTGGGATTAAACTACTTGAGTGGACATATTCCTTCCAATATATTCAACATATCAACATTGACATCCTTGAGCGTTGCTGACAATGCCCTCTCTGGCATTCTCCCATCATATTTAGGAATTGGGCTTCCAAATTTGAAGAGATTATGGCTGGACGTAAATGGGATAACTGGAAAAATTCCAAACACAATATCAAATGCATCTAAGCTCACCTCATTAGATCTGTCATTGAATAAATTGAGCGGATCTATACCCAATGTAGTAGGAAATTTAACAAGCTTGATGGAATTAAATCTGGAGGAGAATCATTTGACTGGGCTAATTCCAGATACAACTAACAAATTACATAGTCTTCAACGCTTAAGTCTCAGCAACAACAAATTACGAGGGTCCATTATAAATGAAATTTGCCAACTCAAAAGTCTGAGTGAGTTGCATCTTGCCAATAACATGTTTTCAGGAGTGGTTCCAGAATGTCTCGGGAATACTTCTTTGCAAGAGCTGAATTTTAGCTCTAACAAATTGGTTTCTCATTTACCCTCTTCTATTTGGAGTCTCAAAGATATCTTGGTTTTAGACATGTCCTCTAATGCATTGAGTGGAATAATTTCACCGAGAGGTGTCAAACTTGAGAGCAATTATACAATTGAACTTGTCAAGAAATCAAATTTCGGGAAGCATCCCTACAAATATGGGTGGCTTGCAAACTTTGCAAACCCTGTCATTGGCTCAAAACAAATTAGATGGGCCTATTCCTGAATCACTTAGCAATATGATAAGCATGGAGTCCCTAGATCTTTCTCATAATTATTTGTTTGGAATGATTCCAAAGTCCTTGGAGTCGTTACGCTATCTTAAATACATCAATCTTTCTTACAATTTATTGCATGGAGAAATTCCAAATGGTGGCCCTTTTCAAAATTTTACTGCTCAATCTTTTATGATGAATAAAGATCTTTGTGGGAAATCCCAACTACAAGTCCAACCATGTTGGAAAGGAAACAAGCACTTATCAAATAAAGTGATGCTGATAATAAAATGCTCATTGCCTATCATAGTTGCCATTTTGATTGTTTCAGGCATTGTCTTTCTAAAGAATAAGAGAGATTATGATAATAAGTCAACAAATAGGGATTTAATAAATTTGGATACACCAACCAAAATATCCTACTATGAGCTTTTACAAGGAACAAATGGATTTGATGAGAGTAATCTTGTTGGTACTGGAAGTTTTGGATCAGTTTACAAATTAGTTTTTTCAAATGAAAAGATATTTGTTGTCAAAGTGTTTGACTTAGACATGGAAGAAGCATCAAGAAGTTTTGATGTTGAATGTTCTGCCATGTGCCATTTACGCCATCGTAATCTCGTTAAGATCATTAGTAGTTGCTCAAATGATCATTTCAAATCTCTAATAATGGAATTCATGGAAAATGGGAGTCTTGAGAGATGGTTATACTCTCATAACTATTATCTGAATGTCTTGCAAAGGTTGAACATAATGATTGATGTGGCGGCTGCTTTAGAGTATCTTCATCATGGCTCTTCTACACTAGTTGCTCATTGTGATGTGAAACCAAGCAATGTTTTGTTGGACCAAGATATGGTGGCTCATCTTAGTGATTTCGGTATTGCAAAATTGTTTGGTGAAAGGCAACTAGAAATTTATACCAAAACTTTGGCTACAATTGGCTATATGGCACCAGGTAAAGGTTTAATAATAATATTTTCAATTTATTTTTATATTCAGTATCTAGAAAATATTTGACTTCTTCATGTGTAAATATTTGAATTGATGATACAAAAGAAAAGTTTAACCATAAACCTTACATTAATGACATAATGACTTCTATATTAATCATTCAATATATATGGCATGTAGAGTTTGGATCAAAAGGAGTTGTTTCTGCCAAAGGAGATGTGTATAGTTATGGGATTTTGCTAATGGAAATGTTTACAAGGAAGAAACCAACGGATGAGATGTTTGTTCAAGAATTAAGTTTGAAAGATTGGGTGAGCAACTCCACACCTCATTACATCATGAATATTATAGATGCCAATTTGCTATACGATGAAAATCAAAATACTGATAATACACTACCTTGTATGTCATTAGTTTTTGAGTTAGCATTAAATTGCTCCATTGACTTACCAGAGGCACGACTTACTATGATAGATGTTCTAGTATCATTAAAAAAAAATCAAGGCTTTGTTTATGGAAAATGCTTGAGACACTAGTGGTTGGGTAAATGTTAAATCAAATTTTAGCTACTGTTTCTGTAACCTTGTGATTTGTTTACAAAGTAATCTTGTAAATTTGAGTGGTTCTATATATGTTGTAATAATATATAATGCATTTGAAATTTTCTAAGTTGATTATAATGGTTTTGGATTTCTTCATTTTTTTTTTCTGTTTTAACATTTTGGTTTTGAATTATAAGAACCTTGAATCCACTCTGTTTCTTAAAGTAACTTCATACAATTGGAATTTAATTTTGGAAGAAAAGGATTTTAAGATTAATGAAAATGATCCCTACATTTTTCTTTTTCTCCTCTATCCTATACTTATGTTTTTGAAACGTCTTGATATTAGAGAAAAATTCACCTAAGCTGTAGCATGTTTGAGAAATTAAATAACTTTTTTCTCTCCTACCAATATTTATAAGTCAAATTTTCCATATGGCTTATTTTACAATTTAGATTTAGATATCATACGAAGATGTACATTCTTAAATGTTTCTGTTGAGACTAGGTTGGACATTTAATTAAGAATGCTCTTCCCATGCATTGAATAAGCAATTAAAAACTATTGAACAAATTGAGAGATTTTTCATATTCCATTGCAATTCTTTATTCCTCGTCTTCTTTTTAGAAAATTAGAAAAGTAGCTATTATGTTCTAATCAAATAAAATTAGTATCCTAATATTGGCAACAACTACAGAGGAGACCATCATTGAAGGCTTCAAATGACCCAGAAAGATTGAGTCATGACGTTCTTTTTAAAGGATAATTGCACCAATAACCCACAACAACCTACAAGAAAGAAGAAACAAAATCAGTTAAAGTTCCCTTGATTTTCTCCTAATCATTTTTCTCTTCTTTCTCCTCCCAAGAGTTATGGCCCTCAAGCTCTCTCCAACCTTCCATGTCACTACTACAGATTTGGACATATATAAGACTTAATAAATGACGGTTACATCAAATAAACATCATGTATGTCGAGGCGAAGGTCACATAAGAATATATATCACTTTAAAGTAACGATTAATTATGTGCATCATCATGTATTAGGAGGCAGAATTTGTGAAACCACAAAAATAACGGTTGTAGTTCATAACCGTAATTTATTTAGTGACAAAAATGACAGCTCTTAAGAAACAACCATCATTTAATACTCTTACAAACTACTCGTCTTTCAATCTTATATCGGTGAAAACACAAATATAACATTACATCAATTGACCGTAAAGTATAAACGACAAAAATAACCTTTCATAATTAACAACCGTCATGTAAAGAACAAATCTATAAAAAAAAAAAAAGCACATTTTTATAACCTTGTTTAGTATGTAATATCCCGAATGTATGTAATATCCCGAATTTCCTTTACCAAAATTCCTTTACCAAAATTCCTTGTACCATGAATATATTAAGTAGAATAAAACAATGAATTTTGGCCAAGTATTGGATTTTTCCCGAAACCTAAATTTTGGGAAATATTGTAATATGAAATAATTGTTATGGGAATGATATTCCATTGAATATTTGGATTTTAAATTTTTCCCAAAAAGGGAATGGGAGAGGGCATGTGGATATTTCATAATAAATACTTTCTATGACCATAATGCTACAAAGATTTTCTTTTTGTTTGATTTGGTACTAAGTGTTATAATTGGCCAAGAAGTAGGAAATTGCTCGACTATGTGATGTTATTATATTGGTCAATAAAGAGCAATTGGAAAGGTATTTTGTTCATGCCATTTTCAGCCAAAATGATAAAGGAAGACTAGGATATTTGTCCTCTTGGAATTTAGTCCTTAAATGGTAATGTAAATTTTCCAAATGGACATGTACCAAAGGGGAATATAAGATAAATTGGGAACCTTTTGCTAGGGCCATTTTCGGCCAAGAGATGAGATGAGAGGAAGAGTAATAAATTGCATAAGAACCTTTGACACAAAGTCAAGAAGAGTAATTGTTAAGCTTTTTACCTAAGCATTGGATTTGTGCCAAGTGTACAAAGGTGGAAGACTTTGGAGACAAGCCAATTTGACTCATGATAAGGAGTCTTTATGAAGCTCCAATCTTGTTCCCCTATTCATACAACAAGATGAGAAAGGGGGCAACGCCCCTAATTCCTACGTCCCTTATGAAGTCCATTTATGTCCTTAATCTCTTATTAAACTAATTCGTGCGTATTTATTATAGTAAAGACGTTAACATATCGAGTGAGTCACAACAGAGACCATGCATAACGTTTGGACGAATGAGGGACTGATAACATATGCTGGTTAATTTAAATTCCTGAAGGATTATAAGAGTGATACATTATAAAATTTGGAAGTAGTCAGGGTTAATCCCATTGAAGGATCTTAATTAGACAATGTTACCGAATTGTCAGTCGAATAGTTAGCAAATATAATCCAAAACATTAAACTGCGAAATTCAAACTTAATTAAATCCCCTCCTTCGGGGCCTTCTTCAGCTACTCCAGCTGCACAGCCTTACTTCTTGATCCAAGCATCTTCCTAGATCTTTAGGTGTGACTGAGATTCAGTGATCAGATGAGTCCCAAGGTAACGGTTAAACTCACATTCAAAATGTAAATCATGCATAACAAATATTTCATATATTGCGCAATAAAAGAAAGCATTCAGCAAACACACCGCTACCTAACTACATAGCACACAACACATGCATCGTTAACGATGAAAGCACTCGCAAGTGCCGCGTGTCCTAGACACGAATCCTCAGCTCGAGAAAAAATAGGCATGCAGCATTATCATATAAAACAATAATCCACATTCGAATTTGAATAAAACGCATAGATTTAGGCATAGAAACTCGGCCAAGAATCCACAATACATGAACGTACAAGGCATATATATAAAACACAAGGAATTGGAGATTAAGTTACCAACCTCAACTTCGTGAGTAACTAAAATCTCCGAATGTTAGAAACCCGAACTTCTTCAATGTCCTAAAGTAAGATCATTGTAACTATTAATTTCCCTTTCTAATTTTTATTTATTAATAATACCCCTTTCTATTAATTAATAATTCCCTTTATTATTTATTAATAATTTCCTTTTCTGTTATTATTTATTCCTCATTTAATAATAATATTTTTATTTACTATTTATTTTATTATTATTATTATTATTTTAATATTTATTATTATTTATCTACAATTATTTTAAACTCTCGAGGGCTATCCTAACACTTTAAATTAGGAGTTTAATAATACCACTACTACGTCAAATATGCTTCATAAAATTTTGAGTTAAATATTAACGCCAATTAAAAATATGACTTATATATATATATATATATATATTGCCAAACTTTTCATTTTACGTTATATTTATATAACAATATTATATATATATATCATAATATATGTTTCAGTAAGCTTTTCTGCTCTCTCTTTTTTTTTATGTGTGCAACGTATACATATATATATTAAACAATAACCATGTTTACTTTTTTTTTTTTTACAAATGCAATATTATTAGATGTGTGTGTGTACCTTCAACAGCAAAAAAATCAGGTTCATATATATATATAAAAGTGTCGTATGCATATGAATATATATATCTAAGACCACTTTTGTTTCCTATATGCAGCGAAGTGTAAAGCAGCAAAGCAATATATATACACACACACACATAATCAAGGCATATGTACATGGTGAAAGCTAATGGTCAAACCTAGAAGGAACTGACAGTTATATATATATATATATGAACCCAAAAGCTTTGCTGATATATGTGTGTGTAATCATTCTTATGATAGCAAACTCTTTCTTACATTTTTCATAAGGCAGCGATGTATATATACATATAGAAAATAGCAACGTTTCCATCATGGTTTCTTCCCTGTGTAGCTATATATATACATACAAGGGAACTTGATATATATATGACAGCAAGCTTATATACAACAAAGTAATATATATAGAAACCACAAGACTTGTTTTATTTTTCTTGACATAAATAATATATTAAGATTTCATTTTCTTCCACATTCAGCAACGTGGCTGATATACATTAGCAAGTTTCCAAGTAAGCTTTTTCAAGGTTTTAGGTACGTAGCATCTTATATAGATATATGCATTATATCTTTCTTTATATATAAATATATATATCATGCCTGTTTCTAACCCAGCGACATACAAATGAAAGCAAAGTTTTTTCTATTACTTCCAAGTACACAACATGCATATATATGATATAGTAAGGTTTTAGGTTCCCTAACTACCCTTAACCACGTTTATATATATACATATATTTGTAGTTAGTTTCCTCTTGTCCTTTCCTATGTGCAGCGACCTATGCTTAGAAAGATATGGCAGCAACCTTTTTTTATTTTTATATCAGTATGTTTTGGTTTATCAAGGAAACAAGAAGGAAAGGAAACTCAAGACTTACCTCTGTTTTCTGGTTTCCAAAATAGAGCACACAGCTTCAACTCTCACTCTCCTACTTTGGTTTCTCTCTTTCTCACTCTCTCTCTCTCTCAACTTCTCTATCTTGGATTCCTTCTCTCTCGGCAGCTCTTGGTGTTACTGGATGAGGTTTAGCAATGGTATGTATATATATATAAGGATCAAAGGGTCCAGTTCAAAAGAAAAGCTAATGGCCCGAAAGAATGAGACATTAGTGTTGCTAGGCTCGAGGGAAATAGGAAGGGTCTGATTTGCTGATGAGAGAAGCATGGGTGTGAGCGGATCTCTCATTGCAAAATCATGTGCCGTCTGCTCCTGTTTCGTGTTCATGGCGTTAACGTGATGATGCTGATGTATCTTTTTTCTTTGCTGCGTTTTTGTACAGTTGAAGTCGAATGGGCTGGAGGAATGTTTTAATGTTCTCACGTGTTGGGCTGATGGAATGTGATGTGTTTTAATGGTTAAAAGTTTATCCTTGTTTTGCTGAGATGTCTTTCATGTTGGGCTAAAGAAATCAAAATGAATTGGGCTTGGTGTGGGTCAATGAATATATGGGCTAATCAGGAATATATGTATTTGTGTGGTAAGGCAGGCCACTTTAAAAAATTATTTCACTTGATCCTCTTCAAGACTCTCATTTGTAAATATTGGATAATCTTGGAAAATAAATCGTTGATTTAATATAAGGAATTTTCCTTCTTAATTAATTTTTCCTAAGCCATAAAATATTGATTCTCTTTTTTTCCTTTTCCCAAAATAAATTAAGGAAAAATAAGCCTAAATTTCTAATAATTATTCCCATAATTATTTTAAGCAAAAATTTCATAATTAATTTCTCTATATTATTCAAATTTTCAAATCCCAAAATTTGGGATGTTACAAAGAGAGTTCATATGAATAAAATATTTATGTCATGCCAAAATACTAAAAGAACAAGACATAACTACTTGCATCATGAATTGCCATTTGTCATGATAGGAAGTTATGGTGACCTGATGACAAGGGACGTATGTGCATATAATTAATATGAAAAAGATCATGCTTCTTAAATAAGCCTTAATTTCGTGTAAAATGAGAAGTAAGAAGGAAAGGCATGAGATCACATGAAACAACTACAAGTCAAGTGGTCAAGGGATGAGTTAAAGAGGTGTAAATAGGAAGCCACTTCCTTGGGCTTGGATTTTGGCCAATCAAGCTTGGGAGAGAAGAAATATGAATTAAATCAAGATGACACATGGAAGGAGTGTTTTATAAGCCTCCAAAACCGTCCCACACAAGCCAGAGAGAGAGAGAAGGTGCATATGAAAAATCAACAAAGTCAAAGAGGATTCCACAAGCCTCTTTCTCTTGGAAAATTTTGACCAAGAGAGGAACAAGAGAGAGAATGAATTTTCCTTCATGTTTTGGCTTTTGTGGAGATCATTTATGAAGCCAAGACACACACACTTTCGGCCTATTCAAGGAAGAGGGAGAAGATTCAAGAAGCACAAGTGATTCGAGCACATGAGAAGTAAGATGAAGTAAAATAAAAAGGGGAAAGTTCTATGGGCATTTTGGTCAAACACCAAGAGGGGCCCTTTAGGTTAGTTCTCCAGCAATTATAGAACACCTCTCACCTCTCTTTCTATGCAAGAGCTCGTCCAAAATGCCAAGGGAGCAAAGAGAGTGAGTTGGCCGAAACATAGGAGGGGAAGAAGGAAGGAAAAAATCATGGCACTAAGGTAAGTGATCATAATCCAAGCTTTAACTTCTCTTCATCCATTCTTTATGTGAGCTTCAAGTATTGAAAAGGTAATCATATATGGTAGTTTGAAGGGAATGCCAAAAGCTTAACTGGGAAGATTCAAGAATGAAGAAGATAGCAAGGAACATGAGCACAAGTCAAGTAAGTGACATCTCTAACCTCTTTGAACTTGTTTGTGATGTTGCTTGATCTTGGATTAATTTTCCTCATGTTTCTTGTGGATTTGGAGGTTATAAACTCAAATGGGCAATTCTGCCCAAGATTATAAAAATGGATTGAAGAGTGTATTAAGCTTAGATAATGAGCTAAAAGGCAACCTAGAGCATAAAATCATAGAATTTGTAAAGTGAACTTGGAAATTAATTTAGTCTTTTTCATGACTTATTTTCAATCAGACCAAGGCATGAGGAAGTAGTGGGATTTTGTCCATTTTGATGCTTTCAAAGTATTTAAAATGAAAATTTGTGTGGGATAGAGATTGGATAGTGATTTTGGAAGTATTAGGATTAAATTACAAGATACCCTAAATCTACCAGGATTATATCCCAGCGAAGCAGTTAACTTGTAACAAATTTTTGGTTAAATAAATGGTGTTCAATGGCTATGCAATTTTACAGTATTAAAGTAAACTTCCTAAGCTTTAATTTGATAGGTCATGAAACTATTTTGAACTTCTGGGCAAAAACATGAATTTTTGAAAGTAACCCTTAAATCTAGAAGGTAAATTTGAACTGCGGTACTATTTAAATGGAATTTGACCAATATGTGTGTAATTGACTGCCTGTGGTATTTTTGTATAAAAATATACTTATCAAGGGTCACATAGCTTTTAAAATCACCATAATTGGACATTTGTACAATTAATTATGAATGTTCAAAGTTATTGAAAATTCTGGACAACTTTGAAAAAAATATGAAAATGGAAGCCATAAAGGTCAAGGTTAATTAATTTGTGTCCTTGCAATTAATAAAGGACTTTTAGCCATAAATTGGGTCAAAATAATAATTAAATTCAGTATTATTTGAATTATGAATAATTTGCATAACGACGAATATTACTTATAATTATAGGGAGTATCGTTGATTGGAGCTTTAAGGAATTTGGAAGTTGTTTGTTAGTTTAAAAATCCACTAGGTAATAACTCTAATCTCACACATTATGTATATTTGTGTATGTCTGTTTGTACTATATTTGCGATCTGTGTCTAGGATATGCATTTATTGCATTCAGTCATTTTAGGTTTGAGGCCCAATTGTTGTTGTTGTTTTCCCAACGCTGTGGATTCGGAACTTGTTGTGTACTTTGTAGTCAACGGTGTATGCATTATGTGATTGTGTGTTCCAAGACTTGTTATATGCATTATGTGACTGCCTATAATATGCACTGAATGTCGTATTGTTTATTTTCATGATTGTGGTTAACTATCATATGTTGTTTATACATTGTACATGAGATTAATTGTTACTCTAAAATCTTTCGGGATTCTAGCCCTTATTACTACCTGTAAATTGTATAGTGTTTTGAACAAGGCTCCCAAGACAAAGCGGCGGATGTCAGCAAATAAAGGTGACGAACCGACTCCAAATTGTTCGAGGGATATTTATAGAAAAATTTATGTAATTATATTTAGAATTTATTACCAAGATTTGTAATATATTATCAATATACTACGTCCAAACCGTTTTGCCGTTGCGCTGCGCTATTATGCTCTGATGTGTGACTTATTATTGGAAGTGTGTGACACGATACCAAGTATCAATTCTCCTAACTTACATACTTTAAAGAGAATTATATATTTGAGAAATCCCTATTTAAATTATATATTTTCATACTTCATTTCCAGATTTTGTCACGGTTTTCGAGTTCAAAATGTTTTTCTTGTGATAAATTGAGGTTAAGAGTAAATGTATTTAATTAGAATTCAAAAGGGCAAAATTATCAAAATAATTGTAATTACGTTTAATCATTAATTTTTTTTTAGAATATTTGATTCTGTATTAATTGTTTTTTAATTGTAGGCGCTTGAAGAAATTGGACCAAAATTGAAAATGGAAGTTGGGGCTCAAATTGCGAAATTACAATTTAGACCCACAAACGTTTGGAAATTGCAATTTCGTCCCTATCAAAATTGCAGTGTTTTGAGAGAAAAGATTAGAGCAGTTTCAGGCCTTGTGCTCAACAATTTTCAGTCCAGAGGCGCCGCGATATCAAACCAAAACAAGGACCTTCACCTTACACCTTCTCCATCGTCTTTTACACCTTCGCTCCACTTTCTCCGTGACCGGCGGCCTTCACCTTCATCTCCACCATCGGGGACGATAGTCTCCACACCAAGTTCGAATAGCCACAAGCCTATAGAGTAGAGAGAGCTTCAGCGGGAGAGAAGGCAGCCGCAATTTGACACCCTTGGCCTTCAGACTTCACATCATGTCTTCACCTTCGTTCTCCATCATACCGCCAGTGAAGTTCGTCCTCCATCACCCCTAGAGAGTTTCACCATCATAGTCTCCACTCCATCTTCCCCTTCTCCTTCCCGACACCATTATCAACTCTACCTCATTATATTTTCCCCCATTCTGTTGATTCTCCTTCAACTTATTTATCCTTTAATTAATTAAACCATGGCTGAAGATTTAATTATGTCTGGTGGAGCTGTGCAAATGGTTGTTCATGGCTGAGCTTCTCTTCTCCTAGAGCAATGGATTGATTATAGATGCTTTGAGCTTCATAAGGGAGTGCTTAACACTTAATTTCTCGTTTCTTTCCTTTATATTTGTTAAATTCTAGGTTTAGAGTTTTATTTATATATTAGATTGAAATTGTATGTTGGGGTTCCATGCACTTGGTGAAATTAGTGTGTATTTTGTTTTAATTTTGTGCATTTGAGACTTTGAACTTAATTAGTAGCAATTTCTTGTCTATTAACTTGTTTAAGCTTATGCTTGGAGTTGCTATGAATATATTAAGTTTGTAATTTAAAGGTTCTTGGTTACTCGTGCTTGTATATTGTTAATTCTAGGCTAAAGTATACTTTTAGTCCTTTAAATTTACATGAGGTATACTTTTGGTCCCTTAACTTTATAAAGTATACTTTTGCTCCTAAAATTCTAACACTGTTAATTTAGCTAACGGAAAATGCAAACTCAAGTGATAATGGTGTAAACTTAAGTGATGATTTGTGTAATTAAATGCTATCAAACTTAAATTTAAAATATGGGTAAATTAAAGAATATATAAAATTTATATAATTAAATGTTATTAGTCATCACTTAAGTCCGCAACATCGTTTTTCGTTAGCAACATTAACGGTGTTAGAATTTTAGGACCAAAAGTATATTTTATAAAGTTAAGGGAACAAAAGTATGCCTTATGTAAAACTTAAAGGACTAAAAGTATACTTTAGCTCTAATTCTATTGGCTAAAGTTTTGAATTGGGTTTCAGTTAGAAGAATTGTGTTTTGCCTGGTGTGAGAGATTTAATTCACTTAATTCAAACTAGCTCAAAGGGCCTTTTGAGCAAATTTGTCAAACTAACACAATCCTAAAAATATTTTGAAAAAAAGGATAGGTGAATTCCATTAATCTAGGAGGTTTTCATCATATTTTCTAAACAATTTTCCATCTCATCCATTTTTAACCAAAAAAATCCAAAAATATTTATTTTAAAGAATTTTAGTTTTATTCTACTTAGTTGAAAGATAAAAATCTCAAAATCTTTTTCTTGTCTCATGCCAATCATTGCATTTAATTGCTAGGTAGTTAATAAAAAGCCCTTGAAGAGACAATCCGAGATTACACTCTATATTACAATCCTTGGTTTTTTTTTTGAAGAAGTTACCAAGGCATAAGCTGACATGCTTCTTCAATATTCAACTCTATTTATACTTGACATATTTTTTATGTTCTTAGTACTTTTCTAAAACCACCTTTACATAATATCTTCCTTCTTTCCTTCATCATGGTCAATTGCCACTCGCCAGAGAGCTGTTTCCATTTGCCATCCTCCTCCTCGTCATCCTTTCCCCCCTCCTCCACCACCACCACCTCCTCCTCCTCCTTTTCTGCCTCCTTCTCAAATGGAGGCTCTACTACAAACGTTGGTTAGCCTTGACCACTCTACAAGATGTCTTGCTACACATGCCCATAGTTTGAACAGGAAGCTGGACTTCATCCTTCATAATAATTAGGTTGTATATGATCACTTCTAGTCAGCTCTTCATCTCCTTCGTCAAACGTCAATGGCGAGCGGGGAGAGGTAGAAGGAGGAGGAGACAGCAATAGTGTTGATGACTCAAAACCACCATTGTTTTTTTTTAATTTTTTTGAATATTTAAAAAAGTAATCATTAAAGCAATGTAGCCCAAAAATATTTTTAAAAAATACAATGGTCCATTCACGAGATATTAGTAAACAACCATTACTAATTTAGGCATTTTACAAGGGATGTTCATGCACAACTGCAAAAAGTAAATTTAACGACACTAATTAAAGTTTGTTTTTAGAAAACAAAAGTTAAAAAGGAGACAGTGATATTTTTAAAATTTTGGCTTAACTTTCAACGACTGTTCTTGAAGGACCAAAGGTAGTATTATCCATACCAAGTCTCAAACCCACAACACCATAGAACGTCGATAAAGAACGCCCCACAAAGCTACGAGTGATTGAAAGTTAAGCTGAAATTTCAGAAAATATGAATATTTATGAGTTTCAATAACTGTTTTTTCTAAAATAGTCGTTCAGATAAAATTTTCAACAATTGTTTTAAAAAATAGTTGTTGAAAGTTAAGCTGAAAAATAAAAAAATATATATATAATATTAGTTGTATATATTGTGATAATTGAAGATAAAAATTTAAATTTGATAAAAAAAAATTAAAAAAACTCTAAAGTACTTAATTAAATATATTCTAATTGATAAATTAGAATAAATACAAATGTATATTTAATAGTACATTGCTTATTCAATAACATATCCCTAACATTTTTCTCCGAAAGCTAAAAAAATCATGTCACAAGGTGAAAAAAGTGACTTCTATCAGAAGTCACTTCTTTTAAATAAGCACCACTATCCCAAATGATCCATTATTCTTAGTTGGACTTAAATCACTATACACTAGGCTTTTTTCCTCCATCACCACTATGCCAAACTAGATCGTTGTCTTCTTCTCGCATCCGGATTCCCGGAAACAATGGAACAGCTCCCCTCGTGAACCGAGCCTTCATTAAACACACCATGCAATACCACATGTACTTTAGCAGCATGATAAAACTCCATCGGTCCAAAGTTAGGTTTGGGCTTAGTATGAGCTTCTTTCTTAGGCCCAACAGTACTTGGATCCTTTTGTGGCTTACAAGAGTACCAGACCATCTCGACCCATTAGGAAATTCCTAAAAGGGAAAACTGTTTTTTTAAATTCTGAGTACCAACTTGCTGAACCAAACCCACTGATTCCTCCATCAATTCCACATCAAGCTCGGCAAATCGAGACCCTGGTCAATAGGATTGGCACAATTGACTAAGGTGTCGTCTTTCACCCCAAAAGGAGAAGGTTCGACACCCGCTGGTCGATGTGAAGGCCTCATTGATGGGCGATCTGTAAGTACCTTTATAAGCACTCTTTGAGCCTAAAGGAATACCCTGGCCCTAGTGGGGTACCAGTGTCTACCCCCACCTAAACTTTCAACTGTATCAAAAAAAAAAAAATCGAGACCCCGGAATCCCTCTTGTGTTTCCCTTCCATTTTGCCTTGACTCTTGCTCCTTCCCAAAAGCACTCATTCGCCGACGCCCTTTCCACGGTCTTTGACCACCATCCAGCCACCGTACTCCGACTGAGCAGTCACCTCTCCAAGTCTCGCACCCTGTCCTACACTGGCTTGCGATCCGCCATTGCTAGTCTTGTTCTCTTTGGTTTGCTTCACCACAATTGAAGAAAATTCTATGAAGTTCTTCATATTCAATCTTCGTCTCCTTCCCATTGTACATAAGACTACACTTTAGCGGTTTTGATAAATCCATTGAACACAAATCCTAGCAAAATGTCCCTTTATCAGCTTCATGGTGTTCGTATCGACTTTCAGTACACGTCCGATTTGATTTCCAAGCTTTTTGTAATACCCGGATAATTATCTATCTAGAATACTATATTTTAGCAAATAATACCTATTTGGAAATAGGTGAATATGTGGTTTTAAAACCTTGTAGGATACTTATTCTATTGTCTAGGGAAATTTCTAATGAAATTAGAGGGATTAAAGTGTCAAAATCCCTAAATGCAATTATGGGCCATGAAATGCCTTGAAAATATTATGATAAATCCCAAGAGGCAATAAAATATTTATTGAAAATTAGAAAATATGTTGTCTCTAATTTTAAGAATTTTTGGGATTCTTTCCTTGAAAAATAATGAGGCAAAATTAAATATAATTTTGGGGAGCATAAGTTGCCCCATGATTTTTAATATGATATGTGGGACATAAAATACCAATGTCAATGAAATAGTTGTGAGAAAATGATTAATCCTAATTAAGAAAATTATCAATAATTAGAAAGTGATTAGTTAAGTAATTAATGGCTAATTGTTTAAGCCTGAACAAGAGAATATTTAAGGTAGATTATGGAAAATCCTTTAATTAAGTGTTTATGGCTAATATTAGCATAAAGTGTGCTTGCTAATCAATTAGAAAAGATTAAGAAAAATTGGTGAGATTAAGAACATGAAAACCCTAGATCCTAAAAGATTGCTAATCATGGGATTAAGGCTCTAATTAAGCTTCTAGCTAATTTAGATAAATAAAAAATAATAATAATAATAAAGGGAAGAGAAAACCGAAATTTGAGTGTGAAAAGGGTTGTGGGTTTTTCAAAAATAATATCATGATATTTTGTTAATAAATAATAATATAATTAAGATATTTGTGGAAGAACCAGTTGGATAAATGAGAACCAATAGAAATTAAATCCTATCTAGAAAACCATGAACTAAGTTTCTTAGGTCGGGACATATTACAAACAAGTGAATTTTTGTCCAAAAGTCGGTGTTAGCGGAAGTCATTTCTCAGAAGGTGGGGCGAATAAGGGATCAGATGAAAAGATATTTTGTAAACAGGGCAGATAAGAAAAGTGAGAACCAATGGAAAATAAATCATAACTTGAAATCCTTGAACTAAGTAGAAAACAACTGAACATATTATGAATCAGTGGATTTTTGTCCCAAAATTAGCATTACCTGAAGTAATTTCTGTAACCGACAGCGTGTGTCTGAAAATGTTCAACAGACAACGAAATACCCTTAATGGGATCAAAAATTTAGTTAATCCAAATATTCTTAAAGAGGAAGATTAGATCTTCAGTGAGTTGCTAAGGACTTTTTGAGATTGGTTAAGATTACGCGATTAGAACACCGAACGGGGGACTTTATGGGTAGAAGTTCATAAAGCACATGGATGACATCATGTTAGTGACATGGGGGGTGGCAAATTTGTGGTAGAGAAGAGAGGAGAGTGAATGGTTTGCAAGAGGCCACATCTTCGTCTTCTTAACCGTTGATGCAAAAGTTGATCTAAGGGTTGAGATCCATGGAAATTCTCTATAAATAGGCAACCCTCTTCACTTCATTCCTCACCAATTCACAAAGGAATCCTAGAGAGAGTTAGAGAGAAGTGAGAGCAAGGAGGAGCTCTACGACAAGGAGTAGCAAAGTCTTTGGGTAATTTCTTCGGTCTTTAGTCTTAAAGCTTTCGTAGTTTTTCGGTAGTTATAGTAAAAATGTTAGTTTGATTTTTAATCTTCCAAGTATTATTTTAATATCATGTTTTAGGGTTAAATATGATGTATATTTCAAAAATTATGTTGGAGAAAGAGATATGGCGAAATTTTGGAAGATTAGAGTCAAAGTAACGAAGCAATTCCACCAAATCACGCAATTGATTTTGTTTCTATTTTTCGCGAAATTCCGTCGATTAAGGGAGTCAGGGGTAAAATGGTAATTTGGGACTAGAATGTGTGGTATAATGTTGACCATTGATTAGAAACGTTATTATCCTTATAGGATATCTGTGATTACGCTCGATCAACAACGATCGCATCTTAGAAGTTCCGTCAAAGAAGGTACGTTTGCGTACTGTAACACTAACTCTGATGCTTATTATATGCTTATATGTGATAGACTATTTCATAGTGTCATGGACAGGACTTGGTCTTGGGTCATGCACCGTGTCTAAGACTCTGTCTTAGTTCACTATTTATACATTCAGCTTTGTTTATACGGGTTACGCCTTGGTAATGCCGTTGAGTTTTCCTAGCGTTGAGGACACGAGGAGGCTGTCGTGGCACCGGTTAGTGCAAACACGGTTATCGTGCATGTCTTGTGTGCTATGTACTTATTCTTGTGATTGACATTACATCTGCTGTGTGCTTATGTATTGTTGTAACCTTACATCTCACTTGTGTGCTTTGTATTGGTTAATGTTGTAATGTTATGAATATCTGTCATACATATTTTGTCACACATAAGCATGAGGTTAGCCTACCCGAGGTTCAATGGGCATTGAACCTCGGCTCTTAACATAGCGTCGGGTCGGGAGGACCGAGGATCGAGGAGAAAGGCAAGCGGCACGCATAAGGACTCACCAAGACTTTCTTCTTTTGCTATTTACTTTGAAAACACTCGGTATAACGTACGCTACGTAATCGCCGGACTTACGGCATTTTGAATATAAATATCAGTTACTCAATCGCTCCGATGCTCTACTCTGATGAAAAAAAAAATTTATTCCGCTTTCAAAAAATGGGATGTTACACTTTTGAGATCTGCACCCATGCCGCCACACTCGACACTACCTCCTCATCCTGTTCAAAATTAGGTTTTCACGGTTGCACACTGATGCAATGATCAAACATCAACCATGATCCACCGGTCAGAGCCAACTCATCATATATAAACCTCCTGATTATGGCAACGCACTGAAAAGAAGCCTGAAACAATGCCAATCATACGAACATCTCCCCAGAGTTGCTTCAGTTTGGAACCCAGATCAAACTCCCTCACCATCCTTCCTAACACAACCATTATGATAAAGTTATTCTTCCTTTTTTTCGCCATCCTTGCCCTAAAATCCGGGAGCAAAACAATATTCGACAGTCATCCTTCCACAGGACAAGTGCACCGTCCTTTGTCACCGATGTCTCCTCTCCGTACGCACCTTCCTCCGGCTTCCAACCACCGCACGCCCTTCTCCTCCATTGACTTGTCCGACGTCAATCTGCGCCCCTACGCTCTCGCCCATCTCCCCACCCACTTGCTGAATCTTCAATAATTAAAAAAAAATAGAAGATCTTTTTAACTTAATCAGTATAATTAAAAATTGTTAAATGACTATCACAAAAAATAATAATAATAATAAAAGTTAAGATGGTAGTACGTCGAGACTTTATGACATTTTTTAAAAGAAGCCCAGCAATCCCCAATAAAATAAATGAGGATATCATAAGAAAAAGTACAATTAATATATTAGGCCTTTGAATGAGGATCAAACTAAATCTCTCAAGTTAACCTTTTATATTTAGAATTATTAATTAGGTTTAATGTTTACGCTTTTTTACTACAATAACATTCACACTCATATATGAGTGAGTGGGTCCAAATAATATTTTCTCTCTTTTCCCTCTCTTCCTTTTTACAAATGGGACCCACTCATTTTTATGTGACTATGACAAAAAAATGTTTCTATAGTAAAAACAGAAACATTAAACCCTTATTAATTACCATTTATCTCCCATGAGAATAAATTAATATTTCCATTAAACTGGAAAATTGGGAAAAAATTCCTCATTAAAATTTTTTTATGGGTGATAACTACATTAATTAGAGTATTGGCCCTCTTTGGGGATAAAATTTGCTAAGTTATGGTACTCTATGTGTATAACAATTTCTTATATCCTTCTCACCAATAAAATTTTTAATGGAGACATTTCCCCAATTTTCCTAAAATATAAAAGGAATAATTAAACTTTGATCACTTGATGCTAAGAAAAATATACTTAACAACAATAGCATCAGTTTTTTTTTTTTAATACAACTTATTTTAATAAGTACTCCCTCATGGAGAGGTAAGCAGACCAACAAGAAAGATGACACAAGTGCCAGAAAAAACTAAAATCGATTAGAAGAAACTGAAATGGAGGAAATCAATCTTAGCAGAAGGAAGATATCTTAACTGATGTTTCCAAGCTAAAAAGATATCTTAACGGATGATTTCCAGCTGATGAACAGAGATACCATATGGGATAAATTGCTGGAAAAAGATTGAAAAAGCAAAATTATTAAATTCCAGAAAAAGGTACGCACCTTAATTTCAATCATCCAAGAGACGGCAGGATATCCAAGATGTGATTTTGGAATTCAAGAAGAAAAAGACAAAAATGCCCCTCAGTTTTTCAACAAATTTCCCATCCACCAAGACCACACCACCATCACGGCAATGCAACTAGAGTATTTGATCAGGTTGTAGTAAATTTGTATAGGTATTCATAACATTTCATTAGTTATTGTCAAGTTTCATTTACCACAAATCACTTTTTCAGGTCATTCCCTACTTTTGTCTTTTTTTTTTTTTTTTTTTGGTATAAAAAAGTTTTAGAGGGGTTCGGCATCGGTCCCCCACTAAGACCGAGGCACACGACCGGACTCTTTGGGCACTTACTGAGGACTTACGAGATCGTCTATCAAAGGAGTCCCAGTGACAGCAGCGGAGATCGAACACACATCCCTTTGGGACACCTCATTACTTTTTGTCTATGTTTTGATAACACCTCATTACCTATTACAAACTTCTATGTACTAAATAATAATTTAAAAAAAATAAATAAATTGTTAACTAGTGAAAGAAAGCTGGTAATAATGAATGAAATGTAGTGAATACTTTTACAAAAGTTGGGAATAGAGCCGACGGGTCCAACCCACCAAAAGAAGCAGACTCGAGCTGTTTATACACTTATGCCTTGGCGGGCTATATAGGAATGCCCGTTTAGCTCACGGGCTATGGCAAGTTTGCTCGTGGGCTGGCCTTGTTTAAAAATATTTCTTATTTTTTTCCAGATTCCCTTTAAAAAAACATAAACCCAAATACCCTTATTTCCTTTACTTTGATGGTGTGTGTAACTCCTTCTTCATACTTTTTATTATACACGTTTTATTCACTTTTATTTTTATACTATATTTAGTTATTCTACTATTATTAAATTAAAAAGAGAGGTGTTTATATGTTTCTCTAATGTGAGTGGGTGAAAAAGAGAGGGATGTGAGGGTAAAAATGTTTGCATGATACAAAGGTACAAAAGGGAGTGTGATGTAAGTGAGTGAAAGAGTGAAAGAAAAAAGAAGGGTGACATTTTTCTTAAAAAAAAAAAAAAAGTTTGCAAAAATACATGAGATTTTCTCAAAAGTGTGTCCAACACCAATTTTTTTTTTTTTAGAAACAAAAGTAATTATGAACTTCTAAAATAGGTGCAAAATATACATTGACTATTAGTTTGAATTTGTTAAAGGTTAAGGAGCAAAAATACACATGAGACTTTCCCAAAAGTGCGTCTAGCAAAAATGCTTTTCTAAGGAAAAAAGTAACTATTAACTTTCAAAATAAGTGCGAAAAAATATATTGACCGTTAGTTTGAAATTTTTGATTGAAAATGGTGACATGGAGGATAACGTAGATAATTAAGAAACAACCTAAAATAATAATTTTTTGACTGAGTAAAGGAAATTAATCTCCACCTTATCACTTTATCTCCACGAATACTTCCTCTCCTCTCCCACTTTCTTTTGAAAGAAGTGATGAGGTGGAGATAAATGGTTAGGTGGAAATTATTTTACCTTGCCCAATCAACAAATTATTATTCCAAGTTGGAGAAATATTTATATACTCCAAGAATACCATGTCATCTAAACTCTATCTAGTTAAAACATAACAACTCTTCGGGCAAAAAAACATAACAACTCATATCATTTTTATCCTAGTTGGTGGTGATTCATTTGAAAAAAAATTCAAATTTTATCTTGTTTTCAAGAAAAAACATGTGAATTAAAAAACTAAAACAAAATGATCAACCAATATTTTTCTTAAAAACAAGATAAAAATTAAATTTTCAAATGAGTCATCAGCCAACTAGAATTAAAATTATATGAGTTACTATATTTTCATTAGATAAGGTTCAAATGATGTGGTAATTTTAGAATATATAAGTATTTCTTTCCAAGTTATTTCTTAACCATCCACGCCATCCTCAATGTCACCATTTTGTGTCAAAAAATTAAAACAAACAACTAATGGTCAATGTATATTTTTGCACATATTTTGAAAGTTCACATTCACTTTTGCACCTAAAAAAATCATTTGTGTTAGGCGCACTTTTAAGAAATCTCATGTGTATTTTTATATCTTAACCCTTAAAAAATTTAAACAAACTGACAATGTATATTTTTGCACATATTTTGGAAGTTCATAATTATTTTTGCCCTTCAAAAAAGTATTTGGTGTTTGACACATTTTTAGAAAAATCTTATGTATATTTTTGCATAATAACCCTTTAAAAAAAATTAGGCGAGGCTCGCGGGCTTGAACTAACAAAATGCCAACTGGCAAGGAGTGGGCTATACAAGTCGTCCCATTCACTGTGGTCTAGCTCGCAACCTGCGAGTTAATCTGAATTACCGACTCTAGTTGGAAATGACTTTTTTTTTTTTGGAAGGGAGTGAAAGAGTTAAATAAAAAAGAAGGGTGACATTTAAAAAAAAATGGTTAAGGTGCAAAAATACATATGAGATTTTTTTAAAAGTGTGCATAACACCACATGCTTTTTTTAGGAGGAAAAACAACTATGAACTTTTAAAATGGGTTCAAAAATACACATTGACCATTAGTTTGAATTTTTAAAGGTTAAGGAGTGAAAATACACAACAGATTTTCCCAAAAGTGAGCCCGACACAAAATTTTTTTAGGGAAAAAATTAATTATTAACTCTTAAAAAGGTACGAAAATACATATTGACCGGTAGTTTGAATTTTTTGACTGAAAATGGTGACATGGAGGATGACATAAATGATTAAGAAACAATCTGGAATAATAATTTGTTAACTGGGTAAGGAAAATTAATTCCCACCTAACTCTTTATTTCTACGTTATCACTTTATCTCCTCTGAACCCTTCCTCTCCTCTCCCTCTTTCTTTTGAAAGAAGTGATGAAGTGGAGATAAAGGGCTAGGTGGAAATTAATTTCCCTTACCTAGTGAGCAGATTATTATTGTAAGTTGGAGAAATATTTACATATTTTAAAATTACCATGTTATCTAAATTCTATCTAGTGAAAACATAACTCTTCGGGTAAAAGGAAAAAAAAATAACAACTTATATAATTTTAATCTTAGTTGGCTGATAACACATTTGAAAAAAAAAATCTTGTTTTCAAGGAAAAAAACATCTAAATATTAAAAAAAAACTAAAACAAATGATAAACCAATATTTTTCTTAAAAATAAGATAATTTTTTTTCCGATAAGTCATCACCCAACTAGAATTAAAATTATATGAGTTATTATATTTTCATTAGACAAGGTTTAAATGACGTTGTAATCATAGAATATCCAAGTATTTCTCTCCAAGTTGTTTCTTAATTATCCATGTCATCCTTGATGTCATCATTTTCAATCAAAAAATTCAAACAGTCAACTAATGGTCATTGTATATTTTTGCACATATCTTGGAAGTTCACATTTACTTTTACCCTAAAAAACATTTGTGTTGGAAACACTTTTGAGAAAATTTCATGTGTATTTTTGTACATTAAACGTTAAAAAATTGGACAAAGGGTCAACTAACGGTCAATATGTATTTTTGTACGTATTTTGAAAGTTCATAGTTATTTTTGCCCCTTGAAAAGAACATTTGGTGTTGGGTGTATTTTCAAAAAAATCTCTTGTATTTTTTATTTTAACCCTTTTAGAAAATTTACTAGGCAGGCTTGCGGGCTCAAGCTAGCAAAATGCCAACTCCCAAGATGTGGGCTCATAGTAGTTAAATCTTAATTTATCATTGTGATTTTACATTTTTACGATTTTTTTCATTAAAATGATTTTATTAATTTTCCAAACACTTTTATGTTTTCACCATTTTTTATGATTTTTTTACGATACGATTTTACGTTTTACGATTTTTTATCCCTCTTCCAATTTTACATAAAATCTCGATTTTAACTACCTTAGGTGGGGGCACAGATCCCTCTCCTTCAACTTGTGGTTTGGCTCCCAACCTACAAGCTAGTCCGAATTGCCAACTCTATTGTGAATGGCTTTTGTTTTGTTTTGTTGGGATGGAGAGGAAGGGAAGAGTTTTTAATGATTTATTATTGGGTTTAAGAGGAGAAAAGGGATGAGAGATATCAATTTGCCATTTGCCCATTCTGTTTTTTGCCACAACAATTTGCCATTCTGTCCATTACACATTAGTTTATATTTTTTAATATGTATATAAATTAATTTTCACCTATTTTCTATTTATAATTAATATAATTTTATTTTTGAATTAATTTTAGAATATTATTTTTTAATCACAATAATATCTATACTTTACTTGTAATAATATATTTTTTGTCGCTAAAAACCCCGGAAGACCAAAGTCAGGCTGTCACCACCGGAGCCCCCCAAATCCTCGAGGAGCTCTCTCTCTCTCTCTCCCCCACAATCTCACCCTAGCTCCTCCACCTTGTCGCTCTGTCGCCCTCGCGCCTGTTTTTCCTACCGTCTCATATCAGCTTATCACTCACCGTTTCAGCTCCAACTTCAGCTTCCACACAATCTCTCATTCTCTTCACATCCTTTGAGGTATTTTTTGCCATTTCCCTTTCTCTCCAGCTTTCAAATTTATTGCCTTTCGTTCTTCAATTTGGGGGACTTGCTGCAATTGCTACTTCTCCTGCAATTCAACAAATTTATATTCCCGTGCTTTCCCTTGAATGCTCTCGGTTTATTTCTTCATTTTCCTTTATCCATTTTACATGTTTTTTCATCTTCATTCTCTCCTTATTTGTATCAGAATAGCTGCTTACCTGCCGGGGAATTCTTTTGGGTCCAAAATCCATAGCCCTTTAGACTAACTATCAGCGGTTCTTATTGATTTTGAGGGTAATATGATTTTCTTATGTCAGAATGGTTAAAACTAAGCGGGTTATTTATTTATTTTTTGAAATGAAAGATGAACTTACGATTTTGCTTCATGTATTCATATTCCTTATAAGTGAGATTCCCTCTTGACATCCTTTTCCTCACTAGATATTTCTTTTACGGTTTGGTGATATTTGGATTTTCCGTTGTGGCCAGCGGTTTCACCTTAAAGCGATATCGTTTAAAATATTTTTTTTTTTTGCCTAAAATCTCGTAATGCTCATGGCGTATTCTTTAAACTTGTTCTATTGGTTTTTTGGCTTTCATTCATGGTTATTTCTTTTTAGCTTCATATGGTCTATCTTCAGTGGATTGGTTGTCGTGTTGGAATTCTATCTATTTTAAAAGTTTATTTGAATGATAAGACAGGCTTGACTTGTTTGCATGAGTTGTGAGGTTGTTTGCTCTCTTCATGTCATAACAATTTCCTGAGCTATTACTCTGAAAAAAAATGTTAGTTTTAAGTTTGTTTGTTAATCTCAGTCTAATAGTTCTGAACTTTCCTGATGGATACTTCTTTTTTGTCCTCCAGAAATTGATGTGATGCATATGCCAACACTTGCCAGAGTTGAATGATGGCTGTTGAGGCTTCTGATAAACTGATTGTGTCAGATGATTTTGATGATGAAGATGGACCAGTAATTTTTAAAAGGACTAATACAACATCTAAGAAAAATCAACTTTCAGAAGTAAAGAAGTCAACTTCTAGTCTTGATGGGCAAACAGATAGGAAAACTTCTGATAAGTCTTCGACCAATGGCCAAAATTCTGGGGTACAAAAGAGCAAGGTTATCCCATCAGTCAAGACATCACCCACAAAGGCTTCTATATTTACCTCCAAAGCATCAACTTCACGTGTCTGTTCCTCTAATGTGAAGTCGCCTGTAGCAAATCCTAAAGCATCATTGTCAGGAGATAAGTCAAGGCCTCTTTCAGGATCGAAAGTGCTCAATGATGTTAAGGAGGAAAAACCCCCCATTAAACATCTCTCGATAGAAAACTCTGAAGATTCTGATGATGAGGAGGATAAGAAACCATTGAGTGGGTATGTTTGGTATGAGGGAATGGAAGGGAAGGGGAGGGGAGGGAAAGTGGAGAGATAAATTTTTTTTCTCCTCTTTACAAAATTGCCCCCAGATAATTTTCAATATTCCTAAAATGTACTCACAATAAAAAAGAATATTCCCTTCATTAATGGCAAAATAGTAAATATCATTCCAATAGATTTTTTCTCTCCCCTCCCCTCCCTTTCCCTTCCCTCATACCAAACATACCCTTAGGCTGAAAATGAACTCCAATCATAATAGCAAAACTGCTCCTATTGTGAAGAAACTCTTCTGATGATGATGATGATCTTCCTTTGTTAGCAAGGTTATCACGGAATGTAGGAACATTTGTGGTAGGGCAAAACTTTATAGCCTATAAAGTCCGCAAGTGTACGGGCCGTAAAGTAATAAAGTGATGAGAAAAGTATTGTTCCCACGAGGACTTAATATCACAAACTTCAATTGAGCATTGATTTCACAATTTCGTTTAAATTAAGCAAACCAAATTAAATTTAATTAAAAGAGAAGAAATTAAAACTAAAATAAAAATAAGAAAACTACTACAATAATCAAACGAGCAACCTAGAGTTACCAATCCCTTGTTTGTTTCTTAGATTTTATCCCATTCAGCTAATTTAGAGTATTAATGTCTATAAATGTCTTCCGTTCCATTTATATACCTAACTTAATTAATTATGTAATGTCTCACACAACTAAATAAGATGCATTTCAAATCGGGTTTACTCTAATTTGCGGAGCTTCTAGGTATATTCCTATCCTAGACGCAAATTAGATTAAAACCTAATTTCACATTAGATTTAAACCTAATTCGACATTATTTAATCCCAATGTCAATTTAGGATTCCTTCTTCCAAGTTCAACCCTAAATCCCCCAAACATGCTCAATGGTGATCAATCGATAAGCAATAACAATGAACCTAGGATTAAATAAACTGAAATAAAATTAAGCAAAATCAATCCGTGAGAATAATCTCTAAAACCCAAACAAGTTTATAGATTCTCTAGGTTGCAAAACCAACTAGCCACACATGGCTCTATTCAAATCCATAATAAAAAGATGAAACTCAGGTTCAAAGAATAAAGAGAGAGAGAGAGAGGAAGAAAGATTCTCCGTCGCCTCCACAATCCTTTCGTCCTTCCGTGGAGATGATGAAGAGAATTGAATTTCGTCCTTCCGTGGAGATGATGAAGAGAATTGAAACGCTTAGCCGCTACTCCTCTACTTCTTCGTTCCTTCTTGTTCTGTGTCTCCCCGATCTTCCCTTCTTGCTTCTTCCTTTCTTCATATATATAATCTAAATATAACTTAGGCCATAAGTCATTGCTTCTCCTTTTCTAATTACAAAGATATCTCATATCTTGTAATTTACTCCACTAGATCACGAAATTGATTTTGTTTCTATTTTTCTTCGGGAGACCATTGAGTTTGACTGATTGCATTTCCTCTTAATTGCTCTTCCTACTTCTTTTCAAATCGGCTAATATTTCCCGCACAATAAAAATAACATATGAGTAGATTTTATGTTGATTTATTATTTGATCCTAAGTTTGATTCGTAATATCCCGAAACATATGAAAAAGAAAATTAGAATTAAATGATTAATTGAGTGTGTAATGTAATGATCCAAGGAATTTGAGGATTTTTAAGATCAACAATGATTAATTAATTGATCACATTAGTTAAGAATAAAAATAAAAGAGAGTAAAAATATATTTTAAAAAAATGGTTATAGTACTGAAATCAGAATATAATAGTTATTTTTCTCTTAATCAATAATTTAATTATAGGTTTTAAATATGTTTTAAAAGTGAATGGTAGTCTAGTAGAAATTGTGTTGCTTTTCATGTTTTTGTTTTGGATTCAACTTCCCCTTCTACCATAAGGGTAATCTTATTCTGTTTTTGTATTGTGAGACTACCATTAAGCCCTTCTTTAAATTAATAAAAATAATAAATAATGAAAAAAAAAAAAGATATAAAGGCCCACAATATTTCCATATTCCCTCATCCTTGTTCTTTGCTTTGTCTACGAATGGAGCCCAGAGGAACCTTCAAGAAACTTGGAGCATTTGAAAACCCATGGCCATTTCTCCGTCATTCTCATCCATTCTCCATGGCTGTCGCTTGTACGTATATCATCATCAGTAGCCATTCTTCTCTTTCTTCCTCTGCTCAACATCACCGGACCTTGCTTTCTCCCTTTTTCTTCTTTCCCGTCGACGTTTGGTGGCAGAACAGGGAGAGAGACTTTTAGGACTGCTGGGCTGTCTCCTCCCTCTCTTCTTGGTATTGTTAATGATTACTTTCAATGCTGTAAACTGTGATGTGGCTTCACTGCCTTCTCTGCTCTGCGACGTTGCTATCCGAGGGTGGGGACAGATTGTGTCTTCACTTCTCTCCTTGGTTGCTTGTGCTTGTATTGTACAGGGTATGTATGGATAGCTTCTTCCTCTTTGATTTCTAGAATGCTTTAATTTCAAAACGAGTAGAGATTATTGCTTTCCCTTCTTTAATATGTTGTGTCATTTGGAAGGGATGGTTGCTTATCCCCCCAATTGGTAAATGGTTTGAGTTGCATAAGGCTTTGATAATTATTTAAGATTGCAATTGCAGTTTTAATATATGAAAATTGAGATAGTGATTTAAAAAAAGACCATTCTCGAGGCTTGTAAAATGCAATGCACACAAGGTGTTTGTTAAAATGTTTGAGAGGAAATTATAACTCAAATGAGAAGTTAATGGTGGGTAAAGTAACATAGTGCATACATTTGTTTGATTTAGCATAAGAAGTGAACTCGTTTCTATACTTGTTAATGAAAATGTGAATTAAGAACAAAACAAAATCAGGTTAAAATTGTATATGTTGGAAAGGAACTGTGAAGATGGGTTAACTTTATAAATTCTCTATATAAGGAGGTATTCAGGTAAGGTAGTGTATGAGCTAGAAAGGTATTTGGTTAATAACACAAATATTTTAATTTGAATGTTCTTGTGCTGTAATGTTTGAGAAGGGAATTTCACGGAATTGAACGAGCTGATCGTAACTTCAAATCAATTATAGTGCAGGAGGTATTTATTCTTAATAATAAGACTCAGAAGGTGTAAATATTGTGTGTATATTTGTGTTTATATTATAATGATGCATTGATTGGCCTTTTTATCTCCTTCTGTGTGTAGAATGTTGGATCATAATTTGTTTTCTTGATTGTAATGTTAAAAGTGGAGATTGAGTTCATTGAGTCCTGGAATTATATTCTGAGTAAATTGTGGAGATTAGGTTGAAGTTCCAGTGCTTTATGAATTGGTAGTCACTATTGAGTATAGGAATTTCAAGAAATGATAATTTAAATTTGTTTAGTCTATGAAGAGAAATAACAATGATTTTGTTATGGACATTAGGCAATTAACGAGTAAATATAGTTCCGAGCTGGAATATCATAGTGGGTTATATATTTGGAAACATTGCAGGTGAGTGAATAGCGTCCCATTACAATTTTTATAAACGATAATTCTACGAGTTAGCTCCCATCCACTTCCCTTCCCATCCTCTTCCTATCCTCTTCTTCATCTCAACGGTTAGATTGAAAGATTAACGGTTCAGATTTAATCTTTTATAAAAATATTAATAAAAAAATTAAATTATTAAAAAATATTAATAAAATATTTAAAATAATATTTTTATAAAAGATTAAATCTGAACAGTTGAGATTTCGATCCAACGGTTGCGATGAAGAAGAGGATGGGAAGAGGAAGGGAAGGGAAGAGGATGGAAGCCAAGTCCTAATTCTACTAGTTGTCGTATTTTTATGTGAATTACCGTATTTATATCTATGACCTTGTGACAGAAAGTTATCACATTTGTTTCATTTCCTTATTATATTACATGAGTAAAGATTGATGGCTTTATTCGTTATTGTTTATCTCTTTCCAATAATTCATGATTATGCACTTAAATGGTAAGGAGACTTTGAGATATTTTTCATAAATTTCATATTGAAATGATCTTGCATTTTGGAAAGTTCGTACACTAGAATTTATTATTTGAAAGGATTTCGTTGTCATATTGAAGGAAAGCTTGAGATATTGTTATTGAAACTTCATGCTTTGGGGGTATTTTATTATGAGGTATTTGATACGAGCTGTCGTTATCTCGACATAAAGGGACTTTTTATTGATTTTGATAAATTAGCCCCAAGCATGTTTGAAAACGTTTTTGAGAGGACTGAACACGAGCGCAGTTACTAACAAAGCATCGTGTTAGTCCTTGGTGTACCATGGTTAACCTCGAGCTCGCTTGATATTCGTGGGATTTGTTCTCACGCTTGTTATTCATGGGTCTTCTACCTACGCTTGTTTCGTGGCCTCGTGCTGCGCTTGATTGATTATTTACCCCCGTGAACTGTGTGTCCACGCTTGTTTTCATGGCTTCGGGCTACGCTTGGTTATTTACCCTCGTGGACTGTGTGTCCACGCTTGTTTCTCGTTCTGTTTAAGTCCTCATTCAGAATGAGTTTTTCGTACCAATTGGTAACTTTTCATCAATGAGTATTTTCTTATTAATAATCTTTTACATAATGGCATCTACGTTTATGATTTTGTACTTGGAAATTGAATATAATTGTCATTTCGTTATTATGAAAATTTTACTTACTTATTTTAATGGAACGTTATTCACCGGAAATATTTTTGCCCTCAGATAGTGCAGTTGGTCATGTTCGCCTTGGTGATCAGGATCACTATGGTCAATTGCTAAGACTCAAATGAAGCGTCATTCGAACAGTTCCTAATTCAATGTAAACCTTCAAACTCTTTTGTACATATTGATAAATCTTGTTTAGGTGCTCCACGTAGCCTATAGGCAAGATCCCTAGCTTCCCTTGTATTTTGGAATATATGTATGTGTATATGTTGTGATGGAGCAGAGCTCCTATTGCTGTTATGAAAATTCAGGTCATTGTTGAATTTTTGGGAAGTCAAATTTATAGGGGAGACTTTGCCCAAAATTTCTAAAGAGACTTAATATTTGGATTATATGAGATATGCTAATGTGTATGAACTTGAAATGGTTTAAGCATGCTTAGGATTATTGTACTAGTTTTGATGTTGTTAACGAAATTGTGAGTAATATTTAATATTCATATATAAGTGGAAGGCTTACGGAATGTGAGTTCACCCACATTTCGTGCCGGTCACCCCTAAATTTGCAGGGTGTGACAAATTCAATGATGGAAAAGTCAATAAAAGAAAATTAAATAGGTATATAATATCAATAATTCCAATTAATTCTCATAAAATATACACCTATTTAATCATAAAATATACATTTATCAATCTGGAAGTGGATATGATCACTCTGATCAGAAAAAACCTCCTTTGAAAGTCTAGAAAAGTCATCAAGGAGGTTCCAGCACAAGTATTAAACAGGAAAAGCCCGTTACAGGGTCAGTAAAGAGGCCACTAGATAAGATTAGTTCCCTGAATTCTTCCGTGAAGAAGCCAAAGCTCTCAGATCCAGCTTCATCAAATAAAATTAAGCAAGAGCCTGTGAAGCATGAGTCAAAGGTAGATGATGACGATGATCACATTCCTATTTCTCAAAGATTAGCAAAGTCTTCTGCATTAGGAAATAAGTCATCGTCAGTGAAGAAGATTGAAAAGGCAGTTAAAGTTAACAAGTCTGGTTCAACATCGTTTAAGAAACAAGTCAAGAAGATGAAAAAATCAGGCGGCAATTCAGAATATTCCAAGTCCTCAAAACTTCTTCCTAGTTCAGGAGATGGGCAGAAAAAGTGGACTACTTTGGTACACAATGGTTTTATTTTTCCACCTCCTTACCAGCCTCATGGGATAAAGATGCTCTACAAAGGGAAGCCAGTCAATTTGACTCCTGAGCAAGAGGAGGTGTTGTTTTATTACTGTAAAGTCATTTTGCTAGATTGTCTGTTTTTTTTTTTTTCCCAAAAAAAAAAAAAAAAAAAAAAAAAAAAAAACTGTTTCTGAGGAAATGGTGTTCTTTAATCGCTTTGTTATCGAAGTTTTTCATATTATGAAATCAGCGTGAGAAATTCGTACCATGTAAATGGACTTTATAAATTTTGCAGGTTGCAACCATGTTTGCTGTAATGCGAGATACGGATTATATGCAGAAAGAAAAATTCAAAAGTAATTTCTGGAGTGACTGGCGCAAGTTGCTAGGAAAAAACCATGTAATTCAGAACTTGGCAGATTGTGAGTTTACCCCAATATATGGCTGGTATCAAGTTGAAAAAGAGAAGAAGAAACAAATGAGTACAGAAGTAAGTTGGTGTCTAGGGTGGTCTATTTTTTTTTTTTAAAAAAACAATAGCAGATTAGCGTTATAACAAAGCATCAATTCTTCTGTTGATTGAAATCAACTTTAATTATAATCTTATTGCTGATGATTTGACACTTAAACAACTCTTCATATTTTGGTTAGTTTATTTGTTGTTACAGCAGCAGGTTTTAATTGATGTGAGATTTAATTTTGACTTGGCACTGGTATTTTGCTAGATGAGGTCTTGATTGCTCAAATGACAGATTGCTAGTTGGACAATGCCAAGACTTTGGCGTTGTAATTGTCATTTAGTCAAGGTAGTCTAAGGCATGCACCTTAATGCCTTTCTCAGATTAAGGAGTGACCACCTCATGTGCTTTGGTGAAGTATAAGAAATTAAGAATGAAGAAGTGGAAGAAACAAGACTTGGGTATAGAAAGATGATGTTGGGTATGAGGACTTAGTGATGCTGAGAAGTGAGAAGTAGGATTGGGTTAATGGATTCCAGCTGCTGAACAGTACTTTAAACGCCAACGATGGTGGGTTCGAGCTTGGAAGAGGCTTCTTCATTTGAGAAGATCCAAGGTGTCATGCTGTGGTTGATCAGATATAATATAAGTTATTCAAAATAGAAAAAAATTAATAGAAAATTTATTTTTAAAATATTATAAAGTATACATTATTTATAAATAAGAAAAAGTTTATAATAAAAAAGAAATTTTAATAAAAAATACTAGATAAGATATGAAAGTTATCTAATAAAAAGAGAAAAAAGGTAAAGTTGGTGCAATGCGGCTCTCACCATATGCCCCATGGCTAGTGGTGTATGGCACATGACACATGCAATATAAAAGATACTAATTTTGAGGGCTTTCTGAAAAGAAGACGATCATGCTTGGGCATGCTTGGCGCTTCTTCAAAAATACTTATTTGGGCATCCTAAATTTAATTTAGGACACCAAAAATACCCCTTTTCTTGTTGGTGTTGCCAGATTCCCTTTCTTTTAGCGTCCTAAATTTGTTTGAGAAGTCTAAAGCGTCAATTTAGGCGTCTCAATTTTAATTTAGGACTTTTAGCATCCTTTTTTAAAATTAGGAAACTAAAAGCCTCCACATAATTATAAAAATATCATTGCCTTTATTTTTTACTTCCCTTTTTTAAAAAGGGGCGTTTGTTTGAAAAGTAAAAACCATTTTTTATAGTAGTGATTCCAAACAAATTTTAGTTTCAGAAAAGTTACTTATATTATCTCCAATCCAAACATAATATGATTGCAAATAAGCCACTTTTCCCTCCATTATCCCAAACGCACACAGTGAAGCGCCGCACAGACAGAGGACTGGGAGAGGCAATCGGAAGAGGAAGAAGCCACTTCTCACCATCAACCACCATTCCTTCTTTGGTCTCACCACTACTGACCATTGTCCCTCCTCCGTTTTCACCAAGCAAAGCTGACAAACTCAAACTAGAGAGGGCAACCACGACAGGAGAGAGAGCATGACCTTGGAGCTCAATCTACAAGGAACATGAAGGACAAAGATTCACAAAAATAGAAAGAGAGAATCGAAGGTTTGAATGACATACATTACCATCCCACCACCGCTGTCATCTTCTTTCCCATTTGAGACTCCGACCACCATTGTCTTCTTCTTCATTCTCCACATCATCGCCATTCTCTGTTCTAGCGCTGGAGATCGTACCCTTTCACTCCACCACCTCCAACTTTGACTCCCCTCCCCATTCCATCATTCTATCTCAGATTATTCATTCCTATGCACTTGAAACCAACAAAAACCCCTCTCACTCTCACAGATTCGGCAAAGCATTCACTCTCAAAGATTTCTAGTATATATTTGAGCAAGTTGTGGGTACAATTGAGATCATGAGTGGCTGATTTACCGTGGGCATTGGTGGTGAAGAATGTGGATAGTGCCTCAATGTGCTACAAAGGGGAGTTTATTAGTTTTCCATTAGCTCATTACATGTATTGTGATCTGTTTGGATAAATTTTTGCATTGGTCTATGTTTGTGAGACTTGGATGAGTATTCATTTGTTCTTAGTGGTTAATATGTGTGTTGAATTTTGTTTTGATGCTCTTGAATTATGTATTGAACTTATTTCTTTATGTTTTAATGAGATTATGCATTGTATGTGATTACTATGGTGTGTAATTAAGTTTATTCATATTGAGTAGTGTCGTGATTGTACTCTTATTTACGAGAAAGTAAGTGCATTAAAATGATTTTCAAATACACTTCAAGTAGTTTTTAATTAACAATTTATTTAAGAGATAACTATGAATGCAATTGTAAGATTAGTCATCAATTAGATAAATTGGACTCGATGTGATTGCTTGAAGTTTTCAATTTGATTTGATGAAAAATTAACTACCAAATTGTTTTAAGAAGCTAGGAAAGGCATGAACTTTGCTACTAAGACTCATTTCATCATTTATATTTTTAGACTCAATTCCATTCACTCATTGACAATATTTATAAAAATACTAAAAATAATAGTTTAGTATTTAATTAAATTGCATTACTCTTTTAGTTATTAATTTGAAAAACCCAACATCAATTTCCTCTAGTTTTTATTGCATTTACATGTGATTTAGATTACTTAAAAATAAAACCTTGAGAAGAGACAACAATCCTATGTTTTTTTATACACAATCCTTAGGTAATTTTTGATTGTAGACCCTAAGGTTAACTTATAAGAGTTTTCATCACCCCGATATTTAATGTAAGACGTATTTACTTAATTTGATTAGATAAAGAAGTTAGTTAAGGTAGTTAATATGATTTTTTCCTTCTAAAACAACCTAATCATCTTCCTTAATTCCTTTTATTCCTCTTTTAGTTGATTATGGTTGAATGAACATCAATATGGGTATGGACAAATAGGTATCACATTTAGGGTTAAGATCAACTCCACAATTATGTCTTACATTAAAGACCAGAGGGAGTATTACCAAAATAAATCATACATAATGATATATGTGTGTGTGTGTGTGTCGCCCGCGGCGGGGGGGGGTTGTGTCATGTGAAATGGACTGTGACTTTGAGGTTCACACCCAACTCCCAAGTCAACCACTCCATCTTTGGATCGCTAACGTGCTTTATGAGTTCACTCCACGGTCCACGGCCTATACAGTATTGTAGTGATCCTTCATATAATAATGATACTTCTCTCTTTGTTGCATCAACTTCTTTTTATATTAATCTTTAACCAAAATTAATTGGATGTGTCATAATAATGAACGTTGAAGCCTTTTTAATTTGCCTATTTTAATTGTAGATCTAATTATCGAATGTGTCAATCCTATTTATTGTATATGCTGATTGGCTCATTGATCAGCATTTTTTCGATGAGCTTCCATCATGAGATTTATTATGATGCTCCATTCTGGAAGGAGATTCTCTACATATCTCTTTTCTCATTTTCTCTCATTGGTTCAATCTGGGCCGTTGATTGAGAAAATGAGACAAAAGTAAAAGTACTATTGTATTGATTGGACATATGTGATTTAGAAATTATGAGGGATAATGAAAAAAGAATGATGAGAGAAACCCAACCCGCTCCATTCCCATTAAAATATATTCTGCATTTTGGAATGGAAAAACAAAGCTGAGCAAAGAAATAATCGTATCATCTAATACGTTCTCTTTTTTCGGGGTAATCTCTAGAAGTTAACAAATTGAGTTTTCATATTACATAAGGGAATGACTCAAATGAACAATATAATATAACAAAAAACTTATATTTCATATATTCAAATTTATTATGTTTGTTTGGTCTCCAACTAAAAACAAGGTATCAAATATTACAAAACATACAACTTCAATGAAAATAAAACATTGCAGGGTTTGCTAAGGTTTTTAATGATCTATCATCCTCCCAATAAAATGTACTAGAAAAATTTAGTTATTAACCGCTAAAATGATTTTCATATGGACAATAAAATCCAAATATAACATTCCTATAATAATATTACAAATACGAAATATTCATAAGGATATATGAATACACAGACATATATGTATGTTTAGCTGTATCGTGTGAAATGAAGCATGACTTTGAGGTCAACTCACAAGTCAAGCACTACATGTTCCCACAAATTAAGGAGACTTTCTTATTTTTTGTCAATTTGATTGTGACTTTTTAATAACGTTCTTGGGGGATATAGGGTCTTTGGCCAACCAGACTTGACCAAAAATGAAATAATGTAATGATAACAAAAAAAAAAAAAAAAAAAAAAACATCATTATATATATGCGCGTGCCCACACACATATTCTTTTCATTATTAATTGTTCATTTTTTTTATAGGTCAGATCATTTGCTCATCATGAGTTAAAATATATGTATTTTTTTTCACTTATTTCTCTTGGAGCTACTCAAAGACGAGTATATTTTTTTTAAAATAATAATATTGTATACATGGTAAAAATATATATATATATATTATCACTTTTATTTTATATTGATTTTCTCAAATTCTCCGATAAATAGCACCTACTAGTGGAGCACATTCAATTCCATTTTAAAGTTGTATGTTGCCAACTTGATTGTGATGATGACTTTCAGTTCTACGTACGCATGTCCAGACAACTTATTATAAATCATTATATTGGAATTGTAATATTAATGTTGCTGCCGTAGTAGCTAGTAGTGTCAAATGTAACATCCATTCTTTTACCACCTTTAATACGCATCCCGAAATAGAGTTTTAATCGGGGTCGGTCCTCCTACTGAGAACTGGTTACGACAGGCCTGAGATAAGGAAAACATCATTTTTTTAAAGCCCGACCGATAATCTGCAGGGCTGGGCCCCTACAAAATTGAAAATTACTATTCCAAATTTTAACTATTTTTTTCTCGGTTTTTTCTAAAGAAATATAATTAGTAAATTGCAACTATTAAAGTTCTAATCTATCAAATAAATATTATCAACATTAATATCTAAACAATACAAATCATCCAACAAATAAACGCATTCATTAATTCGTAATAAAAAAACAAACCATTGTCCATAATTGCCTCATATAAAACATAAGAAGCATTAAACTAAGCAACATTAAATAACTTACATAAAATATAAAAGCATACCACTATCATTGTCAATTGTCACCTTCTTCATCACTATCATCAATTTCATAGATATTTGATTGTCTTCACTTTGAGCGTATGGCTATCCTTCACTCTTTGACTATTTTTTTTAAAAAAAAAAAATTGAAAATGCTAAGTAACAGGGCCTAACGGGCCGGCCCGATGCCCTACAAGTACCGGCCCGTGTGGTCAATTTCAAATTTCATGCCTATTTTTCAAGCCCGAGCCCTACAGGGCCAGGGCCGGGCCGGCCCGATTTCCCGGCTCTATCCCGAAACGTCGTGATTTAAGTGAATGGTTAATTAAAAGCCCATAAATTCAACCTTACATATTTATCTTTTGGTTGCTATTCATTTTCTATTTCCAGTTTAAGGGTCCAACATTGAAAATTAATAATTAATTCTAGAAAATACATATATATGATGGTGATCTAGATTACTATTTAAAGCTACTGAAGTCCTTTACAAGATAAAAATATCATCCTGGTCCGATCATGCTCATATTCATACATCTAAATTATGTTATAAACTTGCTCTGTATCTTTGATAAGCTTTTCATAACTTATGTTACAGAGCTCCAATTGACGGGACTTGGAACTTTTTTGAAAAGCATCTGTCTGATTTGCGCATAAAATTTCTCATGAACATTGAACATCAATTACTATATCTATTATGGTAAAAAAGTAACCATGCTCAGAAATTAGTCTTATCCAAACAATCATGAATGAGCATCATGAAATCATAGCTTTAAGGCAATCTTAAGGCATATAACAATTCATAACTCTTCACTACCTGTCACATATACTTGCCAAAGCCTCATACATTATACTATTCATGTCACAACATAGCTATGGAACTTTATTCTCTTTCACTTACCACTCATCTCATGACCCTAAGGACAAAATATAATGCAATGCCCATCAAGAAATACCCATATTACATGCATTATGGCATTAAGAAACTGACTTTCCCTTACTTTGCCACTTTAAACCTCAACTTTTGCCCTTTCAATTCCATAAGTTTAGAAATTAATGTAACATGCTTGTCCCTCCTTATTTTGTATGTAGATTCCATTTTAAAGCTCAAATGGTTTTAAATGAAATCTCCTCCCCCTTCAATAACTCAAAACTGTGGCATAAGGGGCTATTACACCTAAATTCCATTTTAATCTAAGATGCTTTTTCCCATGGAATGACGAGTTTGGGGCCATTTTCGAGAAACATGGAGGGATTAAAGGCCATGGTTGTGAAGCAAAGAACGAGAGAGACAGAGAGAGAGAGAGTATCTTATGTGGAGCAAAGAAAAAGATTAACGAGGAAGATGAGGACTTCGTGCGCTTATCTTATGTTTTTTGTTTTTGTTTTTTCATTCTTCTTCATCTATATCTACTAGAGAAAGAAGAGGAAGAACGAGAGTCTCTCACAACAAGTTGATTAAATACATCCAACAAAGAAGCAATGTCGAGCATGCTTCCCAATTTCAGTTCACTCTTGCTTCGCAGAAAAGGATTCAGAACCAGTGAATTGGCATACTCTCCAGCTCTGATGTCCAAGCTTTGATGAAGAGGGTGGTGGCATACTCTCTCTCTTTCTCCTCTCGTTACTCGTCATACTCATGGGAGATAAAGAAAACCCGGAGTAGAGACGGCAAATCGGATTTCATGAATTTCGATGGAATTGGTGAGGTTCATCAATATATGTTAAATTTCTTTTGCATGTGGGGCTCCTTCATTCATAATTTCATTTTGTCTTCTTCTCGGATGATTTTTTTGGTCCTTTCCTTTGTAGCTTCAAAATGCTAAGAATGTTTGTACTCTTGCACCATTCTTCCCTTCTTCTCGATGATCTCTCTCGCTCTGTAGGTTTTTCTCCAAAAAACGAAGAAAGGAAGTCATTTGATCAAGCGCCGCTTGGAAATGAAGAGTCCAGGACCTAAGAAGATTTCCTCTTGCATATTCAAGGCGCCTCGGGCGTCGATGTGAGCAGATTGTTGTTTCTAACATGTATTGAGTAGGTAGAAATTGAATATAAAGTACACGAATATCAAAACAAGAATCTGTATTTATTAAATAGAGCATACAAAGAACATATAACAAATCAGTATAATATGAAGAAGCTAAAAACGAACTCACAAGACCGCCGTATTTCAAATGAACAATGCGAAATCGGGCTAACTTTCGTTGTATCCTTAAGACAATTTTGCTCCCTCAATACGGATGCCGAAGGTGTTTTGAGCAATTGTCTCCCAGGATAGAGCGGATTGTTCGTCTCCAGAAAGATGGCTCTGTCTGTCTGAAGCCCAAGCGAATTCAACGAGTCTGCTTTCGGAACGCACAGAATGTTTATGCAGAATGCAGAGAGAGAGTATGTAGAAAAAACGTAATCTAATTTGTGACTAGGGCACCCTATTTATAGACTCTGAAAAAACATGATCAGATGGACATGTCTGCTGTTGCGAACTGGTGCGTTGTGCAAACAGACGCACCAGAACGGAACGAATAGAGGCGACCCGCGTCTATTCACAGCGAATTGGTGCGTCTTCACGAACGTACGCACCCGAATGAAGCGAACGGAGGCGACACACGCATCTGTTCACGGCGAACCGGTGCGTCTTCACGAATGTACGCACCGGAATGAAGCAAACGAATCGCAAAACGCAGGGAACTCAGATTGGAGGGAGAATGGCGCACCAAACAGATTTTTCCATGGGAACCCTATTAAGTTCCCATTCCTTCCCGTGAGTTCCCTGTACCAAACGGGTCCTAAGTTTTGTGACTATTTGTTGATGCTTGATGGGAGAATGTTGGTTTTCAATGAAATCTTTTTTTAATTAATTCATAAGTTTTGTTCTATATTATGAATTAATGACTATTTTTTTTTCTATATTATTCTATAGTTTTAATAAGGCTTTTAATGAATTCATATAATTATTTATAATATAAAAAACCAGAGACACTCACACATGCAAATAATTAAAAACCTTTTTGCAACAAACAAAAATTTCATTTTGTCTTCTTCTTTTGAACAGTCATTTTTTCTTCTTCAAAGTAGTAATATATAGCTTATGTATAATATATTCATCTTTTTGTCAATATGTATAATATATTCATCAACCCCCATATTTTAAAGATGTTATTTATTAGTTATTTTGAGGTTTAGAGGATATTTTTAGGTATACAATTAAGAGTTTTTTTTGTCTATATTTAAGTTAAATGCATTTTTAATATATATATATATATATATATATAATATTTACGTCTCCACACTCTATATTTTCTACCATCACTGCCGCGTAGTCCATGTCGTCGTGCGTTTTCTTTTTTTTCTTTTTTTAAATATTATTATAATATATTAATATTTCATTTTATTATATTATATTACATATTATATATTAATGGAAGTGGCAGGCGGCGGCGCTAATTTTCCAAAGTGGTTGTGGAAAAGATGGTGGGAGGAAATTACATGAATTAAATAACTAATTACTTGAAATACCCCCGTGCCGAAAACTATTTAACGATCCGCCCCTATTTATTCGATTACACCGTTGTAAATATGGTTTTTTTTTTTGTAAATGGCCATATTTTAAATTTTGTTGCAAATACAACACTTCCTGTTGTAAATATAGCTTTTTTCCTGTTGTAAATGATATTTCTGTTTAAAATCCAGGTGTTTAAATGTTGTTGTAAATATGGAATTTTCTATTGTAAATATCGTTTTTTCTGTTGTAAATGGTCAGATTTTAAATTTTGTTGTAAATATAACATTTTTCTGTTGTAAATGACATTTCTATGTTCACAATCCAGGTGTTTAAATGTTGTTGTAAATATGGCGTTTTAATTTGTAATCGAGTAAATAGGGGCATATTGTTAAATAGTTTTCAGATAATGGTGGTAAATAGTTATTTAATAAAGGGCAAATTAATAAAAAAAAAAAAAAAAAGCCTAAGTTTTATCAATTTGATGATTGTGACTTTTAGGTCTACCATTAATTAGTAACGTGCTTGGTGGGGGATATAAAGTCTTAGGTCAACCTGACTTGACCAAAAATGGACTAATGACTGATTACCAAAGAAATTAAAAACAATACAATTTTCTTGGTCTGATGTAAACTTTACTAAAGATTTGTCAAATCGAAGAATTCTTTTTAGGGTTGGATTTTAGATTTTCTAAATAAAATATATATATATATATCAATTTTGAAGGGACAACGAGATATAAACAACGTTTGAAGACATTCGATATTTTCATAATACAAGAAGTATCCAAGATAGTGATATTTATGTGATTAAATCAAATTTAGAGAATGTTATTAAAAATATCATGAAAGATAAAAAACAATAATCTAATATATCCAACTTGTATGCAAATTGATTTTTCAGTTGATTTTATTTTTCCTTGTCGTGAGAGATCTCCTTTTTGAAATTTGGAGTTGTGTGTTTGCTCATTAATTTGCAATTGCAGAAGTATAAAATGACGTTTGTGCATTCCCAGATGCGCAAAACTCGCAGCTTTGATAACTCTGATATATATGCTAAACATGGGAAAACCTCCTTCCTCTGTTTTTCTCTTCTTGCTTCCTTATTGCTTCATGGCCTCAGCTTTAATTGAGAGAAACATCACTACCGACGTATCTGCACTTCTTTCCCTTAGATCCTCAATCACTTTGGATCCATACAATTCCTTGGTTGGTTGGTCTGCCTCTTCTTCTCCTTGCAACTCGGTTGGTGTCACTTGCAACACTCGCCATGGAAGGATTTATTCCTTGAATCTTGGTGGCATGGATCTTAGGGGAACCATATCACCCCACAACTAGGAAATCTCTCTTTCCTTGTTGAACTTGATCTTAGTAACAACAATTTCTATGGTCAAATACCAGAAGAGTTAGTTCAGTTACGTCGATTGAGACTATTCAACTTGAGCTACAGTAACTTTGATGGACAAGTTCCAAGATGGATAGGAGCTTTATCTATGCTTGAGCAGTTGAGTTTTAGAGATAACAATCTTGATGGGTCTACTCCATTATCTCTGTTAAATCTGTCAAGGTTGGAAGTCTTGGATTGGAGTAATAATTTAATTGGAGGAAATATTCCACTTGAGGTGGGACGACTTGAGCACTTGAAGATTTTACAATTTGCCCGTAACAAGCTTTCAGGAATCATTCCCCAAATAGTTTCAAACTTATCTTCACTTGAGTTTTTGGGTCTTTCTGAAATAGTTTGTCGGGTATGTTTTGGATTATTTTTAAACTAGCATACTTGGTTAGCAAGATATTATTGTGAAGAAATCCAGGTTAGTCTGGACTGTTTTTAGGTATTTTTGTGCATTAATTCTTAAACTTTTTTCCAAATTATTTATTCTATGGTTATTAGACCAATCAATTTGAAAGGGTTATTGCTTTAAAAAACCAAAAAAAAAAAAAAAAAAAAAAAGTGTAGTTATGCTTTATTATTTAGAATAGATTTGTGTTATTTTTCAACCAAAAAAAAAAATTGTTATTGATATTACTCTCTTTTTCCACCTAATATTTGAAGGAGGCATCTCAGGTGAGATTGGGGATCTTTCACAGTTAAAGATTCTGTATCTTGGAAACAATCAAGTCACTGGTTCAATACCATTTTCATTATTTAATAATTCAATGCTACAAGAGATTGCTGTTGAATTCAATAATTTATCTGCAAGTCTCCCAACAAATGTTTGTTTTGGACTTCCAAAACTTAAAATATTTTCTGTGGATGGTAATGAGTTGTCAGGGGAAATGCCCTCCATTTGGCATCAATGCAAAGAATTAGCAGTGTTACAATTAGGAGATAACCAATTCAAAAAAGGAAACATACCAAGTGACATTGGAAATTTGACCAACCTCCGATTCTTATATCTTGGCCGCAGCAACTTGCAAGGTAAGACTCTAAGACTTTTAATTATTCGATCATCTTAAATTTTGTTTCCAGTTAGTCCCTGCGCTACAAATTTGGACAATGATAATTTTGCTATATTACTTTAAAGACATGGAACACAATGCTTTCTTTTAATCCCAAAGTTAATATGCTTTCTTTTGTATATATAATTTTCGCTCATATGTTAAAATTAGGAAAAATTAGGAAAAAGGACCAAGGAAAAGAAATATTTATTAACAAGGACCTTAAAATTTGTAATTATTTTATGGGACCAAAATTTGAAATATAAACATTCAATTACAAAATTAATCCTAACCAAACTCCCTACATTTTCTCTAACCCTATTTCAATTATTTCATGATTAGTTGTCAATTGATATTCCCTTAAATTGCATTCTTAAATTGAATGGCAGTTTATTAAGGAATTTATTGTTTAAGAATTTTAAATTTTAGTTTTTTTTTTCATTTTTATAACATTCTTTTTAGGTGCATCCTATTTGTTAAATGTTTTTTCTATAAGAAAATCACATATTTTTAAAATAAATATATTATAATTTTTTAATTTTTTTAAGTTTTTAAAAATAATCAAAATATAGAAATTAAAGAGGTATATTTCTAATTATTTATATATTTTAGAGGCTATTTTATTTGGGTAACTCTTAAAATAATTTGATGTGTACGAAAGATCATAATATCATAAAATATTGAGTAGCGTATAGATATATATATATTTATCAAGTTATACACAAATATATCATCAAATTTGATAACTAACTGTTAAACTGTATGAAAGGTTAATTTTGTTATTAACAATTTATATTTTAATTTTTGGTCCTTGAAAATAATTATAAATTTTTAGATCCTTATTAATAAATATTGTATTTCCTTGGTCCTTTTCCCTAATTCTCCCTTAAAATTAAAAGTGAAATATCAGCCAAAAAAAATTAAAACTGAAATAAAATATCGAATTGTTAAAAAACTGGGGGCTCGAAGAAAAATAAATTAATCAACATTAGTTACTTCATCAATTTTTACTATTCCTTCTCATCTTACTATAAGGCACTAATGATTTGCCCTACTTTATCCTTATTATTATTGAGGTTAAAAGTTGGAGATTAAAAAATAAATCACATCTTTTAAAGAGTGGCAAAGTTGGAAAAACTTATCAATTTAGGACAAATTTAATGACTTAATTGTAATTACTTAGTTTGCGAGAATTAGTTAATGCCTTATAATAAGGAAGGGAGGAACCAACTCAATTGATTATAAGGATGAGAAGGATCAGTTTTGTTTTAATGTTTCTTTCTACCGTCCTTTTTTTCTCGTTTTTCCCTGTATTTTATTGTTATTGGCAAGTTTTCTTTAGTTTTTATTTTTTTAAATAAAGATAATTCATCTAATTTCTCATTGAAGCTTCATGTCCATCCCACTGAGAAAAAACACATGCCTTACATGAAAAATAATGTGTGTCTATATATGTATAAAAAAGTAGAAAACTATTACACCCTTTGGTCCTAATTATAAAACATAATTATCAGAATTTAGAGAGATTAAGGAGAGAAGTTAAATTAGTTAATTTCATTGATTTTCTTTTAAAAAAAACCTATTTAGAATTTAAAATGACACCAACATTACCGGCGGTGCTCTTCGGATTATTGACGACTGTATTATCTATGTTTGAACTTTAAACTTTGAAGACGCTCGTGTTTCTATCAAAAACTCATTATTACTTGGAAAGTTGTAAAACAGAGATCAGAATTTTTTCCAAAAAAAAACCATCCTCAAAAAGTCAAATTCGTATTCCCATTTTGATTTAGAATTTTAAAAATATATAATAATAACTGAAATAGATGGGTGTGTTGCCCCGTATTTTACCAACAATATATACACACAGATATATATATATATATATATATATATATAAAATAATCATCAAGCCATCCAAAGCAAACTTATGTACAATTTTTTTTAAAGAAAGTATTATGAGAAAAATATGACAAAAATTGCTCAAAATTATTTTATCAAAAACAAAATAGTAGAATTGAGGTGTATATGGTGTTAATGTATTGCAGACATTACTTACTTTATAGAATATATAAATGCATTATTAAAATATTATTTTGTTTAGTTATTATTGAGAAAGTATTAATAAGGGTATTTTAGGAATAAATTAACAAAAATTAGAATGTTTTCCTATAACTAGGACCAAAATAAATCCCCAAATCTTGTCTTATAATTAGTGTAATACCCCAAAATTCATGTCTCTTAAATATTATAGTTTGGCCAAATAATACCTATTTAAAATAGGAAAGTATGTTGTCTCTAATTTTAGTAATTTATTTGTTTATTTTCCTTAGAGTTTAAAGAGGCAAAAAAAATCTCATTTTATTTTAGGGATCATAAATTGCCCTATAATTATTGAATTAATACATGGTGCATAAATGGCCATGAAAAGCTAAAAAGTTGTGAGGAAATAATTAAACCAATTAGAGAAAATTGCCAACAATTAGTGGATAATTCAATCTATGTTAATTGAATTATTTTCATAAACATTCACAATTAATTTAGTGGCATATGTTAAAGGCATAATTAGGGATGTATTACCTTAATTAAGAAACAAGGGCTAGTGAAGGGCTAGGATTAGCATAGAAGTGGTTTCTAATTAATCTTAGAACCAATCATATTTGGACAATTACACTTAACTACTTTATTAGGGATGCTAATTAAGATTAGATATGGAGGGTTAAGATTAAATTTAATAAAGCCAAATCCAAAGGCCTTAATTAAGCCTCATAATACACACACGTGTAACAACTCTATCATTTAATTTAAATTGAAATCGCGTGATATTGTTTTTAAAAACCTCATCATAAAAATTTAAAAAGTCGTGTAACATGTGGATTCATGATATAAGATATGGAACTTTTTTTAGCTGTGTTGAGCAAAGTAAGCATAATAATCTCATAATTTAATTGTATAAAAAAAGCAATTCCTGGAGAGATAAATTGTCAAAATAGTAGTTTAATGCTTTATGGGACACATGAATGATTTGCAATGCACACAAAAATTATATGCTTAAACTTAACAGACTCACCTGAAATTGCTAAAGGTATGAAATTTGGTGGTTAGAAGAAATTTCCATGCTCTCTTTCTAAAAAAAGAGCAAGAAAGTGCTATGAAAATACTTAAATAAATTTAGAGAAATCAATGGCAATTAAAGACCAACTAAATCTTCACTAAATTAAATAAATTGTGCAAGACTTCACAATTAATCAAAGGGGCTTAAACACCAATTTTTATAATTATTTAGAGATTAAATTTCTAATAATTAATACCGAGTTCATATTTAAGTCATAAAAGCCAAAAAGAATTATCAAAATATTTGGAACAATTTGTAATACCTGAAAATTTCTATGTAATATAAGTACTGTATTTTGGTGAACAATTAGTATAAAAGGAAGGTAAATATGGGTCTCAAATAATTATAGTTTATCAATTATAATTTTAGGCAAGTTTCCCTTGAAATAAAATTAAACAAAAGTCAAAATATAGGACTAAAATTTGGGATTAAACTTGTTTAAATAAAAACATTAATAACTATAATTAGCTAATAAACCAATAATAAAATAGCATATGTTAAATCAAAGTTCAAATAAGCTTCCCATGGAGTCAGTGTAAATGGCGCCATCTACATGAAGGAATTTGAGTAGGATTTATTATATTGCCATCAGGATGTATTTCTAATGAACAATAAAGCATTGGCTATTTAAAACACCCTAAAAGAGCTAAAAGAGGAAGCATGTCGGTACACACACACACACAAAAAGCATAAAGCATGGGTTGAAAAGTCAAATGATTGAACTCTCCAATTAAAGCATTAAACCATTGTATATTTAATAAAAACACACTAAATGGCTAATTGGCTCATGCATGTCGACCAAAACTTGTAAGGCTGGGATTTTGTTTCAAAAAGTGGTTTTTGATCCAAGAGCTAGGGTGAAGGTTGATCACAATTAATTTCCATATGTGTCCCTCAATTTTTCCTATAAATAGACCCCCAACCTCTTCATATTTTTCACACCAAAAACTAAGAGGCATCTGATCCTAGAGAGCAAAGTGAGAGTGAGTGGCTTAGGGAAAGAAGGAGCAAGGTTCTTGGTAAGTTCTCTAGCTCTAGCTTTAAGTTCTTTAAGTTCTAGTTCTTAAATTCTTAGATAGAAGTAGCTTAGATCTTAAATATGCTAGGATAATTTTATTTACATGTTTTATGGTCAAAATTGGCTTTATTTCAAAAAATTGATGAAGAAGAAGTTATGGCAAAATTTCTAGAAGAAAATCATCAAAAAACGCGAAGTTAAAGCGAAATTTCATCAGTTTCAGAATTTCTGGAGTCAGTGATGAAAACGCCAGAATTTCATATTGAAAATATGATCAAAAAATTCTGATAACATTCATGGTTAAAATAGACATATATGGCTTTTTAAATATGTCAAGAACGTGTCAAAATGATTTTTGTACAGGGAGATAAAAATCTTCAAAGTTAGGCTATGAATTTCTGGAAAAATTCTGGGCATAGGCTCAAAACTTAAAACCTGGGAGTGATTCATGTAATCTGGGCAGAATTGATTATTTTTAATTGAAATTAGACATCCTAAGGATTCCAAGGAATTTTACGGACCCTCGTTTCGATTTTTCTAGAATTAATTATGATTTTTCAAATTTAGACGAAATGCTGCCCAGATTGGTACCAGCGTTGTTCTACAAATTTTTGAAGAAATAAAGTGAAAAATAAATGTTGCAAGGGAAAAATAGTCATTAGTGGCCAAAATATCTCTTAGGATATTATTTATAAATTAATAAATACGATATTACCATTATAGGATACGCGTGATCACCGTCGACCGTCAACGTACCGACAACACCGACGAAGGTACGGACGCGTCTTGTAACACTAACTCGATGTTTCTTGTATACCTATATGTGATAGATATGTTCATAAACGTGACTCGTTTTTAAAAGAATTGTTCATACACATACAGCTTTATACGGGTTATAGTCATGATAACGCCATTGAGTTTTCCTAGCGCTGAGGACACGGATGTACACCGTGGCACTGGTGAATAGTGCAGACTGTAATAACATTCATATGCGGTGGCTGTGTTGTTATTGCTTTTTATATGTGAATATAGTTGTGATGTCATGAGATAACGTCATACATAACGTACGTGAACATGAGGTTAACCGTTACACGAGGTTCAAATGGGCATTGAACCTCGGCTCTTACCATAGCCGTGGTCCGGAGTGAACGGGACCGGAGACAAGGGTAAACGCAACGAGATCTAGGAGCCTACCGAGATAGTCCTTTTGTTTGTACTTATGATATTTGAAATTTTTGTACCCGCCGTTAAGGCCGATCACATACATTACGATGGATTTTATCGATTACTTTTTAAATACTATTTACTTTCGATGCTCTACTTTGATCAAATACTTCTAAAAAGGCTTCCGAAAATTGGGATGTTACACTTTTGGTCCTAAAATTCTAACACCGTTAATGTTACTAACAAAAAACGCTGATGAAATGAACTCAAGCGATAACTAATAGCATTTAATTACACAAATTTTATATATTCTTTAATTTACTCGTATTCTAGATTTAAGCCTAATAGCATTTAATCACAAAATTATCACTTAAATTTACACCGTTATCATTTGAGTTTATATTTTCCGTTAGCAAAACTAACGGTGTTAGAATTATAGGACTAAAAGTATACTTTATAAAGTTAAGGGGCCAAAAATATACTTCATGTAAACTTAAAGGACTAAAAGTATACTTTAGCCTATTTTTTATTATCATTTTCTCTAGTAGCATAAATTAAAATGAGATTTTGTTTCTCGCCATTTTATTCATTCATACAATTCCAAAATAACAAAGATAAGCCTGAGTGATGATGGGACCACATGATGTTTTAAACAAAATTTTTTGAGTACTCCGTACCAATCATTTATTCTTTATTCAATAAAAAAAAAAATCACATGCATGTTCTGTTGATCTCCTATTTAATTAAACTCTTCCTTTCTCTGCCATCCTTTTCCTGTTTGATTAATTTTTTTTTTCTAAATTTTTATCAATTTTTGCTTTTCTATTTCTCAAATTTATTAGTTTCTTATTAAATAGTTACTCAACAATCACAACATAAAAAACTTTAATTTTCAAATAAATCTTCTATTACCATGAAATTTTAATGGGTAATTTATGATTTCCCTAGTTTGTTTACTTTGAAATTTTAAGAAGACTTAAAAAATAAATAAAAATATTTTTATATATATTCTTTCTCTTTCCATCAGTTTCTTCTGTCCACCTTTTGTACCCATAGGCATAGGCAAACTTGTTAAACTCGTATACATGTATATTATCCCCCAAACACTTGTTTAGATTTCATTTTACGAGTCCATTTAGCTTTTTGTGTTTCCGGTTTTATACCTAAAGAGATGGGCAATCTTGTCAAACTCGAAAGTTTAGATTTGGGATCAAACTACTTGAGTGGACATATTCCTTCTAATATATTCAACATTTCAGCATTGACATTCTTGAGCCTTGGTGGCAATGACCTCTCTGGCATTCTCCCATCATATTTAGGAATTGGCCTTTCAAATTTGGAGACATTATTGCTGGACGTAAATGGGATAACTGGAAAAATTCCAAACACAATATCAAATGCATCTAAGCTCACCTTATTAGATCTGTCATCGAATAAATTGAGCAGATCTATACCCAATGTAGTAGGAAATTTAACAAGCTTGGTGGAATTAGATCGGATGAGAATCATTTTACTGAGCTAATTCCAGATACAACTAAAAAATTACATAGTCTTCAACGCTTAAGTCTCAACAACAACAAATTGCAAGGGTCCATTATAAATGAAATTTGCCAACTCAAAAGTCGGAGTGAAGTGTATCTTGCTAACAACATGTTTTTTCGGAGTGGTTCCAAAATGTCTCGGGAATACTTCTTTGCAAGTGCTGAATTTTAGCTCTAACAAATTGGTTTCTCATTTACCCTCTTCTATTTGGAGTCTTGAAGATATCTTGATTTTAGACTTGTCCTATAATGCATTGAGTGGAATAATTTCACCAGAGGTGTCAAACTTGAGAGCAATTATACAATTGAACTTGTCGGAAATCAAATTTCGGGAAGCATCCCTACAACTATGGGTGGCTTGCAAACTTTGCAAACCACATCATTGGCTCAAAACAAATTAAATGGGCCTATTCTTGAATCGCTCGTGCTTACAAGCATGGAGTCCCTAGATCTTTCTCATAATTATTTGTCTGGCATGATTCCAAAGTCCTTAGAGTCGTTACGGTATCTTAAATACATCAATCTTTCTTACAATTTATTGCATGAAGAAATTCCAAATGGTGGCCCTTTTCAAAATTTTACTGCTCAATCTTTTATGATGAATAAAGATCTTTGTGGGAAATCCCAACTACAAGTCCAACCATGTTGGAAAGGAAACAAGCACATATCAAATAAAATGATGCTGATAATAAAATGCTCATTGCCTATCATAGTTGCCATTTTGATTGTTTCAGGCATTGTCTTTCTAAAGAATAAGAGAGATTATGATAATAAATCAACAAATAGGGATTTAATAAATTTGGATACACCAGCGAAATATCCTACTATGAGCTTTTACGGGAACAAATGGATTTGATGAGAGTAATCTTGTTGGTGCTTGGAAGTTTTGGATAAGTTTACAAAGCGGTTTTTCAAATGAAAAGATATTTGCTGTCAAAGTGTTTGACTTAGACATGGAAGAAGCATCAAGAAGTTTTGATGGTGAATGTTCTGCCATGTGCTATTTACGCCACCGTAATCTCGTTAAGATCATTAGTAGTTGCTCAAATGATCATTTCAAATCTCTAATAATGGAATTCATGGAAAATGGCAGTCTTGAGAGATGGTTGTACTCTCATAACTATTATTTGAATGTCTTGCAAAGGTTGAACATAATGATTGATGTGGCCATTTGCTTTGGAGTATCTTCATAATGGTTCTTCTACACTAGTTGTTCATTGTGATGTGGAACCAAGCAATGTTTTGTTGGACCAAGATATGGTGGCTCATCTTAGTGATTTTGGTATTGCCAAATTGTTTGGTGAAAAGCAACTAGAAATTTATACCAAAACTTTGGCTACAATTGGCTATATGACACCAGGTAAAGGTTTAATAACAATATTTTCAATTTATTTCTATATTCATTATCTAGCAAATATTTGACTTTTTCATCTGTAAATATTTGAATTGATGATACAAAAGAAAAGTTTAACCATAAACCTTACATTAATGACATAATGACTTCTATATCAATCATTCAATATGGCATGTAGAGTTTGGATCGAAATGAGTTGTTTCTGTCAAAGGAGATGTGTTTAGTTATGGGATTTTGCTAATGGAAATGTTTACAAGGAAGAAACCAACGGATGAAATGTTTGTTCAAGGATTAAGTTTGAAAGATTGGGTGAGCAACTCCACACCTCATTCTATCATGAATATAATAGATGCCAATTTGCTACACAAATTGAAAATCAAAATATTGATAATATCTTGCCTTGTATGTCATCGGTTTTTGAGTTAGCATTAAATTGCTCCATTGACTTACCAGAGGCACGAGTTAATATGATAGATGTTGTAGTATCATTGAAAAAAATCAATTGTTTATGGAAAATGCTTGAGACCCTAGTGGTTGGATAAATGTTAAATCAAATTTAAGCTGTTGTTTTTACGTAACCTTGTGATTTGTTTATGAAGTATGAGTGGTTCTATATATGTTGTAATAATATATAATGCATTTAATTTGAAATTTTCTGAGTTGATTATAATGGTTTTGGATTTCTTCCTCCTTTTTTTTTTTTTTTTTTTTTTTTTTTTTTTTTTTTTTTTTTAACATTTTAGTTTTGAATTATAAGAACCTTGAATCCACCCTGTTTTGTGAAGTAACTTCATACAATTGGAATTTAATTTTGGAAGAAAAGGATTTTAAAATTAATGAAAATGATCCCTACATTTTTCTTGTTCTCCTCTATCCTATACTTAAGTTTTTGAAACGTCTTGATATTAGAGAAAAATTCACTTAAGTTGTATCATGTTTGAGAAATTTAATAATTTTTTTCTCTCATACCAATGATTTATAAGTCAAAATTTCCATATGGCTTATTTTACAATTTAGATTTAGATATCATACGAAGATGTACATTCTTAAATGTTTCTGTTGAGACTAGATTGGACATTTAATAAAGAATGCTCTCCCCATGTATTGGAATAAGCAATTAAAAACTATTAAACAAATTGAGATATTTTTCATATTCCATTGCAATTCTTTATTCCTCGTCTTCTTTTTAGAAAATTAGAAAAGTAGCTATTAGGTTCTAATCAAATAAAATTGGTATCCTAATATTGGCAACAACTACAGAGGAGACCATCGGAATGATGGAGTTGTGATTTGTGGCTGTAAATTCTGATATAGTCTTGTTTTGGTTTAGCTGTTAGTTTGTATTGTTAGGTTCTTTTGTATTGCAGGAGTGATTTTGCTGAGGCATTAGCGTGTGTAAAATTGATCATTTTTGGGCAAAAAAAACAAAAATATGTAGCATACTAAAAAAAAAAACTCATATAAGGCGTCTTGATTATTTAATCAAGACGTCTATGCAGCAATTTTGGCGTTATGACTTGGATTCAGGAGAGCCTTAATAAAGGCATCCCGAACCCATTTCAAGATTAAGGCGTCCTGAATCCAATTCAGGACGCCTTAATAAAGGCGCCCTAATTTGTATTCAATCCTGAATGATGTTCAGGATGCCTTAATAAGGCGTCTTGATTTGTTTTCAGGACACCAAAAGTGCAAATTACTACTACCCGCTGTGAGACGTCCCTCTGAAAAAGGACGCTAATTGCCTCTAATTTAGGACGTTAATTAGCTTTCTTGTAGTAGTGATATAGTCTCCACTCCATCTTCCCCTTCTCCTTCGCGACACCATTATCAACTCTGCCTCAGTATTTTTTTGCCCATTCTATTGATTCTCCTTCAAGTTATTTATCATTTGATTAGTTTAACCATGGTTGAAGATTTAATTATGTTTGGTGGAGCTGTGCAAATGGTTGTTTGCGGCTGAGCTTCTCTTCTCTTAGAGCAATGGATTGGGCATTTTTCCGAAATTGCCACTTTTGAAATAACTAATTACCATTTTGCCACTATTTCCAAACTATTTCCCAATGTACCACTGTTTAGTCGACTAAACCCAGTTTTAGTCGACTAAAATGCGGGGCGTTGAATTTTTTGACTGGCCCCGCGATTTAGTCACCTAAAACATTGTGGCTTAGTCGACTAAATCGCTGATAGAGGGATTTTTTTAAACTCTTATCATGTTAAATACCACAGATTTCCACTTTTATTCAGCTATATTAATTAAAATATTAACAATATTATAGGAGAGATTATAGGAGATTATAAATTATCAAATAAATTAGTATCTCCATTGATAAATTCCCTTTTCATTCTAATTAATTAAATTAGAGTTTTTCAAATATATAACATCCTATAGGACTCTATACTATCCTTTTTAAATAAAGCTCATCATTTAATTATTAAATATATTTGCTTTCTAGAAACCAAGCATGTACCCAATAATGATCTCATCAAAATTTAATTTTCCTATGATGAATAATTTAATTCAAGATATTTACTAATAAAACCAATAAAATTTCTTGATGAATTTAAGGACATAAGATATACATTATCTTCCCTTTATTAATTTAATTTAATATTCATCAAATCCTCAATAAAATAAGGAGATATACTAGGAGATTTATTAACTACCATATCAATCAAATCTAATATATTTATTAACTAAAGATATTCAAAACTTCAATGAAAATAAATTCATCGTGGAAGTAATCAATAATTAAATAAAATATTGATTTCTATGGGCACATCAATACGAAAATCGGCACATCCAATATTGAAAGCAATAATCGCATAATTGAATTTTTAATAAATGCCCACCAATATTTCAATTATTATTAAATTGAACGCATACCCAGAAAGAGAGAATAACAAACGGGTGTGAAGCCAGTAACTTTTCTTCTGTACAGTTGTAAGCGTTATGGATGCGGTACAATGGAGATTTATCAATGAAGATACTAATTTATAAATAAATGCCCACCAATACTAAATTGTAGGATGTTATATATTTGAAAAACTCTAATTTAATTAATTAGAATGAAAGGGGAATTTATCAATTGAGATACTAATTTATTTGATAAGTTATAATCTCCTATAATCTCTCCTATAATATTGTTAATATTTTAATTAATATGACTGAATAAAAGTGGAAATCTGTGGTGTTTAATGTGATAAGAGTTTAAAAAAATCCCTCTGTCAGCGATTTAGTCGACTAAGCCACAGTGTTTAGTCGACTAAATCGCGGGGCCAGTCAAAAAATTCAACGCCCGCATTTTAGTCGATTAAAACTGGGTTTAGTTGACTAAACAGTGGCACATTGGGAAATAGTTTGGAAACAGTGGCAAAATGGTAATTAGTTATTTCAAAAGTGGCAATTTGAGAAAAAAGCCCAATGGATTGATTGTAGTCTTAATTTCTCATTTCTTTCCTTCATATTTGTTCAATTCTAGGTTTAGAGTTTGATTTATATATTGGATTGAAATTGTTGATGGGGTTCCATGCACTTGATGAAATTAGTGTGCATTTGAGACTTTGAACTTAATTAGTAGCAATTTCTTGTCTATTAACTTAGTTAAGCTTATACTTGGAGTTGCTATGAATATATTAAGTTTGTAATTCAAGGGTTCTTGGTTACTTTTGCTTGCATATTGTTAATTCTATTGACTAAAGTTTTAAGTTGGGTTTCAGTTAGAGGATTGAGTCTTGCCTGGTGTGAGAGATTTAATTCACTTAACTCAAACTAGTTCAAAGGGCCTTTTGAACAAATTTGTCAAACGAACACAATCCTAAAAATATTTTGAAGTAAAGGATAGGTGAATTCCATTAATCTAGGAGGTTTTCATCATATTTTCTAAAAAAAAATTCCATCTCATCCATGTTTAACCAAAAAAATCCAAAAATATTTATTTTAAAGAATTTTAGTTTAATCCTACTTAGTTGAAAGATAAAAATCTCAAAATCTTTTACTTGTCTCATGCCAATCATTGCATTTAATTGCTAGGTAGTTAATAAAAGGCCCTTTAAGAGACAATTCGAGATTGCACTTTATATTATAATCCTTGGTTATTTTAATTCGAAATTTCAAAAAATATGAATATTTGTGAGTTTCAACGATTTGTTTTTCTAAAAAAGTCGTTAAGATAAAATTTTCAACGATTGTTTTAAAAAACGTTGTTGTAAGCTGAAAAAAAAAAAATTATGTTCAACAACCGTTTATGTGTGTGTGTAATATTAGTTGTACATATTGTGATAATTGAATATAAAAATAAAAATTTAAATTTGATAAAAAAATCATTATTAAAAAAATTAAAAAACTCTAAAGTACTTAATTAAATATATTCTAATAGATAAATTAGAATGCATACAAATGTATAGATAATAGTACATTGTTTATTGAATCACATATCCATATCATTTTTCCCCGAAAACTGGAAAAAAAATCATGTAAAACGACCGCTATTGAATCACATATCCCTATCAGAAGTCATTTTTTTTTTGATAAGCTCATCCGATACTACTTTTGCTATCCCAAATGATCCATTATTCTCTCGTAACATCCCATTTTCAAAAGCGGTATATATTTTTTTTTCATCGAGTAGAGTCTCGGAGCGATTGAGTAACGATATTTATATTCAAAATGCCGTAAGTCCGGGCGATTACGAGCGGTACGTTATACCGAGTGTTTTCAAAGTAAATAACAAAAGAAGAGAGTCTTCAGCTGAGTCCCGTGCCGCTTGCCTTTCTCCTCGATCCTCGGTCCTCCTGACCCTGACGCTATGTTAAGAGCTGAGGTTCAATGCCCATTGAACCTCGGGTAAACTGATTAATCTCATGCTTATGTAATAGTTATGTATGACAGATATTCATGACATCACAAAGCAATATTCACATATGAAAGATAATAACAAAACACAGCCACTTTGCATATGAATGTTATTACGGTCTGCACTATTCACCGGTGCCACGGTGTACATCCGTGTCCTCGCCGCTAGGAAAACTCAACGGCATTATCAAAACCATAACCCGTGTATAGCTGAATGTATAAACATGTGAACTAAGCCCCATAACTTAGCCACGGTGCATGACCCGAGACGAGTCCCATCCATGTCTTTATGAATTAGTCTATCACATATAAGCATACAATAAGCATCAGAGTTAATGTTACAGTACGCGTCCGTACCTTTCACCGTGTAATGGCCAACATGCCTGACCTTTGAACCCAGCCCCGGACTTCCCGGATATCCTAACATATCACCATAGTACTTAGAATAATATCCTAAGGGATATTTTCACCTCTATTTACCCATCTACCCTTGGTGAATTTGTTATTTACAATTTTGCCCTTACATTTATTTAAAAACGTAGTGCAGTATTTTCTGGGCAGATTTTTCGGTAACTTTGAAAAATCATAATTAATTCTAGAAAAATCGAAACGAGGATCCGTAAAATTCCGCGGAATCCTTAAGATGTATATTTTCAAGGAAAAATACTTGTATATACCCAGAATTTATGAACCATTCCTAGTTTTCATTTTTCCCAACGTTGCCCAGAATTTCGCCCAGAAAAATAGCCTAACTTCAACCGGTTGTATCTCTTTGTACAGGAATCAAAACGCTACATATTATATATATTCGGAAAGCCCTACATATCTAATTTATTTAAGGAAATTTTAGTGATTTATGGGCTTCATTTTCAACATAAAATATTAGCATTTCTATCTCTGTTTGCCCAGTAATTTTCACGAAAATTTTGCCGTAATTTCGCTACTTTGATATTTAACTTCCAAGAATTTTGCTTTATCATATTCTCTATCATATTTTCGAAATAAAGACATATTTAACCATAAAAACATGAAATCAAAACTACTTGGAAGATTTAAAGATCAAACATAAACTAACTATGAATTTGAAACTAGAACTCAAGAACAAGGAAGCTTACCCTTGAAGAACCTCCTCCTCCTTCATGCTTCCCACTCTCTTTCTCTCTACTCTTGCTCTCTAAAACTCACCTATTTTGGTTGAGTTTGGTGTGAAGATTATGAAGAGAGGAGCCTCCTATTTATAGGAGAATTCTAAGGACACAAGTGGCATTTAATTTGCCCATCTCTCACCCTAGCCATTGGATGCAATCTACTTTACAAGAGTTGATCTCATCCCTTCATGTGATTAGAAAACCTAACTTAACCAATAAGTTTTGCTTCATGAAGACTTTGGGGATGACTCATTAGTGATTCTAGTTAGCTCCTAAATGTCCTTTTGTAACTAGATGCAAATTGATTTAGTTACTCTAGAAGCTTTAGTTTACTTTAATGAAATCTATTTTTGGTTGCTTGATCAATCACCAACACTTTTAAATTCTATGTATGTATCTTGATTAGCAGTTGGATATCAAGATTTATGGTCCAATTAGATTTCTCTAATTGTCCTTAATCATCTCTAATTTTCTTCATCAAAGTTTGCCAAAATAACTTTAATTAGGCTTAATCTCGAGATGAAATTATGTGGGTTCCGAGATAAGTCCTTATATTTTATCTAGGATTAACACTTTCCAAGATACAATTTATTTTGTATAGATTTCCCTTTACTTGTGTCTTGATCAATTTAATTCACATAGGATTTATGCTAAATTCTTATTTGTGGATTTCAAATTAATATTGAATTAAGTTTATTTTTCTCTCTCACTATCCTCTTCCATGTAATTAAGAGCTTTAATTACATAGTACTCTTATCCTCTTCCCATTTGCCTCTAAAGTCTTCCTACTTAATTGCTTGCATGTGCTGAATTTTAGCATGTGTGTATGATTAAACCTTATTCAATTGATTACAACTTTTCTTACTCCACAAGTTGCATGAACCGTGTAAACTCCTCCAATTTGCCTCTTCATCAATTCTCCATTAATGACCCCATGTGGACCCATGTGCCTTTGTTCCCAAAAATATCTAGATTACAAACTCACTCCATTTCCCCTCACACACACATACACGTATACACACATACATTCACCACCTCCCCTTCATCTTTTATATATATTCAATATGTGTTTTTATTTATCACAAAATCAAGAAGAAAGTCCTCTCATTGGTTGATAAATTTTCACAAGGATTTCACTTTATGAAATTAAATTAAAGCCTTAGGATTTAACTTTACTAGATTTAATCCAACCCTTTAATTTGTGTTAATCTCTTATTGGTCCAATTAATTTCATGAGGATTAAGAATATTCTCTTGATTTATCATTTGCCAATTCAATTTCACAAGGATTTGGCTTTATGAGGCTTAAACAATTAGCCATTAATTACTTAACTAATCACTTTCTAATTGTTGATAATTTTCTTAATTAGGATTAATCATTTTCTCACAACTATTTCATTGACATTGGTATTTTATGTCCCACATATCATATTAAAAATCATGGGGCAACTTATGCTCCCCAAAATTATATTTAATTTTGCCTCATTATTTTTCAAGGGAAATAATCCCAAAAATTTCTAAAATTAGAGACAACATACTTTCTAATTTTCAATAAATATTTTATTGCCTCTTGGGATTTATCATAATATTTTCGGGCATTTCATGGCCCATAATTGCATTTAGGGATTTTGACACTTTAATCCCTCTAATTTCATTAGAAATTTCCCTAGACAATAGAATAAGTATCCTACAAGGTTTTAAAACCACATATTCACCTATTTCCAAATAGGTATTATTTGCTAATATAGTATTCCAGATAGATAATTATCCAGGTATTACATTTCTCCCCCCGTTAATTAAAATTTCGCCCTCGAAATTTGAACATATACACTCGAAAGGTTATCTAGACCTCCAATCTATTCCTTCCTTATGCATGCTTACCTAGCACGCATCCCGCTATTCAAAAGTCTCATTTATCTTGTACGCAGCATAGTACTCAATTACGGACTCACCGGTCTATTCTCACAAGATTTCGGTTACACGAGGCCTCATCGCCCGATTTATTCAGCCTCTCGGCTTAACACATATTGGCCTTCCTACTCAATCTATTACCACAAAGATCGGGAGATTCTAGCCTTACTACCTAGGAATTCATCCTTAGGCCTAAGGCATCTTAACTACTACCTACGGTACAATGAATGTTTTGCTAGTCTTATGATGTATTTTAGACATAGTTAGTATGACAATTAGCATTTCATACAAATAGCTAAGTATCACCTGGTTCTATGCTCTGGGGCACCGCCTCGAGCACACTTGCACACTAAGTCTTATTGCCTGGGGCCTCTGCCCGTCTATTTCATCTGAGCCTCTCCCATTCAAGCTCTCAGACTACTTTCACTTGCTTAGCCCATAGCTGACAACTACTATCTGGCTTAACTAGTTCAGATTTCTAGACCTTTCTAATAGTTTCTGTTCCTATACTATACTCTCCAAATACACTGCTTTTACCCAACACCATAGCACCGACAATCATGTCATTGCTACTCAAGACCATTATGTTGTCTCATTTTCAAATTTTCAAACATTAAAAATTTTCTGTGGTCTCAGTACATTTCGCAATCTGCACCATACCAAAAAGTAATAGTGCCATCACATTCATAAACATAATCGCTGCTAACACAAATTCATAAAAATATGTTCACTGCCGAATCAGTTTTAAAAACTTTTACTACCGGCACATATCTTTTGAGGGAAATAATTGATTTTACAAAATCTTTAACAAGCGAGATTTCACGCCACCACTTCAACCACTTGGTACAAAATGAGCGCCCTCTCCCAATCCCCAAATCCGGCCTCTGCGCATCGCCAGCATCAAAAACAATGTGGGAGAACCTCCGCCCCTCCCATAAGAGACCCGTGTTCACACCGGCACATAAAGTAGCAACCCTATCTACCGAAATCAGTCCGGCCATAGACAAATCGGGTCCTACTAGACAAAACATACGCCCTAGGCGAAATGTTATGGATTGGGTGCGTTCACGGCCTGGTGCGATTTTCATTCTATCAAAAAAATCCCTCCAAAAACTCTTTGTTCAAAGAGAACCTTTACCAAAGGCTAACGATTTCAAACATTTTAAAACATCGGCAAGACCCAACAAAAACGTGTACATCTACAACAACGGCTTCCGGCCTCCAGGTTAAATCGACTTTACCACAACATAGTTGAAAACTTAGTTTCAAACTCGGGTTCTAACAAAACCCTTTTTATAAGACAACACCATTTCAAAATAACCATACTATGGTCTCAAATTCTATTGAAAACATTTCACTCGAAAAGTCAGTTTCAAAAATGCATAAGTTCGAAAAATCCATTCCGGAAATTTCAAATATAGTAGGTGTAATGGCAAGTTCAAAAATTCAATTTTTAAACCTTACTCAGGAACCAGACAATTAACCTTAGAAGTTCATCACTAACTAATCGTATCCGGACCTCTATCCTTGGCTATTCAAGCCATTCGTAGAACGCTCAGTCTACTCTTCTTTAATTTTCTGGCTATTTCGGACATTGCCCGCTATCCTTAGGTTTTACAAACTTTTCGGGACACTTCTCGTATTTGTCATCTAACAACTATGGGCTTCTGCTAGCCTATAGACACAATATATGCTATACAACTCTGGAGCAACTCATGACGATATACTTGGATTACGTAAACTTTTCTCTCTAGGGAACGATTAGATATGAGACTCGCTACAATGTACTTACCTTGAGAATCGATACACCGGTAGCTCTACTCTATGGTTCGTTGTGATGGCAACTTCACTCTACGGTTTGACGTCACGGTGGCTTCACTCTACGGTACTTCACTCGGTGCTTCACTCAATCCCTCCGATTGGTCAGCACCTCCGGTCGGAACCCTCCGTAGGTAGCCCTTTCCGAATAGATCTCCCCGTAAGTAGCCACCTCCGATCACAACTTCCCATAAGTAGTACTTTCTTCAGTTGACCGTCTCTGAATCATTATAACGAGAACTCAGATCTCTATCAGGTTACTAACCCTTTAGTGGTTTTGTAATTTTGCTATTTCTAGGTCTGCTACCCTATCCAGGGTCATTTTATTTATGGACTTTCTAGCTCCAATCAACAGCCTTATCTCAATTTCCCTATCGGGTAACCACCCACTTCTTTGGGGATCTATTAGCCACTAACTTCTCTAAGGTTATCGGTCCCACCTTGAAACCATAACCTGTGGTTACTGAGGTTTTAGCTATCGTAGGGTTCCGTTAAGGAACTAACTGTCAGGTATTCAAACCTAAGGCAACCTCACTCACATTTTCTCAGGGTTTCTACTCTCAGGTACTGGAACCTAGGCAATGCTCAGTCATACCTTGACCTAAGCACTGTCTTTGTCTCAAGCCTATCATCACTCTATCTTTTCTCATAGTATTCCAAAGGATTACTATGTTTCATACCGCAAGGTATTCAGCCTTTGTTTGAAGGATATCAAATTCTTATGCTATATCCCGGGGTTAAGAATCCCGAGATTTCTCTCGCTTAAGCACGCTTAATTTCACAACGTCTATCGTATCGGGTACTAATATCGCACACATACCACGCATACCGACCACTCCCATAGGTGCTAGTATGGCATAACCGCCTCCCGAAATACCGGGTACTTTCCCCTTTTTATCTAACAAATCCACCACCGTCAAGGACTTAGTCAAAAGACCCTCATCCCCGGAGCTATGCCCCGTCGCACGCATGGTGTCTCGGTTTTTACAAGCGGGGATTTTCCTCTTAGGGTAACTTAGTAAGTTCTTGTTTCTACAAGGAAAACTAAATCAATAGTCACCGTCTACGGAAAACCTAAGCGATCGACTTCTCCGTAACGATTGCCTTGAAACACTCGGTGGGGATTTAACTCGGACTCCAATTTCTATATCGAAGTCCTAGAGCTTAGCAACGGAACCCATATTCTATGTTATCTACTATATCTACGAGTCTCATCCGGCGTGGCCCACTCCATATATAAGCTCGGGTTAGAATGGAATTAATACCCGTACAAACTAGAGATTATCGAATTATCGAATTATCGAATTATTGGAATTATCGAATTATCGAATTATCGAGTCTAATATCGATGTAGGTACGGCGATGGATACACTATCCCTGGTTTAGAGTGGTGCACCAACGAGAGGGTGGTACACTGGTTCGTGATGGTACACCTGGTTCGACCGGTATACCGAAGTAAGGTGGTACTCCGACCTAGGCTTATATTAGTACTCATTTTCAAAACATGCTCTTTTTTTAAAAAGGCGTAGAGTCTAACTCCGTTACTCAAACCAAATGGCCGGTAGGTGTCTATCATGGGAGCCTCACCGTCTTAGGGTGACCGATTGGGTGATCCACATAGACTAGCCCCGCTTCGCACCAAAAGGTTTGGAATAACTTAGTCGATCTATGCCAGGGACAACCGCCCGATACCAAAATTGTAACATCCCATTTTCAAAAGCGGTATATATATTTTTTTCATCGAGTAGAGTCTCGGAGCGATTGAGTAACCGATATTTATATTCAAAATGCCGTAAGTCCGGCGATTACGATGCGGTACGTTATACCGAGTGTTTTCAAAGTAAATAACAAAAGAAGAGAGTCTTCACCGAGTCCGTCGCTTGCCTTTCTCCTCGATCCTCGGTCCTCCCGACCTCGACGCTATGTTAAGAGGCGAGGTTCAATGCCCATTGAACCTCGGGTAACTTAATCTCATGCTTATGTAATAGTTATGTATGACGTATATTCATGACATCACAAAGAATATTCACATATGAAAGATAATAACAAAACACAGCCACGCATATGAATGTTATTACGGTCTGCACTATTCACACGGTGCCACGGTGTACATCCGTGTGTCGCTCGCTAGGAAAACTCAACGGCATTATCAAAACCATAACCCGTGTATAGTGAATGTATAAACATGTGAACTAAGCCCCATAACTTAGCCACGGTGCATGACCCGAGACAGAGTCCCATCCATGTCTTTATGAATTAGTCTATCACATATAAGCATACAATAAGCATCAGAGTTAATGTTACAGTACGCGTCCGTACCTTTCACCGTGTAATGGCCAACATGCGACCTTTGAACCACCGGACTTCCCAGGATATCCTAACATATCACCATAGTACTTAGAATTGTAATATCCCAAATTTTAGGCCTAAAGACTTGAGAACTAGTCTATATTAGGAAGACGACTAAGCCCAGTTTATGACAGTGACAAGATTTAAATCGATAAATTATATGGAAATTTATTATGGAAATTTGGCCTAAAGAGTTATAGATATAAATATTGCATTTTAAGGCCTATTTTCTTTAGAATTTTCAGGAGAAGAATAAATTCAAGGAAAAATAGTATGAGAATAAATATTTGTTTAGGAAATATTTTAGAGTAAATATTTTATGGTTTATAGAAGTAATTAATAAAAGAAATATCCTTATATGGTATTAAGGATTTAATCCCAATATATTTATGCTTGTAATCAATAATGAGTAAAGGGGTCCAGTTTGGTATAATTTTATCGATAGTGGTTAACAAGATATAATCAAACTAGCACTCTATGTTTGCTATATTTAAAATTAGTCACGTGAAGGGTTCATATTGTGGATATGATAGTGGACCCTAGAATGTATGCATGACAACTACACCCCTTTAGTCTTATTATATAATTAATCAATAACCACTTCCATTCATTTTCAACCGGATCAATTCAGCCAACACACGTATGCATTCCTCTTCTATTTATTCACATGCATACTTTATTTCCTTAATTATTATAAGATGACACACTCACACACCACTCATTGAAAAATTGGCCAACTTGTATGCCCCACGCCTTCATTCTCATTCGGCCACTCCTTCCACTTCCATTATTTCAATTATTTGATGCATCTCTCACACTCTCCATTTTCAGCCCCCAAAGTCAGCACGTATGGCCCCTCTCCCACTCACATGCACACCTACTATTCCCTCAAATAATCATTCACTCTCTCTTATTCATTCACGGGAGAAAAATGTATTACACTCCTTCCATTCTTTATTTTTGTTCTGTCACCGAAAAGAGAAAGAGAGAGAATGAGAATAGAAAGAGAGAGGGAGCTGTGAGTGAAAAACACAGAAGAGAGTGAGAGCCGAGTAAATGAAACCATTGAAAAAAAGGAAGAAGAGAGTGATAGGAACCTACATGTAAGCTGAATTCTGGAGAATTTTGGGAAGTTAGTCGTGTTCATGCAATATTTTGATCGGTCAAATGACTTCATCTGACTGCCAAACTTGGTAAGAATAAGGTACACTCCTAAGCTTTAAGATGAGTACTAGAACGTATTAATGCGACGTCTAGAACTCCATTTAAGATTTTTCTAAGTTTAGTCAGAAAATCTGGAAAATCCTGTTTTTAGAATCAAGCAACGTTCTTTTTCGAATTTATGGGAATTATAAAGTTATTTATTGGTTTTATGAGTATTTTTTCCTTAAACTATGTTTATAGAACTTCGAATAGAAATTTGAAACACCTCAATCGGAGATTTATAGAATTAATTATGATTTTTCAAAGTTTTAGAAGTTGAACACTGAAAAACGCTGGTTTCCAGAAATGAACAGTGATTTTCGGATTCACTTTTGAAACAGTAAACGTTTGAGTTTTTCTATGAAAATTTCCAGAAAGAAAGTAGACTTATCAAGATTTAATTTGATAGGTCACAAGCATCATTTGGATTTATATTCAGAGAATTATGAATTTTTGAAGTTAAGTATGAAATCTGGGACATTTTCTGAATTGTCTTCTGAACAGTGTTTACATTTTTGAAATCTGGGAATGATTGGAATATGGTTAAATTCTGGAACCAATTTTCCTAGAAACTATACTTGACAAGGAGTTCATAGGGTTTTGAACCATCTGATTTGGACACCTAGAACTCCAGATATGTATTTTTGAATCTAGACCATGAATCTGAACGTTTTTCTGGAACAGTTAAGATGGACGAAAATTCTGGGAACAGTGTGCATATATTTGACAGTAGAATATATTTTTCCTCAAAACTAGACATGTTAAAGAACACGTGATTTTTGGAATCATGTCATTTGAAGTTTTGTACAATTAAATATGAATTTTCAAAGTTAATTGAAAATTCTGCCAGTTTACAGAGTTTATTTGGAAATAAGAAAAATAAAGGTTTTGGATAAGTAATAACTTACCGTCCATGAATATGTAAATATAGGATTCAGTATTTACCCGGGATGACCAAAGGATTAAGAACCAGATCAGGAATTGAAAAGATCACAAGGTAGTAACGCTTCTCTCACATACTATGTGTGCCTTTACATGCATGTATTTACCGTTGTACATATATATTTATATAATGTTTGAATGTTCTGAATGCCGAATGTGTTGAATGAATTGTATGTATAGATGATGGTTATCTTGCATGTTTTGTGTATGCATTATATGTGAGCGATGATTGACGTTACTACTGGGATTCATTTGAATCCCAGATTATTTTTGAAATTAACTAATTTGCAGCTCGGGTAAAAACTCGAGAACGAAGAAGGTGGTCATGGACGAGTAGGACAAGATGGAAGAAGATTTTACCACCATCGTATAACTACTTTTTAATTGTAAACCGTATACATGAATAGTATCATATACGTGAATAGTGAATAGCATGTATACGTGAATAGTAACATCACGTATTATTTTTAAAGAACGCTTCCGTGTACGCAATTAAAGGGTATATTTAAGGCGGGTGTTACAAGAATAATATCCTAAGGGATATTTTCACCTCTATTTACCCATCTACCCTTGGTGAATTTGTTATTTACAATTTTGCCCTTACATTTATTTAAAAACGTAGTGCAGTATTTTCTGGGCAGATTTTTCGGTAACTTTGAAAAATCATAATTAATTCTAGAAAAATCGAAACGAGGATCCGTAAAATTCCCGGAATCCTTAAGATGTATATTTTCAAGGAAAAATACTTGTATATACCCAGAATTTATGAACCATTCCTAGTTTTCATTTTGCACAACGTTGCCCAGAATTTCGCCCAGAAAAATAGCCTAACTTCAACCGGTTGTATCTCTTTGTACAGGAATCAAAACGCTACATATTATATATATTCGGAAAGCCCTACATATATAATTTATTTCTGGAAATTTTAGTGATTTATGGGCTTCATTTTCAACATAAAATATTAGCATTTCTATCTCTGTTTGCCCAGTAATTTTCACCTAAAATTTTGCCGAATTTCGCTACTTTGATCTTTAACTTCCAAGAATTTTGCTTTATCATATTCTCTATCATATTTTCGAAATAAAGACATATTTAACCATAAAAACATGAAATCAAAACTACTTGGAAGATTTAAAGATCAAACATAAACTAACTATGAATTTGAAACTAGAACTCAAGAACAAGGAAGCTTACCCTCAAGAACCTCCTCCTCCTTCATGCTTCCCACTCTCTTTCTCTCTACTCTTGCTCTCTAAAACTCACCTATTTTGGTTGAGTTTGGTGTGAAGATTATGAAGAGAGGAGCCTCCTATTTATAGGAGAATTCTAAGGACACAAGTGGCATTTAATTTGCCCATCTCTCACCCTAGCCATTGGATGCAATCTACTTTACAAGAGTTGATCTCATCCCTTCATGTGATTAGAAAACCCTAACTTAACCAATAAGTTTTGCTTCATGAAGACTTTGGGGATGACTCATTAGTGATTCTAGTTAGCTCCTAAATGTCCTTTTGTAACTAGATGCAAATTGATTTAGTTACTCTAGAAGCTTTAGTTTACTTTAATGAAATCTATTTTTGGTTGCTTGATCAATCACCAACACTTTTAAATTCTATTTATGTATCTTGATTAGCAGTTGGATATCAAGATTTATGGTCCAATTAGATTTCTCTAATTGTCCTTAATCATCTCTAATTTTCTTCATCAAAGTTTGCCAAAATAACTTTAATTAGGCTTAATCTCGAGATGAAATTATGTGGGTTCCAGATAAGTCCTTATATTTTATCTAGGATTAACACTTTCCAAGATACAATTTATTTTGTATAGATTTCCCTTTACTTGTGTCTTGATCAATTTAATTCACATAGGATTTATGCTAAATTCTTATTTGTGGATTTCAAATTAATATTGAATTAAGTTTATTTTTCTCTCTCACTATCCTCTTCCATGTAATTAAGAGCTTTAATTACATAGTACTCTTATCCTCTTCCCATTTGCCTCTAAAGTCTTCCTACTTAATTGCTTGCATGTGCTGAATTTTAGCATGTGTGTATGATTAAACCTTATTCAATTGATTACAACTTTTCTTACTCCACAAGTTGCATGAACCGTGTAAACTCCCTCCAATTTGCCTCTTCATCAATTCTCCATTAATGACCCCATGTGGACCCATGTGCCTTTGTTCCCAAAAATATCTAGATTACAAACTCACTCCATTTCCCCTCACACACACATACACGTATACACACATACATTCACCACCTCCCCTTCATCTTTTATATATATTCAATATGTGTTTTTATTTATCACAAAATCAAGAAGAAAGTCCTCTCATTGGTTGATAAATTTTCACAAGGATTTCACTTTATGAAATTAAATTAAAGCCTTAGGATTTAACTTTACTAGATTTAATCCAACCCTTTAATTTGTGTTAATCTCTTATTGGTCCAATTAATTTCATGAGGATTAAGAATATTCTCTTGATTTATCATTTGCCAATTCAATTTCACAAGGATTTGGCTTTATGAGGCTTAAACAATTAGCCATTAATTACTTAACTAATCACTTTCTAATTGTTGATAATTTTCTTAATTAGGATTAATCATTTTCTCACAACTATTTCATTGACATTGGTATTTTATGTCCCACATATCATATTAAAAATCATGGGGCAACTTATGCTCCCCAAAATTATATTTAATTTTGCCTCATTATTTTTCAAGGGAAATAATCCCAAAAATTTCTAAAATTAGAGACAACATACTTTCTAATTTTCAATAAATATTTTATTGCCTCTTGGGATTTATCATAATATTTTCGGGCATTTCATGGCCCATAATTGCATTTAGGGATTTTGACACTTTAATCCCTCTAATTTCATTAGAAATTTCCCTAGACAATAGAATAAGTATCCTCTGAGTTTTAAAACCACATATTCACCTATTTCCAAATAGGTATTATTTGCTAATATAGTATTCCAGATAGATAATTATCCAGGTATTACATTTCTCCCCCCGTTAATTAAAATTTCGCCCTCGAAATTTGAACATATACACTCGAAAGGTTATCTAGACCTCCAATCTATTCCTTCCTTATGCATGCTTACCTAGCACGCATCCTGCTATTCAAAAGTCTCATTTATCTTGTACGCAGCATAGTACTCAATTACAGGACTCACCGGTCTATTCTCACAAGACTTTACACAGGCCTCATCGCCCGATTTATTCAGCCTCTCGGCTTAACACATATTGGCCTTCCTACTCAATCTATTACCACAAAGATCGGAGATTCTAGCCTTACTACCTAGGAATTCATCCTTAGGCCTAAGGCATCTTAACTACTACCTGGTACAATGAATGTTTTGCTAGTCTTATGATGTATTTTAGACATAGTTAGTATGACAATTAGCATTTCATACAAATAAGCTAAGTATCACCGGTTCTATGCTCTAGGGGCACCGCCTCGAGCACACTTGCACACTAAGTCTTATTGCCTGGGGCCTCTGCCCGTCTATTTCATCTGAGCCTCTCCCATTCAAGCTCTCAGACTACTTTCACTTGCTTAGCCCATAGCTGACAACTACTATCTGGCTTAACTAGTTCAGATTTCTAGACCTTTCTAATAGTTTCTGTTCCTATACTATACTCTCCAAATACACTGCTTTTACCCAACACCATAGCACCGACAATCATGTCATTGCTACTCAAGACCATTATGTTGTCTCATTTTCAAATTTTCAAACATTAAAAATTTTCTCGTGGTCTCGACATTTCGCAATCCGCACCATACCAAAAGTAATAGTGCCATCACATTCATAAACATAATCGTCGCCAACACAAATTCATAAAAATATGTTCACTGCCGAATCAGTTTTAAAAACTTTTACTACCGGCACATATCTTTTGAGGGAAATAATTGATTTTACAAAATCTTTAACAACTGAGATTTCACGCCACCACTTCAACCACTTGGTACAGTGAGCGCCCTCTCCCAATCCCCAAATCCGGCCTCTGCATCAGCAGTACCGTCAAACAATGTGGGAGAACCTCCGCCCCTCCCATAAGAGACCCAGTGTTCACACTGGCACATAAAGTAGCAACCCTATCTACCGAAACTCAGTCCAGCCATAGACAGTCAGGTCCTACTAGACAAAACATACGCCCTAGGCGAAATGTTATGGATTGGGTGCGTTCACTGCTGGTGCGATTTTCATTCTATCAAAAAAAATCCCTCCAAAAACTCTTTGTTCAAAGAGAACCTTTACCAAAGGCTAACGATTTCAAACATTTTAAAACATCTGGCAAGACCCAACAAAACTGTGTACATCTACAACAGCTTCTGGCCTCCCAGTTCTGTACTGACTTTACCACAACATAGTTGAAAACTTAGTTTCAAACTCTGGGTTCTAACAAAACCCTTTTTATAAGACAACACCATTTCAAAATAACCATACTATGGTCTCAAATTCTATTGAAAACATTTCACTCGAAAAGTCAGTTTCAAAAATGCATAAGTTCAAAAAATCCATTCCGGAAATTTCAAATATAGTAGGTGTAATGGCAAGTTCAAAAATTCAATTTTTAAACCTTACTCAGGAACCAGACAATTAACCTTAGAAGTTCATCACTAACTAATCGTATCCGGACCTCTATCCTTGGCTATTCAAGCCATTCGTAGAACGCTCGCCTACTCTTCTTTAATTTTCTCGGCTATTTCGGACATTGCCCGCTATCCTTAGGTTTTACAAACTTTTCAGACACTTCGTATTTGTCATCTAACAACTATGGGCTTCGCTAGCCTATAGACACAATATATGCTATACAACTCGGAGCAACTCATGACGATATACTTGGATTACGTAAACTTTTCTCTCTAGGGAACTGATTAGATATGAGACTCGCTACAATGTACTTACCTTGAGAATCGATACACTGGTAGCTCTACTCTATGGTTCGTTGTGATGGCAACTTCACTCTACAGTTTGACGTCACGGTGGCTTCACTCTACGGTACTTCACTCGGTGCTTCACTCAATCCCTCCGATTGGTCAGCACCTCCGGTCGGAACCCTCCGTAGGTAGCCCTTTCCGAATAGATCTCCCCGTAAGTAGCCACCTCCGATCACAACTTCCCATAAGTAGTACTTTCTTCAATTGACCGTCTCTCGAATCATTATAACGAGAACTCGGATCTCTATCGGTTACTAACCCTTTAGTGGTTTTGTAATTTTGCTATTTCTAGGTCTCGCTACCCTATCCAGGGTCATTTTATTTATGGACTTTCTAGCTCCAATCAACAAACCTTATCTCAATTTCCCTATCGGGTAACCACCCACTTCTTTGGGGATCTATTAGCCACTAACTTCTCTAAGGTTATCGGTCCCACCTTGAAACCATAACCTGTGGTTACTGAGGTTTTAGCTATCGTAGGGTTCCGTTAAGGAACTAACTGTCAGGTATTCAAACCTAAGGCAACCTCACTCACATTTTCTCAGGGTTTCTACTCTCGTGCATCGGAACCTAGGCAATGCTCAGTCATACCTTGACCTAAGCACTGTCTTTGTCTCAAGCCTATCATCACTCTATCTTTTCTCATAGTATTCCAAAGGATTACTATGTTTCATACCGCAAGGTATTCAGGCCTTTGTTTGAAGGATATCAAATTCTTATGCTATATCCCAGGGGTTAAGAATCCCGAGATTTCTCTCGCTTAAGCACGCTTAATTTCACAACGTCTATCGTATCTCGGGTACTAATATCGGTACACATACCACTGCATACCGACCACTCCCATAGGTGCTAGTATGGCATAACCGCTCCCCCGAAATACCGGGTACTTTCCCTTTTTATCTAACAGTCACCACCGTCAAGGACTTAGTCAAAAGACCCTCATCCCCGGAGCTATGCCCCGTCGCACGCATGGTGTCTGGTTTTTACAAGGCAGGGATTTTCCTCTTAGGGTAACTTAGTAAGTTACTGTTTCTACAAGGAAAACTAAATCAATAGTCACCGTCTACAGGAAAACCTAAGCAGTACCGACTTCTCTGTAACGATTGCCTTGAAACACTGGGTGGGGATTTAACTCAGACTCCAATTTCTATATCAGAAGTCCTAGAGCTTAGCAATGTAACCCATATTCTATGTTATCTACTATATCTCTGAGTCTCATCCGGCGTGGCCCAGCTCCATATATAAGCTCTGGGTTAGAATGGAATTAATACCCAGTACAAACTAGAGATTATCAGAATTATCAGAATTATCAGAATTATTGGAATTATCAGAATTATCAGAATTATCGGAGTCTAATATCGATGTAGGTACAGGCGATGGATACACTATCCCTGGTTTAGAGTGGTGCACCAACAGAGGGTGGTACACTGGTTCAGGATGGTACACCGGTTCAGACTGGTATACCGAAGTAAGGTGGTACTCCGACCTAGGCTTATATTAGTACTCATTTTCAAAACATGCTCTTTTTTTAAAAAGGCGTAGAGTCTAACTCCGTTACTCAAACCAAATGGCCAGGTAGGTGTCTATCATGGGAGCCTCACCGTGCTAGGGTGACTGATTGGCTGATCCACATAGACTAGCCCCGCCTTCGGCACCAAAAGGTTTGGAATAACTTAGTCGATCTATGCCAGACAACCGCTCGATACCAAAATTGTAACATCCCATTTTCAAAAGCAAGTATATATTTTTTTCATCGAGTAGAGTCTCGGAGCGATTGAGTAACGATATTTATATTCAAAATGCCGTAAGTCCGGGCGATTACGAGCGTACGTTATACCGAGTGTTTTCAAAGTAAATAACAAAAGAAGAGAGTCTTCACCGAGTCCCGTGCGCTTGCCTTTCTCCTCGATCCTCGGTCCTCCCGACCAGACGCTATGTTAAGAGCGAGGTTCAATGCCCATTGAACCTCGGGTAACTGTTAATCTCATGCTTATGTAATAGTTATGTATGACGTATATTCATGACATCACAAAGAATATTCACATATGAAAGATAATAACAAAACACACCACGCATATGAATGTTATTACTTGCCGCACTATTCACCGGTGCCACGGTGTACATCCGTGTCCTCGCGCTAGGAAAACTCAACGGCATTATCAAAACCATAACCCGTGTATAGCCGAATGTATAAACATGTGAACTAAGCCCCATAACTTAGCCACGGTGCATGACCCGAGACAGAGTCCCATCCATGTCTTTATGAATTAGTCTATCACATATAAGCATACAATAAGCATCGAGTTAATGTTACGACGCGTCCGTACCTTTCACCGTGTAATGGCCAACATGCCTGACCTTTGAACCCAGCCCCGGACTTCCCAGATATCCTAACATATCACCATAGTACTTAGAATTGTAATATCCCAAATTTTAGGCCTAAAGACTTGAGAACTAGTCTATATTAGGAAGACGACTAAGCCCGAGTTTATGACAAACAAGATTTAAATCGATAAATTATATGGAAATTTATTATGGAAATTTGGCCTAAAGAGTTATAGATATAAATATTGCATTTTAAGGCCTATTTTCTTTAGAATTTTCAGGAGAAGAATAAATTCAAGGAAAAATAGTATGAGAATAAATATTTGTTTAGGAAATATTTTAGAGTAAATATTTTATGGTTTATAGAAGTAATTAATAAAAGAAATATCCTTATATGGTATTAAGGATTTAATCCCAATATATTTATGCTTGTAATCAATAATGAGTAAAGGGGTCCAGTTTGGTATAATTTTATCGATAGTGGTTAACAAGATATAATCAAACTAGCACTCTATGTTTGCTATATTTAAAATTAGTCACGTGAAGGGTTCATATTGTGGATATGATAGTGGACCCTAGAATGTATGCATGACAACTACACCCCTTTAGTCTTATTATATAATTAATCAATAACCACTTCCATTCATTTTCAACCGGATCAATTCAGCCAACACACGTATGCATTCCTCTTCTATTTATTCACATGCATACTTTATTTCCTTAATTATTATAAGATGACACACTCACACACCACTCATTGAAAAATTGGCCAACTTGTATGCCCCACGCCTTCATTCTCATTCGGCCACTCCTTCCACTTCCATTATTTCAATTATTTGATGCATCTCTCACACTCTCCATTTTCAGCCCCCAAAGTCAGCACGTATGGCCCCTCTCCCATTCACATGCACACATATCATTCCCTTCATTAATCTTCACTCTCTTTTATTCATTCACGGAAGAAAATACGTTACACTTTCCATTCTTTATTTTGTTCTGTCACCGAAAAGAGAAAGAGAGAGAGTGAGAATAGAAAGAGAGAGGGAGCTGTGAATGCAAAACACAGAAGAGAGTGAGAGCCGAGTAAATGAAACCATTGAAAAAAAGGAAGAAGAGAGTGATAGGAACCTACATGTAAGCTGAATTCTGGAGAATTTTGGGAAGTTAGTCGTGTTCATGCAATATTTTGATCGGTCAAATGACTTCATCTGACTGCCAAACTTGGTAAGAATAAGGTACACTCCCTAAGCTTTAAGATGAGTACTAGAACGTATTAATGCGACGTCTAGAACTCCATTTAAGATTTTTCTAAGTTTAGTCAGAAAATCTGGAAAATCCTGTTTTTAGAATCAAGCAACGTTCTTTTTCGAATTTATGGGAATTATAAAGTTATTTATTGGTTTTATGAGTATTTTTTCCTTAAACTATGTTTATAGAACTTCGAATAGAAATTTGAAACACCTCAATCGGAGATTTATAGAATTAATTATGATTTTTCAAAGTTTTAGAAGTTGAACACTGAAAAACGCTGGTTTCCAGAAATGAACAGTGATTTTCGGATTCACTTTTGAAACAGTAAACGTTTGAGTTTTTCTATGAAAATTTCCAGAAAGAAAGTAGACTTATCAAGATTTAATTTGATAGGTCACAAGCATCATTTGGATTTATATTCAGAGAATTATGAATTTTTGAAGTTAAGTATGAAATCTGGGACATTTTCTGAATTGTCTTCTGAACAGTGTTTACATTTTTGAAATCTGGGAATGATTGGAATATGGTTAAATTCTGGAACCAATTTTCCTAGAAACTATACTTGACAAGGAGTTCATAGGGTTTTGAACCATCTGATTTGGACACCTAGAACTCCAGATATGTATTTTTGAATCTAGACCATGAATCTGAACGTTTTTCTGGAACAGTTAAGATGGACGAAAATTCTGGGAACAGTGTGCATATATTTGACAGTAGAATATATTTTTCCTCAAAACTAGACATGTTAAAGAACACGTGATTTTTGGAATCATGTCATTTGAAGTTTTGTACAATTAAATATGAATTTTCAAAGTTAATTGAAAATTCTGCCAGTTTACAGAGTTTATTTGGAAATAAGAAAAATAAAGGTTTTGGATAAGTAATAACTTACCGTCCATGAATATGTAAATATAGGATTCAGTATTTACCCGGGATGACCAAAGGATTAAGAACCAGATCAGGAATTGAAAAGATCACAAGGTAGTAACGCTTCTCTCACATACTATGTGTGCCTTTACATGCATGTATTTACCGTTGTACATATATATTTATATAATGTTTGAATGTTCTGAATGCCGAATGTGTTGAATGAATTGTATGTATAGATGATGGTTATCTTGCATGTTTTGTGTATGCATTATATGTGAGCGATGATTGACGTTACTACTGGGATTCATTTGAATCCCAGATTATTTTTGAAATTAACTAATTTGCAGCTCGGGTAAAAACTCGAGAACGAAGAAGGTGGTCATGGACGAGTAGGACAAGATGGAAGAAGATTTTACCACCATCGTATAACTACTTTTTAATTGTAAACCGTATACATGAATAGTATCATATACGTGAATAGTGAATAGCATGTATACGTGAATAGTAACATCACGTATTATTTTTAAAGAACGCTTCCGTGTACGCAATTAAAGGGTATATTTAAGGCGGGTGTTACAAGAATAATATCCTAAGGGATATTTTCACCTCTATTTACCCATCTACCCTTGGTGAATTTGTTATTTACAATTTTGCCCTTACATTTATTTAAAAACGTAGTGCAGTATTTTCTGGGCAGATTTTTCGGTAACTTTGAAAAATCATAATTAATTCTAGAAAAATCGAAACGAGGATCCGTAAAATTCCCCGGAATCCTTAAGATGTATATTTTCAAGGAAAAATACTTGTATATACCCAGAATTTATGAACCATTCCTAGTTTTCATTTTGCACAACGTTGCCCAGAATTTCGCCCAGAAAAATAGCCTAACTTCAACCGGTTGTATCTCTTTGTACAGGAATCAAAACGCTACATATTATATATATTCGGAAAGCCCTACATATATAATTTATTTCTGGAAATTTTAGTGATTTATGGGCTTCATTTTCAACATAAAATATTAGCATTTCTATCTCTGTTTGCCCAGTAATTTTCACCGAAAATTTTGCCAGAATTTCGCTACTTTGATCTTTAACTTCCAAGAATTTTGCTTTATCATATTCTCTATCATATTTTCGAAATAAAGACATATTTAACCATAAAAACATGAAATCAAAACTACTTGGAAGATTTAAAGATCAAACATAAACTAACTATGAATTTGAAACTAGAACTCAAGAACAAGGAAGCTTACCCTTGAACCTCCTCCTCCTTCATGCTTCCCACTCTCTTTCTCTCTACTCTTGCTCTCTAAAACTCACCTATTTTGGTTGAGTTTGGTGTGAAGATTATGAAGAGAGGAGCCTCCTATTTATAGGAGAATTCTAAGGACACAAGTGGCATTTAATTTGCCCATCTCTCACCCTAGCCATTGGATGCAATCTACTTTACAAGAGTTGATCTCATCCCTTCATGTGATTAAAAACCCTAACTTAACCAATAAGTTTTGCTTCATGAAGACTTTGGGGATGACTCATTAGTGATTCTAGTTAGCTCCTAAATGTCCTTTTGTAACTAGATGCAAATTGATTTAGTTACTCTAGAAGCTTTAGTTTACTTTAATGAAATCTATTTTTGGTTGCTTGATCAATCACCAACACTTTTAAATTCTATGTATGTATCTTGATTAGCAGTTGGATATCAAGATTTATGGTCCAATTAGATTTCTCTAATTGTCCTTAATCATCTCTAATTTTCTTCATCAAAGTTTGCCAAAATAACTTTAATTAGGCTTAATCTCGAGATGAAATTATGTGGGTTAGATAAGTCGCTTATATTTTATCTAGGATTAACACTTTCCAAGATACAATTTATTTTGTATAGATTTCCCTTTACTTGTGTCTTGATCAATTTAATTCACATAGGATTTATGCTAAATTCTTATTGGTGGATTTCAAATTAATATTGAATTAAGTTTATTTTTCTCTCTCACTATTATCCTCTTCCATGTAATTAAGAGCTTTAATTACATAGTACTCTTATCCTCTTCCCATTTGCCTCTAAAGTCTTCCTACTTAATTGCTTGCATGTGCTGAATTTTAGCATGTGTGTATGATTAAACCTTATTCAATTGATTACAACTTTTCTTACTCCACAAGTTGCATGAACCGTGTAAACTCCTCCAATTTGCATCTTCATCAATTCTCCATTAATGACCCCATGTGGACCCATGTGCCTTTGTTCCCAAAAATATCTAGATTACAAACTCACTCCATTTCCCCTCACACACACATACACGTATACACACATACATTCACCACCTCCCCTTCATCTTTTATATATATTCAATATGTGTTTTTATTTATCACAAAATCAAGAAGAAAGTCCTCTCATTGGTTGATAAATTTTCACAAGGATTTCACTTTATGAAATTAAATTAAAGCCTTAGGATTTAACTTTACTAGATTTAATCCAACCCTTTAATTTGTGTTAATCTCTTATTGGTCCAATTAATTTCATGAGGATTAAGAATATTCTCTTGATTTATCATTTGCCAATTCAATTTCACAAGGATTTGGCTTTATGAGGCTTAAACAATTAGCCATTAATTACTTAACTAATCACTTTCTAATTGTTGATAATTTTCTTAATTAGGATTAATCATTTTCTCACAACTATTTCATTGACATTGGTATTTTATGTCCCACATATCATATTAAAAATCATGGGGCAACTTATGCTCCCCAAAATTATATTTAATTTTGCCTCATTATTTTTCAAGGGAAATAATCCCAAAAATTCCTAAAATTAGAGACAACATACTTTCTAATTTTCAATAAATATTTTATTGCCTCTTGGGATTTATCATAATATTTTCAGGGCATTTCATGGCCCATAATTGCATTTAGGGATTTTGACACTTTAATCCCTCTAATTTCATTAGAAATTTCCCTGCATAATAGAATAAGTATCCTACAAGGTTTTAAAACCACATATTCACCTATTTCCAAATAGGTATTATTTGCTAATATAGTATTCCGAGATAGATAATTATCCAGGTATTACATTTCTCCCCCTGTTAATTAAAATTTCGCCTCGAAATTTGAACATATACACTCGAAAGGTTATCTAGACCTCCAATCTATTCCTTCCTTATGCATGCTTACCTAGCACGCATCCTGCTATTCAAAAGTCTCATTTATCTTGTACGCAGGCATAGTACTCAATTACAGGACTCACTGGTCTATTCTCACAAGACTCGGTTACCAGGCCTCATTGCGCCCGATTTATTCAAATTTCGGCTTAACACATATTGGCCTTCCGCCAATCTATTACCACAAAGACGGAGATTCTAGCCTTACTACCTAGGAATTCATCCTTAGGCCTAAGGCATCTTAACTACTACACTGGTACAATGAATGTTTTGCTAGTCTTATGATGTATTTTAGACATAGTTAGTATGACAATTAGCATTTCATACGCCGCTAAGTATCACCTAGGTTCTATGCTTCTAGGGCACCGCCTCGAGCACACTTGCACACTAAGTCTTATTGCCCGGGCCTCGCCCGTCTATTTCATCTCGAGCCTCTCCCATTCAAGCTCTCAGACTACTTTCACTTGCTTAGCCCATAGCTGACAACTACTATCTGGCTTAACTAGTTCAGATTTCTAGACCTTTCTAATAGTTTCTGTTCCTATACTATACTCTCCAAATACACTGCTTTTACCCAACACCATAGCACCGACAATCATGTCATTGCTACTCAAGACCATTATGTTGTCTCATTTTCAAATTTTCAAACATTAAAAATTTTCTGTGGTCTCAAGTCATATTTCAAATCTCACACCATACCAAAAAGTAATAGTGCCATCACATTCATAAACATAATCGCGCCAACACAAATTCATAAAAATATGTTCACTGCCGAATCAGTTTTAAAAACTTTTACTACCGGCACATATCTTTTGAGGGAAATAATTGATTTTACAAAATCTTTAACAACTGAGATTTCACGCCACCACTTCAACCACTTGGCAGTACGGTGAGCGCCCTCTCCCAATCCCCAAATCCGGCCTCGCATCGCAAGCATCATCAAACAATGTGGGAGAACCTCCGCCCCTCCCATAAGAGACCCGGTGTTCACACCGGCACATAAAGTAGCAACCCTATCTACCGAAATCAGTCCACCATAGACAACAGTCCTACTAGACAAAACATACGCCCAGGCGAAATGTTATGGATTGGGTGCGTTCATCGGTGCGATTTTCATTCTATCAAAAAAATCCCTCCAAAACTCTTTGTTCAAAGAGAACCTTTACCAAAGGCTAACGATTTCAAACATTTTAAAACATCGCAAGACCCAACAAACCGTACATCTACAACAGCTTTCGGCCTCCCGGTTAACTACTTTACCACAACATAGTTGAAAACTTAGTTTCAAACTCGGGTTCTAACAAAACCCTTTTTTTATAAGACAACACCATTTCAAAATAACCATACTATGGTCTCAAATTCTATTGAAAACATTTCACTCGAAAAGTCAATTTCAAAATGCATAAGTTCGAAAAATCCATTCCGGAAATTTCAAATATAGTAGGTGTAATGGCAAGTTCAAAAATTCAATTTTTAAACCTTACTCAGAACCGCAATTAACCTTAGAAGTTCATCACTAACTAATCGTATCCCACCTCTATCCTTGGCTATTCAAGCCATTCGTAGAACGCTCAGTCTACTCTTCTTTAATTTTCTGGCTATTTCGGACATTGCCCGCTATCCTTAGGTTTTACAAACTTTTCAGGACACTTCTCGTATTTGTCATCTAACAACTATGGGCTTCTGCTAGCCTATAGACACAATATATGCTATACAACTCTGGAGCAACTCATGACGATATACTGGATTACGTAAACTTTTCTCTCTAGGGAACTGATTAGATATGAGACTCGCTACAATGTACTTACCTTGAGAATCGATACACTGGTAGCTCTACTCTATGGTTCGTTGTGATGGCAACTTCACTCTACGTTTGACGTCACGGTGGCTTCACTCTACGGTACTTCACTCGGTGCTTCACTCAATCCCTCCGATTGGTCGACCTCCTGGTCGAACCCTCCGTAGGTAGCCCTTCCGAATAGATCTCCCCGTAAGTAGCCACCTCCGATCACAACTTCCCATAAGTAGTACTTTCTTCAGTTGACCGTCTCTGAATCATTATAACGAGAACTCAGATCTCTATCAGGTTACTAACCCTTTAGTGGTTTTGTAATTTTGCTATTTCTAGGTCTCGCTACCCTATCCGGGGTCATTTTATTTATGGACTTTCTAGCTCCAATCAACGCCTTATCTCAATTTCCACTGCTCGGGTAACCACCCACTTCTTTGGGGATCTATTAGCCACTAACTTCTCTAAGGTTATCGGTCCCCCTTGAAACCATAACCTTTGTGGTTACTGAGGTTTTAGCTATCGTAGGGTTCCGTTAAGGAACTAACTCGTCGTATTCAAACCTAAGGCAACCTCACTCACATTTTCTCGGGGTTTCTACTCTCGAGCATCGGAACTGGGCAATGCTCGATCATACCTTGACCTAAGCAATCGTCTTTGTCTCAAGCCTATCATCACTCTATCTTTTCTCATAGTATTCCAAAGGATTACTATGTTTCATACCGCAAGGTATTCGGCCTTTGTTTGAAGGATATCAAATTCTTATGCTATATCCCAGGGGTTAAGAATCCCGAGATTTCTCTCGCTTAAGCACGCTTTAATTTCACAACGTCTATCGTATCCGGGTACTAATATCGGACACATACCATCGCATACCGACCACTCCCATAGGTGCTAGTATGGCATAACTCGCCTCCCGTAAATACCGGGTACTTTCCCCTTTTATCTAACGTCACCACCGTCAAGGACTTAGTCAAAAGACCCTCATCCCCGGAGCTATGCCCCGTCGCACGCATGGTGTCCGGGTTTTTACAAGGCGGATTTTCCTCTTAGGGTAACTTAGTAAGTTCTTTTGTTTCTACAAGGAAAACTAAATCAATAGTCACCGTCTCATAAAGAAAACCTAAGCAAGACCGACTTCTCTTAACGATTGCCTTGAAACACGGGTGGGGATTTAACTCGGACTCAATTTCTATATCGGAAGTCCTGAGCTTAGCAACAAACCCATATTCTATGTTATCTACTATATCTCTCGAGTCTCATCCGGCGTGGCCCAGCTCCATATATAAGCTCACGGGTTAGAATGGAATTAATACCCAGTACAAACTAGAGATTATCAGAATTATCAGAATTATCAGAATTATTGGAATTATCAGAATTATCAGAATTATCGGAGTCTAATATCGATGTAGGTACGTGCGATGGATACACTATCCTCAGTTTAGAGTGGTGCACCAACGAGAGGGGGCGGTGGTACATCGTTCAGATGGTACACCTTCGTCGGTATCTTATACCGGCAAGGTGGTACTCGACTGAAGCTTATATTAGTACTCATTTTCAAAACATGCTCTTTTTTTAAAAAGGCGTAGAGTCTAACTCAGGTACTCAAACCAAATGGCCAGGTAGGTGTCTATCATGGGAGCCTCAATCGTCTAGGGTGCGACGATTGGGTGATCCACATGGGGACTAGCCCGCTTCGGCACCAAAAGGTTTGGAATAACTTAGTCGATCTATGCCGGGACAACGCTACGATACCAAAATTGTAACATCCCATTTTCAAAAGCGGTATATATATTTTTTTCATCGAGTAGAGTCTCGGAGCGATTGAGTAACCGATATTTATATTCAAAATGCGTAAGTCCGGCCGATTACAAGAAAGAAGACGTTATACCGAGTGTTTTCAAAGTAAATAACAAAAGAAGAGAGTCTTCGGTGAGTCCGTGCGTCGCTTGCCTTTCTCCTCGATCCTCGGTCCTCCTGACCCTGACGCTATGTTAAGAGAGCTGAGGTTCAATGCCCATTGAACCGAGGAGTAACGGAATCTCATGCTTATGTAATAGTTATGTATAATGATATTCATGACATCACAAATATTCACATATGAAAGATAATAACAAAACACGCACCGTTTGCATATGAATGTTATTACGGTCACACTATTCACCGGTGGCTACGGTGTACATCCGTGTCCTCGGCGCTAGGAAAACTCAACGGCATTATCAAAACCATAACCCGTGTATAGTCAATGTATAAACATGTGAACTAAGCCCCATAACTTAGCCACGGTGCATGACCCGAGACAGAGTCCCATCCATGTCTTTATGAATTAGTCTATCACATATAAGCAATAAGTTATCGAGTTAATGTTACAAGACGCGTCCGTACCTTTCACCGTGTAATGGCCAACATGCTCACCTTTGAACCCGACCCGGACTTCCCAGATATCCTAACATATCACCATAGTACTTAGAATTGTAATATCCCAAATTTTAGTGCCTAAAGACTTGAGAACTACCATATTGGAAGGCAGATTGCCCTCTTTGGTTACCAACAAGATTTAAATCGATAAATTATATGGAAATTTATTATGGAAATTTGGCCTAAAGAGTTATAGATATAAATATTGCATTTTAAGGCCTATTTTCTTTAGAATTTTCAGGAGAAGAATAAATTCAAGGAAAAATAGTATGAGAATAAATATTTGTTTAGGAAATATTTTAGAGTAAATATTTTATGGTTTATAGAAGTAATTAATAAAAGAAATATCCTTATATGGTATTAAGGATTTAATCCCAATATATTTATGCTTGTAATCAATAATGAGTAAAGGGGTCCAGTTTGGTATAATTTTATCGATAGTGGTTAACAAGATATAATCAAACTAGCACTCTATGTTTGCTATATTTAAAATTAGTCACGTGAAGGGTTCATATTGTGGATATGATAGTGGACCCTAGAATGTATGCATGACAACTACACCCCTTTAGTCTTATTATATAATTAATCAATAACCACTTCCATTCATTTTCAACCGGATCAATTCAGCCAACACACGTATGCATTCCTCTTCTATTTATTCACATGCATACTTTATTTCCTTAATTATTATAAGATGACACACTCACACACCACTCATTGAAAAATTGGCCAACTTGTATGCCCCACGCCTTCATTCTCATTCGGCCACTCCTTCCACTTCCATTATTTCAATTATTTGATGCATCTCTCACACTCTCCATTTTCAGCCCCCAAAGTCAGCACGTATGGCCCCTCTCCCACTCACATGCACACCTACTATTCCCTCAAATAATCATTCACTCTCTCTTATTCATTCACGGGAGAAAAATGTATTACACTCCTTCCATTCTTTATTTTTGTTCTGTCACCGAAAAGAGAGAAATGAGAATAGAAAGAGAGAGGGAGCTGTGAGTGAAAAACCTGACAGAAGAGAGTGAGAGCCGAGTAAATGAAACCATTGAAAAAAGGAAGAAGAGAGTGATAGAACCTACATGTAAGCTGAATTCTGGAGAATTTTGGGAAGTTAGTCGTGTTCATGCAATATTTTGATCGGTCAAATGACTTCATCTGACTGCCAAACTTGGTAAGAATAAGGTACACTCCTAAGCTTTAAGATGAGTACTAGAACGTATTAATGCGACGTCTAGAACTCCATTTAAGATTTTTCTAAGTTTAGTCAGAAAATCTGGAAAATCCCTGTTTTAGAATCAAGCAACGTTCTTTTTCGAATTTATGGGAATTATAAAGTTATTTATTGGTTTTATGAGTATTTTTTCCTTAAACTATGTTTATAGAACTTCGAATAGAAATTTGAAACACCTCAATCGGAGATTTATAGAATTAATTATGATTTTTCAAAGTTTTAAGTTGAACACTGAAAAACGCTGGTTTCCAGAAATGAACAGTGATTTTCGGATTCACTTTGAAACAGTAAACGTTTGAGTTTTTCTATGAAAATTTCCAGAAAGAAAGTAGACTTATCAAGATTTAATTTGATAGGTCACAAGCATCATTTGGATTTATATTCAGAGAATTATGAATTTTTGAAGTTAAGTATGAAATCTGGACATTTTCTGAATTGTCTTCTGAACAGTGTTTACATTTTTGAAATCTGGGAATGATTGGAATATGGTTAAATTCTGGAACCAATTTTCCTAGAAACTATACTTGACAAGGAGTTCATAGGGTTTTGAACCATCTGATTTGGACACCTAGAACTCCAGATATGTATTTTTGAATCTAGACCATGAATCTGAACGTTTTCTGGAACAGTTAAGATGGACGAAAATTCTGGGAACAGTGTGCATATATTTGACAGTAGAATATATTTTTCCTCAAAACTAGACATGTTAAAGAACACGTGATTTTTGGAATCATGTCATTTGAAGTTTTGTACAATTAAATATGAATTTTCAAAGTTAATTGAAAAATTCTGCCAGTTTACAGAGTTTATTTGGAAATAAGAAAAATAAAGGTTTTGGATAAGTAATAACTTACCGTCCATGAATATGTAAATATAGATTCAGTATTTACCGGGATGACCAAAGGATTAAGAACCAGATCAGGAATTGAAAAGATCACAAGGTAGTAACGCTTCTCTCACATACTATGTGTGCCTTTACATGCATGTATTTACCGTTGTACATATATATTTATATAATGTTTGAATGTTCTGAATGCCGAATGTGTTGAATGAATTGTATGTATAGATGATGGTTATCTTGCATGTTTTGTGTATGCATTATATGTGAGCGATGATTGACGTTACCTAAAGATTCATTTGAATCCCAGATTATTTTTGAAATTAACTAATTTGCAGCTCGGGTAAAAACTCGAGAACGAAGAAGGTGGTCATGGACGAGTAGGACAAGATGGAAGAAGATTTTACCACCATCGTATAACTACTTTTTTAATTGTAAACCGTATACATGAATAGTATCATATACGTGAATAGTGAATAGCATGTATACGTGAATAGTAACATCACGTATTATTTTTAAAGAACGCCTGCACGCAATTAAAGCAGATATTTAAGGCGTGGTGTTACAAGAATAATATCCTAAGGGATATTTTCACCTCTATTTACCCATCTACCCTTGGTGAATTTGTTATTTACAATTTTGCCCTTACATTTATTTAAAAACGTAGTGCAGTATTTTCTGGGCAGATTTTTCCGAACTTTGAAAATCATAATTAATTCTAGAAAATCGAAACGAGGATCCGTAAAATTCCCCCCGAATCCTTAAGATGTATATTTTCAAGGAAAAATACTTGTATATACCCAGAATTTATGAACCATTCCTAGTTTCATTTTGCACAACGTTGCCCAGAATTTCACTCGCCCAAAATAGCCTAACTTCAACCTATTGATCTCTTTGTACAGGAATCAAAACGCTTACATATTATATATATATCGGAAAGCCCTACATATATAATTTATTTCTGGAAATTTTAGTGATTTATGGGCTTCATTTTTTTCAACATAAAATATTAGCATTTCTATCTCTGTTTGCCCAGTAATTTTCACCTGAAAATTTTGCCGCACTTCGCTACTTTTTGATCTTTAACTTCCAAGAATTTTGCTTTATCATATTCTCTATCATATTTTCTGAAATAAAGACATATTTAACCATAAAAACATGAAATCAAAACTACTTGGAAGATTTAAAGATCAAACATAAAACTAACTATGAATTTGAAACTAGAACTCAAGAATGTATGGAAAACCCTTGAAGAACTCCTCATCCTTCATGCTTCCCACTCTCTTTCTCTCTACTCTGGCTCTCTAAAACTCAAAACATTTTGGTTGAGTTTGGTGTAGAGATTATGAAGAGAGGAGCACCATATTTATAGGAGAATTCTAAGGACACAAGTGGCATTTAATTTGCCCATCTCTCACCCTAGCCATTGGATCGAATTCATTTTACAAGAGTTGATCTCATCCCTTCACGATTAAACCCTAACTTAACCAATAAGTTTTGCTTCATGAAGACTTTGGGGATGACTAATAGTGATTTAGTTAGCTCCTAAATGTCCTTTTGTAACTAGATGCAAATTGATTTAGTTACTCTAGAAGCTTTAGTTTACTTTAATAATCTATTTTACCGCTTTGATCAATCACCAACACTTTTAAATTCTATGATGTATCTTGATTAGCAGTTGGATATCAAGATTTATGGTCGATTAGATTTCTAATTGTCCTTAATCATCTCTAATTTTCTTCATCAAAGTTTGCCAAATAACTTTAATTAGGCTTAACTTTGATGAAATTATGTGGGTTCCAGATAAGTTCTTATATTTTATCTATTAACACTTTCCAAGATCTGATTTATTTTGACAGATTTCTTTACTTGTGTCTTGATCAATTTAATTCACATAGGATTTATGCTAAATTCTTATTGGTGGATTTAATTATCAAATTAAGTTTATTTTTCTCTCTCACTATCCTTCCATGTAATTAAGAGCTTTAATTACATAGTACTCTTATCCTCTTCCCATTTGCCTCTAAAGTCTTCCTACTTAATTGCTTGCATGTGCTGAATTTTAGCATGTGTGTATGATTAAACCTTATTCAATTGATTACAACTTTTCTTACTCCACAAGTTGCATGAACCGTGTAAACTCCTCCAATTTGCATCTTCATCAATTCTCCATTAATGACCCCATGTGGACCCATGTGCCTTTGTTCCCAAAAAATATCTAGATTACAATAGGTGCATTGCTTGCTTTCTCCATTTATGTGTATGGGTAGTTTCTTTCTTCTTTTTTACCTCCAAATTTACTGATTCAGATTTCTTGCTATCGGTACAGATTTAATAGGATAAGTACCAATTTTGTTGGCTAAGCCTCAAACATACGAATCTTTGTGGGGAATCGGTTTGTTTTCCATATAATACGTCGTATTTATTATCATGTGGAGAATATTTGACCTGTCGGTTTTTAGGTTAATCTGTGACCGACACTATCTTCTTTTTCTTGTACTAAAAGGTCGGACCACTTGCTGCATATTATAAGGTACCCTTGCGCCATATTTTACTAGTATGTTTTTCTGTACCTTGCGACAATCAAAATAGTGTTTCATAAAATAGTGACATTTCACAAGTTTGTGGTATTTTCAATATAGGTTTATGATGCATGAGATGAGCCTTCCAAATGGTGTATTAAGGCTCCAACCTAAAGGAGGACATGTGTAAAACCCTAAAATCCCTACTTATAGTAAAAGCCATATTTTGACAAATACTACATGTTTAAGAAAGGAGATTATGTTGTCTCTAAATTTTGTAAATTTATTTGCTATATTTTAGGCTACATCTGAGGATTCTAAAATACAAATGTTTACTATAATAAAGTATGGTTCATGAATAATCAAAAGAGGAAGATAATGTTATGAAGACACTTGAAAATTTTTAAGGATTAATAAGCAATTAAGTCTCCACTTAATAATGGTGTAAACCTTCATGATGAATTATGGTGCATAAAGCTTGAGTAAATTAAACACTAAGTCTCCATGGTTAGCTAATAAACACAATTAGGAGTTAATTAAGCTTTGCTAATGACACTTAAGCTTTTATGATGTCATCAAAGTGACATCACAAGGATGACATCACAAGAGCTTATGCTTTATGGTGTAAGGCCAAGATTTAACTAAAACAACACAAAATCTAATCTAATGGATAGGGTTCAAGATAAGAGGATAATAGATTATTTAACAAAATTAAATAATAACATAATTAAATGAATCACATGGGCTCATAAATGCATAATGGAAGAGGATAATAGAAGAATTTAGGATAATACTTAAAATAGGATAAAATACACTAACACATGGGACCACATGAGCAAAAATGCAAGAAGATAGGAGAGAGAGGGGGAGGTCGACTTTTTGGAGAGAGAGAGAGAGAGTGATTAAAATATGATTTTTATTAGAAGCACATGTGGGATTTAATTTTGAAATTAAGATAATTAGCTAAATCCAATGTAATTGATTCTAACCAATGAGAATCATTTGCTCACAAATTGTATCATCATAGAAGACAAATTAATATTAGTCATTGATAAGAAAAGTTGATCCAAGGATAAAATTATGAGCTTTTACTATAAATAGGGGCCTTGCCCTTCACAAATTCTTCACACCAAATCAACCACCAAGTGGTGATTTCTAAGAAGGAGGAAGGAGTTCAAGAAGCTTCAAGAGGCAAGCTTGTCTTTAGTTTTTAGTTTCTAGTCTTTAGTTCTTAGTAGTTCTTAGTAGCTTTAAGTTCTTTAAGTTTTAGTTCTTAAATTCTTAGATAGAAGTAGTTTAGATCTTACATATTCTAGAATAATTTTATTTACATGTTTTTATGGTCAAAATTGGCTTTATTTTGAAATAATGATGAGGAAGGTTATATAGCAAAATTTTTGGAAAAAATCATCAAAGTAATGAAGTTCCTAGCGAAATTTCATCGGTTTTGAAAATTCTGGAGTCAATGATGAACATGCCAAAATTTCATATTGAAAATATAGTCACAAAATTCTGGGAAAATTCATGGTTGAAGGAGACATATAGGGATTTTTAAATATGCCAAGAACATGTTAAAATGATTTCTGTACAGGGAGATCAAAATTCTCAAATTTGGGCTACAAATTTCTGGAAAAATTCTGAGCAGAGGCTCAAAACTTTAAACCTGGGAGTAATCCATGTAATCTGGGCAAAATTTATTATTTTTACTTGAAAATAGACATCCTAAGGATTCCAAATAATTTTACGGATCCTCGTTTCGATTTTTCTAGAATTAATTATGATTTGTCATAGTTAGATAAAAATCTGTCCAGAATTTTGGACCAGCGTTTTTGAAAGATTAAAGGTGATAAGTTGATAGATAATCCTACTAAGGGTAAAAAGTGTCATTAGTGACTAGGATATCTTCTAGAATATTATTTGTGAATTAATAAAGACAATATTATCGTTATAGGATAAACGTGATCACAAACCAAACGACAGCGTACCGTAGTCACCAACAAAGGTACGGACGCGTACTGTAACACTAACTCTGATGCCTATGGTGTACATATATGTGATAGATGTATTCATAGACTCATACATTATTTTAAAGTTTCATGCAAATACAGCTGTACACGGGTTATGGTCTTGATAACGCCGTTGATTTTTCCTAGCTCTGAGGACACGGATGTACACCGTGACACTGGTGAATAGTGCAGGCTATAATAACATTCATATGCAGTGGCTGTGCTTTGTTATTATTCATATGTGAATAATGCTGTTTTGTCATGAATATCTGTCATACATAACTGTTACATAAGCATGAGGTTAACCGTTACCTGAGGTTTAATGGGAATTGAACCTCAGCTCTTACCATAGCCTCAGGTTCGGGAGGAGGCAGGACCGTGGACAAGGGTAAGCTGCTCGCATGAGGTCCCAGACGGAGGATGTCTTTTGATTTTTGTATAACCATACTTATGACTATTCGGATGACTGTAATAGCAACTAGATACACTAGCTATGAATGTTTATCAGTGACTCGTTTTTTTTAACTATTCTGATGCTCTACTCTGATTAAACTATTTCGAACTCTGATAAAACTATTTCGAAAACGCTTTAGAAAATTGGGATGTTACATTTTGGTATCAGAGTAGACATCCTGTCACGAATTTAACTATGCTACTCCAAATAGTCTGGTCTCTGGAAAGGGTTTTGTGGTTGTCAATCAGTCGCTATTAACCTCGGCGAGGCTTCCACAAATACACCGGCCTGGCCAGATTGTTTGAGTAACAGAGTTAGGTTCGGAGTTTTTCAACTAAGAGCATTTTACCTGGAAAGAACCTAGCTCAGTTATAATAAAACCATTGGTGCCGAAGGCAGGGCTAGTCTATGTGGGTCAGTCATTCAGTCGCCTTAAAGTCGGTGAGACCCCCATGATAGACACCTACCTGGCCAATCGGTTGACTAACTAAGTTAGGCTTTAAGCCTTCAACTTAAAGCATCTTTTGAAAAGAGTACTGATATAACTTTGGTGTAAATGTTGTAGAGATGAACAGGGAAGGATCTCCTTTCATAAACTGCCACGGGAGGATGAGACGTGTTACACGTAGATCTGTAGTTCCTGAGATGGTAGAACTGAACCATGAGCCAGTGTATCCACCCCCGGAACCTATACCTGTACCTGAACCACACTACCCCGCCTTTGAGTACAATGTCGACCCAGTATACCCTCCCAACTACCCCCTTACACCCGAGGATGATCTAGAACCAGAGTACCACCCTGAACCCGAGTACCCCGACCATCTATACGACCCCATACCCATACATGCGGAACCCTTAAACATCATATACCCGCTCGTACCCAGAAGTCCCGACAGTTCACATCACTCCTCAGTGGGCGATAACTTTGACTACCCTAAGATACGAGATCTCGACCACGACTCTGATGCCAACTCCGACAACCTAGAATATGTCCTGAATGACAATTCCACCCTGACTCAAGCCTTGCACGTAAAACTCATCCATGCTGGGCTAATCACCGAGACCGAAAAAGAGAAATACTTACTGTATCTGACCAAAGTAAAGGAATCTTTCCTAGTAAACTCCCGCTTCATTTTACCATACCCTCCCGGAGATTGGGTTAGATCCACTCTTCATCACTTTCTCTGTACCCGCTTCTGGATTGTAATACCCTAATTTTCATAACTCATATAATTAGGGTATTTTAACAATATTTACTAAAATGCAAAGGTGAATATGTGTCGTAGGGGAATTAGCAACAAAAAATGAATGATTTAGCTGGCACTAATTGAGATTAGCAGTAAAAAGCTTCAAGATGACTAAAAGTAAATTAAGATCCTCATCTACCATAAAATTTCTATAAATACGACATTTTGTTAAATCATACATGATGAGTAAAAGAGAATATGTTGTCTCTAATTTAGAGATTTATTTATTTTAAATTTTTAGGGCAATTTTCCTTAGAATTATAAAATACAAAATAATCATCATATTAAACCATGGTTCTTAAAAGAAGCAAGATAATGTTATGAAACACTTAAATAAATTAAGGGAAATTATTAAGGATTAACAGACAAATTAAGTCTTCACTAATTAAATAATTGTAAATCTTCATAACTAATCAAAAGGCTAATTAATGAAGAATTAATCTTGTCTAATAAAGCACTTGATTAAGATGTTGATTAAACTTTAATCAAGCTTTGAAAAGCTAACAAATACAATTAAGGGTTAATTAAACTTTGCTAATGACACTTAAGCTTTGATTATGTCATCAAAGTGACATCACAAGGATGACATCACAAGAGCTCATGCTTTATAGTGAAGGGCCAAGATTTAATTTAAAACAAACACAAATGGAATCCAATGGTCTTAATTAATTTTGTAATTAACCTTAATCCTTGTGAAATTGAATTAGCCAATGGGAAATCAAAGAAATAAGGTTAATCCTTGTGAAAAAGAGAATAGACCAATGGGAGAGGAAAGAAGTGTTTGATTGCACATAGGTGAGAGAAAGAGGGGAGAGAGAGAGAGATTAAAATATAATTTTTTTCAAGAGCACATGTTGAATTAAATTAAGAAAATAAAAATAAAGGCTTAATCCTATGTAATTAGAATCAACCGATGAGAGCATTTTCTTCCCAAAATGAGCCTTCATGAAAACAAAAATCTAGCTAAGCCATTGATTGAGTAAAGTAATCCAAAGGTTGAAAATCCTAGACTTTTCCTATAAATAGGGGCCTTACCCTTCCCAATTCTTCACACCAAATCAACCACCAAGTGGTGATTTCTAAGAAGGAGGAAGGAGAGGTAAGCTTGTCTTTAGTTCTTAGTTTCTAGACTTTAGCTTTATAGTTCTTAGTAGTTCTTGGTAGCTTTTAGTAGAAATGTTAGCTTTAATCTAGGAAATAGGTAAAGTAATTTCCTATAAATGTTTTCAGGCCTTATTACATCGAAAGATGCCTGACAAGGTGGGAACATATTGGGAAGTGACTTTTAGGATTAATAAAACAAGTTAGAGTAAGATAGGAATTGTGAGGTGTTGCTGGGCAATGGGAGCCAGGCAGTTAGAGAGTAACATTTTATATGCAAGATTATCTTGAAAAATTCTGAAACAATTCATGGGTGTAGTAGACATGTATAGATTTCTATTGATATAAAATATGCATCAATTAGAGGTCTGTAGGGGGAGATAAAAATTCTGGAAATAAGGCTACGTTTTTCTGGAAAAATTATGGGCAGAGGTTTAAGATCATTAAACTGGGAATGATTCACGAATTCTGGGGGAAAACCAATATTTTTTTCTCAAAAATAGACATGCTAAGGTTTCTGGGAAATATTACGGAACCTCGTTTCGATTTTTGTGGAATTAATTATGATTTTTCAAATTAAACAGAGAATTCTGCCCAGAAATATTACAGCAGCGTTTTTGAGAAAATAAAGGGATATAATTGGATTAACAAATCCACCAGGGGTAAGAAAGGTCGGTAGTGGCTGAAATGTTCCCTAAGATATTATTTACGAGGTAATAATGCGATAATACTACTATAGGATATCCGGGGAAAAATCGAGAGACGTACCGACCAAGCAAGCGTACCGCCATCCAAACGGACTAAGGACCAGAGGTAGTATTAACCATATCAAGTCTCGAACCCGTAACACCATAGAATGTCAATAAAGAACATCCCACAAAGCTACGAGTAATTGAAAGTTAAGCCGAAATTCAAAAAATATGAATATTTGTGAGTTTCAACGATCGTTTTTTCTAAAAAAGTCGTTAAGATAAAATTTTCAACGATTGTTTTAAAAAACAGTTGTTGTAAGCTGAAAAAAAAAATTTATGTTCAACAACTGTTTATGTGTGTGTGTAATATTATGTATTGAACTTATTTCTTTATGTTTTAATGAGATTATGCATTGTATGTAATTACTATGGTGTGTAATTAAGTTTATTCATATTGAGTAGTGTCGTGATTGTACTCTCATTTATGAGAAAGTAAATGCATTAAAATGATTTTCAAACACACTTCAAGTAGTTTTTAACAATTTATTTAAGAGATGACAATGAATGCAATTGTAAGATTAGTCATCAATTAGATAAATTGGACTCAATGTGATTGCTTGAAGTTTTCAATTTAATTTGATGAAAAATTAACTACCAAATTGTTTTAAGAAGCTAGGAAAGGCATGAACTTTGCTACTAAGACTCATTTCATCATTTATATTTTCAGACTCAATTCCATTCACTCATTGACAATATTTATAAAAATACTAAACATAATAGTTTAGCATTTAATTAAATTGCATTACTCTTTTAGTTATTAATTTGAAAAACCCAAAATCAATTTCCTCTAGTTTTTATTGTATTTACATGTCATTTAGATTACTTAAAAATTAATAAAACCTTGAAAAGAGAGAACAATCCTATGTTTTTTTATACACAATCCTTGGGTAATTTTTGATTGTAGACCCCAAGGTTAACTTATAAAAGTTTTCATCACCCCGATATTTAATGTAAGATGTATTTATCTAATTTGATTAGATAAAGAAGTTAGTTAAGGTAGTTAATATGATTTTTTTTCTTTCTAAAACAACCTAATCATCTTCTTTAATTCCCGCTATTTCTCTTTTACTTGATTATGATCGAATGAACTTCAATATGAGTATGGACAAATATGGAAAATAGGTATTACATTTAGGGTTAAGATCAACTCTACAATTATGTCCTGTATTAAGGACTGGAGGGAGTATTACTAAAATAAATCATACATAATGATGTATGCATGTATAGAGAAAAAAAGAGGGGGGGGCTGTGTCATGTCAAATGGACTGTGACTCTGAAGTTTACACCCGACTCCCAAGTCAACCACTCCATCTTTGGATCGCTAACGTGCTTTATGAGTTCACTCCACGGTCCACAACCTATACAGTATTGTAGGGATCCTTCATGTAATAATGATACTTCTCTCTTTGTTGCATCAACTTCTTTTTATATTAATCTTTAACCAAAATTAATTGGATGTGTCATAATAATGAACATTGAAGCCTTTTTAATTTGCCTATTTTAATTGTAGATCTAATTATTGAATGTGTCAATCCTATTTATTGTATGTGCTGATTGGCTCATTGATCAATATTTTTTCGATGAGCTTCCATCATGAGATTTATTATGATGCTCCATTCTGGAAGGAGATTCTCTCTATATCTCTTTTCCCATTTTTTCTCATTCGTTCAATCTGGGCCGTTGATTAAGAAAATGAGAGAAAAGTAAAAGTACTATTGTATTGATTGGACATGTGTGATTTAGAGATTATGAGGGATAATGAAAAAAGGATGATGAAAGAAACTCAACCCGCTCCATTCCCATTAAAATATATTTTGCATTTTGGAATGGAAAAACAGAGCTGAGCAATGAAATAATCGTATCATCTAATACGTTTTCTTTTTTCGGGGTAATCTCTAGAAGTTAACAAATTGAGTTTTCATATTACATAAGGGAATGACTCAAATGAACAATATACTATAACATGTAACTTGGCAAAATGGAAAGAATGAATGTTGTGTCCTATATTATATAGGAACGTTACATATATATACAAGATAAGACATCCTCAATAGTAATGGCTCATAATAACTAATAATGACTATTAATGAAGATTATTCCTAATCCCTACAAATCAGGGATTCTTATAAATCAGAATAAAATTTGCTATGTAATCCCTGTCACCCCCCGTAAGCTGGAGCATGGATGTCTTGGATGCCAACTTGGACTTGAGTTCATGAAACCGAGTAGGATGAAGTGGCTTTGTAAATATGTCTGCAACAAATGGTCTCACAAGGGACCTAACAATATACTTCTCACGTCTCATCAGAGACAAACACCAAACGATCTCATCATGGACCAAAAAATACTCCAAAGCTCTCATCAAGGACCAACACCAAACGGTTAACAAAAGTGATTAGAAGATAAATCAGAATACAAAAACAAAAACAAAAAAAAGGTGATTAGAAGAAATAATATGGAGAAAAAGAAAGAAAGATGAAGAATCATATTATATGAACCACAAAAAAGCAATACGCTCATACAATGAGTAACCCACTTGAGTTAACTCTAAAACCTAGAAGGAAACCATGTTAACTCCTTCTTAGAGAGAGACCATGTTAACTCTATCTTGGAGGGAGACCAAGTTAACTCCCTCTCTAAATATGGTTAGAGCTCCACACCAGAGGCATAGAACGAACAGGTGAAGAAATTGTTGTGATGGACGGTGAAGCAGTCAGGGGTGGGCGGAAGCAAAATCGATCATGATGGACGGAGCAATCGAGGGAATAGGTCTCGAGAAAACAAGGAAAAAAAAGATCAATCGAGATGATAGGTCTCGAGAAAATAAGGAGGAAAAAAAGGATCAATCGAGATAATATGTCTCGAGAAAATGAGGAAAAAAAAACAGGATCAATCGAGATAATAGGTCTCGAGAAAACGAGGAAAAAAAAGGATCTATCGAGATAATAGGTCTCGAGAAAATAAGGAAAAACTGAAAGGATTGAGAAAATAGGTCTCAAGAAAATGAGAAGAAAAAAAAACTGGAGGTGACGGGGGAAGGAAAAAATATATATTTTAGAGAGGACACAACCTGGGCTCTGGTACCATGTAACTTGGAAAAATGGAAAGAATTGTAAATGGAGCTATATACCCAAGAGGGGGGGTGAATTGGGTATTTTAAAAACTTTTCAGAATATGCTCTGTTTTGAAGTAATGAAACCAGAGATAAACAATGAGAGGAAGGGAAGGAAAGCTTGCACAAGAGAAATTATCCTGGTTCGGTCTTATCTTTGACCTACATCCAAATCCCCAAGCCACACTTGGGATTTTCAATCCACTATACTCACAAACCGATTACACACTCGTACTCAAGAGTAGTTCTCTCTCTAGAACTCACTCCCCTTACAAGTTGTAATCAATACACCCAACCACCAAGTCCCCGACTTGTGGTTATCTCAATCAATAAATGATTTACAGATATAACTCTCTCATAGAGCGATAAAATGAACACCGAAGTACAAGTATCGATTGATACAATACAAGTGAAAGCCGAACACAATAAATGAAACTTAGTAAATTTTCGCTCTCGCAGGTGTATCAGCTTGAGAAGAAGTTAATGAACTCTATTTATAGGTAGAGAACATTAAATGACCGTTGAATGATGAATCCAACCGTTGTAGGTGATTAGCATTAAGTCCGGTCATCTTCTCTCTCTAAACTCCAACTAATCCAAAGCTAATATGATCCGATGTGGAACTCGAGGATTTGCCCGTTGGAGAAGAGTTTACTTGATGAAGAAAGCATTCTTGACCGTTGAGAATGCGTGCTCGTGTGGATTATCCAAAAGAAGGTTGATTTGCGTAAGTGCATTAAATGCACCGTACACTTTTTGCTTTATGGATTTGACCTTCAATAATCTTCATCTCTCAGTGCTAACTGAAATTCACTCAACAAACTTGTTAAACATAGTTGGGTTCATAAGTGAATGATTCATGAAAGCAATTAGAACAAACAAGAGTGATATGCAAATTCGTATAATTCAAAAATTGGTTTCAGCGTTGGTTACTCGAGTAAGTTCATCGTTACTCGAGTAAGTCACCGTGTGAGAGAGTCTTTTACCGCAAAGATCAAAAAGGATACTCGAGTAAGCAACTTCCGTAAGCAAACCATCGAGACTTGAACTTTTGAAACCAAAGTCTTTACTCGAGTAAGTTAGTGGTTTACTCGAGTAAGCAACTATTTGCTTGAAAACTCAAAGTGTAAGATGCCTCTTTACTCGGAGTAAACAAATTCATACGGAGTAAGCACGAACATGAGTTAAGTTGAAAATCATTTTAAGAGTTCTTCACTCGAGTATGAAAACTCTTACTCGAGTATGCACGAGTTTAGAAAAACTTGGGAGCTTTCTGTAAGACTCTTTACTCGAGTAAGTCAATGTTTACTCGAGTATACACTCAAGTCCAAAAGTTCATTTGCTCTCGGTAAGTCCAATACTCGAGTATAGAAATCTATACTCCAAAGTATTGATTTAACTTGTAAAGATTGGTTGCTCTCTGGATGGCCTTTACTCGAGTATGTAAACCTTTACTCGAGTAAGTCACAATTTGAAAAACACATTTGCTCTCTCGGATGACCTTTACTCGAGTATGTAAACCTTTACTCGAGTAAGTCACAATTTGAAAAACACATTTGCTTTCTCGGATGACCTTTACTCGAGTATGTAAACCTTTACTCGAGTAAGTACGTGTAAAATCCAATTGGGCAATCCTTTAACAGTTCTATACTCGAGTAAGCTTTCCTTTACTCGAGTAAACAACCGATAAATGGTTTTACACAGATTTTGCAAAAACTTCAACACATGTTTACAATTGTTGTTAATCATCAAAACATACATGAGAACTAACATTCTCCCCTTTTTGATGATGACAACACTTGTAAATGATCTTTTTAAATAATTTGAAAGATGAAGTTCCTTTGAATTGAAGTTTTTCAAATATTAGTGCAAAGTGGTCAAAAACCATTTGAATATGCATGTTAATCTGTAATACTCGTAGAATGGCAGCAAATATGCATTTGAACACATAAACAACTGATAATATAATCATTAAGCAAACTTCATACAATGTTTTACCGATATCAGAAATGACAAATACTCTGATAACACTGATATCAGAGAATGAAACAAAAAAAATGCAGAATCAACAAGATATAATGCATGTTAGACACTACAACCTATAATGCATGTTAGACACTACAACCTAGACCCTATACATCTTTCTCTTCTTCTCCCCCTTTGTCATCATCAACATACTCGGGATCAAGAACAACAAAAGGAGGGGAATAGAGGACCATGACAGTGGATGGATCAAAGGTAGAGTCATGGTGAGCTGCATAAGGAGAAGGTGTGGGGAATTTCTCAGTAGATGGGGTAGATGGAGATGGAAAGGAGTCAGGTAGAATTTCTGTGGTGGGAGTGATAGGAGAAGATGGAATTACAGGGGTAGGAGTGGAAGTGGTGTGAGGTGGACTGGGAAATGAGAAGGTAGGTGAGGAAGGTGGGGAAAGGTGAGTCTCGGGTGGCTGGGTCTCTGGAATAGGAGAGGATGAGGAAGGATCAGTCGTGAACCCAAATGTAGCCGAGGATGAAGAACCAAGGTCAAAGTGCTGGATCAACTTGTTGACCTTGTCCCGGCCTCCTGAAGCAATATCCATGATAGAACCAATCCGAGAATCCAAGTCGATGCACCGATCAAAAATCTCATCCCGCTTCTTTTCGTGTCATTCTTGAGTTTGTCCAACTTTGTGATAACCTCATTCGACCAAAGAATCACCTCATTTAGACCAATCTTGAGATCAGCTCCTAGCTTGCCAAATTCAAATTGCATTCGACAAAGTGAGAAGCAATGGAAGTGTCCACGATGGCTTTAACTCTAGCCTCAAAATCCAAATGGAGGAGGAGGAGCAGACCGAGCCTCGTGCGCAATCGATTGAGATGCACGGCCCGAGATCTCGAGGAGCCCTTGATCGACCGGATCCTTCCGGTCAAGGTTTATCTCGCATAAACTTAAGCCGAGTCTTGCCAAAGGATGGGATATACTTCATTAACGCAGAGGGCCCACATACCATATCTTATGGTAAAATAAGATCAAGGACACCGAGAAGCGAAGGGCATATAAGATCCTTTTCGGGAGGTGAACTTGAAGTTGCTCATTTCCTTGAAGACCCACTGCCCAATATTGAAAGGATGTTGCTTGATAAAGGCAGTGAAAAAGCGGTAATCCTTCTTCGTGAAATGTGAATAGCTACCTCCCTTCCGACAAAATTCCTCGTATACACAAACCAAAGTACACGGTGCAAGTTAGGCATTGCATATGGTTTAAAGGATAAATGAGCTCTCTGATCATCCGGTACGTCTTGAGTGAGTAAAAGTGTCCTATACACCTCTTCATTGCTATATCGTGGTGTAGAAGCCTCTGGGGGATTAACAACCTTCAATATCCGGTTGAGGATTGCAGCAGAAATGGTGAAAGTGACTCCCGCACGTATGTGGTGAGCCTTTCTTCAATGGCTCGTCCTCCGAGTCCGGATGTGATCGACTTCATGTTGAAATAGAACATTCTCACCAACTCCGGAAAGTAGGCGGCCTCGATGGAAACAAAGGAGTCATAAGGTCTGAGCCACGGCGATAGATCAACATTGCATTCCTGGTGAACTTGTTCTAGATTGACTGAGACAACGGGACAAAATCCTCGGGTTGAGTATTGCTCTCTGAACATGGCATTGTGGCTAGGAGGAAGTGCGAACCGAGGGCAACTTTGAAACCCGGTGGTGGATCCTTGTGGAGCTTTATCTCTTCAACAAAGATTTTCGACGATGGGAGATACACCTCTTGCTCTTCCTCTTGATTAACTTCTCTCGGTTCTAAGCCGAGCAGTAGCTTCATCGGTAGAGGATGAGACAACGGTGGTGGAGGCTTGCTTGGACCTTCTCTTCACCTTCTCTACGGCCTTCTTCTTCCCCTTTTCTTTGCTTGAAGAGGCCTTCTTTTTCTTCTCGCGTCCCGAAGACGGTTCGGGCCTTGAGAGGATGAACCCCTTTTCTTGGGGTTTTGAGATTGAGCCTCTTCAATCGTAAAGCCTACTCCAGAATCCTTGTATCAATGCCTCTCTCAATTTCTTTGGAACCGATTTGGTTCTTGGAGCTCGTGGAGGAACCGGTTGAGAGGATTGAGAAACTTCCTTAGACATTGGAACGTTTAGGGTTTCGGTGAAAATGAGGATAGGAAGGATTAGACGAGGTTTGGTGGAGTTTTAAAGAGATTTATGAGGGATTGTGACGGTTACAGAAGAAGAAGAAGAGAGAAAGTCGTGTCTCCTAGGGCTTTACTGGAGTAAAGGTGCGAGTATGTAAGAACACGTTGTTTCGCATATATATAGATAGACGCCTATACTCGAGTAAGTTCTTCCTTACTCGAGTAAACAATACTTTCATTTACATACTCGAGTAAAGAAGGAAGTATATCGACTGACTTCAAAAATGTCGCGTGAATTTTTGAAATATCCGATGGACATACTTAAGTTTACTAACATACTCGAGTAAGTTTCGTCATACCTTCAGTTTGGTCTCTCGTCTGGTCTATACTCGAGTAAATATCTACATACTCAAGTAAACATTCCTTTGTTCTCAAAGAAATGCGCTTTCGCTTTTGAATACTCGAGTATCCACTTCCATACTCGAGTAAAGAATTTCTCGAACTTCTCGAATTTGCTTTCGCATCGTGTTTACTCGAGTACCATGTCCTCTACTCGAGTAAGAGATCTCTAAAACATCGAAAACCCCGCAAAAACAATTTCTATACACTCCGATGCTTAAGTTAGTAAGGATTAATCATCAAACACACAACTAACATTAAATTGGATGAGAAATGCTTACAATTCATTGGGATTTACCATTCCCAATTCTCTCCTTATGAAATTAAAAGGTTCTTTGGCTAGAGGCTTTGTGAAGATGTCAAAGTTGAAGATGAGTTGGGATGAACATTACTTTGACATCTCTTTTCGACATGATCCCGAATGAAGTGATGCCTCACATCAATATGCTTGGTCCGAGTGTGTTGAACTGGATTCTTGGCCAAGCTTATTGTGCTTGTGTTGTCACACAATATTGGGATCTCCTCAAGTGAACTCCCAAGTCAGCAAGTTGTTGTTTCAACCATAGCACTTGAGCACAACAACTTGAGGCAGCCACATATTCAGCTTCGGTAGAGGACACGGCCACGATGTTTGCTTCTTGCCGAACCAAGAGACAAGTGAGTTGCCAAAGAATTCACATTGGCCACTTGTGCTCTTTCTATCTGTCTTGTAGCCGGCATGATCCGAATCTGAGTATGCCACCAAGTGTTCCGCTTGACCTTTGGGAAACCATAGTCCAAGAGTCTTCGTGTCCGAGAGATATCTCGAATATCCTCTTCACATGTTCAAGATGGGACTCTTTTGGAGCGGATTGGAACCTTGCACACATCCCAACACTAAATTGGATGTCCGGCGACTTGCCGTGAGATAGAGTAGTGATCCAATCATTCCTCTATACTTTGTGATGTTGAAATCTTTGCCTTTCTCATCAGCATCCAATGAAGTAGTTGAGCTCATAGAGTGTCACCCGTTGTATTGGTCCATCCCAAATTTCTTCAAGAAATCATTCGATATTTGGTTTGGGAAACAAATATCCCATCTTTTCTTTGCTTGATTTGCAATCCAAGAAAGTAGTTGAGCTCTCCCATCATGGACATCTCAAACTCTCCCCGCATAGTCTTTGAAAATTCTTCACACAAAGCATCATTAGAAGCACCAAATATAATATCATCCACATATATTTGAACCATTAAAATTTCATTAAGCTTGTTACTCTTTATGAAGAGAGTTGTATCTCGCTTTTCCTCTAACAAAGCCTTGATCAAGAAGGAATTTGCTTAATCGCTCATACCAAGCTCTAGGAGCTTGTTTCGTGCCATATAGAGCCTTCTTGAGACGATACACATGATCTGACAATGTTCATTTTCAAAACCGGAGGTTGTTCCACATAAACTTCCTCTTGTATAAAACCATTCGAAAAGCACTTTTCACATCCATTTGATATAATTTAAATCCTTTTACACATGCAAAGGCTAGAAGTACTCTTATGGCTTCCAATCTTGCCACTCGGAGCATAAGTTTCTTCATAATCAATTCCTTCTTCTTGATTATAGCCTTTGGCAACCAATCTTGCCTTGTTGCGGACAATGATTGCGACTCATCACGCTTTGTTCTTGAATACCCATTTGGTGCCAATGACCGGATGGTCTTTGGGCCTAGGTACCAAATCCCAAACTTGATTTCTATCAAATTGATGTAACTCCTCTTGCATTGCTAACACCCAATCATTATCCGAAAGGGCTTCATCAATCTTAGAGGGTTCTATATGAGATATAAATGCAGTAGAAGGTTACTTCATTCAAAGTACTATTTCTGGTTCTTACTCCCTGATTAATATCACCTATAACTTGGTCTAAAGGATGATTTCTAATAAATTTCCAAGCTCTAGGTTGAGTCTGATCAAGATTTTCAATATTGTTTTGGGGATCAGCCTCAAAAACATTTTCAGGACTTTCAATAGAAGCAGGAGTAGTTTTCGAAAAGAATTGATTTTTGAAAACATTTTCTTCTTCATTGTCCAAGGCTTTATCGATTTGGATTCACAAAAACAACATGTATTGATTCTTCAACAATACGAGTGCGAGTATTAAAGACTCTATAAGCTCTACTCCTATTTGAATAACCAATGAAGATACCTATATCGCTTTGGAATCGAATTTACCAAGATTCTCTTTACCATTATTGTGCACATAGCACTTGCATCCAAAGACGTGTAGGTGGCTGAGATTTGGCTTCCTTCCCTTGTAGAGTTCATATGGGGTCTTGTTCAGCTTCTTCCTCAAATAGGCTCGGTTGGAGATGTAGCAAGCCGTACTCATCATCAGCCCAAAACACTTGAGAAGTGTTGTTTTCATTTAACATTGCCCTTGCCATCTCGCAAGGACTCTATTCTTCCTCTCAACAACACCGCTTTGTTGAGGAGTCCTTGAGCCGAGAAATTGTGATCGATCCCCATATTGTCACGTAACTCAAGAAGGCGTTGTTTTCAAATTCGCCACCATGATCACCTTATACCTGAAATTGCGAAACCTTTCTCGCTCGACCTTTTTGGCAAAGGTAACAAACTGATCAAACGCTTTCATCTTTAGATGACAAAAATATTGTCCAAGCAAATCTAGAGTAATCATCAACTATGACCAAAGTGTAAAGATTTCCACCAAGACTTTTTACTCTAGCTGGTCCAACTAGATCCATATGAAGTAATTGAAGAGGTCTACTAGTTGAAATCTCATTTTTTGCTTTAAAAGAAGATTTGGTTTGTTTTCCTTTTTGACAAGCATCACATACTATATCATTTTTGAAATTCAATCTAGGAATACCAATGACCAAATCCTTTTTCAAAGAACTTGTCAAGTTGAAACATATTAACATGAGCTAATCGTTTATGCCATAGCCAACTCTCATTCAAGTTACTAACAAAACAATTTTCAGAAAGTTGAAGCATTGCTAGAGAGATTAAGGGTATAACAATTTCCATCTCTAGGTGCTCTAAATAAGGCTTTAGTTTTTAAATCATCAATGGAGATTAAATCCTTTCTAACAATCAAGCATTCATTTGAATCAAAGATAACTAGGTTACCCTTGTCGGTGTTTTGGCTCACACTTAGGAGGTTGTGACACAATCCTTCTACTAGGTAGACATCTTTGATGAGAGGACCTTCATTGTTTCCTATCTCACCAATTCCAAAGCAATTTTTCCCGATTGGTCTCCTCCAAATGTGACTCTACCACCATCCTTTGATTTGATTGAAAGGAATTTAGATTCATCTCCACTATGTGTCTTGAGCACCCACTATCAATGTACCACTTGTTGGGTCTTGATGCTCTAAGACAAACCTGCAATTCACAAAGGATCAAGCCTTAGGTACCCATCTTTTCTTGGGTCCTTTGAGTTAGTTTTGACCTTAGGAACATAAGTTCCTTTCTGGTACCCATTGATAATTTCCCACAAGGCTTAATTTTTCTTTCTTTTCTATGAAAGCAAGATGAAGTAGAATGACCCTTCTTATTACAAAGAATTGCAATGTGCAAAGGGATTTGAAGAGTGAACTGATTTTGTGAAATAGTTCATGTACGTTTTTTGACCACTCTTCTTCTTGCCTTTCTTCTTATCAAAATCTGGTCTGTAACCAATGCCTGATCTATCGTTTATAAAGCGTTGTTGTTTCAAAATGACATTGAGCATTTCACTCCCTCTAGTGAATTTCTCAAGTGCCTTTGTAAGATATAAATTCTTTTTCTTCAGATCAGGACAATCTTTACAAATAGTATTTTCTGAAGAGGAAAGCTTTTCAACTTGAGATTCAAGAGTAAGATTTCTGTTTTTCAGTTTGAAATATTTTTCAGCAAGCTTTTCAAATTCAAATTGCACAGTCATATACTCATCAAATAGATCATCATAAGGAGGTTTGCAATCATATACCTCTTCAAGTTTAGCACGTTGCTCTTCTTCTTCAAAGAACTAGGCATATATTTGCTTTTTCTTCCTCATCCTCATCATCTTCATCAGATGAGCTGTCACCCCAAATGCCGGAGACATAAGCTTTCTTCTTGTATTTGCTGAACTTCTTCTTTTCTTTGTCTTTGTTGTTCAAACTGGGCATTCGTACTTGATGTGACCAGGCTTTTGACATTCGTAGTGCATGACCGGCTTCTTTGCCTCATAGCCGGAGCTACCCTTGTGGAATTTCTTGAAGCCTTGGTCCTTCTTGTAGAATTTCTTGAATCTACGAACCATCATGCCTATTTCCTCATCTTCGTCTACATTTTCATTTTCCTCATCTGAATCTTTAACTTCTCTTGTAGATTTGAGGGCAATTCCTTTGTTTTTGCCATGAACTTCATCAAGTCCCTTCTTGAATTTGAGTTTAGCCTCATACTCAGAGAGACTGCCAAAATAGAGCAGCTACTGACGTCATTGACTCTCCTCGAGCCTCTTCAATAGCTGTGACCTTTGCTTCCCATTCCTTGTTAAGGATATTCAAGATCTTCCTTACTTGGACCGGTTGGTCATATTCTTTTCCCAAGGCAAGCAAGTTGATTGATGAGATGGGTGAACCTCACTGAACTCACCAATGGATTCACCATGCTTCATTCGTAGAAGATCATATTCGGTCATAAGAGTATTGACTCTGTTTTGCTTTACTCCAGCTGTTCCTTCATGAGCTACTTCTAGAGCATCCCACATGGCCTTAGCAGATGATAAGGTGCAAATACGAAAGTATTCTTGTTGACTTAGAGCACTTTGGAGTAGTAACACGCCTTGCATTGAGTGTGACATTTCTTCTATCATTATCATCATATTCTTCTTCTAGCTTAGGAACTCTTACTCCATCTTCAAGGGTTGATGGCGCATAGTCTCCTCTTTCAAATACTCTCCGAGACCATACTCTGTTGCCATGACGAAAACTTTGAATTTTGCTTTCCGTAAGGAGTAATGCTCTCCATTGAAACCGGGTGGTCTGCTGTTGATAGAAGCTCCATCGGGTAAGATACCTTCCATAATGATCCTTCTCGAGTTGTTAAGCTCTTAAGAGAAGACCTTGCTCGATACCAAATGTAAATGGAGCTATATACCCAAGAGGGGGTGAATTGGGTATTTTAAAAACTTTTCTGAATATGCTCGCTTTGAAGTAATGAAACCGTAGATAAACAAGGAGGAAGGGAAGGAAAGCTTGCACAAGAGAAATTATCCTGGTTCGGTCTTATCTTTGACCTACATCCAATCCCTAAGCCACACTTGGGATTTTCAATCCACTATACTCACAAACCGATTACACACTCGTACTCAAGAGTAGTTCTCTCTAGAACTCACTCCCCCTTACAAGTTGTAATCAATACACCCAACCACCAAGTCCCCGACTTGTGGTTATCTCAATCAATAAATGATTTACAAATATAACTCTCTCACAGAGCATAAAATGAACACTCAAGTACAAGTATCGATTGATACAATACAAGTGAAAGCCGAACACAATAAATGAAACTTAGTAAATTTTCGCTCTCGCAGGTGTATCGGCTTGAGAAGAAGTTAATGAACTCTATTTATAGGTAGAGAACATTAAATGACCGTTGAATGATGAATCCAACCGTTGTAGGTGATTAGCATTAAGTCTCGGTCATCTTCTCTCTCTAAACTCCAACTAATCCAAGTGCTAATATGATCCGATGTGGAACTCGAGGATTTGCCCGTTGGAGAAGAGTTTACTTGATGAAGAAAGCATTCTTGACCGTTGAGAATGCGTGCTCGAGTGGATTATCCAAAAGAAGGTTGATTTGCGTAAGTGCATTAAATGCACCGTACACTTTTTGCTTTATGGCTTTGACCTTCAATAATCTTCATCTCGTGCTAACCGAAATTCACTCAACAAACTTGTTAAACATAGTTGGGTTCATAAGTGAATGATTCATGAAAGCAATTAGAACAAACAAGAGTGATATGCAAATTCGTATAATTCAAAAATTGGTTTCAGCGTTGGTTACTCGAGTAAGTTCATCGTTACTCGAGTAAGTCACTGTGTGAGAGAGTCTTTACCGCAGATTCAAAAGGATACTCGAGTAAGCAACTTCCGTAAGCAAACCATCGAGACTTGAACTTTTGAAACCAAAGTCTTTACTCGAGTAAGTTAGTGGTTTACTCGAGTAAGCAACTATTTGCTTGAAAACTCAAAGTGTAAGATGCCTCTTTACCGGAGTAAACAAATTCATACCGGAGTAAGCACGAACATGAGTTAAGTTGAAAATCATTTTAAGAGTTCTTTACTCGAGTATGAAAACTCTTACTCGAGTATGCACGAGTTTAGAAAAACTTGGGAGCTTTCTCAGAGACCTCTTTACTCGAGTAAGTCAATGTTTACTCGAGTATACACTCAAGTCCAAAAGTTCATTTGCTTTCTCGATAAGTCCAATACTCGAGTATAGAAATCTATACTCCAAGATTGATTTAACTTGTAAAGATTGGTTGCTCTCTGGATGGCCTTTACTCGAGTATGTAAACCTTTACTCGAGTAAGTCACAATTTGAAAAACACATTTGCTCTCTCGGATGACCTTTACTCGAGTATGTAAACCTTTACTCGAGTAAGTCACAATTTGAAAAACACATTTGCTTTCATGACCTTTACTCGAGTATATCCTTTACTCGAGTAAGTACGTGTAAAATCCAATTGGGCAATCCTTTAACAGTCCTATACTCGAGTAAGCTTTCCTTTACTCGAGTAAACAACTTCGATAAATGGTTTTACATATTGAGATTTTGCAAAAACTTCAACACATGTTTACAATTGTTGTTAATCATCAAAACACATTGAGAACTAACATCCAATTGACGGGACTTGGAACTTTTTTGAAAAGCATCTGTCTGATTTGCGCATAAAATTTCTCATGAACATTGAACATCAATTACTATATCTATTATGGTAAAAAAGTAACCATGCTCAGAAATTAGTCTTATCCGAACAATCATGAATGAGCATCATGAAATCATAGCTTTAAGGCAATCTTAAGGCATATAACAATTCATAACTCTTCACTACCTGTCACATATACTTGCCAAAGCCTCATACATTATACTATTCATGTCACAACATAGCTATGGAACTTTATTCTCTTTCACTTACCACTCATCTCATGACCCTAAGGACAAAATATAATGCAATGCCCATCAAGAAATACCCATATTACATGCATTATGGCATTAAGAAACTGACTTTCCCTTACTTTGCCACTTTAAACCTCAACTTTTGCCCTTTCAATTCCATAAGTTTAGAAATTAATGTAACATGCTTGTCCCTCCTTATTTTGTATGTAGATTCCATTTCTAAGCTCAAATGGTTTTAAATGAAATCTCCTCCCCCTTCAATAACTCAAAACTGTGGCATAAGGGGCTATTACACCTAAATTCCATTTTAATCTAAGATGCTTTTTCCCATGGAATGACGAGTTTGGGGCCATTTTCGAGAAACATGGAGGGATTAAAGGCCATGGCTGTGAAGCAAAGAACGAGAGAGAGAGAGAGAGAGAGAGAGAGAGAGAGAGAGAGAGAGAGAGAGAGAGAGAGAGAGAGAGAGTATCTTATGTGGAGCAAAGAAAAAGATTAACGAGGAAGATGAGGACTTCGTGCGCTTATCTTATGTTTTTTGTTTTTTTTTCGTTCTTCTTCATCTATATCTACTAGAGAAAGAAGAGGAAGAACGAGAGTCTCTCACAACAAGTTGATTAAATACATCCAACAAAGAAGCAATGTCGAGCATGCTTCCCAACTTCATTCACTCTCGCTTCGCGAGAAAAGGATTCGAACCGAATTGGCATACTCTCCACTCCGATGTCCAAGCTTTGATGAAGAGGGTGGTGGCATACTCTCTCTCTTTCTCCTCTGTTACTCGTCATACTCGCCGGAGATAAAGAAAACCCAGAGCGGAGACGGCAAATCGGATTTCATGAATTTCAGATGGAATTGGTGAGGTTCATCAATATATGTTAAATTTCTTTTGCATGTGGGGCTCCTTCATTCATAATTTCATTTTGTCTTCTTCTGGATGATTTTTCTGGTCCTTTCCTTTGTAGCTTCAAAATGCTAAGAATGTTTGTACTCTTGCACCATTCTTCCCTTCTTCTCGATGATCTCTCTCGCTCTGTAGGTTTTTCTCCAAAAAACGAAGAAAGGAAGTCATTTGATCAAGCGCCGCTTGGAAACGAAGAGTTCAGGACCTAAGAAGATTTCCTCTTGCATATTCAAGCTGCCTCGGGCAGTACGATGTGAGCAGATTGTTGTTTCTAACATGTATTGAGTATGTAGAAATTGAATATAAAGTACACAGAATATCAAAACAAGAATCTGTATTTATTAAATAGAGCATACAGAGAACATATAACAAATCTGTATAATATGAAGAAGCTAAAAACGAACTCACAAGACTGCCGTATTTCGAATGAACAATGCAGAAATCCGGGCCTAACTTTCGTTGTATCCTTAAGACAATTTTGCTCCCTCAATACGGATGCCGAAGGTGTTTTGAGCAATTGTCTCCCAGGATAGAGCAGATTGTTCGTCTCCAGAAAGGTGGCTCTGTCTGTCTGAACGCACAGAATGTTTATGCAGAATGCAGAGAGAGAGTATGCAGAAAAATGTAATCTAATCTGTGACTAGGGCACCCTATTTATAGACTCTGAAAAAACATGATCAGATGGACATGTCTGCTGCTGCGAACTGGTGCGTTGTGCAAACAGACGCACCAGAACGGAACGAACAGAGGCGACCCGCGTCGTTCCGCGGCAATTGGTGCGTCTTCACGAACAGACGCACCAGAATGAAGCGAACGGAGGCGACCCGCATCTGTTCACGGCGAACTGGTGCGTCTTCACGAACAGACGCACCAGAATGAAGCGAACGAATCGCAAAACGCAGGGAACTCAGATTGGAGGAGAATAGTGCACCAAACGGATTTTTCCATGGAACCTATTAAGTTCCCATTCCTTCCGAGTTCCCTGCCTCAAACGGGTCTAAGTTTTGTGACTATTTGTTGATGCTTGATGGGATAATGTGGTTTTCAATGAAATCTTTTTTTAATTAATTCATAAGTTTTGTTCTATATTATGAATTAATGACTATTTTTTTTCTATATTATTCTATAGTTTTGATAAGGCTTTTAATTAATTCATATAATTATTTATAATATAAAAAACCGAGACACTCACACATGCAAATAATTAAAAACCTTTTTGCAACAAACAAAAATTTCATTTTGTCTTCTTCTTTTGAACAGTCATTTTTTTCTTCTTCAAAGTAGTAATATATAGCTTATGTATAATATATTCATCTTTTTGTCAATATGTATAATATATTCATCAACCCCCATATTTTAAAGATGTTATTTATTAAATATTTTGAGGTTTAGAGGATATTTTTAGGTATAAAATTAAGAGTTTTTTGTCTATATTTAAGTTAAATGCATTTTTAATATATATATATATATATATATTTATAACATTTACGTGGGGTCCACACTCTATATTTTCTACCATCACTGCCGCGCCGTCCGTGTCGTCGTGCGTTTTCTTTTTTTTTTAAAAAAAATATTATTATAATATATTAATATTTCATTTTATTATATTATATTACATATTATATTTTAATGGAAGTGGCAGGCAGCGGCGCTAATTTTCCAAAGTGGTTGTGGAAAAGATGGTGGAAGGAAATTACATGATTATACCCATAGTTAAAAATCACAATCTATTTTCCATCATTATAAGTATAGACACACACAACGCAAACGGCATTTTTACCAATTTGTCCTTAATTAAATAACTAATTATTGAAATGCCCCTTTAATCTCTAAACTATTTAACGATCGCCCTGTTTACTCGATTACACCGTTGTAAATATGGCTTTTTTTTATTGTAAATGGCCATATTTTAAATTTTGTTGCAAATATAACACTTCCTGTTGTAAATATAGCCTTTTCTTGTTGTAAATGACCTTTCTATGTTTAAAATCCAGGTGTTTAAATATTGTTGTAAATATGAAATTTTCTGTTGTAAATATGGTTTTTCTGTTGTAAATGGCCAGATTTTAAATTTTGTTGTAAATATAACATTTTTATTGTAAATGACCTTCGTGTTCAAAATCCAGGTGTTTAAATATTGTTGTAAATATGGCATTTTTGTAATCGAGTAAATAGGGGCATATCGTTAAATAGTTTTCGACGGGCATTTTGGTAAATAGTTATTTAATAAAGGGCAAATTGATAAATAAAAAAAGCCTAAGTTTTATCAATTTGATGATTGTGACTTTTAGGTCTACCATTAATTAGTAACGTGCTTGGTGGGGGATATAAAGTCTTAGGTCAACCTGACTAGACCAAAAATGGAATAATGACTGATTACCAAAGAATTAAAAACAATACAATTTTCTTGGTCTGATGTAAACTTTACTAAAGATTTGTCAAATCGAAGAATTCTTTTAGGGTTGGATTTTAGATTTTCTAAATAAAATATGTATAGATCAATTTTGAAGGGACAACGAGATATAAACAACGTTTGAAGACATTCGATATTTTTATAATACAAAAAGTATCCAAGATCGTGATATTTATGTGATTAAATCAAATTTAGAGAATGTTATTAAAAATATCATGAAAAATAAAAAACAATAATCTAATATATCCAACTTGTATGCAAATTAATTTTTCAGTTGATTTTATTTTTCCTTGTCATGAGAGATCTCCATTTTGAAATTTGGTGTTGTGTGTTTGCTCACCTTGACTTAATTTGCAATTGCAGAAGTATAAAATGACGTTTGTGCATTCCTAGATGCGCAAAACTCGCAGCTTTGATAACCCTGATATATCTGCTAAACATGGGAAAACCTCCTTCCTTTGTTTTTCTCTTCTTGCTTCCTTATTGCTTCATGGCCTCAGCTTTAATTGAGAGAAACATTACTACAGACGTATCTGCACTTCTTTCCCTTAGATCCTCAATCACTTTGGATCCATACAATTCCTTAGTTGATTGGTCTGCCTCTTCTTCTCCATGCAACTGGGTTGGTGTCACCTGCAACACTCGCCATGGAAGGATTTATTCCTTGAATCTTGGTAGCATGGATCTTAAGGGCACCATATCACCACAACTAGGAAATCTCTCTTTCCTTGTTGAACTTGATCTTAGTAACAACAATTTCTATGGTCAAATACCAGAAGAGTTAGTTCAATTGCGTCGATTGAGACTATTCAACTTGAGCTACAATAACTTTGATGGACAGGTTCCAAGATGGATAGGAGCTTTATCTATGCTTGAGGAGTTGAGTTTTCGAGATAACAATCTTGATGGGTCTACTCCATTATCTCTGTTCAATCTGTCAAGGTTGGAAATCTTGGATTGGGGAGTTAATTTAATTGGAGGAAATATTCCACTTGAGGTGGGACGACTTGAGCACTTGAAGATTTTACGATTTGCCGGTAACAAGCTTTCAGGAATCATTCCCCAAACAGTTTCAAACTTGTCTTCACTTGAGTTATTAAGTCTCTCTAGAAATAATCTGTCAGGTATGTTTTGGATTATTTTTAAACTAGTATACTTGGTTAGCAAGATATTATTGTGAAGAAATCCGGGTTAGTCTGGACTGTTTTTGGGTATTTTTGTTCATTAATTCTTAATTTTTTTTTCCAAATTATTTATTATATGGTTATTAGACCAATCAAATTGAAAGGGTTATTGCTTCTGAAAAACAAAAAAACGTGTAGTTGTGCTTTATTATTTAGAATAGATTTGTGTTATTCTTCAACAACAACACCAAAAAAAAAAAAAAAAAAAAAAAAAAATTGTTATTGATATTACTCCCTTTTTTTCACATAATATTTGAAGGAGGCATCTCAGGTGAGATTGGGGATCTTTCACAGTTAAAGATTCTGTATCTTGGAAACAATCAACTCACTGGTTCAATACCATCTTCATTATTTAATAATTCAATGCTACAAGAGATTGATGTTGGAACAAATAATTTATCTGCAAGTCTCCCACCAAATGTGTGTTTTGGACTTCCAAAGCTTCAAACATTTTCTGTGGAGGGTAATGAGTTGTCGGGGGAAATGCCCTCCGTTTGGCATCAATGCAAAGAATTAGCAGAGTTACAATTAGGAGATAACCAATTCAAAAAAGGAAACATACCAAGTGACATTGGAAATTTGACCAACCTCCGATTCTTATATCTTGCCAGCAGCAACTTGCAAGGTAAGACTCTGAAACTTTTAATTATTCGATCATCTTAAATTTTGTTTCCAGTTAGTCACTGCGCTGCAAATTTGGACAATGATAATTTTGCTATATTACTTTAAAGACATGGAACACAATGCTTTCTTTTAATCCCAAAGTTAATATGCTTTCTTTTATATATATAATTTTCGCTCATATGTTAAAATTAGGGAAAATTAGGGAAAAGGACCAAGGAAAAGAAATATTTATTAACAAGGACCTTAAAATTTGTAATTATTTTATGGGACCAAAATTTGAAATATAAATATTCAATTACGAAATTAATCCTAACCAAACTCCCTACATTTTCTCTAACCCCATTTCAATTATTTCATGATTAGTTGTCAATTGATATTCCCTTAAATTGCATTCTAAAATTGAATTGCAATTTATTAAGGAATTTATTGTTTAAGAATTTTAAATTTTTTTTTCATTTTTATAACATTCTTTTCAGGTGCATCCCATTTGTTAAAGTTTTTTTCTATAAAAAAAAATCACATATTTTAAAATAAATATTTTTTAATTTTTAATTTTTTAAAAATAATAAAAATATAGAAATTAAAGAGGTATATTTCTAATTATTTATATATTTTAGAGGCTATTTTATTTGGGTGACTCTTAAAATAATTTGATGTGTACGAAAGATCATAATATCATAAAATATTGAGTAGCGTATAGATATTTTTTTTTATCAAGTTATACACAAAGATATCAACTTTGATAACTAACTGTTAAACAGTATGAAAGGTTAATTTTGTTATTAACAATTTATATTTTAATTTTTGGTCCTTGAAAATAATTATAAATTTTTAGATCCTTATTAATAAATATTTTATTTCCTTAGGCCTTTTCCCTAATTCTCCCTTAAAATTAAAAGTGAAATATCCACACAAAAAAAAAATTTAAAACTGAAATAAAATATCGAATTATTAAAAAACAGGGGGCTCGAAGAAAAATAAGTTAATCAACATTAGTTACTTCATCAAGTTTTTACTATTCCTTCGGTCCTTACTATAAGGCACTAACTTTTATTAATGATTTGCCCTACTTTATCCTTATTATTAATTGAGGTTCAAAGTTGGAAATTAAAAAATAAATCACATCTTTTAGAGAGTGGCAAAGTTGGAAAAACTTATCAATTTAGGACAAATTTAATTACTTAATTGTAATTACTTAGCTTGAGAATTAGTTAGTGCCTTATAATAAGAAAGAGAGGGACTAACTCAATTGATCATAAGGATGAGAAGGATTAGTTTTGTTTTAATGTTTCTTTCTACCCTCTTTTTTTTCTCATTTTTCCCTGTATTTTATTGTTATCGGCAAGTTTTCTTTAGTTTTTATTTTTAATAATAAAGATAATTCATCTAATTTCTCAATGAAGCTTCATGTCCATCCCACTGAGAAAAAGCACATGCCTTACATGAAAAATAATTTGTGTCTATATATATGCATAAAAAAGTAGAAAACTATTACACCCTTTGATCCTAATTATAAGGCATAATTACCAGAATTTAGAGAGATTAAGGAAAGAAGAGTTAAATTAGTTAATTTCATTGATTTTCCTAAAAACCCCTATTTAGAATTTAAAATGACACCAACATTACCGCTTGCTCTGGATTATTGACTGATCAGATATCTACGTTTGAACTTTAAACTTTGAAGACGCTCCTGTTTCTATCAAAAACTCATTATTACTGGGAAAGTTGTAAAACAGAGATAGAATTTTTTTCCCAAAAAAACCATCCTCAAAAAGTCAAATTCGTATTCCCATTTTGATTTAGAATTTTAAAAATATATAATAATAACTGAAATAGATGGGTGTGTTGCCCCGTATTTTACCAACAATATATATATATATATATATATAAAATAATCATCAAGCCATCCAAAGCAAACTCGTGTACAATTTTTTTTTTTTTAAGGAAGTATTATGAGAAAAATATGACAAAAATTGCTCAAAATTATTTTATTAAAAAAAACAGTAGAATTGAGGTGTATATAGTATTAATGTATTCCAGACATTACTTACTTTATAGAATATATAAATGCATTATTAAAATATTATTGTGTTTAATTATTATTGAGGAAGTATTAATAAGGGTATTTTAGGAATAAATTAACAAAAATTAGAATGTTGTCCTATAATTAGGACCAAAATAAATCTCCAAATGTTGTCTTATAATTAGGACCGGAAGGAGCATTTACTAATGTGATAAATTGATCATATGCGCACACATGAATAGTACAACAGTTAACTCCTAGGAGATGATGATCAATAAGGCTTAGCTTCATAGAGCTTTCTTGTTTTATTTTATTATTATAATCCCTCTAATCCTTAATATAAGATATATTTATCTAATTTAATTAAATTAAAGAACTAATTAAGTTAGTTAATATGAAATTTACTTTCTAAAACACCCTAGTCATCTTCTTTAACTCCTTTCTTACATCTCCCCCTTGATTATTGTTGAGGGAGCATCAATAAAGGTAAATTAGGAAAATATTGACAAATATGAAAGCTATGTCTTATATTTAGAACCAAGATTTACTCTATAAATATGTCTTATATTAAAAAAAGAGGAGCAGCGTTTTTATTCTAGTTTCATGCACTTTTTAACTAATGACTTTCAATTCTTTGATATAAGTCATATCTTGTTGACTTTTAAATTGAAACAGGGGAAATTCCATCATCTCTCTTCAATATTTCTACTTTAAGAATTGTAGTTTTGTATGAGAATGATTTGAATGGTAGTATTCCAATATCAATTGGAAATGGGACACTGCTAGAAATCTTGCAGTTTACATTCAACTCCTTAACTGGTATGATCAATCTATCCATCCCTTGATTTTATGCTCTAACAATTTTTCATTTATTATATGTTATTTCTTGCAAAAAGCTTAACTGAAATTACTTTAAGAGTAAAAATTCTAGTGTATATATTCTTTGGTATGTTTAGCGCGGTCCATATTTCTTAACCAATCATGACTTTGAATTTCTAAGTTAGGAAAAGTTAAATTGTTGCATTCACCAGGGCCTTTAGCGAAAATCCGTTTATTATTTATACTATATTATTTTCCGAATGTGTAGCTGAAAGTATTTTCATTTCTTAATTATAGAAACTAAAATTTCAGCATTTCATTGCCTATGATAAATTCATTGATCTTAAAGTCAGAACCTTGTAAATATTAAATAACTTTGATGGAAAAAATAAATAATTTGGTTTTAATAGGTAAAATTATTTCCATGATCGCTCTTCAGCATTTCTTCTTTATAAGAAATTCTAATGTCCAATTCGTCATTGATATTGGAAGAATTCCTTTTATTGATTTCTAACAAAAACTTAATATTTGTCTACTAATTTTAAGCCTCTAATTAAAAAATATTCCATGTATTATTTGTGTGAATTCAGGAAATGATATTCCTAGTCTTACTACCAATTGATTAACAAATATTTTGTATGTATTCATAGGTGGAATTCCTTCATATATTTGGAACATGCCTTCTTTGGTAGATGTTAGCTTCAGCGGCAATCAATTAAAGGGAAATTTGCCAAAAGAAATGTGTCATCAATTTCCTTTACTTGAAGCCTTTGATGTTGCTGAAAATCAATTAGAGGGGAGCATTCCACAATCAATAAGTAACTGCACATCTTTAAAAAAATTATATTTGGCTGGTAACTCATTTACAGGTATGTCTAAAATGAGATTTTGTTTTTTCATATGATTTCATTCCTATCTATCTCTATTGTAGAATACATTGTTCATTAGATTACTTCCTTTTTTTCAATTTTTTTAGTTTTCAAATTCATTCATTTCAAATTAAATTTTTATTCGATAATTACAATATAAATTTTCTCAACTTTTTGAAATAATATACTAGTCATTTCACCTTAGGTGTAATTCATTATTTTTATTAATATTTCTTATTTCGAAAATTTTAAATATTTAAAAATTTGTATATTTCACTCTTTTGGATTGAAATGGTATTACTTGGAAAAAAAAAAATTATATGAATTTAACGTAAGACTTAGAATTATTCTTAGTACCATAGTTAATAATATTTTACTACTTTTGATCTTAATTATAGGAACACTTTTATAATTTTTGTATAATAGTGTAAGTTTAATATTAACATACACACGTTTAACAACTCTATCATTTAATTTAAATTGAAATCTCGTGATATTGTTTTTAAAAAATCTCATCATAAAAATTTAAAAAGTCGTGTAACATGTGGATTCATGATATATGATATGGAACTTTTTTTAGTGTTGAGCAAAGTAAGCATAATAATCTCCTAATTTAATTGTATAAAAAAAAAAAAAAAAAAAAGCAATTCCTGGAGAGATAAATTATCAAAATAGTAGTTTAATGCTTTATGGGGCACATGAATGATTTGCAATGCACACAAAAATTATATACTTAAACTTAACAGACTCACATGAAATTGCTCAAGGTATGAAATTTGGTGGTTAGAAGAAATTTGCATGCTCTCTTTCTAATATTTAACACAAATATTGTAGCTTTTGGATGGTATTATAGTATATTATGTATTTATGTAAAATATATGCAGATACTATTACCTATTTTGTTTTTCTTCTTATAAGGCTCTTCGGTCTTTTTACAGGCTGATCAATCATATCTTATTTTTTATCTTTTATTTTTTATAATCATTTTCTCTAGTAGCATAAATTAAAATGTTTCTCGTCATTTTATTCATTCATACAATTCCAAAATAACAGATAAGCCTGAGTGATGATGGGACCACATGATGTTTTAAACAAAAATTTTTGAGTACTCTGTACCATATCATTTATTCTTTGTTCAATAAAAAAAATAAAAATCACATGCATGTTCTATTGATCTCCTATTTAATTAAACTCTTCCTTTCCTGCCATCCTTTGCCTGTTTGATTAATTTTCTTTTCCAAATTTTTGTCAATTTTTGCTTTTCTATTTCTCAAATTTATTAGCTTCCTATTAAATAGTTACTCAACAATCACAACATAAAAAACATTAATTTTCAAATAAATCTTTTATTACCATGAAATTTTAATGGATAATTTATGATTTCCCTGGTTTGTTTACTTTGAAATTTTAGAAAGACTTGAAAAATAAATAAAAATATTTTTATATATATTCTTTCCCGAGCTAGATAAAAGTCATGATTTCCATCAGGTTTCTTCCTGTCCACCTTTTGTACCCATAGGCATAGGCAAACTTGTGAAACTCGTATACATGTATATTATCCCCAAACACTTGTTTTGATTTCATTTTACGAGTCCATTTAGCTTTTTGTGTTTCCAGGTTTTATACCTAAAGAGATGGGCAATCTTGTCAAACTGGAACGTTTAGATTTGGGGCCAAACTACTTGAGTGGACATATTCCTTCTAATATATTCAACATTTCAGCATTGACATTCTTGAGCCTTGGTGGCAATGACCTCTCTGGCATTCTCCCATCATATTTTGGAATTGGCCTTCCAAATGTGAAGACATTATGGCTGCACGTAAATGGGATAACTGGAAAAATTCCAAACACAATATCAAATGCATCTAAGCTCACCTCATTAGATCTGTCATCGAATAAATTGAGCGGATCTATACCCAATGTAGTAGGAAATTTAACAAGCTTGATGGAATTAAATCTGGATGAGAATCATTTGATTGGGCTAATTCCAGATACAACTAACAAATTACATAGTCTTCAACGCTTAAGTCTCAGCAACAACAAATTGCGAGGGTCCATTATAAATGAAATTTGCCAACTCAAAAGTCTCGAGTGAGTTGCATCTTGCCAATAACATGTTTTCGAGTGGTTCCATGTCTCGGGAATACTTCTTTGCAAGAGCTGAATTTTAGCTCTAACAAATTGGTTTCTCATTTACCCTCTTCTATTTGGAGTCTCAAAGATATCTTGGTTTTAGACATGTCCTCTAATGCATTGAGTGGAATAATTTCACCAGAGGTGTCAAACTTGAGAGCAATTATACTATTGAACTTGTCAAGAAATCAAATTTCAGGAAGCATCCCTATAAATATGGGTGGCTTGCAAACTTTGCAAACCCTGTCATTGGCTCAAAACAAATTAGATGGGCCTATTCCTGAATCACTTAGCGGCATGATAAGCATGGAGTCCCTAGATCTTTCTCATAATTATTTGTCTGGCATGATTCCAAAGTCCTTAGAGTCATTACGCTATCTTAAATACATCAATCTTTCTTACAATTTATTGCATGGAGAAATTCCAAATGGTGGCTCTTTTCAAAATTTTACTGCTCAATCTTTTATGATGAATCAAGATCTTTGTGGGAAATCCCAACTACAAGTCCAACCGTGTTGGAAAGGAAACAAGCACATACCAAACAAAGTGATGCTGATAATAAAATGCACATTGCCTATCATTGTTGCCATTTTGATTGTTTCAAGCATTGTCTTTCTAAAGAATAAGAGAGATTATGATAATAAATCAACAAATAGGGATTCAATAAATTTGGATACACCAGCCAGAATATCCTACTATGAGCTTTTACAGGGAACAAATGGATTTGATGAGAGTAATCTTGTTGGTACTGGAAGTTTTGGATCAGTTTACAAAGCAATTTTTTCAAATGAAAAGATATTTGCTGTCAAAGTGTTTGACTTAGACATGGAAGAAGCATCAAGAAGTTTTGATATTGAATGTTCTTCCATGTGCCATTTACGCCATCGTAATCTCGTTAAGATCATTAGTAGTTGCTCAAATGATCATTTCAAATCTCTAATAATGGAATTCATGGAAAATGGGAGTCTTGAGAGATGGTTGTACTCTCATAACTATTATTTGAATGTCTTGCAAAGGTTGAACATAATGATTGATGTGGCGGCTTTGGAGTATCTTCATCATGGTTCTTCTACACTAGTTGTTCATTGTGATGTGAAACCAAGCAACGCTTTTTGTTGGACCAAGATATGGTGGCTCATCTTAGTGATTTTGGTATTGCAAAATTGTTTGGTGAAAAGCAACTAGAAATTTATACCAAAACTTTGGCTACAATTGGCTATATGGCACCAGGTAAAGGTTTAATAATAATATTTTCAATTTATTTCTATATCCAGTATCTAGCAAATATTTGACTTCTTCATGTGTAAATATTTAAATTGATGATACAAAAGAAAAGTTTAACCATAAACCTTACATTAATGACATAATGACTTCTATATTAATCGTTCAATATGGCATGTAGAGTTTGGATCGAAAGGAGTTGTTTCTCGCTAAAGGAGATGTGTATAGTTATGGGATTTTGCTAATGGAGATGTTTACAAGGAAGAAACCAACGGATGAGATGTTTGTTCAAGGACTGAGTTTGAAAGATTGGGTGAGCAACTCCACACCTCATTCCATCATGAATATAATAGATACCAATTTGCTACACAGTGAAAATCAAAATATTGATAATATACTACCTTGTATGTCATCCGTTTTTGAGTTAGTATTAAATTGTTCCATTGACTTACCAGAGGCACGACTTAATATGACAGATGTTGTAGTATCATTGAAAAAAATCAAAGCTTTGTTTATGGAAAATGCTTGAGACACTAGTGGTTGGATAAATGTTAAATCAAATTTTAGCTGCTCTTTCTGTAACCTTGTGATTTGTTTATGAAGTAATCTTGTAAATTTGAGTGGTTTTATATATGTTGTAATAATATATAATGTATTTAATTTGAAATTTTCTGAGTTGATTATAATGGTTTTGGATTTCTTCCTCTTTTTTTTTTTTTTTTTTTTTTTTCTGTTTTAACATTTTAGTTTTGAATTATAAGAACCTTGAATCCACCCTGTTTCGTAAAGTAACTTCATACAATTGGAATTTAATTTTGGGAGAAAAGGATTTTAAAATTAATGAAAATGATCCCTACATTTTTCTTGTTCTCCTCTATCCTATACTTATGTTTTTGAAACGTCTTGATATTAGAGAAAAATTCACTTAAGTTGTATCACGTTTGAGAAATTTAATAATTTTTTTCTCTCATACCAATGATGTATAAGTCAAAATTTCCATATGGCTTATTTTACAATTTAGCTTTAGATATCATACGAAGATGTACATTCTTAAATGTTTTTGTGGAGACTAGATTGGACATTTAATAAAGAATGCTCTCCCATGTGTAACATCTCAAATTTTTAAACTAAAAGGTTGGAAATAAAACTGAGATAAGAAGGCTTTTAGCTAGTAGAGTCCAAAAGTCTTAAGCTTATTATGAGAAAATATTAAGATAATTATTAAAAATTATTTTGGACCTTGAAAATTTGGGAAGATTATGAAATAATATTTCGAGGATATAGAAATATTATGGTGGAATTAATTATGAGAAATTTAGCCTGGATAAATGTTATAATTAATATTTGGAATTTGAATATTTTATGGGAAATTAAATTGTGAAATTTTCCCTAAAATAATTATGAAATTAATTATTCAAATTTAAGGCATTTGTTCAATAAAGATGAAGAAGGCATTTGTTCATGAATTTTCAAAAGGATTGGCAAAAGTTTGTAAAGTTATTTAGATGCTATGAACTTGGTCACCGCTGGTGGTGGTGAATACTTTAGACCTAAAAAAAAGGGAAAATCACGTGCAAGTCCCAAGCATGAGAAATAAATACAATTAGATCCCTTGAAATCACTGAATTACGTAAGTCCCTAGGGACTTTTTTGATATTATTTGTATTAACAACAGAAGTGCTATATTTACAACGAAAAATGCTATATTTTCAACAAAATTTAAAACTCTAACCATTCACAAAGAAAAGGTTATATTTACAACAGGAAGTCTATATTTACAACATTTAAACACCCGGATTTTGTTTCAAACTCAAGTCTCCATGCGTACGAGGTCATTTACAACAAAAAAAGGCTAGATTTACAACCGTAAGTGCTATATTTGCAACAAAATTTAAAATCTAGACATTTACAACAAAAAAGCTATATTTACAACAGAAAAATGCCATATTTACAATAAAATTTAAAAACCCATATTTTTTTTTCCATTCAAATTTTTATCAAAAATTTTGTTATTTTTTGATATTTACCCTCTACTTTTTTTTGTATGTGAATTTCTATTGGGACTTTTTTACTATTTTTTATAGTCCTTAGGACCTGGCTGTAATTTTCCCTAACAAAAATTTTATAAAAAAAAGGGAGTTAAGAACCAATTCGCCAATTACGTACCGATCAAATTTGCATGTCCACCCTAATTAAACGATATATCATGTTAACGCTTTATTTAGATTAATTATAATAGAAATATACCTTCTTCTATTTTTACCAAAAAAAATAAATACCTGCTTTTTCCCCGTCAGTCGCATTGTTTCCTAATTTAGCTTTCTTTTACGATATGATACTTCTGCAAAAATATATTGTTAGCCTCAAATCTATGTGACTAATAATTGTATATATCTAAAAAATATATTTATTATAAATAAATTTAATTATATTAATTAATTATCTATATGTAAATATTTTTTTAGAATATTTTATAAGAAAATATAAACTTTATTAATTTTTTTTTTTTTTTTAAAAAAAAAAACCATGCTCTTTATAAGTGTGACGGTAAAATCTCAATCAGCCTATAATTCCAGGCAAACGATAGTTATTTCCTTACTTCTGATTTCAATATTCATCCCCGTAATTGAAACTTCCCGCCTTCCAAATCTCACTGTGATCATCTTCTTCTTCCTCTTCTCGCCAAAAGATTCCATGGATAATGATAGAGCTTCACAATCCCCAAAAAAACGCAAGAACCATTCAGAAACTGGGCAAAACGAAGATGAGAGAGATGGACGAAAAAGAAACAGAGAAGAAAAAGAACAAGATAATAATGTGAAGGAAGATGGAACTCTTAAAGCTGTAAAAAGGATTCTTGGAGACGAAGGTTCTGAAGCTGAACCAATCAATCTTGATTCTTGTTCTTCTCATCCTACCGTGGAAGAAGAAATCGGTAAGTCTCTTTAAGCCTCCTTAATCAACGTTCTAAGTAAAAAACAATTGAAAACTCAATTTTTCTTTGGTAACTGACTTTGAAACTCTAATTTGCAATTGAAAGAACATGTCAACAAATTCAGTTTCAGAAATTTATAGTATTTTAATTTTTTCTTTTATGGTTTCAGAGTAAAACATTAGGTCAAATTTCATATTTTCTTTGGTTGATTTTGTATATTTTCTGTGATGTATCTTAAATTATTCGATATCACTGATATTTTAAATCTCTCTCTTATACGAAGATTGAAAAGGTACATATTAGATAGAATTGTAGATTCTTGGAGAAATTTTATTTAAACACAAAGTGACTTGAGGGCTTGAATTTTATAAGAAAAATAAAGAAAATTTCCACATTTAAGATTGAAGGATAGAATCAATTACTAAAAGTAACCAACAATTGATGGGGGCAAATATTATATTAAAAATCTTAATATTTTTTTATCAAAGGCAAAAGTCATTATTTAAATATAAGAAAATTATGGTTCAAATAATTTTATTTTTTTAAAAAAATAATAATAATAATTCCATTAAATTCTTGGAGAAATTTGATTTAAACAAAAAGTTAGGTTAAGATTCTAAGGATTAACTTGTGTTTCCTTATATTACTTATTAGGGCCAATTCTCCAATAAACCATTCCATGTGAAATTCTTATTCTTAATTTTATAAAGAAACGTGGACCTAAGTTTTGTCCATTTTATGTTTGGAGAACAAGTACATTATTACATTTTAAAAATGCTTTTTTTATTATTAAATTATACTTTATTACAGCATTAACTTATTAGGGCCAATTCTCCAATAAACCATTCCATGTGAAATTCTTATTCTTAATTTTATAAAGAAACGTGGACCTAAGTTTTGTCCATTTTATGTTTGGAGAACAAGTACATTATTACATTTTAAAAATACTTTTTTTATTATTAAATTATTCTTTATTACAGCATTAACGCTCCAAAATTGCAGGTAATTCGAAGCAACCATTGAGTGAAGAGAAGGAGAATGGAGAGCCCATAAGTTTGCATAGTGATAACCTAACAGATTTCAAACCTAAGGGGCCTAACTTCCGAGTCGAACTCAAATCTTCAAATATCAGTAGCTATCTGGTAATAATCTGTCATAATCCTTAATTTGAAATAATTATAATGGTAATGACTTAATATCTTTTATTTTTAACAAAATTTATGTTCTTAATAAATGGATTTTTTTAATCATAAAAGGAAACTGAAAATTAGATTTCATTTTATTTCCCTTTTGCATCCAATACAAGTGTATGACTCGAATAGAATTGTTGTGTTGTTTCCACCTTGAAAAAAAAAAAGAAGTTTAATTTTTTCCTGTATATTTACTCTATCTAGTCCTCAATATAAGTCACTTCTAAAATAATTTTTTAGTCCACTTTATAAGTCACTTATAAAGTAATTAACACTTTTTGTCAATGCAATTAATGCTCAAATGTGATTTCTTGTATTAAAAAAATCAATTGAAGACAGATTCAATGATTTACCATCATTTTTTAGTTATAATCAATTAATTGGAATGTCTTATATTTGAGACGGGATGGAGTATATATATATATATATATATATATATCTTTGGTGTTGAAGATATTCCAGTTTTGGTGTGACATATATATGAAGCTGCATATGTGTGCAGAATATACCTAAAAGCTTTTCAAGGCAATATATAAAGGAGATTCCTGAAAGGCAAAAGATCAAAGTTGATATGCCCAACAAAGAAGTATGCGAATTGGGTGTTTTTGCCGGAGCAAGAATGACTCGAGGATGGACGAACTTGGTCAAGGAATATCGTCTCCAAGAGGGAGATATCTGCATCTTTGAATTGATCCAACCAACTCATCATGAGCTTGTGTTTCATCTTTATGTCTTTCGACGTGATGCTCAAAACAATTTTATTCGCATACCTTAGTCTCATCTATATTAAACATGAACACAAGTACATGTATAAATGATTGAATTTTAGGACATTTCTATCTCACTTATTGCAAGTTTGTGTGACTACATGATCTGGATATTGTTTTGAGAATATGTTTGCGTTTTATATCTAGAATTTACCTGATGATATGAACAACCTCTAATATTTTTTAAGGGTTAGCCATAAATTAATTGAAAATCTGAATTATTTTATCAAAATAAGCTGAAAATAAATTTTGTAATGGGGCATCGGGTCGGGCCCTTCTTCTAAGGTTCAAATAAAGGAGGAGGACCTGGCAAATGACATGTCATTTTTCTATCTGATGAGCTTTTTCCTTCGTAGAGATCAAAATAAAGATTGGTTTGTCCAAATCTACTTTGATGGAGGCTCATATAATGAGCTTAGTTGATAATGAGTGATTGGGATTCAATTCCCATTGTCTAATTTCTTGTTAATGGGGCATTTGCCCTATTTTTGTAGATATGAAGAAAACACTTCTTCCTTCATAAATACGGGAAGCAACAAGTTGGCTATGAGTATAAACTTGGAAGATTTATTTAGGCTTCTTGACCCCCCCCCCCCCCAAAAAAAGATTTATTTAGGCTTTATTATTTTATTTTATTTCTGTTCTTTTTTGTGTTTTTATGGTTTTCAGGATTAGGGTTCTATTCTAGTTTTTTGATTAAATGAAATAAAAAGATACTGAACAAACTCATAAAGGTTAATCTAGTTGGTAAGGAGGTTATATACACACACACATATATATGGAATAGTTTGTTTTCTTAATATTTTCAAAACAGGTTTTTCTTAAAGCAAAAATAAGAAAGAACTTTTTTGGTAATTTATTTTTAATTAGAGCTCATTTGGTTGGGTTTTTTTCCCTAAAAAAATGTTTTTTTTTTCAAAAATAAAGTGATTTTTTTATTAATAAATGCTTTAAATGAGAGCTTTTAAAAAAGGCAAAAGTAACAAAAAAGCCAAAATTATGCTTTTTTTTAAGCTTCAATTTGGATCTTTAAAAAAAAAAAAAAAAAAAACAAGTGTGAAAAAAAGAGAGAGAATGAAAAAAATGATGGGAAAATTAGAATGAAGGACCTAAAAGAAAATATATTTATAAAGAATGACCATAAAAATTGTAATTATTTAAAAGGACCAAATATAAAATTATAAAATTACAAGTACTTAAGTGCCCCTAGCAAAATCTTCTCGCATTCACTCCTGCATTCTCTTCCACATTCTATTTTTAAAACTAATACAAAATTTTAAGTTTCATTAAATTATACCATAGTTTTCTCAATTTTCATTTTTTCACAACTTGAATATACATCTATGGAAAAAATTATGCTTCTTCAATTTGTAATAATTATAAGTTTTTAAAATAAACAAAAATTTTAAATAAAAATGGAATTATATAATTTTAGTAAAAGTCAAGGTCTTTTAAAATTTATCATATATGTCGAACCAAGAAAATTTATATGATTTATTTTTTTAGAAGCAATTTATGTGGGTTAAAAAAATTCATATAATGTTAATACTTTTTTTAGAAAAAATCTAATTAACCTATTATATCCTAAAAAATATGAGATAAGTTTAGTTTTTGTTTTTATAAAAAGAGCTTAATTGAAATCAATGTTGATAATATAAATCAGGCAACTTGATGATATAAATTGGAGAAATATAAAAATTAAGAAAAATATGAGTTGAACGATTGTTAATTAAATAATATATTAAGAGAAAAAATGATCATACAGAAGATATGGGTAGTTTTAGTTTTAATTTTAGTTAGTTTTTTAATTATGAATAAAAGAGATAATATAGGAGGTTTGATTAGAGGCAATTTAGTAATTTTAAATTTATATTATGATATTCGGTCCTTCTAAGTAATTCCAATTTTTATGGTCCTTCTTAATAAATATTATTTTCTTTAGGTCCTTTATTTTAATTTTCCCAAAAATGATTGACTCTTCTTTAGTGGTTTGTTTTGACACCAATTACTCTTAATTTTTAGTAAAATGATAACCCTCTCCCCAAGGTTTGATTTCGCCTCTAGTTGAGAACTTGAGAAAATCCAAGGGTTTGTTGGTTTAAGAACACAATCTCAAAGAATGATTTTGTTATGTGCAATTTAACAATTTTACTAATAAAAAAGTATTTCTCTATTTTAACATCCAAACAAACCTTAGCTTTTTTTTTTTTTTTTAATTTAAAAGTGCTTCGTAATTGGTGTATCCAAACGTAAAATAGCTTTAACTTTTAATTAAAATACTTTTTTAAAAAACAATGTAAAAAAGTCATTTTTTTAAAGCTCATCCAAACAGTTTACACATACTCCATCGCAGAAGCAGACTTGTATCTTTGTATAACTTCTCGCTCGTCGGATTTTGTACGAGAGAGCAAAAGTCAGAGAGTATGAACCTCTTCCTTCATAAATGCGGAAAGCAACAAATTGGTTATGAGAGTATGAACTTGGAAGATGCAAATTATTTAGGCTTTCTTATTTTTATTTTTATTTATTTCTGTTCTTTTTTGTGTTTTTATATGGTTTTCAAGATTTGGATTGTTCTAGTTTTTGGTTCAATGAAATAAAAAGATATTCTTTTTGGTCCTTATTATAATGTACCAATTAGCAAGTTTATTTGGTCCCTTTATAAGGCACTTGCTTGTTCTCAAGGAGCATTAATTACTTTTTTCTATATAAGCTCATAATTAATAAAGGTAGTGGATGAGAATAACAATTAATATAATATTCAAGTTTAATGAAACTAGTAAGGGTAACATTGAAAATTACTTAAATTCATGACAACTTTATTGATTTTAACTGCTTTTATTGGTTTGCCAGAATAGTTGGTTGGTACCTTATAATAAGGACTAGAGGGAGTATTACACAGACTAATAAAGGTTAGTCTAGTTGATAAGGAGGTTAACTCATAACTATAAGGTCAGATTAATTTTAACTATTTTTTTAATAATAATTTGATTTATAGGACCTTATGATTTTTTTGACCCAAATTTTGATTTTATTAATATCAGAAAACTACCAACAGTATACAGCAACAAAACCAAACGAATTCCACGTCTTAAACAACTACACAACACAAACTTTAAATCCAATTGCAAAACAAATACAAAAAATACCAAACTACGGACTTGGCTTCTCTTCTCTATCTTTCCCATCCTTTTGCCTCCTTTTCTCTTTTTTGTCGTTGGATTAAGATCTTAACTATCCAAATTTATCATATGATATATAATGGGAAAGGATGGTAAAAAAGATGGTAAACCTAGTGTTCTATTGTAGAACAAGATAGATCAGACTTGACCTAGGAACAATGCCTAGGGCCTACATACCCTTGAGAGAGATCAAAGTCCACGTTGTTTGAGACACACATAGATGTTTAGCCAAAGGGGGTAGTGTGTGTGCTTTGTGACGACTGAATTGTAAATAGCCAGAGAAAGCGTGCATACCTTTAGGGTTTACCTCTTATTTATAGAGTGTACCTTAGGTTAGGGTTTGGACTTGTGGGCCTCTGTACCTCTAATCCCAAATGAAGTGACGTCATATTTGTGTCACGTGGATTGCCCTTGTTGGGTGATATATTGAATATAAGCCTTATACAAGTCCGTAATGTTGCTTTCCAAATCGGTTGTTCGAGTCTCTCGGGCAGGGATGCATTGATTGTTTGGTTGTGAAACGCGGATTTGGCCGAGATATATCCAGCTTATCCGGGTTGTTTGAGAAGAAATAAGATGCCTTGCTTGCTTTCTTAGCGATTTTCCTAGATAATTATCCGGTTTATATTCCTGTATTTAAAACATGTAAGCAAATCACACTCAATAGAAAATACTTATTGTTGTATTCTAGTTTGCCTTAATCGGGGGCTATTGATAATCATGCTTTTCCACTAACAACCCGTTGCCCCCCAGCACGATGGTTCAAGTCTCTGGGCTTCCGGGATGCATTTATATTTTAACTTGGATCTCCACACGGAACTAGGATTTGAACTAGATTCAGTTTAACCAGGTTCCGCCACAAACTCTACACAGAACCCGTATTTTAACTAGATTCGGTGCAACCAGGTCCGCCTTCAAGACTTCACACGGAGCCCGTATTTTAACGAGATTCCGTTTAAATCGAGTCCGTCTTCAAAACTTTACACGGAACTCGGATTTTAACTAGATTCAATGTAACCAGGTCCACCTTCAAAACTTCACACGGAGCTCGTATTTTAACGAGATTCCGTTTAAACCGAGGTCTCGCCTTCAAAATATACACCGAGCCTGGATTTTAAGCGATTCGGTTCAAATTGGGTCCCCTTTCATCCTTTTTGTAGGGACGGACTCTACTCGAACGCGGATTTTAATCGTAATCGGTTTAATCGGGTTCCGTTTAAAATAGACTTGGCGGCATTATCGTCGCAAAATGATTCATGAAAACAGTTTGTGTACCTCGGATTCATGCATGAATATAAAATTGACATGATTCATGAAAACGGGTTTGTGTACCTCGGTTCTTTTATGTATATAAACTTAACATGATTCATGAAAACGGGTTTGTGTACCTCGGATTCATGCATGTTTAGCTTGGACATGATTTTCAAAAACTGGTTTCTTTACCATGAATTCATACATGCTTAGCTTTGACATGATTTTTGAAAACTGGTTTCTTTACCATTAATTCATACATGCTTAGCTTTCACATTATTTTCGAAAACCGGTTTCTTTACCATGAATTCATACATGCTTTTTCACTAGCAACGTTCAAGCAACTAGGATAGCATTTGAAAATTCAAACACTACTACGTAAATTGGTTTTAGCGTCCCTGATTGGCGTCCTATTATAGAAAAAGGAAGTTAAACAAAACGCGGTGGCCTTTTTGTAATTAGCAGGTGACTTTTGGAGTCTAATTTTATTTCTTGAAGGCCAAAAGTGTAGCTCTGGCGCCAAAAGCAAGTGAAAAAGAGTCTAAGTTTGCGAATTAGACTCCCTAGGCAAGCGAAAAGGAGTCTAAGTTTGTGAATTAGACTCCCTAGGTCAAAAAAAGCAAACCATTTGGATTCTAATTCTATTAATTAGACTTCCTAGGTCAAAATTTGGAGTCTAATTTTTAGAATTAGACTCCCTAGACCATCCCAAAAACACCAATTCCCGCGAGCCATCGACTCTCATTCTCTCGCGAGCCATCGACCTCCGATCTCCATCAAAAGGTTCTCTCTCTTCCAAATCTCCTAATCTAGGTTCCTTCATTATTGATTCTATTCGTTCCTTCAAACCAAGCACAGGATTCTATCTCAACCAAACAAGTGAGCATCACTCTTTCTCTCGGAGCCATCGATCATTCTCATTCTCTCATTCTCAACAAGTTTCTAAACTCGAGTCCATTTTATAAACCTCCAGTTCTTGAGGCCGGAAGGTTTCCTTCGCACAAGTGAACTCTAGAGTTTGCCCGGGAACCTCATGAATAGTGCCAAACTCGAGTTCGTCGTTGCTCCAAATTTTATGAACCTCGTGTTCACTCGCAAACCTCGTCCCCCTAAGTTTACTCCACCGAAGAGCAAACTCGAGCCTAGTCCTCCGATCTCCACTCCAACCAAGCAAATCAAGAGCCAAAATTCAAATATTCAAATCTACAAAGGTACTCTATTCTCTTCCAAATCTCCTAATCTAGGGTTCCTTCATTATTGATTCTCCAAGTCAGGTGACTTCCTTCAAACCAAGCACGGGGGATTCTATCTCAACCCTAGGGAGAGGATAACTCTTGAGTGTGTGTGAGCTATATTACAACTTGTAAGGGGGAGTCCTAGGGCAGAGATCATCACGGCCTTGTCTTCTTCTCATCTTCCTCTTCTGTGTCAAGCTCTTCTTCTCTCTCTCGGTGAGTCGAGGGTGATCCGAAAGAATTTTAAAATCCCCAATTCACCCCCTCTTCGTCCTCAAAAAACTCGGACCCCAACCTCAGTCAAAAACTCGGCTTCACTTTCGCCATCTCGTTCTTCGAGCACAAGGGAAATTTTGTGAGTCCATCTTCTCGCTTTCCCTCCTTTTGTTTCTTCTACTTCAATCCTTAGCTTCTTAGAAATTGCTTTTGTTTTCTATGATTTTCTTCTTCTTCTTCGGAGTTTAGTTGATTTAATTGCTTTGAGCTACTTTTATGATTCAAGATCTATGTAGCACGGAAATGCAAAAATTCCAGATCAGAACGTTTCGGAAACGTGAATTTCACCGAAACGCTGGGATACGCTAAAACCCTGAATCGGATTAAGTTTATGGTTTATTATAGATGAAATTGTTTCCATTCCTTCATATTCTGAAATTGTTTCCATTCCTTCATATCTTTGTTTTATCGCTGCCACTGGTTTTGTATTTTTGCTTTGTTGGTTTTTATGCTTTGTATTGTTGTTGTTTTCCTCTATTGGTCTGCAGTATTTCTGCTGTTTGGGTTGGTTCACCACCTATGTAATTGCTTTCTCTTCCTAATAGTAATATATGCGGCAATTTTGCTTTCTGGACCTGCAGGTATGTTATGCAGATGTCTTATGCACGTTCCTGTACAAGATTGTGGTCGGGTTCAGAAGGAGGAACTATAAAGATATGGCTTTGGGAAGCCATTGAAAAATCTATTTCCCTTACAACAGAGGAAAGACATACAGCTGCCTTATTGGTGGAGAGGTCCTATGTTGACTTGAGGAACCAATTGTCAACAAATGGTTTCAATAACATGCTAAGTTCTGATATAAAGTGGTTAGTATCTGATAATTCAAGAGCAAAGGTGTGGAGCGCTGGGTCTTTTTCATTTGCTTTGTGGTATGAATATGATTTACAGGCCTAGTCTCTTTTAGTATTAGTATTACGATTGGCACTTTGTATTTGAGACTTTTTAGAGGTTAGTAATAAATTTTTCTTTTTCTTTTTTTCTTCTTTTTAGTTGGGGACATAAAGTATCTTTCGCAGAAAATATTTTGTAAAATAATTTATTAATAGTTCACCTGATTTTTAGATATATATATATATATATATATTTCCCAATAAGAATGTGGGATTTGAAAGGCTGATGTTTTTTCTTGATATCTCATGTATGCATCATTTGTTGAAAATTATATCTCTAACTTGATCATGTTAGCCATTTAAGATTTGGATTAAATGGTTTTTACATGGTCAGAAGCATCTATGATCGATTGTTAAAAGTTTGATTTCAGACGCCCACAATTTCCTAATTAAATTAGATTTCAGCACAATATATGGTGGTTTTTTTTACTTTGGCCGCACTTAAAAGTCCAAAAGATTTCCACGTGAGGAGGCATATAGTCTTTTAAGTTTTAACAGTTTAAGTTCTTTGGCTGATGTAGTCTTTGGCAAAGATGGCAATGTATTTGTAGAATTTATGCTCAATATAAAGAGATAATGATGGATGTAATTTGGTGCATATAATTCTAGAAGGAATGAGATTGGTGAGGTGGGTTCAGTAGGGGAAAGTAGAGAATATAGGATGGGTGACTATTTTGGATGGAATCTTGTGACTTAATGAGATAGAATGAGTTGATTCATTAGAAGAATAATATGGGAGGTCGGCGTCATAATGCGGTTGTCAGATCTTAGACTTGGTGTGGAGATACTAGCCTCTGAAAGCTAGACTGCTTCTTCTTCCTCCACATTTTCCCTCTCTCCACCACTGCTTTTCACCTTTGCTTCTCTTCCCTAATGGCAGTGTCTTGTGTGCCTTAATATTATGGATCTGTAGCCTCAGATGCTGGACTTGTTGTTGTTGGGTTGCAAGAGGTTGAAATGGGTGCTGGATTTCTCGCAATGTCTGCGGCAAAAGAAACTGTTAGTCATCATTCTTGTTTTATACTAGAAGATAATATATCTTTGTTACCAACAGACACCAACTGCTTTGTTAGCAAACAAAATAATGCAATGTCAGACCATAATAAAAAAAACAAAATAATGCTGTGCAACTATTATTTGGATGAATGATGTTTGTTAATTGTTGTCTTGCTGTAAGATCCAACTTTCAATGCTGTCAGTGTAGCTCTGAAAGTTATTGGTTCCATGCTCTGTGTTTTCATCATTTAGAGCCTGCTATAGCTCCTTGCTGCAGCCTTTAACCATCTGCAACGGGCCCTTTTTCTCTGCTGTAAGTGTAGGGGTAGCATAGCAACCTTTTTATATTGCACCTATAGCAAGTGCTACATGCACTATAGCAACTCTTCTCAAGTGCATGTTATTTTACTATATGGAAAAATGGGTAAGTTTCAATTGCAATGCCTTTGCCTCTGTCCAATTATTAAGATTGGCACTCTCTCTTTAGAGGCAATTTTTAACAGCGTTTAAGGTAGCTGTCAGTTGGCAGCTACGTCTCTCCAGTCACCTGGACCTTATCCTAAAATTTTGTTGTGATTCCCACTAAAGTATGACAAAATGGCATGGGATTTCATACTCCTAATAGGATTCTATTTACTTTTTATTACATCTCTTAGGATGATGCTTAGAAGTCTAATCCTTTTTAACATTCACATGTTTTTATCCCTTTCTTTTTCCATTTGTTTTAGCTTATTTCCCTGATTTGTTTCACTTTAGCCCCCTGTTTGTCAGTTTTGATGGCAGATAGTAGGAGTTATGTTTTAGATGTTGGTTTCGGTTTTGTGGGTTTCAGATTCTCTATAAACGTACTCACTTGCTGTTGTAAAATATTATGAAGTTTCAGATATTTTTCTACCTTTCTGCTTCAGATTACTCCACACAAAAACCTTTCAAGTTGCCTGGAATTATCTACAATATTGGAATTAGAGTTGATAGGTGTCTCTTGTCTTGTTATGTCTCTCAGGAGTCTGGCTGTTCATATTTGGGAAAAAATGGGATGAATATGCTTTTGGTATTTGTTTAATGGAAAAGGAAATTGGGCCTGTGGTTTGAGTGTTCCTATGTCATTATATCATGTTGTGTGTGTTTGTGTTTGTACTATGAGCACATCTCGTTTTCTATTTTTGATGAAATACATATACATATATATATATGTACACACACACACACACACATATATATATATAGTGTTCATATGTCATTATATCACATATATAATGACATATACGAACACTATAATATATATAAATGATTATTATAGCTATTAGTTTGCCTAACTCTTCATTCATCTCTCCTCCCCTGACCACACCTTGGGGATACATATAGGTAGGACTTGAGGGTAGTTCTACTGGGCAGTGGTGGCTAGATATGATAGACAAAACACTGGATGAAGCTTCAACTTTTGAACGTGTTGGTTCCAGGCAACTTGCTGGCTTGGTCATTTGCTGTATGGTGAGAATCTGAAAGCAATAATTCAATTAGGCTGGGAAAGCCTTTAATGTTTCACCAAAATATGCCTACATTTTTGCCTCAGCTGTCTTATCAGATGACTATACTTATCTTCTCACTTGTTATAAATTATATTTATAATTGGAATGCATTGGTATTAATCAATAACAGTTGAGCTCCTAATAGTCTCCTGAAACGAAACATAAACTAATGTCCTCATTCTTTGAGGCAATGCTCTCATTCAATTTGAATATATGTTTTTATGTTTCTATCATATGCTTTCAGTGCTATCTTTCCTTGTGATTTCTTCCCATGTATTAGTTGAACTCAAACTTATCTTTTTTAGGGTCAGAAATAATATTAAGTATCATGTTGGGGATGTTGATGCCGCAGCTGTCCCTTGTGGCTTTGGACGTGCTATTGGCAACAAGGTAGGCTTGCTTTGCTATTTTCATCGTTTGGTAGTTATGGTTCTCTCTCTCTCTCTCTCTATGTTCTTATGTAAATAAATGACTCACTAAGATCTGGCAGTTTTTCTATAATTGTTTTTAAAATCCTAACCCGGGTCTTGAATCTCATGATTTTTAGCCTTGTTTACATATGACATTCCAATACAGATTCTTAAAGCATAAGAATTTTGTTATGTTTTCCATTATATGGTGCAGTTTTAATCTCACATATAAGGAAATGTAATGGTGTTCATGTTGAAGGTTAAAAAATTAATTACCAGCATCAGCAAGTAATGTGTGATCTAATTATTGAAACTCATTGTCTCTAATCGTTAATTCCAAAAGAGATAACCTATTCAATGTCAGGTGCGGACTTTGGATTGAAGTCATGCAATTGATTTTTAGTGATATCGTTTTAATATCAAATAGCTTTCACAAATCTGCTCTCGGATGTCTGAAGTATTAGTGTATTGTATTTAATATAAGAAGAATAGTACCTTTAAATTCAAGTTATACCTTTACCCAAACTTTGCAGTATTTGGAAAAAAAAATATTAGCTGAATGTGTGGGTGTGGTCTGTTTGCTCAAAAGAAAAAAAGAAAAGAAAAGAAGAAGCTGAATGTGTGTATGTGTGCCTAAAAATTAATTAGAAAGTATCTAGTTACCTTAAAGTAAGGTACCAGATACACATAGAAAGAATGTGTGTATATATAATTAATTAGAAAGTATCTAAGTAAAATAGAAAGTATATATTCTTAAGTGCAATTAGGTCATACATTTAGGACCTAATTTGTATGCCTATATTTTGGAAAGATTCATGTATCCCATACCCTCCCCACACCCATGCAACATAGGATAGAACATACTGTACTTGATTATCTCAGTTGATTTGTTCCAAATGCTGAAAATTCTTCTCCTGCGTCATACTATAATCTGTATATGCATTGCAAGCAAACCAACATACGCTTTGGTTCAATGAAAACAATATTTTCTGTTTTAACAATACCACCCATTTGTGTGATTTACTTTATACTTTTTGCAGTTGACATGGGGTGTGTCTTACCAGGGAGCTATTGGTTTGAGGATTAGAGTGTATGATCGGGTGATGTGCTTTGTTAATTGTCACTTTGCTGCACATTTGGATGCAGTTAGTCGTCGTAATGCAGACTTTGACCATGTATACCGAACAATGTCTTTTTGCCGGTCACCAAACCTCATAAACGCTGCAGCTGATACGTTACTTTACCTTTCCTTTTCTGCTCACTTACCTTGATGTATATATTTTGGTCTGTTTACGGATATGGCTTGCATTGGTCCTTTCTGTTGCAGCTGGAACTTCATCTGCTGCTCCAATGTCTTGTGGGACAAATGTATGCAAACACTGTTCACTCTATTTTTTGTTATTCATCATGTTTGACTTGTGTAGCACGTGACACATGTACTTTAAAAAAGTTGATGTACCTGTGCCAGATGCTTATACGATATGATACACATTCTCTAGTTCATGATACACTATATTTTAAACTTCTTTTTTTGATCTATTTCCCTCTAAAATGTTCTAAAATAATTTTAAAAATTTGTTTTGTCATTAATATCTCTATACTACTCTTTAAATACTTATTTAGCTAGGTGTTGTATGCAATTATCACATTTTGGTGGTGCATGTATTCTGTTTCTGTACAAGGTTAGCTGAGCTAACCTTTTAGCACATAGCTAGGTGTTGTATGCAATTATCACATTCTAGTGGTGCATATATTCTGTTTATGTAAGAATGTTTTTTTGCAAGGAATTGTGGGATAGTGAATATATGAAGCAATTATTTTTAAAAAAAAGAACACTTAAGGAGTCTAAATACTGGAATTAGACTCCTAAAGTGAGACTTACGGAGTCTAACTATTGGAACTAGACTCCTAAAGTGAGACTTAAGGAGTCTAAATACTGGAATTGGACTCCTAAAGTGAGACTTAAGGAGTCTAAATACTGGAATTGTACTCCTTAAGTGACATCAAAGAGCGTAAATGTCATGACTTAAGGAGTCTAAGTTACGGAATTAGACTCCTTAAGTCATGACTTAAGGAGTCTAAGTTCGGAATTAGACGTCTTATATTAGGCGTCTAATTTTAAAATAGGACTCCTTAAGTTTTCCTTCTCGCCCCCGGATATATACGTCCCCGAATTGGACGCCAAAAGTACAAAAATAGGACTCCATATCCTTGTTTTGTAGTAGTGAAATAACCCTATGAAGGCTTCTGTTGGTTCTTCTTACACCATTGACAATTGTATAGTAGTTGCCCTAAGCCCGGTAGTCCAGTCTCTCGGGCCGTCAAGGTGGATTTGTTATTAAACACGGATATCGTATCCGAGTTGCTACAACTTGTTTGATTTTGATAAAATTTCTATCCGAGTTTCAACGAACCCGGATTTACTTGTATTCTGATTGAATTGCCCCCAGACATGTAGTCCGGGTTAATTTGCTTTGAAACTTCATTTGTTTCCTTTTCATGATCGTCGGGATCTCTTCTTCCTCAATTATCCGAGTTTCCGGGTTTTGTTTGCTACAACACCAAATTTCCCCAATCCGAATTATCCTGAAGAGGAAGGACCCGGCTTCTGGGTTTATTTGTTGTAGCATCGAGTTCTCCCAATCCGAGTTGTTGTGAAGAGGAACCCACTACCATTTGCTTATGTCGCTGACAGCTTTACAGTGCCATACTTATCTTGTTGCCCCCAGCCTGGCAGTTAAGAGCTCTAGGCTGTCGGGGTGTATTGACTATTTAACCCGGATCTCATGTCCAAGTTTTATCTTCATTTCAACAGTAACTTGATTATATGAACACGAATATATGTTCAAAGTTCTATTGAATGACCGGACCAAGGTTTAAAAGTATCATGCAGAATCTGCTTCAAGTATTCTTCCAGCATTAAAGACTGGGTATATGAGTAGGGGTTTGTAATTAACCCTTACTACTTTGCGTTCGGTTCCGTTGTCCCAGTATCTTAACCAGGATAAGGGCAAACTGTCACATGTTCAACCGTGATGTGGAACCGTAACACTTAAAACATTTTGACCTGATTAGGGTCTGGATGACAATTCACCTTCTTATCTAGGAGCGAGTTTTGGTGCATCAAAATTGTGAAGGCTGGTGATAACGGCTTCACATAATATAGAACCCGGGCTCACTGGCCCCGGTGATAATCTTCAGTTAATATGGGGTCCAATTAAGGAGTGCGGATTTAACTGGATAATCTTCGATTAATCCAGGGTCCAATTAAGGAGCGCGGACTTAACCGGATAATCTTCAGTTAATCCGGGGTTCAATTAAGGAGCACAGAGTCAAATGTATAATTTTTAGTTTATCCGGGTCCAATTAAGGAGCGCAGAGTCAACCGTATAATTTTCAGTTTATCCAGGGTCCAATTAAGAAGCGCGGAGTCAGGTGTATAATTTTCAGTTTATCCGAGTTCCTATTAAGGAGCGCGGATTCAACTGTATGATTTTCAATTTATCTAGGGTCCAATTAAGGAGCGCAAATTCAACTGGATGATCTTCAGTCTGTGCGGGTTCCAAAGTTAACATGGAAACACGAAATTAATTGTTCTTTTGGTTTTACCGGGCTCCAAATTGACCATGGAAACGTGGATTTAACCGTTCTTGCGGTGTTGTCGGGTTCCAAACTGATCATGGAAACACGGATTTAACCGTTCTTCGTTTCCCATCAAAACTTTACACGAAGCTCGGATTTTAACTGGAATATAGTGTAATCATGGTCCGCATTGTTTCCCTTTTGGAGGGGCAGACTCCACACAGAACTCAGATTTTAACTTCAATCAGTTTAACCAGGTTTCGCGTTCTTCTACTTTTAGAGGTGGAATCCTCCTCTTCGCCTTCCCCACAACATTAGCTGGGTCATTCATACTATATCGCAAAAACCAGTGAGAACAATTGGCCGCAGCACACCAAACAAAAATAGTTGAAAGGAGGAGTCTCCATGTCAATCGAACCTGTTAAATTGCAAGAAAATAGTAGCGGCAACAAGATATAATACAATCTTGCCAAACCTTTCTTCTTTATGTAGCTGCGATGACATAAACCCCACCAAATATAAACAGGAGATACTATGATCAATAGGTCCGGTGCATGTTTCTTCTTTGCAATTGGCAAAAATCCCAAGAATAGCATGGCAAGAATAAAACCAAAGTTGAAATTGTTAAATCCATTCCTTGGATAATATGAAGGTTCCTCGGACCCATATACATGACTTTCACCACCTCCAGTGACATTATATATTAATAGATTCAAAAAGAAAGAAGTCCATCTTCCATAATAATAAAAGTCTACAACGCAAGAAGAATGATTGAGCTCACAGATGTTAGTTCTCTAAGGGTTTTGATGATTGCCAATAATTGAAAACAAAAATTGAAGTTTTGCTGTCAAGTGTGTAAAATTCACTATGGAAGCAAAAATCGAGGTTTTCGAGAAACCTCGAGTTTTGGCCTTACAAGGAGGAACTCAAGTTTTCGAGAAAAGAGAAAACTCGAGGTTTCCAAACACGAGACTTCTCAAAGTTTTTCTGAGAAAATGCAAAACTCGAGGTTTCTGGAAAAACCTCGAGGTTTTTTCATACAGAGAGTCTCTCAGATTCTGAACTTTTCAAAACCTCCAGTTTTCATTTAAAACCTCAAGTTTTGTTATTTGATTTGAAACTTCATTTTTATCAAGTTTTGAGAAAACTCGAGGTTTGTTGGTCAAATTCCCTTATGGCAAGCGAACCAGTCGAACAAGTAATAAAGTGAAAGTAGAGTATCGTCCCACAGAGACTGAGATACCAAGGAGTGACGCTCAATTGCTACTATAGTTGCGAAAACAGAAAGTAAAAACAATTGGTTCGAGAGGTTTTTGGTAGCTACACTAATAACAGAAATAAACAGAATGATTTTTGAGAAGATATCAGTAAAAAGTTAGACCGAACTCGGAATCATCCTTAAGTGTGTCAATCCCCCAATGCTTTACACAATGCTACGGCATCTATCTTTGCATGCTTAAAGTAATTGCTATAGCATAGCTGCCTCTCACAAGGCTATTTGGTCGACCCACCTCTGTTGTCTACCGAAGCTTCCGCGTTCGATACGTAGGATACTACCTATACTCATTCCATATTCCTATGGTAACTTTCTAGTATAGATCTTTGCTATGCACAGGGTGTTAATGGTGATGAGCGGTAGACCCATTCTTGAAGTCTACAATATAGGCCATGTCGTGCACGGGCCGCCTAGCGAGCATATGTTTTTCGGAGGTCTAACTCCACTCCTTGCCAGTAAGTGAAGCCACTGATCTAGCCCTTAACTTCCATTAACCGACTAGCATTAAGAATACCGATAGCACAACCAAATTTATTGAATTAAAAACATGCAACTGGGTTCATCAAATACTTAAGAAATCATCCTCGTTCAGCCCTAGGTAAATTAGTTCATGACTGATGAGGGAAACACAAAACAGATAATAACGAATGACCCATGATCGAAATATGAAATAGTAAAGAAAAAGGGAAAACAGAAAGCTTGAACGAAGTTCTGAGGGCGTGGATGAAGTCCTGTCACGTCACGACTCCACGTCTTCTTCTCTCCGTCGCGCCGCAGGGAAGGATGCTGGGTTGTCCTGGAATTCTCGTGCTTTGAGAAATCTCTCACTCTTCTCTGGAGTCGGCCGAATGTGTAATCTCGTTCTAAGCTCAGTGCCGCTCACCTTTTTAGGGTTGGCTCTGCTATCTTTTATAAGCGGGCTTTCTTGTGGCACAAGTTGCAGTGTCTTTCCTAATTTGTCGAGATCTTATCATATCTCCCGATCCAAGTAGATTGATTCTGTAGGATTCTTCAAATCTTTCAGTTGTGATCCTCCGCATCTTCTAATTTATTACGTCAGCAATCTACCTGTTGCTCTCGACCTCTTTTCTTTAATTCCTGAAATCATCTGGGTAAAAAGGTCAGAAAACATGCCGCATAGCATTGCGTCCTCTACTTTGCTATAGCATTCGTGATGCCTTGTATTGCACTTCGGGTTGCTATCAGAATGCTATAGCATCGTATCAACTCCGCTACACAGTTTTCCTTAAAAGCAACACAAATTACTTCATTCTTAGCACATGTAGATAATTTCTATCTCTCAGTCCCTATATCATGAATATATGCCTTTTTGCTTGTTTAATTCACAGTTAAGCTTATATTTACCATTCAATTTAGTCATGAAATATAGGGAAAACATGGTATGATTTGCACTCATCAAGGTTTGGCAAGAAACCTTGAAGTTTTGACTAAGATAGAAAACTTAGATTTCAACCAAGTTTCAAAACCTCCAGTTTTGTGAAAAACCTCAAGGTTTGAGGCTCAACAAGATTTTCTTAAAGTTTTCACATTAAGTGAAAACTTGAGGTTTTGAATAAAACCTCGAGTTTTATGAAGGCAGAAAACACTTAGACTTTCTCACTTCTCAAAACCTCCAGTTTTATGAGAAAACCTCCAGTTTTGGAATTTGACAAAAGTTCTAAAAGGTCTCACAAAATGTGAAAACTCGGGTTTTGGGAAAAACCTCGAGTTTTGTCCGGCACAAAGCAACAAGGTTTCTAAGGTTTCAAAACCTCGAGTTTGGTTTTGAAACCTTAAGGTTCTGTCTTGGCGCAAAATCTTAAAGTTTTCATATTTGAACAAAACTCGAGTTTTGTATAGAAAACTCGAGGTTTTGCAAACAGAGAGCAAACGAGTTTTTCACTAATTTGAAAACTCGAGGTTTCAATAAAAACCTCAAGGTTTTGTTTTTGATGCAATTTTTCAAAACTTTCATACTTGTGTGAAAACTCGAGGTTTGCTATGAAACCTCGAGGTTTTGCCAACCCGAGAGAGCATTGACCATTTCAAAGTTTTGAAAACCTCGAGTCTTGGTCAAAAACCTCAAGTTTTGAGGTTTTGGACATAAAATCATATTCACATGGGAAGTCCAAACCTCGAGGTTTGGTGAACAAACCTCGAGGTTTCTACGCTAGAGTTTGAAATTTGAATTTCGCATTTTTGGAAATCTGTCTTGTTTGATCTAATGTTTTCCAGTATTAATCTTCTATATTCCTAGATATGTTTAACCACTTTCTTGGTGAGTTTCGATGAATTAAAGAAAGTTTATTGAAGGTTTAAAGGAAAAGCAAAAGGTGATGTCAAAACATTAAATGTTAAACCCGAAAAGTTGCACATCTTTTGGATAATCCATCGCACACGCCTTGCAAAGAATTAAAGAATGATTTTTACTTCCAAAGACTTGCTTCTCCAACGGACTTATTTCACAGAAAGTCAACTCGAAGCATTGTCCACCGGATTAAGTGAAATTTTAAAGAGAGAAGAAGACCAAACCTATCCCTTAACCTTTGTTGGAACATCTCTAACGGTTTTAATCCAAAGTGCAACGGTCATTTAATTCATCGACTATAAATAGGGTTGCATTCAAGTCTTCGACAACTACAACTACTGAAAATGAATTGCATTCAAGTCTACATTTATTTCCTTTAGTTTTCACTTGTATAGTATATTTTGATACAAAGAGCTTCGGTGTTTATCAATATTCACTCTTAGAGAGAGTTTCTTCTGAATATCATTTATTGTAAAGAATCACAAGTCAAGGGGACTTGGTGATTTGGGAGTTCATTGATTACAACTTGTAAGGGGGAGTGAGTTCTAGAGAGAGAACTACTTCTTGAGTGCGAGTGTAATCTTTGTGATAGTGGAAAATCCCGCAGAGTCCGGGACCGGATGTAGGTCAAGTTGTTAGGACCGAACCAAGATAAATCCTTGTGTCTTGCTATTCTTCTTCTTTACTATGTTCATCTCGTTTTTTTGTCCTAAAAACAGAACAAGTTCTTCAAATTTTTGAAAATACCCAATTCACCCCCCTTGGGTATTTGGCTCCATTTTCATTTGGTATCAGAGCTAGGTCTTCTCTAAAGAGCTTAACATCTCGAGAAGGATCAACATGGAAGGTATCTTACCCGATGGAGCTTCTATCAACAGGCCACCCCTAGTTTCAATGGTGAACACTACTCATTCGGAAAGCCAAGTTTAAAGTCTTTGTGATGTCAACGAGTATGGCCTATGGAGAGTGTTTGAAATAGGAGATTATGTGCCTTTAACTCGTTGAAGATGGTGTTAGAGTTCCCAAACTAGAAGAAGAATACGATGACAACGACAAAAGAAATGTCACCCTCAATAGCAAAGGCTGTTCTCTTGCTCCAAAGTGCTCGAGTCAACAAAATAGAGTCAACAAGAATATTTTTGTATTTGCACTTTGCCATCTACAAAGCATATGTGGGATGCTCTTGAGATAGCTCATGAGGGAACTGGCTGAGTCAAGCAAAATAGAGTCAATACTCTTATGACAGTATGATCTACTTCGAATGAAGCCCGGCGAATCCATTGGAGAGTTCCAATTGAGGTTCACCCATCTATTAACCAACTTGCTGCCCGGGCAAAGAATATGACCAACCTGTTCAAGTGAGAAAATTCTAATATCCTCAACAAGGAATGGGAAGCTAAGGTCACCGCCATTGAGGAAGCTCGTGGAGAGTCAATGACATCGTGGCTGCTCTTTTCGGTAGTCTCTCCGAGTATGAGGCTAAAATCAAGTTCAAGAAAGGACTCGATGAAGTTCATGGCAAGAATAAAGGTCTTGCTCTCAAGGCTACAAGAGAAATTAAAGAATCGGATGATGAAGATGAGAATGAAGACGAAGATGAGGAGATAGGCATGTTGGTCCGAAGATTTAAGAAATTCTACAAGAAGGACCAAGGTTTCAAGAAACTACACAAGGGTAGCTCTAGCTATAAGGCAAAGAAGCCCATCATCTGCTACAAGTGTCAAAAGCTTGGTCACATCAAGTCTAAATGCCCCACCTGAACAACAAAGACAAAGAAAAGAAGAAGTTCAGAAAAACAAGAAAGAAAGCCTATGTCTCGGCATCTCGGGGTGATAGTTCATCTAATGAAGATGATGAGGATGAGGAAGAAAAAGCAAACATATGCCTAGTTGCTTTGAAGAAGAAGAGCAACATGTTGTAAATGATGAGGTATATGATTCTAAACCATCTTATGATGAGTTATTTGCTGAATATCTTGTTGTGCAATCTGAGTTTGAAAAACTTGTTGAAAAATATTTGAATTTGAAAAGAAAAAACACAACTCTCGAATTACAAGTTGAAAAACTCTCCTCTTCTCCCGAAATTTCTTCTTTGTGAAAATTGTATTGATCTGGAGAAAAAGAATTCACATCTTACTAAGGCACTTGAGAAATTCACTAGAGGAAGTGAAATGCTTAATGTAATTTTAAAACAACAAAGGTTTATAAATGACAGATTAAGAATTGGTTACAAACCCGATTTGATAAAAAGAAAGGTAAAAAGAAGAATGGCGAAAGATCTTATATGAATTATTTTAGAAAATCAAGTTCATTCTTAAACCCTTTTGCACACCGCAATTATTGTAATAGGAAGGGTCATTCTACCTCATCATGTTTTGATAAAAAGAAAGAAAAGTGAAACCGTCTGGAATTATCAATGGGTGCCAAAGGAACATATGTTCCTAAGGTCCAAACTAACCCCAAAGGACCCAAGAAAAGATGGGTACCTAAGACTTGAACCTCTATGAATTGCAGGTATGTCTAAGAGCATCAAAACCCAACAAATGGTACATTGACAGTGGATGCTCTAGACACATGACGGGAGACCAATCCAAATTTGTCACAATCAAACCCAAAGATGGTGGCAAGGTGACATTTGGTGGAGATCAATCTAGGAAAGATTGCTTGGAATTGGTGAAATTGGCAAAAATGAAGGACCACTCATCAAAGATGTTTATCTTGTGGAAGGACTTTGCCACAATCTCCTCGTGTTAAGTCAAAGCACCGATAAAGGTAACTTAGTTATCTTCGATTCGAGGAGTGTTTGATTGTAAAAAGGATCTTCTCCTTTAGAAAATATTAAATCAAAAGCTTTGTTTAGAACACCTAGAGATGGCAATTGTTATATTTTTAATCTCTCTAATAATGGCTCTGTTTCTCAAAAATGTTTTGTTAGTAATTTGGATGAAAGTTGGATGTGGCACAAGCGATTTGCTCATGTCAACATGTCTCAACTTGACAAATTGCTCAAAAAGGATTTGGTGATTGGTGTTCCTAAACTCAATTTTAAAAATGACTTGATTTGTGAAGCATGTCAAAGAGGAAAACAAACCAAATCATCTTTTAAATCAAAAAATGAAATATCTACAAATAAACCACTACAATTACTGCATATGGACTTAATGGGTCCAGCAAGGGTGAGGAGCCTTGGTGGTAATTTGTATACACTGGTTATTGTAGATGATTTTTCAAGATTTTGTTGGACCATATTTTTGTCATCGAAAGATGAAACATTTGATCAATTTGTTGTGTTTGCCAAAAAGGTCCGGTATATCGAGAAAGGATTCTCTATTTCGGAAATTAGAATCATGATCATGGAGGAGAATTGATCAAAACAATGCATTTGCAAAATGAGTTTTGTGACAACATGGGCATAGACCACACCTTCAAGAAGAGGGAGCGTGTAATGAAGGGTAAGGAGGACTCCTCAACAAAATGGTGTTGTAGAAAGAAAGAATCGAGTCCTCACCGAGATGGCAAGAGCTATGCTAAATGAGAACAATACTTCCCAAGTGTTTTGGGCTGATGCAATGAGCACCGCTTGCTACATCTCAAATCGGGCATATCTTGGGAAGAAGTTGAACAAGACTCCGTATGAATTGTACAAAGGAAGGAAGCCCAACCTGAGCCATCTGCACATCTTTGCATGTAAGTGCTTTGTGCACAATAATGGTAAGGAGAATTTGGGTAAGTTTGATTCAAAGGCTGATGTAGGCATATTTCTTGGATACTCAAATAGAAGTAAAGCCGATAGGGTTTTCAATACTAGAACTCGAGTTGTTGAAGAATCCATTCATGTTGTGTTCAGTGAAGATAAATTTGATAAACCTTTCAATGATGAAGAAGAAAATATTTTCAAAAACCAAGTCTTTTCAAAAACTACTCCTTCATCTATTGAAAATTCTGAAGATGTTTTTGAGGCTGATCCCCAAAATCCTATTGAAAATCCAAATCAGTCTCAGCCTAGAGCTTGGAAATTTATTAGAAATCATCCTTTGGACTAAGTTATAGGCGATGTGAACCAAGGAGTAAGAACTAGAAATAGCACTTTAAATGAAGTGACCTTTTCTGCATTTATATCTCATATAGAACCCTCTAAAATTGATGAAGCCCTTCAGACAATGATTTGGTGATAGCAATGCAAGAGGAATTATATCAATTTGACAGAGTTCAAGTTTGGGACTTAGTGCCTAGACCCAAGGACCATCCGATTATTGGGACAAAATGGGTAGTTAAGAACAAACATGATGAATCTGCAATCATTGTCTGAAATAAGGCAAGATTGGTTGCAAAAGGATATAATCAGGAAGAGGGAATTGACTATGAAGAAACTTAAGCTCCAGTGGCAAGATTCGAAGCCATAAGAGTTCTTCTAGCCTTTGCTTGTGTTAAAGGTTTTAAACTATATCAAATGGATGTTAAAATTGCATTTTTGAATGGTTTTATTCAAGAGGAGGTTTATATTGAACAACCTCCTGGTTTTGAAAACGAGCATCATCCTGATCATGTTTATCGACTTAAAAAGGCTTTATATGGACTCAAGCAAGCTCCAAGAGCTTGGTATGAGAGATTAAGTCAATTTCTTCTTGATCAAGGGTTTATCGTAGGCAAAGCCGACACAACATTATTCATCAAAAGAAATAAGTTGAATGAAATTTTGATTGTACAAATTTATGTTGATGACATAATCTTTGGTGCTACTAATGATGCTTTATGTGAGGAATTTGCAAAGATTATGCAGGGAGAGTTTGAGATGTCTATGATGGGAGAACTCAACTACTTTCTTGGGCTACAAATTAAGCAAAGAAAGGATGGAATCTTCATCTCCCAAACAAAGTATCTCAACAATCTAAAGAAGTTTGGGATGGAAAATTGCAATGGAGCCGACACACCAATGAGTTCAACCACTTCATTGGATGCTAATGAAAAAGGCAAAGACTTCAATATCAAATCATTCCTCTATTTGACTCGCATCTAACCGCAAGTCGCCGGACATCCAATTCGGTGTTGGATGTGTGCAAGGTTCCAATCTGCTCCCAAGGAATCCGATGCTTGAGCATGTGAATAGGATTTTCATATACCTTGCCGACACAAAGACATTTGATTGTGGTTTCCCAAAGGTCAACCCGAACATCTTGGTGGCATATTCGATTTAGATCATCTTGGATACAAACCGATAAGGAAGAGCACAAGTGGTCAATGTAAATTCTTTGGCAACTCACTTGTGTCTTGGTTTAGCAAGAAGCAAACTAGCGTGGCCGTATCTTCCACAGAAGCTGAATATGTAGCTACCTCAAGTTGTTGTGCTCAAGTACTATGGCTTAAGCAACAACTTGCTAACTTGGGAGTCAATCTGAAGGAGATCCCAATTTTGTGTGACAACACAAGCACAATAAGCTTTTCCAAGAATCCAGTTCAACATACACGGACCAAGCATATTGATGTGAGACATCATTTTATAAGGGATCATGTTCATAAAAGAGATGTCAAGGTGATGTTCATCCCAACACATCTTCAACTTGCTGATATCTTCACAAAGCCATTGGCCAAAGAACAATTCAATTTTATAAGGAGAGAATTGGGAATGGTAAATCCCAATGAGTTGTAAGTAATTCTTGCTCAATTTAGTGTTACATTATGGTTTTGATGATTAAAAATTACTAACTTAAGCATCAGAGTGTTTAGACATGTTTTATGCAGGATATTCAAAAACCTTAGTTTTGCTGTCAAGGGGCAAAACCTCGAGGTTTTGTAGAAAACCTCGAGTTTTGGCTATGCACTGTCGATGTCAAAGAAAATATGAAGTTTCTAAAGAGAGTGAAACCTCGAGTTTTTCAAAGAAACCTTGATTTTTCATCAGACAGAGAGCTCCCAAACTTTTCTGGAATTATTGAAGACAATGAAACCTCGAGTTTTCAATAGAATCCTCGAGTTTTCATAAGACAAAGAGTAATCCAGTTTTGAAGAATGAAGCAAACCTCAAGTTTTGTATAAAAACCTCGAGTTTTGGAAACAAACCTCGAGTTTTGGCTTCTAAAGGTTCAAAGGTTCACGTAACACCTTTGAAGTCCGTGTTAGCGTAAATGCTTTAAACCTCGAGGTTTAGGTTAAAACCTCGAGTTTTTGGTCAAGTTAATATATATGGATCTCTCGTAGTGTTCTTCAAAACTCGACCTAAAACTCAAGTTTTGCCCTAAGTTTCTCTCTCCTCTCTCTGAAATCTTCCTCCCCACTCTCAATCCTCTTCTCAAAACCCAAAATGGCTTCAAAATCAAACATCCAAGCCACTTTCGACGCTAAATCCACCGATCACACCTCCAAATCATGGTCTCCTCCTCCTCCTCCTCCTCGTCAACCATCCAGAACACCACTTCCTCCTGCTTCTGAGCGCCCTGTGAGGGTGAAGACTGTCGCTAAGCGTCTTCTGCGTGGAGCAGACAGAAAAATCTGAGGAATCACGCAAGACATTCCTACTGAGGACTCGCCTCCTCCTAAACGATCAAAGGTGGCTGCTTCTCCTTCTGCAAAAGGCAAGGGAGTCTCCTTTGACACACCTACTCCCACTTCTCCTAAGCAGAAGAAAGCACCTGAGGTTCAGCACAAAGGGAAGGAGAAGGTTGCTGAGACACCTGAACCAATCAAGCAGAAGGCACAGAAAGAAAAATTGCTGAGAAGGCTGAACTAGCCAAGAAGAAGAGGCAAGTAAGGATGAAGAGGGCCATTGCTACTCGGTCTAATCTGTCTGCTCAGGGACAGAGTTCATCTAGAGCAACTTCCCAGCCAAGTTCCAAAGGTCAAGCTTCTTCTCAAGCCACTGATTCTACAGAGAACCAAGAGGAACATGTGCCTACAGTCATGGAGAATGCAATCTCAGACATTTATAGAAATATGTCTCCTCCTGAAGGTTTTGTGACTGCCTCTTCTACTTTCCCATCTAAAGAAGAAAATGATAAGTTTAGGGAGGCTTACCTTCATAGAGATTGTTGTTGTCAACTTAACTGAGTTTTATGAGGAAAACCACTTAGTCATATCTCCTTGGCTGAAACAGTATGAGAGCTTTGTCTCAATTTCAGCTCCATATACTCCTCATTTGGTTCGATTGTTTTACTATAATATGGAATATGCTAGTAAACTAGGGCCAGATGGTGAATTGCTAGAAGAGAAAGTGACTACTGTCGTGAGAGGAGTTAAGTTCACCTTATCTACCAAAATGATCAATCAAATTTTGAAAATTGCCAATCCACCACAAATCCCTGACTTCTCTTATAGCAACCAAGAAGTCTTTGAGACACTTAGACCAGGAGAACCTTTCCTACCTTACCAACAACTTAAGTTGTCCTTTACCCCTGGGTCTATGTCTCCTGAGAACAGGGTCCTATGGTATGTCTATTCCAAAAACTTCATTCAAAAGGGTGGAAACTTCACCCATTTTACCCAACAAGACTACCAACCCTTCACTGCTTTTGTCAAAAAGGTCCCATTTAACATCGGTTATTGGCTTCTGCAAGCTATGACAAAATTCAAATTCCCCCGCCGCAAGCTGTCTCATATCCCTTTCCCATCCTTAATTTCTGTCATATTGTACTACCACAAGATCTGGTATGTGGGTTCTCCTAACACACTGGAATATCCCCCATTCTTTGGGAAAAATATGCTGAACCTAATGAAGGTGAAGTTTGGGGAAGAAGGCTCGGGTCAGTCAAGAGCACCTTCTCGGTCACAGCCAAGAAGAGCCAGATCTAATGCTCAAGAGGCTCAGTCTGCACCTCCACCTCCACAGTCCTCATTGCCTACTGATTTCACTGCACAGATCAAAGCAATTGTGGATGTTGAGTTTGAATTAGGAAAGTTGCGAGCTGAGATGACTAGAGGGACCAATGGACTTATTGAAATTCAAGATGCAATGAAGGAACAACTTGAACTTATTGCTGGGCAATCCACTGAGATAAGAGAGAAAGCAGAAGAGATTGAGGCAAGATTGCCCACACAGGTTGTGTCCAACATGGAGCTCAGTGATAAAGTGGATAAGATTGTCAAACATCTCCACATTGTCTCTACCTCTCAGTCTGGCACTCCAGCTGGTCCTAGCACTTCCAGTCCAGCTTCTGGCTCATCCTCACCATCTTTCACCTTCACCAGCCCTCAGATTCCCACTTTATCTCCAGAGCCATCCACTCCTATCTTCCCATCACCAGTGGCAGCTACCACTCCACCTACTGTTGTTCTTCCATCACCATCTACCCCAGCCACTGAAGTCTTTCATCCCTCTGGCCACACTGAAGTTCTTCATCTTTCTCTTCCTTCGACACCTTTAGTTACTCTCCATTTTGAAGATGACAAAGGGGGAAAGAAACACTAGGATAGAATTTGAATTTTTGTTGAGTTGCTTATGCATTTTCATTTTGTAATCATGTAATCTGAAATTCAATCTATGAAAATGCATTTTGTGATGAGTTATATGCGTTTTAAGCTTCTTTGCTTCACTCGATATTTAGATAATAGTTTGTGTTGTGATTTTCATAAACTTGCCAAAAGTTTTAAAATGAAAAGCTTTCAAATGTTTTCAATCTTGATTCAAAATAAAACCTCTCTCAAATTCTCAAACATATTTGTTTACAAGTATTGTCATCATCAAAAAGGGGGAGAATGTTAGTTCTCTAAGGGTTTTGATGATTGCCAATAATTGAAAACAAAGATTGAAGTTTTGTGTCAAGTGTGTAAAATTCACTGTGGAAGCAAAACTCGAGGTTTTCGAGAAACCTCGAGTTTTGGCCTTACAGGAGGAACTCAAGTTTTCGAGAAAAGAGAAAACTCGAGGTTTCCATAGAAAACTCGAGGTTTCCAAACACAAAGACTTCTCAAAGTTTTTTTCGAGAAAATGCAAAACTCGAGGTTTCGGAAAAACCTCGAGGTTTTGTCATACAGAGTCTCTCGCATTCTCGAACTTTTCAAAACCTCCAATTTTCATTTAAAACCTCAAGTTTTTTTTTTGTTATTTGATTTGAAACTTCATTTTTATCAAGTTTTGAGAAAACTTGAGGTTTGGAAAGAAACCTCGAGGTTTTGACTAAGACAAAAAACTTAGATTTCAACCAAGTTTCAAAACCTCCAGTTTTAAAAAAACCTCAAGGTTTGAGGCTCAACAAGATTTTCTTAAAGTTTTCACATTAAGTGAAAACTTGAGGTTTTGAATAAAACCTCGAGTTTTATGAAGGCGAAAACACTTAGACTTTCTCACTTCTCAAAACCTCCAGTTTTATGAGAAAACCTCCAGTTTTGGAATTTGACAAAAGTTCTAAAAGGTCTCACAAAATGTGAAAACTCGGGTTTTGGGAAAAACCTCGAGTTTTGTCCAGGCAGAGAGCAACTGAGGTTTCTAAGGTTTCAAAACCTCGAGTTTGGTTCTGAAACCTTAAGGTTCCTGTCTTGGCGCAAAATCTTAAAGTTTTTCATATTTGAACAAAACTCGAGTTTTGTATAGAAAACTCGAGGTTTTGCCAAACAGAGAGCAAACGAGTTTTTCACTAATTTGAAAACTCGAGGTTTCAATAAAAACCTCAAGGTTTTGTTTTTGACAGAATTTTTCAAAACTTTCATACTTGTGTGAAAACTCGAGGTTTGCTATGAAACCTCGAGGTTTTGCCAGACAGAGAGCATTGACCATTTCAAAGTTTTGAAAACCTCGAGTCTTGGTCAAAAACCTCAAGTTTTGAGGTTTTGGACATAAAATCATATTCACATGGGAAGTCCAAAACTCGAGGTTTGGTGAACGAACCTCGAGGTTTCTACGCTGAGTTTGAAATTTGAATTTCGCATTTTTGGAAATATGTCTTGTTTGATCCTAATGCTTTCCAAGTATTAATCTTCTATATTCCTAGATATGTTTAACCACTTTCTTGGTGAGTTTCGGACATATTAAAGAAAGTTTATTGAAGGTTTAAAGGAAAAGCAAAAGGTGATGTCGAACATTAAATGTTAAACCTAGAAAGTTGCACACTTCCGGATAATCCATCTCGCACACGCCTACAAAGAATTAAAGAATGATTTCTACTTCCAAAGAAATTTGCTACTCCAACAGATTTATTTGCGTAAAGTCAAATCAAGCATTGTCCAAATAGATTGAGTGAAATTTTAGAGAGAAAAGAAGACCAAACCAGCTCTTAACCCGAATGAACATCTCCAACGGTTTAATCCAAGTGCAACGGTCATTTAATTCTATCGACTATAAATAGGGTTGCATTCAAGTCTTCTCGACAACTACAACTACTGGAAACGAATTGCATTCAAGTCTGCATTTATTTCCTTCAGTTTTCACTTGTATAGTATATTCTGATACAAAGAGCTTCAATGTTTATCAATATCTGCTCTTAGAGAGAGTTTCTTTCTGAATATCATTTATTGTAAAGAATCACAAGTCAAGGAGACTTAGTGATTTAGGAGTTCATTGATTACAACTTGTAAGGGGGAGTGAGTTTTAAAGAGAGAACTACTTCTTGAGTGCAGAGTGTGTAATCTTTGTGATAGTGGAAAATCCCGCAGAGTCCGGGACCGGATGTAGGTCAAGTTGTTAGGACCGAACCAAGATAAATCCTTGTGTCTTGCTATTCTTCATCTTGCTCGTTCCGCCCGTTTTTTCTTGTCCTAAAAATAGAACAAGTTCTTCAATTTTTTTAAAATACCCAATTCACCCCCCTCTTGGGTATTTGGCTCCATTTTCAACAGCCTCAGCAATAAATGCTTGCTTGAATTTTCTTAATAAAGAGAAGATTGTCATCGGAAGGAAAGCCAAGATTGAGAATGGCCAGCCAACTATTACACCAGTAGCAGAAACAACAACTGCTGCAACAGGTTTATCAAGAAAAAATGAACCTGATGCTAGAGAGATAGCGAACCTAGAGAATGAGCTTGGCAAGAAACTTGTGCTAGTAAAGAAACGATGGTGTTTGTCATTATATGATAATGTCGGGCAATACAATCTTGGTGTTCTCCCCAAGCGCTATGGATGCATGGCGGTGCGACATATGCGGTTCTATATCTTTCTTTACAAGATGAATATTTTTCTTATCACATGACATTCCTCGAAAAAAATCAATGCAACGTGAATCAATTTTGCCACATATATAGGCTGGCAGACGTACGCATGAAAGAAGATAGAGATTAGCAGCAGACGAAACAGATTTTGAGCCTGTTTGGGAACAAAGAAAATGGACTTATTATCCCATTAGATGGGATAATAAGTCCATCAGGTATTTTGGGGCTGTTTGGGGACACTAAAAAATTAATGGGCTTCAAAGTGCAATGGACTTTTTTTTTTAAAGCTCCCATTGAGGTGCTTATTAGTCCATTGAAAGCCAGCCTCCCTTTTTCAGACCATTTTGCCCCCAAAGAGGCGTTCCTCTCATCTGCTCTCCCATTGAGGTGCTTATTAGTCCATTGAATGCTAATGCAAGTAGCAACATCCTCCATGAATGTTTTATATTTATAAATGCGCTAATACTCAATGTTCATATTTTTTGCTGTGTCAAGGCCCTTTGGTTGTGTATTTGATTTTGATTTTTTTCCTTTATAACATTTTGATGTATTTCATTTTAACAATTTTAATACTCGTTTGTGTTAACTTGCTCATTAGTGACATAGAAATATGACCACCATAGCAAATGAGAATGGGATGTAGAGTCTACTAAGACTTTCATTGACTTATGCATTGAGCAAATATATAAAAAACAACGACTTGGTTCATCATTTACAAGGGATGGGTGGAAGCAAATTGTGCCCAAATTTAATGAAACAACGGGAAAAGGATATACCAAGAAACAAATTGTGCCCAAATTTAATGAAGCATCCTCATCAAATGATCTTCGTGATGAAATCAGAAATGAACTTGTAGGGACTAGGTTTGATTAAGAACTTTATTTGTGTTGTAATTTATTTAATGGAATTTTACCATTTTATTTGGTAAATTTATATTTATTTTTGATTTTTTATCCCAAAATATTACATTTTATACGGCACATATGTGTGTTGTGTGAGAATTTGATTCATGCCCTTTTCAGTCATTTTCCATCTCATCTATCTTTTCTTAAGCTATGCCAAAAAAATTCCCATTACAAACAAAAGCCACTTTTGCTACTACTATCCCAAACACAAATCACATCAGAAAAAAATCCATCAGAAAAAAGTCCATTAAGAAAAGTCCATCAGAAACAAAAGCCACTTTTCCCACAGCTTTCCCAAACGGGCCCTTTATCAATGTTATGATTGAGAATCTTGAGATTCTTCCTTTCCATGCTGTTGTACGCCCATCTATGACTTCTAGGACCTGATTGTAGATGTCATTTTTATTTCTTTCTGGATTAATCCATGTGCCCAAGTATTTGCCTAATCTGGAAGCAAAACTGACCTTGACGAATACTGCATTCTGGATACAGAGAATGAACCACATGACCATTTACCAATATTCGGTTTTGAACTATGGAGACACATAGGAGTTTGATCCATTTGGATGGAAAATTCATTCTTTCAAAAGCAGGAGTGATGAAAGACCATGAAAGTCGATCAAAGGCCTTTAAAAAATCAACTTTCCTTGGAGCCAGCTTTTTCCTTCCTTTACCTGCGGAGTGAATCAGAATTCAATGTAAAGCTATAGGGAGCCTGTGTGAATATTATTGATAAGCAATGTGCTTTATATACAAGATGAATGTGTAAGGAGCAAATACAATTGCATAAAAACTGTACAACTATGTAACTAACTATATAACAAGTAACCGAATAATAATCTAATTAACTAATTACAACTTTATGTAACACCTATCACCCCCCCCCCCCCGCAAGCTGGAGCATGGATGTCTTGGATGCCCAGCTTGGACTTAAGCTCATGAAACCGAGTAGGATGAAGAGGCTTTGTAAAAATGTCAGCAAGCTGATCAGCAGATCGAATAGGTAGAAGACGTATGACTTTAGCTTGAAGCTTTTCTCTAACCACATGACAATCAAGCTCTATGTGCTTGGTTCTCTCATGAAAAGTGGGATTTGCAACTATTTTAATTGCGGTGATTATCACAAGAGAGTAAAGCAGGAGCAACATGAGAAATGTGAAAATCATTCAAGAGATAAATGAGCCATTGGAGTTCACATGTGGTAGAAGATAAGGCATGATATTCAGCTTCCGAGGAGGACTTTGAAACAGTTGCTTGCTTCTTGGTTTTCCAAGAAATTAAAGAAGAGCCAAGGAAAACAGCAAAACCAATGATAGAACGACGTGTGTCCAAACAACCAGCCCAATCAGAATCACTAAAACTTCGTAACTGCAAATCAGAATCAGCTGAAAAGAAAATACCAGCACCAGGGGAAGATTTAAGGTAGCGAAGAGCACGATGAGCGGCTGCCAAACGAGTGTCCCGAGCATGAGACATGAATTGGCTAAGTTGTTGAGTAACAAAACTTAAGCCTGGCCGAGTAGTGGTGAGGTATTGCAGCCGGCCAATGAGTTTTCCATAAGGAAGAGGATCAACCAAAAGAGTACCACAATCAGCTGAACCCAGCCAACACCTATTCCCTCCCCCACATCCTTGTCTCCCAATTCCATCTCCCCTTCTCCTACCCCTTCTCTTCGTAAGTCTACTAGACCCCACCGTCCACCTTCATATTTGCGGGATTATCATTGTGCCCTCATCTCGTCTACTCACCAATCATCACGCAAAGGTAATATTCGTTATCCCTTGTCTTCATACTCTTTCATACTCTTCATTCATCTCCTTGCTTTCAAACTTCCTTTGTTAATCAATGCTCTTGGATAGAATCGACACGGACCCTCACTCGTTCATCCCTATTGATCCTTGCACTTTCAAAAGGTACAAGCTAGACTTGTGAAACTTATACTCAAACCGAGGTTGAGACCTTTTCCCCTATTGCTAAGATGACTTCTCTTCGATTGTTATTATCTATTATTGCTGCTAAAAATTGGCATTTACAACAATTAGATGTTAATAATGCTTTCTTACATGGGGATTTACATGAAGAAGTGTATATGGATCTTCCTCAAGGTTATATTGCCTCTGATTCCACTCTAGTTTGTAAATTACAAAAGTCCCTTTATGGTTTAAAACAGGCTAGTCGTCAATGGTACTCTAAACTCTCTTCTGCCTTGCTGTCCTATGGCTATGTTCAGTCTCTTTCGGATCATTCCTTGTTTTTTAAAGCATCTTCCACCTCATTTACTGTCATTCTTGTATATGTTGATGATGTGGTGCTTACTGGAAATGATTTGGCTGAAATTACCTTGATTAAACAACGCTTGCATGCTGCCTTTACTATCAAAGATCTTGGTGACCTTCGCTACTTTCTTGGACTTGAACTTGCTGGATCCAAAAGTGGCATTTTTTTTGTCTCAACGTAAGTTTGCTCTGGCGACTTTGGTAATTATTTCAAACCTAACTCATCTTGTATTTTGGCCTTTGGATCTAATTCCCTTTACAAGAGTTAGTCTCAACCCTTCATGTGTTTAGAAAACCATAACTTAGCCAATAAGTTTAGAAACTTAACCTCTAAGTTTTGCTTTTTGAGAATTAATTTACTTTATATTATTAATTCTCTCTCTTGTACACACACATACTCACATACACACTCACACATACACTCACACACACACAACATATGAAAACTTCCCCTTCATCTTTTGATTCTCCAATTTAGTGCTTTAAATTCCTAGTTACTCTAAGTGTGTCTGTAACTAGATGAAATTGGTAGTTGGTTATCAACCAAGCAAAAATGTTTTTAGGGTTTAATTTGGAGTTTATTTAAGTTCTTCTTCTTTAATTTACTAATCTCAAAATTTTGGCTTCATTAAAGGTCTTAACTAACCTTTTACTTATTTTAAGATTAATTCCAAAAATTGAGGAAAAGATTTTGGAGATAACCTAATCCAAGCTTAAAATATGCTTGTTCATAATAAATCCTTATATTTGATCTATGATTAACGTATCTCAGGATACAATTTATTTTGTACAGATTTTCATTTACTTGTGTCTTGAATTAATCCCAATGGCTTTTAACTCAACTCAATTATTTACACACTTTTCTCTCTCCTACATTAGACTCACAACACTCACAACATTTGCACACACACACATACGCACACCACCTCCTTCCCTCTTCTCTCTCATTATCCTCTTCCAAAATTCATTAAGAGGCCCATGTGAACCCATGTGATTCTCTTTCCAATTTGTCTCCTACATAAATGCTTGCATGTGCCTTCAATTAGCATGTGTGTTTTGTTTAATATTATTCAATTACATTTCTTCCTTCCTAAGTCAAGTTAATACCGTGGCCTTCATGCTCTTTATTGGCTCTTCATTTTGTATTTTATTTGCCTCTTTATAGCTAGTGTAAAAAGATTTCCTATTGGCTCATTTCAATTCACAAGAATTACACTTTATGAGGGTTAATTAAGGCCTTAGGATTTAGCTTTAACAAAGTTAATCCAAGCCTTTAATTTGTGTTGGAAAAATCCTACTACTATTGATGATATTTGTTCATATATTATGTGCCCTTAGGATTTAATATTTGTGTAATTTTCTTGCCTCTTTAAGAGGGAATTTTCGCCACTCTTATTTAAATAGGGAAAATTAAATTAATCTAGGTTAATATCCCTAATATAGTGTTAGGCTTAATTGTCAAAGTATGATTGGTTACAATATTATTTATGATCATTAGAAACCCCTTTTTATGCTAATCTTGGGTTTTTGTTAGCCTTTGATCACTAATTTATCTCACACATTTCTTAATTATGCCTTTTTAATTTAATTATTAACTAATTACGAAAATTAACATAAATATTTCAATTTCTACAAATTTAATTGCCCATTAATTGTTGATAAGTTTCTTTAATTGGAATAAGTATTTCTATGTCATTTTATTGTCTCTTATGATTAGATTAAGACTATGCTCAATTATGATAATTTTATGATGTTTTATGTTCCCTAAAAGAAATTAGAATATTTTGGTCTTTAGCTTATTTAATTTCGAGAAGAAACTACTTAAAATAACAATTAATAAGCTTCTAAAGTTTGAGACCACACATTCACTTATTTTTAATGGGTATTATTTGTCAAAATATGACATTTATAATAAGTGAGATTTTTAGGGTATTACAATTTTTGTGAAAAGAGATCAAATGAAGGGAACACTTTTGCATGTGGAGAATCTTCAATTGACTTGTACACTGACTAAAGATGATTCCCAAATTCATGTTGAAACCTTTCAGTTTGGTTAACTCCAACAGAGATCCTTTTAACTGGAATTTTTCCACTGCCAACATTTATTAATTCAACCGGCTAATTAGTGTTGCCTACTGTTGAACATCTTCCAAGATCAGATGAAGCTGCCAGCATTCTACTTCCATCATCTAACATCGAATGAATAAGAGCACCAAGAGCACACATCAGATCAATAATGAATTCACTTCCATCATCAGCTTTGATCAAATTCACAGCTCCATCATCAGTTCCAGTGTAATAACTCCCTTTGACCATAATTTAGGGAACGTTCATTCTATCTTGAGATGTAGGTCACGATGACGTGAAAGTCCAACATCAAGACAACCAAGCGGCTTAACACTTGTTGGGCGAGCAACTAAGTAGTACAGTAATGGATATATCGAGATAACTCCATCGCTTGGCAGTGAACACCAGTTTGTACTTTATGAAGTTACTACCTACCTGGGTCCCGTCAGTCGTTGTGCATTAACCAGCAATATTGGAGTGATGATTCATCTTAAGCACAGGGTATATACTTTGACCAAGTTTTCAATTACAGGCATCAATACTTCATCCAACTCATTTGAACATGATGATTAGAGGTTATCCAAAGCCTTCCTAGAAGGAATTGCAAAAAGGAGATTCTTCAAACGGGAACCCTTATATAAATGGTTTCTTTAATACTGCCAAATGGAAGACAGGCTCTGGCAGGTGTTACATAAAGTTGTAATTAGTTAATTAGATTATTATTCAGTTACTTGTTATATAATTAGTTACATAGTTGTACAGTTTGTTATGCAATTGTATTTGCTCCTTATGTTGGGATCCGTACACACAGCGGATTTAAAGTTTTTACGAATCCCGTCCTGAAGATCACTCAAGCTTGTTTAAATCAAGGTTAAGGAACCGAAAATTACCCAGTAGTGAACTCGTTCGCGTCTCGTTTTCTTTGAATTAGTGGGCTACCTTCTCGATCGCCAGGTTGACTCTTAGAATCGTCCTCCTCTACCGGTATCCACACAAATAATTCTCGATCACGGCTACGACAGCGTGCTAGCGCCTTTTTGAGCTTTGCGTCCCTCTCAACTTTTCACTCTAGGGTTTTCTCGCGGCTTTCTCTAATACGCTCGACAAAAAGTCCCGTGGGTTTTTTTTAAACCCGATAGGCGTATTATATAAAATTAATCCCCATTAATTTTTGAAATTCGAATTTTGAATCGATTAAAATATATTAATTAAATCTATCTAATAGATATAATCTAACATATTTATTTAATCCGCATTAAAACCAGATCTAAAATTTGAATTTTTTGAATTTAAATCAAATCCAAATTAAAAGTCTTCTTATTTAATTTATCTCTATAAATTAAATTCGAGAAATGATATCTATCTATTTTATTAAATCTGAGATACTATATCTCAATTTAAATTAAATAGATATATGACATCTTTATTCAAAAAATAAATGAGATACAATATCTCCATTTGTTTTAGATATTTAATTTATCTCTATAAATTAAATACAAAACAAATATTATATTATAATATTATAATCTCCATTAAATAATATTATTATATTATTTTCGAATTTAATATATATATATATATATATATATTCACCCCCAGATTAAATTCGAGATTCATTAAATCTTAGATTAATCTAAGATTCAATGAATCTGACACTTTTGCTCGTGTTGGGTTATTCTTGTGTGCGACCACTGCGGCCCATATGAGATTGGCGGTGGGCCAATACTGCGTACCACCCACAAGTCGCAAGCGGCTTCTAGCAAGACATTGCGACTACCCAATTCACATGGGGATCGATGACCCGATACAACCTATCGTACAACTATGTCACGTCCCTTTTGTCACGCGATAATTTGGTCAAGGATGAGGCATGGATAATGTCAACTTCCTATTCTTGACCACTACTTTCTTGATTCTCGAGTAGTCTAATAAGTGAAATGGAAACTCCTTTCCATCACAGTATGGCCATACATTTCTTAGACTCATTCATCGAAGGGCCCAGTATTATCTCTCAACAAATGTGAGGGACAAATTCCATCTTGACCATTCACATTCCTCCGCATGAAAACCACTGATCCCGATCCTAGCCTTTATCATCACCCGGTCAAAGGTGACTTTTGATTAGTTCAAAGGTCAGTGACTCATCATGTAGGAATCCATGATGATCTCAGGTCATAGGGCGTGGTAACGCAGTTGTACATGAGATAAGCTTATGACTAATACCATGCAGCTTTCTCATAGTGGGTCGGTCCAAAGACCTTGTACTCTTACAAGTGCATGACTTTGATTCGTATCTCTATACCTCATCAAAGTCATATCGTCTTAACTCATCTTCGCTCCCGCGTAGATGACCGACCGAGGACATTTAGGATAATCTATAAGATATATCCAGGGGATATAGTTATCATTATAAACATGCGAATAAAATGATAACTTAATAGGAGAATAATGACTTGCCCCTAGGGCATAATTTCCAACACCTTACACATTCATCTTGTATATAAAGCACATTGCTTATCAATAATATTCAAGGAATTATTTTCCCAAATCATCTAGTCACATGGTATCTAGAGCCTTCTAATTTTTTCTCCCACTTTTTCTCTTTTCCTTCCCGTACAAACTCAGTTTTCCTTTTCCCGTATGAACCTGTCACTCATCGTCCTCTTCCTGGTTTTTTTTACCCAGTTCATTCTTGTTCACTCTGCCATTCCCAAATCGAACTTCACCTCTGCCATCCCCAATCGAACATTGCCTCGCCTCTGATCATCGGTTTTCATGGCTTTCGCCTCAGTTTCTGATCAACCCTCTTCTCAAGCCTCTTCATCCGTTGTTTCCACCGTCCCTCTTCCGGTGACTGATCCGTCTTCACCATTTTACATTCATCCCAACGAAAATCCAGCTCTCGTGCTCGTTGCTCCACCTCTCGATAGCACCAACTTCCACAGCTGGTCAAGGTCAATGCGCTCTGCTCTCTTCTCAAAGAACAAGCTGAGGTTCATTGATAGTTCCATCCTTCCTCCGCCGTCGACTGCTCCTAAATTTGCGGCATGGGAACCCTGTAATAATCTCGTCCAAGGTTGTCTTACTCGTTCCCTTTCTCCTACAATAGCCAAAAGTATTCTTAGACAAGTTTGATTCTACTGCTGCAATTTGGAGTGACCTTCAGTCACGGTTTTCCCAATCTGATCTCTTCCGTATAGCTGATCTCCAAGAGGAGATTTGTAATCTTAGACAAGGTAGTTCGACTGTCAGTGAGTATTTCACTCGTATGAAGATTCTTTGGGATGAAATGGCAAATATCCGTCCATTGGAACCTTGTACATGTGGTTCTATCGGTCAGGCTTTGCTTCATCGGGATGAGGATCAGGTAATTCACTTCTTGAAAGGCTTGAATGAGTCTTTTGCCTCTGTAAAATCTCAGATTATGCTACTTGATCCTCTTCCCCCAATTACTCATGTTTTTTCACTGATTGTGCAACAAGAACGTGAGATGCATACACCTCTGGTTTCTCCCCGAGTTGTCTCTGTTTTAATGGCTAAGAGCTCTCGATTTCATACTCATTCGGTTCCAAAGAAACTCTACTCTTATTGTGGTAAACCATGTCACACCGAGGAAACTTGCTATAGGAAGCATGGTTTTCCTCCTTGATTCAAGTTCAGATCCTCTAGTTCTTTGTCTACGTGAACAATGTCTACCAAGGATTCTAGTTCTGGTTTTGTTCAAGCACCTTCACTTGCCATAGTTTCACCTCCTGTGACTTCTCCTTCACAGGTTGTTGTCCTTCCACGGTTGTCTGCTGCTCAATACACTCGCCTCCTCAGTCTTCTCGAATGTCCATCTACTTCAACACCATCAGTAAACCAGTTATCTACTTCTTTGTCTGTCCCTACTGAAGGTAATTCTAAGTCCAATATGTATGTATCTTGGATCATTGATTCTGGTGCAACTGATCATGTATGTTGTTCTTTAGCCTTGTTTTCATCCTATGTGTCTTTCTCTCCAATTCATGTTCGTCTGCCCACTGGCTCTAAGACTGTAGCACAATTCTCTGTCACAGTTCGTATTTTTGATTCTTTAATTCTTCATAATGTCCTTTTTCTTCCTCATTTTTCATTTAATATCCTATCTCCTCTCGCCATTAAAGATCTCATAATTGTTTCCTAACATTTTCCTCTCAATCCTGTCAAATTCACTCAACCCATCCTTCGCTGATGATTGGCACAACTAGACTTTTTGAGGGTTTATACTTCCTTACTGCAAGTATGATTTCCCCAAAGACTTCACCTCAGGTTTTCCTGAACACCACTGTCTCCTCTTCCAAAGATAACATTTGGCATCTTTGATTGGATCATCCTTCGCCAACACACTTTCTATTCTACATAAACAAAATTCGATATTGTTGTATCTTCTACACTTCCTTGTGATGCTTGTCATTTTGCAAAACAGAAACATTTACCTTTCCCTGTAAGCACAAGTTCATGCAATAAAACTTTTGATTTGATTCATGTTGATATCTGGGGTCCATTTTCCATTCCTTCTATTCAAGGTTATCGTTATTTTCTTACCATTGTTGATGATTTTTCTCGATATACTTGGCTGTTTTTAATGAAAACCAAATCTGAAACTCAAACGCATATTAAGCAATTTTTCAATCTTGTTAAAACTCAATTTTCCGTTGTTATAAAAACTCTTCGTTCAGATAATGGTACTGAATTTCATATGCCTGAATTTTTTGCTTCTCATGGTGTTATTCATCAAAAGTCTTGTGTTGCTACTCCACAACAAAACGGTTTAGTTGAATGAAAACATCAACATATTTTAAACGTAGCACGTGCTCTTCTTTTTCAGTCTCACATTCCCATTTCTTATTGGTCTTTTTTAGTTCTTCATGCTACTCATATCATTAATTGTCTACCATCTTTTCTTCTTCAAAACTATACCCCATTTGAACGATTATATGGTTTTCCCCTACTTACTCTATTTTCAAAGTTTTTGGCTCACTCTTGCTTTTGCTTCCACCTTAAGTCATAATCGCTCTAAATTTGCTCCACGTGCCCGTAAATGTATATTTTTAGGTATTCCGCAAGGTTCCAAGGCTTTTACCCTACTTGATATCTCTACGAATCAAATTTTTATTTCTCAAGATGTTATTTTTCATGAACTTGTGTTTCCCTTTAAAACTGAAAGCACAACCCCCACCTTGCCTTGGCTTGAACCACAACCTTGTTCCCTTATGAAGGTCCTTACCGGGTTAAGGAGAAGCTCAGCAATGGAGCCTATATACTCAAAACCCTGGGAAGGAAGCCAATTAAAAGGAGTTGGAACGCCGACAAATTGAGAATCTACTATAGTTAGATCTCGGCCCCGCATCCACAGTATGCCGGACAGAGCGTGTCCGAGTTCGTTTGTTTCTTGATTTCAGTATTTTGATTTCAGTTTTACATTTTTGTTCATTCAATCTCCTTGTTTGAAGTTTTTAGCTCTTTAGAGCGGATTATTTATTTAATGAAGAATTCCCCTGTGGACATTCAAATACTGCACTATCGATAGTCTAAAGAATTACATCGAGGTCTATACACCCGGTCAAAAATATAACCCAACTTAAAGGACTACACCGGGCTACTACGCCCAAAGTTACCAAATAGTGAAGCCGCTATTCTTACATTTGATGCATCAAAAACATGATCCTAGATAAGGAGGTGAATAGGGGTGGAAACAGGCCAGGCTTCCCCCTTAACAGGCCAGGCCTGTTAAGGAACAAAGAGGCCTGAGCCTGGCCTGTGGCCTGTTTCAGGCCTATTTTTAGGCCAGAGCCTGGCCTGTTAGAGGCTTGGCTAGGCCTGTGGCCTGTTAGAGGCCTGTATCTTTCAGCCAGCACATCCAATCAGGTTTGATAGCATTTATTATATTATATTATAAAATCCAAATACATGCACCGCATATTTGGGTCCGCATGGGTAGAAAAAAGTAATATAATATATAATAAAAAATGGAAAGTGAGAGGCAACAATTATTAAATTTAATCTCCCTCACCTTCCTGTTATCCCTTTTTCTGCCACTACAATAATAGAAAAGATATAAAGCCACCCATTACATAAGTATAATATAATATTAATGAAACTTTGTAGTAGGGTGCATATCATATTGATATATTTTTTTTTATAATATATCATATTGATATTTTGGATACAATCATATGAAGAAAAAATTAACGGACCGAGTAATTCAAGAGCACTGCAGGAACGCACATCTACTATCTTGTTAGATCAAGAGCACTATATGGTGAATGGATCTGTCCGATTTCCTCTCCCTTTTATCTTGTTCAAAAGCCGTACCATAGCTAGATCCAACACAAATTCCATATCTAAAGCAATGATAAGATAATTGATGACTAAAAAATTCAAGATCTGAGAACTAAAGCAATAAACAACACAAATCGTAAAAGAAAGCCAAAGAACGATAAAATTCAGATCCATAGAGAAAATCAAACATTAACCAAAGAGAAAACTTAGAGAATGACACAGATCTGAAGATAGGCACACCGATTTCGAGCTCCACCATCGAGATCTGGAAGATAGAAGATGAAAGTACTTTCCAGAGAATGACACAGATCTGGAAGACGGAAGCCAGAAGTGCTCCTTTCTTGTTCCCTTGGGGATCGGCAACGAGAAAGGAGTGAGTGGGTAGTGTGAAAAGGGAAGGAAGAGAGGCGAACTAGAGGAGACGGAGAAGACGAAGCTAGGCGAGATCGAGCCAGACAAATCAGAGACGATCGAGACGAAGACGAGAGCAAAGAGCCTTACAGTTGAGGCAGGAGAGGGATGGCGAAGGAGGGGAGACGATGGAGGTCAACAGAGAAGGGAGGATGGAAGGGGAGACGGCAGAGGTTGGGGAGCGTGGAAGTGCAGAGGAGAGAAGAAGTGTCTTTTTTTTTTGGCTTGGTGAAGAAGTATCTTTCAGGAATCAGGTGTTAGGTGGGTTTTTTTTTCAAACAAGCAAGATACGTGTCAGACTCTCATTGGAAAATAGAGGGAGTAATTACAATTTTATCCTTCATAAGGCCGCCTGACAGGCCTAAAAGGCCTCTTATAAGGCCTGAGCCTGGCCTGTTAAGCAAAATAGGCCTTGCAAGAGGCCTAGCCTGTTAGCCTGACAGGCCAGGCCTGTCCAGGCCAGAAACAGGCCAGGCCACAGGCCCCTGACAGGCCCCTGGCCTGTTTCCATCCCTAGATGTGAATTGTCATCCAGACCCTGATCAGGTCAAAATGTTTAAACGTGTGTTTCTACACCACGGCTAGACATATGACAGGTTGCCCTTCTCCTGGCAAACAACTCAGACAATGGATCTGGAACCCGGTAGCGCAGGTAAATTTGAACACCCCTACCATGATACCCAGCCATTGGCATCGAAAGAATACAAGCAAACTCTGCATATTCCAAACCCTGGACCGGTCATGGAATCCCCAATATGAACTAAGGTTCATAAAAATAATCAAAACTACATAACGCAAAGAAGAGGCAAGAAGACACAATCAAATAATTGCAAAAGAAGTATAGGGTGACTAATACAAAGACTAAAGAAATGTTATAGATTGTCAAAGTCGAAAGCAAGCACTGGCACAATAAAAACATAAATCTCCGACACTCAGCTCGGAGGAGAGACTTCTAAGGAAACCACCTCGGTGGACGGGGCAGACTTCGAAGTACCTTCTCCATTTTCGCCATCCCGGACCGCATTAAGATCCTCCTCACCAATTTGCTCCTCGTCCACGAGCGATAGGGATTCATCTTCAGGGGTCGGAGGAGGTGGGTACAAGACGCCGTCTTTAACATAGGCTCGATGGTCGTACCCATCAATTTTAAAATTCACATCCGGGTTAAGATAATGGATCTAAGCAAGTGCCATCTTGAAGCAGTCAGCGGCGGCCTCCTTTAGAATCTCCTTGCAATCTAGGTGGGCTTTCTTCTCCTCGCTAAGGGCGGCCTTGGTCTCACTAAGCTCAGAGCACAACTCAGTACGTTGGGCTTAAAGGGCCTTCACGGCGTCCAAGTCCTTGACATGAGCACCTTGTAGAGTGGCGAATTCTGAGGACATCTTCTCTAGTGCCTCCTGTGTCATAAAAAGCTCCTCGGATGCTTTCTCAGCAGTGGCCTTCGTAACATCACGCTCCTCTTCAGCCCACCTCTTTAACGCCTAGCTTCTTCTTTCTCCAGCTTTAATTGGCGTACCTCACCGGATTGCTCGACATATTTGCCTTTCAGATGGAGCAGAGCTTGAGCCAACCCGACGAGCCTACAGGCGTAACCTTGGGCATCATGGACAATCCACTCGTCGACATCAGACAGTAGGAGGGCATTCATAAATTGGCGAGGAGGTAGAAACGTGACGTCAAGCTCCTCGGTCACTCCTTTTTCCCACGTGAGTCCATGGGCAATCTTTACGATAGAGGGAAGAGCAGAAGGGCCCTGGGGTGGAGGTGGTGCCGCTGGCAAGTCTGCGAAGGAGACCTCTTTGCCTTTTGCAGCCTGCTCGGTCGATTTAGACACCGGGCCAGTTGGATGAGACGGAGAAGTTCTAGCCTTGGCCGATGTCTTCGTCTTCTTTGTTGCGGCAATTGGGGAGGTGGCAGCGGATTTTTTCCTCCCAGTCTCCAAGGCGGCACGTTTCTGGGTATACCTCTTACTAGGAGCAGCAGTGTCAGCGACCACGTCCGAATTCACGACGGACAGATACCTCGGCAACTCCACCATGTCTCGAGCTACAAAAAGAAGGTAACAGAAGTCAAAAAATGCCGAGAACAAAGGCCTAAAAACAAAACCACGAGAAAATAATCCGGAGGGTCATACTAATCCTATATCCGGTTGGGCACCGGCACCGTCAATGAAGAAGGCAAAGACTTTTTACGCCAAAGGCATTGACAAAAGGACGTCAACCGGTCTACAGAGTAAACCTCTTCGACCGGGAGGTCATCAGACTCGACCTGATAGGAAGACGAGGTCAGTTTATGATGCTCCTCCATCTAATATAAAGGGAACCTCCATTCCACGTCCTTAGCCTCGGCCTTTTTAAGGAACCAGGGCTCATGTCCGTGTTTGGCGACTACCTTGAAGAAGGAATTTTTGAAATGTTTGAAAGAATCGGAGTATGTGGTTAAGAGTTTTTGGTCCGGATCACCCAGAAAGGAGGTTAGTCCTATTAATTTATTAGCCTCCTTACCGGGGCGAGGAGCAAAAGGACAGAAGTAGTAAAAAAGTAAAGTAGCAGTGCAAGGAATGGGATCCTCAAAGGAGCCACACAAACGTTCAAAAGCTACCATATAAGCCCACCCGTTGGGGTGGAGTTGAGAAGGGGCTAGATGAAGGTGGTTGAGAGCGGCAATTTGGAACTTGGTAAATGGGAATCGAATACCGAGCCGGGTTATATAGTCCCTATAGAAGAAGAAGAAGTTGGTACATCCTTGCTCTCTGGAAGAGCAGATAGGCTCATCCTCATTGGGAGGACTTAGGCAATAGCCCTCCAATTCCCGCAACTTCATTTTACGAATGTCAGCTGCAGTCATCAGGGAGCGAGTCTTGAGTACTTCGTGCGTTACCCAGGGGTATTGGTCAAGCAGAACTGTGGGGGGACTGGAGGAACCCGCCTCCTCGGCGTCAGATCGGGCACTAAGGAGTGAAGACGATGACTCCATTTACCTATAACACAAAGCAAAAAAATACTAAAATCAACAACGGGGGAATACCTGGCACACGTGTACTACTGCGTGGAGAGAGAAGAATGGACGGACTCGGGCAACGCGGACTCCCAAAGTTCAGATTAGGATGGGAGGACGACTTATGGCGATAGGAACCGGAATCATGTTAGCCCGGGAATCCTCGCCAGCCGTGATGTAATAAGAACTCGAGGCAATACAGTCCCAGCAAAGGCCAAGGTTTCCGTCAGGAAGGGTTTCTGACCTAGAACGAGGGGGAACCGCATAAAAATTAATAGGTTGTACCGGTATGGCCTCGCTTTCTTCCGGCTCCTAAGGTGAGACCTTATGTCATGGAAACCAGGGGTTACGGGACCTAGCGTCGCGGGACGAGACGATTCAACATTCCTCCCCCGGATCCACCGTGAAACCGGAGGGATAGCCTTTGCTCCTCAAAAAGAGGAGACCCAACAACCAGTAACTAGCTCGAGGATAACGTGCACACAGTGCTTCTTCCTCTTCGGGGGTTAAAGGTTGACTCGATGAAGGTAGGTTACTAGCTTTAACCATGGATACCGAAAGTTGAAACCTAAAGAGGCACAAAATGACCGGTAAGGGAGATAGCGGAAACCCCCACGAACAAAGGCATATGGCTATAAGCAATGGTCTAGAACTCAAAAACTACCCAGAAAATAATCTCAACCAAAGCTCAACCAGAAAACCACAGCCTACCAACTATATGAAATCAGGAGGAGCGAAAGGTAGAAATCACAGAACCAATCCACAGCAAAGTAGAGGTAGAGTCATGACATGGAAAGGATGGGTATACCTGATTCAACCAAAGTTGATGATGACCAAAGCGATGAGAACCGTAAGCGGCACTGGGATAATCGTAGCAAAAAGAAACAGAGTTTCTGGGGTTTCTGATAAGAGCAAAGAAGTGGCGAAGTAAAATGGTGAAAGGGAGAGAAATGGAGGGAAATAAAAGTTATGAACAAATACACTCTTTCGAATGAAATGCTACCGAAGCGTCAGGGGTAAAAGAGACCATTCACCCTAGAAATAGGGGTGACGTACGATAGCTAATGGGTGCATTAAATGCGCATGAGAATCGGAGGCGGCTTGGCAGGGCGGTTACGACCCCGCGCCAATTCAAGGAAGCCAGGTGGCAGGGGTCAATGATGGTGAAGGCAGAAGGATCCTCTCCTCAAAGCCATGTGAAACCCTTGGCGATCAAGTCGGACCATCTCGCCCACGCATAGCTACCTCGGCACAATGAACTCAAGAAACATTCCTGATCCGCACATCCCACAACAGCACTTCGGACCTTCAAGCATGACCTCAGATCTAGAGATAGGACCTCGGATTCTGGAGCGAAAAGGCTTCTACAGTCAAGGCTGAAGTTGACTAGCACGCCATTTAGGCGATTCAATGAATGGTAATATCTCAAACTACGTGGGCTTTGATCCATCTTCAAGGTACGTAGGCCCTAGGCATTATTCCTAGGTCAAGACTGATTTAGTAAAACACCGAACAGGCTGACCCACTAGGCTAACCCGCCTCGGTAACCTACCTCGGACGAGTGGCGTCCCGGGATCACACATCCCGGCAGATCAAAAGCTTGAACTATCGGGCTGGGGGGCAACTGTTACGGACCTACGTTAGGCCCAATACCAGGATGGCCCGATAGGAAATATATTGCATGTCAGGATCTACCTATAATAAAGGGGGATCATATCTTATCTACAATCCGGATATATCTAAATGTGTATTTGGATAGCTAGGATATCGAGGGCCTCAGATCACAAAGCCCAAGCAATTCCGCCTAAGGTAAACTCTATAAATACAGGGGTAGAGCCTTAACGTACACACGTTCTTACTCTAAACTGCTTACATTCAGTCACACTGTACACACACACCACCCCCATTGGCGCAAGCCTCATTTGTGTACGGTGATACCAAGCTCTCCTGAATATCTGCCTCATTGATATTTAGGCAGGGCCTACCAATCTAATATCGAAGCCTCAACCTCTCGGGCTGAACATCTGTGTTCTACACCAGAACAACATTAATTAGAGTTGAAATTGGGAAAAATTCCTTATTAAATTTTTTTTATTGGTGATAAATACATTAATTAGAGTATTTTGGCGCTCTTTGGGTATAAAATTTGCTAAGTTATGGTACTCCATGTATATAACAATTTCTTATGTTTTTCTCACTAATAAAATTTCTAATGGAGACATTTCCCCAATTTTCCTAAAATATACAAGGCATAATTAAACTTTAATCACTTGATGTTATTAAAAATATACTTAACCAACAATAGCATATCAGACTTTTGTTTTTTTTAGTACAACTTATTTTATACATCTAATTACTACTCCCTTATGGGGAGGTAATAAGCAGAACAACAAGAAAGATTACACAAGTGCCAAAAAAACTAAAATCGATTAGAAGAAACTGAAATGGAGGAAAACAATCTTAGAAGAAGGAAGATATCTTAATTGATATTTCCAAGCCAAAAAGATATCTTAACGGATGATTTCCAGCTGATGATGAACAGATACCATATGGGATAAATTGCTGGAAAAAGGTTTGAAAAGGCAAAAATATTAATTTCCAGAAAAAGGTACCTTAATTTCAAAAATCCAAGAGAAGGTAAAATATCCAATATGTGATTTTGGAATTCAAGGAATAAGACAAAAATGCCCCTCAATTTTTTAACATATTTCCCAACCACCAAGACCACACCACCAACGCGGCAATGCAACTAGAGTATTTCATTAGCTAGTACTCGTACTTTCATTTACCAATACTTTGGCACTAATGCAAATAAAAACAAGTTATATATAAGGCAAATACTATATAAAACAGTTCTAGGTAATTCACATGTATCAATAAAAATTGTTAACAATATTAAATTTATTACTCCATGCCGTCCTTTTTTTTTTTTTTTTTTTGCCAATTCCATCCAATCATTAATATAAGATGTATTTAGAGAGGTGATATTGGTCATAAATGTAAGACATAATTTTATTTATATATATATTTCTTGAAAAACAAATACATACTTTAGATATAAAGCCTGTTTTTCTGTACTACATTTTTCATTATTTCAAAAAAAAAAAAAAAAAAAAAAAAAAAAAACTTCTTTCACTCTACTTTTCAGTGATCTGGATTAATTTTATATTAAGGAAAAATTAACATTTTGGTCCTTATATTTTTGAACTCGATTAGTTAACCTTGTACTGCAGACTTGAGCTGTTTATACACTTATGTCTTGGTGGGCTACATAGTCATGCCCATTTAGCTCACGGGCTATGTGAGGTTTCTCACGGGCTGGGCCTGTCTAAAAATATTTCTTATTTTTTCCCAGATTCCCTTTAAAAAAATAAACCCAAATACCCTTATTTCCTTTACTTTGATGGTGTGTATAACTCCTTCTTCATGCTTTTTATTATACACTTTTTATTCTCTTTTATTTTTATACTATATTTAGTTATTCTACAATTATTAAATTAAAAAGAGAGGTGTTTATATGTTTCTGTAATGTGAGTGGGTGAAAAAGAGAGGGATGTGAGGGTAAAAATGTTTGCATGATACAAAGGTACAAAAGGGAGTGTGATGTAAGTGAGTGAAAGAGAAAGAAAGTGAAAGAGTGAAAGAAAAAAGAAGGGTGACATTTAAAAAAAAAAGTTTGCAAAAATACATATGAGATTTTCTCAAAAGTGCGTCCAACACCTTTTTTTTTAAAGGCAAAAGTAATTATGAACTTCCAAAATAGGTGCAAAATATACATTGACTATTAGTTTGAATTTGTTATGAGTTAAGGAGAAAAAATACACATAAGACTTTTCCAAAAGTGCGTCTGGCAAATATGCTTTTTTGAGGAAAAAAGCAACTATTAACTTTCAAAATAAATGTGAAAAAACATATTGACCATTAGTTTGAATTTTTTGATTGAAAATGGTGACATGGAGGATGAGGTGGATGATTAAGAAACAACCTGGAATAATAATTTGTTGATCGAGTAAAGGAAATTAATCTCCACCTTATCACTTTATCTCCACAAATCCTTCCTCTCCTCTCCCCCTTTCTTTTGAAAGAAGTGATGAGGTGGAAATAAATGGTTAGGTGGAAATTATTTTACCTTGCCCAGTCAACAGATTATTATTCTAAGTTGGAGAAATATTTATATACTCTAAGAATACCATGTCATCTAAACTCTATCTAGTTAAAACATAACAACTCTTCCGACAAAAAAAACATAACAACTCGTATCATTTTTATCCTAGTTGGTGATGATTCATTTGAAAAAAAAAATTCAAATTTTTTTATCTTGTTTTCAACAAAAACATATGGATTAAAAAACTAAAACTAAAATAAAATGATCAACCAATATTTTTCTTAAAAACAAGATAAAAGTTGAATTTTTTAGATGAGTCGTCAGCTAACTAGAATTAAAATTATATGAGTTATTATATTTTTATTAGATAAGGTTCGATGACGTGGTAATTTTAGAGTATATAAGTATTTCTCTCCAAGTTGTTTCTTAATCATCCACACTATCCTCAATGTCACCATTTTGAGTTAAAAAATTTAAACAGTCAACTAATGGTCAATGTATATTTTTGCACATATTTTGAAGGTTCACATTCACTTTTGCCCCTAAAAAAATCATTGTGTTAAGGCGCACTTTTAAGAAATCTCATGTGTATTTTTGTACCTTAACCCTTAAAAAATTTAGACAAATTGACAATGTGTATTTTTGCGCATATTTTGGAAGTTCATAATTATTTTTACCCCTTAAAAAAGTATTTGGTGTTTGACGCATTTTTAGAAAAATTTCATGTATATTTTTGCATAATAACCCTTTAAAAAAATTTAATTCGCAGGCTCACGGGCTTGAACTAACAAAATGCCAACTTGCAAGGAGTGGGCTACACAAGTCGTCCCATTCAGCCAGGTCCGGCTAGCAACCGGCAAGTTAATTGAATTACCGACTCTAGCTAGAAATGACTTTTTTTTTTTTGGAAAGGGAGTGAAAGAGTTAAATAAAAAAGAAGGGTGACATTTTTTTAAAAAAAATGGTTAAGGTGCAAAAATACATATGAAATTTTTTTAAAAGTGTGTCAAACACCAAATGCTTTTTGTAGGAGGAAAAATAACTATGAACTTTCAAAATGGGTTAAAAAATACACGTTGACCATTAGTTTGAATTTTTAAAAGTTAAGGAGCGAAAATACACACAAGATTTTTCGAAAAGTGAGCCTGACACAAAATTTTTTTAGGGAAAAAAATAATTATTAACTCTTAAAAAAGTGTGAAAATACATATTGACCGATAGTTTGAATTTTTTGACTGAAAATGGTGATATGGAGGATGACATGAATGATTAAGAAACAACATGGAATAATGGTTTGTTGACTGGGCAAGGAAAATTAATTCCCATGTAACTCTTTATCTCTACGTTATCATTATCTCCTCTCCCTCTTTCTTTTGAAAGCAGTGATGAAGTAGAGATAAAGGGCTAGGTGGAATTTAATTTCCCTTACCTAGTGAGCAGATTATTATTCTAAGTTGGAGAAATATTTACATATTTTAAAAGTACCATGTTATCTAAACTTTATCTAGTGAAAACATAACTCTTTGGGCAAAAAGAAAAAAAAAAACATAACAACTTATATAATTTTAATCTTAGTTGGATGATGACTCATTTGAAAAAAAAAAAAAAAAATTATTGTGTTTTCAAGAAAAAACATCTAAATATTAAAAAAACTAAAACAAATGATAAACCAATATTTTTCTCAAAAATAAGATAATTCTCTTTTTCCATATACCCAACTAGAATTAAAATTATATGAGTTATTATATTTTCATTAGACAGGGTTTAAATGACGTTGTAATCATAGAGTATGCAAGTATTTCTCTCCAAGTTGTTTCTTAATTATCCATATCATCCTCGATGTCATCATTTTCAGTCAAAAAATTCAAACAATCAACAAATGGTCATTGTATATTTTTGCACATATTTTGGAAATTCACATTTACTTTTGCCCTAAAAACCATTTGTGTTGGAAACACTTTTAAGAAAATTTCATGTATATTTTTGTACCTTAAACCTTAAAAAATTGAACAAACGGTCAATATTGAAAGTGAAGGAAATCACCAAGAGAGGGGGTGAATTGGGATTTTAAAATTCTTTCGGATCACCCACACAAAATGGATAATATCAAAGCAAAGTGGAGATAGAGAAGAAGAGCTTGACACGAAAGATTTATACTTGGTTCGGTCTAACTCCTTGACCTACGTCCGGTCCCAAATCACTGGGATTTCCACTATCACTCAAGAACAATTACACACTCGTAAACGAAGGATGCTCCTCACTCTAGGACTCACTCCCCTTACAAGCCGTAATTGCTTACAACGTATACACACTCGTAAACGAAGGATGCTCCTCAACCTAGGACACTCCCCCTTACAAGCCGTACTCAGAATCGATACCCACTCGTAAACGAAGGATGCTCCTCAACCTAGGACACACTCCCCCTTACAAGTTGTACTGATTTTCCCAATCTCCAAGTCACCCGACTTGAGATTATTACAATGAATGATATACGGGAAATAAACTCTCTCTAAGAGTAGATATTGATAAACACTCAAGTACAATGTATCAAAGATACAATCAAATGATAAAACAGAAAAGACTGATAATTTCGTGTAGGCTTTACGTGATTGTCTTCTCTCGCAGTCCAACTTCAAATCTTCATGTATTTATAGTGATTTGAAGCTTGTGAACGTTATAGATCCGTTGAGGCTTCAACCCATTCAAAAATATAGTGTTATGGGTGTTGCTTCATGAATCTATCTCATTATACAAGTTGTTGTTTGAAATATAGTCATTGGAGACTTTTGCAAATTTGAATTCTTCGGTTGGGAATAAAGTGTTCGGGTATTTGGCTCCTCAAATTCGTCCCATGTTCTTGAAGATCTGCTTTAGGCAGTGGAGACTTTAGTTGTTTGTATTAGGTGAGAAATGCCCACAACTCCAGCTGTCTTCCATTTGCTATTTTGTCTTTGAGGATAAGTTAAAATAATTCAAATGTTAAACATTCAAATCCTCTGAAAACTCATAAGCAAACTTGTTAAGATTGGTTAGAAATATAGATAAGAATCATATAAAACATATTTAACCAATTCGCAGATTTAAGCCAATGTATAAATCAATACTATCAACATTTTCTCGCAAAAAACTGCGTTTTACGATGCTCCAAAACTCGAGTTTTGACAATCAAAACTGGAGTTTTGAACTGCGTCACCAAAACGGCGGTTTCAAAACTGAAACTCGAGTTTTCCTCTTCCGAGAGGAGTATCGCGATTTTGAGCTTCGAAGGGAGTTTTGATGTAAAACTTCAAAACTCGAGTTTTGACTCCAAAACTCGATTTTGGACTATTGATGTGAAAATGTAGTTTTAGTCCAAAACATCAAAACTGGAGGTTTTTATCAAAACCGGAGGTTTTTATCAAAACTGGAGGTTTTCAAGTTATGAAAATATTGATGCTCTCAGGTTGCCCAAAACTCGAGTTTTGATCCCAAAACTCAAGTTTTCACTTAAAACATGAAAACTCAAAACATGTGAACATATCAAAAACCGGGTGTTCAACCAAAACGCGGTTTTGCACTTGTGAAAACTTGAATGCTCTCTGCCTGACCAAAACTCGAGTTTTTATATGTTCAATGAAAACTTGATGAAAACCTGTGTAAAATGAAAACTGGAGGTTTTGACCCAAAACTCGGTTTTCGTATGTTGTAAATCGATGCACGACCAACAGACCAAAACTCGAGTTTTGACCCCAAAACTCGAGTTTTGAACATTTCCCGAAAAATATGAGAAATGTCAAAACTCGGCGGTCCTCTTTGAAAACCGCGGTTTTGTGATTTCGAAAATCCAAAGGCTCTCGGCCAAACCAAAACTCGAGTTTTGCCCCCAAAACTCGAGTTTTCATATGTTCATGAAAAACTCAAAAACGCGGTAATGCTTCTTGATCGATTTTCCTCGAGACAAGCCAAAACTCGAGTTTTGACCCCAAAACTCGAGTTTTCATGTTTTTCATGAAAACCGAAAACTTGCGGTTTTAACGAAAACGGTTTTGCTTTGTTCGGATTTTCTCGAAAAACTCAAAACTCGGAGTTTTACTTCAAAACTGGAGTTTTCCCTTGACGGTAAAGTTTTTCGATTTGCAAGAGAAAACTTCTCATTTTGTTTACAATTGTTAAAACGTCATCAAAACACATATAGAACTAACAAATATATATTTTTGTATGTATTTTGGAAGTTCATAGTTATTTTTGCCCCTAAAAAAAACATTTGGTGTTGGGTGCATTTTCAAAAAAATCTCATGTATTTTTGTATTTTAACTCTTTAAAAAATTTATTAGGCAGGCTTGCGGGCTCAAGCTAGCAAAATGCCAACCCGCAAGAGGTGGGCTGCACAGTCCGTCCCCTTCACTCGTGGTCGGCTCCCAACCCGCAAGTTGTAATACCCTAAAAATCACATTTAGCATAACCACTATATTTTGATAAATAAAGCCTATTTAAAATAGGTGAATATGTGGTCTCAAATTTTGTGATGAGTTTATCCTATTTCCTAGATAATTTTTCTTTAGGATTAAGGCGACCAATGATTTAATTTTCTAAATTTTGTTAGGCATCATAAAATATCATAAAATACAATAAATACCATATTAAACTATGGTTCATGTGGAATCAAAAAGAGCAAGAAAGTGTCATGAAAATACTTAAACAAATTTGGAGAAATCAATAACAATTAATGACCAACTAAATCTTCACTAAAATAAATAAATTGTGCAAGATTTCACAATTAATCAAAGGGGCTTAAACACCAATTTTTATAATTATTAAGAGATTAAATTTCTAATAATTAATACCAAGTTCATATTTAAGTCATAAAAGCCAAAAAGAATTATCAAAACACTTAGAACAATTAAGGGGCAATTACCAATAATTAATGAGCAATTAAAATTACACTAATGGAATATTTAGGTAATTCTTTACAATTAATGGTAATAGTCACCAATTAAGGATGAATTAGGCTAAGTAAAAACCAAAGACCAATAAGAGGTTAGGATTAGCATTAAATGAATTACTAACAATCCTAAATCACTCTAAGAACCAATAATACAATAATCAAGAGATAATTAAGCTTTTGATTAAGTTGTTAATTAAATATTAATCAAACTTTGAAAAGTCAACAATTTCAACTATGATCTAAGGGCCAAGATTTAACCTCATAAAGCAAATCTAAGGGCTTGAATAATTAAGAAGCTTAATCCATGTGAAATTAGAAGAGCCAATGTGAGGAATTTAAATTCATAATATCTAGATATTATTTGAAACAACCACATGGGGGAATTATAAGTCAACAAAGGAGGAAAGTAAATTGAAGAGGATAAAAAGTAAGAAGGGCTCATAAATATGATGGAAGAGGATTAAGGAGAGAGGGGGGGGTCAGATTTGAGAGCATTAGAGGGCTAGGATTTGTGCTCCCAACTATCCTAAATCCAAAGGTTAAAAATGAAAGAAAGATGTTAGATAGTTAACCCTCAAAATGGCTATAAATAGGGAGGTAATGCCTTCATATTTCTCACCAATTCACAAGCATAGAAGCTGAAACATAGAAGGAGAGTGAGAGTAATGAGCATCTTGAAGGAGTAGCAAGGTTCTTGGTAAGTTCTCTAGCTCTAGCTTTAAGTTCTTTGAGTTTTAGTTCTTAAATCCTTAGATAGAAGTAGTTTAGATCTTAAATATTCTAGGATAATTTTATTTACATGATTTTATAGTCAAAATTAGCTTTATTTCGAAAAAATGATGAAGGAGGTGATATAGCAAAATTTCTGGAAGAAAATCATCAAAGTAACGAAGTTCTGGCGAAATTTTATCGGTTTCGAAGTTTCTGAAGTCAGTCATGAAAACGTCAGAATTTCATATTGAAAACATGATCAAAAAATTCTGGGAAAATTCATGGTTAAAGTAGACATATAGGGATTTTTAAATATGTCAAGAACACGTCAAGATGAGCTTTGTGCAGTGAGATAAAAATTCTCAAAGTTGGGCTACGAATTTCTAGAAAAGTCTGGGCAGAGGTTCAAAACTTAAAACCTGGGAGTGATTCGTGAGTTCTGGGAAAAATTGATTATTTTTACTTGAAAATAGACATCCTAAGGAGTCCGTAGAATTTTACAGATCCTCATTTTGATTTTTCTAGAATTAGTTATGATTTTTCAAAGTTGGACAAAAATCTGCCAAATTTGTACCAGCGTTGTTCTACGAATTTTGAAGGACTAAAGTGAAAAATAAATGTACCAAGGGTCAAAAGGGTCATTAGTGACTAGGATATCTCCTAGAATATTATTTTAATTTAATAAATGCGATATTACCGTTATAGGATAAACATGATCACCGCCCAACCAACGACGTACCGATATCGCCGACAAAGGTACGGACGCATACTGTAACACTAACTCTGATGTTTACTGTATACCTATATGTGATGGTTGTATTCATAGACTGAGATTCTGTTTTTTAAAGAGTTATTGAGCATACATATACAGCTGTACACGGGTTATGGTATTGATAACGCCGTTGAGTTTTCCTAGTGCTGAGGACACGACCGTACGTCGTGGCACTGGTGAATAGTGCAGACTATAATAACGTTCATATGCAGTGGCTGTGTTTGGTTATTATCTTTTACATGTGGATATTGCTGTGATATCATGAATGGCACTGGTGAATAGTGCAGACTATAATAACGTTCATATGTAGTGGCTGTGTTCGGTTATTATCTTTCATATGTGAATATTGTTGTGATATCATGAATAAACGTCATACATACTTGTTACATGAACATGAGGTTAACCGCTACCGAGGTTCAATGGGCATCGAACCTCGGCTCTTACCATAGCTTCGGGATCCGGAGTAAACGGGATCGAAGACAAGGGTAAAGGCGGATGTAGGAACCGGCCGGAGAAAGTCCTATTGACATGTACTTTACGATATCAACATTTGAAAAAAAATTGTAACGCTGTTAAAAGCACATACATTACAATGGATATTTATCAGTTACTTTTCAATACTATTTACTTCCGATGCTCAACTCTGATCAAGATACCGTGAAAACGCTTTCGAAAATTGGGATGTAACACAAGTTAGTCTGAATTGCCAACTATTGTGAATGACTTTTGTTTTGTTTTGTTGGGATGGAGAGGAAGGGAAGAGTTTTTAATGATTTATTATTTGGTTTAAGAGAAGAAAAGGATGAGAGATATCAATTTGCCATTTGCCCTTCTGTTTTTTGCCCAAACAATTTGCCATTCTGTCCATTACACATTAGTTTATATTTTTTAATATGTATATAAATTTTCACCTATTTTCTATTTACAATTAGGGATATGATATTGTGTCACTACCAATTTTATGTCATCAATCCAAGTCACTACCACTTTTTCACCGTTGGATCAAAATCTTATCTACATTTATCATTTCTCTCTCCTATTGAGATTTTGATCCAACGGTGAAAAAGTGGTAATTAGGTAGTAAAATCGATAGTGACAATATCCTATCCTTTATAATTAATAGAATTTTATTTTTGAATTAATTTTAGAATATTATTTTTTAATCACAATAATATCTATACTTTACTTGTAATAATATATTTTTTGTCGCTAAAAAACCCCGGAAGACCAAAGTCAGGCTGTGTCACCACCGGACCCCCCAAATCCTCGAGGAGCTCTCTCTCTCCCCCCCCACAATCTCACCCTAGCTCCTCCACCTTGTCGCTCTGTCGCCCTCGCGCCTGTTTTTCCTACCGTCTCATATCAGCTTATCACTCACCGTTTCAGCTCCAACTTCAGCTTCCACACAATCTCTCATTCTCTTCACATCCTTTGAGGTATTATTTGCCATTTCCCTTTCTCTCCGGCTTTCAAATTTATTGCCTTTCGTTCTTCAATTTGGGGGACTTGCTGCAATTGCTACTTCTCCTGCAATTCAACAAATTTATATTCCCGTGCTTTCCCTTGAATGCTCTCGGTTTATTTCTTCATTTTCCTTTATCCATTTTACATGTTTTTTCATCTTCATTCTCTCCTTATTTGTATCAGAATAGCTGCATACCTGCCGGGGAATTCTTTTGGGTCCAAAATCCATAGCCCTTTAGACTAACTGTCAGCGGTTCTTATTGATTTTGAGGGTAATATGATTTTCTTATGTCATAATGGTTAAAACTAAGCGGGTTATTTATTTATTTTTTGAAATGAAAGATGAACTTACGATTTTGCTTTATGTATTCATATTCCTTATTAAGTGAGATTCCCTCTTGGCATCCTTTTCCTCACTAGATATTTCTTTTACGGTTTGGTGATATTTGGATTTTCCGTTGTGGCCAGCGGTTTCATCTTAAAGCGATATCGTTTATAATTTTTTTTTTTTTGCCTAAAATCTCGTAATGCTCATGGCGTATTCTTTAAACTTGTTCTATTGGTTTTTTGGCTTTCATTCATGGTTATTTCTTTTTAGCTTCATATGGTCTATCTTCAGTGGATTGGTTGTCGTGTTGGAATTCTATCTATTTTAAAAGTTTATTTGAATGATAAGACAGGCTTGATTTGTTTGCATGAGTTGTGAGGTTGTTTGCTCTCTTCATGTCATAACAAGTTCCTGAGCTATTACTCTGGAAAAAATGTTAATTTTAAGTTTGTTTTTTAATCTCAGTGTAATAGTTCTGAACTTTCCTGATGGATACTTCTTTTTTCCTCCAGAAATTGATGTGATGCATATGCCAACACTTGCCAGAGTTGAATGATGGCTGTTGAGGCTTCTGATAAACTGATTGTGTCAGATGATTTTGATGATGAAGATGGACCAGTAATTTTTAAAAGGACTAATACAACATCTAAGAAAAATCAACTTTCAGAAGTAAAGAAGTCAACTTCTAGTCTTGATGGGCAAACACATAGGAAAACTTCTGATAAGTCTTCGACCAATGGCCAAAATTCTGGGGTACAAAAGAGCAAGGTTATCCCCTCAGCCAAGACATCACCCACAAAGGCTTCTATAGTTACCTCCAAAGCATCAACTTCACGTGTCTGTTCCTCTAATGTGAAGTCGCCTGTAGCAAATCCTAAAGCATCATTGTCAGGAGATAAGTCAAGGCCTCTTTCAGGATCGAAAGTGCTCAATGATGTTAAGGAGGAAAAATCCCCTATTAAACATCTTTTGAGAGAAAACTCTGAAGATACTGATGATGAGGAGGATAAGAAACCATTGAGTCTTAGGCTGAAAATGAACTCCAATCATAATAGCAAAGCTGCTCCTATTGTGAAGAAACCTATTGAAGACTCCGATGACGATGATGATGATCTTCCTTTGTCAGCAAGGTTATCACGGAATGCAGGAACATCTAGAAGTGGACATGAAAATGCTGGATAATTTATGGGTATTGTGAATTTCTTAGGTGTTGTAGGTATTAGGCTGTCTTGTGAGCTTGAAAGCAGCAAGTTATAGAAACAATTTACTGTTACTTCTCTCTACCCTGTCTCTATTTTTCTGTGAACATTTGCCAGGGGTTAAGGGTCACTTTTGCCCCCTCGAGAAGCGTGAGTATCTGGAAATTTTTTAGGAGTAATTTCGTTCCGGAAGTTTATAAAACGTAGCAATTTTGGTCTGTCATCCTTCAATGTTAAATTTAATTGCTAAATCAGTTAAACATCTCATCACCCACGTCACTGAGTTCTTTCTTTTTTTCTCTCTCTTCCTCATTCACTATTTTATGAAAAATGAAAAATAAATTCTTCCCTGTCCTTGGATCAACAGCAGCTATGGATGATGGGTCCCTCACGCCATAGTTCATCATATTCTTCAGATCCGAAATTTGATCTCCATTTGAGGATGAAACACTGAAGTATTGGAGATATTACACTTGATGTTTGAATCGCTGATGAATTCTTTCTTCCACATTTACGAAGTTTGCCTTTCCCAGATTTCGTCTCTTGCTTGCTCTAGTATCCAGATTCATGTTTATACCCAATTCCAAAATCCAATCCCCATCGCAGCTGTGAAATATTCATCTAACATTTGAAGACATGAGATGTATCATTAATTGCTTCATGAGATGGAGAGCTGAGTGATTGAGGCTATCGTTTGGCCAAATAGTTCGTCAAGTGCCGGGTTTGAAGTAAGCCACCTCTTTTTTTTCTGTGTAATTTAGTTTTTCGTTGGTTAAGTTTTTTATCATGTTGGCTGCTTTATCATTGGTTTAGGTTTTGAAGTGGATTTTATTAGTAAGAGTTGGATTTGTGATGGGAGGAGAGGTTGTACTTGTGGGCAATGTACGAGGGATGGACGAGGTGGCCAGGGGTGAGGGGTCCATCATACACGGCTGCGGTGGCAAGGATGGGGAAGATATCCCAAAAAAAGAGTGAATGAGGAAAAGAGAGAGATAAAAAGGATGATGAGGTGTAATGGGCTCAGTGACGTGGATGATGAGGTGGCATGTCATATGAGATATTTGATTGATTTAACAATTAAACTTAACATTGGAGGATGACAGTCAAAATTATTACGTTTTATAAATTTACAAGACAAAATTACTCTTAAAAAAACTTTCAAATATCTATTGCTCTTGAGTGAAAATTTCTGAGGTAGAGAAAATGACCCTTAAGCCACATTTGTCATATCTATCTTCATGGGTGCTTGGATTAAGTTATTTTAAGCGATATTGTGGTGTACTAGATAAATGTGAGAAAATTTTTGTCCAAATGTCAAAAAGCTTTTTTAAAAAAAATTGGCCTTGGTTTAAGGGAATAAGATGACAAAAATGACATGAGGATGGATTTCTATTTGGCATTGATTGATATTTAGGTGGGGGTGGTCTTGCTGTTTTGTATTTAGGCAAATTTTTGTTAACTTTTGTTAAATTTAAAGAGTAATAATACAAGATAAAAAAATTAAAATAAAATTTAGCCCATAAAAATATGAATTTTTTTATGAAATACAATTATGCATTCAAAAAGTGAAAACATAATGTACAAAATTTAGCCCATACAAACATGAATTGAATAATTTAAATGAAGGCATTTCTTATATGTGTATTTTGTTAGAGGTGAGAGGAGTGAACATGGAAAATTTACTAAATTTTTTTAACCTCATTTCTTTATTTTTTTCCCCAATGGAATTCAATAAAACCTCCCATTTTTCTTTCCTTCTCTTTGAACCAAACAAATCAATGAATCATGGAACATTTTTTTTTTAGAATTTGTTTCTTCCATATAAATAATAGGACTAAAAATTAATCTCAAGTTCAAATAGATTATTCTCAGGTTTAAAGTTGTATTAGATAGACATGTTGTATGACAATGCTTGGAGTTGGATCATTTGGCCCTTGTCTTTTAATTTATTTGTTACCTCTATATTCAGGTGACATCTTTAATTAGTGTTGACGTAATAGACTTGTGGAAAAAAAAGACCTGTCTTTTATGTTTGTGGATCCTGGCTTGGACTTATTGTAATCCTCGTTGTTTACTATAGATAATTGATCTTTTTGTTATAAACAAAAGGGAATTCATAGGTCCCAACTAAAAGAAATTATAAAGGAAAAATCCAATATAATTTGTTAATTACAAGTGAAAGAATAACTATTAATAAGTTACGAGACTCTCCGATTCTTTTTTATAAGCAACTTTTATTTTTAGAGTTTAAAATTTTCAACTGCCTTTAATATTAGTTAAAAATAATAAATATGACCCAAAAATATATATAAGGGGTTTAAACTTCTCCCTTATTTATGAAAAGAGTATAAGAGAGAGAATATTGGGACCCCCATGTATAAAATAATGCTAATTATATATGAATATATAATAAATGAGTAAATGAAAAGAATTAGATATAAATAGTGGGATAATTAATATAAATATGTGTAGATATATATGAAAAATTAATTTTTTAATTGCTTTTGAAAATAATCAACCCTAAAGTGTTTTTCCCAAAGCATATATGGTCAATTTTATATATGTGTGACATGGAAAACACTTTTCCTACAAGGGGAAGTGTTTTTCCTATATAAGGGTTTAAACTTCTCATGTTGATGAGAGAAAAGAAGATTCATACATACACATGAAATAACCCATTGTTCATATATAATTTGCTAATTATGTATATATAATATAATTATGTATATATATAGGTCCTACTATTTTATATATATATGTGTGACATGAGAAAACAATGTTCTCCTACAACAAAGAAGTGTTTTTCCTCCAATATAATTTAAACTTCTCATGTTACAAGAATAACTATTAATAAGTTACGAGACTCTCGATTTTTTTTAATAAGCTACTTTTATATTTTACAATTTAATTATATATACATGTGGGTCCCACTATTTTATGTATGTGTGAAATAATGAGAAAACACACACCTACAACATGAGAAGTGTTTTTCCCTATAGATAATGCTAATTATATATATGTGTGGGTCCCACAATTTTATATGTGTGTAACATGATAAAACATTTCTCCTACAACATGAAAAATGTTTTCCCTTATTTTTATTGTATAAAATGAACTTTTAAATATGCCCTTATTTATGTAGTTAATATTAGTTAAAAACAATAAATATGTTAAAAAAGTCATATTTCTTCCAAATATACCTTATTTATGAAAACAGCATAAGAGAGAGAATATACGTATAAAATTTGAGAGAGAGAATATATAATAAATGAGTAAATAAAAGAAAATTAGTTATAAATAGGGGATAATTAATATAAATATGTGTAGAAAAAGAAAAATTAATTTTTTAATTGCTTTTAAAAATAATCAATCCTAAAAGAGAGAAAGTTTTTATAGAAAAGACTGGGAGGAGTACATTTTTTAAACTACTTTAGTAATTAAAAAAAAAAAAAATAATATTTTATAATTTAAAATTTCTTTATTTATTACAGGGGGGGGGGATGAACACAATAGTTCATGTGCGCGCGAAGTGCTCTCCGTCGCCTTCCGTCCAGTCGTCGTGTGGGCGTTGCCGTCTTCTTCAGGTATCGTCCTTATCCCCCTATTTTATGTTCTTCAGTTTTCTCCAAACCCTCGTGTCCGGCGCCGAACAATCTCACCTGCTCTCTCGATTTCCTCCTTTACACATTTTCCTTCCAGCTTGCTCTGGTCCCGATCTTGTATTCATCGATCCCATTACCCACCAACCATTTTATCAGCCTTTGTTTTTCTTTTCTTTAAAATCTAGCTAGTCCCTCTGAATTTTCCATGGAAATTTTGTACTCTCCGCTATTTTAGTGTCCCACTTGAGGTCACAATCCCACTTGTGTAGGATCTGAGTTTTATATCGTGCTTATAACAGAATCTATCTATGCTCATTGAGTTAGTTTCTACTGGTTGAAAGAGAAGGCCGGTTCTTGCTTCCTTGGTTGCCGAGGCTGCCAATAGATTGGGGATTAAAAAAGAGTGCAGTACTTGGAGATTTCTGTCCTATATGCTTCCACAAACTTTATTTGCTCTAATGTATTACTGAATTTTCTCAGTTTGGAATGTCTCAGTGGTTGTAATTTAAAGGGATCAGAGCTATTTGATCAGATGTTTTTTGATCATCCATTGTACTTTTCATTTTAGGGCAGGTCAATGCTATATGCAGCATCTGCCCCAAGCTTTTGTGTAACCTGTCCTGGGAAACTGCATTGTCCTCGTTACATAACAAAGCATTCAGTTGCAACAAGGTGCTTAGTTCCTTCTTCAGTTCTGGAAAACAACAATGGAGCTAAAGTGGAATACACTCCTTGGCTCATCGTTGGCTTGGGTAACCCTGGAAATAAATGCCATGGCATTAATCACAATGAAATTATTAGCCAATATGTGATGATGCTACTTGTTCCATTGTACTTGTTGTATGTGTTGGATCTTAGAGTTTTCTTTGTATTCGGTTGGATTTGTAATGATTGACAGAATTTCTCTGGCAGAAGGGGTTTTGATGAACACAATTCAATCAAAAGCCTTGATTGGAATAGGTGCATTGCTTGCTTCTGTTATGTGTATGCGTAGTTTCTTTCTTCTTTTTTACCTCCCAATTTACTGATTCAGATTTCTTGCTATCAGTACAGATTTAATAGAAGAAGTACCAATTTTGTTGTCTAAGGCTAAAAAACATACATGAATTTTTGTGGGGAATTGGTTTGTTTTCCATCATATAACGTGTCGTATTTATCATCATATGAAGAATATTTTACCTGTCGCTTTTTAGGTTAATCTGTGACCCTGACACTATCTTCTTTGTCTTGTACTTAAAGGTCAGACCACTTGCTGCATATTATAAAGTACCCATGCGCCATATTTTACTAGTATGTTTTTCTGTACCTTGCGACAATCAAAATAGTGTTTCATAAAATAGTGACATTTCATGAGTTTGTGGTATTTCCAATATAGGTTTGTGATGAGATGAGCCTTCCAAATGGTGTTTTAAGGCACCAACCTAAAGGAGGACATGGCCATCTCAATGGGTAATATAAAATTTCCTAGAACATGTCTTACTACGATGGCTCTAATTTGTCAAAACTAAATACTTGCTCCACCCTTGTATAGATCTCAATTTTCATCTCTTTTTATCCCCAAATATAAGTCCTAGTACAGATTTCTAGGTGTAATCAACGCATGTTTCCGAAAATGCCTCTTATACAAAACCTAAATCAGCTATCCCAACCTTGATATTTAAACTTCCCATGGCATTCACTTGAGGGTAAGAATGGAAAGAAAAAACCAATTTTTACATATCACAAGTTTTAGTATTTCCTTGGGTTGTGTGGTTTTCAAAATTGGAACTTATATTAAGGGACAAAGGAAGTGTATTTTATAAGAATTCTCCATGTGACAAACCCTAACTTACCCATTGAAACAGGACTTTCTAAATTTATTGACCTGAGGGACAGGTGGCTTGTTAGATGCTCCTTAGCAATCTGATTTTTTTTTTTTTTTTTAAATAAGAGCTTAATCATTAGCAGCTTCAAATAAATTCATCGATTAGGGTTCTTATAGTTGATGGAATGCTTGAATATTAAATCAACATTCATTCAGTGCTCTGATAGAAATTCTCCTTCTTCCTTAAACTGGCATGCTGATGCAAATCTTGTCATGATAACGTTAAATGTGCTATTTATAAATTCTTTCAAATAATTACTTGAAGACGTTTTGCTGGTGAAGATTTAGTAAATAGTAGTTTTAGTATAAATAGTAGTTTTAGAGAAACAAAAAAGATACTAAAAGGAGGTTTTATTACTTTCTTTACTTTGTAAGGCTCCTAGGTGCTAGGTCTCTACTTAATCAACCAAACTATTCTAACAGTAAGTTATTTTAGATATCAGTAGCAATATATTTCTATACTCACTGTAAACTACCAGAAAATCATATTAGAGAGTTATGTAACTTGTGGTAGATTGTTACAGAGTTAAGAATGTAATAGGCCATTTGGATGGTTGTCGTGCATTTCCTTGACTTTGCATTGGTAAGTTCCTTATGTTCTATTACTGAAAGATGCTGTGTTCATAGCAGTTTATCAGGTTATGACTTGTAGGTATTGGAAATCCCCTGGAAACATGGATATGAAAGCTTATCTTCCACAAAAGTTCAGTTCAGTAGAGCGTAAACAGGTGATACCTTCCGGCGACAATAATTCAATTACGTTGTGTTTATCTTGGACATAATATTTAGACGGTCGAGATTTTGTGTGGATAATGTAGGTTTCTAATAATCATTTTCTTAACTCGGCAGTTAAAAGACTTGTTCATTTTGCATCCATTTTGGCTTAACAGATGAACGGTCTGGATCAAAGATGAACACCCTTTTTACTCATCCTTGAAATAATCTGAGAACCCTTGAAAAAAATATTGACCTTGTCCATCAAACTAAACCCATATTATCTTCCTATAGTTTATGAATAGCATGGATTCGTTTAGGTTTTATCTATGTATTGATATCAGTGATTGATTTGTGGGTACTGTTTGATTGCTGCATATCATCTTGTTTATTTAAATTATTTTACTTTGGTTTGGTTCCTTTAATTAACAGATTGATGATGCATTGGATCGGACCGAGGAGTTGAAGCCATAAGAACATTAGTTTTCAATGGGTTCAATCAGCCAAAGGCATCGAAGACTACTGCATTGCATATGCTGGTATTGAATTCTCTACAGAAGAAATTAAGGTGCTCCTTGCTGCCAAAGAAAGCGACTTGAAAGTCTCGCGCCAATCTTATCTACAAGGTATTACCAGTCTCGCCCTCGCGTCTCACGTCAATCTTATCCAGATTGGTTACTTACATTGTGTGTCCACACCTCTTATCGTTTTGTCTAGTCCTGATTAAGAATAAAATTATTTTTTATTATGTCAACGATTTTCAAATAAAAAGTTCTTTGAATCTATTTTTTATTTCAAATAGCAACGATTAAGTATTTATTTGCCTTTTTATACCCTTAGTTGTTTAATTGTCTACATGTTGAATAATTAATCCTTTCCTATTCAAATGTCAAATTACTTTATTCTATTATGACTTGACCAATTTATTATTATCACATATTCATATTTTATTGTGGGGATATTATTTACTAGAAAAGTATTTTTGCATTCAAATGGTAGAAGTGTACCTGCTCCTCCTGCTGACTCCTAAAGCTCACCTTGGATAAGATGTCTATGACTGCTACCTCTATCACACAAACTACTGTAAATGTTTAATCTATACTTTTGTATGATTTATTAGAGTTGTTCCATGTATTCTACAGGCAGGATTCTTGACTTCTTTTGATATTTTGGGATTTATGTATATGTTATTGAGGAGCAGAGCTCCAAATGCTGTATTGTAATAGCAGGCTACTTTAGAAATTTCAGAAAGTTCAACTTACAGATAGGATTATGTCGAAATTTCTACAAAAAGCTTTATTTTATTTATAAGAAATATGTTTATACATGTTCTAGAAATGGGAAATGGTGAATGTATATGCAGGATTATAATACTAATTATGGTATTATAAATGTTATTATATTTAGTATGTCAAGTATTTATAATTATATATTAAGACTTATGAAATATGAGTTTTCTTGTACTGTATAACCCCTTGATTTTCAAGACGTGACTATTCTTATCTGCACCTTGCTTTCTAGGAACAAAACTATATTGATTAGGCGAAATTACAAGAGGCTCGATCTGCCTTTAGCGGGCTAGAAACAAGCTTCATCAAAATCTTGTAAATAACATTATACAAACTAATTGGCGAAAATCTCAAAGATTTGATCTCGGGATGGTCTACTTTTAGAATTAAGATAATATCGTGCAATTCACTCGTTTATTATATGATGGAGAGATAAAGAACTTACATACCCTATCAATCATTGAATTCTCTACCACCTCCTATTGAGATTGGAAGAATAGCAGATTAAGACCATCCGGACCTAGAACCTTGAAAGGACCCATAGCAAAAAGAGCTTGTTTAATCTCGAAAGCTGCTACATCTCTTCCAATTCGAGCTAGCATATCAACACTAATCTCAGGCTAAGTTTTACCAAAACTAACCTCAAACGGCCATGATCCCTCCTCTGTATAGAGATTTTTGAAGAAACTCATACCCAACTGCATAATTTCCAGTCTTTCATAGGTCTATTCCCCATCTTCCTTGTTTAAAGCTTCTGCATTATTACAACGACGACGACTATTAGTCATTGAATGAAAGAATAAAGTATTCTTGTCACCATCATTATGCCAACTACAGGGAGAGCATTGAAGCCACATTAATTCTTCTTACAGTAATGTTTTTTCCAACTCAATCCGATCCATACTTGAATCCGCTCCCTCTCCAAACGGCTAGAAATAAAACTAGCAGACACCTTCCTGTTTATCCCTTCCAAATGTCTTAAGAGATGATTCTTTCTTCTATTAACATCTCCTAAAACATCTCTATTCCATGCGTGTATGTACTCGCCCAACAAAGGAGGATACATTCTCTTCCCAAGTTCTCGAACTAAACCATGAATTTCTCACTACATCGTTAAACCCAACGTGAGTCACTCATCGATCATTAAAACGGAACTCCATTTCCCTTCTTGCCACAGTCTTTACATCGTCTAATCTTAGCAACAATGGCGTATGATCTGACTTCATAAATGGAAGGTGCGTAACGGAAGCTCTTGGGAACTCTTCATACCTACCAGCGTTAACAACAATTCGATTTATTCTACTGTGACTTCTACCTGTATTTGGAGTAAATTTTGGTCCATAAAAGCCCAAGTCAATGAGATTATTATCAGTGAACCACCGTCAGAATAAGCTCTCCGCTTGAGTACTTCTTGTCATAGAGATTCTTTCCTCGACTCTCAAGATGGCGTTAAAGTCCCCACCCACACACCAACGATTTATCCTGGAATTAGCTATAACATTCTCCGCTGAATAATGGTGACAAAAGTGACTTATTTGCAATATGATTTTTACAAAAGTAAGATAAGATAAAAATCGATTGGAAATTTGATTTGTGTTTGATATGATAGTGGGACAAGTGGCTTTTTTTCCAAATAGGGCTTTTGTTTGAAAAATCGTTGAGATAGAAAATGACCAAAATGTTATGAATTTTATTTAATACTACACACACGCACACAGAAAAAAGCACAAGAAGTAAAGCAGTAAAGCAAATACAAAAAAGCATTGAAGAGTCTTCCCTACTATTTGGTAATGATTTTATCCTTATAGAAGTAAACTTTTCTACTACTTGTGCTTCATTCTAATATTTTAGGTTGTATACTCAATTAATTTCTTTACATCACTTGATTATGACTAGTGTTGGCTTAAGGAATTTGATTAATCAATTCATTGTTTTCTAACTATGAAATTGTTCATCTTTCAAATGCATTAGTGATTTGGGTTTGGAATCTTGTACTCAATTGCTTTTGTTCAAGAGGACAAAGGTCTAAGTATGGGAATTGATTGAATCATACTTTTATATGAGTTTCCATAATTAAATTGGGATTCTTAATGCATTTTCTAGGACATTATTGCATAATTAATTAGCACTAAGTTGAGTTAGGAGTATTTGTATTCACTACTACAAAAAGATGCTTTTTAGGCTGCGATATTTAGACTGGATTATAGAGGATTAGGTCTAAAAAGTATGATCGGTGATAGTTTTATAAATATAAATAACTTTTTAGGCCAATTCCTTTAATATGAGGTTTAAAATATATTATTTAGACTTATTTGCCAAACAACCATTCTAAAAAGTTCAAAATTAAAAAATAAAAATAAATGTCGATTACTTTTTAGACCTATGGTTACTAACAACATGTCTAAAAGATAATAAAAAATAAAATATATACTTTTAAGGCGGTTGTTAAGAATTATCGTCTAAAATGTGAACTTTTAAAACCCGTTGTTAAGAATATCCGGTCTAAAAGATAAGGAAATAGAAAAATAAAAAATTTATTACTTTTAAGACGGGTTGTTAGAATAACCAGTTTAAAAAGTTAACTTTTAAGACCTCATTTTGATTATAATCGGTCTAAAAGATTTTCATTAGAACCCTCTTCGTAGTGTCGAAAATTGAAAATTCAGAAGTGAAGTAGTAGATATGAGAATTTAGAAGCGAAGCAGTAGATTTGAGAATTCAAAAGCAAAAGCACATTCACAAAGGTTGAATATTGAATTAAGTGCAATTAGAGTAAAATGATCATAATTTGTTAGGGCTCAAAATCCTTCAAAGAAAGGTTTTCTCTCAAATGCACTTCACAAAGATTAACTGAAAAACAACCTAATCAAAACCAATGGCGGAACATAAATTTTAATGATGGGGGCGAAAATAAAAAATACTATATCATAAATAAAAGTACTTGAAATACAATACAGACCTAATATACCAAAAATTAAAAGAAATTTATTATAGAAATTAAGATTACCTCACTTGACTCTTACTTTACGTGTTTTTATATTGTTCAATTTATCTATAATTGAATTTGTGCTAAAGTTCAAAACAATTTTTTTCAAAACATGTAATTGAAGAATCATCAAAAAATTAGTCTTCCATTCTATTTCAAGTCTATTCTTGATTGTCTTTATAGCGAGAGAAAGATGTTTTAGTCATTGCTGTAGAAATTGGAAGAGTGAGTATAAGTCTAACCACTCTATCAATAAGAAGGTAAATGATGGAATTTCCAGTTCTTGTTAGCCCTTGACATAATTCAGATGTAGTTGATAAATTAATCAAATTTGGATGTTTAAGAATGTTATGCTCAAAATGTTGTAACTACATTTTCAAATGTAATTTTTCTTGTTTTGTGAAATCTCTAGAATAAAATTTATTAACAAGTTTACAAATATCATCACTATTAAATGACTTGTACTTATTTCTTGGATCTAAAGTCATGCTCAAAGTAAGTAATTAAACAAGTATTATCATTGAACTGCTATTTAATTCTTGCAATTCTAGGAAACTTTGAAGAAGAAGTCTCAATATTTGACTATTCAACATTAGGAGCAGATGAGGGTAAAGACTCACTATTCTTTCTTTTAAAATACGTATCAATTGTAGCACTATTCCCCAATAATAATCACGTACCAAGAGCATAAATTATTTCATGACTAATATGATTATTAATATCAAAACAAATAAAAAAAATATGCAGTTACTTTCTATATCATGGCAACTATTAGATAAAGAAGAAAAAAAAGGGAATATTGATTGATGATCCGAACTAGATCAGAATATTAGTCATTTATACACACATATATTAATCACCAAAATGAAACACAGCCTAATTACCAAAATGAAGTGATAATTTTTGTAACATATAGTATACATATATCATTCAAGAGCCTTATGGAACCATCACTAACAATAGCATACCCTAGCCCCCATGTGTGTCCGCCCTTATCAAAACGCATCAAGTTAACTAATCCAAATGCTAACTTTAAGAACAATAACCAATAAATTCATTAAAAGTTAACTAAGAGCATAAGATATTCCCATAAGTATTTAGACAAATTTTTAGGCCAATTCCTAGAAGTTATAGATCAAAGTAGCGAAATTCGACAAAATTTACGGTTAGACATTTTCGAAAGTCAGTTACAAAAAGGCCAATATCTTGTGTTGAAGATGAAGTTCTAAAATTATGAAAATTTTCATGGTTAAAGTAGACATATAGAGATTTCCAAATATACCTAGAGTGTATCAATTGGAGTTTTGTGCAAGGAGATAAAATTGTAGAAAATAGGCTACGAAATTCTGGAATTTTTCTGGGCAAGATATGAACACGTGAAAACTGAGAATTTTTCTTAAGTTCTGGGAAAACCTTAGTATTTTTTCTCAAAAATAGACATCCTAATGAGTCGGAGAATTTTACGGATCCTCGTTTCAATTTTTCTAGAATTAGTTGTGATTTTTCAAAGTTAGACGAAAAATCTGCCCAAAATGCTTTATCAGCGTTTTTTCCAAAAAATAAGGAAAATAAGTTGAAAAACAATGCCACCAAGAGTAAAATGGTCATTAGTGACTAAGATATCTACTAGGATATTATTTGTGAATTAATAAATGTGATATTACCATTATAGGATATACGTGATCACATTCCGACCGACGAACGTACCGATATCACCAACGAAGGTACGGACGCGTACTGTAACACTAACTCGATACTTATTGTATGCTTATATATGATAGATACTTTCATAAAAGACATGGACGAGACTCTGTCTTGGGTCATGCACTGACTAAGTTATGGGGCTTAGATCACTACTTATACATTCAAATTTATACATGGGTTATGGTTTTGATAATACCGTTACGGTTTTCCTAGCGGGACACGAATGTACATCGTGGCATTGGTGAATAGTGCGGAGACTAGAGATAATGGACATATGCAGTGGCTGTGTACCGTTATCTAGACAAATCTGTTATAGGCTTTTATGTTGATTATTGCTGTAATGTCATAAATATCTGTCATACATATCTTGTTTACATAAGCATAAGGTTAACCGTTATCTGAGATTCAATGGTCATTGAATCTCAGCTCTTACCATAGCTTCAGGGTCCAGGGAACCAAGGACCGAAGACGGGGGTAAGCAAAGTAAACAACACGCCTAAAGACCCAACTGAAGATCCTATTTTTAGACTTGTACTGTTATGACATTACTCAGATAAATGTACTGTACATTATGAACAGACGGATACACCACAGTTAATGATATATCAGTTACTCACTCTTTTTCTTGCTCCGATGCTCTACTCTGATAAAAAAAAAAAGAAAAAAAAAAATTCCGCTTTGAAAATTGGGGTGTTACGAGAGACAGTCTCGTCCATGTCTTTATGAAAGTATCTATCACATATAAGCATACAATAAGCATCAGAGTTAGTGTTACAGTACGCGTCTGTACCTTAGTCCGTTCGGATAGCGGTACGCTTGCTTGGTCGGTATGTCTCCCGATTTTCCCGGATATCCTATAATAGTATTATCGCATTATTACCTCGTAAATAATATCTTAGGAGATATTCTAGCCACTACCGGCCTTTTTACCCCTGGTGGATTTGTTACTCCAATTATATCCCTTTATTTTTCAAAAACGCTGATACAGCATTTCGGGGCAGAATTTTCACTAACTTTGAAAATTCATAACTAATTCTACAAAAATTGAATCGAGAATTCGTAAAATTCTCCAGACTCCTTAGGATGTATGTTTTTGAGAAAAAATAGTAACCTTCACCAAGAATTTAAGAACAATTCCCAGTTTTCATGTTTTCACACGCTGCCCAGAAATTTTCCCAGAAAACATAGCCTTTCTTCAAGAATTTTTATCTCTTTGTAAAAAATTCAAAATGACACACTATAGGTACCTTTTGAAAGCTTTATATGCCTAATTTAACCATGAAAATTTTCAGAATTAACTAACTTCATCTTCAATATAAAATTATGGCTTCTTTGTGGTTGGTTTTAAGAAACTTTTACCGAAGAACTTCATCGAACTTACTTTGATGTTTCTCTTCCAAAAATTTTGCTCTATCAATTTCCTCATCATTTTTTCAAAATAGGGCCATTTCTAATCATAAAAACATGAAATTAAAATTACTCTAGCATATTTAAGATCAAAACAAAATCTATCTATGAATTCAAAAACTCAAACTTGAAGAACTTACTTGCAAATGCTCCAACTCCTTCAAGATACTCCTCCTTCTCTCTCACTTCACTCTATATTCAGATTTGTAGTTGTTTTTGGTGTGAGAATATGAAGAACCCAAAGGCTCTATTTATAGAAAAATACTATGGCACTTTGGTAAATATTTCAAACTTAACTCTTCTTGATTTTGAGCCATTGGATCTAGGTTAATTTATGAAGATTAATCCTCACCCTTAAACCCATGCAAACCGTCCCCTCCTCTCTCCTTTCTATCCTCTTCCATTTCTCATTAAAGCTCCAATCCTTAAGTACATCTCTCTCTCTCTCTCCAATTTGTCCCCTCATCAATGTTGAATTAGCATGTGTTCTAAAGTTTAATATAAACAATACACTACCCCCTTTCTCAAGCCAACAACGTCCCCCTCCCCTTTGATTCTCCAATTTTGTGTTCAAGTGTCTAGTTATCCTAAGTGTGTTTGTAACTAGAAGAAAATGGTAGTTGGTTACCAACTAAACAAAAATGTATTTAGGGGTTAGATTGAAGTTTATTCAAGCCTCTTCATTAGCCTTTTGATTTTGAAATCCCCATGGCTCAATTAGAAATCTCTACTTGCATTTTTATCATTTTAGAGTTAATTGTGTAAGTTGGGTAAAACTTATGATGATACCTGATCCCAAGCTTAACATATGTTCTTGATCAAGATCAATCCTCATTTTTAATTAAAATCTTTCATTGATTCAATTAATCTACTAGGGATTTAATTCTCTCTCACACACACACACACATCCAAAACATAACATATGTTCTTGATCAAGATCAATCCTCATTTTTAATTAAAATTGTTCATTGATTCAATTAATCTACTAGGGATTTAATTCACACACACACACACACACACACACACACACACACACACACACACACACACACACACACACACACACACCCCATTAAGACTCCCCCTTCACTCTCTCTCATCAACCATCTTATACGTCCCCCTCCCCCTTCACTCTCTCTCATCATCCTCTTCATTAAGACCTTATCACAAGGACATGACCCTCTTCCATGCATTAATGGGCATTTAACCATCTTATCCCATGTGCATTGACTTTTTCCCAACTTGTTCTCCAAGTTGTTAAATATCTAGATCTTTTGTGACTTTTCTTCTTGGCCAAAACTTGCTTGAACCGTGGCTTGCTCTCCCCTTGGCTTTGATTTGTGTTTTATATTATGCCACATAAACAATAATTCTATCTTCCTATTGGCTCCTCAAATTATCACATGGATTAAGTGTAATTAATTAAGAAATTAATTAGGGCCCTTGGATTTGGCTTTTTAGAATTTAATCTTGGCCTTCTTTTTGCTAATCTCTCATTGGTCTAATTAATTTCATGAGGATTAAGACTATTTCCTTGATTTATCATTGGCCAATTTAATTACACAAGGATTAAGATTAATTGTTGGTTTAATTACAACCATTGGATCTCATGGTGTTTGCTTAGATTAGATCTTCTCCCTTAATTGCCTTTGATATTAATTAATTACTTAATTAACTAATCATGAAAGTTAGTGTTTAATTTAGGCAACCATTATTTTACTCTTAATTTGTCATTTGATTAATTATGAAGATTTACATGATTATTTAATTTAGTGAAAACTTAATTGCCCATTAATTTTCGTTAATTTCTTTTAATTTGTTTAAGTATTCCCATAACATTTTCTTGCTTATTTTAATTATATAGGAACCATGATTTAATATGATAATTATATTGTTTTTATGATCCTTAGATGTAACCTAAAAATTAGCTTTTGGTTTAATTTAATTCCAAGAGAAAATTGCCTAAAATATAGCTAACAAATTACAAACCTTTGAGACCACATATTCACCTTTATTTAATATTTATTATTTTATCAAACTATAACATTTATGGTAATTAGGGATTTTAGGGTATTACAAACAATGCTTTGTGTTTCAAAAAGAGCTGGATGAATATTGGCCCTTCGATTATTACTGCTATTCAGGAATTCTTTCATACAAGCCACATACTGAATTAGCCAAAAAATAAAAGGATTCTAAATCCATTGCTTGCTGTAAAAGAGATCTACGATACATAATACTTATTCGGTCCTAAATGTAATATTTAGTTTGGGAGTGGATTATGGCCTTAAATATAACATCTTTTTTCATTTTATCTCTCATACTTCTTATTTTTTTGAAACTAATATATCTAACTTATAAATTAATATGTAATATAATGTTACACTAAAGTATTTTAAATCACATATGCTATAACTAAGCATTCCCTCTAGTCTCTAGTCCTTAATATAAGACATATTTGATGAGTTAAGCTTGGTTCTAAATATAAAACAAAGTTTTATATTTGTCAATCTTTTCCTAATTTATTGTTATTGATACATCCTAAACAATAATCAATTAGGAAAGGGAAGGAGGAATTTAGGAAGGTGATTAAGATGTTTTTAAAAATGCATGTTATATTAACTAACTTAACCAACTTCCTTAATCTAATCAAATCAGGTAAATATGTTTTATATTAAGGACCAAATGAGTAATTTATTTAGCTTTCTTAATCTACTCAATTTGATAAATAGGTCTTATATTAAGGATGGAGGACTTCTTAATGAGTTTGGAATTGATAAAACTTTAGTGAAAATGTATCCCCCGATGCATTACATCTTAGAGAGATTTATAATGCATAATATTTTCGGGATATATCTGGCTTGAGGTTTAATTCCATCCAACATTCAAAGTATAGGGCCCCCTCTTCCTTATTAATTAAGCCAATTTATAAGTTTCATAAGTAGGCTAACTAATTAAAATGCGAAACGCTTGAAGACTCGTGAGAAGTTAAAATTTGGTATCAAAGTCAATTATCTGATCATTTTAAAAATCTATATATGATAAAGGGGGACTGATTTGAGTTTGTGTTTCCGATCACCATTATTCATAAGGAGATTTTTCATAAGTTTTATCAATTTGACGATTGTGACTTTTAGGGCTCCCATTTAGTAACGTGCTTGGTGGGGAATATAAAGTCTTAGGTCAATTTTGAAGGGACAACGAGATATAAACAAAAGTTTGGAGACATTCGATATTTTTATAATTTGAAGACAAAATAATACAAAAAGTATCCAAGATGGTGATATTTATGTGATTAAATCAAATTTAGAGAATGTTATTGAAAATATCATGAAAAATAAAAACAATAATCTAATATATCCAACTTGTATGCAAATTAATTTTTCAGTTGATTTTATTTTTCCTTGTCGTGACTCGTGAGAGATCTCCTTTTTGAAATTTGGTGTTGTGTTTGCTCACCTGGACTTAATTTGCAATTGCAGAAGTATAAAATGACGTTTGTGCATTCCTAGATGCGCAAAACTCGCAGCTTTGATAACTCTGATATATCTGCTAAACATGGGAAAACCTCCTTCCTCTGTTTTTATCTTCTTGCTTCCTTATTGCTTCATGGCCTCAGCTTTAATTGAGAGAAACATCACTACCGACGTATCTGCACTTCTTTCCCTTAGATCCTCAATCACTTTGGATCCATACAATTCCTTAGTTGATTGGTCTGCCTCTTCTTCTCCATGCAACTGGGTTGGTGTCACCTGCAATACACGCCATGGAAGGATTTATTCCTTGAATCTTGGTAGCATGGATCTTAAGGGCACCATATCACCACAACTAGGAAATCTCTTTTCCTTGTTGAACTTGATCTTAGTAACAACAATTTCTATGGTCAAATACCAGAAGAGTTAGTTCACTTGCGTCGATTGAGACTATTCAACTTGAGCTACAATAACTTTGATGGACAAGTTCCAAGATGGATAGGAGCTTTATCTATGCTTGAGGAGTTGAGTTTTCGAGATAACAATCTTGATGGATCTACTCCATTATCTCTGTTCAATCTGTCAAGGTTGGAAATCTTGGATTGGAATGATAATTTAATTGGAGGAAATATTCCACCTGAGGTGGGACGACTTGAGCACTTGAAGATTTTACGATTTGCCGGTAACAAGCTTTCAGGAATCATTCCCCAAACAATTTTAAACTTGTCTTCACTTGAGTTATTAAGTCTCTCTAAAAATAGTTTGTCGGGTATGGTTGGATTATTTTTAAACTAGTATACTTGGTTAGCAAGATATTATTGTGAAGAAATCCGGGTTAGTCTAGCTGTTTTTGGGTATTTTTGTGCATTAATTCTTAATTTTTTTCCAAATTATTTATTCTATGGTTATTAGACCAATCAAATTGAAAGGGTTATTGCTTTTGAAAAAAAAAAGTGTAGTTGTGCTTTATTATTTAGAATAGATTTGTGTTATTCTTCAACCAAAAAAAATTTTGTTATTGATATTACTCTCTTTTTTCCACCTAATATTTGAAGGAGGCATCTCAGGTGAGATTGGAGATCTTTCACAGTTAAAGATTCTGTATCTTGGAAGCAATCAACTCACTGGTTCAATACCATCTTCATTATTTAATAATTCAATGCTACAAGAGATTGATGTTGGAATAAATAATTTATCTGCAAGTCTTCCAACAAATGTGTGTTTTGGACTTCCAAAGCTTCAAATATTTTCTGTGGCTGGTAATGAGTTGTCAGGGGAAATGCCCTCCATTTGGCATCAATGCAAAGAATTAGCAGAGTTACAATTAGGACGTAACCAATTCAAAAAAGGAAACATACCAAGTGACATTGGAAATTTGACCAACCTCCGATTCTTATATCTTGCCCGCAGCAACTTGCAAGGTAAGACTCTGAGACTTTTAATTATTCGATCATCTTAAATTTTGTTTCCAGTTAGTCACTGCGCTACAAATTTGGACAATGATAATTTTGCTATATTACTTTAAAGACATGGAACACAATGCTTTCTTTTAATCCCAAAGTTAATATGCTTTCTTTTATATATATAATTTTCGCTCATATGTTAAAATTAGGGAAAATTAGGAAAAAGGACCAAGGAAAAGAAATATTTATTAACAAGGACCTTAAAATTTGTAATTATTTTATGGGACCAAAATTTGAAATATAAATATTCAATTACGAAATTAATCCTAACCAAACTCCCTACATTTTCTCTAACCCCATTTCAATTATTTCATGATTAGTTGTCAATTGATATTCCCTTAAATTGCATTCTAAAATTGAATTGCAGTTTATTAAGGAATTTATTGTTTAAGAATTTTAAATTTTAGTTTTTTTTTTTTTTTTTTCATTTTTATAACATTCTTTTTAGGTGCATCCCATTTGTTAAAGTTTTTTTCTATAAAAAAATCACATATTTTAAAATAAATATATTATAATTTTTAATTTTTTAAAAAAAATAATAAAAATATAGAAATTAAAGAGGTATATTTCTAATTATTTATATATTTTAGAGGCTATTTTATTTGGGTGACTCTTAAAATAATTTGATGTGTACGAAAGATCATAATATCATAAAATATTGAGTAGCGTATAGATATATTTTTTTATCAAGTTATACACAAAGATATCATCAAATTTGATAACTAACTGTTAAACAGTATGAAAGGTTAATTTTGTTATTAACAATTTATATTTTAATTTTTGGTCCTTGAAAATAATTATAAATTTTTAGATCCTTATTAATAAATATTTTATTTCCTTAGTCCTTTTCCCTAATTCTCCCTTAAAATTAAAAGTGAAATATCCGCCAAAAAAAATTAAAACTGAAATAAAATATCGAATTGTTAAACAACTGGGGGCTGGAAGAAAAATAAGTTAATCAACATTAGTTACTTCATCAATTTTTTACTATTCCTTCTGGTCCTTACTATAAGGCACTAATAATTTGCCCTACTTTATCCTTATTATTAATTGAGGTTCAAAGTTGGAAATTAAAAAATAAATCACATCTTTTAAAGAGTGGCAAAGTTGGAAAAACTTATCAATTTAGGACAAATTTAATTACTTAATTGTAATTACTTAGTTTGCAAGAATTAGTTAGTGCCTTATAATAAGAAAGAGAGGAACTAACTCAATTGATTATAAGGATGAGAAGGATTAGTTTTGTTTTAATGTTTCTTTCTACCCTCATTTTTTTTTATTTTTCCCTGTATTTTATTGTTATTAGCAAGTTTTCTTTAGTTTTTATTTTTTTAATAATAAAGATAATTCATCTAATTTCTCAATGAAGCTTCATGTCCATCCCACTGAGAAAAAGCACATGCCTTACATGAAAAATAATGTGTGTCTATATATGCATAAAAAAAGTAGAAAACTATTATACCCTTTGATCCTAATTATAAGACATAATTACAAAATTTGGAGAGATTAAGGAAAGAAGAGTTAAATTTGTTAATTTCATTGATTTTCCTAAAAAACCCCTATTTAGAATTTAAAATGACACCAACATTACCGGCGGCTGCTCTCTGGATTATTGACTGACTGTATTATCTACGTTTGAACTTTAAACTTTGAACGCGCTCCTGTTTCTATCAAAAACTCATTATGGAAAGTTGTAAAACGGAGATAAATTTTTTTAGGGAAAAAAAAAAAACCGTCCTCAAAAAGTCAAATTCGTATTCCCATTTGAATTTAGAATTTTAAAAATATATAATAATAACTGAAATAGATGGGTGTGTTGCCCCGTATTTTACCAACAATATATATATATATATATATATATATAATAATCATCAAGCCATCCAAAGCAAACTTGTGTACATTTTTTTTTTTTTTTTTTTTAAAGGAAGTATTATGAGAAAAATATGACAAAAATTGCTCAAAATTATTTTATTAAAAAAAAAAAAGTAGAATTGAGGTGTATATGGTATTAATGTATTCCAGACATTACTTACTTTATAGAATATATAAATGCATTATTAAAATATTATTGTGTTTAATTATTATTGAGGAAGTATTAATAAGGATATTTTAGGAATAAATTAACAAAAATTAGAATGTTGTCCTATAATTAGGACCAAAATAAATCTCCAAATATTGTCTTATAATTAGGACCGGAGGGAGCATTTACTAATGTGATAAATTGATCATATGCGCACACATGTATAGTACAACAGTTAACTCCTAGGAGATGATGATCAATAAGGCTTAGCTTCATAGAGCTTTCTTGTTTTATTTTATTATTATACTCCTTCTAATCCTTAATATAAAATATATTTACCTAATTTGATTAAATTAAGGAACGAATTAAGTTAGTTAATATGAAATTTACTTTCTAAAACATCCTAGTTATCTTCTTTAACTCCTTTCTTTCATCTCTTCCTTGATTATTATTGAGGGAGCATCAATAAAGATAAATTAGAAAAATATTGACAAATATGAAAGCTATATCTTATATTTAGAACTAAGATTTACTCTATAAATATGTCTTATATTAAAAAAGAGGAGCTTTTTTTTCTTCCAGTTTCGTGCACTTTTTAACTAATGACTTTCAATTCTTTGATATAAGTCATATCTTGTTGACTTTTAAATTGAAACAGGGGAAATTCCATCATCTCTCTTCAATATTTCTACTTTAAGAACTGTAGATTTGCAAAAGAATGATTTGAATGGTAGTCTTCCAATATCAATTGGAAATGGGACACTGCTAGAAAACTTGCAGCTTCTATACAACTCCTTAACTGGTATGATCAATCTATCCATCCCTTGATTTTATGCTCTAACAATTTTTCATTTATTATATGTTATTTCTTGCAAAAAGCTTAACTGAAATTACTTTAAGAGTAAAAATTCTAGTGTATATATACTTTGGTATGTTTAGCGTGGTCCATATTTCTTAACCAATCATGACTTTGAATTTCTAAGTTAGGAAAAGTTAAATTGTTGTATTCACCAGGGCCTTTTGCGAAAATCCATGTATTATTTATACTATATTATTTTCCTAATGTGTAGCTGAAAGTATTTTCATTTCTTAATTATAGAAACTAAAACTTCATCCTTTCATTGCCTTTGATAAATTCATTGATCTTAAAGTCATAACCTTGTAAATATTAAATAACTTTGACGGAAAATATAAATAATTTGGTTTTACTAGGTAAAATTAATTCCATGATCGCTCTTCAGCATTTCTTCTTTAAAAGAAATTCTAATGTCCAATTCGTCATTGATATTGGAAGAATTCCTTTTATTGATTTCCAACAAAAACTTAATATTTGTCTACTAATTTTAAGCCTCTAATTAAAAAATATTCCATGTATTATTTGTGTGAATTCAGGAAATAATATTCCTAGTCTTACTACCAATTGATTAACAAATATTTTGTATGTATTTATAGGGATCAATTAGAGGAAATTTGCCAAAAGAAATGTGTCATCAACTTCCTTTACTTGAAGTCTTTGATGTTGGCGATAATCAATTAGAGGGAAGCATTCCACAATCAATAAGTAATCGCACATCTTTAACAAATTTATATTTGGGTGGTAACTCATTTACGGGTATGTCTAAAATGAGATTTTGTTTTTTCATATGATTTCATTCCTATATATCTCTATTGTAGAATACATTGTTTATTAGATTACTTCCTTTTTTTCAATTTTTTTAGTTTTCAAATTCATTCATTTCAAATTAAATATTTATTCGAAATAATATATTTCTTATATCGGAAATTTTAAATACTTAAAAATTTGTATATTTCACTCTTTTGGATTGAAATGGTATTACTTGAAAAAAAAAAATTATATGAATTTAACGTAAGATTTAGAATTATTCTTAATACCATAGTTAATAATATTTTACTACTTTCTAATCCTAATTATAGGAATACTTTTATAGTTTTTGTATAATAGTGTAAGTTTAATATTAAAATACACACACGTGTAACAACTCTATCATTTAATTTAAATTGAAATCGCGTGATATTGTTTTTAAAAAACCTCATCATAAAAATCTAAAAAGTCGTGTAACATGTGGATTCATGATATATGATATGGAACTTTTTTAGCTGTGTTGAGCAAAGTAAGCATAATAATCTCATAATTTAATTGTATAAAAAAAGCAATTCCTGGAGAGATAAATTGTCAAAATAGTAGTTTAATGCTTTATGGGACACATGAATGATTTGCAATGCACACAAAAATTATATACTTAAACTTAACAGACTCACATGAAATTGCTAAAGGTATGAAATTTTGTGGTTAGAAGAAATTTGCATGCTCTCTTTCTAATATTTATGCAAAATATATGCAGATACTATGACCTATTTTGTTTTTCTTCTTATAAGGCTCTTCAGTCTTTTTACAGTCTGATCAATCATATCTTATTTTTTATCTTTTATTTTTTTATAATCATTTTCTCTAGTAGCATAAATTAAAATGAGATTTTGTTTCTCGCCATTTTATTCATTCATACAATTCCAAAATAACAAAGATAAGCCTGAGTGATGATGGGACCACATGATGTTTTAAACAAAATTTTTTGAGTACTCTGTACCATATCATCATTTATTCTTGGGTAAATATATACGTGGTTAGAAAATAGGTCAAAAAACCATTTTTTTTTTTTTTGGTAAAATCATACCTAGTTAGACGGTGTTAATTTTAGGTAGGGCCCACACTATAATTTTGAAAATACCAAAATGTCCTAAAAAATCGTTAATTTTAGGTAGGGCCCACACTATAATTTTGAAAATACCAAAATGCCCTAAAAAATCACCCTCCTGATTCTTCATTCTTCGATCCACACTCGCGTTCTGCAATCGTTCTCCCTGGGAATATTTATTTGTCAAATGGCTTCCTAGTGCTTCCATCACAGCTCGACACACAGAATTTTCAGAAGCTATCAATTCCATCCCTTTGTATTGTCTTTTCTTCTTTTTCTCCCTGGGAGGATAGTGAGCAGAAATTTTAATTTAATAAACTGAAAGTTGGAGGTTTTGTATTCTCATCGTAGTGTGAATTCTCTAGCCAAGCAAAGTCCTCTTTCACCCTTCAATCTCATAACCATGGTGGGAGAATCTAGGGTTTGAAAGCACCGAGTCCTTCAAAGGTCCGTGCTCACTGCTTTGGTGCTTTTTTTTTTTTTTCACTTGAAATTGGGGGCACCGAGTGGGCGTAGATATGTCACAACCTCTATTTGGTGGTTTGAATCAACTTTGGCAGACCCATTTGGTTCCGATCTCTTTGTCTATTTTACTCTGCAAAACCAATTATTTGATAAAATGAATCAATCACAGTTCCTAATTTGGCTCCGTGTGTGATAGAAAACGGGCTTTTGTCTATCTACAATTTCTGGTTGTCTCATCCCCAAGATCAAGTTCAACACAGGAACTTAATGGTAGAAATTGGGGAGGCTGTGGGGAAGTTCAAGAAAGTTGTTTCTGTGCTCAGTAACAGCAACAGAAACAACGACAAGGAGAGTTGAAGAAATTGCAGTGACAGTGCTTTTAAATGGAATCGATGTGGCAGCGAAAATGCATCACTGAAGATATAACACAGGGGGAACGAGACGAGATAACCCAAATCCTAATCCTAATTTAAAAAAAAAAAAAAAAAAAAAAAAAAAAAACCATTTGCAGAACTTGGGTCTGGACTCTGGATCGAAGAATGAAGAATTAGAGGTTTGGAGGGTGATTTTTTGGGGCATTTTGGTATTTCCAGAATTATAGTATGGGCCCACCCCCCAAAATTAAAACTGTCAGGTAAGATTTTAACGGCGGTGTGACTTTTGCACCTATTTTCTAGCCACGTATGTATTTTTCTTACTCCCAAAAAAGCGTATGATCTTTGGTATTCCGGGAGGTAAAAGTACGTATGTATTTTTACTTTCCTTTACCCTTTATTCTTTGTTCAATAAAATAAAATTAAAAAAAAAATCACATGCATGTTCTATTGATCTCCTATTTAATTAAACTCTTCCTTTCTCTGCCATCCTTTTCCTGTTTGATTAATTTTCTTTTCTAAATTTTTGTCAATTTTTGCTTTTCTATTTCTCAAATTTATTAGTTTCCGATTAAATACACTCAACAATCACAACATAAAAAACATTAATTTTCAAATAAATCTTCTATTACCATGAAATTTTAATGGGTAATTTATGATTTCCCTAGTTTGTTTACTTTGAAATTTTAGAAAGACTTAAAAAATAAATAAAAATATTTTTACATATATTCTTTCTCTGAGCTAGATAAAAGTCATGATTTCCATCAGTTTCTTGTGTCCACCTTTTGTACCCATAGGCATAGGCAAACTTTTTTCTTTCTTTTTTTTTTGATACAAGAAAGGTTTTGGAGGGGTTCGACATCTCACCAAGCAGCCAAGGCACGGCCGGCTCTATGAGCACTGCGGGGACTTACGAGATCGCCTACCAAAGGAGTTCCATACGGCGAACCCACGACCATTTGGCTTCACGGATCCTTCTGTCCCCATCTTGCCAACCCCTCATTTAGCGAGGCATAGGCAAACTTGTTAAACTCGTATACATGTATATTATTCCCCCAAACACTTGTTTTGATTTCATTTTACGAGTCCATTTAGCTTTTTGTGTTTCCAGGTTTTATACCTAAAGAGATGGGCAATCTTGTCAAACTCGAACGTTTAGATTTGGGAACAAACCACTTGAGTGGACATATTCCTTCCAATATATTCAACATCTCATCATTGACGATCTTGAGCCTTGGTAACAATGCCCTCTCTGGCATTCTCCCATCATATTTAGGAATTGGCCTTCCAAATTTGAAGATATTATGGCTGTGCGTAAATGGGATAACTGGAAAAATTCCAAACACAATATCAAATGCATCTAAGCTCACCTCATTAGATCTGTCATTGAATAAATTGAGCGGATCTATACCCAATGTAGTAGGAAATTTAACAAGCTTGATGGAATTAAATCGAAGGAGAATCATCGGCTTGGGCTAATTCCGGATACAACTAACAAATTACATAGTCTTCAACGCTTAAGTCTCAGCAACAACAAATTGCGAGGGTCCATTATAAATGAACTTTGCCAACTCAAAGGTCTGAGTGAGCTATATCTTGCCAACAACATGTTTTCAGGAGTGGTTCCAGAATGTCTCGGGAATACTTCTTTGCAAAAGCTGAATCTTAGCTCTAACAAATTGGTTTCTCATTTACCCTCTTCTATTTGGAGTCTCGAAGATATCTTGGTTTTAGACTTGTCCTATAATGCATTGAGTGGAATCATTTCACCGAGAGGTGTCAAACTTGAGAGCAATTATACAATTGAACTTGTCAGGAAATCAAATTTCAGGAAGCATCCCTACAACTATGGGTGGCTTGCAAACTTTGCAAACCCTGTCATTGGCTCAAAACAAATTAGATGGGCCTATTCCTGAATCGCTTAGCGGCATGATAAGCATGGAGTACCTAGATCTTTCTCATAATTATTTGTTTGGAATGATTCCAAAGTCCTTAGAGTCATTACGCTATCTTAAATACATCAATCTTTCTTACAATTTATTGCATGGAGAAATTCCAAATGGTGGCCCTTTTCAAAATTTTACTGCTCAATCTTTTATGATGAATAAAGATCTTTGTGGGAAACCCCAACTACAAGTCCAACCGTGTTGGAAAGGAAACAAGCACATACCAAACAAAGTGATGCGATAATAAAATGCACATTGCCTATCATTGTTGCCATTTTGATTGTTTCGAGCATTGTCTTTCTAAAGAATAAGAGAGATTATGATAATAAATCAACAAATAGGGATTTAATAAATTTGGATACACCGCCAAAATATCCTACTATGAGCTTTTACGGGGAACAAATGGATTTGATGAGAGTAATCTTGTTGGTACCGGAAGTTTTGGATCGGTTTACAAAGCGGTTTTTTCAAATGAAAAGATATTTGCTTTGTCAAAGTGTTTGACTTAGACATGGAAGAAGCATCAAGAAGTTTTGATGTTGAATGTTCGCCATGTGCCATTTACGCCATCGTAATCTCGTTAAGATCATTAGTAGTTGCTCAAATGATCATTTCAAATCTCTAATAATGGAATTCATGGAAAATGGGAGTCTTGAGAGATGGTTGTACTCTCATAACTATTATATGAATGTCTTGCAAAGGTTGAACATAATGATTGATGTGGCGGCTGCTTTGGAGTATCTTCATCATGGTTCTTCTACACTAGTTGTTCATTGTGATGTGAAACCAAGCAATGTTTTGTTGGACCAAGATATGGTGGCTCATCTTAGTGATTTTGGTATTGCAAAATTGTTTGGTGAAAAGCAACTAGAAATTTATACCAAAACTTTGGCTACAATTGGCTATATGGCACCAGGTAAAGGTTTAATCATAATATTTTCAATTTATTTCTATATCCAGTATCTAACAAATATTTGACTTCTTCATGTGTAAATATTTAAATTGATGATACAAAAGAAAAGTTTAACCATAAACCTTACATTAATGACATAATGACTTCTATATTAATCGTTCAATATGGCATGTAGAGTTTGGATCGAAAGGAGTTGTTTCTGCTAAAGGAGATGTGTATAGTTATGGGATTTTGCTAATGGAAATGTTTACAAGGAAGAAACCAACGGATGAGATGTTTGTTCAAGGATTGAGTTTGAAAGATTGGGTGAGCAACTCCACACCTCATTCCATCATGAATATAATAGATACCAATTTGCTACACAGTGAAAATCAAAATATTGATAATATACTACCTTGTATGTTATCCATTTTTGAGATAGCATTAAATTGCTCCATTGACTTACCAGAGGCACGACTTAATATGACAGATGTTGTAGTATCATTGAAAAAAATCAAAGCTTTGTTTATGGAAAATGCTTGAGACACTAGTGGTTGGATAAATGTTAGATCAAATTTTAGCTGCTCTTTCTGTAACCTTGTGATTTGTTTATGAAGTGATCTTGTAAATTTGAGTGGTTCTATATATGTTGTAATAATATATAATGTATTTAATTTGAAATTTTCTGAGTTGATTATAATGGTTTTGGATTTCTTCCTCTTCTTCTCTTTTTTTTTTTTTTTTTTTTTTTTTTTTTTTTTTTTTTTGTTTTTAACATTTTACTTTTGAATTATAAGAACCATGAATCCACCCCGTCTCGTAAAGTAACTTCATACAATTGGAATTTAATTTTGGAAGAAAAGGATTTTAAAATTAATGAAAATGATCCCTACATTTTTCTTGTTAAATCCTATACTCCCTCTGGTCCTTATTATAAGACACCAACTAGCAAGTTTATTTGGTCCTTTTTATAAGGCACTTGCTTGTTCCCAATGAACATTAATTATTTGTTTCCATGTCTGCCCATAATTAATGAGGGTAGTGTGTGAGAGTGATAATTAATATAATATTAGAGTCTAGTGTAATTAGTAGGGGTAATATTAGAAGTTACTTAAATTGTAGGGTAACTTTATTGACTTTAACTGTTTTTATTGGTTTGTGAGAAAAGTTAGTTGGTGCCTTATAATAAGGATCAGAGGGAGTACTTATGTTTTTGAAACGTCTTGATATTAGAGAAAAATTCACTTAAGTTGTATCACGTTTGAGAAATTTAATAATTTTTTTCTCTCATACCAATGATGTATAAGTCAAAATTTCCATGTGGCTTATTTTACAATTTAGATTTAGATATCATAAGAAGATGTACATTCTTAAATGTTTCTGTGGAGACTAGATTGGACATTTAATAAAGAATGCTCTCCCCATGTGTAACATCTCAAATTTTTGAATCAAAAGGTTTGAAATAAAATAATTATTAGACAAAATTTAGGAAGATTATGCTTCTTTCAACTAATAGAGTCTAAAAGTCTTAAGCTTATTATGAGGAAATATTAAGATAATTATTAAAAATTATTTTGGACCTTGAAAATTTGGGAAGATTATGAAATAATATTTTGAAGATATAGAAATATTATGGTGAAATTAATTATAGGAAATTTAGCCTGGATAAATAATATTCCCAAACCCTTTAGGATCACAGACACACACCCGTAATTTATTTATAAACTCCCCACACGCCAAACCATATACTCAACATAATCTATCCAGTGCCTTATTTCCTCTAATATCCATTCGATCCCAGCAAGACGTCACACATACATAAATTCCCTACTATCTCCCTTCACAGGTAAACAACACACACACACACTCTTCGTCCATCCCTCTCACATTCGGTTTCAATGCGCGCACACACACAAACATCCATAATACTCCTTCCGTTCATTAATTCCTTCCGGACCAATATCAGCCCACACCCCTTTGATCCTTTAATCATGATAGAAACAGCAAAAAGAAACTCTCAACCACTTCAGTTTGCAGCAACACAAGACGTAATAGCAGGAAAGATATCACAGCAAACATGGATTATCTTTTAGCCATACACGAAAAGAAAAACGAAGAGGCAGGTCAAACACGCAACAGCTAAACACGTTACAAATCTTAGCGTTACCACGTTGCAGAGGTCAGCGCCGAAAACACAGAAAACCTCAGAGCTTTTCGGCGATATATTAGACACGCAACAGTGAAATCAGTGAGCCCACACTTCTCAGGCACAGGCACCTCGAGCCCATCACAGATCATTCCCCATCGGCCCATCGTTTTCCTCGGTCTGCTCTTGTGTTGAACTGGACCCTCGGTTTAGTATATAACCATGCTCATTGTTGTTTCCTTATCATTGCTTTGCCTCAACTTGAGCCAAGTCTGAAACCGAGAAGGAGAAAGAGCGAGAGAGAGAGAGCGGAAGACGTTGATGTGTGAGTGTGCTCTGAGTGTAAAAGTGAGAGTCAACGGTTTTATTCCTTTGCGTACTGCATCTCTGAAAAACAGAGGTACCTTCTAGCTCTTCTCCTTCTAGTTTTATGTGTTTTCCCAACATAAGTCTGGAGTTTTGTTTGGTTTTACGCTGGAAAATCTCTGAACCAGAACCTGAACCCAAGCTGCTGTCAAAACCGTGCTTGGCTGTGTCCTATTTGTAGTTATATAGGTGGTAACGTTTTTTTATAATGAGGGAAGGAGGCTTGGCGTCGCTGTCAGTATACACACACACGCACACATTTATGTAAGTAACCAAACTTTGCAAAAATTGGGATACGTATATGTCATACATGCGTGCTGTGTTCATATCAGGAAGGGAAAAAAAGAGTTTATTGAGATAGCATTTATGTATATATACAAAATAATAATAATAATAAATAAAGAAAACCAAGTCTTACTGATATAATAACTATATGCCTATATGATGAGGATAGGAAAGTTACTGTCAAGTTTCTTACACCTACCTATATATATATAGTTGTGAGAAGAGGAAAAAAAAAAGAAAAAGAGAAAAACGCTGTCATAACTTGCTGATATAAATGAACAAACTGAATACACACACATGTGCGTTGGTGATAAAAATCTGGAACATTGCAGTGGTTGTCTTGTTTACAAATATACATATATATTAATATGTAAGGGGGAGGAACAAAAGATACATGATAAAAAAATTTGTGGTCATGTATAAAAGGTCACTGGAGGTAGCTTTGTAGGATGGAAACTTTAGGAAATAAAGAAAAGTTTGAGCTATCTCAGGAGTCAAAGAATTGATGAGCCATGACTTTACCATGTTGGTTTCGGCATATTGTACCTTGTATATAGAGTTTGTTGGGATGGTTCAGCTGCCTTTGAGATATTCCTCTTTTCCATTGCTAACCACGTGCTTGAGTACGCCTTTGAAACCAATTAGTTGTTGAAACTTAACAATTGATTATAGTTGCTCTTTTGGAACTCTTAAATGTAGTAAAAGGGACCCAGAGTCTTAAAGCATGCCTAATAGTAATAAAACTTCAAGGTGTTGTACATTGGGATAGGATGCCACGCTGGAGTGTAGGGAAGAATGTGAACAAATATATATATTTACTCATGAACAAATGAGGTTTCTTGCTGTCATAGTAAATACATATATAAACATATGACAAGTTATTTCATGTGCACTTAGGGGGAAAAATTGTTAATGGATTGGAAAACCATGAGAAACATTAAAGCATGATTTACATGATGGTGGGAATTTATAAACTCCTAGTTTAAAGTGTTAGAATAGCCTTTGAGGATTCAAAACAATTGTAGATAAATGAAAAAAAAAAATAATGCGTTAAATAAATAAAATAATAATAAATAAATAATTAGTATTATTATTAGGAAAAAGGAATAAATAATAAAGGAAATTATTAATTAATAATAAAAAGAAAAGTGTATTATTATTAATTAATAAATAAAAAGAGTATTATTAGTAAGGGAATTTTTAGGGGTCAATTCATTTTTAATCCTCTAAAACTTAATTTGCGTAGTTAGTTACTTTACGACTCAAGAAGTGATTAATGACAATGATAAACGTTTATAGGCATACTTTGACACCTCTACTGATCCCAACACTTTTGGACAAAGTTAGAATTCAAGCTTGAGGTGGGTAACTGTTATCTTATTAGCTTGTATGTATGTATTTCATATGGATTCGGGCTGCGTGTCCCATAGGACTACGTGTCCTAAGAATGGAGCTGCGTGTTCCATAAGGACTGCGGTCCTTGGCCGTTAACTGCGGTTACGGTGCGACTTGTTTACTGTGAATTATTCTATGGTTATAAATGTGTTATACTGTGATTTATATTTCATACCAGCATATGAGATTAACTGTTACCCTGAGGTTCATTTATTTGAACTTCAGACCGTATGAAAGAAACAGGTAGTGGATCGAGATCAAGAGGGAAGACGCAGCTGTAAGGGTTACATCAGATTGGACTTTTTGGAAAAATAGGATTAGATAGACTGTATTGTATCGTTTATCATTTGTCTATTTTTGGATTATTGTTTTAAGATACCCCTATTGGTCAGATATCGGTCACGAAAAATTTATCCTCACATTTTGTAACTAAGTTATTTTATACAAGATTTATTCCGCAATTAAGTCATCCAAATCATTTCGATGCCTGTGCGCTATAACTCTGATAAATAAAGGCGCATTTAGGACGGGCGTTACACCATGTATTGGAATAAGCAATTAAAAACTATTAAACAAATTGAGATATTTTTCATATTCCATTGCAATTCTTTATTCCTCGCGTCTTCTTTTTAGAAAATTAGAAAAGTAGCTATTAGGTTCTAATCAAATAAAATTCGTATCCTAATATTGGCAACAACTACAAAGAAACCTTCATTAAAGGCTTCAATTGACCCAGAAAGATCGAGTCATGACGTTCTTTTTTAAGGATAATTGCACCAATAACCCACAACACTCTACAAGAAAGAAGAAACAAAATCAGTTAAAGTTCCCTTGATTTCTTCTTTCTCCTCCCAAGAGTTATGGCCCTCAAGATCTCTCCAACCCAACCAAGTCACTACTACAAATTCGGACATATATGACGCTTAATCAATGACGGTTACATCAAATAAACATCATGTATGTCGAGGCGGAGGTCGTGTAAGAATGTATATCACTTTAAAGTAACGGTTAATTATGTGCATCATCATGTTTTGGGAGGTGGAATTTGTAAAAAACACAAAAATAATGATTGTAGTTAATAACCGTAATTTATTTAGTTACAAAAATGACGGCTCTTAAGAAACAACCATCATTTAATAATCTTACAAACTATTCGTCTTCCAATCTTATATCAACGAAGACACAAATATAACAGTTATATCAATTGACCATAAGGTATGAACGATAAAAATGACCTTTTATAATTAACAACAGTCATGTAAAGAAAAAATCTAAAAAATCACATTTTTATAACCTTGTTCAGTATGTAATATCCCGAATTTCCTTTACCAAAATTTCTTGTACGATGAATATATTCAGTAGAATAAAACAGTGAATTTTAGCCAAGTGTTGGATTTTTCCCGAAACCCTAAATTTTGGGAAATATTGTAATATGAAATAATTGTTATGGGAATGATATTCCATTGAATATTTGAACTTAAAATTTTGTCCAAAAAGGGAATGGAAAAGGGCATGTGGATATTTCATAATAAATATGTTCTATAACCATAATGCTAACAAAGATTTTCTTTTTGTTTGATTTGGTACTAAGGGCCTGTTTGGATAGGCTTTGAAAAAAAGTGCTTTTTTAAATGCTTTTTTTTAAGCTCTAAATTGGAGCTTTAAAAAAAAAATAGTATTTTGGCTTTTTTTTTTTTGGTGATTTTTTTCTTTTTTTAAAAAAAAATCATCTAAACATATAAATTAATAAAAAAAAGCTTTTTTTTTTTTTTTTTTTGCATTAAAAGAGTGTTATAATTGGCCAAGAAGTAGGAAATTGCTCTTGACTTGTGATGTTATTATATTGGTCAAGAAAGAGCAATTGGAAAGGTATTTTGCTAATGCCATTTTCGGCCAAAATGATAAAGGAAGAATAGGATATTTGTCCTATTGGAATTTAGTCCATAAATGGTCATGTAAATTTGCCAAATGGACATGTACCAAAGGGGAATATAAGATAATTTGGGAACCCTTTTGCTAGGGCCATTTTCGGCCAAGAGATGAGATGTGAGGGAAGAGTAATAAATTGCATAAGAACCTTTGACACAAAGTCAAGAAGAGGAACTGTTAAGCTTTTTACCTAAGCATTGGATTTGTGCCAAGTGTATAAAGGTGGAAGACTTTGGAGACAAGCCAATTTGACTCATGATAAGGAGTCTTTATGAAGCTCCAATCTTGTTCCCCTATTCGTACAACAAGATGAGAAAGGGAGTTCATATGAATTAAATATTTATTTCATGCCAAAATGCTAAAAGAACAAGACATAACTCCTTCTTGCATCATGAATTGCCATGCATGTGTCATGATAGGAAGTTAAGGTGACTTGATAACAAGGGACACATGTGTATGTAATTAATATGGACACGTGTCATGATAGGAAGTTATGGTCTAGGAATGAGTTAAAGAGGTGTAAATAGGAAGCCACTTCCTTGGGCTTGGATTTTGGCCAATCAAGCTTGGGAGAGAAGAAAGATGAATTAAATCAAGATGACACATGGAAGGAGTGTTTTATAAGCCTCCAAAAACCGTCCCACACAAGCCAAAGAGAGAGAGAAGGTGCACATGAAAAATCAACAAAGTCAAAGAGGATTCCACAAGCCTCTTTCTCTTGGAAAATTTCGACCAAGAGAGCTGCAAGAGAGAGAATGAATTTTCCTTCACATTTTGGCTTATTTGGAGATCATTTATGAAGCCAAGACACACACAAACACTTTCAGCCTATTCAAGGAACAAGGAGAAGATTTAAGAAGCACACGTGATTTGAGCACATTTGAAGTAAAATGAAGTAAAATAAAAAGGGAAAATTTTATGGGTATTTTGGTCAAACACCAAGAGCGTCCTTTAGGTTAGTTCTCCAGCAATTATAAAACACCTCTCACCTCTCTTTCTATGCAAGAGCTCGTCCAAAATACCAAGGGAGTCAAAGAGAGTGAGTTGGCCGAACCATAGGAGGGGAAGAAGGAAGTAAAAATCATGGCACTAAGGTAAGTGATCATGATTCAAGCTTTAACTTCTCTTCTCCATTCTTCATGTGAGCTTCAAGTATTGAAAAGGTAATCATATATGGTAGTTTGAAGGGAGGGCTGAAAGCTTAAGAAGATTCAAGAATGAAGAAGAGAGCAAGGAACATAAGCACAAGTCAAGTAAGTGACATCCCTAACCTCCTTGAACTTGTTTGTGATGTTGCTTGATCTTGGATTAATTTTCCTCATGTTTCTTGTAGATTTGGAGGTTATAAACTCCAAGGTTATTAAAACCGAACCGATCACTAAACCGGTCAAGTACTGGGTTAAGGGTCAATGGGTAAGACCAGAGTCAAACCGGGGCTAAACCGGTAGAAAAGTGAAAATTTCAAGATTATTAATATGAAATTATTAAAAAATTTGAATTTATATTTCCCATAAAATAATTGTTTGGGAAGTGTGAAGGCTATAACTATGATATGACCTCCCTCTTGACAATCTGAGGCTGAGTTCCTATCTCTTACATATGTGCACAACCCTCTCACTAAAGACTGAAAAGCAAGGTTTTGGAATTTTTATAATTTTTGAATTGGAAAGGCATGTGAGGTATTTCAAAAACGTAACCTGAGTTGGACAAATACTAATTCATACATGGAATGGATGGGATTGGTCGGTGAGGTGGGTGTAGAATGTAGAAACATTCTTGGTAATAGGGATTGAGGTCATGCGAGGGGACACCTATATAGTATACACAATAGACTTCCTAACCTATACACGCTATCAACTCTACAAGATAATATTGGTGCTTGTTGCTCTGTCTCACTTTGTCAATCTCGTCCTCTACTATTTCCTCATCGTCATCCTCTTCATTTTCATCCTCTTCTTCTTCTTCTTCTTCTTCTTCTTCTTCTTCTTTCTCATACTCCTCAAAATCTTCTTCCATCTCCTCTACGTCCACATCGTATTATTCTTCTTCATAGGTGGCGAGATTATTGACAGTGAGGAGAAATGAGTGAGAGAGGGCTTTAGATCTCATCAAATCTGGGTTAGGCTCCACTCCCTACTTCTCCGTCCCTTGTCTCTCGTCCGTCTCCTCCTATGTCTCTCTTTCCCCTCCTTCTCCTTTTATGTCTCGCAAGTCTTAGGCGACTTTAAAAAAAAGAACAAATTGTGACCGGGTTTCTATGGTTTTCTAGACCGGCTTCACGGCCTGTTTGTCGATCTCCGGTCCAAACGGACTGGTTCGGTTTAGGTTTGATAACCATGATAATCTCAAAGGGGATATTCTACCCAAGATTATAAAAATGGATTAAAGAGTGTATTAAGGTTAGATAATGAGCTAAAAGGCAACCTAGAGCATAAAACCATAGAATTTGTAAAGTGAACTTGGAAATTAATTGTCTTTTTCATGACTTATTTTGGGTCAGACCAAGGCATGAGGAAGTAGTGAGATTTTGTCCATTTTTATGCTTTCAAATTGTTTAAAATGAAAATTTGTGTGGAATAAAGGTTAGATGGTGATTTTGGAAGCATTAGGATTAAATTACAAGACACCCTAAATCTGCCAAAATTATATCCCAGCGAAGCAGTTAGCTTGTAACAAATATTTGGTTAAATAAAGGGTATCTAATGGCTATGAAATTTTGAAATATTAAAATAGACATCCTAAGCTTTAATTTGATAGGTCATGGACCTATTTTGGACTTCTGGGCAAGGAAATATGAATGTTTGAAAATGACCCTTAATTTTGGAAGGTAAATTCCGATAGTGGTACTATTTAAATGGAACTGGACCAATATGCATGTCATTTACTGCCTGTGGTATTTTTGTATAAAAATATACTTATCAAAGGTCACATATCCTTTAGAATCACCTTAATTAGACATTTGTACAATTAGTTATGAATTTTCAAAGTTGTTTAAAATTCTGAATAGTTTTGAGAAAAATCCGAAAATGGAAGCTATAAAGGTTAAGGTTAATTAATTTGTGTCCTTGCAATTAATAAATGACTTTTAGCCATAAGTTGGGTCAGAATGATAATTAAATTTAGTATTATTTGAATTATGGATCATTTACATTAGTGATGAATATTACTTATAATTACAACGAATGTCGTTGAATAGAGCTTTAAGGAATTTGGAAGTTGGTTGTCAGTTTAAAAATCTATCAGGTAGTAACTCTAATCTCACATACTCTGTATATCTGTGTATATCTGTTTGTACCATATTTGCAATCCGTGTTTAGGACACGCGTTTATTGCATTAAGTCGTTTTAGGTTCGTGGCCCAGTTTTTGTTGTTTTCCTAGCGCTGTGGATTTGAAACTTGTTGTGTGCTTTGCAGTCAATGCTATGTGCATTATGTGACTGCGTGTTCCGAGACTTGTTGTATGCATTATGTAACTGCGTGTTATATGCACTGAATCCCATATTGTTTATTTTCATGATTGTAGTTGACTATCACATTGTACATAAAATTAATTGTTACTCTGTGATCCTTCAAGATTGCAGCCCTTGTTACTACCTATGAATTGTATAGTGTTTTGGAGGAGGCTCCCAAGACAAAGCAATGGATGTCGGCGAGATGGAGGTGACAGACTGGTTTCAAATTGTTCGAGGGATATTTGTAGAAAAATTTATGTAATTATGTTTAGAATTTGTAACCAAGATTTGTAACATATTATCAGTATACTACACCCAAACCGTTTTGCCATTACTACGCACTATAATGCTCGATGTGTGATATATTATTGGAAGGGTGTGACAACGATACCAAATATCAGGTTCTCCTAACTTACATACTTTAGAGAGAATTATATATTTGAGAAATCTCTATTTAAATGATATATTTTCATACTTCATTTTCGGATTTTGTCATAGTTATTGAGCTTAAAATGTCTTCTTGTGATAAATTGAGATTAAGAGTAAATGTATTAAATTAGAATCAACAGGGAAAAATTATCAAAATAATTGTCATTACTCTTAATCATTAAATTTTTTTTTTGAGAATATTTGATGCTGTATTAATTGTTTTTTAACCGTAGGTGCTTGGAGAAATTGGACCAAATTTGAAAATGGAAGTTTGGGCTCAAATTAAAAAAAAATTACAATTTAGAACCACAAACCTTTGGAAATTGCTGTTTGGTCCCTATCAAAATTGCAGCTTTTGACAACAAAGATTAGAGCAGTTTTAGGCCTTATGCTCAACAATTTTTAGTCCAAAGGCACCGCGATATCAAACTAGAATAGGGACCTTCACCTCACGCATTCTGTATCGTCTTTTACACCTTCACTCCACTTTTTCTGTCATCGGCGACCTTCACCTTCATCTCCACCATCAAGGACAACAGTCTCCACCCCAAGTTTAAACAGCCACAAGCTTTTAGAGCAAAGAGAGCTTCAACGAGAGAGAAGGCAGCCACAATTTGACACCCTTGGCCTTCAAACTTCACATCATGTCTTCACCTTCGTTCTTCATCATACCACCGACGAAGTTTGTCCTCTATCACCGCTAGAGAGTTTCACCATCATAGTCTCCACTCCATCTTCCCCTTCTCCTTCTCGACACCATTATCAACTCTGCCTCATTATTTTTTTCCACATTCTGTTGATTCTCCTTCAAGTTATTTATCATTTGATTAGTTAAACCATGGTTGAAGATTTAATTATGTTTGGTGGAACTGTGCAAATGGTTGTTTGTGGCTGAGCTTCTCTTCTCTTAGAGCAATGGATTGATTCTAGTCTTAATTTCTTGTTTCTTACCTTCATATTTGTTCAATTCTAGGTTTAGAGTTTGATTTATATATTGGATTGAAATTGTGTGATGGGGTTCCATGCACTTGATGAAATTAGTGTGCATTTTGGTTTTAATTTTGTGCATTTGAGACTTTGAACTTAATTAGTAGCAATTTCTTGTCTATTAACTTAGTGATTTTGGTATTTCAAAATCGTTTGGTGAAAAGCAACTAGAAATTTATACCAAAACTTTGGCTACAGTTGGCTATATGGCACCAGGTAAAGGTTTAATTATAATATTTTCAAATTTATTTCTATATTCAATATCTAGCAAATATTTGACTTCTTAATGTGTAAATATTTGAATTGATGATACAAAAAGTTTAACCATAAACCTTACATTAATGACATAATGCCTTCTATATTAATCATTCAATATGGCATGTAGAGTTTGGATCGAAAGGAGTTGTTTCTGCCAAAGGAGATGTGTATAGTTATGGGATTTTGCTAGTGGAAATATTTTCAAGGAAGAAACCAACGGATGAGATGTTTGTTCAAGGATTAAGTTTGAAAGATTGGGTGAGCAACTCCACACCTCATTCCATCATAAATATTATAGATGCCAATTTGCTACACAGTGAAAATCAAAATATTGATAATATACTACCTTGTATGTCATCACTTTTTGAGTTAGCATTAAATTGCTCCATTGACTTACCAGATGCACGACCTACTATGATAGATGTTGTCGTATAGTTGAAAAAAATCAAGGCTTTATTTATGGAAAATGCTTGAGACCAATGGTTGGATAAATGTTGAATCAAATTTTAGCTACTGTTTCTGTAACCTTGTGATTTGTTGACGATGTAATCTTGTAAATTTGAGTGGTTCTATATATGTTGTAATAATATTAATGCATGTGAAATTTTCTGAGTTGATTATAATGGTTTTGGTCTTTTGGATTTCTTCACTTTTTTCTGTTTTAACATTTTGGTTTTGAATTATAAGAACCTTGAATCCACTCTGTTTCTTAAAGTAACTTCATACAATTGGAATTTAATTTTGGAAGAAAAGGATTTTAAAATTAATGAAAACGATCCCTACATTTTTCATTTTCTCCTCTATCCTATACTTGTTTTTGAAATGTCTTGATATTAGAGAAAAATTCACTAAAGTTGTATCATGTTTGAGAAATTAAATAATTTTTCTCTCTCATACCAATGATTTATGAGTCAAATTTTCCATATGGCTTATTTTACAATTTAGATTTAGACACCATACGAAGATGTACATTCTTAAAAGTTTCGTTGAGACTAGGTTGGACATTTAATTAAGAATGCTCTCCCCATGTATTGGAATAAGCAATTAAAAACTATTGAACAAATTGAGAGATTTTTCATATTCCATTGCAATTCTTTATTCCTCATCTTCTTTTTAGAAAATTAGAAAAGGAGGCTATTAGGTTCTAATCAAATAAAATTGGTATCCTAATATGGGCAACAACTACGAGAGGAGACCATCATTGAAGGCTTCAAATGACCCGAAAGATTGAGTCATGACGTTCTTTTTTTAAGGATAATTGCACCAATAACCCACACCACTCTACAAGAAAGAAGAAACAAGGTCGTTAAAGTTCCCTTGTTTTTCTCCTAATCATTTTTCTCTTCTTTCTCCTCCCAAGACTTATGGCCCTCAAGCTCTCTCCAACCCAACGAAGTCACTACTATAGATTCGGATATATATAACACTTAATAAATGATGATTACATCAAATAAACATCATGTATGTCGAGGCGGAGGTCGCACAAGAATATATATCGCTTTAAAGTAACGACTAATTATGTGCATCATCATGTAGTTAATAACTGTAATTTATTTAGTTACAAAAATGACGGCTCTTAAAAAACAACCATCATTTAATACTCTTACAAACTATTCGTCTATTCTCCAAGAGACAACATTGCTTGTGCGGATTATATGGCCAAGCAAGGCCATGAGACACCGAATGATGCTAACGTGGTTCTTATTCCCACAATTCCTCGAGGATGTCTTCATATGGCATTGAAAGACCAATTGGCTTGTAATAATTAGCTTCTTTTTTGCTACTGTATTGGGGTTTGGACTCCTTAGTTCAGCCCCTTCTCACATTTCTCAAGCTTCAGCTTGCCTTCTTATTCAACAAAAAAAAAAAAAATCACAAAGAGTAATTGTTAAGCTTTTTACCTAAGCATTGGATTTGTGCCAAGTGTACAAAGGTGGAAGACTTTGGAGACAAGCCAATTTGACTCATGATAAGGAGTCTTTATGAAGCTCCAACCTTGCTCCCTTATTCGTACAACAAGATGAGAAAGGGACTTCATATGAATTAGATATTTATGTCATGCCAAAATGCTAAAAGAAGAAGACATAACTCCTGTAACATCCCATTTTCAAAAGCAGTATAAATTTTTTTCATCGAGTAGAGCATCGGAGCGATTGAGTAACGATATTTGTATTCAAAATGCCGTAAGTCCGGCGATTACGAGCGGTAAGTTATACCGAGTGTTTTCAAAAGTAAATCACAAAAGTGGAAAGTCTTCGATCGAGTCCCTATGCGTGCCGCTTGCCTTTCTCCTCGATCCTCGGTCCTCCCGACCACGCTATGTTAAGAGCTGAGGTTCAATGCCCATTGAACCTCGTGTAACGGATTAACCTCATGCTTATGTATGATAAGATATGTATGACAGATATTCATAACATTACGGATTAACCAATACATAGCACACAAACAGATGTAAGGTTACAACAATACATAAGCACACAAAGAGATGTAATGTCAATCACAACAACAAGACATAGCACACAAAGACATGCACGATCAATCATGTTTGCACTAACCGGTGCCACGACGACTCCTCGTGTCCTCAGCGCTAGGAAAACTCAACGGCATTACCAAGACTGTAACCCGTATAAACAAAGCTGAATGTATAAATAGTGAACTAAGACAGAGTCTTAGACACGGTGCATGACCCAAGACAAAGTCCTGTCCATGACTCTATGAAATAGTCTATCACATATAAGCATACAATAAGCATCGAGTTAGTGTTACGAAGACGCGAACGTACCTTCGTTGACGGAAAACGATACTTTTTGACGGTGGTACGACAGTACAACAAATGTAAGTGATTACGGATATCCTATAAGGATGATAACGTTTCTAATCAATGGTCAACATTATACCGAGACATTCTAGTCCCAAATTACCATTTTACCCCCGACTCCCTAATCGGCGGAATTTCGCGCGAACTTCGTTACTTTAACTCTAATCTTCCAAAATTTTGACATATCTCCATCTCCAATATATTTTTGAAATAAATATCATATTTATCCCTAAAACATGATATCTAAACTAACTTGGAAGATTAAAGATTAATCTAGCATTTCTACTATAACTACCGAAGGAACTACCAAAGCTTAAGACTAAGGACCGAAGAACTTACCCGAGACTTCGCTACTCCTTTTCCGAGCTCCTCCTTGCTCTCACTTCTCTCTAACCTCTCTCTAGGAAATTGTGAATTGGTGAGGAATGAAGTGAAATGGGAAGACCTATTTATAGAAGATTTAGGTGCACTATTCATGCTTTATCATACCGAATCTCAACCGTTGGATCTAGCTTGGACACAAGGCATCATCTCCACCATACAACACATCTCCTTACCTCATCATGATGTCATCAAGGTGATGTCACCCATGTGCTTTATGAACTTCTACCGATAAAGTTCCCGTTCGGTGTAATTCCGCAAAATCTCAAAAATCCGGAACATAGCCACGAAGCTCTATTCTTCCTCTTCGGAAATATTTGAGTTAACTAAATTTTTGATCCCATTAAGGGTATTCCGTAACACGAAAGATTCTAAGTCGAACGCCGATTTACGGAAATTACTTCGGTGACACTAACTTCGAGACAAAAATTCACCTGGTTCATAATATGTCCAAATTTATTACTTAGTTCAAGGATTTTGAGTTATGATTTATTTTCCATCGGTTCTCACTTTTCTTATCTGCCCTTTATTTACAAAAATATCTTCTCATCGATCCCTTATTCGCCTCGCCGGTTACGGAAATGACTTCCGCTAACACCGACTTCGGACAAAAATTCACTTGTTTGTAATTTGTCCCGACCTAAGAAACTTAGTTCATGGTTTTCTAGATAGGATTTAATTTCTCGGTTCTCATTTATCCAACTGGTTCTTCCACAAATATCTCTTTTATATTATTCTAATAATACAAATATCATGATATTTATTATTTATTTTATTTTTATTTTTTTATTTTTTTATTTTTATTTTTATTTTTTATTTTTTCCTTCCTCTTTTTTTTTTATTATTTTTTTTATTTCGTTTTTTTTTTTCCTTCCTTTTTTTTTCTTTTTTTTATTTCTTTTTTATTTCTTTTTTTTTTCCTTTTTTCTCTTTTTTTTTCCCTTTCTTTTTCTTGAAAATATCATTCCTCCCTTTTTTTTTTTTACTTTAATTATCTTTAAAAATTCTCCCTATTGGTTCTTTTGTCCAAGCTTAGATAATTAGCCATTAATTACCTAACTAATCACTTTCTAATTGTTGATAATTTTCTTAATTAAGATTAATCATTATCTCACAACTATTTTACTTACATTGGTATTTTATGCTCCATGTAAAATATTAAAAATCATGGGGCAACTTATGCTCCCCAAAATTATATTTAATTTTGCCTCATTATTTTTCAAGGGAAATAATCCCAAAAATTCCTAAAATTAGAGACAACATACTTTCTAATTTCCAATAAATATTTTATTGCCTCTTGGGATTTATCATAATATTTTCGGGGCATTTCATGGCCCATAATTGCATTTAGGGATTTTGACACTTTAATCCCTCTAATTTCATTAGAAATTTTCCTAGACAATAGAATAAGTATCCTACAAGGTTTTAAAAGCACATAGTATTATTTGCTAAAATACAGTATTCCAGATAGATAATTATCCGGGTATTACAACTCCTTCTTAGCTTGCATCATGAATTGCCATGTGTCACGATAGGAAGTTATGGTGACTTGACAAGGGACACATGTGCACGTAGTTAATATGGAAAAGATGACTCAAAGGCTTCTTAAATAATAAGCCTTAATTTTGTGCAAAATGATAAGTAAGAAGGAAAGGCATGACATCACATGAAACAACTACAAGTTAAGTGGTCAAGGGATTAAAGAGGTGTAAATAGGAAGCCACTTCCTTGGGCTTGGATTTCGGCCAATCAAGCTTGGGAGAGAAGAAAGATGAATTTAAATCAAGATGACACATGGAAGGAGTGTTTTGTAAGCCTCAAAAACCGTCCCGCACAAGCCAAAGAGAGAGAGAAGGTGCACATGAAAAATCAACAAAGTCAAAGAGGATTCCACAAGCCTCTTTCTCTTGGAAAATTTCGACCAAGACCAAAGCAAGAGAGAGAATGAATTTTCCCTCATATTTTGGCTTATGTGGAGATCATTTACGAAGCCAAGACACACACACACACACTTTTTTGGCCTATTCAAGGAAGAGGGAGAACATTCAACAAGCAGAAGTGATTTGAGCACACGAGAAGTAAAATGAAGTAAGATAAAAAGGGAAAATTGTATGGGTATTTTGGTCAAACACCAAGAGGGGCCCTTTAGGTTAGTTCTCCTCCAATTATAAAACACCTCTGACCTCTCACCTCTCTTTCTATGTAAGAGCTCATCCAAAATACCAAGAGAGTCAAAGAGAGTGAGTTGGCCGAACCATACATTAATAGAAAATACTAAAATAGTGACGGAATTTGCGACGTAAAAAAATCTGTCGCAAATTGTGACAACGAATTTGCGACGAAAGAATTCCGTCGCAAATTTACGATGGAAAATGAATTCCGTCGCAAACTTTAAAGGGTGGTGGAATTTGCGATGGAAAAGAAATCCATCACAAATTGCGACGGAAAACAAAATCCGTCGCAAATTGTGATGAAATTCATTTTCCGTCATAAAAGTTTGTGCTTTTTAGTTATTTGGTTTATAACTTATTTATGATTTTTGTGCTTTTTAGTTTATTTTGTTGGCAACATTGGTGTTTATATTTTATTTTGTTTATTTATAATTTTTTAGGATTCTTTGTTGTACATATTTCTACATACACTTTTTTAATACAATATTCAGTATTATTTATATACATTTTCCTAGTGATATTTCAAATGAAAACGAATCTTTACATATGATTCTTTCTTGTGATTTGCCACCTGATATAGACAACGAAAATGATTCTTTTGAAAATTCAAAAGTTTTTGGTGGTGACAACTTGCAAAATTATCTTTCTTCTTCCACTCTTTCGCCTTCCATCTCTTGTGATTGCAATCATGATGTGGTGTACCCCAACACCAAGTTGGATTCCGCACCTTCCACTTTGCAAACACAAGAGAATTTTCAAAATATAACTCTTTGTTTGACTCCTACGATGGGAGTAGCATTGATTTCGTTAAATGTGATAGTTACTTGGAGAGTTTGATTCCTAAAGTATCTTTAATTCACTTGAAATCTCTCCATGTTTCTATTTTTGGATGGGATACTGCTGGTTGCTTGTCTTCTTTACAGGCACATTCTTGGAAAGGTCATCGATGGAACCAACATCCACCGTATATTCTTGGGCCTCTTCCGATTGATCCTGAGCCACCTCCACCAAGGAAAATCAATGTGGGCGAAGATGTTGTAAAAGACAAATGCATGATTCTCATCAGGGATGAGAACTTCTCCGTCAAGCGACTCAAGATACTCTAACACAGGTTGTCTCTTTCCTCACTTATTTTCTTCCTAAATTCATATGATTATTTGGGCTTAATTGTTGTATGAGGAAGATAAGTGTGGGGGAGGGACACAATCTAGTAGAAAAAAGTAGAAATAATTTAGTTTAGTAAGTAAAATAAGAACCCCCTATGTATGCTATGCATCTTTTTGGTTACTACCCTACTTAATTACCATTGTGCCTTGAATTTCAATTTATCTATCATTCTCTCTAGAGTGATTTTTCACATTGAGGACAGTGTGTTGATTAAGTGTAGGGGAGGGGAATACATTTTGAGTCCCAATTAATTGGTTGTTTTTAAATGAGAAAATGCTTAAAACTAGAAAAATTTTCAAGAATGACTTGCATTAATGCATGTCTTATGTGGTAGAAGGTCGCATTTGCCACTTTGGAAGTGTAAATTGTGGGAAATTCTTTGAGCTTTCATGAGATCTAGTGTTTTGGCAACTTTATCAAACCATGTTTTGTTTTTTTCAAGTGAATGGCAAGAGAAATGAACCCACAATTGGATTTGTGCTTACTCCTTACTTTGAAAATGAGAGTTTATAAATCATTAGTGTATTTAAGAATAAAGCATGATTGTAATTGATTGCAATGTTTTTATTAGTTGTGTTTGTAAGGTTAGCACTTGGAATAGTTAAGTAGATGTTTTGTGGTTAGCTTTCTATTCAATTGATCGTGTTAGAGTGAGCATTGGAGAAAAACCTTGTGGGAAGATTATTTGAGCCTTATATTCTTTTCATGTGTGCATGTTTACTTGGTTTTTCACCTTCTAGAACTTGTTTCAACTCTTTTTCAAAACAACATTTGCATTAGTGTTATGGAAATGAAAGAGGCATTCAATTCTAAACCATTTTCACCCAAACACAAACATACATTTATCTACCATTTGCTTACCCCCTTTGAGCTTTTCTTATGTTATATGCATGTCATTACTCATAGTGTTCATAGTATTCTAAAAATCAAAAGGGAATTGCCAATAAAAATTTGAAATGCCATGTATGTGAAAAAAAAAAGAAAAAAAAAGTGAGTATTGTTTGGAAAAAAAGAAAAGAAAAAAAGGGGTATTGCAAAAAAATAAATAAATAAATAAAGATTATGAAGAAGGCATTTGTTCATGAATTTTCAAAAGGATTGGCAAAAGTTTGTAAAGTTATTTAGATGCTATGAACTCGGTCACTGCACTGGTGGTGGTGAATACTTTAGACCTAAAAAAAAGGGAAAATCACGTGCAAGTCCCAAGCATGAGAAATAAATACAATTAGATCCCTTGAAATCACCGAATTACACAGAAGTCCCTAGGGACTTTTTTGATATTATTTGTATTAACAATAGGAAGTGCTATATTTATAACAGAAAATGTTATATTTTCAACAAAATTTAAAACTCTGACCATTCACAACAAAAAAGGTTATATTTACAACAGGAAGTGCTATATTTACAACATTTAAACACCTGGATTTTGTTTCAAACTCAAGTCTCCATGCGTACAGAGGTCATTTACAATAGAAAAAATGCTAGATTTACAACCGAAGTGCTATATTTGCAACAAAATTTAAAATCTAGACATTTACAACAAAAAAGCTATATTTACAACAAAAATGCCATATTTACAATAAAATTTAAAAACCCATATTTTTTTCCATACAAATTTTTATCAAAATTTTTGTTATTTTTTGATATTTACAACTGGACTTTTTTACTATTTTTTATAGTCCTTGGGACCTGGCTGTAATTTTCCCTAACAAAAATTTAAAAAAAAAAAAAAAAAAAAAAAAAAAAGTTAAGAACCAATTCGCCAATTACGTACCGATCAAATTTGCATGTCCACCCTAATTAAACGATATATCATGTTAACGCTTTATTTAGATTAATTATAATAGAAATATACCTTCTTCTATTTTTACCCAAAAAAAATAAATACCTGCTTTTTCCCCGTCAGTCGCATTGTTTCCTAATTTAGCTTTCTTTTACGATATGATACTTCTGCAAAAATATATTGTTAGCCTCAAATCTATGTGACTAATAATTGTATATATCTAAAAAATATATTTATTATAAATAAATTTAATTATATTAATTAATTATCTATATGTAAATATTTTTTTAGAATATTTTATAAGAAAATATAAACTTTATTAAATTTTTTTTTTTAAAAGAAACCATGCTCTTTATAAGTGTGACGGTAAAATCTCAATCAGCCTATAATTCCAGGCGAACGACAGTTATTTCCTTACTTCTGATTTCAATATTCATCCCCATAATTGAAACTTCCCGCCTTCCAAATCTCACTGTGATCATCTTCTTCTTCCTCTTCTCGCCAAAAGATTCCATGGATAATGGTAGAGCTTCACAATCCCCGAAAAAACGCAAGAACCATTCAGAAACTGGGCAAAACGAAGATGAGAGAGATGGACGAAAAAGAAACAGAGAAGAAAAAGAACAAGATAATAATGTGACGGAAGATGGAACTCTTAAAGCTGCAAAAAGGATTCTTGGAGACGAAGGTTCTGAAGCTGAACCAATCAATCTTGATTCTTGTTCTTCTCATCCTACCGTGGAAGAAGAAATCGGTAAGTCTCTTTAAGCCTCCTTAATCAACGTTCTAAGTAAAAAACAATTGAAAACTCAATTTTTCTTTGGTAACTGACTTTGAAACTCTAATTTGCAATTGAAAGAATATGTCAACAAATTCAGTTTCAGAAATTTATAGTATTTTAATTTTTTCTTTTATGGTTTCAGAGTAAAACATTAGGTCAAATTTCATATTTTCTTTGGTTGATTTTGTATATTTTCTGTGATGTATCTTAAATTATTCGATATCACTGATATTTTAAATCTCTCTCTTATACGAAGATTGAAAAGGTACATATTAGCTAGAATTGTAGATTCTTGGAGAAATTTTATTTAAACACAAAGTGACTTGAGGGCTTGAATTTTATAAGAAAAATAAAGAAAATTTCCACATTTAAGATTGAAGGATAGAATCAATTACTAAAAGTAACCAACAATTGATGGGGGCAAATATTATATTAAAAATCTTAATATTTTTTTATCAAAGGCAAAAGCCATTATTTAAATATAAGAAAATTATGGTTCAAATAATTTTATTTTTTAAAATAATAATAATAATAATTCCATTAAATTCTTGGAGAAATTTGATTTAAACAAAAATTAGGTTAAGATTCTGAGGATTAACTTTTGTTTCCTTATATTACTTATTAGGGCCAATTCTCCAATAAACCATTCCATGTGAAATTCTTATTCTTAATTTTATAAAGAAACGTGGACCTAAGTTTTGTCCATTTTATGTTTGGAGAACAAGTACATTATTACATTTTAAAAATACTTTTTTATTATTAAATTATTCTTTATTACAGCATTAACGCTCCAAAATTGCAGGTAATTCGAAGCAACCATTGAGTGAAGAGAAGGAGAATGGAGAGCCCAGAAGTTTGCATAGTGATAACCTAACAGATTTCAAACCTCAGGGGCCTAACTTCCGAGTCGAACTCAAATCTTCAAATATCAGTAGCTATCTGGTAATAATCTGTCATAATCCTTAATTTGAAATAATTATAATGGTAATTACTTAATATCTTTTATTTTTAACAAAATTTATGTTCTTAATAAATGGATTTTTTTAATCATAAAAGGAAACTGAAAATTAGATTTCATTTTATTTCCCTTTTGCATCCAATACAAGTGTATGACTCGAATAGAATTGTTGTGTTGTTTCCACCTTGAAAAAAAAAAAAAGAAGTTTAATTTTTTCCTATATATTTACTCTATCTAGTCCTCAATATAAGTCACTTCTAAAATAATTTTTTAGTCCACTTTATAAGTCACTTATAAAGTAATTAACGCTTTTTGTCAATGCAATTAATGCTCAAATGTGATTTCTTGTATTAAAAAAAATCAATTGAAGACAGATTCAATGATTTACCATCATTTTTTAGTTATAATCAATTAATTGGAATGTCTTATATTTGAGACGGGATGGAGTATATATATATATATCTTTGGTGTTGAAGATATTCCAGTTTTGGTGTGACATATATATGAAGCTGCATATGTGTGCAGAATATACCTAAAAGCTTTTCAAGGCAATATATAAAGGAGATTCCTGAAAGACAAAAGATCAAAGTTGATATGCCCAACAAAGAAGTATGCGAATTGGGTGTTTTTTGCCGGAGCAAGAATGACTCGAGGATGGAGGAACTTGGTCAAGGAATATCGTCTCCAAGAGGGAGATATCTGCATCTTTGAATTGATCCAACCAACTCATCATGAGCTTGTGTTTCATCTTTATGTCTTTCGACGTGATGCTCAAAACAATTTTATTCGCATACCTTAGTCTCATCTATATTAAACATGAACACAAGTACCTGTATAAATGATTGAATTTTAGGACATTTCTATCTCACTTATTGCAAGTTTGTGTGACTACATGATCTGGATATTGTTTTGAGAATATGTTTGCGTTTTATATCTAGAATTTACCTGATGATATGAACAACCTCTAATATTTTTTAAGGGTTAGCCATAAATTAATTGAAAATCTGAATTATTTTATCAAAATAAGCTGAAAATAAATTTTGTAATGGGGCATCGGGTCGGGCCCTTCTTCTAAGGTTCAAATAAAGGAGGAGGACCTGGCAAATGACATGTCATTTTTCTATCTCGATGAGCTTTTTCCTTCGTAGAGATCAAAATAAAGATTCGTTTGTCCAAATCTACTTTGATGGAGGCTCATATAATGAGCTTAGTTGATAATGAGTGATTGGGATTCAATTCCCATTGTCTAATTTCTTGTTAATGGGGCATTTGCCCTATTTTTGTAGATATGAAGAAAACACTTCTTCCTTCATAAATGCGGAAGCAACAAGTTGGCTATGAGTATAAACTTGGAAGATTTATTTAGGCTTCTTGACCCCCCCCCCCCCCCCCCCCCCCCCCAAAGATTTATTTAGGCTTTATTATTTTATTTTATTTCTGTTCTTTTTTTTGTTTTTATGGTTTTCGGGATTAGGGTTCTATTCTAGTTTTTTGATTAAATGAAATAAAAAGATACTGAACAAACTCATAAAGGTTAATGGAGTTGGTAAGGAGGTTATATACACACACATATATATGGAATAGTTTGTTTTCTTAATATTTTCAAAACAGGTTTTTCTTAAAGCAAAAATAAGAAAGAACTTTTTTGGTAATTTATTTTTAATTAGAGCTCATTTGGTTGGGTTTTTTTCCTAAAAAAAATGTTTTTTTCAAAAAATAAAGTGATTTTTTTATTAATAAATGCTTTAAATGAGAGCTTTTAAAAAAGGCAAAAGTAACAAAAAAAGCCAAAATTATTCTTTTTTTTTCAAAGCTTCAATTTGGATCTTTAAAAAAAAAAAAAAAAAGTGCGAAAAAAGAGAGAGAATGAAAAGGGTAAAGATTTATTTTTTAAAAAAAAAAAAAAAAAACAAGCTTCAATTTATTTTTAATTAGAGCTCATTTGGATCATTGGATGCTGATGAAGATGGTAAAGATTTTAACATCACAAAGTATAGAGGAATGATTGGATCATTACTCTATCTAACCGCAAGCCGTCCGGACATCCAATTCGGTGTTGGAATGTGTGCAAGGTTCCAATCTGCTCCCAAGGAGTCTCACGCCGAACATGTGAAGAGAATCTTCGAGATATCTTGGCCGACACAAGGACACTTGGACTATGGTTTCCTAAAGGTCAACCTGAACACTTGGTGGCATATTCGATTCGGACCATGCCGGCTACAAACCGATAGGAAGAGCACAAGTGGCCAATGTGAGTTCTTTGGCAATTCACTTGTGTCTTGGTTCAAGAAGAAACAAACAAGTGTAGCTGTATCATCAATCGAAGCTGAATATGTGGCCGCATCAAGTTGTTGTGCTCAAGTGCTATGGCTTAAGCAACAACTTGCCGACTTGGGAGTCAATCAAGGAAATCCCAATATTGTGTGACAACACAAGCACAATAAGCTTGGCCAAGAATCCAGTTCAACACACTCGGACCAAGCATATTGATGTGAGGCATCATTTTATAAGGGATCATGTCCAGAAAAGAGATGTCAAAGTAATGTTCATCCCAACACATCTCCAACTTGCTGATATCTTCACAAAGCCATTGGCTAAGGAACCATTCAATTTCATAAGAAGAGAATTGGGAATGGTAAATCCCAATGAGCTGTAAGATTATCTCTCACCCAATGTTAGTTTAAGTTTTGATGATTGATTGTTACTAACTTAAGCATCGAAGTGTCTAGCTATGTTTTATGCAGGATGTATTTACAAAATCAGAACTTTTGCTGATAAGAAGTGAAAACTCGAGTTTTGATGAAAACTCGAGTTTTGATGAAAACTCGAGTTTTGATGAAAACTCGAGTTTTGGATGAAGTATCGGGGAGAGAGAAGCGACTTAAGTTGTGAAGGCGCTCTAAACTCGAGTTTGAAAATTGGAAACTCGAGTTTCCACCGCACGAGAGCAACTCAAGGTTTTGAAGAATGAAAACTCGAGTTTTGTAAGTAAAACTCGAGTTTTGGTCGCGGGGTTTCAAAAGTTCACGTTACACTTTTGAAGTCCAGGTAAGCCTTTATTCTTCAAAACTCAAGTTTTGTATATACACAAAAAACAAAACTCGAGTTTTGGTCCCGTTATAAGTAACTAATTTTCACATGTTCTTCAAAACTCTCTTTCAAACTCAAGTTTAGCCCTAAGTTTTCTTCTCTTCTCTCGTCCCCATTTCCTAAATCTTTCAGATCTCACTCCTACCCATCACATTTCTTCATCAAACCCTAAAATGTCCTCGTCTAACTCCTCTGAATCGACTCACATTGCTCCTAGCCCTAATGAACGTTCAAAGAGGATCAAAACTCGCTCAACCAGACTTCGTTTTGGCATTGATCGATCAATCAAGGGTGTTCCAAGGGAAATTTCTTCTTCTAAGTCGCCTAATCATAAAAATAAAGGAATTTCTATAGACGACAGTCGAGAGGCTCGTTCCAAAAGGAAGCATGTTCCTAAGATTTTTCCTGAAGGGAAAGGAAAAGCCAAGACAACAGTCATCCCAAAAGCTCCCACGGCCAAGAGGTCTAAGGTTGCTTCTCAAACAGAGAAAGGTCACGGGTCCTCCAAACCACCAGCTGGAAAAGAACCTAAGAAGGAGCCTTCAATAATGGCTAACGCAATAGAGGACATATACAGCCATTCTGAACCTCCAAATGGTTTCTCTACTGATCTGACTTTCATGACCGACGAAGATCTGAGAGGTTTAGAGACACTTACCTCAACCATGCCTTCTCTCCTATTGTCTCGGTCAATCTGGGTAAGCTCAAAGAAGATTTCAATATTGATCTATCCCCTTGGTTGTCCCAATATGAATCTTTTATTTCCATTTCTCGCTCCATTCACACCTAGCATTGTTAAAATATTCTATTTTAACATGATTTCTGATAATGTCTTGGATTCTGAGGGTAACTTAATTGAAGAAAGGGTGATCACATCTGTCAAAAGGGTAACATTCACTATTTCTACCTCTGTGATCAACTCTGTCCTTAAGCTCACAAATCCACCATCTGTATCTCCCATCAAACTGAGTAATCGAGAAATTTTTGAGTTACTCGCCCTCACAAGCTATTTCCCGAAAAATCGACCCACACTCTTTCTTTTCAACCTCCCGACATGTCCTCAATAAATTGAATTCTCTCGGTATATCTATTCAAGGAATTTCATCCGAGAAGGGTGGAAGTTACACTCACTTTGCCCAAAAAGACTATCCATTGTTTGCACCTTTGTGAAGCGTACTCCCTTTAACCTTGGGGACCGGATTTTTCAGAGATGATTAAGTTTAGGTTTGCTTCACGCCGACCATCACATATCCCATATCCCTCTCTGATTTCAGTGATTCTATTCTACCACAAGATATGGCATCTTGGTCCCCCAGACTCCCTCAAATCACCTGCTGCATTTGGAAAAAGTCAATTAAACTATATGAAGCTTCAGTTGGAGACAGAAGGGTCAGATCAATCTTATGCTCCGACTAGATCTCACACCAGAGCTACACATTCAAGGGTTCCTGAGGCTCAATCTGCTCCTACTCACCCGCCATTGCCCACTGCTTTTGAGTCCAGTGTAAGGTCAATTGTAGACGCTGCCATTGCTTCTCTATCCCTTCAATTAGAGTCTGAAATTGGGAAGCTAGTATCTGAGATCAGAGATGGGAATCATGAAATGGTAGATGCACAAGAAGCTATGAAAGGTCGATAGATGCACTCAAAGCTCGATCGTGACAAAACAGATGAAATTTTTGACCATCTCATCGATCTTGACAATAAGCTATCTACTACCCTGAACACTGCCATCAATGCCCGCGACAAGGTTGAGCAAGTCATCAAGCATCTTAGCATTGGATCCTCTTCACCCTTTGGTTGTTCTACTGGTCCATCCTTTTCTTCTCCCAAACCAGAACCAGACTCACCCTCTTCTCCTTCTTTCACCTTCCATAACCCTCTCCACTCCTCATCATCTCCAGTATCTATGTCCACTCCCTCCACTGTCATTCTCCCTTCACCTTCTTCTCCATCCACAGTTGTGCTACCTTCCCCTTCCACTCCCTCTACTGAGATTCTTCATCTTCACTCCTCCTCTTCCGGCACTCCTGCTACTGTGATCCTCAATCTCAATACCCCTGATCCTCCCCAATTTGAAGATGACAAAGGGGGAGAGAAAGCAGACTAGAAGAGAATTTGAGTTTCTGAATCTTGAACTTTTGCTGATTAATTTCCTGCTGGTTTCCATTTTCTATTAGTTAGGATTCTTATGGTTGTGTAATTGTTATGAATGACATGTTCTATCTTAATTAATACTTCGTTGTTTGTCTCGATTACATCGATTCACACTCTTAGTATCTTTTAATGAACATATGTCAAACTTCTGAAAATGAAACACCTTCTTTTAAATTTTTCAAATTCTTGGAAGTATTAGTTTACAAGTGTTGTCATCATCAAAAACGGGGAGAATGTTAGTTCTATATGTGTTTTGATGATGATTGACAATTGTAAACAAGTTCAAAGTTTTGTCTTAGTAAGTTGGAAAACTTATCGTGTCATGACAAAACTCGAGTTTTGGTTTCAAAACTCGAGTTTTGGTCTTGCGTAAATATGCTCTATTTCGACAATCTGAGCAAAACTTGAGTTTTCTTTTCAAAACTCGAGTTTTGTGTATTGTAGAAGCACCCGATTTTATGATCAAAAACGAAACTCGAGTTTGGCCGGTGAAACTCGAGTTTGGGTTTGGCCGAGAGCCTTTGAAGTTTCCAAGTTTCAAAACTCCCGTTTTTCAAAGAGCACTTTGCCAGCTTTTGAACTATTCAAAGAATTTCTCATATTTTGTGAAATAGTTCAAAACTCGAGTTTTGGGTTCAAAACTCGAGTTTTGATATGTTACTCGTGCACTGATTTGCAACATATGAAAACCGCGGTTTTTTTGAACCAAAACCTCCAGTCTTCGGTTTTCTCGAGTTTTCATTAAGTTTTCATTGAACATATGAAAACTCGAGTTTTGGAAGCAAAACTCGAGTTTTGGTCTGGCAGAGAGCATCCAAGTTTTCACAATTGCAAAACCGCCAGTTTTGAAGCAAAACCGCCAGTTTAATATGTTCACGGGGTTTTCGAGTTTTCATATTTTAAGTGAAAACTCGAGTTTGGGAAGACAAACTCGAGTTTCGAACAACCCGAGAGCATCGGTATTCTCTTGATTTGAAAACCTCCAGTTTTGGATGAAAACCTCCGGTTTTGATGTTTTGGACTAAAACTACATTTTCATATCAATAGTCCAAAACTCGAGTTTTGGGAAAAACTCGAGTTTTGAGTTTTCCATCGAAAACCTGGTTTAAAGCATAAATCGCGATGTTGCTCTCGGAAGAAGCAAACTCGAGTTTGGATTTGGAAACTCGAGTTTGGTCTTGTGCACGATTGAAAACTCGAGTTTCAAGAACAAAACTCGAGTTTTGATCGCTGATTTTGAAATTTGATTTACACGATTTTTCAAATCATTCTTGTTTAATCTTAATACTTCCCGGATTATTCTCTACTATTCTTAGCTATGTTTAATGACTTTATTATTGAGTTTCATATGGTTTAGAGAAAGATTTTGAAGTGTTAAAGCAAAAAAGCAAAAAGTGGTTGAGAACATTAAATGCACTAGTCAGAAAGTTGCACAACTTTGGCTAATCCACTGCACATGCATGCAAAGCATTTAAGAATGTTTTCCACAATAAGCAACTGCATCTCTAATGGATTAATTCGCGAAGGTCAACTCGGATTATTTGGCCGACCGGTTTAAGAGAATATTAGAGAGAGAAAGTGCCTAAGCCACCTCTCAACCTTGCGAACCTCTCCAACGGATCTTTTGGGATTGCAACAATCATTTAATGATCTCTAAGTATAAATAGAGTTGCATTCAAGTCATCCCAAAAAACTACATCTGCTGAAAACGAAAATCATTCAAGTCTCACATTTATTTCTTCGGTTTTCATCTCGTGTAGTATCTTGTAATACATAAGCTTCGTGTTTAACATTATCTACTCTTTGTGAGAGTTTTTCTACTTGTGAATCATTTATTGTAAAGAACCACAAGTCAGGGGACTTGGTGGTTGGGTTCATTGATTACAACTTGTAAGGGGGAGTGAGTTCTAGTGAGAGAACTATCTCTTGAGTACAGAGTGTGTAATCCTTGATATAGTGGAAATCCCAGAGAGTCTGGGAACTGGATGTAGGTCAAGTTGTTAGGACCGAACCAGTATAAATCCTTGTGTCCAGCTTCTTCTTCCCTCACTTTGTTTACCTCTGTTTTTATAGTTTCAAAACAGAGCATTTACTCAAAAGTTTTAAAATACCCAATTCACCCCCCCTCTTGGGTATATAGCTCCACTTACAAAGGTTTAAAGGAAAAGCAAAAGGTGATGTCAGAACATTAAATGTTAAACCCAAAAAGTTGCACACTTCTGGATAATCCATCTGCACACGCCTACAAAGAATTAAAGAATTATTTCTACTTCCAAAGCATTGCTACTCCAACGGATTTATTTGCGAAAGTCAACTCGAAGCATTGTCCAACTGGATTGAGTGAAATTTTAGAGAGAGAAGAAGACCAAACCAGCTCTTAACCTGAACAGAACATCTCCAACGGTTTAATCCAAGATGCAACGGTCATTTAATGCTATCTGACTATAAATAGGGTTGCATTCAAGTCTTCTCGACAACTACAACTACTGGAAACGAATTGCATTCAAGTCTACATTTATTTCCTTCAGTTTTCACTTGTATACTATATTCTGATACAAAGAGCTTCGGTGTTTATCAATATCTGCTCTTAGAGAGAGTTTTCTTTACGAATATCATTTATTGTAAAGAATCACAAGTCAAGGGGACTTGGTGGTTTGGGAGTTCATTGATTACAACTTGTAAGGGGGAGTGAGTTCTAGAGAGAGAACTACTTCTTGAGTGCAGAGTGTGTAATCTTTGTGATAGTGGAAAATCCCAGAGAGTTTGGGGACTGGATGTAGGTCAAGTTGTTAGGACCGAACCAGTATAAATCCTTGTGTCTTGCTATTCTTCTTCTTGCTCTGTTCTGCCCTGTTTTACTGTCCTAAAAACAGAACAAGTTCTTCAAATTTTTTAAAATACCCAATTCACCCCCCCTCTTGGGTATTTGGCTCCATTTTCATTTGGTATCAGAGCTAGGTCTTCTCTAAAAAGCTTAACATCTTGAGAAGGATCAACATGGAAGGTATCTTACCTGATGGAGCTTCTATCAACAGGCCACCCGGCTTCAATGGTGAACACTACTCATTCTGGAAAGCCAAGTTTAAAGTCTTTGTGATGGCCACAGAGTATGGGTTATGGAGAGTGTTCGAAAGAGGAGATTATGTGCCTTCAACTGTTGAAGATGGTGTGAGAGTTCCCAAACTAGAAGAAGAATACGATGACAACGACAGAAGAAATGTCACCCTCAATAGCAAGGCTGTTCTCTTGCTCCAAAGTGCACTGAGTCAACAAGAATATTTTCGTATTTGCACTTTGCCGTCTACAAAGCATATGTGGGATGCTCTAGAGATAGCTCATGAGGGAACTACTGGAGTCAAGCAAAATAGATTCAATACTCTTATGACAGAGTATGATCTACTTCGAATGAAGCCTGGCGAATCCATTGGAGAGTTCCAATTGAGGTTCACCCATCTGATTAACCAACTTGCTGCCCTGGGCAAAGAATATGACCAACCAGTCCAAGTGAGGAAAATCCTGAATATCCTCAACAAGGAATGGGAAGCTAAGGTCACTGCCATTGAGGAAGCTCGCGGTGAGTCAATGACATCGGTGGCTGCTCTTTTCGGTAGTCTCTCTGAGTATGAGGCTAAAATCAAGTTCAAGAAAGGACTCGATGAAGTTCATGGGAAGAATAAAGGTCTTGCTCTCAAGGCTACAAGAGAAATTAAAGAATCGGATGAGGAAGATGAGAATGAAGACGAAGATGAGGAGATAGGCATGTTGGTCCGAAGATTTAAGAAATTCTACAAGAAGGACCAAGGTTTCAAGAAACTACACAAGGGTAGCTCCAGCTATGAGGCAAAGAAGCCCATCATCTGCTACAAGTGTCAAAAGCTTGGTCACATCAAGTCTGAATGCCCCCAGCTGAACAATAACAAAGACAAAGAAAAGAAGAAGTTCAGCAAAAACAAGAAGAAAGCCTATGTCTCAGGATCTGGGGTGATAGTTCATCCGATGAAGATGATGAGGATGAGGAAGAGAAAGCAAATATATGCTTAGTTGCTGAAGAAGAAGAGCAACATGTTGTAAATGATGAGGTATATGATTCTAAACCATCCTATGATGAGCTATTTGCTGAATATCTTGTTGTGCAATCTGAGTTTGAAAAACTTGCTGACAAATATTTGAATTTGAAAAGAAAAAACACAACTCTCGAATTACAAGTTGAAAAACTCTCCTCTTCTGAAATTTCTGTTTGCGAAAACTGTCCTGATTGGGAGAAAAAGAATTTACATCTTACTAAGGCACTTGAAAAATTCACAAGAGGAAGTGAAATGCTCAATGTCATTTTGAAACAACAAAGATTTACAAATGACAGATCAGGAATTGGTTACAAACCTGACTTTGATAAAAAGAAAGGTAAAAAGAAGAATGGCGAAAGATCTTATATGAATTATTTTAGAAAATTAGTACATTCTTAAACCCTTTTGCACACTGCAATTATTGTAATAGGAAGGGTCATTCTACCTCATCATGTTTTGATAGAAAAGAAAGAAAAGTGAAACCGTCTGGGAATTATCAATGGGTACCGAAAGGAACATATGTTCCTAAGGTCCAATCTAACCCCAAAGGACCCAAGAAAAGATGGGTACCTAAGACTTGAACCTCTATGAATTGTAGGTATGTCTAAGAGCATCAAAACCCAACAAATGGTACATTGACAGTGGATTCTCTAGACACATGACGGGAGACCAATCCAAATTTGTCACAATCAAGCCCAAAGATGGTGGCAAGGTGACCTTTGGTGGAGATCAATCTGGAAAGATTGCTGGAATTGGTGAAATTGGCAACAATGAAGGACCACTCATCAAAGATGTTTATCTTGTGGAAGGACTTTGCCACAATCTCCTCAGTGTAAGTCAAAGCACTGATAAAGGTAACTTAGTTATCTTCGATTCTGAGGAATGCTCGATTGTGAAAAAGGATCTTCTCCCTTTAGACAATCTTAAATCAAAAGCTTTATTTAGAGCACCTAGAGATGGTAATTATTACACTCTTAACCTCTCTAGCAATGCTTCAGTTTCTGAAAAATGTTTTGTAAGCAATTCGAATGAAAGTTGGCTGTGGCACAAGCGATTTGCTCATGTCAACATGTCTCAACTTGACAAATTTCTCAAAAAGGATTTGGTGATTAGTGTTCCTAAACTCAATTTTGAAAATGACTTAATTTGTGAAGCTTGTCAAAAGGGAAAACAAACCAAATCATCTTTTAAACCGAAAAATGAAATCTCAACCAATAGACCATTGCAATTACTACATATGGATCTTGTTGGTCCAGCAAGGGTGAGGAGCCTTGGTGGTAATTTGTATACATTGGTTATTGTAGATGATTTTTCAAGATTTTGTTGGACCATATTTTTGTCATCGAAAGATGAAACATTTGATCAGTTTGTTGTGTTTGCCAAAAAGGTCCAGAACGAGAAAGGATTCTCTATTTCAGGAATTAGAACTGATCATGGAGGAGAATTCGAAAACAATGCATTTGCTGAGTTTTGTGACAACATGGGCATAGACCACACCTTCTCAGCCCCAAGGACTCCTCAACAAAATGGTGTTGTAGAAAGAAAGAATCGAGTCCTCACCGAGATAGCAAGAGCTATGCTGAATGAGAACAATACTTCCCAAGTGTTTTGGGCTGATGCAATGAGCACCGCTTGCTACATCTCAAATCGGGCATATCTTCAGAAGAAGTTGAACAAGACTCCATATGAATTGTACAAAGGACGGAAGCCCAACCTGAGCCATCTGCACATCTTTGGATGTAAGTGCTATGTGCACAATAATGGTAAGGAGAATTTGGGTAAGTTTGATTCAAAGGCTGATGTAGGCATATTTCTTGGATACTCAAATAGAAGTAAAGCCTATAGGGTTTTCAATACTAGAACTCGAATTGTTGAAGAATCCATTCATGTTGTGTTCAGTGAAGATAAATTTGATAAACCTTTCAATGATGAAGAAGAAAATGTTTTCAAAAACCAATTCTTTTCAAAAACTACTCCTTCATCTGTTGAAAATTCTGAAGATGTTTTTGAGACTAATCCCCAAAACTCTATTGAAAACCCAGATCAGTCTCAGCCTAGAGCTTGGAGATTTATAAGAAATCATCCTTTAGACCAAGTTATAGGTGATGTGAATCAAGGAGTAAGAACTAGAAATAGCACTTTAAATGAAGTAACATTTTCTGCTTTCATATCTCATATAGAACCCTCAAAAATAGATGAAGCCCTTTCAGACAATAATTGGGTGATAGCTATCCAGGAGGAGTTACATCAATTTGACAGAAATCAAGTTTGGGACTTAGTACCCAGACCCAAAGACCATCCGGTTATTGGGACAAAATGGGTATTTAAGAACAAACGTGATGAATCTGCAATCATTGTCCGAAATAAGGCAAGATTGGTTGCAAAAGGTTACAATCAAGAAGAAGGAATAGACTATGAAGAAACTTATGCTCCGTTGGCAAGATTGGAAGTAATAAGAGTTCTTCTAGCCTTTGCATGTGTTACAGGTTTTAAACTTTTTCAAATGGATGTTAAAATTGCATTTTTGAATGGTTTTATTCAAGAGGAGGTTTATATTGAACAACCTCCTGGTTTTGAAAACGAGCATCATCCTGATCATGTTTATCGACTTAAAAAGGCTTTATATGGACTCAAGCAAGCTCCAAGAGCTTGGTATGAGAGATTAAGTCAATTTCTTCTTGATCAAGGGTTTATCAGAGGCAAAGCTGACACAACATTATTCATCAAAAGAAATAAGTCGAATGAAATTTTGATTGTGCAAATTTATGTTGATGACATAATCTTTGGTGCTACTAATGATGCTTTATGTGAGGAATTTGCAAAGATTATGCGGGAGAGTTTGAGATGTCTATGATGGGAGAACTCAACTACTTTCTTGGGCTACAAATTAAGCAAAGAAAGGATGGAATCTTCATCTCCCAAACGAAGTATCTCAATGATCTGCTGAAGAAGTTTGGGATGGAAAATTGCAATGGAGCTGACACACCAATGAGTACAACCACTTCATTGGATGCTGATAAAAAAGGCAAAGACTTCAATATCAAATCATTCCTCTATTTGACTGCAAGTCGGCCAGACATCCAATTTAGTATGGGGATGTGTGCAAGGTTCCAATCTGCTCCAAAGGAATCCCATGCTGAGCATGTGAATAGGATTTTCAGATACCTTGCTGACACAAAGACATTTGGATTGTGGTTTCCCAAAGGTCAACCTGAACATCTGGTGGCATATTCAGATTCAGATCATGCTGGCTATAAAACTGATAGGAAGAGCACAAGTGGTCAATGTGAATTCTTTGGCAACTCACTTGTGTCTTGGTTTAGCAGGAAGCAAACTAGCATGGCCATATCTTCCACAGAAGTTGAATATGTAGCTACCTCAAGTTGTTGTGCTCAAGTACTCTGTCTCAAGCAACAGCTTGCAGACTTGGGAGTCAATCTGAAGGAGATCCCAATTTTGTGTGACAACACAAGCACAATAAGCTTGGCCAAGAATCCAGTTCAACATACTCGGACCAAGCATATTGATGTGAGACATCATTTTATAAGGGATCATGTTCAGAAAAGAGATGTCAAGGTGATGTTCATCCCAACACATCTTCAACTTGCTGATATCTTCACAAAGCCATCGGCCAAAGAACAATTCAATTTTATAAGGAGAGAATTGGGAATGGTAAATCCCAATGAGTTGTAAGTATTTCTTGCTCAATCTAGTGTTAAATTATGGTTTTGATGATTAAAGGGTACTAATTTAAGCATCGGAGTGTCTAGACATGTTTTATGCAGGATATTAAGTCCCTGAATTTTTGCTGTCAAAGAGCAAAACCTCGAGGTTTTAGTAAAAACCTCGAGTTTTGGCCATGGATTGTCGGGATCAAAGAAAATCTGAGATTCTGAAGAAGAGCGAAACCTCGAGTTTTCATCAGACGAGAGAGCCCCCAACATTTCTAAGATTTACGGAGACAATGAAACCTTAAGTTTTCAATAGAAACCTCGAGTTTTCACAAGGCAAAGAGTGATCTTGTTTTGAAGAATGAAGCAAACCTCGAGTCTTGTGTAAAAACCTCGAGTTTTAGAAATAAACCTCGAGTTTTTGAAACAAACCTCGAGTTTTGGCTTCTAAAGGTTCAAAGGTTCACAGAACACCTTTGAAGTCCAGGTTAGCGTAAATGCTTTAAACCTCGAGGTTTAGGTTAAAACCTCGAGTTTTTGGTCAAGTCAATATATATGGATCTCTGTAGTGTTCTTCAAAACTCGACCTAAAACTCAAGTTTTGCCCTAAGTTTCTCTCTCCTCTCTCTAAAATCTTCCTCCCCACTCTCAATCCTCTTCTCAAACCCCAAAATGGCTTCGACGCTGAATCCACCGATCACACCTCTAAATCATGGTCTCCTCCTCCTCTTCCTCCTCGTCAACCATCCAGAACACCACTTCCTCCTGCTTCTGAGCGCCCTGTGAGGGTGAAGACGCCGCTAAGCGTCTTCTGCATGGAGCAGACAGAAAAATCCAAGGAATCACGCAAGACATTCCTACTGAGGACTCGCCTCCTCCTAAACGATCAAAGGTGGCTGCTTCTCCTTCTGCAAAAGGCAAGGGAGTCTCCTTTGACACACCCACTCCTACTTCTCCTAAGCAGAAGAAAGCACCTAAGGTTCAGCGCAAAGGGAAGGAGAAGGTTGCTGAGACACCTGAACCAATCAAGCAGAAGGCACAGAAAGAAAAATTGCCGAGAAGGCCGAACCGACCAAGAAGAAGAGGCAAGTAAGGATGAAGAGGGCCATTGCTACTCGGTCTAATCTGTCGCTCGGACGAGACTTCATCTAGAGCAACTGCCCACCAAGTTCCAAAGGTCAAGCTTCTTCTCAAGCCACTGATTCTACAGAGAACCAAGAGGAACATGTGCCTACAGTCATGGAGAATGCAATCTCAAACATTTACAGAAATATGTCTCCTCCTGAAGGTTTTGTGACTGCCTCTTCTACTTTCCCATCTAAAGAAGAAAATGATAAGTTTAGGGAGGCTTACCTTCATAAAGATTTCTATCCAGTGGTTGCTGTCAACTTAACTGAGTTTTATGAGGAAAACCACTTAGACATATCTCCTTGGCTGAAACAGTATGAGAGCTTTGTCTCATTTTCAGCTCCATATACTCCTCATTTGGTTCGATTGTTTTACTATAATATGGAATATGCTAGTAAACTAGGGCCAGATGGTGAATTTCTAGAAGAGAAAGTGACTACTGTCGTGAGAGGAGTTAAGTTCACCTTATCTGCCAAGATTATCAATCAAATTTTGAAAATTGCCAATCCACCACAAATCCCTGACTTCTCTTATAGCAACCAAGAAGTCTTTAAGACACTTAGACCAGAGAACCTTTCCTACGACCAACAACTTAAGTTGTCCTTTACCCCTGGGTCTATGTCTCCTAAGAACAGGGTCCTATGGTATGTCTATTCCAGAAACTTCATTCAAAAGGGTGGAAACTTCACCCATTTTACCCAACAAGACTACCAACCCTTCACTGCTTTTGTCAAAAAGGTCCCATTTAACATCGGTTATTGGCTTCTGCAAGCTATGACAAAATTCAAATTCCCCGCCGCAAGTCGTCTCATATCCCTTTACCATCCTTAATTTCTGTCATATTGTACTACCACAAGATCTGGTATATGGGTTCTCCTGACACACTGGAATACCCCCCATTCTTTGGGGAAAATATGTTGAACCTAATGAAGGTGAAGTTTGGGAAGAAGGCTCGGGTCAGTCAAGAGCACCTTCTCGATCACAGCCAAGAAGAGCCAGATCTAATGCTCAAGAGGCTCAGTCTGCACCTCCACCTCCACAGTCCTCATTGCCTACTGATTTCACTGCACAGATCAAAGCAATTGTGGATGCTGCACTTGCCTCAATGACCATGAAAGTTGAGTTTGAATTGGGAAAGTTGCGAGCTGAGATGACTAGAGGGACCAATAGACTGATTGAAATTCAAGATGCAATGAAGGAACAACTTGAACTGATTGCTGGGCAATCCACTGAGATAAGAGAGAAAGCAGAAGAGATTGAGGCAAGATTGCCCACACAGGTTGTGTCCAACATGGAGCTCAGTGATAAAGTGGATAAGATTGTCAAACATCTCCACATTGTCTCTACCTCTCAGTCTAGCACTCTAGCTGGTCCTAGCACTTCCAGTCCAGCTTCTGGCTCATCCTCACCATCTTTCACCTTCACCAGCCCCCAAATTCCCACTTCATCTCCCGAGCCATCCACTCCTATCTTCCCATCACCAGTTGCGCTACCACTCCACCTACTTTGTTCTTCCATCACCATCTACCCCACCACCGAAGTCTTTCATCCTCTACGCCCACCGAAGTTCTTCATCTTTCTCTTCCTTCGACACCTTTAGTTACTCTCCATTTTGAAGATGACAAAGGGGGAGAGAAACACTAGGATAGAAATTGAGTTTTTGTTGAGTTGCTTATGTATTTTCATTTTGTAATCATGTAATCTGAAATTCAATCTATGAAAATGCATTTTGTGATGAGTTATATGCGTTTTAAGCTTCTGTTGCTTCACTCTGATATTTAGATAATAGTTTGTGTTGTGATTTTCATAAACTTGCCAAAAGTTTTAAAATGAAAAGCTTTCAAATGTTTTCAATCTTGATTCAAAATAAAACCTCTCTCAAATTCTCAAACATATTTGTTTACAAGTATTGTCATCATCAAAAAGGGGGAGAATGTTAGTTCTCTAAGGGTTTTGATGATTGCCAATAATTGAAAACAAAGATTGAAGTTTTGCTGTCAAGTGTGTAAAATTCACTGTGGAAGCAAAACTCGAGGTTTTTAGAGAAACCTCGAGTTTTGGCCTTACGGGAAGGAACTCAAGTTTTCGAGAAAAGAGAAAACTCGAGGTTTCCATAGAAAACTCGAGGTTTCCAAACACGAGAGACTTCTCAAATTTTTTTACGAGAAAATGCAAAACTCGAGGTTTCGAAAAAACCTCGAGGTTTTGTCATCTGAGAGTCTCTCGATTCGAACTTTTCAAAACCTCCAGTTTTCATTTAAAACCTCAAGTTTTTTTGTTATTTGATTTGAAACTTCATTTTTATCAAGTTTTGAGAAAACTCGAGGTTTGGCAAGAAACCTCGAGGTTTTGACTAAGACAAAAACTTAGATTTCAACCAAGTTTCAAAACCTCCAGTTTTGTGAAAAACCTCAAGGTTTGAGGCTCAACAAGATTTTCTTAAATTTTCACATTAAGTGAAAACTCGAGGTTTTGAATAAAACCTCGAGTTTTGTGAAGGCGAGAAAACACTTAGACTTTGTCACTTCACAAAACCTCCAGTTTTTATGAGAAAACCTCCGGTTTTGGAATTTGACAAAAGTTCTAAAAGGTCTCACAAAATGTGAAAACTCGGGTTTTGGGAAAAACCTCGAGTTTTGTCCAGGCAGAGAGCAACTGAGGTTTCTAAGGTTTCAAAACCTCGAGTTTGGTTTTGAAACCTTGAGGTTCCTGTCTTGGCGCAAAATCTTAAAGTTTTTCATATTTGAACAAAACTCGAGTTTTGTATAGAAAACTCGAGGTTTCGCCAAACAGAGAGCAAACGAGTTTTTCACTGATTTGAAAACTCGAGGTTTCAATAAAAACCTCAAGGTTTTGTTTTTGACAGAATTTTTCAAAACTTTCATACTTGTGTGAAAACTCGAGGTTTGCTATGAAACCTCGAGGTTTTGCCAGACAGAGAGCATCGACCATTTCAAAGTTTTGAAAACCTCGAGTCTTGCTCAGAAACCTCAAGTTTTGAGGTTTTGGACATAAAATCATATTCACATGGGAAGTCCAAAACTCGAGGTTTGGTGAACGAACCTCGAGGTTTCTACGCTGAGTTTGAAATTTGAATTGCGCATTTTTGGAAATCTATCTTGTTTGATCCTAATGCCTTCCAGTATTAATCTTCTATATTCCTAGATATGTTTAACCACTTTCTTGGTGAGTTTCGGACATATTAAAGAAAGTTTATTGAAGGTTTAAAGGAAAAGCAAAAGGTGATGTCAGAACATTAAATGCTAAACCCAGAAAGTTGCACACTTCTGGATAATCCATCTGCACACGCCTACAAAGAATTAAAGAATGATTTCTACTTCCAATGCTACTCCAACGGATTTATTTGCGAAAGTCAAATCAAGCATTGTCCAACCGGGATTGAGTGAAATTTTAGAGAGAGAAGAAGACCAAACCACTCTTAACCCGAACGAACATCTCCAATGGTTTAATCCAAGTGCAACGGTCATTTAATGCTATCTGACTATAAATAGGGTTGCATTCAAGTCTTCTCGACAACTACAACTACTGGAAACGAATTGCATTCAAGTCTACATTTATTTCCTTCAGTTTTCACTTGTATAGTATATTCTGATACAAAGAGCTTCAGTGTTTATCAATATCTGCTCTTAGAGAGAGTTTCTTTCTGAATATCATTTATTGTAAAGAATCACAAGTCAAGGGGACTTGGTGATTTGGGAGTTCATTGATTACAACTTGTAAGGGGGAGTGAGTTCTAGAGAGAGAACTACTTCTTGAGTGCAGAGTGTGTAATCTTTGTGATAGTGGAAAATCCCAGAGAGTCCGGGACCGGATGTAGGTCAAGTTGTTAGGACCGAACCGATAAATCCTTGTGTCTTGCTATTCTTCTTCTTGCTCTGTTCTGCCCTGTTTTACTGTCCTAAAAATAGAACAAGTTCTTCAAATTTTTTAAAATACCCAATTCACCCCCCTCTTGGGTATTTGGCTCCATTTTCAACAACCTCGGAATAAATGCTTGCTTGAATTTTCTTAATAAAGAGAAGATTGTCACCTAAAGGAAAGCCAAGATTGAGAATGGCCACCAACTATTACACCAAAGAGCGAAACAACAACTGGCACGCAACAGGTTTATCGGAAAAAATGAACCTGATGCTAGAGAGATAGCGAACCTAGAGAATGAGCTTGGCAAGAAACTTGTGCTAGTAAAGAAACGATGGTGTTTGTCATTATATGATAATGTCGGGCAACACAATCTTGGTGTTCTCCCCAAGCACTATGGATGCATGGCGACGACATATGCGGTTCTATATCTTTCTTTACAAGATGAATATTTTTCTTATCACATGACATTCCTCAGAAAAAATCAATGCAACGTGAATCAATTTTGCCACATATATAGGCTGGCAGACGTACGCATGAAAGAAGATAGAGATTAGCAGCAGACGAAACAGATTTTATCAATGTTATGATCGAGAAGCTTGAGATTCTTCATCTCCATGCTGTTGTACGCCCATCTACGACTTCTAGGACCTGATTGTAGATGTCATTTTTATTTCTTTCGGATTAATCCATGTGCCCAAGTATTTGCCTAATCTGGGAAGCAAAGCCGACCTTGACGAATAATGCATTACGGATACGAGAATGAACCACATGACCATTTACCAATATTCGGTTTTGAACTGTGGAGACACATAGGAGTTTGATCCATTTGGATGGAAAATTCATTCCTTCAAAAGCGGGAGTGATGAAAGACCATGAAAGTCGATCAAAGGCCTTTAAAAAATCAACTTTCCTTGGAGCCAGCTTTTTCCTTCCTTTACCTGCGGAGTGAATCAGAATTCAATGTAAAGCTGTAGGGAGCCTGTGTGAATATTATTGATAAGCAATGTGCTTTATATACAAGATGAATGTGTAAGGAGCAAATACAATTGCATAACAAACTGTACAACTATGTAACTAACTATATAACAAGTAACTGAATAATAATCTAATTAACTAATTACAACTTTATGTAACACCTATCACCCCCCCCCCCGCAAGTGGAGCATGGATGTCTTGGATGCCCACTTGGACTTAAGCTCATGAAACCGAGTAGGATGAAGAGGCTTTGTAAAAATGTCGGCAAGCTGATTAGCAGACCGAACGGGGAGAAGACGTATAACTTTAGCTTGAGGCTTTTCTTTAACCACATGACAATCAAGCTCTATGTGCTTGGTTCTCTCATGAAAAGTGGGATTTGCAGATATTTTAATTGCGTGATTATCACAAGAGATTAGAGTAGGAGCAACATGAGAAATGTGAAAATCATTCAAGAGATAAATGAGCCATTGGAGTTCACATATGGTAGAAGATAAGGCACGATATTCAGCTTCCGAAGAGGACTTTGAAACAGTTGCTTGCTTCTTGGTTTTCCAAGAAATTAAAGAAGAGCCAAGGAAAACAAAGCAAAACCGATTGAACGACGTGTGTCCAAACAACCAGCCCAATCGAATCACTAAAACTTCGAATCGCAAATCGAATCAGCCAAAAGAAAATACCAAGACGGGGGAAGATTTAAGGTAGCGAAGAGCACGATGAGCTATGCCAAATGAGTGTCCCGAGCATGAGACATGAATTGGCTAAGTTGTTAAGTAACAAAACTTAAGCCCGGCCGAGTAGTGGTGGGTGAGGTATTGCGGCCCGGCCAATGAGTTTCCGATAAGGAAGAGGATCAACCAAAAGAGTACCACAATCAGCTGAACCCAGCCGACACCTATTCCCTCCCTCACATCCTTGTCTCCCAATTCCATCTCCCCTTCTCCTACCCCTTCTCTTCGTAAGTCTACTAGACCCCACCGTCCACCTTCATATTTGCGGGATTATCATTGTGCCCTCATCTCGTCTACTCACCAATCATCACGCAAAGGTAATATTCGTTATCCCTTGTCTTCGGTTCTTTCATACTCTTCACTCTCTCCTTCTTATACTTCCTTTGTTAATGCTGTTTCTGTTCATCCTGATCCTTGCACTTTCAAACAAGCTGTGAAACTTTCTGTTTGGAGAGATGCCATGAATGCAGAAATCAATGCTCTTGGACAGAATCAGACCTGGACCCTCACTCGTTTACCATCGGGTAAAAGAACTATTGGATGTAAATGGGTTTTTAGAACCAAATTCAGGGTCAATGGTGATATAGAAAGGTACAAAGCTAGACTTGTAGCAAAGGGATATACTCAAATTGAGGTGTGGATTATTTTGATACCTTTTCCCCTGTTGCTAAGATGACTTCTCTTCGATTGTTATTATCTATTCTCTTGCGCTAAAAATTGGCATTTACACCAATTAGATGTTAATAATGCTTTCTTACATGGGGATTTACATGAAGAAGTGTATATGGATCTTCCTCAAGGTTATATTGCCTCGATTCCACTCTAGTTTGTAAATTACAAAAGTCCCTTTATGATTTAAAACAGGCTAGTCGTCAATGGTACTCTAAACTCTCTTCCGCCTTCCCCCGTCCTATGGCTATGTTCGATCTCTTTCGGATCATTCCTTGTTTTTTAAAGCATCTTCCAACTCATTTACTGTCATTCTTGTATATGTTGATGATGTGGTACTTACTAGAAATAATTTGGCTGAAATTACCTTGATTAAACAACGCTTGCATGCTGCCTTCACTATCAAAGATCTTGGTGAGCTTCACTACTTTCTTGGACTTGAACTTTCTGGATCCAAAAGTGGCATTTTTTTTGTCTCAACATAAGTTTGATCTGGCAACTTTGGTAATTATTTCAAACCTAACTCATCTTGTATTTTGGCCTTTGGATCTAATTCCCTTTACAAGAGTTAGTCTCAACCCTTCATGTGTTTAGAAAACCCTAACTTAGCCAATAAGTTTAGAAACTTAACCTCTAAGTTTTGCTTTTTGAGAATTAATTTACTTTATATTATTAATTCTCTCTCTTGTACACACACATACTCACATACACACTCACACATACACTCACACACACAACATATGAAAACCCCCCTTCATCTTTTGATTCTCCAATTTAGTGCTTTAAATTCCTAGTTACTCTAAGTGTGTACGTAACTAGATGAAATTGGTAGTTGGTTATCAACCAAGCAAAAATGTTTTTAGGGTTTAATTTGGAGTTTATTTAAGTTCTTCTTCTTTAATTTACTAATCTCAAAATTTTGGCTTCATTAAAGGTCTTAACTAACCTTTTACTTATTTTAAGATTAATTCCAAAAATTGAGGAAAAGATTTTGGAGATAACCTAATCCAAGCTTAAAATATGCTTGTTCATAATAAATCCTTATATTTGATCTATGATTAACGTATCTCAGGATACAATTTATTTTGTACAGATTTTCATTTACTTGTGTCTTGAATTAATCCCAATGGCTTTTAACTCACAACTCAATTATTTACACACTTTTCTCTCTCCTACATTAGACTCACAACACTCACAACATTTGCACACACACATACGCACACCACCTCCTTCCCTCTTCTCTCTCATTATCCTCTTCCAAAATTCATTAAGAGGCCCATGTGAACCCATGTGATTCTCTTTTCAATTTGTCTCCTACATAAATGCTTGCATGTGCCTTCAATTAGCATGTGTGTTTTGTTTAATATTATTCAATTACATTTCTTCCCTCCTAAGTCAAGTTAATACCGTGGCCTTCATGCTCTTTATTGGCTCTTCATTTTTGTATTTTATTTGCCTCTTAATAGCTAGTGTAAAAAGATTTCCTATTGGCTCATTTCAACTCACAAGAATTACACTTTATGAGGGTTAATTAAGGCCTTAGGATTTAGCTTTAACAAAGTTAATCCAAGCCTTTAATTTGTGTTGGAAAAATCCTACTACTATTGATGATATTTGTTCATATGTTATGTGCCCTTAGGATTTAATATTTGTGTAATTTTCTTGCCTCTTTAAGAGGGAATTTTCGCCACTCTTATTTAAATAGGGAAAATTAAATTAATCTAGGTTAATATCCCTAATATAGTGTTAGGCTTAATTGTCAAAGTATGATTGGTTACAATATTATTTATGATCATTAGAAACCCCTTTTTATGCTAATCTTGGGTTTTTGTTAGCCTTTGATCACTAATTTATCTCACACATTTCTTAATTATGCCTTTTTAATTTAATTATTAACTAATTACGAAAATTAACATAAATATTTCAATTTCTACAAATTTAATTGCCCATTAATTGTTGATAAGTTTCTTTAATTGGAATAAGTATTTCTATGTCATTTTATTGTCTCTTATGATTAGATTAAGACTATGCTCAATTATGATAATTTTATGATGTTTTATGTTCCCTAAAAGAAATTTGAATATTTTGGTCTTTAGCTTATTTAATTTCGAGAAGAAACTACTTAAAATAAAAATTAATAAGCTTCTAAAGTTTGAGACCACACATTCACTTATTTTTAATGGGTATTATTTGTCAAAATATGACATTTATAATAAGTGAGATTTTTAGGGTATTACAATTTGTGTGAAAAGAGATCAAATGAAGGGAACACTTTTGCATGTGGAGAATCTTCAATTGACTTGTACACCGACCAAAGATGATTCCCAAATTCATGTTGAAACCTTTCAGTTTGGTTAACTCCAACAGAGATCCTTTTAACTAGAATTTTTCCACTGCCAACATTTATTAATTCAACTGGCTAATTAGTGTTGCCTACTATTGAACATCTTCCAAGATCAGATGAAGCTGCCAGCATTCTACTTCCATCATCTAACATCGAATGAATAAGCGCACCAAGAGCACACATCAGATCAATAATGAATTCACTTCCATCATCAGCTTTGATCAAATTCACAGCTCCATCATCAGTTCCAGTGTAATAACTCCCTTTGACCATAATTTAGGGAACGTTCATTCTATCTTGAGATGTAGGGCACGATGACGTGAAAGTCCAACATCAAGACAACCAAGCGGCTTAACACTTGTTGGGCGAGCAACTAAGCAGTACAGTAATGGATATATCGAGATAACTCCATCGCTTGGCAGTGAACACCAGTTTGCACTTTATGAAGTTACTACCTGCCTGGGTTCCGTCAGTCGTTGTGCATTAACCAGCAATATTGGAGTGATGATTCATTTTAAGCACAGGGTATATACTTTGACCAAGTTTTCAATTACGAGGCATCAATACTTCATCCAACTCATTTGAACATGATGATTAGAGGTTATCCAAAGCCTTCCTAGAAGGAATTGCAAAAAGGAGATTCTTCAAACGGAACCCTTATATAAATGGTTTCTTTAATACGCCAAATGGAAGATAGGCTCGGCGGGGTGTTACATAAAGTTGTAATTAGTTAATTAGATTATTATTCAGTTACTTGTTATATAATTAGTACATAGTTGTATAGTTTGTTATGCAATTGTATTTGCTCCTTATGTTAGGATCCGTACACACAGCGGATTCAAAATTTTTACGAATGTCGTCCCGAAGATCACTCAAGCTTGTTTAAATCAAGGTTAAGGAACCGAAAATTACCCGTAGTGAACTCGTTCGCGTCTCGTTTTCTTTGAACCGGTGGGCTACCTTCTCGGTCCGGCGAAGTTGACTCTTAGAATCGTCCTCCTCCGGTATCCACACAAATAATTCCCGATCACGGCTACGACACGGCGTGCTAGCGCCTTTTTGAGTTTTGCGTCCCTCTCAACTTTTCACTCTAGGGTTTTCTCGCGGCTTTCTCTAATACGCTCGACAAAAAGTCCCGTGGGTTTTTTTAAACCCGATAGGTGTATTATATAAAATTAATCCCCATTAATTTTTGAAATTCAAATTTTGAATCTGATTAAAATATATTAATTAAATCTATCTAATAGATATAATCTAACATATTTATTTAATTCGCATTAAAACCAGATCTAAAATTTGAATTTTTTGAATTTAAATCAAATCCAAATTAAAAGCCTTCTTATTTAATTTATCTCTATAAATTAAATTCGAGAAATGATATCTATCTATTTTATTAAATCGAGATACTATATCTCAATTTAAATTAAATAGATATATGACATCTTTATTCGAAAAATAAATGAGATACAATATCTCCATTTGTTTTAGATATTTAATTTATCTCTATAAATTAAATACAAAACAAATATTATATAATAATATTATAATCTCCATTAAATAATATTATTATATTATTTTCGAATTTAATATATATATATATTATATTCACCCTGATTAAATTCGTATTCATTAAATCTTATATTAATCTAAGATTCAATGAATCTGATACTTTTGCTCGTGTTGGGTTATTCTTGTGTGCGACCTGCGCCCATATATGAGATTGGCAGTGGGCCAATACTGTACCAGCCCACAAGTCGCAAGCGGCTTCTAGCAAGACATTGCGACTACCCAATTCACATGGGGATCGATGACACGATACAACCTATCGTACAACTATGTCACGTCCCTTTTGTCACGCGATAATTTGGTCAAGGATGAGGCATGGATAATGTCAACTTCCTGTTCTTGGCCACTACTTTCTCGATTCTCGAGTAGTCTAATAAGTGAAATGGAAACTCCTTTCCATCACAGTATGGCCATACATTTCTTAGACTCACTCATCGAAGGGCCCAGTATTATCTCTCAACAAATGTGAGGGACAAATTCCATCTTGACCATTCACATTCCTCCGCATGAAAACCATTGATCCCGATCCTAGCCTTTATCATCACCCGGTCAAAGGTGACTTTTGATTAGGTCAAAGGTCAGTGACTCATCATGTAGGAATCCATGATGATCTCATGTCATAGGGCGTGGTAACGCAGTTGTACATGAGATAAGCTTATGACTAATACCATGCAGCTTTCTCATAGTGGGTCGGTCCAGCACCTTGTACTCTTACAAGTGCCATGACTTTGATTCGTATCTCTATATCTCATCAAAGTCATACTGGTCTTAACTCATCTTCGCTCCCGCGTAGATGACCGACCAGAGACATTTAGGATAATCTATAAGATATATCCAGGGATATAGTTATCATTATAAACATGCGAATGAAATGATAACTTAATGGAGAATAATGACTTGCCCCTAGGGCATAATTTCCAACACCTTACACATTCATCTTGTATATAAAGCACATTGCTTATCAATAATATTCAAGGAATTATTTTCCCAAATCATCTAGTCACATGGTATCTAGAGCCTTCTAATTTTTTCTCCCACTTTTTCTCTTTTCCTTCCCGTACAAACTCGCTTTCCCTTTCCCATTCTTTCTCTTTCCTTTTCCCGTATGAACCTGTCACTCATCGTCCTCTCCCTCGTTTTTTTTACCCAGTTCGTTCTTGTTCACTCTGCCATTCCCAAATCGAACTTCACCTCTGCCATCCCCAATCGAACTTCGCCTCGCCTCTGATCATCGGTTTTCATGGCTTCCGCCTCAGTTTCTGATCAACCCTCTTCTCAAGCCTCTTCGTCCGTCGTTTCCGCCGTCCCTCTTCCGACGACTGATCCGTCTTCACCATTTTAAATTCATCCCAACGAAAATCCAGCTCTCGTGCTCGTTGCTCCACCTCTCGACGGCACCAACTTCCACAGCTGGTCAAGGTCAATCCTCTCTGCTTTCCTCTTGAAGAACAAGCTGAGGTTCATTGATAGTTCCATCCTTCCTCCGCCGTCGACTGCTCCTAAATTTTCGGCATGGGAATGCTGTAATAATCTCGTCCAAGGTTGTCTTACTTGTTCCCTTTCTCCTACAATAGCCAAAAGTATTCTAAGGTTTGATTCTACTGCTGCAATTTGGAATGACCTTCAGTCACGGTTTTCCCAATCTGATCTCTTCCGTATAGCTGATCTCCAAGAGGAGATTTGTAATCTTAGACAAGGTAGTTCGACTGTCGTGAGTATTTCACTCGTATGAAGATTCTTTGGGATGAAATGGCAAATATCCGTACATTGAAACCTTGTACATGTGGTTCTATCGGTCAGGCTTTGCTTCATCGGGATGAGGACCAGGTAATTCACTTCTTGAAAGGCTTGAATGAGTCTTTTGCCTCCGTAAAATCTCAGATTATGCTACTTGATCCTCTTCCCCAATTACTCATGTTTTTTCACCGATTGTGCAACAAGAACGTGAGATGCATACACCTCTGGTTTCTCCTGAGTTGTTTGTTTTAATGGCTAAGAGCTCTCGGTTTCATACTCATTCTGGTTCCAAGCAGAAACTCTGCTCTTATTGTGGTAAACCATGTCACACTGAGGAAACTTGCTATAGGAAGCATGGTTTTCCTCCTGGATTCAAGTTCAGATCCTCTGGTTCTTTGTCTACGGTGAACAATCTGTCTACCAAGGATTCTAGTTTTGGTTTTGTTCAAGCACCTTCACCTGCCATAGTTTCACCTCCTGTGACTTCTCCTTCACAGGTTGCTGTCCTTCCACAGTTGTCTGCTGCTCAATACACTCGCCTCCTCAGTCTTCTCGAATGTCCATCTACTTCAACACCATCAGTAAACCAGTTATCTGCTTCTTTGTCTGTCCCTACTAAAGGTAATTCTAAGTCCAATATTTCTGTATCTTGGATCATTGATTCTGGTGCAACTGATCATGTATGTTGTTCTTTAGCCTTGTTTTCATCCTATGTGTCTATCTCTCCAATTCATGTTTGTCTGCCCACTGGCTTTAAGACTGTAGCACAATTCTCTGTCACAGTTCGTATTTTTGATTCTTTAATTCTTCATAATGTCCTTTTTCTTCCTCATTTTTCATTTAATATCCTATCTCTCTCGCCATTAACGATCTCATAATTGTTTCCTAACATTTTCCTCTCAATCCCGTCGATTCACTTAACCCATCCTTCGCCGATGATTGGCACAACTAGACTTTTTGAGGGTTTATACTTCCTTACTGCAAGTATGATTTCCCCAAAGACTTCATCTCAGGTTTTCCTGAACACCACTGTCTCCTCTTCCAAAGATAAAATTTGGCATCTTTGATTGGGTCATCCTTCGCCAACACACTTTCTATTCTACATAAACAAAATTCTGATATTACTGTATCTTCTACACTTCCTTGTGACGCTTGTCATTTTGCAAAACAGAAACATTTACCTTTCCCTATAAGCACAAGTTCATGCAATAAAACTTTTGATTTGATTCATGTTGATATCTCGGGGTCCATTTTCCATTCCTTCTATTCAAGGTTATCGTTATTTTCTTACCATTGTTGATGATTTTTCTCGATATACTTGGTTGTTTTTAATGAAAACCAAATCTGAAACTCAAACACATATTAAGCAATTTTTCAATCTTGTTAAAACTCAATTTTCCGTTGTTATAAAAACTCTTCGTTCGATAATGGTACTGAATTTCATATGCCTGAATTTTTTGCTTCTCATGGTGTTATTCATCAAAAGTCTTGTGTTGCTACTCCACAACAAAATGGTTTAGTTGAATGAAAACATCAACATATTTTAAACGTAGCACGTGCTCTTCTTTTTCAGTCTCACATTCCCATTTCTTATTGGTCTTTTTTAGTTCTTCATGCTACTCATATCATTAATTGTCTACCATCTTTTCTTCTTCAAAACTCTACCCCATTTGAACGATTATATGGTTTTCCCCTACTTACTCTATTTTCAAAGTTTTTGGCTCACTCTGTTTTGCTTCCACCTTAAGTCATAATCGCTCTAAATTTGCCCCACGTGCCCGTAAATGTATATTTTTAGGTATTCCGCAAGGTTCCAAGGCTTTTACCCTACTTGATATCTCTATGAATCAAATTTTTATTTCTCAAGATGTTATTTTTCATGAACTTGTGTTTCCCTTTAAAACTGAAAGCACAACCCCCACCTTGCCTTGGCCTCGAACCACAACCTTGTTCCCTTATGAAGGTCCTTACCGGGTTAAGGAGAAGCTCAGAAATGGAGCCTATATACTCAAAACCCTGGGAAGGAAGCCAATTAAAAGGAGTTGGAACACCGACAAATTGAGAATCTACTATAGTTAGATCTCGGCCCCGCATCCACGATATCTTAGGACAAAGCGTGTCCAGTTCGTTTGTTTCTTGATTTCAGTTTTTGATTTCATTTTTTTTGTTCATTCAATCTCCTTGTTTGAAGTTTTAGCTCTTTAGAGCGGATTATTTATTTAATGAAGAATTCTCCCTGTGGACATTCAAATACTGCACTATCGATAGTCTAAAGAATTACATCGAGGTCTATACACCCGGTCAAAAATATAACCCAACTTAAAGGACTACACCGGGGCTACTACGCCCAGGTTACCAAATAGTGAAGCCGCTATTCTTACATTTGATGCATCAAAAACATGATCCTAGATAAGGAGGTGAATAGGGGTGGAAACAGGTCAAGCCAGGCCAGGCTTCCCCCTTAACAGGCCATGCCTGTTAAGGAACAAAGAGGCCTGAGCCTGACCTGTGGCCTGTTTCAGGCCTATTTTTAGGCCTGAGCCTGGCCTGTTAGAGGCCTGGCTAGGCCTGTGGCCTGTTAGAGGCCTGTATCTTTCAGCCAGCACATCCAATCAGGTTTGATAGCATTTATTATATTATATTATAAAATCCAAATACATGCACCGCATATTTGGGTCCGAATGGGTAGAAAAAAGTAATATAATATATAATAAAAAATGGAAAGTGAGAGGCAACAATTATTAAATTTAATCTCCCTCACCTTTCTTTTATCCCTTTGTCTGCCACTACAATAATAGAAAAGATATAAAGCCACCCATTACATAAATATGATATAATATTAATGAAACTTTGTCGTAGGGTGCATATCATATTGATATATATTTTTTTATAATATATCATATTGATATTTTGGATACAATCATCTGAAGAAAAAATGAACGGACCGAGTAATTCAAGAGCACTGCAGGAACGCACATCTACTATCTTGTTAGATCAAGAGCACTATGTGGTGAATGGATCTGTCCGATTTCCTCTCCCTTTTATCTTGTTCAAAAGCCGTATCGTAGCTAGATCCAACACAAATTCCATATCTAAACCAATGATAAGATAATTGATGACTAAAAAATTCAAGATCCGAGAACTAAAGCAATAAACAACACAAATCGTAAAAGAAAGCCAAAGAACGATAAAATTCATATCCATAGAGAAAATCAAACATTAACCAAAGAGAAAACTTAGAGAATGACACAGATCTGGAAGATAGGCACACCAATTTCGAGCTCCACCAGTCAGATCTGGAAGATAGAAGACGGAAGTACTTTCCAGAGAATGACACGAGATCCGGGAAGACGGAAGCCGGAAGTGCTCCTTTCTTGTTCCCTTGGGGACCGAACGAAAAGGAGTGAGTGGGTAGTGTGAAAAGGGAAGGAAGAGAGGCGAACTAGAGGAGACGGAGAAGACGAAGCTAGGCGAGATCGAGCGGACAAATCGAGACGATCGAGACGAAGATGAGAGCAAAGAGCCTTGCAGTTGAGGCAGGAGAGGGATGGCGGAGGAGGGGAGATGATGGAGGTCAACAGAGAAGGGAGGATGGAAGGGGAGACGGCAGAGGTTGGGGAGCGTGGAAGTGCAGAGGAGAGAAGAAGTGTCTTTTTTTTTTTTGGCTTGGTGAAGAAGTGTCTTTCAGGAATCAGGTGTTAGGTGGGTTTTTTTTTCAAACAAGCAAGATACGTGTTAGACTCTCATTGGAAAATAGAGGGAGTAATTACAATTTTATCCTTCATCAGGTCGCCTGATAAGCAAAACAAAAGGCCTCTTATAAGGCCCGAGCCTGGCTGTTAAGCAAAATAGGCCTTGCAAGAGGCCCGGCCTTAGCCCGAACAAACAGCCAGGCTTGTCCAGGCCAAAACAGCCAAGTCCAGGCCAGCCCTGCCCCCCGGCCTGTTTCCATCCCTAGATGTGAATTGTCATCCAGACCCTGATCAGGTCAAAATGTTTAAACGTGTGTTTCTACACCACGGCTAGACATATGACAGGTTGCCCTTCTCCTGGCAAACAACTCGGACAATGGATCTGGAACCCGGTAGCGCGGGTAAATTCGAACACCCCTACCATGATACCCAGCCATTGGCATCGGAAGAATACAAGCAAACTCTGCATATTCCAAACCCTGGCCCGATCATGGAATCCCCAATATGAACTAAGGTTCGTAAAAATAATCAAAACTACTGTAACGCAGTAAGAGGCAAGAAGACACAATCAAATAATTGCAAAAGAAGTATAGGGTGACTAATACAGCACTAAAGAAATGTTATAGATTGTCAAAGTTGGTAGCAAGCACTGGCACAATAAAAACATAAATCTCCGACACTCAGCTCGGAGGAGAGACTTCTAAGGAAACCACCTCGGTGGACGGGGCAGACTTCGAAGTACCTTCTCCATTTTTGCCATCCCGGACCGCATTAAGATCCTCCTCACCAATTTGCTCCTCGTCTACGAGCGATAGGGATTCATCTTCAGGGGTCGGGGGAGGTGGGTACAAGACGCCATCTTTAACATAGGCTCGATGGTCGTACCCATCAATTTTAAAATTCACATCCGGGTTAAGATAACGGATCTAAGCAAGTGCCATCTTGAAGCAGTCAGCGGCGGCCTCCTTTAGAATCTCCTTGCAGTCTAGGTGGGCTTTCTTCTCCTCGCTAAGGGCGGCCTTGGTCTCACTAAGCTCAGAACACAACTCAGTACGTTGGGCTTGAAGGGCCTTCACGGCGTCCAGGTCCTTGACATGAGCACCTTGTAGAGTGGTGAATTCTAAGGACATCTTCTCTAGCGCCTCCTGTGTCATAAAAAGCTCCTCAGATGCTTTCTCAACAGTGGCCTTCGTAACATCACGCTCCTCTTCAGCCCACCTCTTTAACGCCTAGCTTCTTCTTTCGCCGGCTTTAATTGGTGTACCTCGGGATTGCTCGACATATTTGCCTTTCGAGATGGAGCGAGCTTGAGCCAACCCGACGAGCCTGCAGGCATAACCTTGGGCATCATGGACAATCCGCTCCTCGACATCAGATAGTAGGAGGGCATTCATAAATTGGCGAGGAGGTAGAAACGCGACGTCAAGCTCCTCGGTCACTCCTTTTACCCACGTGAGTCCATGGGCAATCTTTATGACAGAGGGAAGAGCAGAAGGGCCCTGGGGTGGAGGTGGTGCCATTGGCAAGTCTGCGAAGGAGACCTCTTTGCCTTTTGCAGCCTGCTCGGTCGATTTAGACACCGGGCCAGTTGGATGAGACGGAGAAGTTCTAGCCTTGGCCGATGTCTTCGTCTTCTTTGTCGCGGCAATTGGGGAGGTGGCAGCGGATTTTTTCCTCCCAGTCTCCAAGGCGGCATGTTTCCGGGTATCCCTCTTACTAGGAGCAGCGGTGTCAGCGGCCACGTCCGAATTCACGACGGATAGATACCTCGGCAACTCCGCCATGTCTCGAGCTACAAAAAGAAGGTAACAGAAGTCAAAAAATGCCAGAACAAAGGCCTAAAAACAAAACCACAGAAAATAATCCAGAGGGTCATACTAATCCTATATCCGGTTGGGCACCGGCACCGTTAATGAAGAAGGCATCACTTTTTACGCCAAAGGCATTGACAAAGGACGTCAACCGGTCTACAGAGTAAACCTCTTCGACCGGGAGGTCATCAGACTCGACCTGATAGGAAGACGAGGTCATTTTATGATGCTCCTCCATCTAATATAAAGGGAACCTCCATTCCACGTCCTTAGCCTCGGCCCTTTTAAGGAACCAGGGCTGCTGTCCAGGTTTGGCGACTACCTTGAAGAAGGAATTTTTGAAATGTTTGAAAGAATCGGAGTATGTGGTTAAGAGTTTTTGGTCCGGATCACCCCGAAGGGAGGTTAGTCCCATTAATTTATTAGCCTCCTTACCGGGGCGAGGAGCAAAAGGACAAGTAGTAAAAAAATAAAGTAGCAGTGCAAGGAATGGGATCCTCAAAGGAGCCGCACAAACGTTCAAAAGCTACCATATAAGCCCACCCGTTGGGGTGGAGTTGAGAAGGGGCTAGATGAAGGTGATTGAGAGCGGCAATTTAGAACTTGGTAAACGAGAATCGAATACCGAGCCGGGTTATATAGTCCCTATAGAAGAAGAAGAAGTTGGTACGTCCTTCCTCTCTGGAAGAGCAGATAGGCTCATCCTCATTGGGAGGACTTAGGCAATAGCCCTCCAATTCCCGCAACTTCATTTTACGAATGTCAGCTGCAGTCATCAGGGAGCGAGTCTTGAGTACTTCGTGCGTCACCCAGGGGTATCGGTCAAGCAGAACTGTGGGGGGACTGGAGGAACCCGCCTCCTCGGCGTCGGATCGGGCACTAAGGAGTGAAGACGATGACTCCATTTACCTATAACACAAAGCAAAAAAATACTAAAATCAGCAACAGGGGAATACTTGGCACACGTGTACTACTGCGTGGAGAGAGAAGAATGGACGGACTCGGGCAACGCGGACTCCCAAAGTTCAGATTAGGATGGGAGGACGACCTATGGCGACAGGAACCGGAATCATGTTAGCCCGGGAATCCTCGCCAGCCATGATGTAATAAGAACTCGAGGCAATACAGTCCCAGCAAAGGCCGAGGTATCCGTCAGGAAGGGTTTCTGACCTAGAACGAGGGGGAACCGCATAAAAATTAATAGGTTGTACCGGTACGGCCTCAGTTTCTTCCCGGCTCCTAAGGTGAGACCTTATGTCATGGAAACCAGGGTTCTGGGACCTAGCGTCGGCAGGACGAGACGATTCAACATTCCTCCCCCTGGATCCACCGTGAAACCGGAGGGATAGCCTTTGCTCCTCAAAAAGAGGAGACCCAACAACCAGTAACTAGCTCGAGGATAACGTGCACACAGTGCTTCTTCCTCTTTAGGGGTTAAAGGTTGACTCGATGAAGGTAGGTTACTAGCTTTAACCATGGATACCAAAAGTTGAAACCTAAAGAGGCACAAAATGACCAGTAAGGGAGATAGCGGAAACCCCCACGAACAAAGGCATATGGCTATAGGCAATGGTCTAGAACTCAAAAACTACCCAGAAAATAATCTCAACCAAAGCTCAACTAGAAAACCACAGCCTACCAGCTGTATGAAATCAGGAGGAGCGAAAGGTAGAAATCACGAACCAATCCACAAAGAAAAGTAGAGGTAGAGTCATGACATGGAAAGGATGGGTATACCTGATTCAACCAAAGTTGATGATGACCAAAGCGATGAGAACCGTAAGCGGCACTGGGATAATCGTAGCAAAAAGAAACAGAGTTTCTGGGGTTTCTGATGAGAGCAAAGAAGTGGCGAAGTAAAATGGTGAAAGGGAGAGAAATGGAGGGAAATAGAAGTTATGAACAAATACACTCTTTCGAATGAAATGCTACCGAAGCGTCGGGGTAAAAGAGACCATTCACCCTAGAAATAGGGGTGACGTACGATAGCTAATGGGCGCATTAAATGCGCATGAGAATCGGAGGCGGCTTGGCAGGGCGGTTACGACCCCGCGCCAATTCAAGGAAGCCAGGTGGCAGGGGTCAATGATGGTGAAGCGAAGGATCCTCTCCTCAAAGCCATGTGAAACCCTTGGCGATCAAGTCGGACCATCTCGCCCACGCATAGCTACCTCGGACAATGAACTCAAGAAACATTCCCGATCCGCACATCCCACAACAAAGACTTCGGACCTTCAAGCATGACCTCGGATCCAGAGATAGGACCTCGGATTCTTGAGCAAAAAGGCTTCTACAGTCAAGGCTGAAGTTGACTAGCACGCCGTTTAGGCGGTTCAACGAATGGTAATATCTCAAACTACGTGGGCTTTGATCCATCTTCAAGGTACGTAGGCCCTAGGCATTATTCCTAGGTCAAGCCTGAACACCGAATAGGCTGACCCACTAGGGCTAACCCGCCTCGGTAACCTACCTCGGACGAGTGGCGTCCCAGGATCACACATTAGGCCCAATACCAGGATGGTCCGATAGGAAATATATTGCATGTCAGGATCTACCTATAATAAAGGGGGATCATATCTTATCTACAATCCGAATATATCTAAATGTGTATCTGGATAGCTAGGATATCGAGGGCCTCAGATCACAAAGCCCAAGCAATTCCGCCTAAGGTAAACTCTATAAATACAGGGGTAGAGCCTTAAGGTACACACGTTCTAACTCTGAACTGCTTACATTCAGTCACACTGTACACACACACCACCCCATTGGCGCAAGCCTCGTTTGTGTACGGTGATATCAAGCTCTCTTGAATATCTGCCTCATTGATATTCAGGCAGGGCCTACCAATCCAATATCGAAGCCTCAACCTCTCGGGCTGAACATCTGTGTTCTACACCAGAACAACATTAATTAGAGTTGAAATTGGGAAAAATTCCTTATTAAATTTTTTTTTATTGGTGATAAATACATTAATTAGAGTATTTTGGCGCTCTTTGGGTATAAAATTTGCTAAGTTATGGTACTCCATGTATATAACAATTTCTTATGTCTTTCTCACTAATAAAATTTCTAATGGAGACATTTCCCCAATTTTCCTAAAATATACAAGGCATAATTAAACTTTAATCACTTGATGTTATTAAAAATATACTTAACCAACAATAGCATATCAGACTTTTGTTTTTTTTAATACAACTTATTTTATACATCTAATTACTACTCCCTTATGGGGAGGTAAAAGCAGAACAACAAGAAAGATTACACAAGTGCCAAAAAAACTAAAATCGATTAGAAGAAACTGAAATGGAGGAAAACAATCTTAGAAGAAGGAAGATATCTTAATTGATATTTCCAAGCCAAAAAGATATCTTAACGGATGATTTCCAGCTGATGATGAACAGATACCATATGGGATAAATTGCTGGAAAAAGGTTTGAAAAGGCAAAAATATTAATTTCCAGAAAAAGGTACCTTAATTTCAAAAATCCAAGAGAAGGTAAAATATCTAATATGTGATTTTGGAATTCAAGGAATAAGACAAAAATGCCCCTCAATTTTTTAACATATTTCCCAACCACCAAGACCACACCACCAACGCGGCAATGCAACTAGAGTATTTCATTAGCTAGTACTCGTACTTTCATTTACCAATACTTTGGTACTAATGCAAATAAAAACAAGTTATATATAAGGCAAATACTATATAAAACAGTTCTAGGTAATTCACATGTATCAATAAAAATTGTTAACAATATTAAATTTATTACTCCATGCCGTCCTTTTTTTTTTTTTTTTTTTTTTGGCCAATTCCATCCAATCATTAATATAAGATGTATTTAGAGAGGTGATATTGGTCATAAATGTAAGACATAATTTTATTTATATATATATATTTCTTGAAAAACAAATACATACTTTAGATATAAAGCCTATTTTTCTGTACTACATTTTTCATTATTTCAAAAAAAAAAAAAAAAAAAAAAAAAAAAAAAAACTTCTTTCACTCTACTTTTCAGTGGTCTGGATTAATTTTATATTAAGGAAAAATTAACATTTTGATCCTTATATTTTTGAACTCGATTAGTTAACCTTGTACTGCGACTTGAGCTGTTTATACACTTATGTCTTGGTGGGCTACATAGTCATGCCCGTTTAGCTCATGGGCTATGGTGAGGTTGCTCACGGCCGGCCCCCGTTTAAAAATATTTCTTATTTTTTCCCGATTCCCTTTAAAAAAATAAACCAAATACCCTTATTTCCTTTATTTTGATGGTGTGTATAACTCCTTCTTCATGCTTTTTATTATACACTTTTTATTCTCTTTTATTTTTATACTATATTTAGTTATTCTACAATTATTAAATTAAAAAGAGAGGCGTGTTTCTGTGATGTGAGTGGGTGAAAAAGATAGGGATGTGAGGGTAAAAATGTTTGCATGATACAAAGGTACAAAAAGGAGTGTGATATAAGTGAGTGAAAGAGAAAGAAAAAAGAAGGGTGACATTTTTTTTTTCAATTTTTTTTTTTTTTTTTTGCAAAAATACATATGAGATTTTCTCAAAAGTGCGTCCAACACCAAATTTTTTTTTTTTTTTTTTTTAGAGGCAAGAGTAATTATGAATTTCCAAAATAGGTACAAAATATACATTGACTATTAGTTTGAATTTGTTAAGGATTAAGGAGCAAAAATACACATGAGACTTTCCCAAAAGTGCATCTGGCAAAAATGCTTTTCTGAGGGAAAAAATAACTATTAACTTTCAAAATAAGCGCGAAAAAACATATTGACCATTAGTTTGAATTTTTTGATTGAAAATGGTGACATGGAGGATGACGTAGATGATTAAGAAACAACCCGAAATAATAATTTGTTGATGAGTAAAGGAAATTAATCTCCACCTTATCACTTTATCTCCACGAATCCTTCCTCTCCTCTCCCACTTTCTTTTGAAAGAAGTGATGAGGTGGAAATAAATGGTTAGGTGGAAATTATTTTACCTTGCCCAATCAACAAAGTATTATTCCAAGTTGGAGAAATATTTATATACTCCAAGAATATCATGTCATCTAAACTCTATCTAGTTAAAACATAACAACTCTTCAAGCAAAAAAACATAACAACTCATATCATTTTTATCCTAGTTGGCTGGTGATTCATTTGAAAAAAAAAAATCAAATTTTATCTTGTTTTCAAGAAAAAACATATGAATTAAAAAAATAAAACAAAAAAAAATGATCAACCAATATTTTTCTTTAAAATAAGATAAAAATTAAATTTTTTAGATGAGTCATCACCAACTAGAATTAAAATTATATGAGTTATTATATTTTCATTAGATAAGGTTCAAATGACGTGGTAATCTTAGAGTATATAAGTATTTCTCTTCAAGTTGTTTCTTAATCATCCACGCCATCTTCAATGTCACCATTTTGAGTCAAAAAATTAAAACAATTTCATCGGCTAATGGTCAATGTATATTTTTGCACATATTTTGAAAGTTCACATTCACTTTTGCCCCTAAAAAAATCATTTGTGTTAGGTGCACTTTTAAGAAATCTCATGTGTATTTTTGTATCTTAACCCTTAAAAAATTTAAAACAAACGACAATGTGTATTTTTGCACATGTTTTAGAAGTTCATAATTACTTTTGCCTCTCAAAAAGTATTTGGTGTTTGACACATTTTTAGAAAAAATCTCGTGTATATTTTTACATAATAACCGTTTAAAAAAATTTAATTGGCGTGCTCGCGGGCTTGAACTAACAAAATGCCAACTTGCAAGGATTGGGCTACACAAGTCGTCCCATTGAGCCCGTGGTCCGGCTTGCAACCCGCGAGTTAATCCGAATTACCGACTCTAGCCGGAAATGACTTTTTTTTTTTTTTTTTTTTTGGAAGGGAGTGAAAGAGTTAAATAAAAAAGAAGGTTGACATTTTTAAAAAAAAAAAAAAAAAGGTTAAGGTGTAAAAATATATATGAAATTTTTTTAAAAGTGTGCCTAACACCAAATGCTTTTTTTAGGAGGAAAAATAACTATAAACTTTCAAAATAGGTTAAAAAGTACATATTGACAATTAGTTTGAATTTTTAAAGGTTAAAGAGTGAAAATACACAAAAGATTTTCCCAAAAGTGAGCCCGACACAAATTTTTTAGGGAAAAAATAATTATTAACTCTTAAAAAGTTGCGAAAATACATACGACCGATAGTTTGAATTTGAAAATGATGATTTGGAGGATGACATGAATGATTAAAAAACAACCTATAATAATAATTTGTTCACTCAAGGCAAGGGAAATTAATTCCCACCTAACTCTTTATCTCTACGTTATCACTTTATCTCCTCTGAACCATTCCTCTCCTTTCCCTCTTTCTTTTGAAAGAAGTGATGAAGTGGAGATAAAGGATTAGGTGGAAATTAATTTCCCTTACCTAGTGAGCAGATTATTATTCTAAGTGTAAATGGAGCAATATACCCAAGAGGGGGGGTGAATTGGGTATTTTAAAAACTTTTCTGAAAGTGCTCACTTTTGAACAAGTAAAAACAGATGATAGCAGAGAGGAAGGGAAGGAAAGTCGCACGAAAGAAATTATCCCGGTTCGGTCTTATCCTTGACCTACATCCAAATCCCTGCACACTTGGGATTTTCAATCCACTATACTCACAACCGATTACAAACTCGTACTCAAGAGTAGTTCTCTCTCTAGAACTCACTCCCCCTTACAAGTTGCAATCAATACACCCAACCACCAAGTCCCCGACTTGTGGTTATCTCAATCAATAAATGATTTACGATAGAACTCTCTCACAGAAAGCGAGATAAAATGAACAACGAAGTGCAAGTATCGATTGATACATAGATGAAAGCCGAATACAATAAATGACAATCAATGAATTTTCGCTCTCAGTAGTTGTATCAGCTTGAGAAGAAGTTAATGAACTCTATTTATAGGTAGAGAACATTAAATGACCGTTGTATGATGAATCCAACCGTTGTAGGTGATTAGCATTAAGTCTGGTCATCTTCTCTCTCTAAACTCCAACTAATCCAGTGCTAATATGTTCGAGGTGGAGCTCGAGGATTTGTCCGTTGGAGAAGAGTTTGCTTGATGAAGAAAGTATTTTTGAACGTTGAGAATGCGTGCTCGATGGATTAACCAAAAGGAGGTTGGTTTGCGGGAGTGCATTAAATGTACGAGCACCTTTTTGCTTTTTGCTTTGATCTTCATTAATCTTTATCTCGTGCTAACGAAATCTACTCAATAAACATGTTAAATATATCTCGGGAATATAAGTGAATGATTCATGAAGGCAATTGGAACAAACAAGAGTGATTTGTTGAATTGTCTCGATTTGAATTTCTGAAACAACGACACGAACTCGAGTTCGCTTCATGCGCAGCTCGAGTTCGAAGCTTCAAGTGTAAGGGCGTTTAATTTCAAAAATTGCTAAACCGGAGGTTTGCAAAATAGAACCCGAGGTTCTTGAGACATAAAAGCTTTCTTTGCTCTCGGGTTGCTTGGAACTCGAGTTTGCACATAGTGAACTCGAGTTCACTCCATCCGAGAGGAAATCGATATTTTGACTTTTGAGAAACTTCTAGCAAAAGTATGAACTCGAGTCTATTAGTGGGTAGGCTCGAGTTTGACACTTGTTTAGCAAAATCTCGCCTTCTTGTATACAAGCTCAAACCCGAGGTTCATACCGTGAACTCTAGAGTTCTTCTTAATTTGAAAAACACATTGCCCTTTGTAGGAGGTGAACTCGAGTTTACAATGATAGGCTCGAGTTCGATTATCTTTGAAAAACTTAAATGCTCTCGGCCTGAAATAAACCTGAGGTTTAAGTACACAGCTCAAGTTTGTTTGACTTGAAAAACTCGAGTGCTCTCGGCTTGAAATGAACCCGAGGTTTAAATGCATAGGCTCGAGTTTGTTTTGTTGAAAGCTTTTAAAAGATCTCACTGAGGCAAACCTCGAGGTTTGATAGAGACAAAGCTCGAGTTCGTTTGGCTAAAGTACTTTTAGGAGCTTTTCAAATTTGAAAAACTTTGCTTCCAATGAAACAAAGAAGAGTACCCAAAGCTCTTAGTACTTGAAAAAAATCTTCCCGCCGAGGTAAACCCGAGGTTCAAGTTAATAGGCTCGAGTTTAAAAAGAGTTTTAAACTTACAATGTTATCGGCCCAACCTAAACCCGAGGTTCACATTTGTGAACTCGAGTTCTCACGACAAACCCGAGGTTTGGTGTAAGGTTTGAAGTGTTATATCCCAAGTTTGGTCTTTGTTCCAAAGCGAACCTCCTTTGTAAAAGCGAGCTCGAGTTTGTCAAAGCTCGAGTGTTTTATATTGAAAATAACAAATTCCAACTACACTTAATCTTGTTTACAATTGTCAAATCATCATCAAAACCCTTAGAGAACTAACACTAAGTTGGAGAAATATTTACATATTTTAAGTACCATGTCATCAAAATTCTATCTAGTGAAAACATAACTCTTCGGGCAAAAGAAAAAAAAACATAACAACTTATATAATTTTAATCTTAGTTGGTGATGACTCATTTGAGGAAAAAAATAAAATTTTATCTTTGTTTTCAAGAAAAAACATCTAAATATTAAAAAAAAAAACTAAAACAAATGATAAACCAATATTTTTCTTAAAAATAAGATAATTTTTTTTTCGATAAGTCATCACCCAACTAGAATTAAAATTATGTGAGTTATTATGTTTTCATTAGACAGATTCAAATGATGTTGTAATCATAGAGTATGTAAGTATTTCTCTTCAAGTTGTTTCTTAATTATCCATGTCATCCTCGATGTCATCATTTTCAGTCAAAAAATTCAAACAGTTAACTAATGGTCAATGTATATTTTTGCACATATTTTGGAAGTTTAAATTTACTTTTGCCCTAAAAAACATTTGTGTTGGAAGCACCTTTGAGAAAATCTTATGTGTATTTTTGTATCTTAACCCTTAAAAAATTGAACAAAGGGTCAACTAATGGTCGATGTGTATTTTTATACATATTGTGAAAGTTTATAGTTATTTTTGCCCAAAAAAAATATTTGATGTTTTTTTTATAAGAAAAAGTTTTGGAGGGATTCGACATCAGTCCCCCACCAAGGTCAGGGCAATGGGGACTTACGAGACCGCCTACCAAAGGAGTCACAGCGACGGCAGCGGAGATCGAACACACATCCCTTTGAGACTTGAACAAATCCCTTACCATTTATACTAACTTCCTTTGACAAAAAAAAAATATATATTTGATGTTAGATGCACTTTCAAAAAAAAATCTCTTGTATTTTTGTATTTTAACCCTTTTAAAAAATTTACTAGGCAGGCTTGCGGCCTCAAGCTAGAAAAATGCCAATCCGCAAGAAGTGGGCTGCACAAGTCCGTCCCCTTCAGCTTGTGGTCTGGCTCCCAACCTGCAAGCTAGGCCGAATTGCCAACTCTTGTGAATAACTTTTGTTTTGTTGGAGTGGAGAGGAAGGGAAGAGTTTTTAATGATTTATTATTTGGTTTAAGAGAAGAAAAGGGATGAGAGATATCAATTTGCCATTTGCCATTCTGTTTTTTGCCCAAGCAATTTGCCATTCTGTTCATTACACATTAGTTTATATTTTTCAATATGTATATAAATTAATTTTCACATAATTTTATTCTTGAATTAATTTTATAATATTATTTTTTAATCACAATAATATCTATGCTTTACTTGTAAAAATATATTTTTTGTCGCTAAAAAACCCCGGAAGACCAAAGTCAGGCTGTGTCACCACCGGACCCCCCAAATCCTCGAGGAGCTCTCTCTCTCTCTCCCCACAATCTCACCCTAGCTCCTCCACCTTGTCGCTCTGTCGCCCTCGCGCCTGTTTTTCCTACCGTCTCATATCAGCTTATCATTCACCGTTTCAGCTCCAACTTCAGCTTCCACACAATCTCTCATTCTCTTCACATCCTTTGAGGTATTATTTGCCATTTCCCTTTCTCTCCGGCTTTCAAATTTATTGCCTTTCGTTCTTCAATTTGGGGGACTTGCTGCAATTGCTACTTCTCCTGCAATTCAACAAATTTATATTCCCATGCTTTCCCTTGAATGCTCGGTTTATTTCTTCATTTTCCTTTATCCATTTTACATGTTTTCTCATCTTCATTCTCTCCTTATTTGTATCAGAATAGCTGCATACCTGCCGGGGAATTCTTTTGGGTCCAAAATCCATAGCTCTTTAGACTAACTATCAGCGGTTCTTATTGATTTTGAGGGTAATATGATTTTCTTATGTCAGAATGGTTAAAACTAAACGGGTTATTTATTTATTTTTTGAAATGAAAGATGAACTTACGATTTTGCTTTATGTATTCATATTCCTTATTAAGTAAGTGAGATTCCCTCTTGGCATCCTTTTCCTCACTAGATATTTCTTTTACGGTTTGGTGATATTTGGATTTTCCGTTGTGGCCAGCGGTTTCACCTTAAAGCGATATCGTTTAAAATATTTTTTTTTTGCCTAAAATCTCGTAATGCTCATGGCGTATTCTTTAAACTTGTTCTATTGGTTTTTTGGCTTTCATTCATGGTTATTTCTTTTTAGCTTCATATGGTCTATCTTCACTGGATTGGTTAGTTTATTTGAATGATAAGACAGGCTTGATTTGTTTGCATGAGTTGTGAGGTTGTTTACTCTCTTCATGTCATAACAATTTCCTGAGCTATTACTCTGGAAAAAATGTTAATTTTAAGTTTGTTTTTTAATCTCAGTGTAATAGTTCTGAACTTTCCTGATGGATACTTCTTTTTTGTCCTCCAGAAATTGATGTGATGCATATGCCAACACTTGCTAGAGTTGAATGATGGCTGTTGAGGCTTCTGATAAACTGATTGTGTCAGATGATTTTGATGATGAAGATGGACCAGTAATTTTTAAAAGGACTAATACAACATCTAAGAAAAATCAACTTTCAGAAGTAAAGAAGTCAACTTCTAGTCTTGATGGGCAAACACATAGGAAAACTTCTGATAAGTCTTCGACCAATGGCCAAAATTCTGGGGTACAAAAGAGCAAGGTTATCCCATCAGTCAAGATATCACCCACAAAGGCTTCTATAGTTACCTCCAAAGCATCAACTTCACGTGTCTGTTCCTCTAATGTGAAGTCGCCTGTACCAAATCCTAAAGCATCATTGTCAGGAGATAAGTCAAGGCCTCTTTCAGGATCAAAAGTGCTCAATGATGTTAAGGAGGAAAAACCCCCTATTAAACATCTTTGGAGAGAAAACTCTGAAGATTCTGATGATGAGGAGGATAAGAAACCATTGAGTCTTAGGCTGAAAATGAACTCCAATCATAATAGCAAAGCTGCTCCTATTGTGAAGAAACCTATTGAAGACTCCGATGATGATGATGATGATCTTCCTTTGTCAGCAAGGTTATCACGGAATGCAGGAACATCTGGAAGTGGATATGGTCACTCTGATCAGAAAAAACCTCTTTTGAAAGTCCAGAAAAGTCATCAAGGAGGTTCCAGCACAAGTATTAAACAGGAAAGGCCCATTACAGGGTCAGTAAAGAGGCCACTAGATAATATTAGTTCCCTGAATTCTTCCGTGAAGAAGGCAAAGCTCTCAGATCCAGCTTCATCAAATAAAATTAAGCAAGAGCCTATGAAGCATGAGTCAAAGGTAGACGATGACGATGATCACATTCCTATTTCTCAAAGATTAGCAAAGTCTTCTGCATTAGGAAATAAGTCATCGTCAGTGAAGAAGATTGAAAAGGCAGTTAAAGTTAACAAGTCTGGTTCAACATCGTTTAAGAAACAAGTCAAGAAGATGAAAAAATCAGGCGGCAATTCAGGATATTCCAAGTCTTCAAAACTTCTTCCTAGTTCAGGAGATGGGCAGAAAAAGTGGACTACTTTGGTTCACAATGGTGTTATTTTTCCACCTCCTTACCAGCCTCATGGGATAAAGATGCTCTACAAAGGGAAGCCAGTCAATTTGACTCCTGAGCAAGAGGAGGTGTTGTTTTATTACTATAAAGTTATTTTGCTAGATTGTCTGTTTTTTTTTTCCTTAAAAAAAAAAAAAAAAAAAAAAAAAAAAAAAAAAAAAAAAAAAAAAAAAAAAAAAAAAAAAAAAAAAAAAAAAACTGTTTCTAAGGAATGATGTTCTTTAATTGCTTTGTTATCAAAGTTTTTCATATTATGAAATCTGCATGAGAAATTCGTACCATGTAAATGGACTTTATAAATTTTGCAGGTTGCAACTATGTTTGCTGTAATGCGAGATACGGATTATATGCAGAAAGAAAAATTCAAAAGTAATTTCTGGAGTGACTGGCGCAAGTTGCTAGGAAAAAACCATGTAATTCAGAACTTGGCAGATTGTGACTTTACCCCAATATATGACTGGTATCAAGTTGAAAAAGAGAAGAAGAAACAAATGAGTACAGAGGTAAGTTGGTATCTAGGGTGGTCTATTATTTTTTAACAATAGCAGATTAGCTTTATAACAAAGCATCAATTCTTCTGTTGATTGAAATCAACTTTAATTATAATCTTATTGCTGATGATTTGACACTTAAACAACTCTTCATATTTTGGTTAGTTTATTTGTTGTTACAGCAGCAGGTTTTAATTGATGTGAGATTTAATTTTGACTTGGCACTGGTATTTTGCTAGATGATGTCTTGATTGCTCAAATGACAGATTGCTGCACTACATGGATCTTACTACTCACTTTAATTTATCTTCTAACATGCATGATATATGTTGGTTTGTTTGTTATCTTTTGCATTGCTGATTGTGTTTGTTAAGTGCCAAGGTTAGTTGGACAATGCCAAGACTTTGGCGTTGCAATTGTCATTTAGACAAGGTAGTCTAAGTCATGCACCTTAATGCCTTTCTCAGATTAAGGAGTGACCACCTCTTGGTGCCTATAGCACCTTTTTTAGATTAAGGATTGACCACCTAATGTGCTTTGGTGAAGTATAAGAAATAAAGAATGAAGAAGTGGAAGAAGCAAGACTTGGGTATAGAAAGATGATGTTGGGTATAAGGACTTAGTGATGCTGAGAAATGAGAAGTAGGATTGGGTTAATGGATTCCAGCTGCTGAACAGTACTTAAACGCCAACGATGGTGGATTCAAGCTTGGAAGAGGCTTCATTTGAGAAGATCCAAGGTGTCATGCTGTGGTTGATCAGATATAATATAAGTTATTCAAAATAGAAAAAAAATTAATAGAAAATTTATTTTTAAAATATTATAAAGTATACATTATTTATAAATAAGAAAAAGTTTATAATAAAAAAGAAATTTTAATTAAAAATACTAGATAAGATATGAAAGTTATCTAATAAAAAGAGAAAAAAGGTAAAGTTGGTGCTATGCGGCTCTCACCATATGCCCCATGGCTAGTGATGTATGGCACATGACACATGTGCAATACAAAAGATATTTAAGGGCTTTCTAAAACTGCTGATTGCGTACTCCAGTTCTTTCAGTGTCTTGTGTATTTTGTTTATCCCCCCTCCTTTTCTTTTGGTTTCTTTCTTCTTATTCTCCATATATTAGGCTGTGAATGGCACTGCTCTGGTCCATCAGCTGACCAAGTGTTTGACGAGTTCTTGAAAATGGCACATCATGCATGCACTCATTCGTTACTTGCACCACAGGAGACTCATCCACAAGAACTTTATTGTAGTATATTCTAATGCATTATTATTTGGACAGCAAAAGGAAGTTTATTGATGTGAAGAAATGATGATACAGACATAGAGTACAAAAGTAAAAAAAAAAAAAAAAAAAAAAAAAAAAACAGAATTCTTTAAAATCAAATCAGACTTGTCCGTTTTAATCGAATGTGCCACCAGGCTGCCGTAACTGCACACTACTTTGGCATTTGTGCTCATTTCTCTTCCCAAATCTTGTAAACTTAGTGGCAGAAATAGATACCTGGGCAGAACCAGATGCCATTAAGAAGATCAAGCAACTAATTCTAAGCCTGAAAAGCCACTCGACAATCTAGAAGAGAAATGTTAATATATCTCTCAACTTCTAAAACACATCACTCAAACATCCTGATAATTAGTCATTTTGGGCCTCAGAACTATAAGATGTCAACTTAATTCATCTGATTTGATAGGCTACATCACTCTATATATACTAATTTGGGTAGTTTTTAGGGAGTTTGGATTACCATTGGTAGTTCTATGTTACGTTAAGTTCTTGAGGCCTTCAACTTTATGCATATCCTTTTTGTGATTGTGGGTGGACAAGGTGCATCAATGCTAAGCCGGTTGAAGAGGTTAATTCATATCTTTCTCCTGCTGACTTTCTTGTCTTGTGTTCATGCAGGAAAAGAAGGCGCTTAAGGAGGAGAAAGCTAAACAAGAGGAGAAATATATGTGGGCCATAGTTGATGGTGTTAAAGAGAAGGTACATTAATGTTGGGTTCTCACATTTGCCACTCTTAAAAATTTCTTGACTCCCAGGCTATAAATCAACTTATTGTGGCTTATGCAATCCATTTTTTGGCTCGTGTGTTGGCTAAAGAATTTTTTATTATGATGTATGGCAAAAGCGTAACATAGCAAAATAGTCATATATTAATTCATTCACAATGATTTCATGTGCCTGCTCCCTACTAAAAAGGTGTATGCATTGACCAAAAAAAACTAAAGAGGTGTATGCTGAATACCCTAACTACACTATCATAATCTCGTGACTACCCTAATCCCTCTTAATTCCTATATATCGGCGGCTTTGTCAGTCATTAGCTGGTTTTGTAGCTCTCCTGTGTGTATGTTGATCCCTTTTATTTTCTCTTTTGATCTTATCTTTAGTTTTAAAGTATATGATATTTTTATATTTCTTTAATGAAATCTATGATTGTTTGTTTTCCTATTTTAAATGCTTGTTTGCACTTCCATGTCGCCTGTGTCAGTTGTTATGTGTTCATGAAGTTGAACTTATTATTCTTTTCTCCTATTTGAGTGCAAGCTATGAAATCTGAATTATTTTATTCTTCTCTGTGTAAGTTGCTAATTCAAGTTCCGCTTTGGTAAGCTGTTAGAGTTTTGACTAAATGTTATTGACAATTAATTGTAGGTTGGGAACTTTAGAGTTGAACCACCAGGGTTGTTCCGAGGGCGTGGAGAGCATCCAAAGGTTACTGTCATAGCTAATTAGTAGTTGTAGAGCTTGTTAAGATATAATGTCTTCATACGACGTGACATAACATGAGATATTATACCAGATTTTATGGTTAATAATGGTTGATTTCTATTTGTTATTAGATGGGCAAACTGAAAAGGCGCATTCGTCCAAGTGATATCACAATTAATATTGGAAAGGATGCTCCTATACCTGAATGTCCTATTCCTGGTGAAAAGTAAGTTCCTTTCATATTGGAGAGGAAAAATTTAATACCACGTCTAGTCAAAATTGAAAGCCAATATTATTTTTGATTCCTTGGACTTTGTGACCTGGGCAGGTGGAAGGAGATAAAGCATGACAACACAGTTACATGGTTAGCATTCTGGAATGATCCGATCAACCCAAAGTTGTTCAAATATGTTTTCTTGGCTGCTAGTAGCTCCTTGAAGGGGCAAAGTGACAAGGAAAAGTATGAGAAAGCTAGGATGCTGAAGGTATACTTTTGTGCTCTATATTTTTTATGAACTCCATTTTTGCTGAAGATACCTTTGTTCTTTATATTTTTTATTAACTCCAATTCTGTTTTAATTCATGATACTTTAGGGCAGGATTTCTAGTAACTTGTTTAATTAATTTAGGTATTGGTATCTTGGTGCAGAATTATATAGGGAACATCAGGGCTGCATACACGAAGGATTTTACAAGTAAAGATATTACAAGGCAGCAAATAGCTGTTGCTACTTACCTTATTGATAAGTTAGCTCTGAGGGCTGGCAATGAGAAGGTATTGTCTGGAGAAGTTGTCACTCATTTCTGCTCACTGGAGATCATACATATAATGGATGAAAAGAGTACAACACTGAACACTCTTGCCCAAACGTAAAAGCACGAATTATTTTGAATGCTTATCGTATTCATCTGTGAACATGAAATCAAGTCCTTGCTGGTTTCAGTCAAAATGTTAAAAGTTCTAAAATCCACAAGAAACCGTGTTCCCAAGTGTACCTTGTTCTAGCCTATTGAAAGGAATATGTTTATATTTAGTGAATGCTGAGGACTATTCCATATGAACATTTGCATTAAATTAATTATAGAAAGAATAATGTGGAGTTCTATAAATGGTGTATTTCCTTCAGTTTATAAATTTGTATAGCTGGATTTGCTAAAGGGACTTGATGCAGATTCTGCTTTAATTATTTAATTATTTTAGTTTCTTTCTCTTAGGATGATGATGAAGCTGATACCGTCGGTTGCTGCACATTAAAAGTGGAAAACGTAACAGCAGAAGCCCCCAACAAGTTGCAGGTGTTATGGCTTTCAAATTATCACGTTTTTTGTTTCTTTTGTAGCTGGGAATGACTGATTACATTACAAGCCCTTAGATTCAAGGATTTAAAAATTCCATTTCATCTTGATGTTTTCATCTTTTAATGATAGCATTTCTCCTAAACCTTGCTTCTATTGGTAATCATTTTTCTTATTTGAATTAATGCAGTTTAGCTTCCTCGGTAAAGATTCAATCAAGTATGAAAATACGGTAGAGGTTGAACTTCCCGTTTATAATGCGATTTTAAAGTTCCAAAAAGGTGGGAAACTGGTTCATATGATGTCATATTTATGCTTTGAAACTGAGGTCCTTGATTAGTTGATATTCTGTTCTTCAGTAAAACGCCCCGGTGATGATCTCTTTGACAAGCTAGATACAAGTAAACTAAATGCTCACCTGAAGGAATTGATGCCTGGCCTAACAGCTAAAGTCTTCCGTACATTTAATGCATCTTTCACATTGGATGATATGGTAATAACAGTTTCGTTCTGCGAATCATTAGTCTAACATGTCTTGACATGACTAAACTGCAGCTCCATTTTCTCCTATGTATTTTTGACACTGAAAATTTCTTTTCCGATATTTTTTTCTACCTCTGGTGAGGAGAGAGTGCTTCACTGCTTCCCTAAAGAGCAACACATCTTTCATTGGAGTTGAAATTTTACCTTAATTATAAAATTATAACACTTCTAGAATGCTTTATAAATCCTTGTTTCCAATATTTTATATGCCCCATGGCAAGCATACGTTATTTTATTTTCATAGTAAAATGCTATCTTGCATTTCGTTGTTAAGTGTATTAATTGATTTACCTTAGTCATTTCCTTCTGGCATGTCCTCGGAAAGTTGAGTTTAATTTTCTGGGATTCTGTGATAACAGTTGACTAAGGATACTAAAGATGGCGATGTTGCTGAGAAAATTGGGGTCTATCAGATTGCAAACAAGCAGGTGAATTGGCTCAATATATGTGTAACATAATGATGTTACTTCTATGCATTTGTTATACACTTAATCATCTTCATTGCTGTTGTCTTTGGATGACAGGTTGCAATAATATGTAATCATCAACGTAGTGTATCAAAATCTCACACTGCACAAATGTCAAAGTTAACTGAGAAGATTACTGAACTTCAGGTACTAAGATTCCCCGGGCTTTGGTGAACTAGATTGAACTAGGGTTATTTCTCGTAAATTTATAACTCAAACTGACCTACTCTTTATTTGTAGGGTGTTCTGAAGGAATTCAAAACAGATTTGGACAGGGTAAAAAAAGGGAAGCCTCCTCTGCAGAGTGCTGAGAGAAAAAGGAACCTCACTCCTGAGGCGTAAGAACTTTTTCTTCATACCTTAGGCTTTAATTGTTTGGTTATGATATGTAGTAATTGTTATTGTAATCTACAGACTAGAGAAAAAGATTGCTCAAACCAATGCAAAAATTGAGAAGATGCGACGTGATATGAAGACAAAAGAAGATCTCAAAACTGTGGCATTAGGCACGTCCAAGATAAACTACCTGGATCCCAGGATTACAGTGGCTTGGTGCAAGCGGCATGAGGTTCCTATTGAAAAGGTGCTGGCTTCTTCACTTGTTCAGATAAAGTTATTTTAGTTGTGATGGTTTTTTTATGCTGCCAGTGCTGGAAAAGAATTTAATGGGCTTGAAGAAGAAATAATTGTGAACTAGTGTGTTTTCCCAACCAAACCAAGTCTCAAAGTATATACTACCTTCGGTCCTTAGTATAAGATTTAGTTTGTACTTCAAACTAGATTTTATATTATAAACTAGATGTTATATTAAGGGCCTGAGATGCTATTATTTTTTCGGCTGCATTTCTCAGTATATTTTCTTGGGAGAAAAACGCAAAAGCTTTCGTCTTTGAACGATTTGCATTTACCTCTCAACTTCAAAATTTGTTAACTAGTCTCCATGTGAGTTATGGTATACTTGCAAACAATAAACGACACAAGTTCGAGAGGGTGGTTTCTTCATTACATGAGAAAGAGGAAAATGGATTGAAATATCATAATCTTGAAGTATCATAGTTAAGCGAGATAAATTTTGGTTTTCCAAGTGGAGGGGGTGTTAACAAATAAGCCAACGTTGAAGAAAGTATTTCCTTTCGTTTCTTATTTTCTTAAGTAGAATTCATTGGATGACAGTCCCCTTGTGCTATTCCATCCATTTAGTTCCATGCTAATCAGCTGTATTCTTGTCCTTAACGTCACTACTGGTTCCCTGGAATGCTCAGATCTTCAACAAATCTCTGCTGGCAAAATTTGCTTGGTCAATGGATGTGGATCCTGACTTCAGATTCTGAGATCTTTTCATGGTGGGAAGAGACTCTATCTTTTACTCATTCCTTTTACATGAAAAAAAAAATATTTTTTGTTTTATCCAGTCCAGTGGAAATTGATGTTGTAATCTCATCTAATCTAATTATTGGGCGAGTTTGCCCGGCCATTGACTGCATTTCGCTTAGAGATTCAATCATTCATAGTTGTGATTATAATGCCGCACTTTGGCAAATGTGGAAATTGAGGCGAAGTTTTTCTAATTCATTTTTTTAAGAATAGCTAATTGTTTTTGTTGGTTGTCAGTCAACATTCTTATTTTGTGCCAGGTTCTAGCATTTCTCAGAACTTTCATTCAGTCAGGTCTGTTTCTGCCAAAATGATATGTTTCACATTTATTTGTGGAAAACTTTGGTTTTGTTCTGGGTAGATAGTTCAATTTAGTCCCTCTTGCCATTATACTCAAATTAATGAGCGTTTTAACTCCTAAATTCTAGCTATCGTTCCATCTTATTATTAATTGTTCTGGGATTCCTCCACACAATTTGTAACTAAAAATTGGGATTACAATATTACTTATAAAAAATATTCTTTCCTTCCGGTCCTGAATATAAGAGTTAGTGAGTTAGTTTACTTTGTTTTAGAAAGATTACAAAAATTAAATAAGTTACTTAATTATATCATATGTTGTGTATTAGTAGATTATATATTACTCTATTTGGTCTTAAATATAAGACAATTGACTTTTTTGGAAAGATTAAGGAAGCTAATTAAATAATTTTAGAGTATTTATATTTATATTTTTTTTTTCCTTCAAACTAATTAGTTTGACTATTAAGCTGATGTATAATTTAAGGATACACAACATATATTATGATTAAGTAACTTATTTAGCTTTCTTAATTTTTCTAAAAAAAGTTAAATATGTCTTATATTTAGGACTAGAGGGAATAGTAAATAAGATAGGTAAATTAGTTTGTAGGCAAGGGGTAATTTATTTTGTTTTTTTAATCTCACTGTTATATTAAAAGATAGGGCATTGATAAATCGGCTGGATTGTGGATAACTATGGGTGGGGAAGTCTTAAATTCATCAAAGGAAATGAATCCATCAGAATCAAAATTGCTATTCAGAATGATAAGACAATTCCTAGTTATTGTTCTATTTGCAATGATTATAAGCAAAAGTCAGAGGGTCATGTGGGGTAGTAGTGGGTACCTTCCCATACCTGTTTTCTTGCATTGGCAACTTTATGTGGCCTTGTCAAGGGTCAAACAAAAAAGCAGAGTTGAGATTTCTCATTATCAGTAATTGATTGGAGTAGCAATTAATGCAAAACAGTAATAGTCATGTCATGCTTCTAATCATCCAATTTACCAACAAAGGGTCTATATCATTTGATCCGTTATCGAACTGTTTGATCTCTTTATCGATGACAAATTTGTAATAGGATAGTGTCTCATAACATAGGGGTTTTACCTTGAATGACTTGTTACCACACCTTTTCAGGCATGGATCAAGGATAGTTTTCTTTCTTTAGACCTATATCAGTTATAACTATCTCTATTACCGTCATTTTCTCTTATTGTTCTCTTCCCCTCATCTTTCCTTTCATTATTCATTTCAACCTTTTCAGATTTAATGTTTTATCAAAATACTTTTAAAATATTTTTTATTGCAGTTTTAAATCATCATAACTAAAATTTAACGGTTTTTTAATTAATTAATTTATTTATAATTTGATATTTTATCAATATTTCTATAAAACATTAAATCTGAACCAATCAAATTTCAATCTAAAAGCTAAGTAGGAGCATAGCCAAACCCCTATAGGAAGTGCATTAAATCACCTGGTCATGTTTTGTTCGGCGGAATAACAATAAAATAAAATTGGAAAGATGACTAAGTGGGTGGTAGGTCATACCTAAAACAAGTATAGTTCAAAATAATGTATTGTACCCATTTAGAAAAATCTAGGTTTTATGCAACTCGAGATAAAACCCTCTCATACACTTACCTCAGCTTGTGCAAAATCTTAGGTTTTCTAAGGTTTCCAAATGAGTAAGTTATTGAGGGTTTGAATCCCTTTTCCAATGTTTGTCCAAAAAAAAAAAAATCCCTTTTCCAATGCTATGACAAAGGCATTATATTGGGAAATCTTTTAAAATCTACGGTTATCATCCTAGCATAGTTTCTTACAAAGAAAAACAACGGTTATAAAGAAAAACGATAGAAAAATGCCACTTGAATTTCAAAATTTTGTTGACAAGAATAATAATAAGATTAACAAGAACAATAAAATAATTGACAACTCGTTTTATTGAAAAATCACCTATTTATATGATTTTAAAATTTAACTGATATTTTTTTAAAATTTTCCTTTCATAAAACTATAATGTACTTGCATGTATCGAACGACCAACGTGGAAAGGATAATGTCTCAAATTTAAGGTCCCTATTTTCTGCTTATCGCCTTTTACCAAAACAAAAGCCTTAAGTTTCAAAGTTCCAAACTTTCATTACAAGTTCTCACTATTGTTAAAGTGAGAATAGTCTTCAATTTAAATAAATTGAAATATTATTTTTAAGCAAGCCAAAACAAATAGTAATTTCATTTCTTGACTTGATGAAAGGTAAATTTGGACCGCAACTTCATGGAATCTAGATTTGAAGAAATTTAAAAACAAATATAAAGGCCTCAATTCGAAAACAAGACAAAGGCAATTAATTAAGATACATTAAGCTGTTATATATATATAAAAAAGATACATTAAGCTGCTCGTGTAACGTACGGGATATACGTTTAATTATTTTTTTTAATGCAAATGATATTCACCATTGTGTCTTTTTTTTTTTTTATATAAAAGAAAAACACTTTTTCATCAAAATTAAGAAATGGGGAAAATTTGAATGCACACCCTCGCACCAATAAAATTAATTTTTGTGGGTGAAAAGAATTTGATGCCTTTATGTTTTAATTCCCTTATGTGTTGTAAATTCCTTTATTTATTGCTATAAGTTTGCTAATTGTGGTTGTAAATTAGGTTGTGAGTGTAGAAAATGAAAGTTGTTAATTCCCTTATGTGTTGTTATAAATTTGATTAGAGTTTAATATTTCTGCTTTTGCAGCCGAGATTCTTTTTTTGCCACACTCATATAAAAGTGGGTAGGTCCCACTAATATTTTTTTCTCTTTTCTTTTCTTTTCTTTAAGTGGGTGTGACAAAAAAAGAATTTTCTGTGGCAAAAGTAAAAATATTAAATCCTTTTGATTCTTGTAGTTGGAAATATGAAAAAGGTTGGTTATTAATTACCTGATCTGTTATTGTAAATTTGTTAATTGTAAATTTGTAATTGTAAATTAGGTTATCTGAAAAATGGGAATTGGTAATTCCCTTATGGAACTTACAACAAAACAAGGAAATTGACAAAAGACACAAGCAAATTTACAACTAAAATTAACAAATTTACAACAATACATAAGGAAATTAACAACTCCAATTTTTCATAATCCCAACCTAATTTACAATCAATATATATATATATATATAAAAGTGAATTTACAACAACGGGAGACGACTGAATTTTTTTTAGAAGGAAAAAATAGTAAAGGCACTAATGTCTTTTTATCTAAAAAAATTAATTTTATTTTAAACAAAGAGAGGCAGTGAAATTCCATAATCTTTTGAAGACCAATGAAAGATAATTTGCTAGAATAGGGGTGTAGTGAAATCTTCCCAAAGAAAAATTTGTTACTCCTATGGTCCTATTTATAAAGTAGGAAAAACTATATTTTTCAGTTAAAATTTATATAAAAAAATAAAATTTATTTACTAATTTACCCTTAATACTAAATTCCAAATTTTAATTGATAGCTTGTAAGTATCACAACATTTTAAAAGTTCGAGCCAGATTTTTTAAATGTACATGTAGAAAAAACATGAAATCATAAATTTGAGATTTAATAGTCATTTGTTGAAAGAATGGTATTTTGGTCAAATCAAATATTTAATAGTCAAATTTAACAATCAACTAATGGTTGGATGAATGAAAATAAAATTTTGAACATGTAAGGGAAATTTTTGTATTATATATTTTAATTTTAATAGAGATGTATATACATTAAGTTTTGAGTAATTTAGGTAAAATGAGGAGGTGATAAATATATTTTACTAAAAAAATTAATTATAGGCTTATAAATAGGGAATATGATATTATCACCACTAATTTTGATCACTATTATTTTTTTCACTGTTAGATTAGAATCTTATTTACCGTTATCATTTCTCTCTCTTATAAATTAGAATCTCATTTACTTTTATCATTTTTTTCCCTATTAAAATTCCGATCTAATAATAAAAAAATGGTAACATATTATTATAGTGAAATAGAATCAAAATATATATTTTCTCTCCTCTAAATAATAAATAGGATGGAGTAACTTGTTACCTCTATTCCAAAATGAAATAATTTGGGTAAAAATCAAAGTCAAATTCCCACCGAGCTTTCGTTGAAGACAGAAAACTCCCGCCAATGCCACGCTCACCGAGTTTTGAAGATCGCGCCTTCACTTCTCCACTCATCTCTTTCTTCTCTCCGCCGCCAATCGCTGCTCGTTACTGCATATTCTTCGTTACCGCAACTCGCAAGCCTTATCTTCGTGTAGGTCCATTTCTGTCTCAACCATTTTTGTTATATGATCTCAAACTCATCACATTTCTAGGGTTTTACTTCACATGCTTGTCTCAAACATGTTATTGCTGATGCTGGAAAGTATGCCTTGCTGGTAGTCACAGGAATGACAGTTCACTGGTTTTAGTTTACAGGCATATTCTATGCATTTATTTATCACCGGGTGGAATTCAGCAGGAGAAATTAAAATGGCCCTGAGAATTTTTCGAGTAGTTTAGTTTTATTTGTGGTTATCGTGTTGGTATACACAAGACAATGACCATTATTAGGTATTGATTAAGGTTTTCATTACGTATTTTTGCTTAGAGCAGAATTTTGGATTATAATATTATGCTGTGGCTACTGAGCGGGGGAATGGCGGGTGAAACCAGCAAACGTTTTGTACAATGACTAGTGAAAAATCAAAATGAGGCAAGGGTAATGGTTCTATATACATTCCCCCTCCTCTTCCTGTTATTAATTTTTGGGTAGCCACTAATTGCATTTGAATGGTTCGCAGTCAAACCAATTCAGCCAGTGATGGGCTTCCTAAAGTCAATTGGTTGGATCATGCTAGTGCACATGAGAACTTTTCACGTCAAAACAGGTTTTTGACTTCCAACTTTCTATTCTCCTTGCCGACTCAAAAACCATGCTCTGAAGAAGCCTCGTGTGGGAGGTATGATTTTATTATAAGGATATCTTCGTTTTTTACTTTTTCCATTGTACAGAGTTTGCAGTATATAGTCCTTTAATAACTCTCTTCTAATGTGAGATATAATGCTGGCTATTTTAGGGGTTGTCAAAACATACAAGTTTTTAAAAAAACTATTTTAGACCTTTATCGATGGGGTATAGAAGGTTGATTATTTGTGACTAGGAAGTTACTTTAAAGGAAAGCAATGCTTAATAGTGTAGTGATAGCAGCATATGCATTTGTTTCTGTCTAATAATCCATTTGCTACTTCAGACTATTACTAGTAATTTACTACCCTCTTGGAGACCGTGATAAAATGATGGCTCAAACCGATTAAATTTAAGTTTCAAAGTATCCATGTTGGATTCATGTGGCATTTTAACCATATTTTTGTGGTTTTCCTTATATTCATTAATGATTGAAATTTGATGAATTTTCAGTTTTTGTCTGTTGTGGCTCTTGGAATATTACAAGATTGTTGTTAGCAAATCTGTATTAACTTTTCTCCCCCTTCCAGGTTTGTACTCTGTCAAAATCAAAATATTGAAAGTTTGCAAAGAACACAAGTTGAGAAGGTAAAAATGCTAATTGGAACTTAAGGAATTTTACCTTGTTTTAGCATGTTTGCTCTATGCAGGAGTTTCCCCTGATGTCCTTCATTGAACATGTTATATTTGGGATTAGTTAGAGATGGCTGATGGTCTATTTTCCTGCCTAATTTGTACAGCAATAACTTGCCTTCTTTGTATGATGGTTTTGAGCGTTGGAGTCAGATTACTCAGGCTTAACTTTTCATTGTACTATATTTCCCTTTTAGTTGGTAAATCAATCTTGCATGTTTTTCTTGTACATCCGTATGACTTGTTAGTGACTTGTGATCCTGGCAGGCTTGGCGTGCTCTTTCAAGTCTACAGAATTCTTTCAGGAACTATGCCAAACCGGGGAAAACTGTACAAATCAGTCCTCTGGTTCTTGCAGACAAGAGAACAACTGCCTCGCAGAGAAGTTCTGAGAATGATAGATGTTTTCAGTTTAATAATTTTAATGTCTTAAGTGAAAACAATGTAAAATCTAATCAATATTTGACATCAAGTAATCCTATAGCTAAAGGAGGGGATAGTTTGAGGCGCCTTGATGAAGCCACTACTCCAACAGTCAATAAGAATTGTTCTCGAGTTTTGGATGGTCCAGAAAACCACTGTACAAAGTATACTGCTGAAGTTAATAGGTCAACAAATTGTATGGCTGACAACATTGATGAGGATGATGATGACATACTTGGGGTGAGTTTTGACAATTTAATAATCTGAATGAGTTAAATTCTTTTGGGTCAACAGCAGGAACATTTTGCTGTGAACACATTGGGCCCACTTAAGTTTCTAGTTGATTGGTGAAGGAATCTGTATAAGTTTCTCTAAAGCTTATTGTCTATTTTCTTTCTGAAGAATTTACCTGATCTCAGCTGCAAGTCTTTAAAGCCAGAGGGAACACATGTTGCCTCACTTTTTTGTGAGGTGTTTGCTGATGAGTAGCTAATATTTTTACATTTCAATTCTATTGTTTTATCTATTTATTTCCTTGTTTAAAGTGTGGATACTCAGTCAGTCAGTTGTTTTTCAAATCAGGCATTTAAATTTATTGTAAATGCTTAATTACATAAACCTAATATTTTCTCTCTTTTCATACACGTCCTGCATTTTCTCTGTTTTATAGAATATTGATGTTGACCAAATAGTGGAAAACTACCAGTCGACTTGCACTCCTAAACCATCAATAGCCAAGTTTCCTCCTATTTCTCCTACTGTTGATGCAAATAGTGTTGCTAGACAAGAGGAACATGGTTTGCTACTGGAGTTGTGCTCAGATTGCATTCATGGTTATAAGGTATTTATTATCAAATATATATTGTCCTTTTATGAGTTATTTTGTTGATTTGTTAGGTTGATATGCCAAAGCCTGAAACTGGATACAGGTAGCGCTTTGCCCTCAGGCTGCAAATCATTTGCAGGAATGGAAGGACAATCTGATTGCTATCTCCAATGAACTGCTTGACAATGTTGACAGCCTCAATTCTTCACAGATAGCTAAGCTTCGTGAAGACAGGTTTGGGTTTCCCGTGAAATTATTTTCCATTTCCAACATTTGCTTTCTTCGTTATTTTACTTACATTTAAGGAAAAAGTTAGAAGCAAAGGATGAAGAAAATGTCTCAAATTAACAATCAGACTGATCAAATTGTTGGTCTTACCTTCATTATTTTGACTGGAGCCTATTTTTTTGATATACAAGTTTATATGAGTTGGGTCCCTGTGGTAATTGGAGATTATTATCAATACTATTATTATAACACTGTAGGTACATTGTTTTAAGCAAAATATATATTTTAGAAAAGGCTGCAGCGTACACTTTTAAACTGAATACTGAAGTTGAATAGAATAAATTAAAGCATCAGGCACTAAATTGTGTTTGCTTAAAAGGAAAATCTCTGTTGCCAGGTCACAGTTAAATAAGCAAATTCAGCAGCTTGAAAGATATATTCATTCCTGTAAGCTTGTTGAGGAAAGACAAAACTCACATTTTTCAGCGTCCACAGCACCTCCAACTTCTTTTCAGTTTGAGACACTAAATCGAACTGAATTCAGGAGCGGATCAATGAGATATGATAACCAGGCTTATATGAATAATGAGCCATGTGGAGCATCGGTCCAGTCATTTTCATTCTCTTCTGTTGATAACTATTGCATGTCATCAGGCCCAATGGAGAGAGAAACATTTATTCCAAAGATTATTGATGTTAAATACATTGAAGGTTCTGGAGACAAACGCTGGAGTGACCAAAATTTTCCTTGGACCAAAAAGCTGGAGGTATTTAATTATTGTCCACTTCTAATGCTTGTTAACCATCAGTCCAGTAGTATTTTATTTTTGCCTTGTCTTCCTTTTAGGTCAATAATAAAAAGGTTTTTGGAAATCATTCATTCCGCCCCAATCAGAGAGAGGTTATTAATGCGACAATGAGTGGATATGATGTTTTTGTCCTAATGCCTACAGGTGGAGGGAAGAGTCTGACCTACCAGGTAATTTGCTATCTCTAGAGAACATGAGTTAGTGGCTTCTTTGACTTGTCATTTGATGTATACTGTACTTGTTGGCCAAAAGAAAAAAGATGTATGCTGTACACACCATTTGAGAAATTCAATCTTTAGTTTCAATCTCAGGTTGCGTAGGAATTCTGAGTTTTATTAGTCATGATGAATGTTGTATTGTACTATCTTCTTACCAAATGGCCAACTCTAGTCAATTTGCAAGATCAATTTTTCATGCATGATATGAAAAGTATCTTCAGGAATTTCCTGTTTAAGGTCCTCGTCTAGTCGTGTCTTACAACTGTGAACTGTTGCCTTGCAGCTCCCTGCTCTTATTTGTCCTGGCATAACTTTAGTAATCTCTCCTCTTGTGTCCCTTATTCAAGATCAAATAATGCATCTATTGCAGGTATTGATATTTCTTTCATTGACTTGCTTTCAATTTTCATTGTTCTTTTTTTCCAATTGAAACACTTTCACATTTCCCTTTGGTCTTCCATGCAGGCAAATATCCCTGCTGCATACTTAAGTTCCAATATGGATTGGTCCGAACAGCAGGAGATCCTGAGAGAAATTAATTCTGATCACTAGCAAATACAAGTTTTTATATGTAACACCTGAAAAAGTTGCCAAGTGAGTATTATTATTTGCCAATGGCAGCTCCAACCTTCAAAAAAATGTTTGATACATATAGTTTTGAAGTAAAATCCTTTTCTTTCATAAACTTCTATTGTTTTTTTTTTTACTGCAGAAGTGATGTTCTTTTGAGGCAATTGGAAAGTTTGCATGTTCGTGAGTTGCTTTCTAGGATTGTAATTGATGAAGCTCACTGTGTGAGCCAATGGGGGCATGATTTTAGACCAGATTATCAGGTTAGAGCTTTTGTGCTTTTTAAATTTATCCAATGCCACTTGACATTTTGTTAGAATTTTAATCATTCTGCCAATTGATCCAGGGCCTTGGTATATTGAAACAAAAATTCCCAAATACTCCTGTTCTAGCTTTGACGGCAACAGCAACAGCCAGCGTAAAAGAAGATGTCGTTCAAGCTCTTGGTCTTGTCAATTGCGTTGTTTTCCGGCAAAGTTTTAATCGCCCAAATTTATGGTATATCTGTCAATGACCATATCCTTATTAGGCCTTGAACCAATGAATTGTGATTTATTTTAATAATGCAGGTACTCTGTTGTCCCTAAGACAAGGAAGTGTTTGGAGGACATTGATAAATTTATCAGGGAAAATCACTATGACGAATGTGGCATTATTTATTGTCTTTCACGAACTGACTGTGAAAAAGTTGCTGAAAAATTACAGGTTGGTTGTGTTGTTGGTTTGTGGAATTTAATATTTTATGTCATGGATTTACAGGATCTTGAAAAATGTTATATTGCTAATGCCAAGGCAATCATTTTAGCTTATTATGATTTTATTGATTTGGTTAGCCAAAATACTTTTCCATCCTTTGACTGCCAGATGTTAGTCTATTGTGGGGTATCAGATCTTCAAATTCTTTTCAAAGTTTTGGGCAGCATCTTTTCATTTTTCCAAATCTTAAATATGTTACTTTGAACTCAAATTGATTCTGAACTCATGAAATAGTTATGTTGCTTTGGACTAACACCCCAAGTTATTTTCCAATGTTAATACGATTTTTGTCGGTTTCTATCTTCTCACCATAGATCCATCTAGAATCATACAATAATCCATCAAGATATATTGGAAGTGTTGCTATAGAGATGTGCTTCTCTTATTAATGTAATTTGTCGGATATGGAATATTTTTTGGTGTTTACCTTGTCATTTACTAGAGGCCTTCCACATTGTAAAAGTTTATGGTTAATTATATTAAATATTTAACAAGTTAGGGCATTTTAATTGTATCAGATATTTCTTCAAATTGTACTTTGTTTTTTACAATGAAGGGGAAATGCCGAAATGCAGTGAGATAAATTCCTTGTGTGTTCAATGGCATTGGCAACGTACCCATGCATTTGAGAACATATTTCCAACAATAGGTTCAACACATGTAAATAATCAGTAACACTAAGATTTCCTATCTCATCATGCTTTGTTTTGTAATGATGCCTACATTTCCATCAAGTTACCTCTCATCATGCTTGTTTAGTATTTTTGCACGTTTATATAGGTATCTTGCGATTCTTGTCACAGAAAATCACAAGTCTATGACTTTCCTGTAGGTGAAACTGTATTGCTTTAAACTTATTGAGCCATTGAGGTGTTTCTAACTGAAAAATAAATTAAGAGATTAACATCTCATTTTTAGTTTGCAAATAGATTATATAGTTACCTCATTGTTCAGGAATGTGGACATAAAACTGCATTTTATCATGGTAGCGTGGATCCTTCTCAACGAACCTTTGTTCAAAATCAATGGAGCAAAGATGAAATAAATATAATGTGTGCTACTGTGGCATTTGGAATGGGTATTTTTTCTTCTCTGCCAGTGTTTATTACATTTTTTGTATTTAATGGAATCATTTATTAAAGTTGATCTTTCAGGAATCAACAAACCTGATGTTCGCTTTGTAATCCATCACTCTCTCCCAAAATCTATTGAAGGCTACCACCAGGTCTCTGTTGAACTTAAATTGTCATTGCTGATATTTGTCTAGTTTATTGTGTTGCCTCACTTCTATGGCTATCTCTTTGCTTTCAGGAGTGTGGACGAGCTGGTAGGGATGGTCAACGTTCATCCTGCGTATTATATTATAGCTACAGTGACTACGTCTGTATAAATTGTAAACCTAAATTCTGTTTAATCTTTTTTCTTTCTTTTGCACATGTTTAGTGGTTTCTTGTGCATGTACACAGATACGAGTTAAGCACATGATAACTCAAGGAGCAATAGAGCAAAGTCCAATGACATCTGGATACAATCGATCAAATTTGACAAATTCAGGGAGGGTGCTAGAAACTAACACTGGAAACCTTCAGCGGATGGTACCTTTTAGGACACTGAATTTGCAGTTGTCTGTCACCAATCACCATATGGTTACTATATTCCTGTTGTTTTGACATCTAAATTTGTGGCTTGAACTGTTTCAGGTCAGCTATTGTGAAAATGATGCTGATTGTCGGCGACTTCTGCAGCTTGCTCATTTAGGGGAGAGGTTTGATTCTGCAAACTGTAAGAAAACATGTGATAACTGTTTGAAGGTCAAGAGTTTTATTGAGAAGGATGTCACAGAGATCGCAAAGCAATTGGTTTGAAAGCAATTTAAATATTATTCCTTATGTTTATGAGACTTTATTTATAATTGTTTGATTCTTTGACATCAGTTTCATTGCATTTGAATTTCATCTGTGTAGGTTGAGCTAGTTAAGGTAACAGGGCAGAATTTTTCATCATCTCATATCTTGGAAGTGTACCGGGGTTCCTTAAACCAGTTTGTACGTCATTATGCTTTTACTTGCTGTCTATGCCTGTTGATTGTCTTTAACCATATCTTCTTTAACATCACTATTAGGTGAAAAAACACCGGCATGAAACAGTACGTCTTCATGGTGCTGGGAAGCATCTAGCTAAGGGAGAGGCTTCCCGTGTATTGCATCATCTTGTTGTTGAAGATTTTCTTGTGGAGGATGTGAAGAAAAGTGATCTTTATGGATCAGTCTCATCAATATTAAAGGTACCATAGCTTACTTTGATATGCTATCTCTGTGCTTCAGTGAGTGATATTGGTTTATGTTCTCCATTTTTGGTTTAGATTCTTTGTCTAACGCATAGTTTGTCTTTCAGGTCAACGAGTCCAAGGCCCGGAACCTGTTTGGTGGCCAGAAAATTATATTAAGGTTTTACATTCTACTGCTTCTCAAATTTGTTAATTTAGATGCTAATTTTTAGCTGTTTTTCAAGAATTCTGTCTAAATTTCACTAGCTAAATTTATCGTACACGCAAGCTTTATTTTTTTATTTTTGCCCTTCAGTTTATATTGTTCACTCATCGTCATTCATAACTTTTTGCAGAGTTCCTTCCTCGGTTAAAGCTTCAAAGTTGGGAACTCCAGGCATGACACCAGCTAAAGGCTCTCTGACATCTGGGAAGGTGAATTTTCCACAAAATGACGCTCCTGGCGTGCCTCAAACTGAAGTGGACTTGGTATATAGTAGATACTTTTTTTTTTCCAGTTTTTATGGATAAAATTTTGAATTGCCCAGAGTTTCTTATAATATCAGTGTACTCTACTTTCAGAATCTTTCAGCTAAGTTGTTCAGTGCTCTGCGGTTGCTGCGGACTGCTATTGTCAAAGAAGCTGGAGAGGGTGTAATGGCCTACCATATTTTTGGGTGAGTTCGCAGACAGTTCTGTCCCTCTCCCTTTCATATGTTTTTTCCAGTAATTCTGTCTAGGATTGATTTTCTAACTTGGTTATTGACTACGAACAATAAAATTGAAATTTTTTTTAATCTGAATGGTGGATTTTATTTCCTGCTTTAGTAAAATTCTGCTGAGCCAATGTTTCTCTTGTGATGTAGAAATGCTACGCTGCAGCAGATAAGCAAGAGATTGCCAAGAACAAAGGAAGAGCTCCTTGAGATCAATGGCATCAGCAAGTAAGTTTACTTTAGGCATAGCTCAATGAGTTTCAAAATGAAGCTCATTTAAGTTATACTTTCAATTGTTTAGTTATATATACATTGATGCACTCATGTCATGCGTTTAAAAAGGGTGGTACAAATAAGTAGGACTATGTATGGGGTCCACTTCTCCCATTGCATTCATTACTAAACTTGGTGCCCATTTGGATTAGCAACAAAAAAAAAAAAAAAAAAAAAAAAAAAAACACTTTTTGTGCTTACACGGGATAAATATGTGAGAGAAGTTGAGGATTATGTTGGTTCAATCAGAGTAATGTGCTGGATTTTTAATGAGTTTAAATATCCATGCCAATATGGTCCAAATTTTTAATTGATTTATTTGGGTTTAATTCAGGGCGAAGGTGAGCAAGTATGGAGATCGGTTACTTGAAACCATTGAAAATACGATAAGGGAATATAACAAGTCGGACAAAAGCAGCAGCTGGAGCAACGAGAGTAATGACTCTGCTAAAAGAGACGAGGCTTAAAAGGAAAAGCAGACGGCGACGGCGGTGACGAAGACGAATGCACTAGAAGTAATGGTCGTTCAAAGAAAAGGACAGTAAAGAGAAACAATAGAAAAGCTGTGGTTTATGATTCTGGTGGAGAAGAAGATTATTTTAAAGATTGCTTAGATGAAGATCTTGATTTTGACAATATAGAGAATACTGCATTGGATATAAATCGTAGGAATAGTGAAGGAAGAGTTCTTCCTGAATGGACATCTTGACGTGAGAGGGCATATGTTCATCTTAATTGTAATTTTAATGTTAATGTTTTGTTGGCATGTGCCTTCGAAGTTTACGTGAATATGCTTAGCAAGGAAATTTCGGTGCTTCAATTTTGATGTAATTTAATTAATTGTACTCGGCGTATGGTCCTGTTACGTCAGCACATTGGAAAACGCCTTGGAAATGCTGAATTCTGTTGCACGGAAGATTTCAAATACAGAAGGCTCAAATAGCAACTTGGTATTGAAAGTATACGCAAAGGATTGATATTCTCATTGTAGTCTTGGAAGTCTCAAAAGTTGTGGTTCCAGAGTGAGGACACATTGTTATGTTTTGAGACTTTTAGGGTGATAATGGAACTAAAACAACTTTTAAAGCAACATTGGAGTGGATTTGCTACTTAACTCATTAAAAAATGGGATGAGTAGGCCTGTTTGGGTTAGTGGTGGGAGAAGTAACTTATTTTTAATTTGAATTTTGTAGAAGTAAGATTGAATAAAAATCAAATTGTAAATGTACTTTGTGTTTGGATTGACAGCGATGGAAGTGATTTTTCTAAATTGAAATGTATTTGAATTATTATTTGAAAAGTCAGTTGATATAAAAAAAATGACTGGAAAAATGTATTAATCCTAGGGAAAATCCCCCTCAAGACCCAAAATTAGTAAAAAATTGTCAAAAAATGCTCAAGAAAAAGTCACATGTCAAAAAAGACCCTATAGCTTTTTCTAGTATAATTTCATAAACGTTAACAAATAGAATATTAACAATCAAATCAAGTAAATGTTAACAACAATATCCTAACAATTAAATCAAGACTCCATTAACAATTATATCAACACGTTAACAACTAACGTTTTATGAAATAATATCAAAAAAACCCTGGTCTTTTTTGACATGTGATTTTTTTATAATTTTTTTGACAATTTTTTTGTTATTTGGGCCCGAGGTGGATTTTCCTTTAATCTTATTGAATATTATACTAATCAAAAAAATAAAATTTCTAATTGCAAAATAATAATAATAAAAAAACTACTTGTTCAAATTTAAAATATTAAAACGAAAATTGGACCGAAAAAAAAAAAAAGAGATTGTTCTACAGAGCTACACAATTTGAAGAGGGAAATTGGGGGAAAAAAAAAAAAAAAAAAAAAAAAAAAGGTCAGATTGTTATACAGAGCTACTCACCCGGACATGTGTTTGGGATCAAAATGACTTTTCTGCCACAATTGGGCGTTTCGGCCTCTGTATGTCCATGAATCCAAACAGGCTGAGTCAAACGCATCCTAATTTCTGACCATATTGCTAACTAGTAACTTCGAAGTATTTCCAACCAATGGTATCTATCAGTAATTAGGATTTGTTTAATCAAGGCCAATTGGCATTGGTTTTGTAGCCCAGCTGATTTCAGCACACTCTTTCAAATTTCTTCTTAATAATGTGAGGCTGTAAGTAATGCAACTTTCTTTCATTAATTATCGAGGATTTTCTTTTTTTATTATTATTATTTAAAACTGAAAAAGAAACTAACTTTAATGAATTTTTTTTTTTAGTGACATAATGTAATGGGGTATAAATAAGCCAGTAAAATAGGATTAGGAAGTGTAGGACGAAGCACACGTACTACATAAGCACATGTGGATCACGTGGGTTGGTACTGATCTGCTTTTGGGTTGCTGAGTAAGGATTGACTAAACATACCTTCTTTTTTTTTTTTTTGCTCAAAATGACTAAACATACTTAGGTGGCTCTCTTAATAAAGTAGTAATATGACCGATTATCATTAGTGCCGTGATTTTCTTAGTAGGTGTAAAATAAAATAAGTAATTCTGAATATATTTAGGGTAAGATATAAATGATCATGAATATATTTAGGAAGAGATAAGAATGTACTTAGAACAAAAATATAGCCTCTTAGACTTTTTTTTTTGGATGTTATTGCTAAATTTATTTACAAAAGCGTTACCGGTTATAACAAATTTTTAGCTGTAATTACATTTTACCGCACCTTAATACTGATGGGTTTATGTTTCTGCTTTTGTGCAGAAATATTTTTCTGCCACCCTCACATAAAAGTGAATAGGTCCCACTAATATTTTCTTTCTTTTTTTTTTTTACAATGGGACACGTTCACTTTTATGTGAGAAAAAATATAAAAAATGTTTATTTTCTCTTTCTTCTTTTTAGAAAATGTGAAAATATTAAACCCAATATTAATCAATCAATTGATACCAAGGTTAAATAGATAATTTCTTTCGCAAAAAAGTAAAATACATAATTCATAAAAAAAAAAAAATTCAAAATTGTATAAAAAACAATGTGAAGTACATAATTTCTTTGGCAAAAAAAGGGTAAAATACATAATTTATCAAAAAATTCAAAATTGTATAAAAAACAATGTAAAGCACATAATTTATAATAAATGTAGGGGGAAAAAGACATAAAAAGAACTTTGAAATTGTAAAATTCTAAATCAGGTTTGTTATTAAGAAATGATAAGGGAATGACAAAACTTAATAAGTAATTTACAACCCAGTCTTTGAGAAATACTTTATTTGGAATTTCGCAAATTTAAAAAAAAAAAAAAAAAAAAAAAAAACTGCCTTTTTCCCTACATGTTACTAGTTTGTTTGTTTTTGGATTTTTTTTTCAACTTACTGCTAATCAGTTGCACTATCAAAGGTACAAGTTATTTTTCAAATAATTAGGTGAGTATATTAAATGGTCTCCCTTATCTTTGAAAATTTCCTAATAAAAAATATGCGCCAAAGTCAGGAGGAGGACGAAGCCGGAGACGGAGAATAAGAGGAAGAAGAAGGTGCAGGTGAGACGGTGGTGAAAGGTGAATTCGAACCAAACCAAATGGCTAAGGATACGGCAATGGAGCTTCCTCCTCGCGACGATTGCTGTCCTGTTTGCCATGGCGATTTCAGCCTCCCATGCCGCACCTCCTGCTCCCACTGGTTCTGCGGTAAAAAATTCTTTTCCTTCATTTTTTTTTTTTCATCCAGATTTTGTTTCAATTTCCCTTACTCGTTATTTTACTGCATGGTTGTTGTTGCTGTTGCTTAGGGTTTACTTTGGGGTTCTTGAAATGAAAAAGCGTTTTTGCGGAAATGAAGGGGCTAACTATGAGAGAGTTGAGATCTTCGATTGTGATTTGATTGTTTTGCGTCAGGAGCCTAGATTTCTTTCTTTTTTTTCTTGAGGGTTAAACTGGTAAAATCGTGCGATGTCGGGTTTGTTAGGTCGGCTAAGCGAACTAGAAAAGAAGAAATAGAAACGGCATATTGATACCAGCTATGGGGTTTTCATTTACTAGTTTGGGAGAAGGTCAAGCTGCGAATTGCAATCGACTCGGTGCTGTGAAGCACCTTCACTCCAAGAACAACGATGATGATGAGACTTGTTTTACTTGGGACCTTTAAATTAAATCTTCATGGGCTTATCATCATGAAGACCACATCTGGTGTTTCTAACCAGATCTATCTCTGGGCATAACAAATATGATCAGTTCTGCTTTGATGTTAGGGTATCTGCTCAGGGGAAATTTTAAAGGGGCTAAAGTTGGCATTGCATGATGCTTAGGATTTCTGTCTTTTTAGAACCTTGTTTTGTTTTATCTGTGTGTCCTTGTTAATGTTTCTTGGACTTGTGGGTTGTGGCAAGATTTCCTGCCAGCTTCCTGTAATATGTATGGCTAGAAATTGAATATTGTTAAAACTTTCTTCGTGAAGGAGAGTGCATATTGCGTGTATGGCTACATGGAGATGCATCAAGGCAATGCAAATGCCCAATGTGCTGTCGTCATTTTTCCAGTCTGGCACCCTTTCAAGCAGAATTTGACTGTAGCCAGAACCCAGAATCAACTAAGATCATGGAAAATGTGAGAAGGTACAACAGGTTGCACATTGGGGGCATGCAAGGTCTCATGCAGGTAGTGTACTTTTTTTTTTTGGGCAATAAATTGTATTACTCTATTTTTCACATAAGAATGATTGGATATAGGATCAACAAATAAGAAATCCCCGTGTAACATAGTGAAAAAAAGGCTTTAAAGACATCATATTCACAATAGTATAACCCTCTCATGTACTTGAATATCCATCAACCTGATTCCCTCGATGACTTTAATCAGAATAATTATGTGAACCAGACAGTCCTATTTATGGAAAACTAGTAACTTGCCATAATTTGTAGTCGACTTAGCATAAATATGGTTCCTTGTTTCTTATTGCAGCTCGAGGTAACAGACATGTGGGAGTATTATAAATTAAGGCTCGGAAATTATGGATACATTCTTTGTTAGAATTGTTTTCTTTGTTCATCTCTTTTAACAAAATCTCTTCTTTTATCAAATAAAACAATAAAATAAAAGCTAGATATTCATAGTGGTAACCCATTGGAGAGTCAGTGACAAAAATGGGAACCTTAAATCCATTTGAAAGAATTGTCTAGCTAATTGTAATTGCTTGCTTGCATACATACAAAAGTCAAATAGGCTTATCAAACTTAAAAAGGATTTTGCCTGGATGAATTTACAACAACAATAGAAAGCCTTATTTCACTATGTGGGGTTAGTTACTTGGATCACAAAACACTATTATGCTTTACCAACAACCAAATCTTGAAGATTTAATCTTTTGCATACCTATATCCTCATGCAGATTTGCTTATTAATGTCAGTGATTGTAAAATCTTTTCATTAGTCAACATTAAACAGGCATTTATATATGTAAACTTCCCAATTAGTTGGTCTTTGATTATATATTCACTTATAATCTTTTCTTCTTTGCAGAAACTTTTTGATCTCCCTTTTCTTGTTCGGATGGCTTTCCAAGATATGATGGATCCTGATAAAACAAGTGCTTACTTGACTAGAGTTCGCCTCTTTGCAGTTAAGTTTGAATTTTATGGGACTGAATTTGTGTTTTCCCTTGTTTATTCTTACTCTCTGTTGCTCCAGTTCATTGCATTGATCAACTTCATCATGTCTTGAAGATTAGATTGGAATTAAGGAACTATACAGATAGTCAAATTAAAAATGTGAAGAGTTGTCAATGTTTTTTCTCTGCAAATTTCAAGAATACATTTCTCTTAAAATTTCATGTAATGTGGTATACTAGTCTAACCTTTTTTCACCGCATGACCTGGTAAGTTTTTTATTCCACTGCATGACCAGGTAAGTTTAATAGATAATGATTTGTATTTGGATTGATGTTTTAATATGTCAAAAAGCTGGATTCCGTGTTTTTTCTTAACGGGCAGTGTGTTGTTAAATTCCATAACTCTACCGACATCCCACCAAACAAGCCCATTATTTATTATGTTAAAAATTCCGTTCCCTGATAGAAAAAGTTCATAGACCTGTAAATTACGATATCTTCTCTATTATGTTGTGAAGAAGAATGCCCTTCATTTTTATCTATTCCTCTGAAAAGAATCATCTCGTCTGTTCCTCAGTAAAGTAACAAATGCACCATGATGTGATTTTTCCTCTATAATCTACTGAGGTTTATTGCTTGCATTTTTCTGCTCAATATTTGAATAGATTGATTGATTTATAGAGTTACATGTTCCATTGGTGTATGCTCTTTGATATTTTAGAATCATTTTAAATGGAAAGTTTGTAGTTAGTGATCCCATGGGCAACTGCGGACTGCCTCTTACCCCATACTTGTGATATATGGATCTCTTGCAATCACGTGTCTTGCATCATTTCTTTTCTGAATGAATCAAGATTTTGAATTTTTGAATAATTAAAGATTTGATTTTATACATTCAATGTTATGTGCCATTAAAGATGACTGTGCTTATATTGCAGATGTTACTTGGCATGATTTATGTGCTCAACCCATTCGAATTTCTCCCATTCGGTGCGTGGCCTAATCCACTTGATAGTTTGTTTATTTGATCAATTACCTCAACACACTAGGAAACATATTTAATGATTGATCTTTTGCAGCTAAGCGAGACATATTAAATTTGTTTGATGTCTTTGCAACTACATCTGTAACTATCATCCACATCATCGCGCTGTGCCGTGCAAGGCGTGTAGGCAGGCAATGAAGTCCTTTCTTGGACAGCATTCTTGAACAGAAGACAAAAGAACCAGTTGAACAGAGTTGCTCTGCATCCTGCAGCGGCTGTAATCACCGTAGCCATTATGTACATATTAGGATCGCTGTCAGAAAACATGAGCACTATGTTTTGACGGCGTTGCCTAAGAGAAACAAATGGGATTTCTTCTCTCAATCCCCGTGATCTTCTATTTTAGGTTGTATATATATATAAGGTAGTTCTAGCTTTGGGAAAATCACATCGCTTGTTTCTTCTTAAGGCAGTTTGTACTTTTGATGACACTGCACATATATGTCGTTTTGTTTCGATTGCCCGTGCTCGCACACCATGCATATACATGTATATGGGATTGATGTTGTTGTATATTTCAGTATGGTTCATTTATTGAGTGACATTTTGATGCTTTACTTCAAGGGTTGTGACTATAAAAACTACAGTTATACACATACAATTATAAAATGAAATTCAAGACTAGCTGTTTCCCCAGATGAACTAAGGTTTGATTTCCTAATGCATGAAATTGCAAGAACGAATGGGTTATTCAGGTCAAACTACTCAAGCGACAATGTTCTCATTGCTAGTGACACCTCCCTTTTTACCCTTTCCATCCTCTTTCTCTTTTTTTCTTTTTTCTTTTTTTCCTTTCTTTTCCAACCATAAGATCAATACTTGAATGGTTCGGATTTGCCAATGAGGAGTGACATAATTGGTTAAGGTGTCGGTTTTCACCTTAAAAGAGAAGAGGTTTAATATCCGTTGATCGATGTGAAAGCCTCATTAATAGACAATCTGTAAGTACTTTTCTAAGCACTACGAGTCTAAAGACGTACCCTGACCTTAGTGGGTTATCGGTGTCTACTTCCACTTTAACTTTTTTATACAAAAACAAAAAAAATGGTTCAGATTTAATTTTATACAAAATATTTTAATTTTCTTTATTACAATATTAAATCATTCACATCAAAATTTAGCAATTTGAATTCGATTAATTTTTTTTTCTCTACAACATAACATTTTGGTGACAATTTACGAGTTGCTACTTTGGGGAACTAATAATTGGTCTTAATCAAGTCATATTTATGACAATGCATACATGAAAATTGAAATCAAATAGATATAGAAACACAAATGATATAAACTACAAGAAACCCGTAAATGTATTACATTGTTAAAAGAATTTAGAAGCAATCTTTAGAAGTCCTTTAATGAAAGTGCACGAAAATTAACCCATCACTAATCCATATAGAAGACCAGGCAAATTTTATAATCCATGCTTTTAAGGGCCTCTGTGCCTGCAGCTAGCAATAGCAACTTTACCGTTTGATTTGCAGAACTTAGACTATGAAAATGTTATAGTTTCCCGGCTTTCTTTAACCTTTTCTTCTCCTCCAATCTGGCAACTCTATCACGATAATCATTCATCACCTTATTCATTATTTTATCAAAGCCGGGGATATTCCTCTGCAATTTCTTGTACGCCCGAGTGTTAAGAGTTTCAAATACCTGGTACAATCTCTGCCAAAAAAAAAAAAAAAGGCAAATAAAATGCAGTGTTAGGGAGAAGGCACCACAAGCAAGTTGTTATCCACAGTGAAGATCTGAACTGCGTGCAATTATTAATTTGCCACAAGATTGAAGGGTCACTGGTTTTGAAAAAATTATTCACAATGCAGCATCATTGTGAATCTGTAACAGTTTAAACAAGGGGCCACTTTCAATAAGATTCATACTATTATGATGTTTGAGGTCTTGGTGAGAAAGAAGCAGATTTCTAAAGAGAGCAAGACTAGCTGGTGGTTGACAATTGCCTTCCTCTCATTTATATGTCCAGTAACAGAGGGGGGTCATGGACCAGGAATAAAGGAAGATAACAAGCCTTCCTCTGGTTTTGCTTGAGGATGAAGGGAAAGAAAATATGAAGAAAAGGTCAAATTTGGTAAGGTCAGTCATAAATACAATGCTAACAAGAAAAGAACGGAAAATAAAGAAACTCACTTAAGTTGAAAAAGGCATTCCAATATTGCTCAGATGAAAAATGCATACCTTAATATCCTTATTCCAGCGCCTGATGTATGGAGGGCCAGTAGTGTAGGAACCAAGAGGTTCACGGTACCACTCGCCATTGTATGTTATTTGATCCATTGCTTGTTCAATACTTAGAACTTCCCATGGCCTTAGCCCAGGAATAATTTGAGCCAACTGCTTCCTATCACACATGAAGCAAACCAATGCAAATTAGCTGATATAGCAAAAACGGTCAGAAGCCCAAGATCTTTATTTATGAAAACGCCATAACAGTAAAAAGAGTCATTTAATACTCCTCCGGTCCTAATTATAAGACAACATTTGAGAGTTGATTTTGATCCTAAATATAAGACATAGTTTATATATTTATCAATCTTTTTCTAATTCACCTCTATCGATGCTCCTTAAACAATAATCAAGGAGGAGGGGAAATGATGGAATTAAGGAAGATGACTAGGGTGTTTTAGAAAATATATTTCATATTAATTAATTTCCTTAATCTAATCAACTTACATAAATATGTCTTATATTAAGGAGTGGCGGAGTATTTGCAATTGCAATACACTAAGCATGTACATACCTAAGATCTTTGGGAATGTATTTGTTGGGCATGTGATCCTGCTCCAAAATAGTGGTCAGTTCAGCACCACTAGCCCAAAGAAATAGAGCATGACTTGGAATTCTAACTCCGGGCCAAACACCATTGTTAGCTTCCAGAACTGCTAAATCACGTTTTTTGCTTTCTATAGCCTCTTCCTGGAGCTCCTTATAAGTCTTCTTTTCATGCCCCTTAAGGGGAACCCATGGTGGTATACCTTTCTGCAGTTTGTGAAGAAAAGCTGTTGCTGCAGCACCTAGTCTAACTGAAAAATGCCAAAACCAAGAATCAAATTTCTCCAACACAATAGGTGAGCCTTGACCACTTGGATTGGTATACTTCTACTGCAATATTCATCAATAAAAAATATTTAAGTCTGTTTATGATTACTTTCTTCTTTTGTAATAACACCCTTCCCCAGCAAGGCACATATGAAAACATAAGTAAGAAGGAAGTACAACAACAACAAGCCTTATCTTACTGAGTGGGGTTGACTATAAGGATTGCGTGATGCAAGTGTGTTCTACCAACAACCAAATCTTTAAATAAAAAATAAGAAGTAACAATAAATTGAAAGTTAACAGACCTTCCCATGTAGCAATAGCAGGTTCCAAGCCATAAACCATGTGTATAGGCGCCCATTCATCCATATCCTCACCCCAAATGAAAGTATTCTTATCAATTATCCCAGCACCCCATGCTGTTTTGAGATTAATCAGCTGACATGGTCCCCGCGAACGTCCCAACCGATCCTTATACCACAATCCAGCACCACCCCTCATAATAACTGTAACAAAAGAAATGAAAACATCATTTGCAACTAACTCGTGCATAAAGAAAATTGAGAGATTATTCGCATCCATTGCTATGAATGATATCATAAAACCTTCAGCCGATAATTACAGCAGGGTAGATATCCCACATTCAACTGTCATCTCAAAATATAAACAAACAAATAAAAACAGTATCTCTCACTGTAATTTACAATATAGTGGTCATAGTAGCTTTACACATTACAACGGCATAAATTAACGAATTATCATTAGGACTATTTAGCTTTCGGTTTGAAAAATTGAAAAATGCATTAGTTAGTTCACAAACATAGCAGATTTTGTTCTTTCAGAGTTCCAGGCCTTCTCAGTCAATTGACCAGGGGTCCAGTGCACTATAAATTTATTACTTTCACTCACTAATCTGTTAGTTCACTCTTCAACAAACGTCTAGATGCACACTATCATCCCTGATTACGAAATGAACCACATTCCAAGCACCCAGACTTACAATCATAGTATCGCTTCTCAAGCCGCTTATACCCAATTGATTGAGCAACATCGATTGGCCGACCCGACGGATAAGGCCTCTGCTTAAACCCCCAGAGGCCGAAGAAGAACTGTCTTGTGAAATCCCAGAATTTATCATCTGCCTCTTTCTTTGTCTTCAGAGACTTCCTTGGCATGGGTCGCCCATCCAATCCAGGCACATGTGGAATCGCCTTCCAGAGCTTTCGATCCTCTTTTTGATAAGGGTTTTCATTCTCTTTGAGCTCCAATTCGTTCATCTTATCTGCAACTTTCTCTGCTCTGACCAAGAACTGCATGACAGGGTTGTTTCTTATCTCTTGCATGACCCTTTCATTCTCTCTGATTTCCTCCTCAGTGGGGTTTCCTCTCTTTTCAAATACTGGGTCATCGTTCAAGATCTTCTCAACTTCAGGTGTATGCCTATAATCAGGTAAATTCTCACACTCCCAGAAGAACTGGTCAGCCATTTTCCTGTAGTACCCGGGCTCATTGTTAGGTTTTTTAGGCTTTTTTTCATTGGAGAAATTTGGGACGCTAATGGCAGCAAAATTTGGAGAACTTGAATGAGGTGTTCTTAAAGAAAACGAGTCTGAGAAATTCAAAAGATTTAGGGGAGGAATGGGGTTTGGTGGCTTTCTGAACCAATTATCGAAAGGGTTAAAACTGATAGAACCCATGAAGAAATGCGAGTCGTTACTCTTAGTGCATTCAGAATTCAGGGGGAAAAATCGAGACCCATAAACAAAACAAACAATTGACAACTGAAACTCAAAATGGAAATGAAGCAAGAATTGAGAGAGTGAAGGCTAATAAGCTGACGATGAAAGTTAAACTATTTTGTGAGTTTCTCTTCACCGATTGAGCGGCGCTGCTTCGGCTCTTCCCTTCAGTGTGCTACAGCGAGTGAGCTAATAAGCAAGATGACGTGACAACATCCATAGATAGCTCTAAGATTTTTGGGAAAATTTCACTGCAGCCGGCGGTAGACATTTAATATCAAAGACTCCACAAAACTTTTCGAAATTTACACTTTAGGATTAAATTGAAATTATTTTTTTAGACGAAAAGACATTTATTATACATGCCCCAGGTCAGGTGTTGTAAATTCCCATGGTTTGTGAAACCCGAAACCGGCCGTGAAGTCGGTCTAGTTTAGGGTAAAATTGGACTGACTCGGTGAACTAGGGTAACTCGTACGGGTTATAAGGGTCATTGGGTCAGATCTTTTTTTAAAAAAAAAAATTATTTCTCCCTCAATTTTTTTTTTTAAGGATGTAATCTGATTCATATCATATTTGAAACAACGTATGTGTGATTTTCGACTCTTCCCACTATCAAACTCAACTTCCTCAAACTTCTCGGTGCTCTCTACTCCTCGACCGCCATTTTGTGGTTTCTCTGTTTTCGGTTGGCCCTGCTTAGTGGATGTCAAATGTAGGTTGTAAAGAAAATTGTTAAGAATATCTGAATATGTCACAAGTATTGAAGTATATGATTATTTTGTCACTGATCAAAGTATTGAAATGATATATAATATGTTAAATTTAAGTTGGTGTGATGAGAAATTAATTATTTTCCAATTTTTTATACCTCACCCTAGGTCTAAGCCCGAGTTGACTCCGACCGACCCACCCACTAACTTAACCCAAGACTTCGACCGGTTCAAATGACCGGTCCAGCTTTGAACCTTGTAAATTCCTACGTATTTATAAATTTTGACTTGTAAATTTTTACATGCCTTATAAATAATATGTAATTTTGTGAATATTCTCATTGTCTTATACAAGACTGACATAATCTTATAATTTCATTTATTTTTTTTATAAATAAACATATTTGATTTGTAAATTACCACGTATATTTTGTAAATAATCATATTTGACTTGTAAAGTAATGATACAGTTTTCTTTTCACCCATAAATTTTAATTTCAATTTAGTCCTTGGGGTGCAATGAAATTTTCCCAATATTTTAATCTCAAAAGTTAAAATTAAAATTTTCTAAAATTAATTTAAAAAATGCTTGAGACCTCATTAAAATCCCCATGATACTTTTTTTTTTTTTTTTTTTTTTTTTGGAAAACAAATAATGGTCAATTGTTTATTTGACTTCATTCATCTAGGGCGGCCGAGAGTTGTACTTTTAATAGAGTAATCTACAATTTTTTTGGGTTACATTGGTGACTTCGTTAAATTTTTTTTTTTTGCCAATTTATTTTTTTAAAAAAAAATGTTAAAACTTCTCTACATGCCATCCACCCGAAGACCCTACTTGGTTTGAAATCTGCAAAAACAAATGTATTTTGAATTCAAAAGCATCCATTTAGAGCTTAGATGATGAAATGGAGGCCAATGATTCACTAAAATAGAGGTCATTGTATGCGTTTTCCCATAAAAAAACACCAAAGGATATTCATATTCCTATCCTATCATTGCATAACGTAAGTCACAGAGCTGACAACTTTACAGACGAAATGCTTTTATTGTTTGTTCAACCTACACATTAGATTATACATTACATGCTATCAGTCAGGTATTTATACCATTGCCCATGAACTGTAACTGATATGGTGGCAGCCACCATCAAAACCTCTGCAGCTTCCACCACCTTCTCCGACAGCACAGCAGCTCCAACTCTCCGGAGAGCCATTTCCGCCAATTTTCTCCCATGGACACCACTTCCGCCGAGCACAACTCCTCGAGTAGCTGAATAGACAGCGTTGAACACTCTTTCAAACACAGCATCCCCAGCTTGTAAGCTCTTTGATATCATCCTGCCAGCAACTAGCTTTCTTGCTTGAAGTTGCCCATCATTACTATTACTGACTTCATCACCTTCATCCCCAACTTTGTCCAATTCACAAATCACTTCTACAATATCTTTAATATCAGCGTCTGCATCACGGTCCAATAGATTCAAGAGTTGTTCAGCACGCTTTGATATTATGTTTTCCATATCCATAGAACTGGTTACAGCTTTTTCACTCAGGAGGATCTGGCGGCATATAAGAATACTGCAATTTCCAAATAAATTTACATATCAGTAAACAATACATAGCATTAAAACAGCACTCTCTCCCATACAAAACTATGACTAAGTGGTATCTAGTGGGATAGGGAACCCAACTCCAAAAGCTAGTTGTAGAGTCAGGAGAACCCATCCACTTAAATTACTCATTAAGCATCACATTCTACTTAATGCGGGACTCAGTATCGCATTCTACTAAGTCTCCATTAGACGATCTTATGAAAAACATATCACGCATCCTCTACCTTGTAGAAATCACAATAATCTTCTGAATCTGAGCTTGAACAGATCTCAGCCTTGGGAAATTAAGAAGCAGCGTTTCTGGTAATTCTTCTTGTCTCAGACCAGATATACGACTAACCAACTTTAGTAAACCAACCCTCACAACTAGATCAACTGTTTCTCCTTTGCATCCTGGCTGCTGATTACCTGATTAAACAGACAAAAGTGTGTTTGTCTCAATACTATTTAGCCGCAAATATCATTTCTTAACTTCATTGAAGCAATTTAGAGTGACAATTATATTAATTTATACCATTAATAGAAATGGGTGTTTGAGCGCCAGATGTTCTGACCAGAATATTACCCCCAGTTTGAAGAGTGGTGGAAGGAAGACAACACCCTTGAGATGGACTATCAGAGCCTTCCAAAGCAGATGATAAAATTGAGTGTTCTTTCCACTCCTGATCTTTGCAAGTCCAAAGAGATGAAACCCATCTTAACGTTGAAGGCAAAGAAGTATTGGCATCAGATGGAGATCCATAACGGTTAGCAAAGGCATTCCTAAGGTAATCCAGCCCCGCAGGTCCATTTATCAAAGGCTCCATTAGCTTTATGCGTGCTTTGCTAATCTCTTTCTTGAGAGTCTGCACCAACAGTTCATTGTATCACACAACGTAAAACCAATAAAGTAAATATTACAAATCAAGACTTCCTAAGCTGTAAACGGAATTGAATCCTCTGTATACTCTCAATGCTTCTCTCCATATGCAACTCAGTTTAATCTTAAACCGAAAAGATTATCGGTATGTTCCGGTTCTGGGAAGGGTTGTGAATCGGGATGTAGGAGACTAATTTAAGCTTTGGACACAATCGTTAGCATTTTATTCTTTAAGGTTTCATAATCTCACTTCCATAAAAAGGTTTGAGGATAAAGGAGGGAATAATACTTCACGTGGTTGTCTATTGTAAACCAATTAGCACAAAGCCACAAATATAAGCTAGAATGTATTTATGCCTGTGCACCTCTCTTAAAAGTATTCATACAAGAAAACAGTTTAGTGATACAGCACATCTAAAGTCTTCATACCAGAAAACAATTATTTAAATAATTTAAGAGAAATTGTTAGATCAGACGCAACCCTCGTATGTTATCCATATTCAGGAGCCCAAAGGTCATAACCTAAATTTGAAAGTAATGCATAAAACTTTTGTATATAATCCAGATCCACAAAGCAAGAGGATAAGAAAACAAGACATACTTCTATTTGCATAAACATTAGTATCAGGCAAAAGACTTGATTCAAAATTCAAAAACAAAAGAGTCTTGTAAGAGAAGTACAAGTATCCAAACTCACCTGAATCTGTTCAAGGACAAATTGTAAACCCTTGATCAAGGCCATGACACATGGATAGTTTGACTCATCTCTAGACTGACATATTTCAGTCAACTCCGAAAATAATCTCTGGTGTGTGTCCTTCATTTTCTCCTCATTGGCTGGAGCTGAGAGCTTCTGCAAAGAGACCAGAGAAAATTCTAGGATCTTTCCAAGGTAATCAACATCCATGTTGCCTGATTTCAGCACCTTCAGATAGGCAGAATAAAAACATATCAGCAAAGGAAGTTATTAGGAATATGCCAAAGTTGTACTTCTTCCAGTCCTTAATATAAGACATATTTATTTAATTTGATTAAATTAAAGAAGTTAGTTAATATGATATGTATTTTCTAAAAAACCTGAGTCATCTTCCTTAATTCCCCCATTCTCTTTTATCCTTAATCATTGTTGAGGGAGCATCAATAGGGGTAAATGAGGAAAAAATTGATAAATATAAAAAATAAATCTTATATTTAGGACCAAAATCAACTTCCCAAATAAGTCTTATATTAAGGATCGAGGGAGTATCTAACATCATAGCAAGCTGAAAAGGAAAGCGGTGTTACCTGAGAAAAAAATTCTACGTCAATCGCTGCAAAAATGCCCTCCTTCCAGTTTTGTGGAGCTATCTCACAAAGCTCATCCCTAACCTCCCGCATGAGTTTAACAACTTGATCATAGTTAGGCTGGTCCTGCTTAACAGATTCCATGATGCTATCCCAAAAAGCCTTCTCCATTGTCTCTTTTATTTTCCCCTAAATGTATAAGTTAGCAAGTCAATCAAAGGTCAGAATCATTAGTTCATCTCAAATCAGCCATCAACATGACAGTAACTATTATACAAAATTGAACTAACCTCAATGCTGCTTTGATTGAAAGCAGCATCACCCCAACCATCAGATAAACTACAATGACGCTGATGGAGAAATTCATTTACAAGAACTTCATTCTCTGTAAACATCTTTTTAATGGAAAAACCCAGTTGATCATCAGAACTGGTACTAAGTTCAGAGATGGTGGACCCCCCAGGAGAGGAAGTAGTGGCATTCTTGAATAGGGAGCGAACTGCATGGCTTCTAATTTGGTTACTCTCAACTGGGAGGCCACTCTCATTTGAGCTAGAAACCATGGAAAGCACAGGCGAGAAGTTGGTTTTGATTTGACTTGGAGCAAAAGACCGAGTCATTAGGGACCCCGATGGGCTTCCATTATCCTTCACTTTAAGGTGTCTAGACCTTGTTTTAGACAGTGCACCTTCCATATGCTCAATCCCAGCATTGCCACTTAGTTGCTGTAACATTTCTTTCAAAAGCCTTTGACTTTCAGCGACCTGCATAAAAATTTAAAATTTACTCTAAGAATGTGTCAACTGCTTACAAAATGATTCTACTCAATAAAGATATAAAATTGATTGACCACTTTCTCAAGATCTTGGATGCAATAAAAAGAAAGCAGTTCAAGACAAAAACATCCAAATTGACTGGTGTAAGGCTCCTTGGGGATGGGGATTTCAATCAACAAATCAAATTCTTTAAATATTTAACATTCTGCAACATACCACACAAAGTCCTCCCAGTCATTTAGGTCTAGTGATATTATAACAAAAAACATTATAAAAAAGACTTCAAAGCTCTTGGGCCAGTAGAATCACCTGACGCTGAATAGAATTCATATCATCATGGCTGAGCTTATCACTATCTCCATCTGGAGTTAACTTGCAAGTTTGGATCATAGAAGCCTCAAGTTGGCAAACTGCTTTAACCAAATCCTCCTCCAATAATTGAGCATCCTTAACCTTCCAAATGACAAAACAACTTAAGTATAAGCACCATGCTTTATCAAAAGCAGCGAGCTGAGACTTGAATGTGCAGCATTTTGACGCTCCTGAGTCAGGCTGAATATCAAAACACTGTATTGGCCCCTCCAAAATAATTTTTATCAATAACTCAAACATTTGCACAAATTCTTCAGCAGATTTGGCCAGAGCAATTTCAGGTTCTCCCATTCCACTGAAAATGGCATCTGGATGACCCAATATTAGATAAGCACAAAGAACAACTCTCACCAAATACCTCGGTAACCTGTCAAAGCTCCTGTTTGACTCCCTGACTGAACTTACTTTCTTATCCTCCCAGCTTTTCAGGGAACTTCTTGGAGTAACACTTTTCTTGGGGGTCGCAACCTGTTTAAGAAGGTGATCAATGTTATCCAAACTAGACAAACAATTAGCAGGAGCTACAGCTCTGGACACTGTTAGGCGGCTCTCAATCCGGTCAAGCACAGCTTTCACAACTTGAAGAGTAGAAGGAGATTCAATAAGAAGAGCAATTTGCTCAAAAGACATTGACTTGACAGATTTCTCATTAATCCCCAATGCAACGAAAGCCTTTGCCAAAGTATGAGTTGTTCTCTGCAACCTTACAAACTTCCTCCAGCACCTAAAAGAGATGAGCTTAGCAAATAGTTACTACAATATTTACAAATTGAAAAAACAAAATAAATATGGCACCATAGCATCCCATGCATAGATAAAACCAAGAGAAAATTCAACCTAACCACAGGTTCTGTTTCATAGAAGACATCTCTTTTCTGCAAGGGATCAAAGTTTCTTCAAATAGTAAAGCTATTATATGCAAATTTATAGCTTAAATAAGCCCTCTTTCAGACTGAACCAAGACAAAGTGACTAAAGCAGTGGATGTTGACAGAGTTTTTTCTTTCTTTCTTTTCAAACAGTAGATTGAACATATGTGTTTAATTGATCGGCAAAGCTGTAATTGCCAGCAGAACTTCCAAACAAAGCAACAACTAAAACCTAATTTCTTAAATTTCAACTAACCTTGATACTTTTTCAAAAACGAGTTTGGCTTCCTTGGGCAATCTATTCCAATTTTCCTGTGCATTACCATGCAACCTGCCCCTCTGCCTGAGGTATTCTGCTCTCTGTCTTCTTGCCTGATCAAAATATGAATTGATATCAATGAGACATTTGTTATGTCACAAAGGCATAAGAAAGAGAAATACACAAAAAACCTCATCAGCATACCTTTTGTATTCGGTCTTCCAATTGGTCATTCTTTTTCCTTCTCTCCATCTCACGCTGCTGTGATACGGATTTGACTATATGTCTAACCTGGAATAATCGAGCATGTGCCCTCTTTTCTCAGCTTCCAAGAATCCAACGCGTTTGATTTCAGCAGCAGCTCGCTTTTGGCGGATTGCAGCACGTACGTGCTCCTCCCGAACCATCCTTCGCAACGATGATTGAGAATACCTTTCTCTAATGCTTTCCCTTCTTTGTTTGCAAGCCTTAAACATAAGCTCCTATTTGCCTCAGCTTGCTGAACACGTGATTCTACCTTTTCCCTACGCTTCATGCGCTCATCCTCATAACGAATTTTGGCTGCTTGCCTTAATTCATCCAACCTTGCTAAGCGCATTTGAGCCTTTGCCAAAATGCTCAACCTGCCATAAGGCATTGAATTCTGACTCAATCATACAAATAAAGCATAAATCAGATAATAAAGAATGAGATGATGATGATGATTAGTCGACTTATTTATGAATGGAAGCAAACTTTTTATAAATAGATTCAAAAGCAACATAGGATTATACTGTTCTGATGGTTCAGAGGCAGAAAAAGCTAAAAATGTTACTGAACCAAGATATCGTTTATAAAATGTACTTTGTTTGTGTCTGTTACTACTTCAAAAGTCTAACGAAGATTAAAAACATTGTATCTCAAATTGCCCAGCCTAGAGACTAAGAATTAAGAAAATACAATTGGACAATAAGACCGCTGCCACAGCTTCTTAGTGAAGATTTTAGCTGCACATGTGTACACAAATAATAAACCATTCATAAAAAGAATTAAAAAATAAATAAATAAGCCAGTGTTCAACATTAAGAACCCACCTCTTTTGTTCAGCAGCTTGCAACTTTACTTCCAGGCGTAAGCCATGGTTTTCCTCTTGGAAGGAAGAGCTCAGGGAGCTTCTTGGCTTTGAACGTGCCTTGTCTGAGAGCTTCTCATAATATTTCTTGAAAAAGAAAAATGAAAAAAGAAGAGTTTAAGACACTCATGAACATGAAGAATTACATGGTACTCTTGAAGGCTAATATTTTTTTGAAAAAAAAAAAAACAGTGCAAAAAAAGGAAGGAAGAAAAACAATAAAAAATCTTGAATCTTCTAAACACTCAAACATGCATATAAATTCAAATTTTGATTTTAGACTGAATTTATAAAAATGACTGCAGAGTAAAAAGCAAAAATAATATGAAGAATAAAGTATAACAGAGAGGACTGAGAGGTAATGTTGATTAAAAAGGGAAGCAATAAAGGCATTATTGTTAAGTGAAGAAACCAAGACAAACCATACCAACACTGAAGTTAGTTTGAATTTCAATTGGAGAACAAAAGGTTTAAAGCTGATCCATAAAAATTAAACAGAAACAGAGACAATGGTAAATTGTAAGAGAGAAGCCCGTGAGAAGTATCACCCCAGAAGATCAGATCAAATTACGCAGAATACATTGTATCCTACCTAACATCGAAATAAATTGGGAATAAAGCAATAAAGATAGGAAAAGAAAATCATGACAGAACACATTATAATGTTCAATGTCAATAAAAATTCTCACTGATAACAAATACACTAGTCGCAAGAAACACTTTTTGGCAGCCGATGAAACGAAAAGAAAAGTTATTAAGAATCTTAGTACTTGATGTCGATAAATTTTCCAAAAAGAGAAGATATCACAAATATCCAATCTTTTTCCAGAAGAATTTGATGCATATCTGAGTGAAAAAAGTAATTGAACGGAAAAAAATCATAAATAAAAAGACTTCAACGTTAAAATCATAGTTTTAAGACTGAGTTTCCTAAACTGTCTCACCTGTCGTCGCAGATCGGCATCGCGCAGCTTGGCTTCGATTTCCTCAACTGTACTAGGGGACTTACAGTCCACGTTAAGAAGCCTTCGACGGAGCCTCTTGGGCAACCTTGACGGCGAGGGCACCACCTCCTCATCTCCCACCGGAAACTCCATTGCGATGCCGCCACCACCACCGGCTCTACTCACCGGCAGATCCACTCCGGCAGCCATTCGTTGAAGTTACGACGTCGTATGCGCAATTAGATGAAGAATATATGTAAATCAAGAAAAAAAATTCCGAACAAAATGTGTATATACGACGGATTTTGTACAATTCAGATCAGAAGATGGAAAGGTTTACGAAGATTCGATTCAGTTTTGGGAGGTCATTTGTTGAGTATAGAGAATGTAAGGGAGCGTGTGATTGCTAAAGAAGAGGAGTGAAAGAAAAATGGGGAAATGGGCAAGGAACAGGGAGGTGAAGATTCGTATCATACGAGATCGAGCGAAGTTCTAAAATGATATGCTTAACGAAGACGATGTTTCGGCTTTTGGGAAGGTGTTCGCCACGTCAGCATGGGCCTCAACGGTCCTCTACTTAAAATCTGAAAGTGGGAATGGCCATCAAGGATTCAAAGAGAAGTTATACGTTGAAATTAGACTTCAAAAATTCTAAGCATTTGAATTTGTAAACCGGAGGGTTTTAGTATGATAATTCTGTCCATATTAATTTTGAGGTAAATTGTGATTATGAGGTAAATTGTGATAATTTTGTACATATTAATTATACTAATGAAAATAGAGAAAGAAAAAAGAGTTGAAAATACAAATTCATAAATGAAAACAAATTTAAAAATATACCTCATAATCATTGGACTAATTACCTCTTTTTGATATGTATGATTTAATTAAAAGAGACTTATAAATAAAACTAGAGCGACTTTTGGCCAAGCGACTTGTAGCGTGTTGGCACTAAAGCCAGACTTAGGAGTCTGGCCTCCCCCCTCCCCGGCTCAGGGGTTCAACCCCTGCTTAATAAAAAAAAAAAAAAAAAAAAGAGTTATATACTTTTGTGTACTTATAAAAAAAAATGGGTAAAATGGTTAGTAATTGCCATATTTGATCATCATTAAGCCCCATTTAATCACTATTATGGCTCATCAAGCTAAGAACCATATATTCTTTGTCTATAGTGTGTGGTTAGTGTGCACCAGGTTGGTGAGATTAACTATGCCTTAAACTTCAACAAAATTTTAATTTTATTTTTATTTAATATGTATTATACTTCATGAGAACAAAATCAACATAATAATAAATAAAAGAGTAAGATTATGCGTTCATTTAAAAAATTTAATGATATGACTTATAAATAGAAATAAAAGATTTCTCATACCCTTGGCCAATTAGTTGATTTTCCCCAATGTGAAACTTGTTAAAAATAATATTAAATAACATTGTTGAAATGGTAAAGTTGTCATTTGGGTCACTAGTGTTTTTTTATATTATTATCTAGTATCCGGTTTAAAGTTCATGGATGTTCCTACCAACACAAGTGTCTCATTTGGAACTCAAACTCAAAATCTAAAGGGAAACCAACTTTATGTTTGTATTCGCATAGTAAGTAAAACATTACATTTTTTATTTATACTATATAATGTTATGTATTACTCTATATTAACAAAGAGGCTTGGTGGCCTTTTTGGGAATCAATGTTGGGTTGGGATCAAATCCCACATTCACCACCTTTTTCTACAAATAAAAAAAATTATTGGCCCCCCAAAACAATCACCATGTCAGAGTGCCAGTGGTCGAAGGGTGTCGGCTGGTCGACGGTAGTACTCTGAAGAGGGTGCCTTTTTTCTCTCTCTCATTTTTTTTTAAAAATGAGGCGCACTTTTATAAAAATACTAACACTTTAAAATCTCATATTCTTACTCTCTTCTTTATTTGTCCTTTTGTATTTACTAGTGACTTTGAGGATGTTGGAATTCACACGAGATTTTTTGGGGCAATTTTTGTTCGATGGGGCTAAATCTCTGAGGAGTACAAGAAGAAGAGATGAGGAAGTAAATAATGCACAATGTCTTCAAGGCGAAGGCATCACTTTCGTTTTATCTTGATTCATTCCTAACTATTCCTATTTAATAGGGTGTAATTTTGATTGACCAGTGAATTTCCTGTAGGATACAATGATGATCCTTGAGTTGGATTGCACTCTCAACACTCAAGTCAAGACAACAATGATTTTTACAAAGTGATAATTTGACTTTATCTTTATGTGCATTCGAGGACAAAGGCAATTAATTTGATCTCTTGTTGTTGTGTGATTTTTGATATGATTTGTATGTTACAAATGAAGTGATGGTATAAGGTATTTCTAGACCATGAAGTGATATCTCGAAGTGGTTCCTCTTGAAATAACATTTCTTCAATTAAAAAGTCATAACCATATATTAGATGTATAAACCAACATAACTTGCATAGCCAATAGTTAGTTAAAATAACTTTTCCAAGAAGAGTTACACCTTTATATTATATAAGGTTTTTTTTTCTAAATCTAGCTCAACCTTTCACCAAGAACCTTTGGTCATAACTTTTCATACGTGTCTAGGAACCAAAGAGACATATCCTTGATGATCTTTAATGTTATAACTTCTTACACTACTCTTTATATAATTCCCTTAATTTAATGAACATGAGTTTACAACAAGACACATATTATCCTTTTAAAATATTCCAACAATCCCCCACCATTTTAAAATGATCACAAACTCTTATCACTCTGAAAATCTCATGTTGTCAATAAAGGTATCTCGAGGATTTGGACATTTACCTAAGTAAGACATGGTTTCACCCATCTGAAATAATATGGTAGACTAAGCTATGAACCAATTATCCCATATGAACAAGTGTGCATGAATTACACATAAGATCTTAGGCCATTGTATGCCTCTTTAAATGACATGTTTGTTCGTGCCTTGTGTCCGTATCATTTTCATGAGAAGTCTTCAGAGTCAAGCCTTTGGACTCTTAGAAGCGGCCTTACTTTATTCTCATATAGGTAGACTCCATTAAGAGCATCACTATGATAAATGCTCTAGCAAATATATGCTTACAGGTCTATTAAGAGCCAAATTAGGCTCAATCTACCCCCTTTTAGTCTCATGATTATCAAATACTTTTCCAACCTATGATGTATTAAAAAGTCAAGTACTTGTAATAACTCTGATAGTGTACTTTCACTATTGAATCCAAGACTTGATATGATGGTCAAGTGTAAATTGGGTATCAACTGTCGGTGATCAAAGTTTATGGAGCTTCAATTCTATCCCTGTTGATGTTTTTAACACCTTGTCAAAACTTTTTTTAAAGGATATGCAAGGTTTAATTTAAATCTTATTTAACTAATGGAAATTACTCTATTTAAAATCTAATCTTTCATATAGCTATGTTTTAGGTCAATATGTTGCGACTTTCCATTTGTAAACTAGCCTATAAGCCTTTACAAGAATAAACTAACTATCACATCGAATGGATATTCAAATAATTAAGAACCATAACAAGAATTAAAATTATAAGTCTATCAATAATAACTCATAACTCATAACTCATTTTCTATTATTAAAATTATTATAACCAAACATGTAAATAGAATTGATAATTCTATCCTTCCCTTTTTCTCTGAGGTCTTATCAAGTTGTCCTTCATCTACTATATGTATCTTCTCATGAGCATTAGTACCATTTATATCATAGATTATTAACCATAATCTAATCATATTCTAAGTAAAAGTAGTCCCCCACTTACTCAAAAGAGATTTACTTTTTATGTTTAAGACGCTTGTTAAGTCTTTCTCGTAAAAGAGAAAGCTTTATATATAAATGATGAGACAATAATAAATTCATCCACATGCATGTTATTTGTTTGAAATTGTTCAAACTATGTTCAATTTATGCATCTATTTCATAATAATTTTTCATCAATCATTATAATTAAAATTAGAGCACAACATAATAATTATTAACTTATCTAATTTACAATAAAATTCTCATGATAATTACCAATTCAGTAAATCCCAAATCTATTGTGCTTTTTTATCACTTTCTAATCATGATTAAAATATTCCATGATTCCATATGCCAACAAGCAACATAATTTAAGTGTTGCATCAAACTAATCATGAATAAACCTCATGAATTTATAGACTGTTTTAATTAAATAAAGAGAGGAAAATATATACTTATTTCTCTCCTTTGCCATTGACCAATTGAATTTGCGATAACTCCTTTACCGAAATCGATTACTTGCTCGTCCTTTGAACGAGCAAGGGAGCTCGTCTGTATGGACGAGCTCCCCTGTAATCGACCCAAGATCTGATGGCCCAGATCTTATTTTTTTTACTTTTTCATTTTTGATAAAAAAAAATAATTTTAATGGGTAGAGAACCTAAAATAAAGTTAATCTCTCAACTAGCATTTTTTTTTAAAAATGATTTTTTTTTCATGTAGAAAAAATAAAAACAAAATTAAAAAAAAAGATCTAAACCGTCATATTCTCGTCCGTACGAACGAGCTCTCCCTACTCGTCTAAAGGACGAGCAGGTAATTCGGTTCCCTCCTTCCCTCCTTTACCAAGTCCGATGAAACTATCCATTTTCCTCTTCTACTTCATGGAAAATCCTTCTGACACGGACCGATGCACGTACACTGTAACATCCCAAATTTTGGGATTTGAAATTTGGATATTTTATGTAAATTAATTATGCAATTTCGGGCTAAATAATTATGAAGTTAATTATTGGAAAATTTAGGAATTATTTTTCTTTGAGAAATTTACCTAATAAAGGAATATTCGTAAAGGATAATTTTAGGCCTAAAAATCATGGAATGAATATTTTAAGGCCAAAAGAAATTTAATTGAGAAAGAAAATCTTTAAATGGAACTAAGGATTTAATTTTTATAATTCTCCAATAATTGCGCTTATATAAGAGTGACCTTAATTAATTACAAATAAAAGCCTTGTGGAGAATTAAGTGGGATGATTTTCTTTACAATCTTATCCCAAACACCTAATTTATTCATTAAACCACTTAATCCATCCGCCCATATACTATTTCATCTCTATCTCCAAGCCCAAGACTCATTCCTCTCGGTCTCAACGTAAAAGCAAAGAGGGATCATAACAAATTTTAAAGGCCCATTATAATCAAACCAACTAAACCACCGTAAGTCCATTTCGCCTCCGTTCCATAACCCAAGCAATATCCACTAATTCATTTATTCCTCCTCTTTTTCAATCTGAACACGTAAAGACACCGGTAACACGAATAACAACCGCTCGACGCCATGCTTCCAAATCTTGCTTTCGGCTATCCAACTGTTCACGCAAGTGCGGACCAAAGAACACCCATGCTTCTCGAGACCCAAACCCACATCGTTAGTTCTTCTCAAAACCAGACCCTTGGAGTATTATTTAATCTCACTTTCCTTGAACTTCCTTTCATTCGCCTTGCTCCAGCCAAATCCGACACCAAGACCGACAGATAGAGAGAGAGAGAAAAGAGGGAGTCAAACCATTTCATCCTCTCTCTCGCTCAACGTCTTTGAACTAGAGGTAATGTTAAACTTTCCTCTCCTCCTTGCTTTCATTACTCACGAACGCAAGTTTCTGATTGACTTCCATATGGGTGCTCTGTTAAATAACACTAGAACAGGGGCTACAAAATTTAATGAATATTTAGTGACCAAACGTGTCTGCCGCTGGTGTTAGCACTTAAAAGTGATATCATCATCACTAAAGATTAGGTATATAGAGAAGTGGATCTCCATTCATGAGATTGTGAAAGCACGTTGCATGGCTACTGGAATTTCGGATATATCACCCTTGTAGTTTGTTTTACTTCTTTTAGTCTCTCCTCTCTAATTATCACAAAGAAAATCTAGATACTCTCTCGTGTATACTATGCCTAAAATATGCATACCATATAGGTAGATATACCAATGTTGCTGCATGTGTGTAAAACATGGGGATTTTATTTTTTTAAAATCAAAGTGCAGCATTATACTCATATTATTTCGGTCTAAGAGCTTATGGACTGTTTTATATATATGTATATGTATATATATGAGATCTAAACTTGCTGATCTATTTATATACTTTTTTTTATTAAAAAAAATGCTATACAGAAAAAGAGAAGGAAAGGAATATATATGTATATGTGTTAAGAGCTTAGTTAATTCATTTAAATATATCACATTGGAAAAGATTGAGGGACTAATACGAGACGTTGCTTTATGGTGTGTGTGAGTGACACTTGAAATGATAGGAACTTACTTCATATATAAATGTACGTGGTGTGTTGGATGTATATATATAGGCATATAACTTGTTGTTATAAAAAAAAAAAAAACAAGTATTGCATCGAAAAAATGGGAACAAGAGCACTCGATCAATTAACTACATATAACAAAAACAATTAACTATGTAGAAATTTTTCGATAAAGATTTTTTTTTTTTCCTTCAGTTGAACTAGACTTACTTCTCGACAAAGGAATCACATTTCTCATAGGTTATAAATAGGTATTTTGGTATGAATTTTTTTATTGCACCTTAAAAGGGAAACTTCACTGTGAGTACGTTGCACATACTTATATATATAGATATGTAGGAAACCTTGCTTATATATATCACATTAAAGCATACTTATATGTGGATTGGTGCTTATTAAAACTCCTAATTTAAAGTGTTAAGATAGTCTCTTAGAGTTTAAAACAATTGTAAAGAAATAATAATAAAATAAATAAATAGATAAATAGTAATAAATCATAATAATATTATTAAACGGGAAAATAAACAATAAAGGGAATTATTAATTAATACTAAATTGAAAGGAAAAATTTATAGTTACAATGGTCTCCCTAATTTTTCAGTCCCGTCATAATTTGTCCACTTCAAGCATTCCAAAGTTATTATTAAAATTTGTCTATTTTTAACTTTGTGAAATTATAAGTTATAATTTTGAGTATGTAGAGTTTTAGAAGAGTTATTAATTGTTAGTAAAATTGGTTGTGGTAGATTGATTTTTGGCGTGTGTTTGAGCTCTTGGATTAGGAGCAGTGTGATAATAGTTAGCTTCGACGAGAGGTAACCACTTTCCACTTGTTATGTGTACTAGTATGTTGTTTGTGAGTATTTTATGATTATGAATATCTTAATAGAAATTGCCTTGTGGAACCTTATGATTTGAATTGTGAATATATACATATTTATTTATTTATGTATAAGAATTGAGAATTTTGATATTATGATATTTATTATGATAATTATGGAAAGGGTTGAATTGGGAAGAAATGAAGTAATATATTCCACCACGTGGTGAGGCCTCCATTGGTGCACGATGGTTGGCTTTCTATTGTCCCACCGCTCAATGAGGGACCGCCCACTAGTTCAATGAGGGCATACGACACCCCACATGTTCAATGAAGGGAAAAGACCCATGGTCTCCGGACATGTGCTCGGGGATTTTGGCTAGGTTCTCATCACATGACCAGTGAGCTTTTGAGTAACCAGTAACATGGATGTAACTTAGCCCATGGGTCTAGTCGGAGGAAATAAGACGGTTCGGTTGGATTGGTGGGAGGCATCTTGGGAATTATGTTAATGAAAAAAAAAATTGTAATGCCTAATTTGTGATACAGAATTTATGATATGGAATTTTTATCACGTGGATATTCATGAATTATATTTTTCTTAATATTTTGTTATATAAATTGTTCCACTTGGCACCTCACCAGCACATATTAGTATTCGTAATAAGTTGGATTGATGGTTACCCACATTTTTCAGGTGATAGTTCTCGTACAAGTCCATCAGGGAAGACCCCAGAAGCTTAGGCTACTTCTGCCAAAAGTAACGCTTCTGTCTTTTTGGTTTATGTGGGATGATTGTATATTGCCACGTTAGGGCTCATTCTGCATATTCTGATTTACTTTTGTATAGTTTGGTAAATGATAGGCATTAATTGGTTGTTAAAGAACCCTTAATTGGTCATCATGTTAAGTAAATTTTGAGGATGTTAGACTGCCCAAGCATTACCACTTGATGTAGAAGATGCCATCTCAGAGTTGCCTCCTTCAAGTCCTTCCAGCGTCATAAAGTTTGTAGTCAACACCTTCAAATTGTATTTACAAAACTAAGCCTAAAAATTGTTGGATTGATTATATTTGTGAGGAGTAGAAGAAAAAGAGATGAAAAAGAAAGTAGTATGCAATATCTTAAAACATAAGCAATGCGTTTCTTTAGGTTTGATTCACCCTGCTTATTCCTATCTCCTAGGGTGCAATTTAGATTGACGGGTGAATTTCCTACGGGATATAATGAAGACTTTTAAGTATAGATTGCACTCTTAATATTCAAGCCAAGACAACAACTTCTTTTACAAAGTGATAATTTAACTTTATATTTGTGTGCTGTTACACCTCCACCGGCCTCGCCCTTTCGGGTGGCGGGTTAGAGGGATTTCCATTTCATTATTACCTTGCCCTTATTATTAATTCATTTAATGATAAGTCAGAGTACGCGTAGCAGAGCACAGGATCGATTTGGACAAACTACATACTGGTAAAAGTAAAAAGTCAACAGAAAGTAAAGTCCCCGGAGGGTTAGGTTACAGTCATCCAACAGTAAGTATCTAGACAATAAGTACAGTCATCCCAAAATATAAAGTACAAAATATGATAGGACATCCCCTATCCTTCATCCGCACGGTCATCACTACCTTTGCAAAAAGGCCTTTATCAATCAGGCACGATCTCCTGTGTCACCACAAGCTCTTGAGGTCCATTAATGGCCCCCAGAGTAACCGTCAATACTCATGCACTATATGTGATATGTGTATGTATGCAACCACGTGAGTATGTAAACACAGATAAACGTGCCAAACATGCCACAATATGCAAACAGACACATTTACCACAACAACAACACGTTTTTGCACCGACGGGTCACCTTACCAAGGCAGGCCCCGGAATTACCGGATTCACAAGCCAGTCCCGTTGAGTCGCCACATAGGCAGACCCCGGCAGGCACCCTCAGCGCTAGGGACACATCACAAACATGATCTGTATGCATATTTGGCAAACAATACAAAAACACACATATGGCAAGCAAATACATACATCAAACACATAAGAGTGCCTTACGGAGTAAAGAGGTTACTACCGGTGTGGTGGATACCGTTTTCACTACCTTTTTGCTCTGTGGCCCCTCTAAAAGTACCTTTTTGACCTAAAACATTAAAACACCCCTTTTCAGTATTACAAAAATGCCCTTACATCATATTTTTGCTAAATCCGAGCCCCTTATAGAATTTCCAGAAATTCACTGTTTCTGTCCCAACTTCTTGGATTTTTAATAAATTCCAAAAAAATCATATTGACATGAAACTAGCGCCATCTGGTCCGTTAATAAGTCTATTTTCCATTAAAAATATACCTAGGCCATAAAAGTACAAATATTTTGGCGTGTTGCTTGTTTTATCCCCTCTGGTCCAGGTTCACGTCGCTGTCCTAACCTCTTTTTCAGATATTTATTTCACCTAGTAAATATTGTCTAAATCAATAATATTATATATGTAAACTCATGCCCCAGATGTCTAGTTTCTCCATAAAAAATTTCAGATAAAAAAGACTTCATTTACCCTTTAAAAAACGCATTAGAAGGGTCACTGTCCAGATTCACTGAAGCTGGCAGCAAGCCCTCTTATGGGGTTTTCGGTGTTTTCAGCTTTAACCATAGCTAACCCTTAACCAAAAAAAATAGCTATACCCTATACAAAACCTCATTCCAGAGACTTTGAAGACTTTAAAAATGTAAAAGTCCAGCCCCAAAACCAAGCTTATACTATTTTCACGAATTTTCCTTTCACAAGAACGCAAAAGAAGAAGTTGTCGGTGTTACCAGAAATCGGAAGACCAGTGAATGAACTTGGAAGCTTGAGCTTGAATCCCTAACTTTGGTGGCTGATGGGTTTCTCCTGGATTCCCTGGAAATTTCGTGGCTAGGGTTAAAAATAAGGGGTAAAACACCTTTTTAATAAAGGTGAATTTGATCCGGTTGATCTGGAATTAACTGGCGTAAATAACTGTCTGGAATTCATCTGGCTTTTGGCTTATTTTCCAAGTAATCCAGATTTTTCCAGAGGCTCCCAGGTTCTTACCACGTGCTCAGCCTCCTCCAGAAAAATATCTAGATAATTTCTTGCTTTTAGGGCAAATTACCAGTTTTGGCCCGAAACTTTCGAAAATTACGATTTTGGCCCACATCTTTGTAATTTCCCCCCACCTTTTTGTCTGCCCTTTTTGACACATGGGGTGCCACTTTGGGCCCACACACCTTCCCAAACCAATTTTTACCTATTTATTCCCATTTTACCTTTGTATTCCGAATATAGGACCCGTCGTTTGACTTTTACACTGTTTTTTCTTTCTTTTAATTCAGGTAAATATTTTTAATGATTAAAGGGATTGGGTGATGCCTAAAGGCCCTACACCTCAGGTCTATGGTATCTAATTCCCCTTTTCATTACTTTATCGATCCAGCTTCCTAGTCTACCACGGCCCGTGGTCCCGCCGACCATCGTGGTAGTTCCCTTTATACTTTTCTCTATCTTTTCCAAACTTTTCCTCCCCGAATATACACTCCTATGTGATACCCCCAATCTTCATGGAGTGGCCCCACACTTGACCTCGCTTTCGATCCCCAAAGGAACCCCTAATCGGTCCCCTTTTTGTTAGTTATTCACCCGTGGAACCCGTAGGACGCGTTTTGGCCGAGTATGACTCATATTACCCGGTTTTCCTCTTTTTCCCATGGTAATCAAAATTTTAAATTATAAGGTCCATGATTTTACCGTTTAGCCCTTGCTTCTACTCCTTTTCATCATTACACCAATTAATCGACCAAAACGGATAAAATAATACTAATAATGCCAATAATTGAAAATAAAAATTCTTATTAATTCCATAATATTTATAAGTACAATATTTACAACTGTAGGGGTGTTACATGTGCACTCAAAGAGAAATGCAATAAGTTTGATCTCTTATTGTTGAGTGATTTTTGATATGATTTTTATGTAACAAATGAAGTGATTGTGCAGTGTATTTATAGACTATGAAGTGATGTCTTGAAGTGGTACCCATTGAAACAATATTTTTTCAATTAAAAGTCATAATCATATTTTAAATTCATAAACCAACATAACTTGCATAACCAATAGTTATTTAAAATAACCTTTCTAAGAAGAGTTACACTTTTGGTCATCACCTTTTATATGTGTTTCTAAGAACCAAAGAGAAATAACCTTAGTGACCTTTAGTATTATATATCCTCAAACCCATAGGCGGACCCACCTATTAGACAAAGGGGGCAAGTGCCCCCTTGAATTTGGATATTTTTTTTATATAAAAAAAAATACATGTTTGAATAATTGTTTATCCTTAAATTAAATGTTCACGCTTAATATATCAAGACTGCACTTCATAATTGGATGTAGATGAATGGTTGAATAATTGTTTAGTGTCTTATATTTAAAAAGATGTATCTGATAGCATTGATAATAAGACAATTATGATGAAATTCTAAAAAATAAGGCTTAGAAGGATGGCATTGTAATTATTTTTATTGTAATATACTTTTGTTATTAAAATATATGTACATGAACTTATTAAGTGTCAACCTTTCATTGTAATTTATATAGCTGCATTTCTAATAGCACTTAGCCTTACTTTTCTAAATGACAGGTTTGAAACTAATTACCTCTCATATTACATCATCAGTATTCACTTGATTTCATGAATATTTTTTTGATATTATTTTCTTTTCTTGTTATATTCTTTTGTTTCTTAATGCATTTAAAATTTTTCTTTAAAAAAATTTTGGGCCCCCAACCCCCAAAACCCCCCACCAATTGTGTCCATTTCTATAATTTTCAAATCAGTCTTTATATAAAACCCTTAATTTAAAATATTCCAACAATTTTTCATTTTTTTTTCTTTTTATAATTGCAACTTTTTCCATTTTTTTGGTACCATTTTTGGTCCTATAATTGCAACTAAATAGTTAGGGTTAATATAAATGAGAGATCACATCATACATACCCATTTACTCTAATTTTGATTTTGGTGCCGTTTTAATCCTTGAAATTTAATTTCGTTTAAAACAATTATCCAAAACCTAAAAGAGATTAAAGTTTTGAGGGACTAAAATTAAATGAATATATTTTTCTGGACAGATTTTTATTGTGAGGAAGATCTCACAAAATGTGTTTCTATCTTTAATAGTGTGTTTGGTTTGATGGAAGGGGATGAAAGATAAAATTTTAACTAAATTGCCCATAAATTTTAAATTGCATAGTTTTTTACATCGATTTCCACATATTCACTAATAAAAAAAAACATTTTATATTATGGTTATATTTAACTTTTCACACAAAATTTTTTTCTCTCTCCTCCCCTCAAACAGAAGCCCAATTCATTCGTTTACACCACAGCCATCCATTATTTCTCAGAACTGGTAAAATGGGGTTAACTTAAAAAAAAAAAATACTTTTACAAAACACACAATTTCCCAAACATGTTTATACAACATAAATTCACTTGAAATAAATGTCTGTTTTTTTTAGATTTTAAAATTATTTTTCGTCGTTCAAAGTAAATATGTCTGCTTACGAAAAAGTGATTAAAAAACACGTTTTTTGCGCCACCATAAGCGAATTGTACCGAATTGTAGGGTAGTTTTTAGTTACCAATTGAGAATATCTATTTTTTAAAAAAATAAAAAGCGTGGTCATCCTGACGTTCAAATGGAATAACATACAAATAAATGAACAAGCGTCCCGGTACATTCCCCCATTGCCCCCCTGTCTGCTTCATGAGTGGTCATTCATCGAATTGTACAACTGATTGGATTAGGGCTAGGGCTTTTCCCTCCTTTCCCTGTCCTGTGAAATTCCATGAAGCATTCATTTTTCGTGCTTACCTAGAAACCATTTTCCAGTACCATCACTGCACTTTCTCCTGTCGCCATTCTTGATTTGTTCACTACTGAACCTAGTGCTTATCGTCCATTCACCTGTGGCAATCGACTTTCAGATTTCACCGATTGTTTCTCAAGGTTTTGTTTTTTCTTGTTGCCAATCTTAATGGACTTACCCCACCCTCAGTCAAATTTGTCTCTTGGGGTTTCTTCTCATGCTTCGACATCTCATCGGGTCCGTATGGCTGATGACTCTATTTCGCTCCAGCTTGACTCGAGCCTCCGTGATCCTATGCACCATGTTCCTCCGGTTCCGCTTCAATTGTTGGAGCCGCATACGGAGAATCAGAGGGTGGAGAATGGGAACTTGGGAGTAGAATCTGATGAAGACGATGATAACGCAGTTGAGGAGTTTCGGATTCTTGGTCATTCAATGTGTTTGAAAAGACGAAGAGATAGCGAATCATCATCATCATCTTCGAATTGCAAGAGGGTTTCGGTCGAACCAGATCTTGAGACGCGGAGAGCTTCTGTTCGATCATGGGGTAACCAACCCCTAGAAGTGGCGGACCCTGATATATATGCGATAATGGAGAAGGAGAAGCAAAGGCAATATAAAGGGATCGAGTTGATAGCTTCTGAAAATTTTGTGTGTCGGGCTGTGATCGAAGCACTTGGAAGCCACTTGACGAATAAATACTCCGAGGGAATGCCAGGGGCCCGATATTATGGAGGGAATCAATATATTGACGAAATTGAAATGCTCTGTTGTGAACGTGCACTGGCCGCATTCCATCTTGACCCCGAAAGTTGGGGTGTCAATGTCCAACCTTATTCATGTACCTCTGCTAATTTTGCTGTATACACGGGACTGCTGTTGCCTGGTGATCGTATCATGGGGCTAGATACACCATCCGGAGGAAATACTAGCCATGGGTACTATACTCCAAGTGGGAAGAAAGTTTCAGGGGCGTCAATATTCTTTGAGAGCTTGCCGTACAAGGTGAATCCACAAACGGGATATGTTGATTTTGATAAGCTTGAGGAAAGGGCCCTTGATTTTCGTCCCAAGATTCTAATTTGTGGTGGGAGTTCATATCCTCGAGAATGGGATTATGCTAGGTTCAGGCTTATCGCTGACAAATGTGGAGCTATTTTAATGTGTGACATGGCTCAGATCAGTGGGCTAATTGCAGCCAAGGTTCGAAATAACTTTTGCGTAGTTTAGTTATGGAAATTTTGCTGTGCGTTGTATATGGTTGCCTACCATATGAGCAATTTTCTTTTGTATGGTTTGAATTTGTGACATGTGACATTTGCAATACTTCTCTTCATTTCACAGGATTCCTGGCCCTTTATATTGTTATTTTGTTGAAGTATCTTTCAGCTTTTAAACTAAGTACGAGCATCTATTTGAATTAAATTTCCCTGACTGTTAATTACATGTAGGTCTGGTTTGAATCAGTTATTATCTCTTGCATCATTAAATAGGAATTGATGCACTTCAGTCATCTTTGAACTAATTTTCTGTTTTATCGGTTTGGTTTTGTTGTATTTCCAGGAATGTGCAAATCCTTTTGATTTTTGTGATGTTGTTACTTCAACAACTCACAAAAGCCTTCGTGGTCCTAGGGGAGGCATAATTTTTTATAGGAAAGGTATGAAACCAAGGAGGAGAGGGAGCCAGGGACATGAAAGTGATCAATATGACTTTGAGGACAAGATAAATTTTGCTGTCTTTCCTTCATTGCAAGGGGGACCACACAATAATCATATTGCAGCTCTTGCCATAGCTTTAAAACAAGTGGCTACACCTGAGTATAAGGCATACATGCAGCTGGTGAAGAGGAATGCCCAAGCTTTAGCCTCTGCTTTACTGAGAAGAAATTGTCGTCTTGTGACTGGGGGTACAGACAACCATCTATTACTTTGGGATTTGAGGCCTTTGGGCTTGACAGGTATTATAAAATTGGGACATGCATCTTTACATGGCCCTGTCAAGTGGCTTCTTTCTTTGTTTGATGATATGTGCATGTTCTTCCGACTCCTTTCTCAAGCAATTTGTCTGTACTTGGCATCATTTTTGTTTTAGTTCACTGGTAGGGTCAAATTCTACTATGGTACATGTCTTAATGTAATGCATTTTTGGCATTTTTTTTTGGCTGAAGCTGTTACTATGTATTTGGTGTTTAGTTTTTTAATTTTATGCTGGTTGTGGGTTTGCATGCAGGTTTGATTAAATTCACTTGAGTTCGATTTTTTGATGTTACACGTCTTTATGAACTTTAGTGCATGCGCTTGTAGACAGTATTCTAAAAACTGCATATCTTCAAATGGTCTTGCCTACAGCTTAAATGTAAAAGGAGTCTACAGTAAGGGCTTAAGTTTGTTCTGCCTTCTGCTATTTGGGATTATAAAGGAGGCTGAAGGACTTGAGAGTTGGAAATGGAGAAAGGAGTGAGGAAGGGATGAAACCTAGCTATATTAGGACCCTTCCTTGAACCAAGGTTATCTGGCTTTTTGTTCCATACATTAATGGGATCAACCATTTTGCATAGAGATCCCTGGTTGGCCTTGTATATTACAAATGGCTTGCATTCCGCGTTCAATTCTGGGGACCATGACCCTGATCTGTCTTCATTTTATCAAAAATGTATCACGCCATGGGTATTCATTTTGGAAACTTTAGTAATTCTTCCGACATATATAATACATTCTGTTTTTGGGTAGTGATATAATAATAAGGGATGTCAAGAGTTGAAAGCATGAGCTTACTTGAATTGCCAAACTCCAAAAGGCAGAGGCAGTAAGGTGGATTGAGCGCCTTACTAAACTGAAGTGGCCATTTTAAGAAAGTTGAAAAAATGTTGACCAATTGGTGTGGCCATCAATAATAAATAATAATTCAATGCAAATCAACCCGTGAATTCAATCATGTATTTCCTGATATGAAACGGAATTTGAGATTTATAGTGAAAATTAAATTGGAATATACATTAGAATGGAGTTTGAATCTGTAACAGATAATGGATATTGTCATATTCGCTATGCGAGGAACTAATTCTTTGTTTGACATCAAACTGAATGGAGGGCTTGAAAGTTCACATAAGTTATTAAATCAGTGTTCATAGTAATTGCAATGCAGAATTTGGCTTAAAATTGACTAGAAAAAGATAGCAGCTGGCCTGTTTTGTCTGAAATCAGAAAAGAGGGAGAAACTTGAAATGCCTGCAGAAATGCATGGACGAGTGTCAGAAATGGCTGAACACCTTTAATTTCCATGCTCAATTACCCAAAAATAGTAATTTGAAGGGCTAAAAGTGGATGAACCTGCTAAATAGATAGAGGTGGGTGAGTGCTACTTAAAATCCCTAAACCAGTAGGCTTTGACTCCATGCATTAATATTTTATTTGTTTTTCTTAAGTTGGTTTATGATTTAAACACTTTGTTGCTTGTGTCTTTGGATATGTATCTGCTTTTTAGTGGGGCAACTACAGAAATTTGGATTCTTTTGTGTTTGTAAATTCTGACCAGCGCTGAATTTCTTTTATTTGTTTTCACAGGTAAATACTATGAGAAGATCTGTGAGGCATGTCATATTACTTTGAACAAAGTTTTTGTTTTTGATGATAATGGAGCCATTACCCCTGGAGGTGTAAGGATTGGTATGTGATGGTTTGAAATGTCTGGATGTGCGTGCATGTTTTAGGAGCTCTACACTCTGATGACTGTTTCCAATGTGGTGTTTCTCAGGTACCCCGGCCATGACTTCAAGAGGTTGCCTGGAGGCTGATTTTGAGACAATGGCTGAATTTCTTTTTAGAGCTGCACAAATTGCAAGCATGTTGCAGAGAGAGCATGGGAAGATGCAGGCTGTGTTGAAGCATCTTGAGAATAATAAGGATATTATGGAGCTCCGTGCCCGGGTTGAAGCATTTGCAACTCAATTTGCGATGCCAGGTTTTGACAATTGAACAAGATCAATATGGTGTATGGCCATTGTTGATAATTTCTGCTTCACTGGTTTTTTTCCCCTTGCTTGCTTGTTGCAAAAGCAAGCCTGCATGATCTGCATACAACTTACAGAGCTTTGCACCCTCATGCCGTTAACAGGATTTTGCATGATTCAATGCATCATATTGCAGTACTGAAAGTACAGTGCTTTGCTGTTGTTGGGGTTGTTTATATTCACAATATATTTTGCTACAGTTCGACATTGCCTGCCTTCTAATTGCAGCATTCTAGCAACTATAGAGGTTGGATTTTGGGTTACCTGGGTATACGATCAACCCGCATGGTTCAAGAATTGTTTTTTGGTAAGCTGCTTAGCAGAACTAAATTCCTATAGTAAGGTTATATGCCTTTGCCTGTTTAATGCTGAAAGCATAGTTAACTATGTATACCATACCTTGTTCACACCCATAATTTTTTGTGTATAGTTTGTTCAATACTTAATCGTTGTTTTTGTTAGTGCTGTTGGTACTATTCATTATTGTTATTAACTAATTATTATCTAATTAGCAAGGTTTGCTGTCCTTGATTAAGTCAAGCCTCTAATATCTGAAGTATTCATGTGCTTTTTGTCTGAGTGACCTAAAAGCTTGTTGAAAATAATTTGAAAGATTTCTTGTATTCTAGTTTGATACCATATTGGCATATTCATGGCTAGAATTCATTGAAATTGACCAGGGCCATTTTTTCAGCAAATATGTCGTAGTCTAGATTTAGGGAATTATGCATAGCTTGCATGAAAAATTTGAATACCTTGTTGAGTGAAGAACATTTTCTCAAGGTTATTATGGGTTGTGAATAACTTATCTGTTTACCATCCAAATCTCGTTGTATAGTGGGAATGAGGAAATGGTCGCAGGATTGTAGGTAATTTGTTCTATTCGGTGAATCCTTGGCATAAACTAAATTGCCATTGATGCATGCTGGGAAAACCATACAGTGGAATAAGTTTAAACGGGACAGAAATAACATCAAGTGGCAAGGGCCTGTTTGGGTTGACGTGTAAAAAGCACATTCACACAAGTTAAGATAAAACATCTTTCACATACTTACTTTGTACATTGCATATTATGTCGGAAAAGTAACTTCTACCGTTAATTCAAACAATCACATAATTATAATGTGGTTATGGTAAGTTTGAATGTGATTAAAATCACTCATCAAGCTGTTAACATTATTTATTAAAGTTCTTTTTAAATAACTTTTAGACATGAGATGGTCGGATAATTTGGTGCTGAGTTTGTCCGGACTTGCTAATGCCTGTACAAGTTATAATCTTGGAATCAAAACCTGTTTAGAGGTGTTCATTGTAGCCTTCCACGTGGCTTTGTAGGTTCATTTGTACTGAATGCTGTTAGACTATCTAATGAAAAGCTACCTTTACTTGTTGCAGCTTAGTCTGTGATGGCGATATGGTGACAGTAGGATCGATGTCACTTTGTCATCACAAGGAAATACCTCAGCAACAAGATTCATACTCTGGTTGCTGAATGGAAATAGAAGGAAAAAAAAGAAGGAAAAGTAATATTATGCTACAGTGAAGTGTCTATCATTTTTGTATTTTGTTATAAAAAAAGAAATAAAATTAAGATGACAGTTGTTATTTCTGTTCATTTCATTCGTATTCTCGGTGTATTGTTATGCACTAATTAAACAAGCTGTGAGATAGAGATATAGCTAGAACTAAATCCATAACTGAGATGCCCTAGCTCTCAAAGCTGTACCAGGCCTACTCTGGCCTCCCCATGATATACCAAGATGCTAGCTGTACCCAGTGAATTTTAGCCGTAATCGATTATGATTCTCTGCACTCAATACATGTAGCATGAGTAGGAGCTATATCTAATACCATCTTCATATTGTGAAAAAAGAAACTTGTGCCAATGAATAATGCTAATTAGCTTGCTTGTGAAGTCTGCATTTTGCATTTTACTGATTCTCCTTCATATTATCTAATCGATTATGCTTGTGAAGTCTGAGTTTAATATAGCTGGACAAAAAGGTTTAGTGCTGCTTTTTTTATGGGATTTTCATACCCTTTTGTTATTGGCTTTACCTTACCCTGCCAGAAAACAAAAAGGGTATTTTGTGGAATTAATTAAAGTGGGATTTGACTTTCCTCTTATACCCTTTATTCTCTTTTTCACCATTGGATTAAGATTTCAATGGTTCAGATTTAATAAACTATAAAAATGTTATTTTTATTTTGCCTTAAAGATATAATATGTTAAATTTGAATTGTTGAGATCTTAATCTAATAGTTAAAAAAGGAAAAGAAGAGTAACGGGTATAGAAGGGAAGCCATATCCATCAAGGTGGGGGATTCTTTGTCTCTAAACCTAGTCTTATCAGCACGTTTATGCCCATCATTTTTTGACAACAAGGATCAATGCATATAATGGTGCATCACACATCAGTACCATAAAGATGGCCATTTGGCCATTTCCAGAGTACGATAGTTTCTGTGTGAGGCTAAAGGTTTCTTATGATTCTCTCTCTCTCTCCGCGCTTCATTTTTGTTTCTGGATTCTAACTGTACTGTTGCCCCGTGCTGCTGACAAAGACGGCCATTTTCAGATTGCATAATGTTGTCTCTTCAGTAATGTCAGCGTCCACTTCAATAATGGAGATACCCCTTAGGAATTAATGCTCTCTCTACATATTTACTCTGTTTTGCCAATCTCATCCTCATCAGCCCTTTGATTTCATTTTGTGACCTTAATGCGCGCATGGAAAAACCTGTGTCCAATTGTTTAGTTCTATCATCTATGGTCGGTCCCAAATATGAAATGTCAATCTAAAGTAAGTGAGCGAATATGTTTCATCAATGTCCTAGTGTCAATGCAATATTATTTATAAGTTATGAAATATGAAAAATATGATTAACTTCAATTTTTGGGTAATATATTTGGGGGGAAAGCCTCATTTAAATGTGTTTAAATGTCCTCTAAACCTTCAAACTATATAATAAATCCCTTCAATTGATATATTTACACAAATAAGTTACTTTGTCCCCTTTTTTTTTTTCAAAAAAAAAAAAAAAAGATATAATTTAACATGTGATTTATTTGTATATGATTTGAAGTTTCAAGATTATTTATATATAACTCAAAGTTTGAGTATGATTATTTGCATAAAAAATAAAATTTAAAGAGATATTTGATTAATGACATTTTCATTAGTGAAATCAAGTTTAGTTGCTCATTTTAAGTTTCATGATGAAGCTTCATTTTCTTAAAATAACTAAAAAGAGTTTAGCGGTTTTTTGATAAATCACATTTTCATCAATGAAATCAAGTTTAGTTTTGCCCATTTTAAGTTTCATGATGAAGCTTCATTTTCATAAAATGGCTAAAAGAGTTGAGGGGTTTTTTGTCCTAAAAGTTTTTACCAAGATAGACAATTTTGTCTTGAAAGTTTTACTAAGAGTCAATTTTATCTTGAAAGTTTTTCGTAATTTTGCCTTGAAAGTGTGAAAAATTGAGTAGCTTTGCCTAAATCATTATTCCAGCTTAATTTTGATGGTTAGTTGACCAAATATATTAGGTTGACAATTCACATATTATTCACATTATTTTTGTTAAAGTGCAAATTTACCCTAAATGTTTTAAATTTAATTTTTTAAAAAGATGAAGTAAATTACATATGAACTTTCAATGGAATTTATACATAAACAAAAATAACTTGGATGACATATAAACGGTCAACTTATTATATTTGGTTAATTAATTGTCAAAATTAATTGAAATAACAATCAAGATAAAATTTCTCTCCTTTTTATATTTTTAAGGCAAAATTGCTCCCCGAAAAGTTCAAGGTAAAATTGCCCCTCATTAAAGGCTTTAAGGGTAAAATTGCCCTAAAATCCTAACTAAAAAGCAAACATGAACTAAATCAATTATTCCATTTGATCCTTATTATAAGGCAACAATTAACAATTTTCACAAACTAATAAAAAACTGTTAAAATCAATAAAGTTGTCATAGAATTTAAGTAATTTTTAATATACCCCTACTAATTACACTAAACTCTAATATCATACTAATTAATACCCACACCCATTACCTTTGTTAATTATGAGCATACATAGAAAAAAATTAATGTTTTTTGTGAACTAGCAAGTACCTTATAAAAAGATCAAATACACTTATTAATTAGTGCTTATAATAGAGACTACAGAAAGTATCAGGGTAACTAATCCCTCAACAATATGGTAACCTAACTGCCCAAGCGCCCCCCCCCCCCCCCCCCAAAAAAAAAAAAAAAAAGTTTTTGTCCAGTAAGTTATGTATACTGTATAATGCTTCCAAGTTTTAATCATTATCCGTTTTCCTTTTTTAACTTTTTTATTCTCACGTATAAAGCCCTTTTCTCAATCTTTCTTTTCTTTGCCAATGCAAAATCTGCTTTTACTCAAGAGGTACTAATCATTATTACTTTTTTCCCTTGAATAGATGTCAATCTTGACAAAAAAGAAGAAGAATGATTCCTTTTCAAAAAAAAAAAAAAAAGAAATCAATTTTTTTTATAAAAAAAATATTCAATTTACAATCGATGAATTATAAGAAATATTTATTTGATTGAAAACTTAGCAACGATCATCAGCAGAAAATTTACAATCTATGAATTCAATTTAAAATATTTAATTTTAATACTTTTAAGATAATTTAAAAGTGTACTTCTCTTGACCTACTCATAAGATATTTTTAACCAACTTACACAAATTATAAAAGGTAATAAAAAATAGTTTAAGAGTGTTCATTTCTTAAAAATTACTCTTCTGTTCCCAAATTGTATTTAATTAAAATTATGGAAAAACTATAACATCTAACCCCAAATTTTTCTAAATTATCAATTCAATAGTGATATGTTTAATTAAATACAATTTGGGAACAGAAGAGTAATCTAATCCTTATAATCCCTTTAACTAGTAAGCTATGATAATTAATTTTTTTTTCCCAATCAAAGTTCAAAATATAGATAAATATGTTGAAAGAAATTTTAAAAATTTTAAAAGTTATAATTATTAGCTTGTACCTTAAAAGTTTTTTTAAAATCAAACATGTCACATAAATTAATTAATCCGATATATGGATATTTTCTAAAACAATTTTATGTATAATCGAATCAATGAATAAGAGTCTACTGTTGACTTCCCAAAAAGCTTTACCCCATGTTTGGTTTGGGGTTCTCTCATTTTTACTAAATAGTCCTTTCTTTTTTTAATATTTTAAAAATATACTCTCAATAAAAGGAATATTTTTCTCATTAATGATAATTTGATCAATCTCCTCCCTGGGGATTATTCCCTTCCCCTCAAACCAAACACGCCCTTAATGTCGGCCATGAGTCTCTCTTTACTCACATCACCCGACTCAGATCAAACTCTTAACTAGATGCTTAAAAATCTCATCTAAGTACTCCCTTCATTCTTAAATATAAGACATAATTGACTTTTTTTATAGAGTTTAATGTAGCTAATTATATTATTTTAGATTATTTTTATTTTTATTATTTTCTCTAAACTAATTAGTTTGACTAATAAAATGATATATAATATAAGGATACAAAACATAATATATGAATATATAATTTATTTAACTTCCTTAATCTTTCAAAAAAATCAACTTTATCTTATATACACCACCTAGTGCCAGGACATAAATCACATTCATGACTAGATGGTTAAGAATCTCATCTAAGTACTCCCTCTGATCCTAAATATACAACATAATTGACTTTTTTAAAGAGATTAAAGAAGTTAATTATATTATTTTAGAGTATTTTTATTTGTTTTAAACTAATCAGTTTAACTAATAAACTAATATAGGATACATAACATATCATATGATTAATTAATTAATTTAATTTCTTTTAAAAAAGCCAATTCTATTTTATATTTAAGAGGATATATGCTAGAGTTGGAAAAATGATGTGCATCTAAAAAGAATGATTTCTGCCTATATGATGTAGCAACGTTGGGCAGTGTTACCTTTTAACAAAAGGCAGGATATGAGAATTGTGATCTGACGTACCCTATGTCTGCCGTACCAGATTGGTTTCTCTCTTGTAGTTTTCAAGTCACAAAGCCCCTCATTTAAAGTCATATTATCATCAATATAATCATTTTTGCCACTTTGTGTTTGCAGGTCATCATTCAAAACATGCAGCAACTAAAAATACTTTTTTTTTTTAAAAAAAAAAAAAAAAAATACAAAAGTGATACTATTATAATAGCAAAATAGTGAGAAAAACTTTTACTCTTATTTAAAATATTTTATATCATGATTAAAATGTCAATTTTAACAATGAATATGTTTACTTTTTCTTAAAAAGTATACACTTGTCAAGTAAGGATTTTGCTTGTATTATTTACAATTATAGATTGGAGATGATTTGTTTTCAAAGGGTTGGTTTTGGTACAAAATAAAATAAATGATAAAATTTTATTAAATTAGTTTCCATGAATATCAAATTACCATCTCTTATTTTAATTTAAAGGAAAAAATTAATCCGTGAGCTTATAATTTCATCTAATTTTTTTAGGTCTCTGTAGTCTTTTACTTTTTTTTAATTGAGTCCTTACATTCTTCCATTATGAATATTAGTTTCCATACTCTAATTTATTAACTTGTAAGAGAAATGATATTTGTAGTTGATGGCGTAACTCTCACTTACTATAAACCTTTTTGATACCTGTTAGTTGATGTGAGGATCTTATTGGTGGATCTTAAGTCTTACGTAAGCTTTCTTTGAGCCTAGAGGTATCTTTCTGGCCTTAGTAGAGCTACGTGTCTACCCCACCTAAACTTTCTTTTTACCAAAAAAAAAAAGAAAAAGAAAAGCAAAACTCTCACTACTATACACCTAGATTAATTTTGCTATAGAGATCTAAATAAAATTAAAATAAAATAAATTACTTATATTATACATAGATGGAAGAGATTATTAACATGGTTTTTAATTTTTATTTTAACAATAAATATAATTTTCTTCTATTATTTTACTTAATTAGCATCTGTATAAGCTTTAATTAATATATTATTAGCATAGAAACTAATACTTATAATTGAAGAAATTATAAGAACCTAGTAAAAATTAGAGGGACTTGATTAAAAAATCAAATGAAATTATAAAAACTTGCGAAACAATTTTCCTCAGTCCATAACATCTTATTTAATTGTCACAAAAAACAAAATCATAATTTATTTTAGTCAAGATAAGCCACTTATTCATAATAGGAAAAAAAAACCATGATCTGACTTCCAAAAATAAAAATAAACAAAACTATGGAATACAAAATGGTGACGTTGATGAGTGAAAATTCTCTCAAAGAAGAGAATAGAATAGTATTGATTTCAGGTTATCACATTGCTTCAAAGAAATATTCTCATTGACTTCAGAAATACAACTTTCAATAAAAACAAACTTGGATATATCATGATCTAGTAGGATAAACAAAATCATTATCATATATTATCTTGATTATATTCTGAATATATATAAATATTCTCTTTCATATAGCAAGAGAATAGTGTCCTTTGGATTTATTGAAAGATGTTTCTTTCTCTAGAAGTTGCTTAATATTCTTGTTTCTTATCTATGTATTCTCATTTTGCTTTTTCTCGAAGCTAGAATCTCATTCTTTTAAATTTAATTTAATGATATTTTTTATAATAATTTTTTCATAGTGCAATTATCTTTTAGTAAGTTATCAATGCATTTTTTGCCAGAAAAAAAATTTATAAATGCATATATTTTAATTATTAATTTGTATGAAAAAGCTAAATTTTTTTACTGTCAACCAAAATATCTATTCAAACTTGTGTCCGTTTGAGAGAATTGTGTCCGTTTGAGTTAGCGTTAAACAGATGTTTAAGGTGCCAAACTTTTACTAAGACCAACCTTTGTTAGTATCTATTCCTTTTAATATGTTTGGATTTATTTTGGCCCAAATGGTTTTTTTAAATAGTTCAGATACTTCATTTTTTTTTTTTATGATAAAAAGGGTGAATTTACAATACATATCTTTACCTCAATTAATTTAGTTTTTTGAATACATATTTCCAACGATTTGTTTGGTTTTCACATAAAAGCTTCCTCAAGGCTATACCATATTGCGTAGCTTGCAAATCAATTCATATTCAACATGAAAATTAAAAAGCAAAGGGAAAAAAAAAGGAAGAAGAAAAAGAGGGAAGGCAAGATATAGTTGCTTCTGATTTCAACATAATTTTATTTTCAATAAAATTTTTATTTCATTTTATTCTCTCAAGTGTTTTTTTTTTTTGTTTGGGTTAAAATATAAATTTGTCCTAAATTTTTTTACTGGGAGCAATATTATTGTAGAAGTTTTGTTTTAAAGAATTCAATGTTGCTTTGAAAATATTAAAATGGAGCAATAATATTGCCCATATTTGTTAAAAAATTAATGTCGATATTTTAACGGAATAGATAACATCAATACGTTTTAAAAAGATTCAAAGTGACATTAAACGTTTTCTCTATATAACATTACTTATCAAGAAAAACTTGCAGGATGTAAATGTACTTTTTTTTTAAATTTAAAAGATTAAAATGAAATTTGATGAAAACATAAACGATCTATATTATGCTTTAGCTTCTTTTTTTTCTTTTTTTTTTTCTCCTCCACACTGCAAAGTTTCAAAATTTGTTATGATCTATCTCTGATTGCTACACATGTCCAAAAGTTTCTTCCTTCCTTCCACTATCTCATCAAAGAAATCATCAAGCTGTCGTGTTATGGTCTCTACCCCAAATCTCAACAACCCAAAACAGCTCTTCAAGTTCTCAACTTTTTCTAGAATCTTCGTTTCTTCTTCTTCTTCAAAACCCATTATTCTCTCCAACCCCACTTTCAATTCCTCCATTGCAATCTTCACTTGCTGAAACTCGAACATCAAAATCCCTGCCTGCCCATCAATCTGATCGATCTCCTCTGCAACTTTCTGCTGCAAATTCGCCATTGAAACCACAAATCCAGATGAGAAAACCATTTGCTCTCGATGGTGGAAGCATGAGGATGACCAACAATACGCGAGCCCAGAGAGCAGAATCATCAGAAGCAATGAGCTCACACTTCTCATTGCGTATAGAACTCCTCGGAAGCCATTGAACCCATTTAGCTTTGATTCCATGGAGATGTTCTGGTTCAAACTTTGTGACAATGGCTGGATTCTTGTTTCTGTTAAGCTTTTGTTTTCCTCTTCCAACCCCAGAATCTCCCTCTGGCAAATGTTTATCTCGCGGATAACCTGTTCGTGGAAATGGCGCAATGAAAAAGCTAAGACTAAACTGAAATATAGAACCAGAACATGGGGGTGTTTCAATTTGGGGGGTGTCAGCTGTGCCTCCGCAGCTCCACGGCACAGCTCCGCCCCGCTCCCCTCAATTTTGCGGCCCGTTAATGATTCTTGTCATCATTAGATTTTACACGAAAATGTTATTTAGATATCTTGTTAGCAAAAAAAACAGGACTGTTTTCAGTTTTTTACGGTTGTTTTTAAAGATTTAAGACTCCAAATTAACAAGAAGTTATACAATTTTGAAGTCTTAAACTTTAAAAAAATATTGATAACGGCTCTGTTTTTTCTTTAAGATATCAAAATATCACTGTTTCATTTAAAATCTAATGAACAAAAGAACCATTAAGAAAATATTTGGGAATGACCCCAAAATTGATGTCCGACAACATGGGGCGTAGCTTAAAAGGCACAGCTGACACCCCCAATCCCAAGTTGAGACGTGTGTGTGTGTAAACATATAGATATGTACCAACCTGGCGTGCAAGTTCTGGAGTCAAATGATGGTGGCCATCAATGGAGGAAGCTATGTTAGAGCCAGGAGAATGAAAGTTTTCCATTCCAGAAATGGCAGACTTGAGAACATGACAAGCATCCCAGAGCCTTGAGCTTTCGTCCATGTATTCATCCAACCATTTCCCCCCAACAGGTAAGCGAAGCTTTTGGACCAAAATGGTCAATTGGGAATGAAATGATTGAAGGTATGAGAGAACCCCAGAAAGAAATTGGACTGACATGAAGTTATTTGAGATGAAGGATTGGTGAAGATCAATGAGTCCCTGGTTAAGAAAGTTGTAGAAGCCATTAACAGAAGAGTTGGTGCATGAAGAACCCATTGTGGAAGACTATGAAGGAAAGAAAAGGGTGTGTGGTTTGAGGGAAAGGTGATGGAGAGTGAAGGGTGTGTGTATATGTGTATATATATATAATTATGAGATCAAAGAAAGAGTTTGAAGCAATAAAAAAAAGTTGGGTAGCTTAGGAGCTCAGGTTTCTAAGGTGAAAGGTCCTGTTGGGTGCAATCATGGGTGTTTGCTATAGAGTGGAGGGGATGATTGGGAATCTTCTGTTTTTATTGTGGAACGGGCTGGTAATAAAGATATAGAAGAAGGACCAATAAGATTTGTTTAACACAGTTAGCAAATACTCCATCGTCTTTAATATAAAATATAATTATTTAATTTAATTAGATTAAGAAAATTAGTTAAGTTTGTTAATATGACATGAGTTTTCTAAAATACGCTAGTTATTTTCTTTAATTCTCTACTTCTCTCTTCCTTAATTATTGTTGAGAGAACATCAATAGGGGTAAATTAGAAAAATATTAACAAATATGTTTTATATTTAGGATCAAGATTAACTCTTTAAATATGTCTTATATTAAGGATCGGAGAGAGTACACCCTCGGGAGAGAGTAGTTAAGCCTCTTAAATATGTTGTCAGGAATAGATGTACGTAACCTAACCTCACAATCGGAGAGGCACCTCAAAGTCACATGATAGCAACCTTACCGCGACACTAACATAACTATATGTATGAAAAAATATTTTATTTTGAGAGGCAAAACCGACTTCTATGATCTTTAAGCTTCTAAATGAATTAGTGCTTAAATGTTGATTAAGGGATATTCTTGGGGCGCACACAAAAAAATTAAAAAAGACACGAGAAGAGAAAACACAAGGAAAAAGGAAACAGGAAACGTAAATGGAAGTCTTTTTTAGGGAGATATACTCACATGCCACAGTATAAATCAGCATGACGACTGATAAATAGTAACAAGATCTTTTCCAATCTCCCTGACTTTATTTTATTTTTTAAAAAAATTAGCTTGATCATTACTCTTAATAAGATGGAGGGCTCGGTTTAATAATAGCGAAAATTGTAGTGAGGTCTTAAATAAGAGAAAATACAATAAAAATGTCTTTTAAAATCTTTAATTTATAATGATGTCTCGTGGGACTTTTATGTAAGAAATTTGAAATGGGAAAAGACCCAAGTCCGCCTAGTGAATTAGAGAATCAGTCCCCAATTTTACCTCCTCTTTCCTTGACAGCCACCAAATTCGTTGACCCAGGAAGCTCATCGTTGCCAATGCCATGGGTTGTGTTTGTCCGTTGTCGATTAAAGTGGTCGTCATCTCAGTAGTGAAGATCAAGAGAGTAGACGCGACCTCTCCTCCCACCATCAACGTCGTATGATTTGTTCTCTTGGCCTTTTGTTTTTTCAAATTTACCACCTTCCATTTTTCTTCTCCTTCTTCTTCTTCTTGATGGAGTGGATGTACATAGAGTAGAACTCAGTAGAAGGAACCAATTGAAGTGAAGATGTGGCCTCCACTCCCACTGTCAACGTTTGACCTCATTGTTCTGTAGCCATAGTATGAAAATTGCTTTATGACTCCTGTTTGGGTAGGGTTTTAGAGTTTGTACTCTATTTTTTGGTTGAGTGTGCTCTGTTTCTGCATAATAAGTGGAAAGGAATCAACATGTTTTGTGGTCACAACACTTGGTGTAGCGATAATTGTTAATATGGGTAAAGAAATTGTTAATGACAACTATAGGTCATATGCCATTTTAATCATTTTAGTTGTGATTTCATTGTGTTTGGGTAGGGTTTCAAATGTTTCCTATGTTTTTGGATATATTGTTATCTGTTTATGTAGTAAAAGTGGGAATGAATGAACATGGGGTGAAAGTTCTTAATATAAAACGTAGTTACCTAATTTGATTAAATTAAGGAAGTTAGTTAATTTTGTTAATATGACATGAGTTTTTTTAAACACGCTAGTCACTTTTTTTAATTCTCTGCTTCCCTCTTCTTATTGATTATTGTTAAAAGAGTATCAATAAGGGTAAATTAGGAAAATATTGACAAATATGATAAATATGTTCTATATTTATAACCAAGATAAACTCTTTAAATATGTATTATATTAAGGATCAGAGGGAGTAGACCTTCGGAATGGAGTAGTTGAGTCTTTTAAATATGTTGTCAGGAATAGATGTATACAGTCTTACCCTCCAAAATTGAAGAGGTCTATGACTTCAAAGTCACATGATAGCAACCTCAGTGCGTGCTAAGGATTTAACATAACTATATGTATGAAAGATGCTTTTGTCCTGAGAGGCAAAATCGACTTCAATGATATTTAAGTTTCAAAATAAATTAATCCTTGAATGTTTATTAAGGGATATTCTTGTTGCACACCCAAAAAAAAAAAGACACGAGAAGAGAAAACACAAGGAATAAGGAAAAGAAAATGGAAGTCTTTTTAGGGAGATGTAATCATATGCCACAGCATAAATCAGCATGACAGTGGTACATAGTAATAAGATCTTTTCCAATCTCCATGACTTTATTTTTATTTTTTTTAATTTTAGCTTGTTCATTACTCTTCATAATTTGGAGGGCTGGGTTTAATAATAATATGGTAAGAGAGGGAAATCATGAACAATGTGGAAGCTAATGATACGTTAGATTGTGTTTTCGGGGTATAAAAGTTTGAAAACTTTGACCAAGATTCTTCTTCTCATTCTTCAATTTTGATTTGGTTCTCTCTCCTTTTGATCTTAGAGTGCTTTTTTTTTTTTTTTTGTTGTTGGCTTCTTTTAATCTTTTCTCTCTTCTCCCCATGTTTTAAGCAACATCCCTCACAGTGCTCACTTTTTGTGGTTTTATAGTCCTAAAAGAAAGTCATACGCACTGTGTCTATTTTGGTTCTTTGAATAATATAAGTGGTGAACCCCTCATTCTTGGGGTTCAACGGTTAGGAATTTAAAAACTCTTATAAATGGAGAGGGTTTGAATCCTGACACTATCACAGCATTGAGGGATACATCCCAGAACTTGGGAAGAAGCGGTAGCCCAAGCTAAGGTGAATGTATGTGCTCTCAATCCTAAATCCCTTAGTACAAGCATGTTCAAGCGTGTTGCCTTTAAACTTGGATCATGGATGAGTCCAACCACTCTCCTAATATATATATATATATAATAAGTGATTGATAAAGGTACTGTTCTGTTTAGTGGGAGTATTTTACAAATTGTAAATTCTGATTCTGATTTCTCCTTTAGGACCCAACATTCTATTCTGAGTATTAAACTAAAGGGCCTTCATTTTCATGCAATCTTATATATATTGCCAAGACATGTTCTCAATGATTCTCTAGATAAAGGTCATTCTGGTATGGACCATAATTCCAATCCAGGCACAAAAACTTAAACTAAACTAGTATGGCTTTTAACATAGGACCTATTAATTTTATTTGGTTAAATTAAAGAAGTTAGTTAAGTTAATTAAATTAAAAAGCTGCACTGATACAATTATAAACCTTTGGTTCCTATTAGAAGATCTTTAATAAAAATTGCACTATGAATGAGATCTTATATTAAGCACCAGTATTTTATTTGTATTTGTAAATATACCACTGCGGTTAAGACTGCAAATCAAACAATATTAGATAAAATTAGCAGTCATGAAATCTAAACACCCTATAGTTGACTCATTGAGAAGTTTAAGATTCAGATTCTCTACATGTTTGGAATCATGATTTAGAAATTTGTTTACGTAAGTCGAGATAAAATTTCCTTAACATATTCCTAGAACCGGTTTGGATAGGCACCAAGAGCTTGGCACATTTGGGCCGTCTAGATACGATCGAGACGGTCTAGATTTTATTTTTTTTAACTATTTGCTTTTTGAATAAAAAAACATTTTTTGAAAAAATGTTAGTTGGGAGATTATCTTTATTTTAGATTCTATACCCATTAAAATAATTTTTTTTGAAAAAACAATAAAAAAAAAAATCAAATCTGGACATCAAGAGAGGAAACTTCCCCCTACCTATCCAAAATAGGCAGGGAATCCAATTCCACATATTCCCTTCGTGCGTGCACAATAAATTACCATTGAAAATTTCCTTCTTGAAATTTCTCATTACCATTACAAACATACACTCTATTGATGTGCTTGATGAGCAAGCCGGTTTGCACATTTATTGGTTTTACTGAAAACATTGTCAAAAGTAACCATCTAATCCGTTAGGCTATGTTCGTGAGTTCTATTTTGGAGGGAGGGGAAAGGAAAGGGAGGGTTTTGGTAGTCCCTTCTTTTGTTTACGAGTTTTAAAAATAGGAGGGGAGAGAATTAGGGAGTTTTAAAAATCCTCCAAAACCCTCCTCCTTTTATAATTGAGGGTTTTAGGAGGAACAATAAGTTAATTACTTATTTATCCCTGTTCACTACCACCACCACCGTCGCCGCCGCCACCACTGTTGCCGGCCACCACCGCCGCCGCCGCCACCACCATCGCCGGCCACCACCACCACCGCCGCCACCACCGTCGCCACCACCACCACCGCCGGCCACCACCACCGACCACCACCACCACCACCTCCACCATCGCCGCCGGCCACCACCACCACCACCACCGCCGGCGGGGTGGTGTCCCATGTAGTGGGTGACCGTGGTGGTGGAGGCCGGCGACGATGGTGGTGGTGTTTGCCGGCCGGCGGTGGTGGAGGTCGGCGACGGTGGTGGGGGTTTTGCATATTCAAGAGGTATTTATTTGGAATTTTTCCATAATTATATTAATTTTTAAAGAAAAAGACAAAATGGTAAAAGTAATTCATTAATCCTCCATCTTCCTCCCTTGCTATTTTTTTAACTCCCAAACAAGGGGAGGAGATATCCTTCACTTCCCTTCCTTCCCTTCCCTTCCTTTCTCCTTGTATCCCCTTCCTTCCCTTCCCCTCCAAACTCACGAACATAGCCTTATAGTTCTATTTATGTTACTGACTCATTGCCAGATCTGCTAGCTAAAGCCTCTAAGTTGACCTGTTTTTGGGGAAAACAAATAAATAAAAGGGAAATTGATACTAAGATCCAAAATAAAGAAAATAACGTCATAAAAGTCTCATAGTCTTATCAATGACAAATAGAAGAGCCGTCATTAACAAGTGAAAGAGTTACCATTAATAAGTTATAGGACTTTTCTGATATTATTTTCCTTAATTAAGACTTTAGTGTCATTTCCCCTAAATAAAACTGTTATGTTACTGTAGTATTTTTTCTGGTTATTAAAACACACACACACACACGTGTTAAAGTGAAAACCTTTACCTTTCAAGAAATCAGAAACTTTTATCTTGTAACTAAAGGCTCATTTAGTGTGGCAAGGGTTTCTTCAATTTTTAGCAATGTATTATATGCTGTGTAATCACAGTTTAACGTTTTAATTTTTTTTAAACCTTTTACAAAGTAAAAATACCATATTCATGTTTTTATTTACAAATAAATGAGCTCACATAATTAAATTAGAAACATTGTTGAAACACAGCCTTTGTAGTTTGTACAAAGGCCATAATAAAATATGTACAAAACAAAACTAACAAAAAAAAAAAGTATCCCCTTTCATCATTACTTAAAAAAAAAAAATTTTAATTTCTGATACTGATTAAGTATACTCCCTTCTCAATGAAAACAGAGCTGGCATAAAGTCGATTAATTAATATTATGATATATTTACATTTTTGTCTTTGTGTGTGTGTGTGTTTTGAAGAGGAGAAACAAATTGTTCAAGTTTGGAAATGGATAGGGAAAATCTCTGAACATTCCTCAAATATGTGGCAATTCCTAGTTCCCACTATACACAATGCTATAGCTAATCAATAATAAAAAGTTTATCATTATCTCTGATAAAATCAATGGAATCTATTTCTGCTCCTCCTTCATCAGTCACCATTGCATCTTTTGCATCAAACCCAAATCTTTCACCTATAATATCAAACAAGACAAGTTGCTCAAATCTAATCAAATTAAATGTTGATACCTCAACTTAATATATATACTCATTTGAATAAAATTTTTGTATGAACCTAGGTTTGTCACGTTATTTATAGACTAATAAATTAAAATACAATAACTTATGAGCTGATTTGACACATCCTTTAAATATTAGATGACATATTAATAAACTTAAAAGATTTCACAAGATTCATTTTTTCATTACTTGTGAAATCTTAATAAAGCGATTCAATTTTCTAAGAAAAATAAAAATATGAAATATATGAGCAACTAACTATGATTAATGTTAGCTGAGTTGTAATATTTTAATTGGTTAGATCATAAATGATGTGGCAAACTAGATTCACACAAAATTTTCATTCTAAATATAATAGCTAGTTATTGGGTTTATTTTGGTAATAAATATAAAATATCAATCCGATTTTTCTCCAAAATTTATAACTTTTCCCTAAATTATCCCAATTAAGTGCACATAATAAAGGGGTTTCCATTAATGAATAGTTTTAATGCAAATAGTGATTAAAAAAGGCATTTTAGGAAAATCAATGCTCATTTTTTTCCACAAATAACTAACTCGACTAATTTATCATACAAATTAATTATCTAGCTCCTATATTAAGAACCAAAGGGAGTGTATATGTCCACAGTTTTATTACCTGCAATGGTCTTGAGCTCCTCTATTGAGTTAGGGAACCTTATCATCTTGCCAGCTTCAATGCAACCTTGTTGACTTCTCAATATAGGATGACCTCTAAATATGCTGACTCTTGAAGCAATTTGCCTATGATTATTACTATTATTAATAATATTATATGTTCCCCAAATGTTGTTGTGTTGCCCTCCTTCTTCCTGGTTGTTATTATTATTATTATAATTAAGAGCACCAACAACATCTGAGCCGTTCATGTAAAGCAATTGAATCATGTCAACATGATTCTGCTGCAAGGCAACTTGCATTGCCGTACAACCATGGTGATCTTTGGACTCTATGTTCAAGCCTTGCTTTAAAAGCTCACTCATCACTGTTAGCTCATTCCTCTTTGCTGCTTTACAAAGAAGATCACCTGCTGTGTGTGGATTAGACTGCACACAAAGCTGGTACAGGATTCTGAATATTGAGTAATGCTTTGAAACTATGGCGTCCCATAGTGCTGTGTCCCCATTCTTGTCTGCCAAAATTCACAACACAATTCAAGAGTGGTAAGTACGTATGTTGTAAGAATATCGGGCATATCTGAAGTGCGGCCATTTATTTCTAATACCCACCCAAATCGAAAAGCTATTATGATGCACAACAAATACACCACATAGATAAGAAGCAGAAGAGAGTTAGATTAAATAGAAAAGGAGTCAGTGTGTCGTAATGTTTCCATTCAAGTGATCACAACTAAAATCCCCACATCTATACTGTTCTACGTATTACTTCCTATACTAGCATATCCTTTCCTTAGAGAGATATATTGTATCGGTAAAATAATATAACTCATAGTAATTGGAAAATATCACATATGTTCACCCAATCTCTTATATTATTTATACTCTGCCCCCAATACTTTGGGCTTGGGCTTGGGGGTAGAAACAAGCCAGGCCTCACCCTTAACATGTCTAGACATGTTTTGTAACAATGTGACTTGTAGAGCTTGACCTATGACTTGTTACAAGCCTTATTTTGGGTCTAAGTCTAGCCTATACAAAGGCCTGGCCTGAGGCTTGTTAAGGAATCCTATTAAGATCAAACGCTAGTTAATTACATTTTTTTCAGATAGAATAAATTTTTTTTTTTTTCAGATAGGATGATTGCCTTTTTTTTTTTTAGATCGAGTAATTAATTTTATTTTTGGTTACCATAGAGTAATTAATAGGTCGGTCGGCTTCCGGGCTGATTTTTTCAGCCCGATGTCATATAGGGCCTTCTTAGTAACCTCCAACCTGGTCCGGCCCAACATCCCTAGCTTGGCCTCGAGCTTGTTAAGAAAGCTTGTTAAGATCAAACACTAACCAATTACAATTTTTTCGATAGAATTATTATTAGGTTACCATAGAGTAATTAACAGGCCTTTGACGGGCCTAATAAGCTTCTTAATAAGCCTAGGCCTGGCCTGTTAACCAAAACAGGCCTTGGCCTAGTCTTTTTTACTAACAAGCCAGGCCACAGGCCCTTAACAGATCATCTGATCTGTTTTCACCCTTACTTGGGCCTAATCCACGAGGGGTGGATCGGATTATTTTCCAACATGTGCGTATAGCAAAATTATACATAACTCTCCTCTTAACCTAATTCTTTTATGTACACATATTGAAAATTTTTGCAATTAGTCCTCCTATACCGTTATATTTAGTAGATACCTCCCCTACTAGTAGAGTTTTGTCCATTACTTATCTACATAAATTTTAAAGTTCAGGGGCTTATTTTCATATAACTCAAAGATTGAGGGGTTATATAGGCATAAAAATATAACTTAAAGTGATACATAATTGATGTCTTGGCCCTTGGGTTTATCCATTTGCAAAGTTGAAAGTTATGGTGGGTTCCTTATCAAGCTTTAATGATTGAGGGAGTTATTTGTAGATGGTTCAAAATTCTGGGAAATTTTGTGTAATTTAATTATATATATTGAAGAAGATGCAAAGGGAATTAGATGTAAAAGACAAGCGTATAGGAGTATAGTATACCTCTTGCGTGTACGTTGCATGCATGCTTAAGTAACACTTTTACACACTCTTCGTGGCCATTTAATGCTGCTATGTGCTGTGTATATATCACAATAAATTGTCAGTTTTTGCCAAAAATAGTTGCGGCTATTAGTATGATTATTAAAATGATTATATAATATAATGAACCAAGATGGTTGAGTCAGTACACTTCTAAACTAGAGGGAAGCATACTGATTTTGAGCTTAACCACAAAATAACTATAGCCAAAATACATAGTGAAGGCTCATGAATAATAACTCTTACTAGCTAGATACTGAGATACATATACTAAGCTGCAACAGACCAATTTTGAATTGCATGAATATGAAAATATGAACAGGAATATATACCAATGGGGTTTTGCCTTTGGAGTCTGCAACACTAGAATCCAAGCCTGCCTTCAAAAGCTCTTCAAGAAAAGCAGAATTGCCACTTGAGGCCACATGTAACAAGTTCACAGCCATATTTGGGTCGTCATCTCTGCTCCAATCAATCACCGACTCTTTGGCATTTAGATCATGTAGTTTCTTCAAGTGCTGCATTTAGATCACTTAAGGTCATCAATAAGATTTTTCTATGCAATTATATACTCCTCATATCCTTAATAGAAGACATATTTACCTAATTTGATGAGATTAAAAAAGTTGGTTAAGTTAGTTAACATGACATGTATTTTCTAAAATATCCTAGTCGCCTTCTTTAATTCCTTCATTTCCTGATTGTTGTTGAGAGAACATCAATAAAGACAACTTAGAAAAATATTGATAAATATGAAAATGATGTCTTATATTTAGAACTAAGATTAACTTCCTAAATATGTCTTATATTAAGAAAGTTGGTTAACTTAATTAACATGACATGTATTTTTTAAAATACCCTAGTCACCTTTTTTAATTCCTTCATTTCCTCCATTTTCTGATTGTTGTGGAGAGCATCAATAAAGACAACTTAGAAAAATATTGATAAATATGAAAATGATGTCTTTTATTTAGAACTAAGATTAACTTCCCAAATATGTCTTATATTGAGGACGGAGGAGTACTTCTATAGTCCTTAATTTATAACTAATTTGAGTATATTATGGATGTTAGTTAAGTTAGATAATATGATATGTTTTTTTTCTAAAACACTCTAATCATCTTTCTTAATTCTTGTCCTCATTCTCTTACTTGATTATTATTAGGAGAATATCAATCGGGTTGATATGTGGGAAGATGGATAAAAAGGTGAAATGGGTATTTTATTTAGGACCAACATCAACTCCCCAATCAGATCTTACATTAAAACTTAAGACCCGATGGAGTATTTGCAAGTGATTTCAATTAGTGTTCATACCTGAAGGAAATTTTTGAGCATTTGTATATTGTCATCTTTTTTAGTCTGCATGGTGTCAGTAAAATCACTGGTTTTGAGCCTCAAGAGCTGTGTGAGGGTCTTGGTTCTGTAAGTAAAGCTTTGAGGCTTACAACAAAGTGCACCAACTTCTCCAAACATGTCCCATCTTTGTAAAATCCCTAAAACTTTGTCTTTGTCCATCACACAATCAATGATCTCCACTTCTCCTGATACTATAATGTAAACATCCTCTGCTGCTTCACCTTGCATGATCACTTCTTCTTTTGGAGGTATATACTCGGCCTTCATTTTTACAGCCTACACAATGATAAGAAATATCACCTAACAGTCACATTATATGCTTATATTTTATTCCATAGTAATCAATATTCAAAGACCTAGGCTTGTTTGGATTATCTTGACAAAAGTAACTTTTATCACAACTGACTTTATTAACTAAGTTAGAGGTAAAAGTCAAGTAGTACATTGTGATTTATATTTGGATATGTTTTTGTAAAAAAAGTCAATTTCATATGAACTTATTTAATTTCGATGATATATTAGAAAGTTAGTTTCAAAAGCTTCAAAAGTAAAGAAAAGCTAAAAACCAAAGGCTAGAAGCCAAAAAGAGTTTTAAAAGTTCAGCTTTAAAGTGGTTTTTGAGTAAAAAGTCAATTGCCTTCAAAGTCATGTCAAATATTATTTTGGACCTTAATTGGATTTCTTAGTTGAAAAAGTCAATTTTGGCATGACAACAAACTCTAATAGTTTGAAAAAAAGAAAAGTATATATGTAAACCTTGGTCTGAAAGTTGAAATATGAAAGAGCTCTTGTTAATAGACAAAGAAATAAGGTGAAGTTTGAGATGCATGTACCAAGGACAGCAAGATTTCTTTGGATAGCCCTTGAAAAAGATAAACTTTTTGTGCAGCAGGAAGGAACAAGTGTTGACAAATGTTTTTGCGTATTGATTTGGGCAGTTGCTCCATAAGCTGATGGTGGTTTAAACTCTCTGCCTTGTATTTTAGGCACATATACGCAATGATTTGCTCTTTTAGCCTCGGAGATACTCTGTTTCTGCTAACAAAATTTGTTGCTGCTTCAATGTTGTTTCTCTGCATCACATTCATAGCTAACACATCAAAATTTTCAATATATGCAGTCACATGCTTTTGTCTTGGTTTCAAATGCAATATACAGTATGAGCTAATTGAGGGATTCACTTTGGTTTTAAATACAAGACCTTGATAATTTCCCCAAACAATCCTATTAATTACACATACTAAAGGGTTCTTCATCAATGAGGATTTTCTGATGCAAATGGTTAATAGGGTATTTTAGAAAAACCAACAAAAATTTATTACTAGGAAAATTACTGAAAAATCACCCATTGCCAAAGAAAATTACTGAAAAATCACCCATTGCCAAAGTCATCACCAGAAGGGACTTGAAATTTATTTAAGGACCTAAGTGCAATATATCTTCAGCAAGTACAACTCTTCTTCAGTGACATACAATCCATCTTCAACTATGTACAAAACAAAAGACATTTTGTATACAACTGAATGAGAGTTGCACCTGTTCAAAGACATAGGCCCTTAGATACCTTTAGGTAATAAAGTTTGTGATGAAGGATTTTTCAGCAATTTCTCCTTCATTACAAATAACTAATATAACTAATTTCGTTAATTTTCTTATAAATTCGTTATATAGTTTTTACAATCAGAACTAAAAGGCAGTAGTAGTACTCCCTCTGGTCTTAAATATAAGATAGAATTGATTTTTTTTAGAGATATTAAAGAATCTAATTAAATTACTTTAAAATATTTATATTTGTTATTTTTTTCTCCAAACTATTTTGTCTAACTTATAAACTAATACTCCTCCAATCTTAAATATAGGACAAATTTGTAATGCAAATTACACTACAAACTTTGTCCTATATTTTGGAGCAAGGGTAGTATGTATATAAAGATACACAATATATGATATGATTAAATAATTTATTTAACTTCCTTCCAAAAAAAAGTCAACTATATATTATATTTAGGACTGGAAGGAGTAAGAAATGATGCTTACGAATTCCATGGTACGACAAGTGCCTTGGACAACAAGATGGGTCATATTGCCAATCAAGTAAGCAGTGAGGCCAAGATTGAAGAGCATGTAACAAATAGTGAAGGCCATCTCCATGGGATTCACAGCATGGAAGTCACCATAGCCTACAGTGGTCATGGTGGTGAGAGACCAATACATGGCTGATATGTATCTAATCCAAATGCTTGTCTCTTTGAAACTTGGATTTATTGTCCCAATCCATGTCCTCCCTAAATGAGGGTACACGTCTGCTAGTAGATAGTACAGACACCCACTACAGTGTGCTATAAAAAATGTTACCTGCACTTACTCAAATCTTCAATATCAATATACTATGATGATAAGCCACAATTGCATAACATAACTTATAAATACTCTTTTTTCATATTTTAAAGAAATTAGTTAAGTTAGCTATTTGTAACAAATGTATATCAGTTTATCTAAAATACCATATTTAATTAGGTGCATGAAAATTACCTCTTGATAGATATCCAACTCTTTAATATATGCAATTAATAGAATACATCAGGAAAAATAAATTTGGAGGATAAAATGGATAATAGTTTGTATTTTCTAATTTAGCACCGAAGATAGTACATAACTTTAAAATATTAAAACCAGTTCATCTTTGTCGAAAGAAAAGAAAGGGGTTTTAGACCAAAATCCCAAATCAAGATGTCAATGGCATCATTTTTAATTATTTTAAAAATAATTTTGGGTATAAGTGAAGGGGAAAAAAAGAAAGATCACATAAGGAGTTATTGAATAAGAAAAAAAAAAGGAGGAGGGAAGTATATAACATACACAAAGAAGTCTAATACATCTGATCCAAAAATAGCTGAATCTGATGTCTTTCTCAAGCCTGGAGAACAAAATCTTAGTCAATAATAAAGTAATAAACACATGTTTTTAATTTGATGAATGTAAAATACTACTCTCTCTGTGTCCTTTTTATTTAAGATGTATTTACATAATTTTATTAGATTATGAAAATTGATTTAATTAGTTAATATGACATGTAATTTTTAAAACACCCTATTAATCTTCCTTAGTTTCCTCATTTCCCTTCCTCACTGATTATTGTTGAAGGAGCATCGATAAGCGTAAATTAGGAAAAGATTGATAAATACTCCCTCCGGTCCTAATTATAGGACATATTTAACTGATTTTGGAGAGATTAAGGAGAGAAGTTAAATTAGTTAATTTTACTCATTTTCCTAATATGTCCTTATATAAATTTAAAATAACATAAGTAAAAGTGAATTTACAATCTCTACACATACCTTTCCCCTTTCCATACGCTTTTTAATTAAAATAATGGTCTTACTATATACACATATATATATATATAGATATAGATATATATATAAACTCACGCGCACGCACGCGCACACACACATGTATATATTGACAAGCGCGCATACACACACCCACAGAAATACATATATGTATACAGACACACATATACACAGATACACACACTCATATATATATATATATACATATCTGTGTGTGTGTGACAGTGTGTAGTTATATATGTATATGTCTATATATATGTGTCTGTATATATATGTATGTATATTTGTAAGACACACACACATCGTTAATCATAAAAAATCAAACACACTTGAGAGAATAAAATAGGGATATTTTAGGAAGAAATTGACAAAACTTAGAATGTTGTCTTATAATTAGGACCAAAACCAACCCTGAAATGTTGTCTTATAATTAGGACCGGAGGGAGTATGAAAACTGTGTTTTATATTTAGGACAAAAATCAACTCCTCAAGTATGTCTTACTCCCTCCGGTCCTTAATTAACACATATTTACTTATTTTGATTAGATTAATGAAGGTCGTTGAGTTAATTAATATAACATGTATTTCGTAAAATACCAGAGCTATCTTCCTTAATTCTCACACTTCCTCTCCTATTTGATTATTGTTGAAGGATGATCAATAGGGGTAAATTAAGAAAAAATTGAAAAATATGAAAACGATGTCTTATTTTTATAACCAGATGAGCATATTATAAGATCCATTTGGCTTTTATAAAAAGAGTAAAGAAGCTAAATAAATTACTTTAAAATATTTATCTTTATTATTTTTATATCAAACTTATTTGTTTGACTTATAAACTAATATATAATATATAATATAATTAAATTACTTATTTAACTTTCTTAATCTTTAAAAAAAAAAATTAATTGAGTTTTCCATTACCTGGTGAAGTATTGCTTGACTCTTCGAAGCCTCCAAAATCTAAGCATGCCCAAGAGGAAGAAGGGAAGGGCCACTTTACGTTTGCCTGTGAACAAATAACCCAATGCCTCATATGGTATGCTTGATGCCACATCCATCACAAACCATGTTGATACGTACCTATACACCACCATCATGTTAATCCATTTTACTAAATATAAACATAAGAGTTAGATAATTAATTTATATATATAATTAAAAATTAATTAATTTAATCATTTGCATTAAAAAATATGTACATTTCTTTTACATGTACAATCAATAAGAATATTTAGAAAAATGTCATAAATATAAGACCTATAAAATATATTGATGTCTTATATTTTTTGAATCCCTTGGTGGCAGTGACTAATATCTTATATTGATCTCTTATATTTATTATCAAAACAAATCTTCCAACTAACTTATGTATCCAGGAAATGGAGTATAATGTGTCCTTTAAAGATCATATACTACTCCCATGAATATAGGTCCGACTTGAGAGAATTGATTTTTTTTTTTTTTTTTGGAGAGATTAAAGAAAAAATATATTGATGTTGGGAGATCTTCTCTCATATTGGATCCAACTTCTTATGATTATATATTAATTTATTTGTCTTATACTAATTATTTAGAAAAAAAATCTTCCATCAAACTTGTGTATTCAGGAAAAAAATAATTTAGTGTTATTTAAAAATCATATAATTTCTATATATTTTGATATTAAAACGTTTCAAATTTTTATTAGTTTTACTATTTATATTGAGTTTTGTCTGGTATATTAGAAAATGTCATGCATCTGAGATTTACTTTGATCTCAACTACCATCCCAAATTGAATGAATGATTGCGATATTCACGTTGTACCTATAAAAATTATTTAAAATTTTGACATTATTTAAAATTTTGACATTGATTTATCGGGTGGTGTCGGTGGGAGGATAAATCATGGGCCCGCTCCTTTAATAGGCTGGGCCCATTTGTGTCTTTTCAATACCAAGCTCTCCAATCTGTTTTGCCACGTGCGGGTCCTTTTAAAAAAAAAAAAAAAAAAAATACTATTTTATTTTGACAACAAAATTCTAAAGCTTACAGAGTCCACCAGACATCTTTTCATTCCCTAATATAAAATCAATAACTAATAAAAAATTTAATTCAATAGAAAAAGATAAAGTGGATTAGACTATCACGAAAGTAGAGAGTCAAGGCATAGGTTTCATTCAAAGAGAAGTATATGATAAAAAAAAAAAAAAAAAAAAAATTAATACATTAACATGAAAGATTTAATTTAAAAATTCACTATAGTGCTTGTTTGGGATGTAGTTAGAAACCTTGTAACACCCACTTTGGGACCCTTAGAAGCTACTTCCTCATTGGTTATATAAAATATAATTTAATTTAATTAGATTAAGACATATATTTTTAAAATACTTTATTTTAAAATTTTTTCTTAATTATATCATTTAATTTCCTCCTTGATTATTGTGAGGGAACATAAATAGAGGTAAATTATGAAAAGATTGATAAATATAAAAATTTTGTTTTATATTTAAAACTAAAATCAACTTTCAAAATATGTCTTGTATTAAGACCAAATGGAGTTGTTGGAGCCAAAAATCTTGTTTGCCTTAGTATTTAGAGCAAATGAACTTCTTTTGTTTTTTTTATTTTTAAAACTTAAGTAGCAAATCCATTTCAAAAGTATAAGCCCAAGAGTAATGTCACCTCCAAAATTTTAAAATATAGGAATGTTACCCTATTCTGTTAAAAGCTAACGTTGACCGTAAAAAAATTGACGTTAATTGTGAACTTGTTAATGGAAATGGATAATATTGCTACGTTTTGAAACTTCCGAATCACATTGAAATAAGAAAAACTTCTAGGGTAAAGTTACTCTTCAACAAAAATTTTCGGGTCAAATTTGCTACTTAACCCTAAAAAAACACATTAAAATTGAAGCAATTTCTTTTCTCTAAAACTTATGAATTTTTTACTTTTTAATATATCAATCAAACAAATTTATGTCAAACCAACATTTTACAAATATTAATTCAAACAAGCCCTAAGCTCTTTTGGGAAATGAGTGAACTAACCTGAGAGCAATTTGTTTGGAATCTCGAACAAGAAGCTGAGTGGAACGATCAATGTAAGCAAGGAAGAAAGTGAGAACAATGTCAATGCCAAAGAAGAGATCAATGACATTATCCACAATGAAGAGTTTATGTGTTGGAGATGACATCAGAAACCCTATTTCAAATGGATACACCAATGCTGAATATCCCACCAGCACCACCATCAAACTCTCCCAACACCTGCACTTCCATGTATTTCATTATTGTTCTCTGAGATAACTAATTTATAAACATTAAAAAAATTATTATTATTCCTAAAAAAAAATTGTGCTATTTTTTTTTTCTCATTCACACTGAAATCACAGCTTTATAGAAATCTGCTTAATATGTGTAATCAATTTGAATAGTTTAAAAAAATTTATAAATTTATGAAATAAAGTGGATTGGGTCCTAGATTTAAAACTAAAGGAATTCATGATTAGCTTATACATTTAGAATGGGAAGGAGTATAGTCAGTATACTATTCATTACAACATGTGAACATGTGATTATTGTTCTACTTAATATAATCATATACTAGTATTTTATATGGAGAACTCATTGTTATCAGAATTGAACCGGTCGGTTTGGGCCGAAAACGGCTAACCAGTGGTCTAACTAGTCCGGTAGTTTGCACCGATTTGATCGGTCTAACCTGTTTTAAATTAAAAAAATCTTCACTTTCTCACCGATTGAGTCCTGGGTTAGTTTCGTTTTGACTCCGATATAACCCACTAACTCTTAATCTAGTACCTCAACCAATTCAGTCGCCAGTCTAAGTTTAATAATAACCTTAGGAGAAGTTTCAGTTCATAGACAGGATTGTACAAGCGAAGGGGAGGAGATTCAAGGGAATGGGTTTTGGGACCCACAATTTTTTCTCTCTCTTTCTATCTCCATATGAATCCCAGTTCTTATCAAAGAAAATCCAAATCCAAATCTATGTTTATTACATTCAGAAAAAATTACAATTTTCAATTAATTTGTGAGTCTTTGTTTAGTTATCTTGTTTTATTTCCCAAGGATCCCGCTTCAAACAAGATTAGCTAGCTACCCCATTAAATTTTTTGATCATTCCAAAATCTTGTTAAAGAGCACCAGATTTTATTAAAACAACTCAAATTGATGTTAATTAAGTAGGGGGAGCTATATATCTTTCAAAAATCATCAAAACTATACCTAAAAACTTGAAGAATTATTGAGAATATTAAAGAGATGTAGTGAAGTGGGTTATAGCAGTACCTGTATCTGGTAGCCATTGGGGATATGATCCATGTTTTGGAGTGATGAGGTGGTGAGTTGTGATCATTATAACTGGAAGCACCCAAAGGAGGAAGAATGACTTTTGAAACATTTTGAAGATTGAAAGTTGGAGATTCATAGTCTTCTTCAAGATGAGGCTGCTCTTCCAAATCTTTCTCTTTCTTCTCTTCATTTTCATTCTTCAGGATGGACCCTGATGAATCCTTCTTCTCCATAATGATTTCTGATCAGAAGGAAAATATGAGTACCCAAGAAAGAGGGAAAGAGAGAAATTGAGAGAAAGTTGGTAATCTGAGAGTGAAGAAAATTTCAAAAACTTTCATATTCTTGAGGGTAAGGAAGATGCTAGGGCTCTCACTTGTCCTGCTCAGTGATGGGGACACAGAAACATTAGGTGGGAGATAGAAAACACGAGTTAGCACCTTTATTTCACTTTTGATTGACTGATTGCTTTTTTTGCTTTTTTTCATTTTGGAAAAGCGATGAAAAATCGATTCGGTGTTTGTGGCTGCCGCTTCCAACATGAGTGATTCTTCTAGAATTCGAACTTGAAACTCAGAAAAATCTAACAGGGTCTTACACCGCTTACCCGACTCAATGTTGGTCATCGTTGTTCAATTCATTGCTAAAAGGTATTTGAAATTTATTTAACAACTAGGTGCAATATATAATGGATGCATCTCTTCTTCAACGGTGTGTAACTTATCTTTTATTATATGTAAAATGGAAGATATTTGCACATAGTTGATGATATGTTGCACCCTACTCAAGGACCTAGATCCTTAATTACCTTTTGGCCGATAAATTTTTCAATGAGTGTTTTTCAGTAATTTTCACTTGTTTTTCCCCCTTTTTTCCTTTCTTTCTGATTCCTAAGTAAGTAATGCTACCTCCGGTCTTAATTATAAAATTAAGTTGACATTTTTAAAGAGATTAAAAAAGTTAAATAGGTTATTTAATTATATCGTATGTTATTTATTTTTAAATTATATATTAATTTACTAATCAAACTAATCAGTTTAGGAAAAAAATACAAATACTCTAAAGTAATTTAAATATTTTTCTTAATGTTTCTAAAAAAAAAAAAGTCAACTTAATCTTATAATTAGACCTGGAGGAAGGAGTAACATCTATAATTGAATAATGCTACAATTTGAGATAAGATCAATCCCTAGCTCAGAAGGTGGAGACAATGGATAATTATTTTCAATCACTTTTAGAGATATAATTACAATATACACGTATTTATATTGTGCGGCTTATATTATAACTCTGTCGGCTCTCATAATTTTTAATGATTTTTATAAAAAGAAAATATGAAAATGAAGGACATGAGAATAAAAATAAATTCTAGTGCGATATCAAACCGAATGGCGACAACAAAATAAGGTGTCGTCATTCATTCCCAAAAAAAAAATATGGGGTCATTTACTTAAGGTCAAAAACCAATTTTACTATAGAAGTATTGGTTAGGGAGCATTCAGTATCTAGTAATTTTCTTGTTTTCGTTTTACTCACGAAAATTTACAAATATATCAATCTTATCAATCCGTTGATCTTAACCGTTGAATTATTGCTCTTTTTTGTAAATTTTCAAGGCAAATTTGCTCCTAAAAAAAAAAAAAACTTTCGGGGAAAATTTGCTCTTAATAAACTTCTGGGGCATATTTGCTTCTTTTGTAAACTTCCGGAATAAAAATGATACCAAAAAAATTTCCAGATGCTAAATACCCCCTGACTAATACTTTCGTGGCAAAAATAGTATTTAACCCTTTACTTAATATATGTACTTCACCTGAATATGTGATGAATTAAATTATATTTACAAATTATCAAATTAAATAATAATTACGAAAATTTAGACAACTTTATGAAATCATACCCATTTTAGTAATTATGCATAAATAATTATTTTGATAAATGACATCCAAATATATTCAATTTTTCTCAAGAACACATTTTTAAAATAAAAAAACTCTAAACAGAAATTATAAGTAATTTTAATTACTTGAAATCAAAATACTTTTTGAAAATCTTGATTATTGAAAATCACATTTGCCTAACTCCAAATTAAATGCTCTTTAGAATTAGGCTTGACTGGTGGTTGACAGTTATGATTGCCCATTCATTTTTTTCATTTTTTAGCAACGACCCATTCCATTCATTTATGATATGTAATCAATTAACATAAGATCAAAAACATATCCTTTCATCATTATTCAATTTTTACTATTTAATTTTTATTTATTCAAAATAAAAATTTTAGATTTGAAAAATTCATTTTTTTAAAACTATATTTTTATTGCAAACTCTGAAAACATGTAATATATTATTGATCTTCTATACTATTTTGTAATCTAACTAGATATATTTTCTCATGAATTACACGACGATTGAGATAAGGTAAATTATTTATAATTTTATTAGATAAATTGATATTAATTATAATATACTCGTATTAAATAGTTGGCCAAAAAATTATAATTTGTTAGATACAAATCCTTTTAAGTGTTTGGCATAATGGAGAGGACCCAATTCCTCAGGAATTTGGACTTCAGTGTGTCTATTGACTATTGAGACGAACTTCTCTGGATGGTTCTTGGGCTCGTATGTGATCATTGAGCCCAAGTCCGCCCAGTGTTAAGCTTCAGATTTAACTTAGATGTCAACCAACCAACCAAAAGAAAAAAAAACTTGGATGTCAACCAATCAACGGGGTTAGTATAAGTGGTAAAGAGCGGCTGCCCCGCCTTGGTGGGGAGATGCCAACCAACCAAAACTGGGGATTATCAAAAAAAAAAAAAAAACTTAGATGTCAACCAAGTGGTTGATACAAATGGTAAAATGGCTTGTGTCTTAAATAAGGTCTCGAGTTCAAGTTTTATGAATGCGCAAAAAGCCCATTGCTAGAGACTCACACTCCATAACTCAGGTGCGTGACTTGGGTTGGATCCGAATTTGGTCAGGGCAAAGCTCTGGATACTGGATGGGCAACCAAAAAAAAAAAGATGTCAACCAGCGGAAGTCGGCCTGAATGGAAGGGGGCTCTAGTTGCTTAAGAAAGAGGCCTTGATTTTGAACCCTTGTGAATGCAAAAAAATCCCTTAGAGAGATCCCCATTTTAACGTCTAACGACGGAATCTCGAGTGGTTGTACACTCGCCACCATTTATGTATAAAAAAAACTTAGATGTCGACATATCGTGACAAGAATCAACAAGCTGTTGGTTGGGGTAGTATGCGACCTCATCCATGTAAGGAAGAGAATACAAGTTCGAATCCCAATAATCAAATTTGTTAAAAAATATAAAAACCCTTGGGCCTCTAAACTTCAAAAAAGAAAAATAATAATCATATCCAAAAAAAAAAGTATGTTCGAAAGTGTGTTTGTAAAGGAAATTAGGAGGAAAAAACTCCCAAAAATTGGGAATTTTCCTTTCTAGTATCTCTCTCTATATTTTCCCATTATTATTTTTTTCCTCCATCCAAACATAAGCAAAAGTTCTTATACTTTTAACGATGAATATATGCACTTAGAATAAAAGCATTTTTTCAAGGAAAGTGGAAAATTTAAATTCACAAGAGTTTAAGATATATACGCCCAAAAAAAAAAAAAAAAAATACAAAAAAAAAAAAAAAAAGGGTTAAGGTGCGATTTAGCCAACAAACTATTGACTTAGGAGCGTCTAGCACAATTAACTATTACCTGAACCATAAATACTAACAAACTATTTAAAAGGTTAAAATGAGCACAATTCCGCTAAAAACAAATTAACTTCGTTAAAGACATACATCCAGAGGACCTTCGCCGTGGATCAGAGTGTAGACGATGGATCTTGACTGGAGAAGGGAAAATCGCCTTTCTGTCGTGTATCTCTCGTCGCCCGTTCTCAAGGCGTGTTTCGGCGGAGAACGCAAGGGCTTGGTGGCCTTTTGTGCGTCTAGCCGTTCATCGGACTGGTAGGGACGTCCATATTGAACGAGTGGATCGGTTGCTTCGTCCGGCGCCGTCGTTCTCAAAAAATAGGGGACGATCGTCGATCTCGGCTCTGTCCTCGTCCGTGACCTTCGATCTTGGACCCCGTGCTCGACACGGGTCGCGGATCGTGGGCGATGATCGATCTCGACCTCGGGTGGAAGATCGGTGTCGTCGGGCGTCGATCTTGGCGAAGATGGGGAGTGGATGGAGCTGTGGAAAAAAATGCTCAGATGTGAATCTTGGGAAACCACCCAAGTCCAGCGGTCAAATGGTCATGGGAGATTTCAGAATTTGTTTCACTGTGATGAGGAAGACGGTTATCACTAGCTTCTATCTTCATTGATAAAGCTTAGTGAGACCAAAATCTCCCAATCTACCTCTCATTTCAGAATCCAGCAATATGTTGCTCGATTTAATGTCTCTGTGTATCACCACTTGAACCAACCATGGTGTAGATAGTTTAGCCCTTCTGCGACGTCAACGAGGATTCCGGCAAATACTCCAGTTCCCAATCTTCAATTTCATCCTCTTGCTCTTTCAATTGCTTGTTTCGCCACCAGAGGTAAAATCCAGAACCACAAATCATCATAAAAGCAAGGCATCCGATAACGATCCCGGCAATCACCCACCAGAAAGCTTGGAAGACGACTACAAAAAAAAAGAAAAAAAAGACAAGGCAACGAAGTTAATTTTGTTTTAACGGAATTGTGCTCATTTTAACCTTTTAAATAGTTTGTTGGTATTTATGGTTCGGGTAATAGTTAATTGTCTTAGACGCTTCTGGCCGATAGTTTGTTGGTCAAATCGAACCTTAACCCAAAAAAAATCTTATATCTTTCGTATGCCTATTTTCATCAATCAACAGATTTTTTTTTTTTTTTTTTTTTTTTTTATCTCACCTAGCTTTAAGTTCCTTAATCACCCTACACAAATACCACTAATAAAAGCATATCTTGATGGTAAAACCGTAAAAGTGAACCGTGTATATATGCGCACGTGTTTGAATTTCTTTTGTCATTTCACATAAAGAAATGAATTCATGCACGTATTGTGCCAAATTTACAAGTTACTCCCTCCAACATAATTGCTTTTAAAAAAAAAAAAAAAATTAAGGAAGCTAATTAAATTATTTTAGAATATTTATATTTGTATTTTTTTTTTCAAACTAATTAGTTTGACTAATAAACTGAAATTTAATCTCAGAATACATAATATATAATTAATTTATTTATTTATTTAGTTTCCTCAATCTCCTAAAAAAATTAACTTTATTTTATATTTAAAAATAGAGGAGCATTATTATTATTTTTCCTCCATCCGCCAAAGTTACAAGTTTACACTCAAGAAACCATTAAAGAATATTTCATTTATGACAAGAAAAATCATACACGTAAGTCAGCAAAATCTGACTTTGTAATATTCTAGTGAATTTAAATTTATTCTTCCTGTCTTCTTCACATTATTTATTTCTTTCTCAACTCTATCACAACTCTTCTTGTTCACACATCTAACAAAATCCAGTCAAGGTACACTTGATTGGCTTGTATGAAAAATGTGGATGCGATCTGATTATATAATTACCAAATATAATAATATATAGCCATAAATAGCAAAGTACTAGTTTTTGGTGCATTGTGATGGAGGGAGGTCCAATTATTTAAGTAGGATAATGGATTGGATGATCAGAAAGTTGCATTATTAAAAGTGGAGTAATAACTATGGAGCTTACACAACAATGGGATATTCTGGGAACCGATTTCCTTCTTCGTCTAAGTGAGATATTTTGGGAATCAGTTTTTGTACTCATCCTTTGGATGAGCAGGAAAAACTCGGCCAATCTGGTCATTTAGATGTGATCTAGAAGGTGATTTTTTTTTTTTATTTGGTGATTTTTAAATAAAATGTTAATTTAAAGATTATCTTTATTTTATATTTTTTTTTTTGTTTTTTTTTTTTTTTGCTTTATTTTATATTTTATCCATTAATAAAATAATTTTTTGTAAAAAAACAAAAAGTAAAAAAAAAAATGTGCACCGTCCAGGTGCAATATTTTGTCATCTTTCACTTTACGTGAAGTAAAGGCATGTACCATTGGTGCTGTCATGTGGCTTTTTGTAGACTTTAAGAGCTGCATTATTTCGTTCTTTAATGAAATTTTCTCACATCAATCATCATGCCAATAACTTTACTTGATATCTTTAATAAAAAATAAAAAAACTATACACACACCATCGAAAAAACAAAAACGTAACGGATTTCATTTTTATATTGAGCTTTAGATAACGTTATTTTGAGTAAATAAAAATGGTAGTCCGTCAAGTTTGTGCTTTAGTACATCTGATTTGTGGGATTACGTATGACTTCTACATAAATGCTCCATTTATATATTCCTAGGCGGAGTATACATAATACTCCATCCGGTAGTAATTATAAGAGTAAATTATCAGAACTTGGAGGGATTAAGGAAGGAAGTTAAAATAGTTAATTTTACTTATTTTTCTAAAATGTCCTTATATAAATTTAAAATAACATAAGTAAAAGTGAATTAACAACTCCTACCACATACTTCTGCGACTTAAAATTTTTCTTTCCACATACTTTTTAATTGAAATAATGTTCTTGTTATATACATATATATGTACACACACACACACAAACGCACACACAGAGTATATATGTATACATATAGATATAGATACACACACATATACATACATATATCTACACACATACATGTATATATATGTGTGTTAGTTTATATACGTACACACACATATACATTGAAAGGTGAGCACGCACACACACACATAGATATACATATATGTACACACACACATATATACACAGATACATACACACACTCACATATATGTATATGTGTGTGTGTGTCTATATATATGTAATTGTATATAAACACACACACACACATGTAATCACAAAAAAAACTAAACACACTTGAGAGAATAAAATAGGGGTATTTTAGGAAAAAGTTGATAAAAATTAGAATGTTGTCTTATAATTAGGACCAAAACTAACTTTCAAATGTTATCTTATAATTAGGACCGGAGGGAGTAATATAATTATTGCTAAGGAAATAGTTCACACTATGAGTAGAATATAAGGGAAGAACAGTTATATGAAGATTGACCTTGATAAAGCATATGATAGATGGCTTAGAAATTCATTGGAAATGTGCTGGATGAAATTGGGTTTGATGAGCATCAAAGGAGAGTAATGATGTGATGTATTAGTTTGGCGAAAATGTCAATAACATGAAATGGAGGTATATAGAGAGGGCAATGCTTGTGTTGATGATCTTGCAAATTTTAGTTTTGTGCGAGAGGAATCAAGAGTTATTTTTCATAGCCCTCCACTGATTATAGACAGATTATTGTACAAGGATTGTGTGGGTGTTGCATGCCCACAGGTTATATTGATTCAGGAATGAGAATGAGCTAATGCCTGTATTATACTATGGTTTGTGAAATCGGACCGGACTGGCCGGTTCAGACCAGAAACCGGCCAACCAGCTGCGAAACCGATCAAGTTTAGGGTAAAACCGGACTGACCCGGTGAACCCGGGGTAACCTGGACGGGTTACAAGGGTCACTGGGTCAAACCTTTTTTTAAAAAAAAAATTATTTCTCCCTCAATTTTTTTTTTAATTTTTTTTTTAAGGAATGCAATATGATTCATATCGATTGCCATTTTGTGGTTTCTCCATTTTCGGTTGGCTCTGTTTAGTGGATGTCAAATGTAGGTTTGTAAAGAAAATTGTTAAAAATATCTGAATATATCACAAGTATTGGAGTATGCGATTATTTTGTCACTGATCCAAAGTATTGAAATGATATATAGTATGTCAAATTTAGGTTGGTGTGATGAGAAATTAATTATTTTCCAATTTTTTATACCTCACGGTCTTCAGGCCCGGGTTGACCCACTAACCCTTAACCCAAGACTGACCGGTTCGATGGACCGTCCGGGTTTGAGAACCTTGTATTATACAAAAAAACAAAAAAACTCCATTTATATGTGAATTAATACCCTTTTTATTTAAATAATACTACTTCCGATCATAAATATAAGAACTTACTTTTTTTAAAAAAAAAAAAAGAGAGATTAAAAAAGTTAAATATATTAATTTAAAGTATTTATTTTCATCATTTTTTTCTAAACTAATTTGTCTTATGTATAAACTAATATATAAATAATGATATACAACATATACTATGGATAAGTAATTTATTTAGTTTCATTAATCTCTTCAAAAAAAGCCAACTATATCTTATATTTAAGACCAAAGAGAATACTCTTTTTGTGGTTATGATGAATATTTTTATACTTTTTAATTAAATTATATTATTTCGATCGTGATTGAGTTAACCTTGATTAACCCATAATTAGAGACTAATGACCCTTGCATTATTATCTCAACTGAGTTAAGCATTTTAAGTATATTTATCCAATAAGAATATTGCAGAGACTCTTGAATCACCGTCCCAACCCATTTAATAAAATGTTTTAATTAAGGTCAGGTGTCTTATCAAAATTAACTCTAATCCAAGTCAACACTTATAATTAACCACCAATTAGAATGTCCAAACTGTCTTTCTGAAAAATTAGTTTTGACCTTGATATTGATTTATTTGCATGATTTAAAATTTTGTGAAATAGACTATTAACCTAAAAACGACTTTTATAAACGGGAACAAAATTTGCTTTTAAAAAACTTGGTTTTGCAAACGGAAATTGAGTTTTGAAAGATGAAAACCAATCACACACTAAAATGTGGCATTCGTTTTTGTTTTTTTAGGCACAAGTATCTTCCTAATGGAGACAATTATATTCCAGATATTGTCGGACATTAAATATAAGCACATCTCCCAACGGGGATTTGAACCTAGGTGTGCCATGTTGTGAGGGACTACCTTCTTCCACTAAACCCAACATTTGTTAGTTAATATAATATGTATTATTACTAAATAGAAAATTAAATGAAAAATAGATGCTTAAAGATATGTGATGGAGCAATCTTTTGTGTATTTGGATGATATTATTACATGTTACATATTGTATTAATTCGTGACATCATATGTTTATCATTATGGATTAGCATTTTTGTTATGTAATTTTGTCAATCATTATATCAATATCCCTTCATTTTTTTTTTATCCTATTGCAAAACAAAATAACATTCTTTGGTTTGGCACGTTTCTGGGTAGACCGTATTAATAAAAGAATATACATCTTTTCCCAATAAAAAAATTGTTTCCTTCAGATGTGTCTTAAAGCAAGGAGAAGAACGCAACCAAAACAACTTAAAGAAAACTTGCAATGATTTCCTAAAGAAAAATATCCTCAAATCTAATGATTTAAAGTGCAAATCACTGATCTTATTTATAAGCTCATTTTGACCAAAAAATTTGCTTCAATTTATAAGTCCATTTTCATATTAATAAATGAGATTATGACAATTTTATCATATTTTATTATATTAATTGAATGCGGAAAAGCTCCGTTGGGAGACTCAACCAAAACCGGTCGGATTGGGATTAGTCGGGACCAGATATAGAAAAAAGAGAAGAAAAAGTTGAAAGATACTCATTCATAAATGAAGACAAAGTTGAAAAATTACCCTATAATCATTGAGCTAACTACCTCTCATTGGTATGTATGATTTAGTTAAATGAGACTTATAAATAGAACCAGAGTGATATATATAACTTCTATATGCTCCATGACAAGTATTTACAAGCCTGCAGAAAGCTATCTAAAGACTCTAAACTACACTCTAAGGAGAAGTCAGAATGGATCAAAAGAACCTGAGACCAAAAACAAAAAATTGACCTTTTTGTTTATGGCTGGCACGTGAAAAGAAAAAAAGAAGAGGCAAAAAATAATTTTGGAAATTAGATCTTGTGCCTGATCAACTATCTCCCATGAGCCATGAACCTGTTTTAAGCATAGCCATCAGCCTTGCAAATTTATCAAATGCTGAAATAGCTACTGATATCCAATATGAAATAAGAAAGAAATATTGAACATGACAGTTTGCTGAGGAACAAGGAACAGGTAAAAAAAAGAAAAGAAAACAGTCCACTCTATTCATCTTGTGAAAACAACACTAGCACTTCAATTGCACTTGGATTTACATTTCCCTTTATATACAACAGCCTAAAGTAAAACCAAGAAATACAAGAAAATTGCATAATCTATACCAAATAACTAGCCAATCTAAGACCTATTATATCTCAGACTTATTCTCAACAACTCCATTGAATTATAGTTTCTTTGATAGTTGATGTGATGAGACACCAGTTCAAATCATGCCCTGCTTGCCAAGTTTTTCCACACTTCAGAATATAACTATTGGCATTGCAAGCTTCAGTTCTTGAGATGTTGACAGCAATTGGTGATATGAAATTCAACTATCCCATAATACTCATCAAGCTATGAACCTCAGATTAAGTCATTTTTTTATCAGCAAGATTCAGTTAAACTTGAGGCAAGCCCAATAGTAAAAAACGCTCCCAGCTTCGTATGCATTGTAAGGAACTACTGAGTTGACCTGTTCATTACCTCAGCATGTCTCCATTATGCAATTTTGGGCCGCTTAATGCTGGAGATATGCTAAAAGTATTGTTACCATCATTGTAAAATGAAGGATGCCCAAGAGGCAGAGGCCGGTCGGGGATTTCTGGGACTTCGACATCACCTTCCAACATCTTCAAAGCTTCAGAAATTGTTGGCCTCAAAGCAACCATCACATGAGAACACAGAATCCCCACGAGCAAAAACCTTTCCATTATGCTCTTAGGATTCGAACTAGGACAATTGCCATCTTTTGAAAGGGAAGCGTCTAAAGCCTCGTCTATGTTCCCAGATTTAACCAAGGACCATGCCCAATCTGTGATCAAGAATGCTTTTGGGGATGCTGATGAAGACAAGTCAAGAGCTTTTCTCCCACACATTATCTCCAAAACAACCACACCAAAGCTATAGACATCACTTTTCTCAGTAAGCTGACCGTATAGTGCATACTCTGGGGCAAGATATCCATGAGTTCCAGCAACTCTAGTAGTGAGATGAGACTGACCTTCCCTGCTCTGCTTAGCAAGCCCAAAATCTGCCACTCTCGCCCTCATATCTGCACCAAGTAGTATATTGGTGGACTTGATGTCTCTGTGATAAATTGAAGGCTTAACTCCATAGTGCAAGTAAGCTAATCCATTTGCTACATCCAAGATTATGCTTTTTCTCTGTGGCCAAGTCAATGATCTCTTCTCATTTTGATTGCCCACTGATGATAAGAAAAGATGGCCTTCAAGATTACCATTTGGCATGTAATCATAAACAAGATATCTCTGACCTCTTTCCTCATAATTCTCACCCTCCTCCACCACACAACACCCTCTAAGTGGTACCAGATTACGGTGCTTGAGATTACTAATAATCTCAACTTCATTGCAGAACTCCGCATCCCCTTGATAATCAGATTCCAAAATCCCTTTTAACTGCGACCACAGATCCATCAGCCAAAGTTCCCTTGTAAACCATCCCAAATCCACCTCTTCCTATGAAGTTTTTAGACGAAAAACCATTAGTAGCCTTCTCAAGCTCCTCAATCTTAAACCAGATTGATCCAGTATTCGGCCTCATTCTACTCCTAGATCCTTGCTCTTCAGGATCAACATCAAACCCAAAACTTTCATGTTTTCCCCTCCTTCGCCTCCTATCATACCATAGATACAGACCCAACAAAAGGAACATGGCCAACAACCCAACTGCAGCTCCGGTTAACCCAAACACAAGAGCTTGATGGCGACCATTTCCACTAGAATCCACAGATGGATAAACCGACATGCCAAAAATGCATGTCATAGCACCATTACTCTCTGGACCAAACTCATTCACAATACCAGCAGCATACAAAATAGCAAAGCGAAAACAATTTGTACCGTGGGAAGAGTTACCATCAATTCTTGTGAGTTCCTGCTGAACCTGAAACCCCGCCTCCACGCACGCACCACATAGGGTAAGATCAGTCAGGTCCGGTTTGCATCCCTGATTAAGCGGCGTCGTTTTTCCGAGCTTCGCGATCCAATCAGGAATCGTTTGAATTTTCGCGCATACGTCAGGGCTAACCACAAATTGAAGCGGGTCGAAGCAAACCGAGGTCAGGTAATCGGGAAGAGAGAGGGAAGAGAGCTTGGATTGGAAGTCGTGGAGGCAAGAATTGGAGGTTCGAAGATCTGGGAGGTTGAACATGGAGGTTTGTTTGAGACGCCGAGCAAATCCTATGCCAATTACGGATAGTAAAGTTCCGCAACAATGGCTATTTCGAGTGGCGTCCACGGAATCCAAAGGATGAAAGTTTTGGCATACGGAGGAGTTCCATGGAAGTCTCAGCACATAGTTCAGATCCACAGGGCAGGTGGAATTGTTAACAGAGGGTGAAGAAGACGAAGGACCTGCAGAGCTGAGAATAAGAAATATGGAGAAGAAGAGAAAGAGAAGAACAACAGAAATCTTCATCTCTCGTGTTTTTTTCCTTTTTTCCTCACACCCTGTTGTGTGTTAAAGCTTCTAGCTAGCTATGCACTAGGGTTTCAGGAGAAGAGAAGATAAGAAGGGAGAGAGATGAGAAACAGAGTGGAGTGAGGAAAAAGAAAGAAGAAGGAAGAAAGAAGAAGACGATCACCATGAATGAATGGATGGATGGTCAAAACTCTAATAACTCTTCTTCATTTCGCTCTCATTTTCTGGCGGCTGGTTGGGTTAGGTGTAATCAAACGGTAACGACCGGATGCGTGTAACCACGCGGGGTTCGACAGAGACCACGATATGATGATAATAAGTAGAGGGAGGGGAAAAAAAAAAAAAACGAAACTTTTTGGTCCTGAAAATAATATTCTATCCCGTCCTTATCATAAGGTACTTTGATTCTTATTATAAAGCACTAATTAATAAGTTAAGGTACTTACTTGTTTCCAATAAGCTTTAATTTTTTTTTTCATGTCTGTACTTAATAATAAGGGTAGCCTGTGAGAGTAATAATTATTATGATATTAGAGATTAGTGCAATTAATAGGGGTAATATTAAAAATTTCTTAGATTTTAGGACAACTTTATTGATTTTAATTAGTTTTATTGATTTGTGAGAAAAGTTAGTTGGTGCCTTATAATAAGGACCAGAAGGAGTACTAACTAGCAAGTGTATTTGACCAATAAATATTTTTTTTATGTATACCCATAATTAATAAGTGTAATAAGTGAGAGTAATAATTAATATGGTATTAGAGTTTAGTGTAATAAGAAATAAATGTAATATTAGAAATTACTTAAATTTTAGAATAAATTTAATGATTTTAAATGTTTCTATTGATCTATAAAAATTATTAGTTGATAGTTTATAATAAAAATTAAATAGAGTATATGCGATTTGCTTTTGTTGGAGAAAATATATGGGATTTTATAAAAGAGTTTTACGGTAAACCAAAAAACCCTGGGAAGAGTTGCTTAATGCCCTAACTAAACGTTAGGGTTTTTAACAGAGGGCAACATTCTCCGTTTTGAAATTTCCTCAGAACTCCTTCTATAAAAGGTAAACCAAATGGGAAGAGTTACTTAATGCTCCCTCCGCTCAATGTACATAAAAGTGCTTGTTTGAGAAACAATAAAATAATAGTTTTAGAAATCATTTTTTTGGAAAGTTAGATAAAATTCCTTTCATATATTTATCTCACAAATCGTAAAAAATATTTTTTTAAAAGTTAATCCAAACATGCACTAAAAATCTTTCAACCAAATCGTGAGATTCGAAAAACAGTTAAAAGTAGTTCAATGTAATAATTATATAGAAAATTTATTTATTTATTTTTTAAAAATGACCCTACTTATGAATAAGTAAGAGAGAGTAATAATTAAAAAATAATGAAAATATATAATATAATATAATATAATATATATTTATTATTGATTCAAACTCAAAAAGGAAAAAAACACATATTGAGGACAAACTCATTAAAAAAAGAGGGGACCGAGGGAGTAAATCATAAGTAGTACATATTTAGAAGGCATTTGTGTCTACTGCGTAAAATAAATATAAACTTTTGTCGGTAGTCGTCTATTTATGATGTTTTTTTTTTTTTTTTTTTTTTTTTGTTTTGTTTTGTATCAGCTGCTATTTTAGTGTATTTAGAATAGCGATCACTTTTATTTAATTAAATTTTTATAAATTTATTATTTTGGTTCTATTTATAAATTTTATTAATTAAATTACATATACTAAGGAGAGTAGTTAAATCAATGATTATAAAGTAAATTTTTAATTTTACTCTCATTTATAAATGAGTATTTTTCAACTCTTTCTTCTCTATATATTTTCATTGGTACAATTAATGTAAGTAAAATTATCATAATTTTATTTACTATCTTGATACTAGATTTATAAATAAGATCAAATTTTTTAGTTAAAAAAATTTATAAATAAAACTAAAATAGTATCTAACATAAAACCCATCCACCATAAACAATGCATATTGATATCTTAAAGCGAAAACTTGATCTCCTTGTGATCTCTCACTTTTTGTCTTTTTTTCACCAACCCTCCTCGTCATACTCAACAAAGGCTCAAATCACAAATCACACTCTTACACTCCTACTCATCGAGTTCAAATTATATGCTTATAGTTACATGCTTATTAGGTGCTTATACTTCTAATTAGAGGTATAAGGATATTTTTTTAATTTTTTTAATTTTTTTATATATTGCATTTATTTAGATTTAAATTATATGCTATTTTTTGATATTTTTTTTACACCCAAGATCTCAAATTAATTAATTTTCTTCTGCATTTGTCTCGAACACCAAGATTATGGAAATGAATTTATTTGAGATACTGGTGCAAAAAAATATCAAAATAGTATATAATTTAAATCTAAATAAATACAATATATAAAAAAATTTAAAAAAATTTAAAAAAATATGCTTATACCTCTAATTAGAGATATAAGCACCTAATAAGCATGTAAGCATAAGCATGTAATGTGCACCCCTACTCATCACACTACCGTTTTGAGATAAGCTCATAAAAACTTAACGTACTATTTTTTTTCTTTTTTTTGTCTCTATTGTAAAATATCAATTAATAATTCTTAGAAATCAATAAAAACAGTTAAAATTAATAAAATTATCTTAAAATTTAATTAATTTTTAATATTACTCTACTAATTACACTAAACTCTAATATTATATTAATTATTACTCTCACCCACTACCTTTATTAATTAGGGGCATATATAGAAAAAAATTAATGTTATTTGAGAACAAGCAAGTACCTTTATAGAAAAGATTAAATACATTTATTAGTTGATACCTTATAATAAAGACAAAAACCAAAAAGAGTACTATCATTTAAACGAGTGTCTTCTTTTTTATAAGTCATTATTTAAAGATGTCTAAGTATTTAATACATTTTAACTTCAATTAAATATATGGCTTTCTCTGATACTCACTTTTTTCTATTCAATCTTTCTCATCATCATTTTCACTCATTTTTCTCTCCCACACACCTTCCTTATAAATAAGGGTGTTTTTGAAAATAAGTTGTCTTTTTTACATATTTATTATTTTTAATTAATTTTAACTAGTTTTTATTTATTTATTTATGTAAATTGGTTATTGATATCTTATAAAAAAGAACCTGGAGGGAGTACTTCCAGTTTATATATGAGAAGTTACTTTCTACTGTCCCTTTTATAAGAACAAAAAATTTGAATTGTTTTAATCCTTCTTATAAGAGTCCGAAGAAAGTTACCTTAATAAGAGTCTGTTAATGATTTTTTTCTTCATTTTTTCCTCTCACTAATTATATATATAAAGATTTATGATATCTATAGTCACTCTATTTCGCTCTCTTATTTTCCCCCTTATAAATAATGCATACTTTAAACTTAATATTTTTAACTAATAAGTTTGATCGTTTTATTAAAGTTATCGAGTTCTTTTTTAAATGTAAAAGTAACTATGTGGTTACAAATTAGGTGTAAAAATATGCGCCTTTTTTTTTACCGGGCCGATGAGTTTTTCAACATTTAAAGGTGCAAAATACCGTGGTTTGTCAACAAGAGCGTCGAACACCAAGTTATTATTTTTTTAATTTAATAATTTTATTTTAATTACTACTAGCTACTAAAAAGATATTTAGGATATTGACATTATCAAAAAAATTACTTCATGATCTTGAAAAATGATTTTAAGATATGAAAATATATTGCCCCTCCGATACTAAAAACCCTAACGATCTTGAAAAATTATTTTAGAATATTAAAAAAATATGCTTTAAATATATTTTTAGTAAGTGGCAACATTACTCCAAAATATTTTTTCATGATCTTAATATAATTTTTCAAGATTAAAAGTTTTTCGGAGCAATGTTGCTTTTAAAAACCCTAACGATCAAAAAATTCAAGATCCTAAAATAATTTTTTAAGATTATGAAGTATTTTTTCTAACATTATCCTGAAAGTATTTTTTAGTACCCTTAAGTTTAAATATTTTTTTTCGGAGCAATGTTGCCCCTTTTAAAAACTCTAACGGTCAACTTGAAATATTTTTTCAAGATCCTAAAATAATTTTAATTGAAGTAAAATTATTAAATTAAAAAATAATAATTTGGTGTTTAAACTCTTTTTTGAAAACCACGTAGCATTTTGCCTTTTTTTAAAATGCCACAATGTCACCCTCCGTTAAAAACCCTAATGGTCAAACTTCAGGGGCAATTTATAACCACTACGCCAAAAAAAACACTTACTACTGAACAAAATACATATTTTTGCACGTTAACCCTACTTTAAACTTAATATTTTTAACTAAGTTTGATTGTTTTATTAAAGTTATCGAGCTTTTATAAATATATCCGGAAGGAGGGAGTATTATCCACGCGCTTTGGCTGTGGTGGCACATGCGTGGGGGCGGCTACAAACGTTACTCCTTGCTTACGTATGATGCTCTGACTTTTCTCAGTCCACATGTTGGAATGCTAATAGTGACAAACGACACCAACAAGAAATCGCCGAATAAGATATTTTTCATGTCCCATTCAGAAATTAATAATTAACTGCGAATATTTATTATTATTGGCCCACCCATTCTTGTTTTTATCTCATTTTTTCTCATTTCCTCCTTTTTATTTACTCCTTAGTTTCTCATACTAAAAATGTGCTTGAGTTTCTTCTTATTTTTTAAAATCATTATTCAATTTAATGCCTGATTCATGTTTTAAGTTAATAAATCACAAGTCTACGCTTGCATATATAATAAAAAATCATTAATAAAATTAAGTGGAGCATGTGCCAAAATTTAAATTACTGATTACTTTAAATATACGAGTCTTTTTAAGAATATTCGGATATATATAGAGTCAGTGTCAAATAGAAAAAAGTCAATGTGGAGAGATGGGCGACTGACTAATGGTCTCTGTAACTATGTTTCAATCGACCCCAAAATTCCATTACTTCTAACCACCATTGAAATTTTGCTTCTAGACTTCTTATGTTTTATTTACTTTACTTTTTCAAACATTGGATATTTTTCCAATCTATTACAAAAACTGTCTTAATATATAGGGTATGGGGTTAATGGGGAATTCAACAATTAAAAAGTGAAAAAAAAAACAAATTGGAAGCGGTTAAAGTTTTTTACCCCAAATCACGTTATTGAGAGATCAATTTTACCTTTCCAAAACTTCTATTTTTTTCCACTCACCCTCTTAAACTCATCCAAGAATTAGGATCGATCTTGCCACAAGCAAGAATCGCTCGCCAAATGCTCGCTTCTCATCTCTCGTTGGTGTTTTCTTTTTCCAACAAGAAGCTTAACCGCTCTTTTTCTCTAGCTTCCGCCACCGTCCCATGCTAGCGTCATATTTTAACTTAATTATTTTGTGTGTTTTTAAATAGTTGTTTGGTTTTTTTTTTCACTTTTAATAGTTATTTGGTGTTTTTTTTTTTCACTTTTTAATTGTTGATTGGCCATTTTGGTCCCCTCAATAGTTATTTGTGCCAGGCGCTCCTCGGGTAATAGTTGGTTGGCAAATATGCACCTTCACCCTAATATATATTATAGGGTTAATGGTGAATTTTGTTATGTTTTCACCGAGTAACAATTTTACCCTAAAGTTTTTTTAAAGTTGCGAATTAGAGCCAGCCCTTAAAGGGTCATAACTTAATAGGCCGTCTCTTTTAGGCCCGAGGTAAGAAAAATATCTGTTTTTCAAAGTCCGGCCCAAGAGCATCAGGCCAAGGTCTAAGTTATTATTCCAAACTTTAACTATTTTCCTCTGTTTTTTCAAAGAAATATAATTAGTAAATTACAACAATTAAAGTTCTAATTTATCAAATAAATATTGGCAACATTAATATTCAAACAACATGGATCATGCAACAAACAAACACAATTACTAATTCATAATCAAAAGCAAACTATTGTCTACAAATAACTCATATAAAACATAAGAAGTTTACCACTAAACAACATGAGTACCGTGACTATCATAGTCATCTTCTTCGCCATTATCATCAATTTCAAAGACATTTGATTGTGCTTCATTTGAGTAGTAAGATCTGCTTTATGGGTAAAAATATCAAGAATTTCTTCTCTCGCATCATGAATATATCCATAATCTTTATTTGTAAAAATAATAAACCAAATCATAAAATCAGTATGGTTATTATATATTTGTACTTAAATGGATAAATAACTCAGAACAAATATAAAATATATGTAAATTAGTAAATTACTATCATATGTGAAGGGCTCCTTCAACCCCCAACACTCTCGATCTCAATCAAGTTAATGAAAGGAAAAAAAAAAGTAAGGGGCATAACAGTCCCTTTTAAGCCCTCTAATCAAGTTAATGACTTCATTTAGGGAGAAATTTACAAGCCCAACCCTAAGGTCTAGGGCTCAAAAGAGCCGGTCTAACGAGCTCAACCCGATTTCCCACTTTAGTTTTTTTTAGGGGAATTTTGCTCCAAAAGTATCAAAAAAGGGGCAATTTTGCCCTAGTCATTATCCTAATTAATTATGACAATTATTTAACTAAATATACTAAGCTGATAGTTCACATGTTACCTAGGTCATTTTTGCTAATGTGCAAATTTACCCCAAAAATTTGAAATATAACTATAAAAAAAAAAGATAATATATAGATTTCGGGGCAAAATTGTCCCCTCGATGAAATCTTCCAAGACAAAATTGTAAGTGAAATTTATTATTAAAAAAATAATACATACCCTATATTATATTCATTAGTTAAGTAGTAAATCGGCCTCGGAAGTATAGACTTAGGAACAATGTTATCTTTAAAGTTTTTCTCTATCTCAATGTTTCCAAAAAATCTAAAAACGTAGTAATATTATCCTTATATTATCCTTAAGTTAAGAGAGATTAAGTTTAACCTTTTTATTTGATGGAAACTCCTACATGACATTCTCACGTGACACTCAATGACTCAACTCATTACCACATTAGCTAATCCCTTCCCTTATCTATCATCTTTTGCTTTCCATCTCATCGTCTTCCTCAGCCTGGAAACATATTAGAGTGCAAACAAATCAGAGCCAGAAATAAATCCAGAAAGCCAGAAACATATCAGCCATAAAAAAAATCGATCAATTGGTTTGTTATCCCACTAAAACCCCTCCACCACATAAGCAAATGAAATCCACACACACTTGTGTAAAGAGATGAACACGATGACTTGTCGGCGACCTTTCCGGTAACACTGAAGACCAAGAACAGTAATGGTTTCACAATCAACCTCTCACATCACAAAACAATATGAAGATGCTGAATTTATTTATTTATTTTTTTTCCAAAAAAGGGAGAATCAAGACATGTTTCCACCCACTCTAATGTCCTCTGGTCCAGTCGCCGGCGTCCATGGAAAATGACGCTTGACGAAGACACATAAAGAAGAACAAATCGAAGATGATGACTCTTTCAAATCATTAGGAGCCACAAAAGCTTGAAAATAGGCTAATTAACCTCTAAAAAAAGCTTGAAAAGATGTTAATTTTGATTCTAATCCCAACAAGTTAAAATTAACATATTAATGAAGTGGGGCAACATTGCTATATTTTGAAATTTTTAAAGTAATATTGAGACAAGAAAAACTTTTAGGGCAACATAGCTCTTAAGTATACTTTCGGCGCGATTTTCTACTAAATACTATTTTCATTTTCTTTTTTTAAAATAAATTATTTATATATAGTTCTATATTTTTTTTTTAAAAAAAAACTGATATGTATTATAAAATGTTTTATTTATTACTAAAGGTGTTCATTTTAATAAAATGTTTGATTTTCAGGAAAATAAAATTATAGGATATCTTTATTATCATATAGGAAAACATTTGCGAAAGGGGGAAAATCTCCCCTTAAAAATTTTATTAATGAGGAGGACTTAAATCAAAGTTCGGTCACCTTGTGTACACAAAATTCAGAGAACATAAATACTTTTTGTATATAAAAATTTATTAGATTTTTTTCACCAATAAAATTTTTATTTTTCTTCCATTTTCTTCTACAAGCCATATAACCATGTGAGCTCCATGCAAACAGTAAGTTTTTGGGGAGTCTTTCTAAACTGATCAATAGTTTATTATTCTTATTAATTTGATATTATTAATTAATTAATGTATTAGTTATTCTATCATATAGTAGAGAGAATTAGAAGAATGATGGGAAATTGGACTTGTATATGTGCTGAACAAAGTGGGAGCAGTTGAGTTGCGTGTTTTACAAGTTGTAACTTTAATTTGATGCTATGTGTGCATTTTATTATTATTTTATTATTCCAAGCTGCACATTTCATTCTAGTTAATTTGTTCATTTAAATCTTAATTAATTAATAATTTATATTAGGCTTAATCTTTTTATAATACCATAATATCATCAATATGGTTATAATACCATAACATCATCAATATGGTGTAATTTTACAATTTCAACAATCCAATTTTTGATATATTATTAGCTAAAAAACCATGTTTAATGATTTTATAAAGTATTCTTTTTTTATCTTGCTCTATCTTTTAAGAGAATTCTACATTATCCCATCCATCTTTCTCATCTGGCGCCTCCAATAGCTTTATTTACAAAGGTTTGAATCATTTCAAACGGTTTTCTACACCTTCTCTTCAATAGATATGCCACATCAACTCTTTCTATGTATATGTTTATTATAAATATTATCTTTTCTTATATGATCATGCATTCATCTCATCTCAATATTTTGATCCCATCCAAGATTGATTTGGCTCCGGAGTATGGATAATTTTGCAATAAAAAAAGGGTAAAGGAGCAATTTTACGGAGTATGGATTTTCTGAAATTACACATGTAATTTCATTTTGCAATTTTTTATATTCTGAGGTTATATTTAAAAAAAATTTAAAAAATTCGAAAAATTATAAAATAATTTAAAAATTCAAAAAATTATGAAAAAAATTAGAAATAAATTCAAAAACTTAGAAAAAACTTAAAATAATTAGCAATAAATTCAAAAAATTAGGAAAAAATTAAAATACCCCCGCTAGTGAGCCCCACAACCGCCCACCCTAACGTCGGTTTTTTGGGATAAAATTTTAAACTTTATTAATTCTATCCCAAAATTTAACAATTTTTTTAACTTTAAAGCTATTTAAATACACATTTTTTTCAAAAAAATAATTATCTACATAATAATTATTTTGAATGCTTCATATATAATGATTTATTATTTTTGAAAAAAATGTATAATTAAATAGCTTTAAAGTTAAAAAAATTGTTAAATTTTGTGATAGAATTAATAAAGTTTAAAATTTTATGCTCTGTCCCCACCACCGCAACCGAACACCGCCGCAACCTGGCCCAAACGGATAGGACTGTAGGGTGGCCGGTTGTGGGGCTCACTAGCGGGGGTATTTTAATTTTTTCCTAATTTTTTGAATTTATTGCTAATTATTTTAATTATTTTTCTAATTTTTTGAATTTATTTCTAATTTTTTTCACAATTTTTTGAATTTTTAAATTAGTTTATAATTTTTTTCTAATTATTTTAATTTTTTCCCTAATTTTTTGAATTTTTTTTCTAATTTTTTGAATTTTTTCTAATCGCTGTTACCAAATCGCCACGTCACGCTCCATCCAAGTTAACTGGGCCAACTAATCTACCTAACCGTCAACTAACGCCATTGGTCTTTGGCTTCAAAATGAAATTACATGTATATTTTTGGTCCCGAAAAATGTTACGTGGTCTGAAATTCCCCGAGCCAAATTACATATATAAAATTGTTCTTTTACCCTAAAAATTAATGTAAATTATATGTACTAATATTTTTTTTGGAACATAGTAACATACTAATTGGGATGGAATTTTGCCTTACATAAACTAGCAAATTCCATTTTGCTGCCGGTTTGTTTTATTTTTTTGAAGAGTTTTTACTATATCATAAATATCTAAGATAACCAACGGGGGTTGACATAAGTGGTAAGCGGCTTTGTGTCGCAGAAGCAGCGCCTCAGTTCGAGCCTTTGAATGCGAGAAAAGCCCGTAGGAGACTCACCCACCATAGCCTGTCGGTGACGTGACCTCGGATCCCGATTCGATTAGTGCTGGGCCGGGTTCGATTCTCCTAGGATAATCTGATGGGCAACCAAAATATATATATATATATATAAGATAAGTTTTATTTTGATTTAAAAAAAAAAACTCAAACCTGAGTTTCCAAACATACAATTGGTAAAAAAAAACTAGTAAGTTCCATGGGTACGCAAAACTAACGTCATCACAGCTCGATTCCTTTCCTATTTGATCCCCATTAGCAATTTCTCGAACCGCCAAACGAACCTTTTTCTGGGTTTTTGAGTCACCTTCCATCGTTCTTTCCCCATCTGATCTCTAATACAATGGGTGATGGGACCCGTAAAAAACCATCATTCAAAGAGATTTGCAAAGCGTTTCTTCGGAAAAAGCGTCGCGATAAGAGTTTCGGCGAACACAAAACCTCCGATGTAAGTAATTAATTAACCTCTTCCATTTCTGCATTTTGAGGCGTTCTTCCCGTTGAACATTTGGGAAATGACATCTGAATCACCTGCATTGTTGTCGCTGCAAATCATTCTTAATTCAGGGCATTTTCATGTTTTTGCACGCTGCATTGTGTCTGATACGTGTTTTTATTAAGTCATAACGCAATATTTCAAATTGTATGTGATCGAACAGTAGTATGTTTTGGCAAATTGTGATTCAATACTGCTTATTCTGTTAAAACACTAAATATCGTTGTGTTTTTTTTGGTTGCATTGCGTATTCATGCTTCTTAAAGCAATTATTCCCAATTCAAATAAGTATAATTGTATCTGTAGTACTACTTCCGGTCCTGAATATAAGAGTTAGATGTGGGTTTGAATTTGGTCATAGATATAACACCTCAATGACTCAATACACTTTGTCCTCCGTATTTATCATAGTTTTCGTAAACTATGATATCATGTGAGTTTGTAGGAAGGGATAGTTTCAATACAAATGATTTAAGAGGGTAATTTAGAGCAACCAACACATATTTTTGACAAATAACTAATTTCCTTATTTTACCCAGATTTGTTAAGTAGATCTTATATTAAGAAACGTGCCTAGTATATGCGATTACTTCAGCGGCTACAAATGATTGGATTGAACAATTTCACCCAGTTGAGTTGATGGTGTTATTTTTCTTCACAAGTTCATTTCCCTTTCTGTAGAGTGTTTTAAATCTTCGTGTGATTTTCTCTCAATTATGATATGTAGCCAACAACAGCTCCAAGTCATGAGGTCAATGATCAACATATAGGAGTACATGAAAATAGATTCTTAAATAAAGCTGCAAGTAAAAGATCCAAAACGCCAACACCAAGTACAAATCACTTGTCTAGACAACCAAGCAGGAAATGCATAACACCTACACCTTTCTCAAGAAATGCAAGCATTAGAACAAGCTCTAATTCTGATATAGAAGCTTCTACACTATCAAGAATTATGAGCAGAAGGAGGGCCTCTGGCTCCACGACCACGTCGACGACCGCTTCGGATTCTCCATCAGGACAGATGATGAGCAGCAAGTGCATCTCTGATCCTCAAACTCCAAAGCTTAGAAGCACCAGTAATGGAAGGTCCACAACGCCAATCATATTCTCACAATCAATAGTTAGGCGAAAACCCTCACCAGTTGAGATGAAACTTGAGTGCTCCCTAGAGGACTTGTGCTTTGGATCAGTCAAAAAGATCAAAATTACTAAAGATGTCATCAAGCATCCCGGGTATGTTTCTGTTATTGTGATTTTTTTGGACATTTAGTAGAAGAATTCGTGTTTATCTTAGACTTCTTTTAGATATAAGATGATAATCAAAATCTAAAATTATTATACATTCCTTGAAACTAGCAAATGCATTATAAAAATGATCAAGAACATATTTTAGGAGGAGTCCTATAATAGGGGGCCAGAGGGAGTATTATGAATAATTGAGCAAATGACAATTGGTAAAAACATATATAAATGCAATTTTTCTGAGAGAAAGGAAAGGAAAAACAGCAATTAAGTTCATGCAGATGCTTAGAAGAATGACACCTTAACTTGATTTTTGTGACAGGATCATTGTGCAAGAGGAGGAAACACTAAAGATTGAAGTAAAACCAGGATGGAAAAAAGGAACAAAGATCACATTTGAGGGAAAAGGAGATGAGAAACCTGGATACCTTCCTGCTGATATAGTGTTCTTGATTGATGAAAAGGACCATCCTTTGTTCACCAGAGATGGTGGCAACTTGGAAGTAAGAATTGAGATTCCTCTTGTGAATGCACTCACAGGTTGCTCCATACAAGTTCCTTTGATAGAAGAAGGAGAAACCATGACTGTGTCATTTGAGGATACTGTTATATTCCCTGGATTTCAAAAGGTCATTGAGGGGAAAGGAATGCCTAATCCCAAACAAGAAGATGGAAGAAGAGGTGATCTTCTCATTAAGTTTCTCATCAACTTCCCCACAGAATTAAGTGATGAGCAAAAGGAAGAAGCTGTTAGTTATCTAAAGGATTGTAGTTATGAATGACAATATTTTTTTCCCCAAAAACTATATAGAATTTCTTAGTTGGCTCTTGATCTTAAATTTGTCAACACTCAACTGTACAATAAGCTTTGTTTGGTTTTGGTATATCATGATGTGAAATATGATCTAAAATGTCAATATGAATTACATATCAATACAAAATTTATGAAAAGTTTTTATGCTCACAAGTCACAAGTTGTGAACAATGCACTCATTTATTTAATTTTGAGTAATGCATGGAAAACCACTTAATTAATAAAATGGCCTCATTGAATTATTTTTCCATAAAATGTTGTAGAAATTTTAAATCACATTTTTCGTTGTCAATTTTTGTAAAGTATTAATTGTATTTGTTATCATAACACTTAGTGACAATTACATATTATTTCCTCCGAACCTTTATATAAAGATAATTTATAAGTGAATTTTGTTCCTAAATATATATATATATTTTTTTTTTAAATTTATCTCTCTTATTTTTATCATTTTTGTCCAAAACTGATATATAATTCAATAATTGACAGAAGTATTTTAAAGAGATTATGTCACAAATGTTATAATTAAGTAATTTTTTTACCTTCTTTAATATCTCTAAATTAGATAAATAAATTTATTATGTTTATGTTATAATTAAGTAATTTATTTACCTTTTCTTAATCTTATTAAATTAAATAAATAATTTTTATATTTAGGATCGAGAGGGATGATCTCATTACAAATCTAACCACTCAGTCCACGCTTCTTTTTATAAATATAGAATAAATACCCTTTCTCGGTCCCTGACAAAAAATACGGACCCCATTGTAGTCCCTTACAAAAAAGACCCTTATTCGTCCTTTTTAAGGGACTAAAAAAGAACCTTTTGAAAATTTTTGAGGGATCAAAATGTCAACCAATCGACCTTATTTGTCCTTTTTATGGACTAAAAAGAACCTTTTTTTTTTTTATAAGAGACCAAAATGGGGATCACGTTTTTTATCGAGACCGAAAAGGTATTTACTCATAAATATATTATCACCACACGTTTTTAAATAGTGATAATTACACATTATCATGATACTCACAAGATTTTGACCAAAAAAGAAAGAAAGAAAGATGATCACAAGATTCTTCTTTATATCATAATTGATGAAAGTGCATTAGTTCATGCATCTTTAAAAGATCTTGACAAAAATGAAAGCATCTCTAAAAAATCCTTTTACTTATGTGACGCATTAAATGTGAAACGTGTAGTGATAATATATTGAAACATGCTTACTTTTTAGACAAGCATATGCTCTATGATAAAATTATATCAGATAGAAAAGGACCATAGTAGTGGAATGAATTGTCCAGAGGATAATTACCTCCTCTAGTCACTGCGCTATATATAATGAATAGGAATAACATAATATTGTTACAAGACAATTCTAGCCATGTGGCATATGATAGCTAGCATATACAGAAGGAATACTAATCTCTATTTACAAGCACTAATTAATTGCTAATACTAACATTCCCCCTAAAATGGGAGGGTGTCGCACACACACTAAATTTGTTTTTAAAATAAGAATATTGAGAAAACGATAATGTTTAGTAAGACAATCAGCTACTTGAAGAGAGAAAGGTACATATCTGACACCTATGGATCCAGACAATACTTGATCCCAAATGAAATGAACATCAATTTCAATATGTTTGTTTTTGGCACAATGAACAGGGTTTGAAACAAGAGCTTGAGCATACAGATTATCACACCAAATAATTGAAGGTTGCTTGATGAAGAGTCCTAACCCTAAATTAGAGAGCTTAACCATTTAATTTCAGCTGCCCCATCAAATAAATATCGATATTTTGATTCTAAGATTGATCTTGAGACTACTTTTTGTTTTTTAGAACACTAGGACACAAGTGTTCACCCAAATACACACAGTAACTATCCATGAATTTTCTATCATCAATGTCCGTATCACAAGTTGTGAACAATGCACTCATTTATTCAATTTTGTATAATGCATGGAAAACCACTTGATTAATAAAATGGCATCATTGAATTATTTTTCAAAAAAATGTTGTAGAAATTGCAAATCACATTTTTCGTTGTCAATTTTTGTAAAGTATCAATTGTATTTTTTATGATAACACTTTTAAAATAGTAAAAATTTTATTCTCTTTGATCTTTTATATAAGACATATTTTACAAGTGAATTTTGTTGCTAAATATAATTTTTTTTTGAATTTTTTTTATCATTTTTCTCTAAACTAATTTACTTGAATTATAAACTGATATATAATATAATAATAGACATAAGTTTTAAAAAGATTATGTCACATATGTTATAATTAAATAATTTGTTTGCCTTCTTTAATCTCTCTAAATTAGATAAATAAATTTATATTACATATATTATAATTAAGTAATTTGTTTACCTTCCTTAATCTTTTCAAATTAGATAAATGAATTTTATGTTTAGAACATGAACAAGGATCTCATTACACCTACTACAACTCTAACCACTTAGTCCATCCACGGCTTCTTTTTAGAAATATCTCATCACCACACGTTTTTAAATAGTGATAGTTACATATTATCATGATGCTCACAAGATTTTGACAAAAAGGAAAAAAAAAAAAAAAAAAAAAAAAAGGATGATCACAAGATAAGTTATATCATATTTGCTAAAAGTGAATTAGTTCATGCATCTTTAAAAGATCTAGACAAAAACGAAAGCATCTCTAAAAAATCCTTTTACTTATGTGACGCACTAAATGTGAAACGTGTCGTGATAATATATTGAAACATGCTTACTTAGCTAAGCATATGCTCTATGATAAATTATCTCAAATGTACATTTATTTTTATTTTTTTCACGACTCTTTCTTTCGTGGGCTATTAAAAATGTACCTTCCTTGTATAGATCTTCATACAGTTTTGACCCAACTATCATTGGTCCCTTTCTCCACCTTTTTGTCTAATTTTATCTCATTTTTCTTGGGCATCAAAACAATTAATGACAAGTAAAAAAGAAAGGCAAACCTGGTGCACGTTGAAACCAAAGAAAAATTAAAGACTAAAAATAAATGAATAAATGAATCAAATTGGTAGCTAAACTTCTTAGACTAGTACTGATATGTCAATTACAAGAAAAAAAAATTGTCATATTAGTAACAGAAGAATTTTATATCAGTAATGACATACAGTCACCCGCCAAGCAAATGAAAATTGATTAGAAAATGACATGAAACAGATGAGTTGAAGAAAACTCCTGTAATATGATTCACTCTCGTCATACATACAACTCCAATGGAATCCATTAGGTGCAACTCCTTTGCTTCATTTCGTAGCTGTGATATCTCTGAGGGTAGAGTTGAAGGGCACAAAAGAAAATGACAACCAAAGAACCTGAACATGTAGTTCCCAGAAATTCAGCATGGTAAGATAAGCCACTGTTCAGCAATATAAATATTTACATATATATATATAGAGAGGGAGACCATATATTATATACATTTGTTCTTTATACTACCTCTTGTTCTTGTATTAGGGACCTGAGATAGTACTTCTCACAGCATGGTAAGATCTAGTTTGTACTACAAACTAAATCTTATATTAAGGGCTAGAGGTAATACTTCTGTTTTCTTTGTCCAGCCACCTATATCACTTACATCACTCCTGTACAAAGAAGTTCTTCACCTCAGGATCTCAAATGTTTAGCCGCTATACCTACCAATTGAAGTCTAGTGATCTTCACGCGCGGGTTCAACAAAAACCTCTCCTTGGTCTCTCACATCTCTGAACATGGAAAAAAATGAGTTGAGGCCCTCAGAAGATCCTCCCAATATCCATAGCAACAAAGAACTGAATGAATTCATGGACCCGGGACCGGGACCAGGATCGACTTCTGGTTGTTGAAGGTCTGGTTGGCCGGGAAATGGTTCGGGGTTGGCTGTCCTGTCTGGATTATTTTCTGACCTTCCCTGAGGTTCAGCAGCTGCTGCTCTATTCTGAGGCATTAATGGGTCCAATACAGGCCTGAGCCCTGCCCCAGAGGCCAAATCTGCATTAACTATTCCCTGGTTCCTTGTGTTCAATCTTGTGATGTGCAATGTCGATGCAAGGATCGTAGAGGAGGTGATGTGGAAATCTGGGTGGTGTTGGAGTTGTGACCGTCGATTTAGCATAAACCTTTGCAATGCAGGTAGCTTGGAACATACAATACAGTTCAATTAAGAAAGCAAGAGCATTTAGTATAATGGGCAGAACGAAAGCTTCTAAGAAGTTATAATATTGTAATAGAGCTTTTGATTTCAAAATAAATAAGGCCATTAAATGTCACCTCGAAGTGATTCCAAAAGTATGAAATAAGGTGTAGCATAAAACATGCTGTTGTAGACAGAGCCAAATATGAAAACCCTGGAAAATTTTAGGAAAAAATTATTTCCAACCAACATTAATTTCAACCAAACCATAAGATAAGAAAAAGTAGAATTATCGTACCATAAGGATAAGAGAAGAAATATATGTGAAAGACCAGAAAATACATCAAAAAGAAGCGAGGAAAGAACTTCATTGATATTGGTGTCCGGGCACTGCAAGTAACGACAATGTCTGTAATATTAGAACATAAAATCTTGGCACAAGCCATACAGATATGCACGGAAGATAGGCAGGATAGAAACTTTGTACCTAATGAGAGTAAATAGTTCACACAACCAAACAAGAATCAAGACTGTGAAAGCAATTAGCTGATCATCATAAAACTCAAAAAGAAAAAACAAAACACCAATCATAATCTGCAGAGTTCAACAAGTAACTTATCAGTAACGATAGTATAAAGAGAAATAACACGATATTGAAGCAGTTATTATAGATGATGGTGAGGAAAGTCAACAAGGGTGGACGCTTACAGGTACAAAGACTAGTGATTCAATCACATGTACAAAGATCAGCTGAAATGTTGGGAGGCGATGCTGAGCATGGTGTTGAAGCTGGACTGCAAATATTTTTAAAAGTAAACAGCCAGTCTAATGCGCAGAAATATACACCATCATATGAATGTCACAGGAGACTCTTCTTTCAGTTAGAATACTAGATCCAGAAATTTTAGTTAATGAAGAATCTTCATATTTTTTTTTAATATAAATTAATTGCCTTAAATATAGATCTTCTAATCATATAGGTAATACCCATTGAGAACCTGGACCATCTAATCATGCATCTAAGTTTGTTTTAGGGAAAACGTTTTGGATTGAAACCAAGCAATTGATCCACATGGCCATAGTTTGAATGAAATAATAGATGCAAGCAGGAATCACTAATTAGTATACACAGATGAAAAATACTATCTTCACAGAAAATACAGTGCATACCTGTAAACTTCAGCATGCGAGTCTGTGTCTCTCTCAATGTAAATGATACAGACATTGTGGTAGTGAAAAATACAAATAAGGACATCATAAGCACCCCACACTTGGTTACTAGGTAGTCTGCTTGGGAAAAGGGCAAAGCAAGCACATTACAACAGGAGTTCCAAAACAACGAGCAAGAGTCTCTTGATACACAAAAAGATTCCTCAACTCTAAACGCTAACAATCAAAGTAGATGTAATTTTTCCACAAGATACAACATAATGCATGATGAAAGAAAACAAAGAAACAAAACATTTTTTTTCCAAGTTACTGAGTATTAATGATGGTCTTTCCAAAGACACTGCATAACTGGAGTTACTAGAGGCAAATCTTGATCTACAAGATATTTTTATACCAAATCCCAAACATGGATTGCCTTACATATGTTATGACTTGAATGGTATTTGTTTGTGCTGGTAATGTGCATGATCGATGCTGAGTGACTCAGATCTGATCCTGAGTGGATTAGATCTGGTGGCTCGCTCTTCAGATATGGTGGTTTAATCACCAAGGGTTGGTTCCTATTATAGATCAATGGCACCTTTATGTCTTATTTTTTGGTCTTCCATCTGTCGCTACCTTCATTCCCTGTAATTAGTGTGGTTTCTTTCCTGTTTTGGAGCTTCTGTCCAGTGCCTACGCCTATAGAGTTCTCTTTAGATAGCTATAACATTCTTGTATTACATAGATTGATCTTGACTAAAATTTTGGCATTAATGACTTAGTATCATATCATAGACACTTTGGTCTGACCCCTTGATGCTTAAATAACAGAGTAGATAATGTAAATAAAGTAATTACTTTTAGAATTTAAACACATTAGTTATTTATTAGTCCCTAACGTCCCTTATAGCAGTTTTGTCTCCAAGAGTAGCCTCCCTTATCTATCTATCGATTTACTTTGCCTCAGTCACTAAAAGATGGCTTTTTTGCCAGTACGTAAAACCATTGTATGTCTAATCCGCATTCAACTATAACTCAATAAATGCATCCTTTGATCTAATCATCTCTTCAGCCGAAAAAGGACAAAAAACTACTCATCTATTTGTTTTCCACAGTTCCATTCCCTGAATTTTCAATACCACTTTAACACACCCATATAAAATAACTGACTTAAGTTTTAGGGTAATAAACTTGATAACCTAACATGAATATATCATATTGTCAAAAGGATAGTTATGGCAATCCTAATAGACATGCCGTTGAACGGTAAGGGAACTCAATGATCATATAACATATTATACTCATTAAATTATGTCTACTCCAAAATATGCAGCAGTGCAGCATTCATATCCTGTTTTTTAATATGTGTAAAACAATAAATTATTGCTGCAATATTGATAGCCAGAGAAGTCTTCAGTAAATTTATTCATACCATCCAAAACCTAAACTTAGCAGCGTAGAGATATCAAACATTATAATCATAGCAAAATGATAGCATAAATTAGGTATCCATCTCTACTTTAACTTCCTAATAGACTAAAGGATTTCACCATGTAAAAAAGGGAAAACATCAGAAGCGAAGTTTCGACCAACTAATGCAATCCCTCTCTACGGGAAATGCTCCATGAAGTAGCAGAAAGATATGTCAACATACCTCCAAATCTAGCAGGGCCTTCTGGAGGTGCCTGTGCATAACTAAGATTATAAAATTCCTTTGTCTGATAATTATAAAGATAACCTGTCAAAAAATTCCAAAACCAATTTACACATAATAACCAAATGAGTCTTCAACCTTGTGACAGGGTGACAAAGAGGACTATGAATTGCTTGATATTGGCATATTTTGTCACTGAAATTATGAAAACTTATATTATTTGCAAATTTGGTAAATGATATTATAAGTAATTAAATAGGATATAATAACAATAAATAATAAGGAGAAGAGGCAGAAATACAAAGTAGCATAATTTCCCACTATTACACCCTTGTTTCTCTATACTTTTTCTCCCATTTTCTTTCTTTACTCTCCACCTTTTTCTCTAGGAAAACCAGAGTTTTTTTTTAAAAAAAAAAAAAAAATTTCAACTACCAGATTATTCACTTCATATTTCTAAACTGAATTAATTAACACACTCACAGTTATATTCTCAACGGTTTATTCAGAAAAAAGATGGTTACCTTGACCTGAAGAAGTTAACAGACTATTCATTAAAATGGTATCATATCCAACAACTCTGTTTATGAGTAGCTGCTGCCACCTGTAAAATGAAAATGAAAAAATAATAAACCAACTTGAGTGCATGGCAAAGATTTAGAAAAAATAAATACTATAAAGACCAAAAAAGATAGGACTATTTTTCTTATCAGCAAACAATTTGCAAATCTCAGTGACAAGACTGCTGTATTGTAATTGTCAATGAAGATAAGCAGTCGCCCTCTATACAAGAACCAGAATATAAGGCTATAACATATAAGTATATTAAGAGAGATGAACCTGTTTCCAAAGCAGGAGTGCCGAGCTGATATGCTAATGTTCATAGTATGTATGTTATGACGAGACTTAGCACTTTCAGGTAACAAGAAATATCCCTACAGAATAACATAGATAGTCAGAAGCTGCAATTTAGAGACTTTTTTTAACTTCAACTTGAATTATCTAGAGAAAAATAATATACCTTCTCCATAGTATATAAATATGCTGGTTCAAATGCCTTGCTCCACTTTTCAAGCCATTGCACTGGAAAAAATATAGAACCAATTGAACTATGTAGAACAGGGGAAAAGGAGCAGATAGTCATTCATTAGAGACAAATCCATAATGCGAAGACTAGAAGTGATTATCTGATATAAATATCAATCCACAAGTCCCCTAGCTAAAGTGTCCTAAAGAAACTTCATGTTTTGTCATTCTTTTCCTGTAAGGTTTTCTTGCAAAAGATATGGTAAATTTTGTTTAATAAAGATATGCAAGAAAAACATATCACTATACAAATGTATTTACCTGCACTAGAGCTAAGCTTGTCCAAGTGAAGGATATGCATCCATTTAGGGATATCAAGATCTAAGCGTATACCAGCAATATTCTGCACTCAAAAATCAAACTTCAGCAGAAATTGAAGTAAATTTGATCATTAACTCTAGCTAGAAAGAATCATATGTATGGATATGGTCCAAATCCAATCTATCTACAAGGAAAACTATATTTTCACTGTATCCTTACCCAAAGTTTCTGGAAACTTCCCAAAATCTTTTTCGAGAGTCTCCATACAAATGAGATGCGCTTATACCACTTCTTACCAAAGTGCATAATTGCTGCTTTCAATGTCTCTTTGGCTGATAAAGGAAAACTATTTCGTGACTCCTCTTTATCAACTTTGACCACAGTATCTCCACTCACTGCCTTAGGATTTTGACTACTGATAGAAATTTCAGCTTGATGATCAAGAAACTCTGTATCAGTCTTCCAAAACTTGAACACTGATTTCCCCCTCCAAGGGCCTGAACCAACCCAATTCAACCAAAACTTTGCAGCAAAAAAAGCCATTCCATCTCCATCCACATCAGAAACCTCTATTTTATCTGCTACAGTTGTTGTGTCAGGAGCATCTGTTCTGGTTGAATCAGATTCATTATGCGACCACAAGCCCACACTAGTTATCTACAAGAGAGATTTTTGGAAGTATAAAGTGTAGCAGTCCAGTCAAACAAAATAAACATGCTAGAATTATCTCCCAAACGCTAGATAATAAAAACACTTTATGCTTAGATTTGTTATATATTACAATTTTAAACCTTATAGTGTTTGTAACCTATAAGCTTAGATATGTCTTTTTGATAGGTAAATCTTAACAAATATCACTAAAGAATCAAAAGGACAAAACTCTGCATGAACTCTGATACATAACAGAAATAATAATGTTTAAAGAAGCTTCCAGAAACTTATAAGAGGTAAGGAAGAGAAAAGAAGGGGGACAGTCTTTAGAAAGAAAGAATCTTGAAAATTAGTGTTATCTTTTCTTACTGTTTTGCCTCTGTGAATTTATTTTTTCGTTCAATGACCAGTGCCAATTGCTGCTTTGAGCACTGTTTTGACATGCATACCAGTAATTGTGTCTAAGTGCTGTAATATACACCCCAAGAAAAAGATTCCCTACTCAGATAACAATACAGCTTTCCTAGCTGTTGGGTGAGAAGTCCCTATTACATATTAATAATAATATCCAAAATACTGCAATCTGACAATGTTGATAGTCATGCAATCTTCACTCAAACTGAAGTTAGCCATCCCTAAAAACCATTGGTCATACTTTATTCATTCCTCACTAGGGTTAAATAAAAACTTTAAGCGATAAGCATGCTTAATGTAACAAAAAATGCAGGGAAAACATTCCTAAAATCTAATCTAAACAGAAATATAAGCCACTAGTTCACAGTTTATAAAACATAATAAAATATAAACAGCAGAGAATGAAACAACAGATTAAAAAAAAAAAAATTCAGCAAGTTCCAACATACACAATTACTGTTTTGCTTTTGAATATTCTTTAAGCCTCACTCCTAATGGATAAAAAATTTCTCTTTATTCTTTTAAGTATCATCTGTTTATTTACGAAAAGTTTGATTCACAATGATAAATAAAAAGAAAAAGAAAAAAGAAAGGAAACATATACCTTAATTTGAATAAGTTGGGAATCTGATGTCACAACTCCTCTGAACTCACTTGAACAGCCCGGCTTGATACAGAAAAGAATAAGTATTAGCCTTATAACAAACCAAAATTTAGGCAAATAAGAAAGCATAATTAAATTACATAGTATAGTACATGAAAGTGAGGAATTAAGCACTAATATGAAAGAGGACAAGATTGAGACAAACAAGATCGTTAGAAGATCAAATTAAAGGAAAAGCATAGCCCTAGGCAGCATTAGCAGGTAATTGCTTAGTTACTTACTTATTCAACACATTGTTAAGAGAAAGAGAATAAGAGAGAAGTGGAGCAAGAAGCATGAGAAAAAAGTGAAATCAGTCAGATTATACCATACTTCTTTCAGCTGCTACATTGCTATCTATATCTACTTGGAAATAACTATCAAAGAGGCACGGAACAGAGCCACTACAAAGAAGTTCCGTGAGTTATGATGGAAACTTCAAGCTCATGTTAGTCACAGGTCAATGACGGGAATTGATCTGTCAGATCTAATTTCCTGTTGTGCCTCAATAGTTCAGCAGTAAAGGTTTCAATCTTACTTGGGGAGATTTGATGAATTCTTTAGTTCAGAATGAAAGGTTCACTTTGAACATTAATAGAAGGTAACTCATACCTAATGTCTATGTTTTTATTACATTGTATCTCATAGTATCCCATTCAGTTATGCAATATTTGAGAATTTCCATCAACACCTCAGTGTAGGTCCTAGATACTCCTTTTTTGCATAGTCCAAGGCTACGTAAACTAACCAATTACTAGTACTAACAAGTGCATCTATGATGAAGTAATCGATTCTCCCAAGAAGCCACAATTGCCATAAGTAAACATATTAATAACAAGGAAGGCGCTTTCGATACATCTTTCTTATTTCTTCCTCCTAACAAACTCACCAATATGCATGAAGTCAAAACATGACAAATTGTCCAATGTGAATCTTGCATTACCAAATTAAATAGTTTTATTATCATGTTTTATTTATATCCATTAGAACCACTGATAACAAGTTTAGATAGATAGTGAATAAGATTGCTTTTATAATTCAGAAGAGCGTTGAACATGAACTTTCCCAAAATCATTATAATAATATGGTTCTTTTCCAAATAATAGAGAGAATTGTAAGTAACTCCTCAGATCTCAAGTCCAACAAAGTTCTTTGTAGACCATAGCTGAAATTACTTCACAAATAGATTCCAAGATAACTAAGTTTACCCAAAACTCAAAACATTCGCATGAGAAAACGCTCCCCCTCATTAAAGACTTTAACACTTACCCTCAATCCATAAAATGCATTTAATTTAAAGAATTTTTATATTTGTCAACCTTTTAGATTGAAAAAGAATTTGTTGACGAGTAGAGAACATAATACAATAAGGTACAAAGACTAAGCACAATTGATCTCCTCAACTAAAACAAAACCTCTCGTAAACTAGCTCAAAAGGGTCTTCAAATCCCATAGGTAATCCACAAGGGACGCTCCCTAAACAAAACATAATGGAAACCTACAATAGGATATAAGAATAAATCTCCCTCAAAGATGTGTAGAGAAAGAAATCTATGACCCAACACTCTTGCAGTACATTTAAAACAAAAACAAACAGACATTCATTCAGTCCATCGAAGCTATACCATTTTGAGTGAACGCCTTCACAGTAATATGTGGTGTTCAAAACTAAAAAAACTCATCTATTGTTTCTCTTCTTTCCTGTACTCGTCCTAAGCATTCATAGACACACGAAAATGAAGGAAAGAACTTTCAAGGTGACGAAACCTTTCAAGGCCCAACAGTAACTAATTCACTATCAAAAAATATGGAATCATGGCCAAAGAATAGAAATTCAAGAGCCCTAAAATAACAACATAAAACTCAAATTTGAGAGTAAGAAGGCAAGATTGGGTACCTGCTGAACATAATTGGCGTGCATAACTACAAGAATACAGAATAAGGTGATGGCTGCGAACAGGCTCAAATACTCCATAGCAGCTCTAACTTTCGGAGTCAGCATCTGCGAAAACCTTTCTTGCACGCGGATAAACGTGTGTTCTGGATCCATGGCGGAGTTAAAGAACCAGGAAAAAAAAAAAGAAAGAAAGTATAATCCTGATAAAGTCTCGGAATTTCAAGGTTTTCAATCCGTCGTCGATTTGGGAAACAGGTTTTTGTGCTCCATACACGATGATCAGCTGGATTTTCCACCGGCACGTTTTAAACGAGGTCAGGGCGAAAAACAAAGTGATGTTATGTTGTCTTTCTGTTTTGTTACTGGTAGGTCCTTGTGTGTTTAGTCTATGCATAGCCAGCCTATCCGATGAATTTTGGGATTAAGCTTAACAAAAAAGCTGATTAAACAATTTTTATTTTTTTTAATCATGGTTGGTTATTACTGTTTGATCCATGTAATTTGCAATAGTTTAATTTAATTTTCATGAGGACTTCTTGGCCAAAAATAAATAAATAAATCATGAGGACTTTATATATAAAATTAGGTTAAAGATACTTTCAGTGCTTTAAGTTTTAAATGAGATATATTATTTGTTTCTAACTTTACAAAATATATTTTTGATCATTTTTTTTTCTGGTTTAATGTTTCTGTTTTTGCTTTTGTTGCACAAATATTTTTTCTACTACACTCACTAAAAGTGAGTGGGTCCCACTATCTCTCTTTTTCTTTTTTTTTGAGACCCACTTACTTTAATTTAATGTTAGTGTGGTAGAAAAAATATTTTTGCAGTAAAACTAGAAGTGTTAAACACTAAACTCATATTTTTAACATCATTAATGTTGTTAATGAAAAACGTTGATGCAACAAATTCAAATGATATAACTATTCTCACAAATTATATTTAAGTTTTAATATAATATATTTAGATTATTAAACTAAAATAAATGACACTGCGAATGAAATCGGTTATGCTATCTAGATTATTAATTGTTTTTTTTAATAAACTACTATATTTAGATTATTAAACAATAATATTTAATATAATCAATGTTTTGATATTGGCTACTTCATTAAACTTTTAGATATTTTTTAATTTACACATATTTTAAATATAAGATTAATAACATTTAATTACATAGTCATTACTTAAATTCATTAATCGTTATCATTTAAGTTTATTGTGTCAACGTTTTCCTCGTTCTGATATTAACGATGTTAGAATTATAAAAACAAAAGTATACTTTATAAAGTTAAAAGATCAAAAGTATACCTCATGCAAACTTATAAGAGTAAAAATATACTTTAGCCTAAAAACCAAAATCAAAATATGTTAAAATTACTTACTCTTTATTAAACTATATAGACAAAGACTAATTATTTAAAACTATAGAGACTATAACTAAAATTCAATCAAACTAAAATAACTAATAATGTTATTACCCTTTTTAAATGTATGTACAAGGATGCTCCCATGTCAAAGACATTATGGATATTATGTTATGGAGGATTAATAACTTCCTATAAGACTTCTTATTTATTTTGACTTTGCTGTTTATTTCTATTTATATATACCTTTCATTATTAACCTGCTTGAATTGTCTGTGAATTTTCCTTATTTATGTTGTTTATGTAAAGAATTTGTCATTTGATATTTTTTTTTTGAAATTAATAAACTTCAAAATGCCTATAAAAAAGGTAGCATTTGATATTATAAAAAAAGTAAAAAAATCAAATAATTTAGTCTAGCCAACTTAAATCACATTGTTTCTTTTCCCTGACTCAAGCATTTATAAGAACCGACGCAAACCTTACACTTAAAAATAGAGTTAAAGACTTAATTTCTTTAAGTTTTCTTAAGGAAATGCCTTCTGAAGATGCTTAAGTATTTTGGGTATCATTTTTGCCTCGAAAGTTTATAAATATAGCAATTTTGCCCATCAACATTGATCTTGACTTGTTGGATTGGTATCATTTTTGCCGGAAGTTTACAAAAATTTGCTCCTAAAAAACTTCCGGCATATTTACTCCATTTTGTAAACTTCCTAAAAAAAATGATACCCAAAATACTTCCGTGGTCTTTGCTTTCAAGAAAACTTCCGTGGCAAATTAGGTATTTAACCTTAAAAATAACCTAAGAGAAGTACTCATTTTCAATTGGCTTACAAGACCACCACAACAATTGTTTATAGGGGAATTGTTATAAGATCACAAGGTAGGGATTTAGTCACTCAAGATTCTGATAATACCCGAAAAATATGTAATGACAAATTTCAATTTCGGAAATGAGTTTGTGCTCCTCACTTGTTTTGTTTTGTTTTTTTTTTTTTTTTTTTGCTATAAAATTTTTAGGAAAGGGTTTGGCTGATCCATCAAAGCGAGCGTTTGGGCCAGTTCTCACAATTAGCATCTTGGCCAAAGAAAGTACATGCTTCACCTCTACCAGGCGTTTCCATCGCTTCTTAGGCCTGGGATAACTCCCTAAGCGCTTGATACACGCCTTGAGGATCGAACCCCCCTCTCTTAAGGTGAGGAAGTCCCACTCCCTACGCTGGGTTGAACCCAAAGACAAAGGGTTGCTCCTCACTTGTTATTAACACTTTTCGGTAGTAGAGCCAACAAAATGGGCCCGGCTCATCGGACCAACCCATATAAGCCCGTCAAACCAAAGGGCCGGGTTTATATTTGAAGTGGTATAAAAAAAACTCAAGCTTGAATAGGCTAGCCCTGTAAGGCTCAAAAATAAAAAGGTTAGCCCATTTGAGCCAACAGCCCTTTTAAGCACGTCTACTTTTTTAATTAAAATAAAATAAAAGTATTCACTTTTTTTATGTAACATTTTTCTTCTTTGAGCAAAAACAAATGTTCAAAACACACTTTTTTTTAATCAAATTTTAAAGATTCAAGATTAGGTTAATTTGTTTAGCTCTAGCCACTTCCCATATATTTAATGATTTTATATATAGGTTTTACTCTAATTCATGCATCCACTACGTATAGAATAATCAACTTTCGAAAGCAAAAGGGCATAATATTTTTCTGAAAACAATATAATCTTACTCTAACTTTTATTTCTTTTCAAAACCTTCTCAAATTAAATTAAAAGTATTATAACAAAAAAAGTTCAATAGTCATACGTAATTTTTTTTTATATGTAATAACTACGAGATTTTCTTGTCTTTTCAACTATTAAAATTTTTATATGTGGCTACTAGAAAGGAGGTAAATTATTTTGTTTTGGTTATATTTGAGTTGGGACAATAGTTTATTAATACTTGAAGTTTGGTTTATATTTGCTTCTTTTTTTTAAAGAAATTTTTTTTTTTTTTTTTTAGACAATATATAGTAAGACACTTTATTTTATGGGGAAAATTTTTGACCCTTTAAGAATTGAAATTTACTAAAATTACATGAAAACCTGTGGGCTAGCCTTAAGCCCTCATATTCAATAGTCAAGCTTCAACAATATGATGATTTTATGATTTGTGGGTTTTTCAAACCTGACCCTTTTAAACCCCGATTTGTTGAAGGTCGGTTTTGACAGCTCTACTTTTTAATAATAATTGAATCCTTCCTTTAGGACTTGATGGTAATTCTCCCTTCTTGGAGAGTTGTGAAGCTTGAATTGAAGTCTAATTCATGTAAAATTTCTAACAGTATTATTAATAGCCTCATAGTTTTTATTTAAAAATTTAAAACAAAAAATGGTATCCGGGCCATCTCAAATCCGGGTGTTTAATATCTGTGTGTACATCCCACAGATAACCTAAATGGTAAACATTATTTGATAATTTATAATATTCCCTGCTTAGAATAATTCAAGGGGAAAAGAATACTTGTTTGTTTTATTTATTAGGTTAAGTAGCAAATTTATCCTGAAGTACACGCCCAAAATAATTTTACTGCTAAGTTTTAAAAACGTAACAATCTTACCATTTTTCCATTAAAAAATTAACGATCAATGTCATTTTTTTAACGGTCAACATTATTTTTTTAACAGAAAAGGACAAGATTGCTACGTTTTTAAACTTCCGGGGCAACATTGAGCCAAAAAAAGCTTCCAAAGTAAAATTGCTTTTAGACATATACTTCCGGAACAAATTTGCTATTTACCCTTATTTATTTTATACATAGAATATTCATATATTTTAAAATAAGATTAGAAAGAAAAAGTGAGAAATTGTAGAAACCAAACTGGCCATTATATCACTACTAAAGTTTAAATCAATGACACATGAACCTCGGTGATACAACCCTCACCCCACTTCAAACCAGTAAAAAAGACCGCATTAGGAAAAACAAAATATAAATAATGAAATCTCAATTAATAAATATAACAAGGAAAACTTAAACCAAAGGAACACAAAAAGGCTTCTCTGAATAAAAATCGAGAAGGTGCTAGAAGGCACAACGATAACCTGCAGGACAAGCAATAATAACCATCATCAGTCAACTGATTGCCATATTTGATTAATAGGAAAAAGGCAGGCACGACAAAACTAACAACTACATTGGAATTTGAGGAAAAGTATACTTAAAATAGTTTAAGACATTGATCTATAAAAAGACTCAATAGTCAAATTGTGAATTTGCAAAACCCACATAATTAAAAAAGGGTTAAGATGTAAATTTATCCTGAAAGTTTACTAAGGATCAATATTGCTCCAGAACTTTCAAAAGGACCCCATTAAAAACTAACATTGACCATTAACATTTTTAATGGTAAGGAGTAACATTGCTCAATTTTGAAACTTCTAGGGGCGATATTGAATCCAAAAAAACTTTTGGGGCAACACCATTCCTGAGTGGAAGCTTCTAGGTAGGGGTGGAGACAAGTTAGGCGGCTTGGCCTGTTGGAAAAAAAAGCTAGACCAAGGCTTGTTTAAAGGCTGCTTTAGGCCTAGGCTTACTAAGAAGCATATTAGGCTTGTCAGGTCAGCCTGGGCCTGTTAATTACTCTATGCTAGCAAAAAATAACGTTAATTACTCAATTTGAAAAAATGTAATTATCCTATCTGAAAAAAGTAATTATTCTATCTCTTAAAAAATATAATTGTATTAAAAAAATATCTTAACAGACCTCTTTAACAGGCCTCAGGCCACCTTATTGCAAAATAAGCTTGGCCTCTTTCCACCCCTACTTCCAAGGTAAATTCACACTTTGACTGTTAAAAAAATCAGCATCAGCTAATGATGTTTTATAGGCACTTGTATATATTACTGCTTCATGACAATAAGAAAGTAACATTCCCAACAGAATCATATTCATACCTGGTAAAAATAATGATATTCTGACAGGGCTGAACAGCTTCGCACTATAAACGTATAAATGAAAAAACATTCCTCTAAGAAATCACAGTCTTGCCATGTCAACTCCTTGGGAAGAAATCTGACAAGGCATTGGCATGTGCAGGTGGGAGATTGCTGAGAAGGGGTTCCATTTGATGCCCATAGAGAGAAATCATATGAGAAAATGCTCTGCCTATTAAAGCTTTGACTTCAGAAGTCTCAACTGGTGAAGCCACTACTTGAGCAAAAAGCCTAACCAACTCAGGTGCTAGAGAGAGGATCTGAATTACATTTAGGATAAAAAAGAGTTAGATAAGATGTAGGAAAATACTAAGGAAATGTTTTTCCAGAAAGAAAGGGGGATTAGGTGTATTTTCCATTTTCTGTGCACCAAACATTGCATAACTTTTGGGAAAAGTTCTTGAAAGAAACAAGTACCTGAGGATTGGATGATAATACAAGAGTAGAGACACAACTATAAACAGCCATAGACTCTTCATGGTCTTCCTTTAAAGGAAGCACTCTCAAGAAAACAGGAAGAACCTGTCACAGGTAACCAAAAGACATTTTAAATAAAAACCAATTGAAAGATTTGACCATGAGGTGCTTTTAGCAGAAAACGATTCCCAAAGCATCAAAGACATGAAGAGTGAAAGCACATGTTAACCCCTTTTTTTTTTCGGGGGTGATACTTAGGCACATAAAGAAAGCTAGGAGTTACCTGATTTAATGGAATAGATTCAGGGTGAACCATAATCATCCTGGCCACAGCACCAGCTGCATTATCCCTTACTGCATCATCCGGCTCAGACTCACCAAACAAGGGATGAAGGCCACGCAATATATTGTCATAGTATCTAGTCTTGGATAAAGGAAATGCTAGACCAAGATTAATGAATGATTTACCAAAACAAAAGGTTCAAACCAAAAAGTAGTCAACACTGAAAAGTATTTTACTAACATTAATTGAGGCAGTTAAATCGCATACAGGGCTTTGATAAACTAACTAAACTAGAGCCCTAGTACAATAGGGAATGGGAAAAAAAATAAAACCTACTTCAACCCGATAGATGACAATGAAAAGGATACTTCACAGCTAAATCACCACCATTTTTGCATAACTCTCCAACACAGAAGGCAGCATTTCTTCTGTTTGTTGCCTCAGATGATGCTAGTTCTTTGAGTACCAAGGACATCACTCTCTGATTAAAAGGATATAAAATTTTGCAAATCAATTAAATGTCTCTAAATAAATACTAGCATTAAAGAGTATACAGTCAAAAAGGAATGAAAAAAAAAATTTACATCCACATATCCTGCGATAGGAGAACCCATGTTTTGAGCCACTTCAGCAAGGCAAGCAACTACCATGGTTCTATCTTGGGGAGGACGGGAAGCTTTCTGCATTTTACAGTGAGAACAAGGTTTATAACAGACAAATTTTAAACACGCAAGGGAGGGAGGGAGGGGATGAAAGTTTCAAGATCTCTAACTCACGGAAAATTTCATTAAAGGTTCAAAGAGCTGAGCAAAGATGGGAGCAAATTGAGAACCCATGGCCTTTGCAAATGCAGGCAAAAGATCAGAAACTGCATCCATAAGAACTTCATCATGCTCACTATCATCTTCATCAATTTCACTGTCTGATTCTACTAGCTGACAAGCAGATTCCTCCCGGAGCAACAATGAAGTTGCTTCAACAAGTTGGGATAAGTCTAAAAAGAGCAAAAGTGAAAAACAAATACAAACGTAAAAATGTTGTCAGTATCAGCATATGGATTCAAAAAGATAGTTCTTTTCTTTTTTCTTAAAAAGGTGGGTTGGAAATAGTCAGTTAAATGTGTGCTTACAAGGCTCGAGAGCTGAATAACCATAATCTCTAATGATATCAGCTATGCTTGTGCAAGCTTGAGCAACTACTTCTTTATCATCGTCTTCAATCATAGCCTTGATGTAAATATTCATCACTGTATCTGTAGAATTAAAGAAGTTAAAATAATTACATTAATAAATGAATCATGATAAATGAAAAGGCAAAAATACAAAAACTCCAATTCAGGCTTTCACCGAGAATTTCTTTTGCTTTAGCTGCTCCTTCCTGAAAATCAAACAAAAGTGTTTATCACTATAAAACTGAAATTATAATAAAAGAAACATTGAAGCATAATGAAAATAATTATATTTTTGTACATTGTTCAGTAATGACACATATAGACAAACAAAAATATTGACTTTAAAATCAAAATATGACTCAAATAGCGCTAAAATCCTAGAATTACAGATATGGAGAGGATAGAAGGGGCGGGAAACAGAGATTAACCGTACAAATTATCATACTAATGGAAGGAAGTGAAAAATAAAATTAGTGGAGGTAACAATGCAGACTTACATTTTGACTTTGGAAGATTGCATGTGCAGCAGTCAAAATATCTGCATAAAAATTAAATTTGCATTAGCATTTCATTTCATGTTATTCATAAATTATAAGAAAAAAGTGAGAAATTTTAGAAAAAAGTTACAAAGAAGAAACCATCAAGCTATCTACAAATTGGCATAAAAAAACATGCAAGGTTTTCATGTTCATACGAGAAAGGGCCAGCGTACTCTAGGCCTCTAGGGAATGAGATTCTTCATCATTGAGGAAGTATTGGCCATGGTGAAATGCATAGTTAAATCAACAAGAAATCATTACTTCATGTAAGCACCAGGATTGTGCCAAGTATTAAAAACATATTATTGAGCAGAAGATAATATGGGTAGAATGCATACATGCTATTTGAAACAAAACAGCTTTCAGAAAACATATCTACTTACGTTTTAAAGCAATGATTGCTTGGAGTCTAACGTCTTCATGAAAATAACCAGAGTGTTTCTTCAAGATTCTTAGTGTCTCCTCCAAGTAACTTCAGTTAATTAAAGAATTCATGATTATCCGATGTAACATTGATTGTGGGGTGAAATATGTAATTATGAAAAGGATACGGAGCATAAGCACTCTTTGAATGCTGCGCAAATAGGCCAAGGGCTTGAGTTGCGGCTGCCTTTTCATCCAAAACACCAGTTCTAATGCTTATATTTCGAACTCTTGGCTCATCATGAGCTTCATCATCAGATGAAACTCCTCCAAAACCATTGGCATTCTCATCATCAGAATCATCCATGTCCACTGCGGATCCATCATCCAAGTTGCAAGAAGAGAATGCAAGAGGCACAACATGAGGAAGATACTGTAAACCCATTGCAGATATTGGTCATAAGATTAAGGTCAGAGATAACTATGTAAAAGAATGAATCTATGCATACCTGTGCAAAACTGTCATCCAAAATCTCTGCAACATTACTGAAAAACCCATGGGTGTATTCTCTAAGCTCACTGAACTCAAGTCCAAAACCCTGAATGAAATGGAAACATATCAATAACTCCAGGGACATGGAAAGTGAGGAGAGTTAAATGTTGAGTATTTGAGGCAATTACAGATATTGCAGCTTCTATATAAGAGGGTAATATTGGTTCCATTCCCATTTTTCCTACAGACATGGCAACAATTCCAACTAGTTCAGTAGCTCTTGCACGTGCACGGAGATCTTCATCGTTAGTTAAAACCATGAAGTTTTTCATCAACTCTAAAACCCTTTCAGCATAAGGAACAAATGCTTGTTCAGCAGCAGATGCAATAGAACCAATTGCAGACTGCAAAAGGAATCCAGAAGAAGAATCAAATTAATACAAAAACAATAAACCAATAGCAAAATCATTACCAAATTGTTGCCATACCATGCATGTCTCTTGCAAATTTCGAGCACTATTTTGGAGAGCAGCCAACAGTCTTCCCATCAAAGGATCTAGAAAAGGAAGGATTTCCTCACCCATGTTCTCACAAAATGCAGCCAAAGCATAATATGATTTCTCCTGTTTGAAATGGAAATTGGATACTCAAACAACAAAGAGATGGCCGTAGAATGAATCATTATTGTTTCCAATATGTACCTTTACTTCATCAGATGCATCCTCAAGGGCGTTCAAGATGCAAGGAAGAACACTTTCATAATGGGATACAATTTCAGGCTGCAAGTGCTCCGCAAACTGACCCAAAGCAAATGAAGCTGCCCCTCTCACCATCTGTTCAGGATCCCTCAGAGCTCCCAGGACAATATGAAGAACAGGCTCGAGCTTATTTTTCATATGCTCCAAACAACCTTCTGAAATGACCCCTAAAGCAGTAACAGAAGCTTCCCGAAACTTTGGGTTTGCATTTTGACAGCTTACAGAAGAAAATTCAAAAACTGGCGGAAAAACATGCTTTGAGATGTTCAAAGCCATAGTATCAATGACTTCAGCGGCAGCTCGATCTGGAGCAAGATCATCATCTAGACTCTCATTTGATGATTCAGCAAGCAAAGGGCATAAAACTTGTAGAATAGGGATGACAAGCTTGTGCTTTTTCAAAGTACTAGACTTGTATTTTGCCAGCCAAGAAATAATCTGGATGGCCTGTTACATGGAACGAATAAGTGAGGATAATGATTCAATGGCAAGAGTACAAAAGTCATAGCAATAGAGTTCATAATCCTGTCCCACCTGATGACGTGTGTTAGATTCCAAATTCTGACTTGAGCAAACCTCAAGGGAGAACTGCACTATGGATTTGACTGATTCTCCAAGAAGAGGTGCGGGAGATTCTATCAGCTCATCAAAAATTTCAAAAGCAATTATAGCAACATCTTCATCTCCCGAGGCCAGGCACTGCCGTGATACATTCAAGATGCTGGGTATAAACTCACGGAACTTAATCTGTACAAACAAAGTTTAAGTCAGCAAAAACGAAGAGTACGCAATATCAAGCTGCAGATGATTAAATACAGATTTTGTCAGCTGTTAACAAGTAACACTTGTAGCATTATAAATCCCAATTACATTTTTTATCTTTTTATAATTAATTTTACAGAAGATTCCCACAGTGAAATGAACAGTACATACTCACCACTTCATCCCCATCATGAGTAAATTCTAGAAAAGATCCCACCGCCCTAATAAAGCCGACACAGATCTTGGTAAGGAACAATGGGAAATTACTGTAACTATTTTGTGCAACCATTAAATCACCAAACATAAATATAACTTACTTGAGTGCAGCAACTCGAACACGGTTGCTAGTCTCATCTTGCAAGCACTTGAGTAAAAGTGCTTGCAGATCTGCAAAATGTGGCCGAAACGTGTTCCCAATTGTTTCAGTTAAAGAACTGAAGAGAATCAATGCCACCTTATATTCCAAAAGCATAACATTTTGTTAGACATTAGTTCAAAAAACCGAAATATGCGCATATAAGGCAGCTTTTAGGCTACTAACAAACAGTTGAGGACTTTTTTAAAAAAGGAAATGAAATAGACACCCCCCTTTTTCTTGACTTTATAGTCTACTTAAATATGTGATCAAATGGCAATTGATGCCATTCCCTAAGGAGTAAAAATTAATTTTTATAGATATAGAGTCTAATGGGAATCTGTTAGCTTGTGAGGAATCATGTGCATGCCACTTAAAAGATTTTATAATTCTACATACAGAAAACATGCCTCTAATTAATAAGAAACATACTTTAGTTGAGTTCTTTCAACTAAGTCACCAACCACATGATCTTGTGATCATTGTAAACACTGATAATGAGCTAAAATGTATCATTGAGAAGATCAAAGAAACGGAACATGGGTCTAGCCTTAATTTTACATGACATAAACTCAGCAAGTTGCAAGGGGAAACCTTGTAGATTTCTAATATACCTGTACCATGTAAAATCATCTTTTCTAAGGTCCCACTGGCATTCGCATTTCATTACAAGTTTCTAATGGTTATGAATTTTGAGTCTATAATACCAAATCACAAAATGTCTTGGCTAAGTGAATGAAAAAGATATAATATTCGATCAATGAGGTCAGTATGATGGCATGTTAGGCCACGATTGCCATCTTTCTACATATTCAAACATTAAAGATGTCTATATGGCATATGAAAGACCGTCTAAAGGAAATGTTGTATCTGGACTTGAAGCAGAAGTAGAGGGTGGTAACAACCAACAGCAAGAAAATGCCATGATCACACAAGAAAAATGAAACTGTATGATTGTTTAGCATTATAAACTTACTTCTCTATGGTCTTCCTGTGCACTCTGACTACACTGGAACAGGAAGGGCAATAAATCAGGCCACTCACCAGCTGGAACAGCATACTTCGCTACAATACTCACTACATTGGCGCTTGCTTTCCTTACTGGAGCGCTGCATATTATAATATGAGATCATAATAAGATTACCTTGTGGTGGTGACCAGGGATCATTCAGAAGTAACAGAACATATGAAACGCAGACAACACTTACAGCACTGTGATTAAGGAATTTAAGTATATAATTCATGATTGTAATGAATCACAAGAAATGATGATGGTTCATCGTGTTTCAGTACATTACATTATAAGAATGTTAAGAAGATACAGCCAAAAGGAAAAAGAATGGGGAACTAATCCTAGTTCTATTATCACCAAAAAATACACACACGGGACAATGGGATAACAAACTAACTTTTCAACCTATCCCCCATAAAAATTCCAGGAAACCTCTCCTCAGGCATTGTCCGAGGAAGAGCCTCAGCTCCATCTCTTCATTGACTTCAATAAGAATTGAAACCACGTACTTGCTCAAGAAAAATATTTTGATTATCACAATTTTCCTCACTGTTGACTGTTGACCGACCAGACAGCAAACTTCATAGAAAATCAATTGGTAGTTTCAATCAACTAAATAGATAGTCTGAAGCTAACTGAAATTGACTTGTTTAAGCAAAACTTATTACTTTCAGCAGAAAGCTCTCGTTTTTAAAAAAACGGCATGCAAAAAAATTGAAGTCAAGTTTCGTACACAGAACCACATTCCATCAGAAATTTACACAAACGAACACAATTCAATAAGCTGAGTATCCATACACTATAGGATCATTAAAATTCCAATCAAACAAGGAAAAGAAAGTGGTAATCAGGCCGATGAATACCTGTGCTCCATTGTAATACTCTCAATGAGGGACTGCTTAACAAGCTGTTTAAGCTGGGGAGAGAGTTTGGCCCAATGACCGGTGATTTTCTTGCGAAGCAGCACGGCGGCTAGTTGGCGGACATTGGGGGTCTTGGCAGTGCGCAGATGCTGAACCAAAGCCGGAACCACTTGGGGGTCTTTAGCAAGTCGCTTGATTTGGTCCTCAGCCTGACGCCGAGCATCATTGTCAGGCATCAAAAATTGTATAAGCAATAGCTCCAGAGACTGCGCCATGACTCAATTTCTCTGAGCTATTGACTATGGAGAAGGAGAACCGGAGGAGGCTACTAAAGGCGGAGGAGAGTATTAAAAAGAGGGTTTTGCCTTGGGTTTTGCTTTGTATTTAAGGGAGCTGCTGTATTTGTCACCAAAAAAATAAAATTAAAAGTGAAAAGGACCTGCTTCGGTCTTGTGAGAATGTTTTTTTTAGCCAAAAAAAGAATAATAACTTTAACAGAGAAAATAATAGCTTCAACAATAACAGTTCAGCCTCCACCATTTGTATACTCCTTTTATTCTTGCAGGTCAAAATTTAAATTACTTTTGTCATTTTATCTGAATTTTCAATTTAGACCCCTAATTAACTATATGAAAAAAGGTTGACTATACTCATATTTACTTTATTTCTTTCTCTTATTTATCCCTCATAAATAAGGGCATACTTCAAAAACACAGTTTATTTTAGACATACTTAATATTTTTAACTAACTCTAACTATTTTCTTAAAATGCATAATTCGGTTATTGAGCTCTTATAAATAGGACCTAGGGGGAGTATTTTTTTATAGGGTAATACAATCTTTGATCCCTTAAATTTGCCTTCATTTTGGTTTTTGGTCTCTCAAGTTTTAAATAAGAAGCTTTGATCTCTCAAGTTTCTTTTAACTTAAAACATTAGTCGCTATCGTTAAATAAAAATCTAGACCATTTTGTCTCTTAAGAGACCAAAACCTTTTATTTGAAACTTGAGGCACTAAAACTAAAACGAGAGCAAACTTAAGGGATCAAAGATTATATGAACCCTAATTTTTTTTTTGGGTAAAAGAGTATAATTATATATATATTATTTTTGAGAGATCTATATTTTCAAAATACATTTATGAAAATTTAAATTATATAATAATTATTTGTGTGCATTTCAACCGAAATATTATCCAAATTTTGCAACTTATAAAATTACTCAGTAAAAATAAATTATCGGTTTGTTAGATTAATAATATGGTTTGCATCACTTTGTGCTGTCAAGACAAATAAATATACTGTCACAAAAAAAAAAAAAAAAAACTCTGTAACAAAAAATCAAGTTCGGAATGTACTTTTTTTTAAAAAAAGTTTTCCCCTCAAAAAAATTTTATTAAATATTTTTTTAAAATAAGTTTTGGAAATAAAAGAACAAGGAAAAAATTTGTTTGGTAGTTATTTCTTAAAAAAAATTTAAAAACCAAAAAATGTTTGAAAAGTTATTTCTTAAAACAAGTTTTTTTTTTTAAAAAAAATCTGTTTAGAGAGTTGTCTTAAAAAATTATGTTTGAAAGTAAAAATAAGTTGGATTAGTTGCCAATAAATAATGTGGTTTGGGACCAAAAATAAATTAAAGCCGCAATTTTATCAGTGATTAATTCCATTTTTTTTATATATGAAAGATGGCTTGAAAGCCTATATTAATAACAAAGCATTACATAGAAGGGGAAATTAATCCCAAGCACTCTTGGTTAACCCAAGTTTTCAAATAAAAAGGACACACATCAAGGAAAGATGATTTAGAAATGCCCATTTTTGCCAAAGATCAGCAATCCTATTACTTTCCCTATTAATACATTTAACTTGAACCTGCCAACTTCTACCAAGAAGTTCTCTAATTTTACATAACTAAAGGCTCCCATTGACATGCTCAGATCCAAGATCAAACTTCAAGACTTCCTCTATATCGACTCAATAATTAATTTCCTTAAACCCATATCCCAAGCTAGTTGGAGCCCTTCAAGAAGAGCCCACTCCTCAAGACAATTTGCCCTCGACACACGAGAGATATGTTTTAAAAATCCCATCACCCATTTACCATTCCAATCTCTAATAACACCCCCATACCGACCTTAGAGGAGTTTTGATTCATAGCTCCATCTACATTCAAATTATGCCAACCTACGGGGGTTTAATCCAATCAAGACAAATCAAAGTACTCTCCCTACACAAATATTCGATTCGTCTGCTGGAACAACAAAGACAACGGGGCCAAATCGGAGAAATAATTGTCTCCTAACCCTCGGCCTAACAAAGTTGGTTTGAAATAAAGCACAATTTCTCCACTCCCGAGTTTCCATAATGAGACACCAAAAATTAAATTCCAAGTGTTATCCTGTTCTTTTCCCAACTTACCTTTTAAATTCGATTCACCAATCTAAAAGGTTAGCGTAAAAAAAGCGACAATATACCCGTGATGCAACAAGCTTAGCCACATGTTCCTAGCAAAGGGACAATCCCTTAGAATATGAAGGATATCTTCAAACCCTGAAATACAATAAGCACAATTACAAGAGGTAGCATACCAAGTGCTTCTCCATGCATTAGTAGGAAGCTTATTCAAGGCCACCTTCCACAAGAATAGTCTAATCCTTTCAGCACCTCCCCATTTCCAAATAGTCTTGAAAATAGGCTCACGCACCATAGGTCCATTTTTTTCAATCAAGAAATAGGAACTCTTGACTGAAAAGTTTCCATCCAGAGACTTTCCCCAAATCATTAAATCATTTGTAGCAGTCGGTCGTGGAGGAAGTATAGCTGCCAGACGATTCATCCCCTTAGAATTAATAATCTCAGCAAGTTTCAAACTATCCCAAAACCCCCCTCTTGCCCAATCAGCGACTACGGAAGTATCCTCCTCAAGAGATAGGGATCTCAAACAATAATCCTTCATATAAATACCAGCTCCCAACCAGCAATCAGAGAAAAAATTAACTGTTTGGCCATCCCTGATTTGCCATTTAATGCCTTGCTCAACAACTTCACTTTGAGAACAAATAAACTTCCAAAGTTTAGAGTCCCCAACTTTGGAACAAAGCAGATTGTCTTCATCACGCATCATATATTTGTTAAAAAGAACCTCAGCCCAAAGGCCTTTAGTCCCAATAACCAATTTCCAAGCCAATTTTGACCCACAAGCATTATTCATAGAAACCAGACGTCTAAATCCCAGCCCCCCATACTCCTTAGGTTTAGTGATTTGGTCCCACCCAATAGCATGAAAATGCCTAGAAGCATCATCATGACCCCATATGAAGTTCCTCTGCAATCTCTCAACTTCCAAACAAATACTCCTAGGCAATTTAGAGATTTGCATAGGGTATAAAGGAATCAAACTAATTACAGATTTAGCAAGCGTGATTCTTCCTGCCATAGACAGACACTTAGCTTTCCAAACTCCCAACTTCAATCTCACACGATCAATAATATACTGAAAATCCTCCTTGGCCTTCCTAGATCTAGCCAAAGGAAACCCCAAATATTTCCCAATCTGACATGAAATGGGAATTTGAGTTATGTCTTTAATTCTCAATTTAGTACTTGAAGGGACTCTAGGGGAAAAGAACATAGATGATTTTAACTTATTGATTTTCCCTCCCGAAGCTAACATAAAGTCGTTAAGGCACCTAATCATTGTCTCAGCCTGAGAAATAGAAGCACTTCCAAACAGCAACAAATCATCAGCAAACATCAAATGTGCTATATTAGGACCGGATCCTGAAACGTAAATAGGTTTCCAACTCCCATCCTCAACTGCATCACAAATCACATGAGACAACCGATCCATACATAAAACAAATAACAAAGGAGAAATAGGATCCCCCTGGCGCAACCCACGCCTAGGATTAAAAAACTCCGTTTGTTCTCCATTCCATAACACATTATAGGAGACAAAAGAAACACAAGAAATTATGAGGGCAACAAAATTGGCCTCCAAACCCACATTGAGCAGAACATTCTTCAAAAAGCCCCAACTAATTCTGTCATAGGCTTTTTCTAAATCAATTTTCATAGCCATAAGGCCCTTCTTGCTTCTATTCTTATTCATAATATGCAACATTTCCTGCCCTATGTTAATGTTATCATGAATTTGCATTCCCTTAATGAAACTAACTTGGAAAGGAGAAATTAAATCATTCATAACCCCCCTCAATCTCATAGCTATTACTCTGGCAATACACTTATAGTGGACCGTACACAAGGAAATAGGTCTAAAATGAGATACTAACTCAATAGTTTGCTGTTTAGGAATCAAAGCAATAAGAGTTCTATTAGCTTCAGACAGAGAAGCATTACCTTGAAAAGCCTTCTTCACAAAACTGCAAATGGATGGACCAACCACATCCTAGTTGGACTTAAAGAAGTGATGGGGAAAACCATCATAACCAGGCGCTTTGAAACACCCTATCGAGAACATTGCAGCTCTAATTTCTTCATCTCGAGGAAAGTTACCGAGCTCCTTGAGTGTTTGCGAGTCAATCATAGGGAAATTTGAGTTAGTATTCAACTCAGCAAGCTGCTCAGATTCAGGGCTATATAGATCTTTGAAGTAAGAAATAACCATGCTCTTGAGTTCCTCCACATTATCAATCCACAATCCCTCAGAATTCTTTAACAACGAGATCTTGTTGCGTCTTCTTTGTATTTTAATTTTCAGGTGGTAATACCTTGTATTACGATCGCCTTTGGTAATCCATTCTGACCTGGACTTCTGATGCCATTTGATTTCCTCCAGCTTTAAAATTCTCTCCAAGTCCGACTAAAGCTCCATTTCCAGATTACAAAGAAAATCGGAATGGGGATATGCACTAGATTTTTGTATGCCCTCTAGCCTGACCATGATGTTATTTTTCTGTTTCTCAATCATATACCAAAGACCTCTTTATTCCATCTATCGAGTTGAAGCCGAGGTTGGGATAAGGAGCAATGAATATCATCACCATAGGTCCATGCAGAAGAAAGGAATTCTTTAAACGATTCATGTTTGCCCCACATGGCCTCAAATCTAAAGGGACGGTTCCCCCTATTAGCAGTAACAGGATTCCCACACATCAGAAATATCAGATTGTGATCAGAGAACTGGATACGGGGAGTTAGCTGAATTTCACAGTTCGAACAATCCAACAGAAACGCTTCATTAGCCAGAGCCTGATCCAATCGCTCGTACAGACGACGCCCCCACCTTCGGCCCCCTCCAAGTAAATTTGGGACCTCGGTAACCCAGATCAGAGAGAGCACATCTCTGCATCCGGTCATTAAACAGATTAATTCTAGATTCACTACTTGTCGAACCACCCACCCTTTCTATCGAAGAACTAACATCGTTGAAGTCCCCCATCGCTACCTAAGGTCCTGAAATTGAAGATGCAAGATCCTCTAAACCATCCCAGAGCTCACGTTTGAGAGCATAATTTGGAATAGCATACACAGTAGTAAGAAGGAAAGGAGAAAACCCATCACAAGCACACCAAAAATGTATGTATTGTCGATTCAAAATAAGAACCTGTACATCCATTCTCGCCGTCATCCATGCCGCCACAAGCCCTCCTGACCGACCAATACTCGGCACACAGACATAACCATCAAATCCCAGAGACGAAAGATAGCGAAATCTCTCCACGTCTTCACTCTTAGTTTCAGATAAGACGATCAAAGCTGGATTATTTTTCTGGCAAACCAAACGTAGATGACGCAGGAGGCTCGGACTACACGCTCCTCTTGCGTTCCAATAGAGTATATTCATCTAATTAATTGATGAATTAAAAAAAAGGCAGAAAAAAAGGCCCAACCCAGTAGATCAGAAATTAATGGGTTTGACCTTGAATTCCCTCGTTGACACCGCCTGGCCCAGCTCCACACATGCGGTCTCCATCCCCTCTTGCACCATCTCACAATCCGGCCCAGTTTCTTCCACCCACTCACTTCCCAAGTCTGAACCGTGAGTCATGGCTATATCGGGCCCAGTGTCTTGAACCAAACCGCAGTTCAATTCCAACACCGAAGATGAGGCCCAGAACTTGCCACCCAAGCCCATCGCCAACCTAGAATCACCTGGATCCAGACCAGCGCTAAAAAAAGAATCATTTTCAATTTCTTCCTCCACCACCGGACCCTTCTGACTGACAGGCTGTTCCACCAAGTACTTGACGTGGCGCTCCTCCTCTACAGGTGCTTCAATTGCCAAAGTCAAAGCGCCTTTTTCCCCCAACATATCCCTAGTCCTCTTTTCGTTTCTCACCACTAGTTGACCCCCAATAGACTTTTCTTTTCCCCTAGGTATATTCTTACTTTTTCCATTCTTCTTATTCCCCCCACTTTTCTTCTCATTATTCACCCGTACACCCAACTCAGCCCCTTTTGCTCTCCAGCATCAGAACCCTGCGTAGAAAACGTCACCTCACCTTTTCCTGCAACCACCGCCTCTTTTGCCACATCACTCTGCCCAACACCACCAATATCAACCTCACCCTCAGCTAGGACACCAAACCTCGACCCCTTACCCTGCAAGCTATCACTTCCACCCAACTTTTCTTTACCTAAGATTTTCTTCTTCCTGTTCACTTTCTTCACCACCTTCCACGTATCTTGTTCACAAGCACTAACATCCTCCGTAGCCACTTCAGCCTTGGACCTGACCTCATTCGTCTTAGTTCCTTTTTCCACCAGTTTCACAACTCTTACCTCTGCTTTACATTGCTCTGTTTTATGGCCATACATTCCACAATTAATATAAAGGCCATGAAGACCCTCATACTCAAGATAATATTCCTCATCATCTAACGTAAACCCAGCCATCAACTGCTTACTCAGATCAACAAGAACACAAATCCGAGCGTAATGCCCCCTAAGTTGACAAGAGGTATTAAAGTCCACCTTAATAATTTCCCCTATTCTATCCCCAATCCATTCCAGCGCCTCTTTATCATAATACTCAAGAGCAATCTTGGGCATTCTTACCCAAACAGCCACTTTATCTATAGTAGCCCTTGCTGGTTGAAACTGAGGTTGCCAAGGTCTCACAGTCAAATAGTGATCAAACAACATCCAAGGCCCTCCAGTAAGAGTATTCAAGTAATCATCCTTGTTGGAAAGTTTGACAACAAAGAATCCATGACCAATGTTGATTAAATTGATGACCCCACGTTTCGCCCAAAGAGATTGGAGAATAGCCAGAAGACTTTTATACCCAATACTCCTCCCTAAAAGTTTCACTATAACCGCTTTACTCCATGCTTTATGAAGTCACTTCTTCATTTTCTCAGAGAAATCAAACTTAGGAAAGTTCCTATTTTTCTCCTCTGTTATCCGACAAAGAGGAGTGTTATCCTCCATATCCGACTCATGGTCCGAAGATATGTCATCAGGCAGCATATTTTCCTCACCCTCCTTTGTAACACCATTACCACCCTGATTAATGCCGTGGAGTTTCTCGGCAAAGGACATACCAGAACCCCAAAGCTTTGCTCCATTCTTACTCAGACTAGGCCACTCCTCAACCTTCTCAGAACATTCTCCATTCTTTATCTTCTTGGAACTCCGAAGGAGTAAATCCTCATCTTCTACCGACGTTGGAACCAGAGCTGAACTTTTCTTCCATTGCACAACCTCCATCTTTTTTCCTTTTTTTTTTTCTTTGATATAACAGAGTGATTAATTCCTAATTCTTTTGGATGTAATCAATTTTTTATAAGCCCAAGTGTCCTTTAATCAAGCCCACTTATTCAATTAAACTAAGAAAAAATTCAACCAAACCAAACTCAACCCATGAAGATGAAAAACAAAGGCCCATTTACATTGGGCTAAAAAAGGGAGCCCATGAAATATTATAGAGTATGAAGGAACTGATGAGGATTGTATGTTACATATTAAGTAAGAAAGCATTGTATTTCACACAAAAAACTAACCATTTGCAATGTAACAAACTAAGGTTTAAAGTTCTCATTTAGCATCCGATAGTGCTTGAATTAGAATTACATTCAATGAAAAAAATACATGTGTACTAAATATGTAATGGGGTTAGGTGCGTGAAACATTTTATAAGACCATGGGGCCATATCACAATTTGAACTAACGTGTCCAACAATCTATTTTTTGCATTAAGACAAACATTATGTCATTCTATTTTAGCAGCAAATTACTACTTTAGTTGCAACTTTTGAGGTAATCAACTTTAGCCTCATCAAATTTGTTGGCCACTATAGTTTGAGGCGCAATGAAACTAAGAATGTCATTGGAAAATATATAGCCCAATCACACTAGATGTTGCCACAATTGTTGTGATTCTTCCTAAATAGCCTGGATTTTCCCGTCAAGAGTCACTTTGAAAGTTTTACCTAAACTCTTCCGACTGAATATGATAATAAAGCCTATAAAACAATGAGCTACTATCATTTCTTCATTAAATAGATTGAGATCTTCTTCGAATTTCATGCACAAATAGATGGAATAGTAGCAAATAGCATCTTTCTAGCTGTGGAGCTAAATCTCATTTAGAAGAGTTCTCTCTATCTTTCAGCAACTGAATGGGAATGTTTAGGAAAGGACTTTAGAATCAATCAGATGCAAAAAGGCCCGAACCACCGCCAAGAAGTAAAAAAAAAAAAAAAAAAAAAAAGAAGAGAACAAAAGGAGAAGAGAACTTCGTATTTTAACCTTAAATGCCATTAATAAATTCTACAGACTATAGTCCCTTGGACTCGAAAAGTTATAACGAAAATGGCTAACCCAATAGCGATTCCAGCAATTTGCCATCGTTGAAACCAATGAAGCAAACACTTGACCCATCATATCATCCGAAGAAACAAAAAAAATACCAAAAAGTAAAAATTCACAGCTAAGAACATTAATTCAATTGGCATTAACATAATAAGAATATTAATCTATTAAAGAGGATTCACCAAATACCTAAAATAGAGATTATCATAGAAAATGTGAAATATTTGATAAGGTCCATTTCGGGAATGTAGAATGATCAAGAAATTCAAATGTTATAACTCAAGTACGGGCTTCAAAAAGTCTTTCACCTTTGGAAAGATGAAGATAAGATAATGAAGCTCCAATAAGACATATTTGCTATATTTATCAATTTTTTTTAATTTATTTTTTGTTGATACTCTCTCAACAATAATTAAAAAGGAAAGCGAATGGAGAAATTAAGAAAAATGATTGTAATATTTTAGAAAATACATGTCATGTTAACTATGTAATACCTCAAATTTCAACACCCGAAAATTTGGTCAAAATATTTGGAATACCTCAAATGCAGATGCTTAACATCCAAATCATCAAATTATATAACTATTTCAAATAAAATTCATATTACAAAGTCATAATAAATTCCCAAAATATTTTAGAGTCAATTTTAGTGCGGAAGTCCTAAAGTCATGTCAAATAAAAATAGGGTTAAGGCTGCAGATTTACCAACGAACTATTACCCGAAGAGCGTCTAGCACAAAAAATAATTGAAGGGACTAAATTGGCCAACAAACTATTAAAAAGTGAAAAAAAATACCAAATAACTCTTAAAAAAAAACAACTATCACTATTACATTAAAATATGAGGCACTGGTGTAGGACGGTGAAGATCTTTGGAGAAAAGAGCGGTTAAGCCTTCTTGTTGGATAAGGCAAACACCAACGAGATGAGACTCATGCGAGCGGCGCGTAGCGTGGCGGCGATTGCTGCTTGTGGCTTCGGAAGGACGCAACCAAGGTGCAAGGCGCGTCTTTGGTCGAAAGTCAGGACCGCTTGGATGAGTTCAAGAGGGTGGGTGGAACACCCAGCAACAATGGAAGCTTTGGAGACGCCGACGTCGCCGACACTGTGACAATCAATGGAAGATGGAGACACCAAGACAGTGATGGGGTAATAGTTCATTGGCCAATCTGCTCAAAATTGTATTTTTTTTTCACTTTTTAATAATTCGTTGGCCAATTTGGTCCCTTCAATTGTTTTTTGTGCCAGACGCTCCTCGGGTAATAGTTCGTTGGAAAATCTGCACCTTAACCCAATAAAAATAACATAACATAAGCTACATGAGTACAAAAGAGTCTTCAAAGCTCACTCCATAGGTGCCTTCCCTTACTCTCTACTAGAATATTCATCTAAAAAATGTTAATATAGGATGAGATTCCATGTCTCAATAACTACTGAAACTTTCTACCGTACATAAGTAAATTACATATGACAAAAAAGCACGATCTGATTTCAAATATATCTATACATACCATATTTTCTCATACAAAATTATTTTGCAAAAGTAATCATCATTATGTCGAATTGTGAACTATATAATTATACAATATGCAATATGTAGTCTCTCTTATATCATCGTCCACCCTTGTACCGTTGACTGGAGCCATAGGCTAACACATAGTCCAACAGAAACTTATTCATTTGACTGGATGGTTCCAAGCTCACCAAAACTTAAGATATATCCGGCCAAAGGTATAGAGCTTAAGTTTGGACTATGGCCCCCTTCTTAAAAATAACAACTAAGGAGGTGTCACATGTCCCACAACTCCAATGCAATCTCGGCCAGAGGAAAACATGGAAGATGGGGCCTTGGCAAGTACCATCCATTGTGCACCGAGTGATGGTATAAAGAAATCCTATCTTTCAAATTCCTCATTACTCCAACCCATCACAGATACAGTCGCCATGATAATTATATTCAATAAAAATAAAGTATATTAAAACAAGCTTCCATTCATATAAAATATCATCATAAGGTAAACCAAACATCTTATAAAACCTCATTGGACCAATCTATCATTTCTGAGATTCGAGACTAAAATGTAATTTCTGAATTTTGGGGCAAAACCGTAATTTTTGTTGGGCACTAAATTGTATTTTTCATGGGTACAAAACTGTAATTTTTAGCTTTTATTAAAATAATATTATAATACATATACACATAATTCAGTCTATAAAAAAATATAATATATAATCATACACAATTCACAAGTATATGGAAGAATATTCAGAGTTACTAGTTACCCACTAATTCCCAAATAAATACTAAAAAGCTACTACAAGGCTCCTAAATAATTACCACTTTACTCTCATTCTCTCTCTTCTTTCTCTCACACTTTCCTCTACGAACGATGAACATGTGTGTGTGTGTGTTAGTGTGTGGAGGTATGTGTAGTGGGGGTATTTGTAGGAAAAAAAAATCCCCTTCCACCGTTGGGGGCAACGACGCCCCCTTTTGTTGAATTAATTAGGGGCGCTAATCGTGGCACCGCACCCTCATTTTCAAAGGTAGGAACCTCCTCCTCAATTTTCAAAAGTACTTGAGGCCCACCCACTTTCCTTTTTTTTTTTTTTTCCTTCTTCTTCTTTTCTCTTTCTTTCTTCCGTCACTTTTTCTCCCCCTTTCTTTTTCTCTTTCTCTTTCTATGTCTTTACCCCACCCACATATGATATATAATATTTATGTGCGTATACGTCTATAAATTTAGATTCTAACTTTAGAAAATTTACTCATACTGAATACCTGATAAATCAATTATCATAAATTAATCTATCCTATAATATTATAGTTTCAAATAAAAATTTAGGATGTTACAAACTAACTCAACTTACTTTTTTAATCTAATCAAATTAGGTAGATATGTCTTATACTAAGAATTAGAGGGAGTGCCATTTTAATGATTTGTTTGGTTAGATAAATTTAATAAAGGAATAAAAAATTTAATTTGTTTAGTTTAATAATTTCAAATAGAAGGATCAAGGAAGAAAAAATTTAGCGGGAAAACCTTTTCTTGCCAAGTTGGGATGTTGTATGCACTATTCTTTATAGTGGCATCATTCAACACTAGTTTCAATATATAGAGAAGTGTTTTTATCGCATTTGAAGTAAATATATGAAAGAAGTTTTGTCTCGATTTCTTAAAAAGTTCTCTAAAAAAGTCCTTTTTTCTTCCAAACGAGAAGTATTTTTGCTCAATTTATGAATTTCTTCTATTCTTTTTGGATTAATCCACTGGATTTAATTGCTTTCAAATGAGTCCATTTGGGCTCATTTGGATTAGTGATGACAGAAGTGATCGACTTATTTTCAATATGACTTTTGGAAACGTAAGATAGGATAAAAGTCAAATTGTAAATGTGATTTCTGTTTGGATTGATAGTGGCAGAAGTGATTTGTTTTTTCCCCCAAATTGAAACTTGTTTAGATTATTATTTAAAAGTCAATTAAGATGAAAAATGACTGAAAATGACATAAATCTTATTGAATACTACACATACAAACACATAGTGATAATTGAAGAGAAAAATTTAAACATTAAAGTCCTTAAGTAAATATATTTAATGGATAAAATTGTATATAAATTAGAATACATACAAATATATATGAACATGTTGGTATTAAATAATAGTAAATTGCTAATTGGATCATCTATCACAAACAAGTTGATTTCTGATTCTATCATGAATATGATTCATTTATGTTGAAGATAATGTAGGAATATTTGATGAGGATGCTACATCAGATGGATCATTATTATCTTCATCACCAATGTTTCCTCATTCACCTTAAAAGAAATCCACATTAGTTTGGGAATATCTTCGGGTAAGATTATGTATAGTCATTGTTGTACAAACTATGTGGACTTATGTTTCAAAGCTATATGAGTGTATCTCTTGCAAGATTTGAAACCTACTTTTTCGGACTTCAAACGTTCTTTCTATAGTGCACCTTAAACTTGAAATGATAATAATTGAAGAGCTATAATTTTCAAATCCCGATTGTCGCTTGAATTTTAGAAAGTGATAACGCTCACGTCTATATGGACTAATATATCCAACTGGTGTTGGATAGCTAGATCAACTAAGTAATATTTCCTTGATAAATGATGAATTTTTTTTGCTACTGTGAAATTATAGAAAATCTAAAATAAAGATGGAAATTAATGTAATTGAAGTGAAGATGTTGAAGAATACCATAAGGTGGATGTGGGAAATTCATAGCTGGAGTAGATATAGCAGTTTGGAATACATGAGCATTATGTGAAGTATCTTCCCATCTTGCCAAGACAAAAGTAAAGCACATATCTCAATCACATATGGTCATGATATTCTGTGTTGGATATCTTTTTCTTCTGATATATTTGTCTTGCTCAAACTATCTGACCACACACCTGATGTGAGTTCCATTAATTGCTCCTATTGCATCCTTGAAATATAGGTAATATTGCGGATCATTACATATTTTTGGGTGACAACGATGAAGCTCTGGATCAAGCGGTTTGATATTTTCTGTGGATAGATTGACACAAGCATTTAAAACCATGTGAAAAATCCTACTGACATTTTCTTCTGAATGTAGAAATTGTTCCTGTATAATTATATTTCCTTATCCATGCTCAACTGTTTATAAGAACATGACAACCATTTCTTCAACTTCTATGTACTTAGTGTGCCATAATCCATGTTCTACCAATTGAGAGCATAAGTGAAAGAATATATGTTTTTTCACTTGAAAATTTTCATGACATACTGTATCATGGCCTTGCAAAACCTCCTGCACCTACATTGCTCTTGTTTGCTTACTAGTTCTATGTGACTCTTTGCAAACAAAAGGCGTGATATATTAAGCCACCAAGACACCGATCTGTTCATACTTTGTCATCTCTTCGTCTAAAAGAATAATTTTTAGGGATTTTTTTGTTCATGAGACAATCATACTTCCTACGTCCCCTCCAAAATAATCTCATCACTCAAACTTTCCATGGATAATTTAACTTGTGTGATAGCCAAGAGTTTACCAAATCAATAACAATTAAATATGTTGCAAGTAAATTCACATGCTATAACCATGGTAATTAAACCCGGACCGGACCGGCCGGTTCGGACTGGAAACCGGCGAACCGGCCAAATGAGCCGTCCAGATATCAATAGAAACCGGGGTTGGTCCTTTTTTTTTTTTGATCCTCTTCTTCTTCTTCCTCCAAAAACGCCGATTGAAGACTTTACAAAAAGAGAAAAAGAGAGATGGAGAGAAACAGATCCGGTGCATAGGCTATGTGAACAGATCTGGTGGCTGTGTGAACAGATCTGGTGGCTATGTGAACAGATCCGGTGTGAAACTTCCGATGCAAACAGATCCAGTCAGATCTAGAGACGCCGAGCATATACCAGACACGCAACAGATCGAACACAAGAACTGTGTGTTCCGGTGAAGAAACTCGATCATCAGAGGTCGGAGTTATTCTGGTGAAGAAGAAGAACAGAAATGCTGTGTTGAAGATGAGAGAGAGACGCAGAGAAACTCTCAGATGAATTCAAAATAGCCAATATTCTTCAACTCATTATATCCATTTAAGTGTACGTGTTTTTGACCAGAGAGTATTCAACTTATTTTCTAACTCATTGTTCAATGGTTATTTAAGTGTAGTGTGATAGTGTGAGACATGTTTTTATCCAGAAGTACACAACATGAACTCATTATTCAATGGATATTTAAGTGTGGTGGACATTATTTTTGACCAGAGGATAGAGGGTGGCAGCGAAAAAAATAAATTATTTTTTATAATTTCATATTTATAATCTAAAATTTTCACTTTCTAACCGGTTTAACCCCGGTTTAGTTCCGGTTTGACTCCGGTCTGACCCACTAACCCTTAACCCAGTACCCTGACCGGTTCACTGACCGGTCCGGGTTTAATAACCTTGGCTATAACAGAACATGCTAACATTCATAAGTGTCATAAAGTATAGTTGCGTCATATAACATACAAAAGTACTATCACAACATTCATAAGGTCAATCACATTGTTAGAATTACACACAATCAAGTATTCATGAGTATCATAATATGTGGTTCAGTTCTTCGGGGGTTCTTGAAGTGATAGGGTTTTGTAGGCATGGTGCCACAACCATTGTATCAAGGCACGCTGATTTCCTTTTAGTCCAAGAAATATCTCCTAACACATTTAGTGCATCATCATGTTACAACATCGCAGGCAAAAGTCATCGTCATCAACAATTTATGGAATGATCATTTATTCAGCTATACAACGTCACTCATTGGAGCATCATTGTTGTAGATCATTTTAAGGGCATATGCTTTATCCTTAGATGCGACAACTATCATACTAACATCATCTGCTACTTGTTTTGAGGATGATTTTTTTTTTTTTGATGCATATGACCATTCACTCCTCTTTCTCTTCCTAGTGGTTCCTGAACCACTAGGTGCACTAGGTTGAGTGTTTGATATCAATGTTATGCCTTCCAAATTTGTTGGCACTTGCACAATATTACTTCTAGTATTAGCACCTTGAAGCTCTTCCTCACTATCATCTAAGCATTCTTCTAGGTCCATTGTTGGTCGGTACACATTCTCTTCCTTATCACCCAATGACATTTGTTGTGTTGAAGACGGTGTGAATATTTTCTCTCCCAATGTCATAACATTGTTAAATAGTATTTATAATTCTTTGGAAAACTTCATGCCATTATACTTATACTTCGCATACATGGAATTCTTCTACATGCAAAAAATCAACCAAAATCAAAGATGTATCAAAATCATAGTAATAATAATAACAATACATATTAGGGGTTTATACTTCTCATGTTGCATGAGAAGAAGAAGATTCCTACACACACATGAAATGGTGAGACCCACATCTTTTATATATATATATAAAAAAAAAAGCTCAAGCATGGAAATGGTGGGACCCACGTCTTTTTGTATCTATGAAATGAGGATACACTTCTCCTACAACATAAGAAGTGTATTTCCCTACATATTAAAGCTTAATAGTTTTGTACCTTTATTTGCCTCTCTTACCTCTCATCTTCTGGATTAACCATATTCTTTGCATAGTCGAAGGCTATACCAATCTCTTTTGACAATAACATGTCCCATGCCCTCCATTCTTTCTTCAAGCTATTTAAGCTATTTTTTAGTTGTTTCTTGTCATATGATTTTCCTGCTCTTTCATTAAATGCAGGCAAAATGTTCTTCCACCCTTGCTTCATAAATAATGATCTTTGTCGTTCTTTCTTGTATATTTGTTCAATGCATTGTTTAATGGAAATCTTCGCGGAACTTACATCCCGAGTTGCTTTACCTTTGTTCATATTCATATTTCTATGTCAAGAATGGGCAAGTTAACACAAACATATACTCATGGGCGGACCCACGTTGGTGATTGGGGGGGGGGGAGTGCCCCCCCTTGGATTTTGGGATTTAAAAAAAAAAAAAAAAAAAAAAAAAAAAAAAAAATCAAGTTGTGAGGGGGTGAAATCTTTGGAAGGTTGACAAGTATCATTCCTCGATGAGGATCTGCGGCGTTTGGAACTTTGGATGATTCAACTCATGGGTTTCTTGAGTGCCGATGGAGGACCCACGTTGATTATTGGTGGGGAATTTGGGAAATTTTTTTTAATAAGGCAATTATGATAAATTTCCAAAAAATAAAGCCTAGAACAATGATATTGTAATTATTTTTATTGTAATATATTTTTGTTATTAAAATATATTACTTGAACTTATTGAGTGCCCACCCGTCATTGTAATTTATGTAATTGTATTTCTAACCGCACTTAGTGTTGTTTTTCTAAATGACAGGTTTGTAAAATAATTGACTCTCTTATTACATCATCAATATTAACTTGACTTCATGAATATTGTTTTGATTTTTTTCTTGTTTATATTCTTTTATTTTTTTTAATGCATTTAAAACTTTCCTTTAAAAAAAAAAAATTCGGGGCGCAACCCCTAATCACCTCACCACCAAGTGCCCCCATCAAGAATTTCCTGGGTCCGCCACTGCATATACTATCTCCAGTCCTAATTATAGGAATGCTTTTATAATGCAATTTTCATTATAAAAGTATTATTATAATTAAATCGGGAAGTATTATCTTTTAAAAAGAGTAGCTAAATTTAATAAAAGAAATGGTTCTAATTACCCAAGAAATGAGATTTTTTTTTCCCATTCACAAGTCAGTTTTTATACCACATGAACTGAAATACTCATTACCCAAGAAATTGCAGAACCCAAGAACAAAGGGAACAAAAGCAAATGACTGGTTCTAATTGTAGGAAAAAGGAGCAAAAACTTTAGAAAAAATTTAAAGGAACAGATTATCAAATTGAGAGACAACAAATAGCTGACTGTACATACTCAAATGAACACTAACATAATCAACGAGCAAGAACCAAGAAATATCAATCATAATCAATAATTAAAGAAAATTTAAATATAACACTGAGGAAGTGTATAAGTCTTTGTTTTCCATCCGAAAACAAATCACAAAACCAAGAAATATCAAATCGAAATAGAACAAATAACCAGTAGAAGAAATAACCAGAGAAGCAACTTGAACATAAGAGAGTGTTTTTCAAAAAAATAACCAGCAAAAGAAATAACCAGAGAAGCAACTTGAACATAAGAGAGGCAAAAAAAACCACAAGAAGAAATCACACTAGAGAAGCAAATCGAACCACAAATCGGGTAACAAAACAACAGACGAGATCCGGCCAGAGAAGCATGCTTTTCTGAGTAACAAACAAATCGCAAGAAGAAATCACCATAGAGGCAAATCGAACCAAAGATCCGGCAAGTTTCAGGACCAGAGAAGGAGAGCTGACGAGTTTCAGCGGCGACGCAACACTATCTCCGTGCATGCAAGATACGATATCGGATCCAAAGATCAGAATTTTTTTCTGTGGCTGGTGATACTCTGATACAGGGTATGAAGAACAATCCAAAGGTGAGACTCGTATATAGTAGGAAACAGACCGTGCAACGTAGGTGTGGGAATTAAATTTCCATTCAACGTCAATGCAACGCTAGCTATCGGATCTTGGTGAGACTCTGAGACACGGTATGAAGAAGAGAAGAGGAGTTGAGACTCATATATAGCAGCTGAGACCTTCGGGAGGTAGCTTGTATGGCAGGAAGAGGAGGTGTGAGAATTACTTTCCCATTCAATGCTTACTTCAGACCGGAATGAAGATGAGCAGAGGAGCACTGAGGTAGTTCGTATGCCAGGAACATGAGGTAGCTCTTGTATGGCAGGAAAGGAGAGATGAGCTATGGGAATTAATTTCACATTTACTAGTGCAAACGGTGGAGGAAACAACTCCAGAAGCTTCAATTTCAGGCTTCTCGCAGAAGTAGATTTTTTCATATAAGTCCATTCAACGTTGAAGCTTTCCCCATCAGAGTAAAATGAGCTTCTTTCCCCACTAAACTTTTATGAACTTTCACTGTAGTTTCGGCAGACAACGGACATAAGCACCGCCGCACCGCTTTGAGATGGGGATAAGCATAAACATGGCAAAAACAGCTTTATTTTTGGATGCTTCATTAGTTAGGATAATTTGAGAATATATATACATATACATATAGAGTAATTATCATGGCTGTAGCAGTGGTTAAACTGCAGCACTTGAACTTGGATTTTAATTGCTTTCAAATGGGCCCACTTTGTTTCGGCCGGTAACGGACAAAAGCACCGCCGCACCGCTTTGAGATGGGGATAAGAAGATGGCCGCCGCCGCCGCTACTGCCATTCTCTTCCATTTAACTTGTTCCCCGATCTTCCTCTCTAGTTCCAGATCCGTTGTTCGTGAAAGATGGATAATCGCGTCGTGTACGGATGGGTAGCAGGACTTACTTGTTCATTCCTATTATTGATGATGGTTACCCCAAGAATTCCTCAGCCTCAAAGCTACCATGATTTTGCTGACAAACGCAAATTCTTCGGTTAGCGCTTCTCTGATTGAGCTAAACGTCAAATATTCATCATCCTAATTGGGGAAATTCTTTATTGGACTATTACTATATCTTTCCCTTTGTGTTTGTTGAATTAATTGATTCACATAAGTGATATTGTGCATGTTTGGTATACTGTTTGAAAGGGGCAATCAGGCTTATTTACTATTTGAATCGGGGTGTTTTTGTTTTTTGTTTCTTTCGTTTGGATGAAAAATGGTCTAAATTAGGTTTATTGGGTAAAAACTGCTTATTTGAAAAGCCAACTTTCTTGGCTTTTAGAATTTCAATTGGGCTATGCTCTTCATTCACTTTTGGTTATGTAGCAGCAGCAGCGTTGTTCTCGTCCGAGTGAGATGAGATGCCAACCATCTCAAAATATATTATATATGTGTGTGTATATTAATTATCATAAGTTAATCTCTCCTAAAATTTTAATTGATTGTTACAAGAAGAATAACCCTATAAAATTAGATACCAAATTATACGGGGCCTAAGTTCTTAGTTACTTATGTAATATTTATTTGATCAAATCATGTATCTTAGCATTGGCAAATGTTGTAATTTAGCATTTTTTATATTTTTGGAATTTTGATTTTAATTTTTTTCTTATAATTATTTCAAAAGTCACTTATGTTATCATCATTCCAAATAAGTTTCAATTTCACAAAAACTACTTATACAACCATCAATCCAAACATAAATTATATTTCACAATCTGACTTTTCTATAAATTATTTTACCCACCGATATCCCAAACAAGCCCATTGTGTGAACGGGTGAATTAGGTGTATGTTTTTCCCCCTTATATATTTATGTGCCTTATGCCAGCTGGGTGGAAGATTTTTCTCTGCTTTTTCAAACTTGAAAATAACGAACATGTCACTTCTTTGAATATCCCATCACCTGACAACAAAACTGTTGTGGTTTAAATAAAAAAATGTTAACTTGGCTGGAGTAGACGTGTTTTTTTAGATATTTATGTGAACTTCTAAGTGAAATTTTATTAAGGAAAAAAAAGTTGAAAACAGCAAACATGTTACTCATTTCAATATCCTAATCACTTACCAAAAGAATCATTGACAGAAGAATCATGATCAACGTATCTATGTAAGTTACAGAGAGTTATACCATTAATAAGTTGTAGTCAGTTCTTTAGGTTGTGTGCTAGCTTAATTTTAAAATTTTCTCGCAATTATTGCGAGGGGCCCACTTCTAGATAATATGAGATGAAGTGGATCTGTTGCTTCACTAATATTCAGGAGTCACATAATAGGACAACCAGCAATCAAATTGCTGGAGTATTCGTTTTTATTCCACTTTGTTTGCAGTAAAAATTGAAATTGAAGGGATTGCTTTGTTTTGGTAGGCATTCCTAATGCACCTGATGTGATGTCAAATTTCCCCTACCTGGTTATTGGACTCATTGGGCTTAGACTTTGCAATCATGGGAATTATTTTAAGATCAGGTATTTTATTTTGTCACTGCCAATTTCTTTCTATAGACTATAAGCTTTTGCATATGATTGTTGTGACTTGTGAATACGTACTTGCCAAAAGCTCACAAGGTGAAAGATGGGGTTGGAAGTCTTTTTATGTTGGCATGGCTTCTGTTGCATTTGGTTCTTCATACTATCATCTCAAGCCAAACGATGATCGCCTCGTGTGGGATAGATTACCAGTAAGTTTTCTTTTTACCTTTTCTTTTTCAAATTAAAAAGTTGAATTAGTCATTATAGAAGTTCATTCCCTTTATCCCTTTTTCCTATTTGAATTTTTCACCTTTTACCCCTTAGCTGTCTTCTACCATTGCAGATGACTGTTGGTGCTGCGTCAATCCTAGCAATATTCATCATTGAAAGGATTGATGAGAAGATGGGGACAATGTCAATCATACCTTTGAATATGTTGGGCATATTCAGTGTTGTGTATTGGAGGCAAGCTTCTTGTTTCTTCCTTTTCTTTTTCTATTCACAAACAGCTTTTGGCGTTTCACTGTAGAATTGTTCAATGAATTCCTTCTATAAGTGAAGATAGTCGTTGTTCAGTCTTATAAAACTATTTGCTATTTCTGTAGATTTAGCTGTCAGAGAGATGTGGAACATTCATTGAGTTATAAAATCAAGGAGTGGTTTGGAAGTTTGAACAATGCCAAAAGTTAAAACCAGTAATTTTAATGTTGCAATAAGTCCTTTAAAACGATTTCCATTTAAGGTCAAGCATTGCATTTTCAAGTGTGCTTGAACATGCATGATTTTGAGATTTACCACTTGCAAATAGTTTCTTTTATTGTCCTCCATTTCTTTTCTTATTGTAGGTTATATCAAGACCTTCGTCTTTATGGTCTGTTCCAACTTGTGCCATGTATTGCGATTGCTCTCATTGGCATTTTGGTGCCTCCAAAATACACAATTCAACATACTGGCTCTGGGCCGCAGGTTTGGGTTACACTCACATGATCATCCTTCGATTCTGCTTCATTTGAAGTACCGATCATGCTTAAAATCATTTGATGCCATTGCAGGATTTTATCTTCTAGCTAGGATGGGAGAGGCTACTGACAGAGTGATTTTCAAATTGACTTTTCATACTGTAAGCGGTCACACAATCAAGCACTTGTCTGCTTTCATGATTCCTGTCATTTTGTCACTCATGCTTGCAAAGAGGAACATTGATGTCAAGAGGTATTTTCATTTAATACATGCAATATCTGAAACGAATGTACTGATTTAGAGATTTCATTTGTTTAATGCAATATCTGTCATTTTGCCACTCATGCTTGCATAGAGGAACATTAATCATGCAATATCTAAATTGAAACTACCGAGAAAAATTTGAAAGAAAAAATAAACTTGTTAGATATCAAATGATTCAAACTTTAAAGTCATTTAATTTGTGTCATACAAGCTTGACTTGCAAATTAAGTAGCCTTATAGTTTGAAGTATCCTAGATTTTTTCTGCAGTTTGATTTTAATATTACAGCCAAGGGTGTACGTAGGGTTTGACCACAATTTAATCTTTTTCTTGAGCCGTCTCAAGAATGCACATTTAGGATTTCAGTGCTCTATAGAAAAATCAACGTAGGTTGATAAGGAGAGATATCAATCATGTTTACTAACTCAGCTAACTTTCTTGGAAGCATAATAAGTGGATCAGTTCAGTTTCTTTGTGTTGCATTTTTCCTTTTCAAGTAGTAATTTTGTATGTTCGATTTTTTGATGACTACAATGTATCGTGATCTGATGCTGTTGCTATGGTCTCGATGCAGCCAAAAGTCTAGGCAAACATGGAGGACTTCCTTGAAGAAAGGTACATGAAGGAAACTCCTATGGTGAGAGCAATAAAAACTCCTTTGGTGAGGGCAATAACAGAGGAGCTTAATTTCATGTACTATGAAATGAAAGGCCTTAAGTGTATCATAGAACAGTTGCAACACTTGATGTTAAAACTTTGATGTACAAGAACTTCTCTTGTAGCTATTTTCTGATCTGTACAGTGTGCTCTTAATTTTCACACTCCTCCGCCGGGTGGGAAGTTTATTTTTGATGGCAAGTGTTTTTGTTTTTCCAAGTAAAGAGGTTTATTTTTTTAAAAAAAGAATTAAAATATTTCATATGACTTATCAGCCAAGTATGATTAAAATTAGATAAGGTTAGCTTTTGATTGCATAATCATCAATTAATTTGATGAGTCAGCATTTTTAGTTAAATAAAATAATCAGGGTTCAATTTGAAGACTAAACAAGTGGATTAAAATAAAATTTGATGCAAATAAAACATGCCAAATGTATATTCAGCATAAAAATAATAATTCGAACAGATTTTCTTAAACTTTTTATTTTAAAATTACTCTATTGTTTGGATTAATTTCTTACCTGTTTTTAATTTAGAGAATTTGCTATGTTTGGCTTAGTTTTTGAGAATTGCTTTTACGATTTATGAGGTAAGTAAATGAGATGAGTTTTTTCTCAATTTGTGAAAAATAGTTTCTGAGATCACAGTTTTGTGGTTTGCCAAACATGCATGGCTCAATCTGTCTTAACTTAGCCATAATCATATATGCAGATGCTCACTTTAACTTGTTTCATTGACAAAATTAACTTGGGTTAAATTAGGGGCTTTGGATGATTGAGATAAGAGGTAAATAAAATCTGCAGTAGCCAACATATATTTATTAGGCTTACCATCTTTTGCTTTCCCTTGATATGTTGTCTCTTGATTTTTTGATATTTTTGGTGTCAACTTATTAGTTTGTATTTTACCATGAATACTTCTTAATTACTTGGTTTATGCAGAACAGGGAAGGGGAGAGAGAAAAGAGAAAGAGAAAGAGAGAGATAATAAGATGACAATGTAATTTCATTAAATATCATAGGATTGATTACAAATGTGATGTTTGAGAGCTATTTTAAAGGTTTGTATAAGTGAAAGAGAGGTGAGAATCAAGCTCTGATACCAATTGAAGTGGGGAGTTAGCTCTAATACCAATTGAAGTGGGAGCTAGTCTTTGATACCAATTGATATAAGATAATGTACAAAATGAGATGTTTAAGAGCTATTTTGGAAGGTGTGTACCGGTTGAAGAGAAGTGAGAACTTAGCTCGATACTAATTGAAATGGGAAGCAACCCCGATACCAATTCATGATGCTAGCATTATGGAGGTTATGTATGTATTTATGCCTAGTACTATAGATGCTAAGCTTTGTGGAGGTTAATCACAAGGGCACAATAGTATGACTTTGAAGCCCTCTCATAGGCTTTCTTTGTCACATCAAAACCCTTACAATTAATATTTTTAGATTGCAGAAATTTAAATGAGATTCAAAACACTCTCACATACACTTTGAGGCCCCAGCTAGGACCTTCATATTCAACTTGAAAAACTTTTTTCTACAATACAATACTTAAAAATTCATAGCAATTATATATGTAACATAAAGCAGTGACAATATTTAAACTTTTAAAGAGCAAGTAAATAAATATATATACTACCCTAACATTGTAAAATATTTCAATGATCATTTTTGATAATTTCTTTCCACCTCTATTTGGGGTTAATGTCATCAATTAGAAATTCCACAAATCTTGATTTCAGGAAAATTCTCTTAAAATTCTCCTCCGAAGCTATAATATTTGGATTCAAATCCTTCTAATGGAGGATAACAACTATCAAATAAATGCATTCTAAGTTTGAGTACAAACAATACTATGCTAGCTTCAATGGGTGAGTAGTTTATAAATATCTCTTATATTTGGCACAGTACTGATCATGTAGGGAGAGTATTGTGGGACCCACACCTCCCGGAAAAGAAATAGATTGGCGGTATTTTGGGTATAAAGAAACAAGTTAACGATTTATTGCAAAATTTTATAATAAAAAATCAGGCCAAAAAATATTTATTAAGTACTATATATTTTTAATTATAATGATTGTGGTGGTTATAAATGAATTATATATACACATATACATATAAAATAACCTCCACAAAGTTAGGATCGAGTGGTATCAAAGGCTGGTTCCCACTTTAATTCGTATCAGACCTAATTTCCCATTTAAATTAGAGCTACAAACCTTCTAAAATGGCTCTCAAACGTCTCATTTGTACATTATCTTGCATATTGGTATCAAATGTTGGCTCCCACCTCAATTGGTATCAAATATTGGCTCCCACGTCAATTTGTTAACAACTAGGTTCTCGTTACTCTTTTACTCCTACAAAACTTGTAAAATAGCTCTCAAACATCTCGTTTGTACTTAGAATGCATTTATTTGATAGTTGTTATCCTCCATGAGAAGGATTCGAATCCAAAGATTATAGCTTTGGAGGAGAATTTTAAGGCAATTTTCCTGAAATCAAGATTTGTGGAATTTCTGATTGATAACATTGACCCCAAATAGAGGCGGAAAAAATGACCACTCAAATATTTTACAATGTTAGGATAGTATGTATTTATTTACTTGCTCTTTAAAAGTTTAAATATTATCACTCTTACGTATATAATTGCTATGAACTTTTAAGTATTGTATTGTAGAAAAAGTTTTTCAGGTCGAATATGATATAAAATTAACTTCATTCACCAAAAAAAAAAAAAAAAACCCTCATATTTTATCATAGCTAGTTGTGTAGGCTCAAATCAATTTAAAATTTATAACATGTGAAAGAACATATTTAAAATTATACATTAGTAGACTTATGTCCTTTATCAAATTAAAAAAGTAAAACAGAATTCAACAAATCAGTTTGCTTTTCTACATCCAATATGTAAAGACCTGCAGCCCCCGGCTGCTATTGCAATTCCTTCGGGGGAGACACTATTATCTGAGTTGGCTAACTGGTGCTGGGCTTTATCTTCAACAATCACAGAGTATGCGTCATTAACAGATGGTAGAGGAAAGAGAAGCAAAATGTAACTTCTTGCCTGAGAATGAATTTCGTAAAGGTCCATAAGAAATTGTAGCAAATTTTGTTGTTAAACGACTTCATTGTAGGCCTTTGAGGTTTCGCAGGTGTATGAAAGAATCTTGACCGTACTAGAGATGATTGTTCCTCCTAAAGCTCTTTAAAGAGCCTTGTCTGAGCGAATGTATCTCTCTGTGCAAGGCGAAAATTCTTGAACCGGAATGCTTGTTGAATCTTTCTTATAGATCGACCCACACATGATGTGGGCTTGGAAAGAAGATGATTCCATTACCAAATTCTTTGGGCAGAGATCTCAGAAGCCAGGAAAGAACAATGGCGTCGCACCTATACCATTGTTCTCGGAGTGAAGCTTCTTTCAAGTCTCTTTTACTAGTACGTCGATGAATCCCGGTTTGTTTTTGCCTCGAAGCACGATTCTCATGGCTCTACTCCAGAGTCCAGACTGTGTAGTTTTCTGCTCCAGTGGTGACATGAGAGATCAGTGCCGAACATTGAGTGCACAACAATTCGCCACCGGATTTCTCTTCCGCCATGAGAGCCATCGCGTTTCTTGCTTTCTCGTGTGAGCTTCTGCGGCGGGATGTGTGTCAACCCAATTGTTCATGTGGTAAGGAGACGATTTTGGGCTGGTTTGATTTGAGGAAGGAAAGGAATGAAAGTGAAAGGAAAGGAAGATTAGGTGAGAATTTTAAAAATGTAAGCTATTTGGTATACTAGGGAATGGAAGTTAGTTGAGGGAAAATGAAATGTTTGGTATGAAAAATTGGGTGTTGGTTAAGTGGGAAAATTATGTGAAATTCCCAGAATGCCCCTAAAATAAAAAAAGAAAAAAAAGTTGAAGACGTAAAATTGAAGTTAGAATAGTGCGACATCATCAAACCCTAAACGTCGGTGAGATGTAAAATTAAAGTAGCAATCGATTGGATATGAAATTGCGAGTAGGATTGGCATCCAGAGGGCACAAGTACAAGAACAGGGGATTGGGTACAGAGATATTTCAGAACAGAGCATAACATGGGATTGGTTAACCGTTCACCTTTCAAAACTCGAGTAAATTTATGGGAATGAAAATTAACAAAGATGGAGGCAAAGCAAAGATAAAAAATTGCTGATGTTGAATCTCCCCTAAATTAGGGCTAAGGGTACATTTGACATTTTATATTGGGATTATTTACTAAGACTTCAGGTTTCGTTGTTGTCACTCGGAGCGTTCGAATGAAGTTACTTCAATCAAACATAAAAAGAACTGATTGCGTTACCTAGGGATAAACTATAGTCAGAAGACGTTCGAACAAAATCTAAACGTTCGAACATAGAAGCTTCTAGTAATTACGCGTTCGAACGAAAAATTTGACAGTAGGCACCCTGTTGAATCAGATTATGTGACAGTACGCTTGACAGTTTCAATGCAAAATAGTGATACTTGTCCTTCATGTTCCATAGTCAAACATGTGGGAATCCAGCTTGTTGCATTCAACCGTGTAAATCGGTTAACATGGTGTGTCCTCCCAGCTCGAAGCAACAGGGCTTCCCAGAGCTCAGATACATATGGGTAAATCACACATAAATTGATTTTGAATGAATACTGACCTCAATTGTAGATTAGTTTCCACTGGGTTTAGCTTCTCCTTCACCTCCAACACCCACTGTAGTTCCAAGCTTCTTCACCGACAGTTTCGTCTAGCTCGCGCGTTGCTCGTCATTTTAAAAAGAGGTACAGTTTTTTCAAGGGCTTTTCTGTCCCAAATTTTCACTCTCCCAAGAAGATTTCAACCTTCCTGCCTCTTTCGGATGGAAAGCACCTTCCAATGGCTAATAGAAGATTCACACTCATGGGATTGTTACACGACAGAAGACGCGCGCCCCAAACACGTTTTTTTGCGTAGGAACGTTGTTATCTTCCCTTTCTATTGCCAACTTTCACTCTGACAAATAGAGCCTTAGACTTTCTTGAAAGGAGACCGACCTTACCATGATAAGCTCCAGCCCTCTTAACACAACACAGACCACATGGGATGGAGGAGATTTCATTAATTGAATAATACTTAGTATGTTACCAACTAGATTAGGTCTAGCGGGAGGGGTTAGTCCCTCTTAATATTGTAAACCAATGTTTGAATCCCTACTAGGAGAGATGCCCACATTTAGTGTCCAACAGTGCCTTAAATATGATTGTCTCTAATAGGAGATACCTATAATTAGGAAAAAAGTACTTAATTAGTATATTATATAACTTGGCCTATATTTATACTCAAGGTTTTTAAATTCGGATCGACCACTAAACTGGCCTGGTTACTGGGTCAAGAGTCAGTAGGTCAAACCGGAGCTAGCCCAAGGCCAAATTAGTGAGAAATTGAAGATTTCAAGATTATAAATATGAAATTATAAAGAATTTTAAAAAAATCAATTTTTTTAAATAAAAAAAATAGTGAACCGGGTCGATGCTTGGATTGGACCACTTTACCAACCGGGCCATTTGGGCCAAACCGCCTTGATTCGATCTAGGTTTCAAAACTTTGTTTATACACAATTGAACTAACCTATTAAATGCAAAAATGGCCAAACAAAATTTACAGGTTATACATAATTACATATTAAGAGGAATTAGACAAACTGAGTACAAAACTAAACGCTATATTATACAGGAGGGGTGTCACCGTAAGGTCTCCTTAAGTAGGAGAGCCTACGTCATAATCTGAGCGGGGACTTGCGTTCGAGCGGCCTCTACCCGGAAGCGGATATTCTCGAAGCGAGCCTCGCATCCTCGAAGCGGTCCGAGCCGTCCAAAAAATGAATCTAACGCCCGCCAGAGGGATTTTAAAATTTTTTAAAAACCGCGCGGTTTTTGGCACAATGATTCTGGACCCTTAGATCAACTTTTGGACAGCCCGGATGGAATGATATTGAGGGATACTGAGGGATCCGATTCAGAGAGAATCCGGACCCGCCTCTACCCAATCCTTAGTTCAACGTTTTGTTTAATTCGATCTTCTGCTTTGTTTATCATTTCGAGTGAGTTAGCTATTGTTGTGCATTTATTAACTTTATGAAAAATTTGATGAGTGATTATTTCTTAGAATATTCATAAGATATGGTATAATATCAATTGTTGTTTTTATTTTATGTATTCTACCCTTTTTTGGATATTGATAGTGTTAGCATGATCGCATGCATGAGAGACAGAAAACAATGCTCCCCCAACTTCTTGATATAAGAAATATTTATGTAAGTTTGGTTAATATGATATGTATTTTCTAAAACACACGAGTCATCTTCCTCAATTATCTCATTCTCTCTTCTTTTTTATTATTGTTGAGTGAACATCAATAGGAGTAAATTAGAAACATATGAAAAGTATGTCTTATATTTAGGATCAAAATCAACTCCCAAAATATATATATATATATATGGGTATTGCCAGACATTAAATGTGGGCATTCCTTCCCGCAGAAATTCACATCTCATTTTTTTTTTGGTTGCCCACTAAGTTCACCGGGGCGAACTAGTCCGAATCCGACCCGCGTCGCGCACCTGGCTATGGTGGGAGAGTCTCCCAACGGGGTTTTTTTTTTTTGTTGTTGTAGAAATTCACATCTCATTTTACCATATGAAGAACTAGCTCTTTCTACTAGGCATTTTGGTTAAATTCAACAAGTTAAATCTCACATAAAGTAGTATTTACATCAGGCCCATACAGTATGAATTTTTGGATATTACATGTTAATATCAATTACCATACACACACACACACTCACACACACGAGTTATGTACCTCAATGTTGGGTCAAGGCAGGTTTGTTTCTGGGATCGAGCTGCAGCAAACTAGATATATTTTTTGTTAAAAATGAAAGATATCAAAAGTTAAGATATTAATGTACTTAATGGCATAAGTTATTTCTCGTATTTGAAGTTGTCGAAACAGATCTTCTAATTAATTTCTGAGCTTAAGATGCAGTGGAAAGATCTGGTTTCCAATACATACATATTAGAATAATCTTCTTCATCAAACACAAATTTCTTAGAATAACCTTCAAGCTGATTCATGTTCTAGAACTCAACCTGTAATTTGTCATATATACTACTTTCCTTGATCAATATCTTAAAGTCGTCACATTTACATGTTTCGTTCTAGAAAGTAACTAGAAATTCAGGTTACATATCTATCAGTATAAGAAATGATTTAGACATACATTTATATGTGATCCACAGATGTCAAATAATGTATAAGAATTCAGAATATATGCAGTGACTGCTTCCATGCATTCTTTTGAATGGATGAGTAACACACTATCTTTAACAAAAAGATATATAAATGTATATATAGATCTATCATATATATGGAAAAGCCTATTGCTCAAGTAATTACATACAAAACCATACTTTGTACCAGTTACATATATCACTCAAAAGTAATTTGAAATGGAGCTTTTCCTAGACGATGATCAGATGATTAATTATTAAGCAGAACTTTTATGTGACCTAAAGTTGCTACTTTATTTAAGAGGCTAATTGGATGGTTAAAACTTCATATATATACTTGCAGATAAATAGACGTGTATATGAACCAAATGCCTGGAATGTAATATTCACTCAACGGATTGCAATTCATAGTGTTTGTAAGAGGAAGCATGTAGGTGCAATACAAAAGAAGTTCCACCTCGATTGGGGAGATAAGAAGGATAAGGAGAAGGGGAGCATATTTTCTGCTCATCAAAATGTGCTCATGGCCCATCTACATCGTTAGATTGATTTTGAACAATCCAGGTTTAATTTAGCTTTTATATTTCAAATAATTTTTATTTTAATATAAAGAAAATTAAAAATAAAGATAATATTTTTTGATATATCATATAAAAATAAAAATAATCTTATAACTATTAGTTCTCATAAAAATGAATTTATCATTTAAAAAATCAAAATTTTAAATTTTGAATTTGGGTTGTATGTTATTTAAACATTTTTGCTTATTTGAAATAGCAATTGAAGCTTTCAAAAGCGTTTGTCAATCGTGATTTTTAAGATAATGAGGTAAGTATGTAAAAGAGTTTTGTCTCAATATATGTGAATAAGCACTTTTGTTGATGATCTCCATTGCACTTTGGGAGGGGTGTCTTTTGTGGTATCCCTATCCAATATTTTGTTTGATTCGATCTTCCAATCATATAATTTAACGTGATAAATTTACTTACCATGACGTTGGATCAAGTTATTTTATTATATTTGCGTGAATAATTGCTTCGCCTTTGAAACATTATTTCTGCAACGAATTGTTTTCATTGTTAATTTCAGGTATCGATCTTAGCTATCCAATTGAAACAAATTAAAGAGAGGCTTTGGACTCTCTTAGAAAGGATGCTGTGAATCCAAGATGTTAATAACTTTATCATATTCAAGGTCGAGCTTATTGCATTTGAAATAGTACACTTGAATAATGCATGGGCCATAGTGCTTTTTGAATGGTTATATTGTTCAACAATTACTATTACTTTTTTTTCCTTTTAGGATACGAATCGGGTACGGGAAAAGCCACACAAAAATTTATTCAAGATTCTGCATTGCATCACCAGTTACCTACTCAGTGAATTTATTAACTTTAATGAAAAATATGAGATGAGTGATTATTTCTTAGAATATGCATAAGATATGGCACAATATCAATTGCCGTTTTGATTTTACGTATTCTCCCCCTTTTTGGTTGTTGATAGTGTTAGCAAGAGAGACATAGAAAACAATAATATACACATTGTTGTTAAACTCGCGAATTGACTCTCCAAGTTTACCGATTTTACATTTCTACCTTACTAAATCGAATCGAGTCTCTAGTAAATTCGTTAGTCAGAACTTAGTTAAACTCACGAGTTTACATACTTCGAATTTATCGTTTTTTACATTTCTAAATTAGAAAATTGTGTTACTTTTTTCAATTTTGTCATCTTCAACGGCTTTATATATGAATTTTATAGAAATTTCTTTATTAAATATAATAAATTATGAATGTTAATATATTTAATTTCAATTATTTGATTTAAAATATATTTAAATCAAATTGTTGTCATTTTTTATATTTTAATTATTTAATTATACACTCGTTAATACATATTTTATGATAAAAATAAACTCTTACGAATTTACGATTCGAGTTCACGATATGAGTTTATCAGCCATCCACGAGTTTGCTTAAACTCGCACAAATTTGCACAAATAAATATAAGTATTGTCAGATTAAAAATATTATCGGCATCTTCTAGCTAGAAAATTCAAATTTATTTTTCCATGTAACAACTAGTTATTTCCGCTAAACCTAAGACCAATTCAATAAGTTAAATCTCACAAAAGATAGTATTTACATTAGGTGGCATGTCTTCTAGCCCATATAGTATATGTTGGAATATATCTAGTCCACCTTTAGTGAATTAGGGCCTAAGCCCTATTGATTTGGGCTATTATGAAATATAGAAAGATATGGGTCCAATAAAAGAATTTTATATTTTATTATTTCAAATTCAAATCACAATAATCGCCTATGCGTGAGACGTGAGACGTGGATTATATCGGTTTGTGGGAGCCATTTTTGTGTAACTCATTGAAAACCCCTATAGAAACTATTCTGGTTCTCTTCTCACCAATGGTGAATTTTTCATATAAACGTGATCGTATATTGGTGCTCCAATCTCGTGTGGTACTTTAAATAATCAACTACTCCGAAATCCTTCCGTATATATCAATAAATAGACAGAAGAGTTTAGATTAGACACCACAGAGAATAATATAATAATTTCTTACTTTTTATAAAGATGATAGAGGTTTGCATACTCTTCATAGAGAAGAAGGCGAGTTCAGTAGTCTCGCTTTACAATACCAAATACGATATTAGGGTTTCAGCTATAGCTAGCTAGAACCATATATATATATTTCTGTACACACACAAAGGCTCACTTATGGAGCAATGTTGGCACCAGAGAAGAGATCGATAAATTCTGCAATACTCATGGTCTCTTCGATTTCAGAAGGATCGTAATCTATATCGTCGACCAACACAAATTTGTCAGACTCACCATCTTCTGCTTTCCCTTGATACACTAACGCTGACCCTTCCTTGATTCCCACTTTCCGGCATCGAGTAATCAAACCCTTTTTCCTCAGATCTTCAAGCTGCTCCTCCGATCCATCAATTATCCATGTTACGTTTCCACAAAACAAGATTGATTGAGAAAAACTATATAAGTTTGTAAATAGATATGTTCTTTTGCAGTTAGTTGTTGTTGTTACCTGATCGTCCAACCAAGCAAGTTGATTACTCAGCTTTCCTTCTGCTATCTATATAATTCACGGGGAAACAAGAAATAAATTTTTAGAAAATTAATGAATTTTTGGGATATTATATGTTAATATATGAATTACTACACACACACACACACGAGTCACGTACCTCAAGTTGGGTCAAGGCAGGTTTGTTTCTGGGATCTATCTGCAAAACTAGATATATTGTTTGACAAAAATGAAAGAACAAGAGTTATAAAGAGATTAATATATACCCTTAATCGCATATAGTGAGTTCTCATATTTGAAGTTGTCGAAACAGATCTTCTATTTAATTTATGAACTTGAGATCGCAGTGGAAACTGGAAAGATCTGGTTTCGACTTATATATGTAGCTCTATATATGTGCACTTAATTACGTAGACAGTTAAAAGCAAGTGAGATTATGAGAAAGAATAGAATATACCTCTTAAGAAGCCCTCAATTATAGCATCGAAGTATTTTCCTTGTTCACTGTATGCTAACCCTAAGCGATAGTAAGCTTTCATGTAGCCAGAGTTTAGGCTAATTGCTTTACAACAGTCACCCACAGCTTCATGAAACCTCCCAATCTTTATCAATGCTGCCCCTCTGTACAATGAAAAATAATTATAAGCACAACAATATTATATCACTTGAGAACGTAATCTAGTATATTAACTGTATATAGTATGTACATACCTATTGCAATAGTAGACAGCATTGTCGAGGGTAACTGCAATAGCACAACTGTAAAATTCGGCAGCTTTAGTATAACAATCAGTTTCCATGGCCTTGTTTCCTGTAGATTTGTCAAGAATAGATTTGACCCAAATTAAAGAAGATTGATCAATGAGAGGAATTGTGAAGAAGTAATGATAGATAATAACAAGGGGAAAGGAAGGAAACTGGCTTGTAAGCTAGATTTATGTTATGATTACAAGTCTAATAATAGATATTAACAAAGAGAAAGGAAACTTGTGAAGCCATATCTATGTTATGATCACAAGTCTTGTCGAAGTCTCTAGTAGCACCACGACACTATACTCAGAGTCTTATTGGTTAGAATCTTCTACGGGAGGTCCTTTCCTTGAACATCGACATCTCATTGAAATAAAGTACAAGTCTAAAGGGATAACACATCCCAAATAACTAGCCAAATGGCTGGAAGAGTCTTTTAAATTTATAAACTACACTTTATCGTAGTTCTCAATATGGGACTCGTTACAATTTAATCATATTTGGTTTTGTTTATCCTTAATTCATGGAATTACCAATGTCTCTAAGCATTAAGAAGAAGCTAATCATTCATTAACTTTTATTTTGGCTCATGAAATTAAGAAAATAATATGAATGACATCACACACCCAGTGTTTTGAGGGCCTCAGCGATGTCCTTCATGTTAAATCTGAAAGGCCCTTCTTTTCTAATCACCTGTACAATGTTTTAAGGATTCAAAAAAGCCATAATTAATTAAAATCATATATACAAGAAATACAAAATTTAATTGAACACACAAATATCTTCATACGTACGCCTAGAGCTTCGTTGAAAATCCTCCCAATAATACTGTTGATTCTCTTTTTCGGATTGCTGCTTTGACCAACCAGAGACTCGAGACCCCCATATTTTAACACTGCTTGTTTGAATTCTTTGCTGAAGTTCACCATGCTCCGACCTATTGCAATTGCAGGTCCTGCCAAACATAACAAACACCAAATAAATCAATTCATGCAAATAATATTCAATAATAACGAAGGTGAATACTTATTTATCGTGCTCAAGTGCAAGCTAGCTTTGATACGACAAGTCTAACTCAATAATCATGCATGCATACAGAAGATTTCAAATCTTCTAGTTAATATGAGAACTAAACTGAAGGATGATCTCGTTTTAGTGTAAAAGAAGTTATCGAGCTAGATCTCTCTGGGTCTCGAGTTAAAGTTAGAAAAGAGACACTGGTGGAAGAGGCAACCACAAACCCTGAATCCCAATAGATGGGGTTTGAGAAGGGATAGAAATGTACACAGCTTAATCCTCACAATCAAAAAAACTATTTAATTCTAGGATTTGAACCCATGACCTACAGATCACATGGCAGCAAATTTACTGTTGCGCCGCCAAGGCTCACCCTCTAGATACCCGATGATAATATCAAAAAAAGAAAAGGATACAAACATGGGGCTCTCTCTCTCTCTCTATATATATATATACCTTTGGAAGATGAAGGTTTTCTGGCAGTTGAAGTAGTGGAGCTACTAGGTTCATCATCGTCAGAGTCCTCAAGATCTTCAGTATCATCTTGAGGAGTGCTAAACAAAGTTACAAGAATACCAGGCCTTCTAATTTTCTGATCATTATCCTCCACCATTTCTGGATTGATCCTGAAGATCTCCTTCAGATTGTTGGCCACACTCTTAATTCGCTCTTTCTCTTCCTTGCTCGCTTCTTGAACTGCCCAATCAATTACAACAGTGAGAAAACTTCATTCAACAAAGCAAAGGAAAAAAATTATGTCAAAAAAGAGCATTAAATGAAATTAAACTCCACATAAATCAAACCAAAGCTCTAGAACTTTAATACTCCAACATTGCGTAGTACTGTAGTTTTTAATTTTGGGTCTTAAATCTTTGAAAAATTGAAAATAACTTCGATTCTTATCTATAAGATATCAAAATGTCACTCATTTCATGTAGAATCTAATAATAAAAAAACCATAAAAAATATTTGAAACGGTCCCAAAATTGGGGCCAGCAATGGGGGCAGCACCAAAGGCACAACAGGCACCCCTTGCCCGAATTCCCTGGGATTTTGATGGCCTTCCTTCTTTCAAATTCGTCCAACGAGTTATGATCAAATTGAAGGCCATAAATCTGATTCTCTCTCTCTCTCTCTATATATATATATATACACACACATATATCAAAACACAGCATCTCTGGCAGCAGTAACGTTATTGCCATGTGACAGAGAGGAGTCTGTCTGAATGATGTCTATGATTTGGGATTTAGGGTCCTATAGGAATCTAAATCTCAAAGTTACATATGAGCAAGCTAGGGTTTTGAAAACTCAGTTTCTGCGTAAAATTAATAACACAACAAGCTAGCAAGCAAGTTGGCATTACTGCAGAGAAAGCATGCATGAAGATGAATCACAGTACACGAACCAAATGAAAGGAACTGGAGAAAAGCCAGAACGATTCTTATGCAAATTTGGGAGCTGACTGTGAGATTCGCCATCTTCAGTGTATGCTACAGATCACAGAGATAGAGATGTGACAGTATGAGTTGGAAAGAGAGAGACAGACGGTGGGAGAGGTGAGAAAACTTGTGAGAGAGGGACGAAGACAGTGTGTGATGATATAACATATATATATAACGTCTATTTCCAAATAAATGAAAAAGGAAAGAGAAAAGAAAAATAAAGATGGTTACGTCCCTTGAGAAATTGTATGAATGATATTTGTCGGGTGCTTAATTAATAATTAATTAATTGTTATTATTATTACAATAACCTTCCTAAGGCAGAGATTCGAAATTAAAATGGTGAATTGAATTTAATACCGGCCGGGAACAATAATGCATGTGTGAAATAAAAGCTATTTATGGATAGTAATAAATCCCAAGTTAATTTTCTTGGATTTGTTTATGGAGTAAATATGAGTTATTACTATTCATTATTCAATTATGAAATATATTGCTTTTTTTTTTATTTGGTTATACTCAATGGCTTTATATATAAATTTTATAGAAATTTTGTGGTTAAATATGATAAATGATGAATGTTAACGGATTTAATTTTAATCATTTGGATTTAAAATATATTAAAATCAAAATGTTGTCATTTTTTTATATTTTAATTATTTAATTATACATTAATAATACTTATTTAATAATAAAAATGAACTCTTATGAGTTTACGATATGAGTTTATGTCATTGTTACGAGTTTACTTAAACTCCCGAGTTTGACAATCTTAATACTTGTTTTAGTTATAAGTCCTTGCTACATCCTTCTAAACCCCAGATACGATAATATCAACAACATCAAAAATGCAATTACCAATTATTAGTTTAATTTCTCAGAAGTGCCAAAACGACGGCGTCCCCATGTTCAATAAACAAGTTATTTAATTTAAAGCTCCATAATTCAACATGGGATCGTGAGTTTATCCCACTTATAACCTTAAACATAGAGATGGAGCTTGAAATAAATATTTGGAGGGGTCAAATGTATAATCATCAACTAATTTTACAAAAAATATATATATATATATATTTGGGGGGCAAAATGTATAAATTTTATAGCCAAATGTGTAAAAAAAAAAAAAAAAAAAAAAAAAAATCTAATTTTCATTAAATATTTAAGTTTTTTTCATTGTATCCACCAAGCTTCATCTCTGCTTAAACAGTTAATACTTATTCTTCTTGCAATTAAAAAAATCTCACCGCTCATATAACAAAAAAACTTATAATTGATTTTCTATAGTATTTTTCCCCCTCTTAAAATTGACATTGATTTTACAATAAATAATCGATAACATTCAGATGAGTAAATTGACGTTGAAACTTATATACTTGGATAATCTCAATTACATGGAAGGGGAACTGCTTTTTAGTAGCTTAATTTAAATATAAATCATCTGGCTCCTGTTAGTTCTAAAAATATTCCACTTGGTATTTTTATTTTATTTGGAGAATTAATTCATCATAATTTTAGTTTTGACATGTTATATTGATAATGATAAACAAAATTACCTGGAAGTATTTTTACTTTAAATTTTGAATGCAATAAAAAGTTAGAAAAAGTAAACAAAGAAATACATGGTATCTGATGCATTTATAGTGCATTAGGAAGTTTAATTAAGAGTCTGTTTGGATCTTTTTTTTTAAACTAGCTAAAAGCTACTTTTAAAAAGCTAAACAAAAAAGCTTTTAAAAAACTTGTTTGGCTTAACTTCTGCATATAAGGAAAATATAAGTTAAAAATAAGAGCATCCAAACAAACACTAAATATTTAGCATTTGGCTCTTAAACCCACCTACCCCTTTCTACATTATAATTATTATTAGTACTACTTCTAGCTTCTCTCCCTCCTTGTTGATGCACTCATTTTGATTCTAAATGTAAGACTTTAATCTATTTTATTTTTTTTCATATTATTCTTATTAAATGCATACATTAAATATAGTTTATATTGACACGAGTTAACTTCCAAAGTAAATAAATGAAATGAGCATTTTAGAAAAATCAACGAACATTTTTATATAAATAATTAATTTAACTAACTTATAAGTTAATTATTTAGCTCAAGAAAAAAGATAAGATTCGTAATGAACACGTACGAGGAAGAGTTGAGGTGGCATCTATCTGTTGAAGAGAAAATGGTAAAAACTTATTTAAGGTAGTTTGCGTATGTACAAAGAAGGCGTTGAATGTGCCATGTAGAGAAAAACCAAAACGAATACTGAGTGAATTTATTGAGAAAATTCTCTTGATTAACAATTTAACTAAACGTACATGTGGTTGTTGATAAAGTAAAATGACATCTTATAATTCATATAGCCGACCCCGCTTAGTAGAATAAGACTCGTTGTTGTATACATTTAAGAGAGGGAAAATGTTTTATAATACAGAGAGAAAAGGAAGGGGAGAGAGAGAGATCATGCATGGTTGCTACGTGGAATGCGCAGTGCAATGTAACGAAGCAGCTATACGTGATGAATACTCAACTCACATGTACATTGCTTCGAGCAATAAATTAAATAAATTTTATTATTTTTAAACTTGGCTAAAAATTTCAAAATTTATGAACAATAAATTCAAAAATGGAGTTTCCCTCCTGGCTTGACGTCAGAAATGGAGCTTTAAGAGATTCCTTCTTTTTCTGTTGTTGTAACAAACAAAAAGTGAATTAGAAAAGGAAGGTTAAAAAAGAAAATAAAGGTCACGTGAAAGAGAAGAGTTTGTGCATAAAATATATATAATATATATATAACGGATACTCATATATAATTTTTGAGTTCACATTGAGTGCTTTTCTTTTAGGTGCTTCTTAGGTGCTTTTCCCTCTAATTAGAAGGATTATGAATTTTTTTTATATATTCTATTTATTGAGATTAGATTATATGCTGCATCCTGAAATTTTTTTGCACTCAGTATCTAAAATTAATTAATTTCCAGGATATTGGGGTTACAGGAAAAATATTTCTTAATGCAAGACTGAAAATTAATTAATTTGAGATATTGGGTGCAAAAAAAATTTCAGGATCCAGCATATAATCTAATCTAAATAAATAGAATATAAAAAAAAAAAATTCATAATCCCTCTAATTAAAGGGAAAAGCACCTAAGAAGTACTTAAGAGAAAAGTATCTAATGTGAACCCATAATTTGAGTTTTTGAGTTTAGTGTGAAGGTTTCTTAAGTTTGTTGCTCATCCTCCCTGGCACTTTCAGTTTCATTATTGGGATTTGGGAAATGGCTTCCTTTTCTCTAAACTTGAATTATTCATATTTAATGCAATATTTTTTTAAAATCATATTATATTAAAAAATAAGTAAGTAATTTTAAATTAATTAAAAAGGATTTAATGTTTTTGCTTTTGTTGTAAAAATATTTTGTCTCCCACACTCATAAAAGTGAGTGCGTCCCATTGTAAAAAGAAGAGAGAAAAATATTAGTGGGACCTATTTACTTTTATAAGAGTGAGCGAAAAAAAATATTTCGCAACAAAAAAACAGAAATATTTAACCCAATTAAAAAAATGATCTGAATAAATAATTTAATTTTCTTAAAAAAAATTAGAAAATTAAAATTTTAAAATGTTCAAATAAAATCCTAGTCAGTTTATTTTTTAAAAAAATTAATATTTAACAACATTTTCATAAAATATTAAATTAAATGACAATCCTTCAATTCTTTAAAACATATTTCAAGCAACAATATGATTTCATTCCCTCCCATCTTCCCAATTTGCAAATATAGATTGTTTTGGAAACTACTTAAAATCAAATTGGTATTTTGCCTTTTGGAGAACCAAATCGTTTCTTTTGTTTTTTTTTCCCCTTCACACATCTTGTTAGCCCTTGTTAATTTTTTTATGTCTTCAAAATTTTTCCAAATATCTCAATGAATTTGAATTTAAAAAATGTTAATATAATCTCCAAAAAAAAAAAAAAAAAAAAAAAAAAAAAAAAAAAAAATCTTGCATTGCATATCATATATCAAGAAAGGATATAATCTATGATGAGCTTAAATTAAATATGACAACAAGTTCTAGCCTGTTTGGCATGGCGTTGCTGTTGCCAATCCAAAAAAGCACGTGGAGGACGGTAAACACCTAGTGAGAAAAAAAAAAGAAGCAAATTTTGGGGTGTTTGGAATCTTATCAATATCAACATATGGGTAGCCATTGTTATATTAAGATTTATGAGAAAATTATATTCAAATGAATTATACAACTAATAATAATTTAAATTTTTACCTTCAATTATTACAATATATACAACTAATACACACAATAAGATTATGTCATTTTCAGTCATTTTTTATCTCAATAGACTTTTCAAACGTTATTACAAACAAGAGCCCATTTAGAAAAAAGCCACTTCTATCACCGCTGTCCCAAAGACAAATCACATTTACAATATGACTTTTATCCTATCTTACTTTTATAAAAATCATATTAAAAATAAGTTACTTCTACCACTATTATCTCAAACGCTATCTCAAACCCAGGCTTACTAAGATATCCAATAGGAAATGAAGGTGATGAGGAATTTCCAATAGAAGTGGGGACTATATGGGCTAAACCCATACTGATTTGGGTCCATAAACTCCTTTTCCTATGGAGCTATACAATTTTTGAAAGTCTTTTAAAACAAAATTATTACTTACTTTACCAACAAAAAGAAATTATTACTTCCAAAAAACATATAAAAAGTCAAAATGCCCAAATTTCAGTTATATCATAGGATAAATAAGAATATAAGACATGACAAAATACTAGTCCCATAGTTAACAACAGTCACTTCTGAGTCCTTTCTTGCCCGGTCAGCTCCTATCGTGGTTTTCGATTGTAATGTAATAATATAGAATCTAATTGAGAAATTGATGTTAATTTTAAGGGCATGTTTGATATGAGGGATTTGGATGAGTTGAATTTAAGAAATTTGAAGAAATGGGGTAGTAAAATTTTAATAAAAGGAAGATATAAAATAAAAGAGTAAAAAACATTAATTAAAGAATTTCAACCCTACTTCTCTAATTTTTTAAAATTCAACTCTAAAAACTTTTCCTCTCTGCCCTCATACCAAACAGACCCTAAACGTAAGATTTATTTTAGATGTTTATTAATTTTTCTCAATTAACTCTATTGTATTATCTCAGTAACAATAATCAGGTAGGAGAGGGAGGGAGAGAATTAAGGAAGATAATTAGGGTGTTTTAGGGAAAACATATCAAGAAAGCATATCAACTAACTTAACTAATATCCTTAATTTACTCAAATTAGTTAATTAGGTAAAGATTAGAATAGTAGTTAAAAATAGGTTGTATCTTTAAAATAGTAGGGAATTAGTACTATTTTTTAAGATTACCCTTCAATCACAATTGATATATCTTAATTATTTTTAACTTCCTTCTTACCTGATATTTATCTATAATAATACAATTAATAAGGGTATTTGTGAAAAAGAATAATTTAATACTATTAAATTTTTACAAAATGACTTGTTTTTTTGGATAATAATTAAAAACCTGCTAAAAAGTGCTTTATAGATTAGAACGGTAGTTTGAGATATCCTTGAAAGATTAGAAAATTATGGTATATTAATTTTTAGGTTAAAGGACGTTTTGGCTCTGATGCCAACTTTCTAAACACACGGTGAAATCATGCTGAATATGAAATTCCAATTTGTTTTATTACAACTCATCAATTGGGTTCTGAAACTCAAGCCGGCCACTATACTAGTCCGAATCTTGGGTCAAAGGTTAATAGGTCGACCAAGTCAAACCGAGCTAAATCGAGGGTAAATTGATGAGAAATTAAAGATTTCAAAGTAATTAATATAAAATTTTAAAGAAAATGTTAAAAAAATCTATTTTTTTTTCAAAAAAAAAAAAAACCCCCAAACTAGGTTGATAGCCGGACGACTGGTTTCTCGACTGGTTCACTGCTTCGATATGGGTCTCGGAACACTTCTCATCTACCAGTGAAACATTTGGTCTTAATATGTTTTAATTGAAAGCATACAAGAAAAACATTTGTTCTTTTCGTGGACCGGCCTAGATGCTTTGTTTTTTCTATACATATTATGGGAATCATCTACTCCCTCTTCTTCATCAAGCAACTAAATTTCTCATAATAACCTTCTGCTTTCTCTTGATACATATTAGTTGCTTTGTTAACTCTAATTTGGCCAAGACCAATACCCCTTCATATTATGGGAATCGACTACTCCCTCTTCTTCATCAGGAGGATAAATTTCTCATCGGTGAAGGACACCCCCGATTTCTATCCCAAAAGGAAAAAAAAAAAAACTCTAATTGAACCAATAGTTTTTGTCATATTTCAAGCTGATTAAACCCTAAATCTCTCTAAAATCACTGTCCTCTCCAAGCAGGAAGTACGGTCTAATTAATAAATATCCACCACTTTTTTTTTTCTAATTTTAATTTATGCACATTACTTGGATATATCTGTATTTACAAAAATCCCACCGGATCAGGTCAAAATGACAAGTGTTATTAATTAGGAAAAATTGCATCTAAAGGCCCACAAAATAAAATTTATAAATTGCAATACACTTAAATTTAAAAGTCAAAGTAAAAACCTTATTTGATAAGATACTATGATGAAGTTTCTACTTAAATTAAAAAGAATTAAATAAAATTGTAAATTTCTTAAAGTTAAGTAACGGTTTTCTTAAAATAGGTTAATGGGCACAGTAAGTCTTAAGTATAATTTTGATCTTTAAAATAGTTAAAAATCAAATATATTTAGCCTGACTTATTGAGATATGAATGCTTGTTGTACTTTTTCTTGAATTTTAGGTTAAGAGGTCTTAAAACTTCAATTATTTAAAGATTTACTAGTAAATTTTTAAAAAATACTTTAATACTTTTAAAAAAAATACATTTCAAATAATTTAGTAGTAGTTTCTGTTAAAGACTTGGTAGAAATAAGTTTTTCAAAATCTAATTATAAGTTCTCTGAAATTTTGAAATAAATTTGATCTTTGAAATTGATTATAGCCGGTAAAGTATCCTATAAAATTAACAATGTTTTTGGTTTTCAAATGTAATTTCTTAATGTGTGGGAAAAAAAATTAGAAACAAAGGAACAACATGACAACAAAAATTTTATATGATGGAGCTTTATTACATACTATCTTAAATTGCACTACAAAAGTGTTTCTATAATTAGTACTGGGGCGTGAGTAATATATTTTCAGAAGATTTTTTCTTTTCTTTTTTTAATTTTTATATGGTGAGGTTGTGTCTCAAAGTACGAAGATTGAACTGCAAATAGTAGATGAGCTGTTCACTCATTTCACCATCTTTATTAGTCAAAAGGGCAAACTCACTGGCTCAATAAATTGTCTCGTCCTCGATGGTACTACCAACATTCTTGTTTGTGGAAAGGAGGAAGGTTGTGCCCAATAAAACTCAATGTGAGCATAGACGAGTGACTTGCAAGGCTTTGCCACTAGGCTTCAAAACATTATGAGAGAATCAAGTCAGTATGGACAGTCAGATTTTAATATGAATGTTCAACCAACTATAGAGAAATCTTCAGTTTCTTGATTGTCTAATGAGTAATGACTTAGAAGATACCCAGGTATTCATTTAATACCATGGTTTAATTTTCTTGTGAAATTATAAGCTTCATATGTAGGTTATCATAACGATAAAATGTGATTTTTAAAGTTTGAGAAGGTAGGAGTTGCTATTATTGCTTCAATTCTCTATGTTATGAAATTGCTTAATATATGAATCTTTTATATTAATGTTCTGATATGCAATACATTGAAATATATAGTCGAATTCCCTCAGGCATCTGACAAGTATGTGACAAGCATCTATATATTATGACTCACGTGACATGAATGGGAAAACATGTGACATGCATGGGAAAACATGTGACATGCATGGGAAAACCCATTTGGTGTGTTATTTTAGGATTTTTGAAAAACAAGTAATCGAGCAGGTAAATATGTTATTGTTATCATTTTTTTTTTCTAACTTTCTTATAGCTACTTTCTTAAATGTTAGATTTCATCTCTAGTTTGTAATCTTGGTCGATTCTTTGCTAGTAAGCATGGTTGCTTTGGAATGTTTTTTTCTAGGATCCTTATTGAAGAATGGATATGCGTGTATTTATATGGAGCTTGAGTATGGCAAATTTGACATTAAGGTTATTAAGCTTAAACTAGCCTCTGAACCGGTCAAAACAGTGGATTTAGGGTCAATGAGTCACCTCGTATCAACCCGGAACCAGACTAGTGAGGAATAACAAATTTAAAAATAATTTAAATTCTTATCCTAATATCATATCATCCAAAATTAATTCAATACATTGAATCACCAATAAAATAATCATACACTTATCCAACATTTTTTTACAATTTTTAACATATTGACATCAGAGTATCAATCCACCATCCAATGACACTATGATCAACAATCACCCAATACTCTTCCTTGCAAATTGTCAAAATAGATAAATGATAATAAAATATTCCTACCTACTATTCTATAATCGCTAAACTAATAGTCATTAACGCAAAAATTATTATTAACTTTAACTAATATTGTTGTCTACAATTCATGCCCCATAAAAATTATTAATTTTTTTTTAAAAAAGCAACCGAACCAACCCAACAACTCGCCCGGGCTTGGGTTGAGACCGGGTCACCCTGGATTGCCTAATTCTTGAATTAGGAATCTGCCCACACCGAATTTGATAACCTTGCTTGACATAGTGATAATAAGAGATTGCAACTAGGGGTGTTCGTGGCGAGAGTAAGGCGGGCGAGACCCTTGCCGGTGCCTACTGAAAAGATCATCGGGCGGCAAAATGCAACCCGTGCCGGCCTGCACCGATAGAAGCCCTAACATTTTTGGGCAAGGCAATAATGGGTTGGGTAGGGCGGCCCTTACATGCCCAAGTGGCGATACCTTGCCACACCCTATGTGAAAAAAAACAGCTTCAGTTATACCTAATAAACAATATTGGAAAATTCAAATGAAATACATAATCCTGTAAGAAAGCAACAAAGAAATCATATTATTACATTATTTACATGTGGCCGATTATCAAGCATGGGACGAGGGAGAGGTAGTCGAGGCTCGGGCGAGATCATTGAGCTAGAAGAGAATGGAGAATGAGGGAGGAGAGAACGACTAGAGCATCCGAGTTGAGAAAAGGGAAGAGAAGAAGAAATGATGATATTTTTTTATTATAAGTTATATATAATTTGTAACAAATATATAATACCACCTTTAAATATATATATATAATTTTTATTCTATTAAAAAAAATAAAAAAATATGATATTACTGGGGCCAAATGGGCGGACGGCATACCATGCCGTGCATACGCCCGCCAAAATGCCTAGCTCATTTGTGCCACCCGATTTGAAATGCTTTTCCTTAAATTTGGGTAGGGCGATTTTTCGGTGGGCGCGAAAAGGCGGACGGGCGTTGGGCATAATGAATACCCCTAATTGCAACTAGGTGCTACCAAAGCGCACACTTGATGGAAGATTGATGAAATGGCAAATGACGGCAACTTTGGTTTAACCAAGGACGATCGAGGCCATTTTCAATATTTTTCTGAACTCAATCAATTTAAATTTTAAAAATACCTATATAATAATCTTCAAAAATATTTCTCTTATATCATATATATATTTCAAGAAATGATATATTCTAGATAATCATTTTCATACAAAATTACTTCCTAAATGCACCTTTATTTATGGAGAGCATGTATTCAATAGGAATAAAAATGGAAATGGAAAATTAAAATTGCAAACAAAACGAAAGTGTAACCTATATATAGAACCCGTGCTATACGTTAATATTTTGATTTTGGGTGAAAGCTTATTACTTGAGAGAGGAATGAAAGCAATATAGAGTTTGTAATAGAAGTGGGGAGTAGAGGCCTCTCCTACTGAAGAGTTTGTAAAATACTGAATCAAAATATAACAGAATCTACATTCCATGCTCATTTAAAATATAAGCATGTAGTGCTCATCGCCAAATAAAATGGGCTTTCTTTTTTTGAAAAAAAAATACTTCATGCACTAAAAATTAATTAATTTAAGATACTATGTATTGAAAATATATTTCAGATATTAGGTGCTACTTGAAAAATATTGTTGGATATTGCTATTACAAGAAAAATATTTTTAAATGCAGGATTATAAATTAATTAATTTAATATACTTGGTGCAAAAAATATTTTAGGGTACAATATACAATTTAATCCAAAGAAATTAAAATACATTAAAAAAAAAAAAAGGTCCCCACCCTAAAATTAGAGAGATGAGCACTACATGCTCATCTTTTGGATGAGAAGGATGAGCATGGAATGCGAACCCAAATATAACGGTTTTTTGACCAAACTAGGGATTTTTACTAAAAAATTTACCCAACTAAAGCACTTTTAAAAAAGAATTACCAAACTAATGTTGTTTTGGGCGATCCCGTTTGCAAGTACGACGCCATTGGTACTCACGTTAGACGTCGGACGCCACACATGTTGTGTGGCGTCAACATACATCAATTGATATATATATATATATAAATTATTATTATTTTATAATTATATTTTAAAATATTATTTTATTTAATAAAAAATGATTTTATAATTATATTTAAAGTTATAAATAATAATTCTAATTAATTATAAATAATAAAAAGAGTAAATAATAATTCTAATTAATAATTAAAGGAATTAAAATATTTAAAATTTATTATAAACCTGTGAGGCTCGCCTCACTCTGTGAGATCTGAGTGATGGATACCTCCCAAAGATCTCCGAGGCTCACCCCCTCAAAGACTCATAATCTCCTGTGTTACACATAACTTATTAGCGATTACCGATCACAAATTTGGTAACTTGCTAATAAGTCGTGTGTAACACGGAGATTATAAGTTTTTGAGGGTGAGGCAAGCTGACGAGATCTTTGGGAGGTATCCATCACTCCGAGTCTCACGGTGAGGCGAGCCTCACAATTTATAATAAATTTTAAATATTTTAATTCCTTTAATTATTAATTAAATTATTATTTACTCTTTTTATTATTTATAATTAATTAGAATTATTATTTATAACTTTAAATATAATTATAAAATCATTTTTATTAAATAAAATAATATTTTAAAATATAATTATAAAATAATAATATATATATATATATATATATATCAATTGATGCCACTCACATGTTGTGTGGCGTCAGATATGTTGACGCCACACAACATGTGTACGTTAACTGTTTACGCGGTTGTGTGGCGTTAGGCGACTTTGGCGCCCTCGACGTGAGTACCAGTGGCGTCGTACTTGGAAACGGGACTACCCAAAATAACATTAGTTTGGTAATTCTTTTCAAAAGTGCTTTATTTGGGTAAATTTTTTGGTAAAAATCCCTAGTTTGGTCAGAAAGCCCAAATATAACATTGCAATTTTCTTGTCACCATCAGACAGGTGAAACATTTGTTCTTACTATGTTGTGGTTGAAAGCACCTACATACACACATACATATAAGAAAAATATGAATGATATGAGTGATTAACATGTGTGTGTGTGTGTACGGTTCCTTAACACAAATCCATATTTTAACAGCTACAGCTAGAAGAAGCATCAATTGTCGGTTTACAATAAAATAGATCCAAGTCATTTCTGAGATATAGATTCAAATTCAGAATAACCTTGCGCTTTCCCTAGATATTTGTACACTAGTTGCTTTGCTTGCTGCATCGACTCTAATCTAACCGAACCAATATATATATATATTTTTTTTTGGATCAGATTTCGAGCTGATCCATATTCCAGAAAACAACACCACTTCACTTGTTCTGTGCCTGGAGGGTGAATCAGATGGAGAGATCATCGTTGAAAAAAGCTTCGAATGGGCATCCCTTTAATTAATTGGGATGGCTTCTCAGATATTCAATACAAAACCATCGTCTTGGACCAATTTTTCGCTCTCTCAGTAATTCCTCCGTATCTCAAAGTAATTTGAAAACTAGAGTTTCGTAGATGATTAGTTAAATTCGAAAACTTTAATCTGACCTGTAGCAAGAGAAGTCATCAACTTTCTCCAACCCACGCATCTCCTCTGGATAAGAGTAAGACGAAGAGTGAAGGCATAGGCATATATATACTCGTATGTATACGTATGTATATATAAAAAAAGAAGTCCTAAGTCTTTTCATCTTGATGGGTCTTGAAGAGGACGAAAAGCAGTCACCAAGGTGCAATTCATTGTCTTTATAAGACAGAGTGATGGCATAGGCATATATGATGGCATAGGCATATATGTACGTGTGTGTGTATCACAAAAGAAGTCCCACAGATCTATCTCCAAAAAGTTGCCGGCTATCTTTAGGGTTGGAGTAGCTAAGGATGGTGAAGAACACAAAATCTGGTCTACTCGGTGGGTGATGAAGATGACGAATAGGCGTCTCCCAGAACAAAGAGGCAATAGAGGAACAATGAAAAGTAGAAAAGCCACGGCAGAATTCATGTAGTGTTGGTGAGAGGAAGCCTCTAGTGATATAGAAGTCCCACATCGCTGAGGTAAGAAGGAGAATGAGGAGGCGGGGACTATAAAAGAAAAGGGAAGGCTACAATTACAACATACTTACCTGGACGGGGTCGATGGGTGATCAAGAAGGCCCATGGCCTAGGTTGAGGACCTCCATTGCACTTCGGAGGGGCCTCACCCTAAGGTCTCCCCAAGTGGGAGAGCCTACGTCATAATTTGTGGCAGTGGGGGCCTGCGTTCGCGCGGCCCCTACCCAATATTTAGTCCAATGTCTAGAATCGATTTCATTGTCTTTACTTTAAATATATCTACAGCTAGTTGCTTCAGTGGTTGAAATTAGGTATAATCAATTGAGACTGATGCCTAGTTGGAATTACGCAAGTTTAATTTTTTTCTTTTTATATTTTTAATATGTTCCAAGCGAAAGAAAAAGAAGATAAAATAGTTGAAATCCTGTAAGTGATTTTTGTTTAATATTTTTTTCTTAGAAAATATTTTTTCATATGTTCCAAGGGAAAAAAAAAAAAAGAAGAAGATAAATTAGTTGAAATCCTGTAAGTCATTTTTTGTTTAATCTTTTTCTCTTAGAAAATGTTTTTCATATGTTCCAAGCACAAAAAAAAAAAAAAAAAAAAAAAAAAGAAAAGATAGTTGGGATCCTGTAAATCGTTTTTGTAATATTTTTCATTTGAAAAGATACAAATGTTCTATAGACTTATCAGCACATAACACATGTAAATATAGACTTGTCAATCAAGCACATTGGTGCATTTGTTTCTTAAAAATATTACAAAAGTCTCATGAAAGATTTATCCTTATTCCTAGATGCAATTTTCCCTTGTTGGTTATGTTTGCAGAATTAATTGCATTTGCTTCGGAAAATTCTGCACCCGATTTTTCTTGTTAAATTTAGTTGGAGTTAGGTTTTTCTCATTATCATTTTCTCATCATCTTATGAGTTCTAAATCATGTCCGTCTAATCTATCTTAAAGGTCACAATATTATTTTAATTTTTTTTCCATCTTCCTAATTAACTGTCCAAATGAGGTGAGCAGATATAACGAGAAAAAAGAATAAGAGAACCAGCTTCCATTTAGGTGTCGATCGCGACAGGTCGTCCGACGCGGAGGGTTGGTGTTCGTAATGCGAATGATGATGGTAGGGCTCATGATCTGAACAGCTGGTTCTTATCGTTGGGGAAAAGCCAGGTCTTATCGTTGTCATCGTCGAGATGGGAAAATGGGGACATGGGAGGTAGTATGAAGTCAGGTTTCAGGGTCTGCGATTGTGCACCTGACTTCTTGATCACACACAAATTCATATTTATGTCCTTTTGGCTACTACGACTGCTGCTATGTTGACTTCTACCAGATGATTCTTGCTCTTTAAGATAATTCCTTTGATCATGCTTATGGCTGATGCTGGTTTGGCCTCATTTTGCATTTTTATTTGAATTGTTCTCTGGGAGTAGCAGCTTGCATGTGTCCCCTGTTTCTGCAATCGTGAAGGACTAAATCATCTATGTCTTTCCATTCTGTGGCCTGTAATTTGCAGGCTTTCAGTGCATATCACCAAACAATGCAATTATATAGAAGAACAAGCAATAAGAAAGGGAACATTGTTATATATACGCAACTTAAATTTGAATATGTTAAAATTTACAAGCAAGCTTGACTTCAGGTCCAAATGCAAGGGTAATCAATTACAATAATCCTGCATCTTTGTCAACGAGAAAATGCATCAAAGTCGTAGGCCTTAGCTATTGAAATTGAAGCCTTGCAACACCTGAAAGGAAGAAAGGTCCTGGGACCATAAAAAAACTCGTCTTGTGGGACCACACACCAAAACCTGATCTGTCATGTAAAGAGGTCAGTTTGGTGTCAGGGATCAAATATTTAAAGGTAGACAGATTTGACAAGTTAATGCAAGAGCAATCCTATTTCTCTGCCCCTTTTAGAAAAGTAGTGTAATTTTCCTTGGATCTCCACCATCCAAATATAAGGGAAACAACACCAACACTAAAGTTTAAATTTTTTTTTCAAAAAAAAAGCAGCAACAAACCACAACGGCAGCTACATTCTTACAATATAATACCCTATTCATATGTTCTAAGCCTTTTAGAATACAGTTTGTTGAGCTTCGTCTAATTTAAATAAATGGCCCAAGTTCAGCAAACAAGCAACCATGGGCTTCAAACCCTTAATGGTAGAGAGTTTGCCCACAAATGTGTGCCCCAACAGAGATTACAGGTAACTGAAGCAGGTACTACCAAAACATTGAACACATGAATGTGTTAACCCAAAACCAGGATAATATCACAGTTGGGAAGTTAGACACTATGCAGTTGGGCAACTCCCACTATAGATAGAGGGGGCAACGTAAAAATGTCAACTACCTGCTCTGCTTCAATCAGCTCTTGAACCCGATTCAATCGCATGGGCAAACATGTCCTTGTACTGTTGAAACTGCAACAACAATTCGCCCAATTACCATTTACTAGTACGATGAACAATTTATAGAAAACAAAAACAGCCCAATGCACAAGGCTTCCCACCAAGTGAGGTCTAGGGAGAAATAGATGTTCACAGCCTTAGCCCCACAATGAACAATTTCTAAAATGTCAACAAATAAAGCACAATGAACATGACGATGTAATTAGGGGTATTGATAATGGTGCAAAGATAATCACCCTATTTTCCCACTTTCTCACCAACTGCTTCTGCTAACTCCCCACTTTTCCTTTCGGTCCTCTCCTTCCATCTTACGCAATTAATGATTTTAGGGTTTGTGAAATGTTTAAGGGACACATGGACCATCATTTCAATTTCCAATTTCATTTGGGAAGGGAATCGTACGATATTCCTTTATAAGCTGCTTATGTTAAGCAGGTGATCAGTCCTCACAGGTTTTTTAAGGTAACAACAACAGCAATGGTTATGTACCTGTTTGATTAATTCTTCATGTTTGCCAGCTAACATTTCCACTTTAGCTGCTCCAGATTCTTTGACTGATTTGATAGAAATATTTGAGGCATCCACCTATTTATAGCAGACAAACAACATATTGGACTCATGATTTCATCTAATTGACCGGATCTATAAAGAAATTTCAGAGATGGCAGTCACGGTACCTCTGCTAACACACCCTCAACATTTTTCTGTCTTTCTTCTAGATGATGTCTCTTTGATTCAGCCTCCAATTTCACACCATTTAGGTATGTAGTTGCTTCCTCAGACTTAATATCCCTTTCTTTCTCTAACTGTTTCATATATTCTCCCAGCTGTTCAACTAAAAAAAGATAACAAAGGGAACAGAAAAACGGAAATATTAAAAGCAGAATACAACAAACATCTTTGCACAAATATGGTTGAAAACATAGATACAGCATAGCTTGAACAAGAACCTACGCTTTCCTTTTCTTTCAACCAGTTTGACATCAAGTGACTTTTCCAGCACTTCTTCATCGCTGAGTTTAGCCCTTAAAGCTTTAAGATTTTTCTCAATTTCTTTTGAAGAATTTACCTGTAAGAGTTGCTCATGTCATCAAACAAGGTCTTTGGTGTCACGTTAAAAGGGAAAAAAAAGATTACATCCACAATATATCTCATATCTTGAGGAGAGCTGCTCTTTTATGAACTTCATTCAAATCAAACTAACAAAAATAAAAGGTCTCAGTCTCCCTGATTTTCATGCAGAATTCAAAGTGACTATATAGGTCAAAATGTTAGAGGCAACACCTGATCTTGTATGGCTTGCATCTGAGCAAAGTGCTTTGACATTTTCTTCTCAACCTGAGGAAAACAATAGTAAGAAATATATCAGATCTGGCATGGACTGCATGCATACCTATATTTATCAGCAGTTTGCGTTGATATTTTCTTAAAAAAACCAGCCTAAACTTCTCATACGAATATGTGCTGAAATTACTAAACCAATTAAAATCAGATAAAGAAATGAACAACAATATCAACATTCAACATAAGCCCAACTTAACTCTGAACTTTTTATTCAAGACTCAAGAGTAACAGTCAATATCTAAGAAAACTAATTTTTTTACTTTGACAAACTATAGACCACATAATATAACAGGCATTTTTTTTTTTTTTTTTTTTTTTTTTTTTTTAAAAAACAGAGCATGCATATGAAGTTGATTAATTTACCATTGACTGAAATGGAAATGAGGGAAAGTATAGCAGGCTTAGTCTGTCTTAAAATACCTTCGAAAAAAGGTCAACAAGGGCATTCTTCTCATGGAAAGTTTGCATGGCTGATCTTTCAGCATTCTTAGCTTCTTCTCGAGCTAGTTTTTGTTCCTCCAATGCTCTCTGCGAAATTGTGCAAAAGAATTTACACGAGTCAAAGATGGGAAACAAGTATTAGGCATCAAAATTAAAGTCAAAACAACCCAAACAACTTCAACAAGCATCTATCTTCAGTTCTACATCACAGCAGTTAAAAAAACCATAACACAGGCAATCATTGGAGCAAAGCATCTTGATGCATGTCTATTCTAGGTTTTGCATTTTTTTATAAATATTTTGCAGCTCTACATACCCACCAAATAAACTGCATTTTTACCTTAGAATTCTTTGTTTATGAACTATTGAACTAACATCATTTCGCTTTCATATTACCTTTAAAGCCAAAAGGACAAAAGATAACTGATGGAAATTTGATGGGGGACTTAGATGGTATGGGATGCCTAAGTCCCACATGGAATAGCAAGGAATGCTCAATGAGGTATTTAAGTGGGTTGTTGGTCCATTTGAAAAGCTAGCTTTTAAGGAGGGTTCCCTATCCAACTTGAGTACAGTACCCATCAAAATCACGTGTAACATGTGATCATACTCAGGCTTTAATGCCTTTATTTGTTTCCTTATTTTTCTGGTTGCATCAACATTTTATTTCCTTCTTTATCTTATCGTAAGCAGACCTTGATTAAGTTTTTCCTTATGCTTAATTTCTCAATTTTTTCTTTATCACAGAGGACCTGAATCTATCAACCCCTCTCATAATAATACCCTTTTTCATACTTAATCATGAGAGAATCAGAACATTAATATCGGAGCCCTCGTGATATCACAGCCTCATAGGCCTGATCCACTTTTATACCAAAATATGGCCACCAGAAAATCAAGGGATTGCCAACAACATACCAACGAATATCACTGGTGACAAACCAACAAATATAGCTACTTTCAATAGAGTAAATTGTCATAATGTTCATCTGGAAGAAAGAGAAGGAAGACTGCCTAAACGGAGAAGCTGCCCAGAAATGACTCAAAATACAATGTTTGGAAAGCCAAGAACAATCAAGCGATGTCTTAGCTTATAAGTTTGATGAAAACTAAGATTGGAAAGAAGATTGAGATCTCATTTAAGACGTGATTACTTGTTGCATATCGCATTTAATATGTCATATTCTATATTTGTAAGGTGTTTTCACCTTGTTACTGAATCTTACAAACTGATACATTTTATGCTTAAAAATGTTTTCCAAATAACGACACATGTCAAAATCTGACAACTGAGGTTGTGTATTAAATCCCCTTTTGTGTGGAGCAAACCATATCTCAGATTTGTGTGGGAAGTGTTCTTCTGTTTCAGAGGTATTGGTGAGAAGTGGCTTGCGCATATAGTATAACATCATTATATATGACTTAGTTCAAAGGTCCAGCTTCTTATTTTAATACAGCTAGCTCCAGGGAAACTGCATAATGAAAAGAGTATGCGCAAATTCTTTCTTTTCATACTATCAAAAATTGACAACAACTAATTAAGTGCTTATAACAATTGTAGCTTCAAAACAGCACCCAAAAAAATATTGCATTAACGTAAGGTAAGCATCAGAGGAAAAGGGCAACAGTATTAAATCTAACAACCTCCTCAAAATCATAATTAGAATTTGATCTTACTGTGGTGAATGGTACCGATAAAAATGAAAATAATCTAGTAATTGCAATAAAGAAAATTTCAGACAAGCAAATCATGGCAGGAAAGGTAAAACTACACAACCTACTAATTGCTAAATGAGACACAAAACTAATTGTTTGAGTAATGCCAGCAGAAGTACCACATAATTGTTGACAGCAATAAACTTGATGGACAAACATTTTTAAATTATGCTCATACCTGCAATTTATCAGGGGACTGAACAACTTTGGATCGTAGATTTGCATTTTCTTGGGCACTTTGTACAAGGGCAAACTCAGCAGAAGAGATCTGGGGTCAGAAAATGGAAATGAATGTTAGAATAATTGAGAACTAACATAATTTGAGGGGAAAAGCCCCCTCATGCAGTGTTCTGACTCGAGATGAGAGAATGGGAACTAACAACAAAGAACAAGTAAATCTCAATAATTAAATAGAAACAAAGCTAAAAGCAAGTAGTGTAGCAAACTACAATGTGGCATGCAATGAAAACCTATCTTCTGCTGGAACTAACGGTAAATAGTCATCTTCACTAATGAATGATAATTTATCCAAAAAAATATAATGGAATTGCTAATTCTTACAAGCAGAAAATGAATTTTGTAACTACAGTGTGATCTGAAATAAACTTGGCTCTCCTAACTTTGATTTTTCCAAATATTCTACAAAATCACCAAATCAAAGAGATAAAAATATAACCAGTTCTTGACACATTTAATAACTCGCTAAGATAAAATTCCATTATCAGTCAAAGCAGTAAGAGATCTGCATCTGCTATCAGACAAAAAGCTCATTTTTTATATCAATATGGTGGAAAATTAAATGTCATCTTGAAATACATACTTGCAGAAATTTGGTGGTCTATAATTTACATGTGTGTAACATATGTATAAAACAAAAGGGTTGAAGGGTATCTTAATGAGTGAAAAGGTATTTTGACAAAGTATTGAAATGTAGTTGACTGAAAGCATAGATGACTATTTGGGAGATTTATGAGAAAGTGAGTCCAAGAGTTCTGGTGAAAATAAGTATTGAAATGTAGTTGACTGAAAGCATAGATGACTATTTGGGAGATTTATGACAAAGTGAATCAAAGACTTCTGGTGAAATATTTCTGTTAAGAGGATTTCATTGTAAAAATGAATGTACAAAGTTGGCCTGAGATATTCAGCTCAATGGTGGTAAATAAAAGGTTTCGGATTGGGGAGTCAATAAAATACTTGGGCTTTATCATTCATCTACTAAGTTCCAGCCAACATTCACCTTCCCATCCATTTCCCCCGTCTTCTCCTTCAACTTCCGGAAAGTAGCTCTCAGTGACATCTGGTTGGTGTTAAGGGCACCAATGGTTTGACGCAGTTCTTTAACTTTTGCATCCACCTCTTGAACAAGTGTTGCCTCCCTTTCCCTGGCTTCATTGTAGCCAGCAATTTCTGACTTCAACTGAGATGAAAATTTGATAACATTCAATGAAATCTGATGCATTGGAAATCAGGTAAATATAAACAATTTTGATATTAATTATAAACCTGCGAGATCTTTGTTTCCAGCTTTCCCTGCTCTTCCTCAAGAAGGTTGACCTCATCCACTATGTCTGTAATCGAATTAAATCTCGTTTCTCTAAGATTACAAAAAGAAAAAAGGGGCCATAAGATGAATGAAAAGCAATAACAAAAAAGGATGTGTGCCAGCAACGCAGCTACTTTGACGTCCTCTACAGTGACTCCATGATGCAACTGACCTCTCTAGAGTTTCAACCTATAAACCAAAGGTTTTTCCTGAGTGGTTAAAACACACACACACACACACACACACGAAATCTCCATTCTAAACCAAGAACCCCACTTCATCAGCTCATTAAGGAATGCATTTTCTTCCCCTCTACATTTTAAGGCATATATTTTCTAGGATTTCCTAATTTTCCAAAAGTACATAAAAGCCAAGGTAAAAAACATTCACCTATGCAGACAAAAATTTAGAAGTGCACCCAGGAAAAACTCTGTTCTGTTGGCCTCAGGTGTTAAAAGATCTTTGAGGGTAAATTTCCCTGGGAAATTCAACGAGGCCACCACCTCCTTTATTCTGCTGTACAGCTTCATTACCCGGACAGAGTCAACATGTAAGTCCGGGTTCTCAAGATGCTCTAGAGCATCAAACTCAACATGGTCTTCCCTGTCCAAATTACAGACTTAGTAAATAAAAGAAGGCAGCAGGCACTACAGAAGAAGTAACATGGGATTTCTAACACTGTAAAGACTTGAACAAAGAGAACAACATGAAAGCAGCAATAATTTTAAAATTGAATGTTCCGATTTATATGGAATGAATTTATCTATAGCTTCATATATCCCTATCATCAAATGAAGCATAACAATTTCTTTTTTAAAAAACAAAATGAAGTGCATGGTTTAATTGCAGAACCATACATTTGTCGAAAAATCTACACACTTATTATTATTGGAGACTATAAGCCTGTTATATTTTAATTGGAGAGCCTCATGGCAAGAATGTTAAAGATCTTACATAAGTTTTATCCATTATATATAACGGAAGAATCAAGTGGGAAAGATCCCCTTTTTCAGAGTCTTACAAGTAAATTCTACAAGTAATCCTCATAGTCAAAATTTTCCCTGCCACAGAATAATTCAGGGAAAAAGAAAGAAAAAGAAATGCACTCATTTATCAATGCAAACTGAATTTTTGGGGGAAGAGGAGATTATTCAAAACGTTACTTGCCGTTATTTGTCTCTTGGATTCAAATCATTTAATAGTTTCTGTGAAATGCAAAACTCAAACTGCGAAAAATACCCACCCCGCATTCAAAAAGCCCTCGTTGACGTCTGTATGACATCCCTTTACATGAAAACATTCAGTTCAAGTTCATATTTCCCTTTCCTAAGCATTTATCAGAGAATTATAAGAAAAGCCCTCTTTGAAATTGCAAGCCAACAAAGAAAAAAAACTTCACGCCAACTAAACAGAAAAACATGGAAGAAAAACCAATATAACTGTGTCTGACAATTTTCCAAGAAAAGAAAAAAATCACATTCGAATATATATTAGTTGATAATACTGAATCCAAGTAATTGCACCAAAGAAAGTAGCGAAGAAGATACAGGGAAGCACAAAAATTGGCAAAACTGACAATAGGGTTAAAGAGGAGCGTAGAGATGTTACTCAGGAAGAGAGTCGAGATGACGAAGGATCTGGAAGTAGAGTTCCGAAACGATTTCAGGTTTTGGGTACACGAGTTGTTGTTCGGACACATTTGCAATTTGAAATTGCGCCAAAACGTCAGTGATCTCTCGGCGCGAAAGCAAGGGGTACTCGAACTTGGACATCCCTTTGGTTGTTCTTTCGATGACAGTGTATGGACTAATTGGAGGAGAAAGAAACAATAGGGTCGATTCAGAGAAGGGAAAGGAAATTCAACTCATTCATGTGAACCTGTGAGATGAAAAGAAGCAGATCAGCGGCCGAAGAGAACTTTTCCCGCCCTTTCACTGGATTCATTTTCCCCCTTTACGAAGTTTTTAAAATAGAACGAATCAAATCCGTATGATCAGCCAAAAAACAAAAAATCCAACAACGAACAAAATGGCTAAAATTTTCCTTTAATCCTTTATATTTATATCAAAGTTCATTTTAATCCCTTATGTTTAAAAAATATAGAGTAAATACCCTATTTGGTCCCTGTAAAAAAATACACGCCCCTTTTTCGTCCCTAGGGACTAAAATAGGACATTTTTATGGATTAAAAAAGAGTTTTTAGAAATTTGCGAGGAATCAAAATATTCACCAATCAACCCTTATTCGTTCTTTTCAAGGACTAAAAAGGGGTTTTCTTTGTTCGAGGGACCAAAATGGAATCCGTGTTTTTTTCAAGGACCAAATAGGATATTTACTCAAAAATATATTTTTAGTTCTTTATTCTTAACACCGTTAGTCCCATCTAACGAAAAATACTGACCCATCAAGTCTCACTACTATTTTTATCTTAGCTAACTGTCACATAAACTCAAATTTTCTTACAAATGATATTTTAATTAAAATAATAATAATAAAAAAACTCTAAATTTTCAATTAATTTTTGTTTCATCCACTCCCCTTTTTGGCTTTACCCATAGGAAACCCTTCTCCCCCAATGTCATCTTTCTCCATGAATCTTGAGAAAGCCATTGAAGATTGAATTAGAAACATATATAGTGTAGGATTCAAGTGAAGAAGGAAGAGAAGGGTTTTGGGGGAAAACCTCTATCCCTTCATGAAGAGTGCATGAAGAGTTCTTCCAACCTCTAAGTTTTTTATTCATAAAAGGCAACATAGAAATCTTGAACAATATATTCCAAGGTAGGATGTGGTACCTAGGAACTTAAAGATTATAATACATGATTTCTATTTGTCTCATGTATGTCCCTCTAATGCCAATGCTCGATATGTGAATTTTGCCCTTGAAATTTTGCTGCTAAATTGCTAGGATATGTCTCCATGTACAAAATTCGGTGCTGAAAACTCTTGTTGGAACTCATGAGGACAACAAAGTTTTGGGGCAAAGATGCAATGGCGAGGTGGCCATTGAAGATTCATGGAGGAAGATGGTGTTGGATGTAGGAGAAGGGTTTAGATGGGTAGAGTAGATGAAAAAATAAATTAAAATTAGAGTTTTTTCTCCTATTATTATTATTTTAATTAAAATATTTATTTGAAAAAAATAATAAAGTTATTTAATGAGTCAAGATATTTTCCATTAGATGAGACTAACAAATCATGGTAGTTAAAATCTCGTTTTATCATTACGATTTTACGTTTTTACGATTTTTTTTTTTCATTAAAACGATTTTACTAATTTTTCAAACGCTTTTATGTTTTTACGATTTTACTTTACGATTTTACGTTTTACGATCCTTCCGTTTTCAAGTAAAATCTACGTTACGATTTTACGTTTTAAAAAATCAACCCGATTTTTTTATTCTCCTTCTATTTTAGCTCGATTTCACTTGACTTCCCAAAGTAATAAAAAATAATATAGTGAAAAGTGATTCCTATAAAATCTACGTTTTTACTACCATGCTAAACCCTAGTTTTCAAAAGACCATGCTAACAAGTATTAAGATTGAAGGACTAAAAATGAACTTTTTAAATATAAGGGATTAAAATGAAGCTTGATGCAAATATAAAGAGCCCAAAAATCAAAAAAAACTATTATTTGTTGATGAAATAAATGCGGCCAAGTGTCAAGTCGGACAAATTATTACTATAGAATCCCTTAAAATATCCAAATAACTAGCAAGACCTAGGGGACCTTAAAGTAAGAAATGACAATTGTAAGAAAAGGTCTCCCCTTGGCCAGTTGTCATTACTTACTCCCCACGTGTTAGTTCATGCTCTTTTACTTATCAATCAAAATGAAACCTACCATATATTTTTGTCGTTAATTCATGCTCCTGTAGTATTTTACTCCCTATTTTGATCTTAATTATAAGACTTAGTTAGTTTTTTTAGAGAGATTAAGGAAACTAATTAAATTACTTTAGAGTTATTTTTTTTTTTTCAAACTAATTAATTTAACTAATAAACTAATATATAATTTAAGAATACACACATATAAAATGATTAAGTAACTTATTTAACTTCTTAATTTTTCCATAAAAAATAACGTTAAATATACAATAAACTAATTATAGTATATTGAAATATCAACGTTACATACATATGTGTGTGTGTTTGTGTATGTACACACACATATTTACATACATATATATATACACACACAGACACATATATACATACATATACATACATATACAAGGGCGGAGCTAGAAAATTATAGAAGGGGGCACAATTGGTAGAGGGTTACGCCCAAAATTTTTGGGGAAAGTTTTAGATGCATTAAATATATATATATATATATATATATATAAACAAGAAAAAAATATATCAAAAAAAGATTTATGAAATCAAGTGAAGACAATTATTTTACAAACGTGTTATTTAGAAAAGTAAAGCTAAGTACTGTTAGAAATAAATGCAGCTACATAAATAACAATGAAGGGTGTGTACTCAACAAGTTCAAGTACATATATTTTAATAAAAAAGTATATTAAAATAAAAATAATTATAATGTCATCCTTATAAGCCTTATTTTTTAGAATTCCATCATAATTGCCTTATTATCAATGTTATCAAATACATATTTTTTTAATATAAGGCACTAAACAATCATTCAACCATTTACCCCTCATCCCATTACGAAGTATAGCCTTGATGTATTAAGGGTGAACACCTAATTTAAAGGTGGACAATTATTCAGACATGTATTAAATTTTTTTTTTTTTAAAAAAAAACATCCCAAATAATTGGGCCAACTTATAACCTAAATCTGCCACTGTACATACACACACACACACATATATATATAAACACACACATATACATACATACATATATATGTTTATAGACACACACATGTGTATGCATGCGTGTGCGTGTGTGTGTGTATTACAACCCACATACATATACTCATAAAAAACTAAACACACTTAAAAGAATAAAATAAGAGTATTTTAGAAAGAAATTGACAAAAACTAAAAAGTTGTCTTGTAATTAGGACCAAAACCAACCCTTACATACTATCTTATAATTAAGACCGGAAGGAGTAGTATGTAAAATTGATATTTCAACATACTATAATGCCTGGGCTTTAAGACTCGGTACCGCCTCCTCGCTCTCAACACCAACAACAAATTCCAAGTACATATGGTTCTAAATCAAAGAAAAGGTAATTAAAACATATAATATATATTAATTGGTTGATAAGTAAAAATCAATAAAAAATATTTTTATTGGTTGACAAGTGAAAAAGTATGAATTGACAAGTGAGGGAGCACATAAACAGAATGAGGGCAAGGATAAGGATGTTTTTTATAATTGGAATCTCTTACCCTCAAGTCTTCTGGGACTTGCTAGTAATTTAGAAATTTCAAGACACCTTATAATAATAATTTGTCTTAGTTAGAACATGAGTGCGATTTTCCTAATAATTAAAATAATTGACAAATGCATTACTATGGTGAGATAAATTACTCTTTTTTATGGTTCTATTTTAGACTTCTTGTTTAAACTTGTTTTCAAAATCAGTGTCAATTTCATCTCTGTTATAATTGTCATTAACCTAGCTAGTCTCTGTATTTTTCTTTTTAACACTATCTTCATTAAAAATCAAAAAAAAAGGTAGACAACATTAGATTGCGGAAAAAAAAAACAAGGGAAAAAATAGACAACATGAGGCCCAATTTTAATATTTAAATTGAGCTTTAGATTGTGGAAATAAAAAATAACGGACGAAGATAGAAAAAAAAAAAACTTTGAAATTGTAAAATTCTAAATCATATTTGTTACTAAGAGTAGATAAGATAGTCAAGAAACTTGATAAGCAATTCACAACTCATTTTTTTGAAAATACCTAATTTGGGATTTTGTAATTTCAAAATTCATTTTTATGTATTTTTCCCAAAAATACAAAGATAAACAGTTTCTATAACATTCCACATCAGCAACATAGAGACCCTTCAACTAGATGAAGTTGGAGTTTAATGAGTTAGAGTGTTTGAGAAATTCTAAAATCATAGTTTTAGAAGCTCACTTTCACAAGTCGAAATGAAAATCTTCTCACATACATACTTTATAAATTGAAAAGCTATTCTGCAAAAACTAATCTAAACATACACGATACAATGAGTGTCCTGAATTAAAAGCCACGAAGGTGAGTATACATGTAAACCTAACAATAAATTGAAGTTAAAAGCAGAACAAATCAGTAGCTATAGCAACACTACAAGATGATCTCTGAGTGGTTACTAATGAACTTAGAGGCCTATTTGTACCATGTGCATTTGTGAAGTTATTTGGCAGAAGTCCCGCTAAAACCCAGCTCAAAAAGCACCGAGTCTCTCGTCCAATGGACACTTCTTTATACAAATGACTGTTTATTGAAGAAGTTGTTTTCATCTTGATTGGGAACTCACTGAAACCCAAGATTTGTGTCACATAGTCAGCATCAACTTTTTGCTACGCACCCCTCGTCTTTGGATTCAATTAGCAAGGGGTTGGACACTCTCACCAAAGGGAGGAAGTTCGATCCTGGAGTTGGTCAAGGCGCTGGGTGTGGCATCCTAGCTCCTAGGTGCTTAGGTTAATACCTGAAGGTAATAGATGGCTCGTCCTGCCCAACATTGATATCACCTAGGAGAAAAGGAGATTTCACTCTGTCCTTGGATCATGGGTGAATCCAACCCCTTTCCGAAAATTTCAGTATTAAAAAAACTTTTTGCTACACCACCACTACCGTAATATTAAGCGCCTAATACCTCTTTCATTCAAGAAACAATAAAATGCTTATTCTTGCTACTCAAACTCAAGTCTTGTTGACTCCTATGGGCTTATTTGGGATTAAGGTGAGAAGAGAAAAAACCACTTTTTTAATTTGAAAAACTCCATTTGTTTTGAAAGGAGTGTTTGGGGTTAGCGACACACCCACTGCACTTTCATGTGAGAAGCCATGATAGTTGAAAAGCAACTTTTTGTTGCCCTTTTCAACCTTGCGGCATTAAAAACTCTCTTTTCCCTCACATGTCATCATCTTTTGCATAAAAAATAAAAATAGTCATTATTCATTTAATCATTATGTAGCCAGAGGAAGTCACTATTATTTTTATCACTAACACTATCTTCCCAAAAGAAATCACCTAACACAGGTTAAAAAAAGAGAGTCACCTAACAGATCCCATTTTCATAATAACAAGATATTTTCATTAAACAAATGCTACTCTGTTCTGTTTCAAGGGAGAATAACAAGCAGATGTCTCGAACATGAATTCCATTTTTATATGTTGAATTTTTGTATTGAACAAAATTTTGGCCCATTTGGTTATATTCATCAAGTTGAATTTTTCAATCAAATATTGCCATATACTATTCTTATTAGGCTGAAGTATTGATTTGATCTCTAACTTTATATACAAAGTTTTAGTGTGGTCTTTAATTCTGAAAAAAAAAAATGTTTTCTGTCCTATAACTTTAATACCATCAATACTCGTATGAAATGATGATTTTTTTAAAATAATTATTTTTATTTTGAAAATTAAACTTAATATATCAATATCTGAAAAAGTCGTTTTACATTTAAAATTTAAATATCAACGTTTTTTTTATTAACAGCATTAGAGATAAAGGACTAAAAAGACACTTTATAAAATTATAGCAAATAGCGAGTAAATTATATTCTAACTTCATACAAATCACACAAACTTTCCTTGTCTTTTATTTGAAGAGAGTAAAGAAAGACACAACCAAATTAATTAGAAGGAGGAGAGGGGTTTGTGATGTTCAGATGTGACAAGAAGAATTTCACAAAGTTGGAATCCACATTAAGAGCCACTTCTAGCACTTGAGGAGACATGGCCTCCCATATTGATGGCTTCCCTGCCAACTCTTCAAACACAGGCCTGCAAATAATTCAATTCACAAAATAAACATCAGAAAAATTGTTACTAAATGCATATCAACACATCAATTTTCTCACAGCATTACCAGGCATTTGAGGAACCAACTATATCATTTGGTCACAATTTATACATAATGCAACTTGAAATAGACGAGCTAGTTCATGGGCTAATTGTTAATGTAGAGGTCAATAATGATATTTTGTGATTCATATAACCAGTATGACTACTTAGAGAATTAGTAACTCTTCTTCTTTTTCTTTTTTATGATAATCAATGTAAACACACACACACATAACTATGTCCACAAAAATAATGTTTTTTATTATATTTATTTGAATCACCTTTTTGTTGTGATAATTTATATTAAGGAATAGAACTAATTTCATTCCATCTTCATTCCATTTTCATAGCAATCTCCGTAGTCACAAAAAACTTAGGCACAATAACTAGATGACCAGCTTCAACTTGAGAATTCAACGCTGATTTCCCATTCAGCCCCACAATCTCAATTTTTCCACTTCCTCTAGCAAAATAAATCACTTGAACTGCTGGGTTGGTTAGATAGAGTGGTGCCTTAATATCATTAGGTTCAAGCTTCACCCTCATCACACTCAGCCCAACTTCTCCAACGAAAGGGAACTCTGACTCAGTCAAAGTTGTGACCAACCCTCCTTTTTTGACCCCACCATGGTCTGGTTTTGCAGCATCAACATTGTACACCATTTCTCTAGTCTTGTCTATTTGAGGGGTAGGAAAAATATGTTGGCCTTTTTGAACCTTAATGATTAAAGCTCCTTGTTGGCTTTTTGTGAGTTTGTTTGCTTCTTTGTTGGTCAAATTGTAAGCTTTGGTTATGACCTCAGAGGAAAATCCTCCCATGATTCCTAGAGTTCCAGTGAGAAAGAAGTAAGTGAATTGACCAGGAACATGAGCCGTAGATGTTTCACCCAAAAACACTATGATCAGGTCATCAGATTCTCCATTATTGAACCACCATGAGACTGATCCTATAGGTACAGGGATTACATCTCCTTTCTTCAGCTTCAAAACGACCTCTTTATCAGCGTTTGGGAGCACCATTCCAACTATACCATCAGTTCCTGCGTTGAAGAAACTTTAAGTTAAGATATTGATATAATATATTGTTGGCGTTATTCTTGCAAATATAGTATGTAATCCCAGTCACGTCCAAGGACATCATCGTTTAAGAGCTATTCTGCAACCATCGGCTGATAGGATCTGACACTCCCCAAAATAAAACGGATCCTTTCTACAAATACAAAGTGAGCAGAATAGCAAAATATAATAGCAACCAGCAGGCAAAAAATATAAAAACAGAGAGAACTCAGAGGAGGAAGAGGGTGCTCAAGATTTCCAGAGCGGGGGTGCCTTGAATATCTACAGACTCTTCCTTTTATAGGTGGTAAACCAAGGCACCCATTGGACAAATTTAAATCCATTAAACCCGTTTATGACAATTTAATTTTCGGTTGCAAACGTTAGTTGCAGTAAATTTTAGATTTTCTCAAAAAAAAAAAAAAAAAAAAAAAAAAATATATATATATATATATATATATATTATTTAATAAGAAGTGTTGTCCGTTGTTATCCTCGCAAGCCCACTCTCTCTTGGTTCATTATTTACTAGCCTAAATTTACAAGGTGTAATATATACATTTGTATTCTCCCTCTCCCAAACAACGTAGGACTTAGTTTCTATTTGACACACCCATATGAGATACATTGACTCCAACATACAACGCTTGTGATGAAGTTGTAATTAAAAGAGACATTCATATAGAAGGTTTTTGGAGCTACGTACCTTGAAGAACTAAGCCAATTTTAGCAGAATCAGCATAGTGAGGGAGAGCAAAGCCTTGTGGTTGAAGAAGAAGCCGACCGGCACCAACGTTGTTATTGGCCAAAGTTGGAACTTGAGAAGTTGACCATGAGTAGTAAGATCCACCATCTCCTTCAAATATGGCTTCATCAGCCTTCTTGGGTGTTAAGTCCATCTCCATTTACTTTCTTTGGTATCCTGCTTCAAACAAAGAGACAAAAAATCAAACACTTCAATGAAAATCTACGGAGACAAGTTTCTTTCAAACAATTTCTCTAAACACTTTATAGATCCTTTTCATCAGGAAGATATGAAGTCAACAGAGAGAGAGAGAGAGAGATTTACCTGTTATTTTTGTGGGGAAAAATCTCAAGGAGAGAGAAGTAATGGGTTTTTATTACACAAAGTGGATGTTTTAAAACTGCTTTCCGGTTTTCGGTTTGGGTTGGGTTTCTCTCATAATCTCTTTCTCATTATTTCTCATCATCTCTAAATCATATCCATCCAATCAATCATAATATCACTTTAACATTTCTCTCACCTTCCCAATCAATGGCCCACATGGTGCTAATGAGGGAAAAGGAGAAAAATGCTTAGGAGAGAATCCTCCTCCTTTCGGTTTTCATGGGAACCGTTTTGGATCGAAGGGAGCTCGCCATTTGGACCGATCAAATTTAAATTTAAATTTTTAAAATGGTGATTTTAAAATTGAAAAAAAAAATCATTTTTTTAAAAAAAATATTAGTTAAAAGTTTATTTTTATTTTAGATTATCTACCCATTAAAATAATTTATTTTGAAAAAAAGTTAAAAAAAAAAAAAAAAGTAAATTAGATTGTACAGATCTCATCTGGACAGCTCAATGGGCCGAGCTCTCTTTGCTCATCCAAAGGATGAGAATGAGCAGGAAACTAGAAACTGGTTCCGTTTTCATGGGGCTGAAAAGAGTGGGCAATGAAATATATTATGTTTTTTTTTTCCGCTACTAAATAATTATGTTTTAATTACTGTAAAAAGTGTATTTATAATTAAGACAAACTCAAAGTAGATATTACATTTAAGGACAAGCCCATTAAAAAAAAAAAGGCTCTTATATGGGGTAATTAAGATATACATGTTGTTGATGTTTCTTCAATAATAATTAAAGAGAAGAGGAAATTAAAGAATATAACTATGGCATTTTAGAAAGTATATGTTATATTAACTAACTCAACTAATTTTCTTAATATAATAAAATTAGGTAAATATATTATATAAATGTAAAGAGCCAAAACGTGGACCCTGTAACAATAACAGGTAAATTATTAATTCAATTATCCCTTAATCACAACGTCAGAGTAGTTTACAAGGATTCGTTTTTCACGTTTTGTTTTTTACTATCCCTGTACCTAATTGATATAATATGATCCCCGTCTTGTGTTTCTAGAAACACTTAACATATTACTCCCTCTAATTATTAATATAAGATATATTTAAGGAATTAATTACGATCTTGAATATAAAATACAGTTTTCATATTTGTGAATCTTTTTTAAATTTACCCATTTTGATGTTCACTCAAAATAATTAAGGAAGAGAGAAAATGAAAGGAATTGAAGATGACTAGAGTGTTTTAGAAAATACATGTAATATTAACTAACTTAAACAACTTCTTTAATTTAATTAAATTTATGTCTTATATCATGGACATGAGAAGTATATTATAAAATGGGAAAATCATACCAAAAAATAAATTTAAAAGTCCCACAACAAATTACCAACATATAATAATCTAGGGTCCAGAGGACCAAATGACAAGAAGCCTATTTTTTATTTTATTTTTTACAATTTTCTTGGAAATGTTACAAAATAACTATAAAAATTTAGGAAAATTGGTTACAACTTATAAGTACTTATTTGAAAATTTTATTGGTTAAAAGGTTCGAGAGCATACAACTATTTTTTCGCTACATACAACATGTTTTTGTTTTGATGACTTTTGCACATAATTAAAGATAATAATGGTATTAAAATATGGGTAAATTTATAAGTTTTTAAAAATTTATTTTCAAACATGGTTAAAGACTTAACTATGTTTTATTGGTTTTGATGGAGTGATTATAGAGTGGTACTATAATAAAGATTGGAGAAAGCCATCAAGGGCTGTTGAAGGTTTTGCCCTTCTTTACCGGTACTCAGAGGCGGACCTAGAAATTTATTTAAGGGGGACACTTGCCCCCCTTCTCCATAACAATGCCGGTACTATAATAAAGATTGGAGAAAGCCATCAAGCATCGAAACATGTGCAAAATACTTTTCGTATTGGTGTCCCCATAATGCAGGCAAAGTGGTTGTCAATAATTAATATTTAATTTTCTTTAATATATCTTTGATCTGCCGACATTTTCCATTTTGTCCATTTAGCTTTCAGCCTTGATTTTGTTTGTTTGTTTTTTTTTTTTTTCGTCGCTCCGCGTGATTGGATTCACATGCATTATCAAGGCAAAGGGATAAGGATTAAGCACCACATACGTGGTTGTAATTATTCAAACAAGCAAAATTATAAAATATATCTGACATCTTTTTCAGCCTCACATATGCCCCATGAACACCAATAATCATCATCGTTAAATATATTGTAAATTGAATTACAAGTTATATTATTTATTTATTGAAAATTGATTTATAAAATATTGATTCATTTCTAATGATTTGCGCCTGAGAATCCTATGAATGTATAATTATAACTTATTAGTCAACTACTCAACTAGATTTCTTTACACCTAATCATCATGGAATTGATCTTGGTAGACTTTTAGGCTGTGGCTTTTAACTTGTCACTATATAATATTTAATTATTGTGAGATTTTTATTTATGATTACATTTATTTTTTAAGATCTCATAATGATTTTTCCTATTAATTCATGAACAACTTCTCAAACATGTTATGAACAATATAGAATAGTTGTGTTTGAATGGAAGTTTTAGCTTCAATGATACGTATTTCAACTTCCTAGACTTGTTAGGACTTGATGATTTGAGTTTAGGGTTTTTTTGTTTGTTTGTGTTTTTGTTTTTTAACGATGGTTGGATTTTAGACTTTTTGTAGTAGGAAAGGAGGCCAAATTGGTCAGGGTGAGCAAATCAGAACCAAAAATGAAAATCGATCCAAACCAAACTCAATCCAGTTTTTTTTTTTTTGGGTTTAGTTAATTTTCGTTTTCGGTGTTTGGTTTAGTTATTAGAAAAGTAATTCGGTTAAAACTGAAATATATATAATATATTTATATTTATTAGATACTATTTGATTAGTGTATACTTTTATAATTAAATAGATGTAGATTTTGAATTATATTAAATAAAATCTATAGATATTTTAAAGTGAAAATCTATTTAAGTTATTTCATATATTTTTCCCCTAAATCTAATGTTCAGGATAATTAATAAACTTTCTACAAAATGTATTCATATATATCTTATTTTGTAAACAATAAATTAAAAAATTCAATTAATTCAGGTTAATTTGATTAATTGGTTTCGATTCGGTGTTCAAAATTCGCTCTATTTAGTTATTTCAGTTTATACCGACAACCTAACCAAAAAACCGAACGTCCACCCACTAGTGCAAAAAAGGCTTTTAAGACTGGACAAAAAGAGGCATCGTAAGATCTACCAAGAATGGTCTTGTTTTTCAGTGATAAAAAGTCTACATTTAAGACCGGACTACGACCGGTCTTAAAGAAAATATTTTAGACCGGAAATTTAAAACATTGGGTCTTAAAAGTTGTACTAAAATAAACCTGAAATACTTTTTGTTCGATCCTAAAACTCAACTTTTAAGACCGGCTAATAACTAGGCCGCTCTTAAAAGATCAAATTTTAAGATCGGACAAAAATAAATACGGTCTTAAAGTTAGCGACTTCTAAGACCGATTAATTATATGCGGTATTAAAAGACTGACTTTCAAGACTGGATGATAAATAAATGCGGTCTTAAAAATTTTATTTTAGACCGCATGTATAAATTTACCGGTCTTAAAAGACCAACTTTTAAGACCGGTCAATGTGTACACCTGGCCTTTAAGACCGGACATATAAACACATCCAGGTCTTAAAAGCCGAACATTTAAGACCTACGTATTTTTATTTGTGGTCTAAATTTTCCGAATTTTCCCCTCGCTTACGTTCTTCTTGATTGTATTACACACAAATCCACCCGAATCAATCCACCACATAAAAGTCGATACTTTAAGCTACAAGTTATGAACAATTATTGAATAAATTGAATTGGGAAAAATAATACAAATATTATTCATCATGAGTTATGTGGCCTCTTAATTAATTATTATACTATGACTATAAATGGTACTTTAAGAGCGGATTTTATAAATATGCGGTCCTAAAAGTCTATTATTTATTTTTTAATCAATTAAATTACTTTTAAGACCGACATTTTATCATTTATCCGGTCCTAAAATTCATTAATTTTTTTCAATTCAATTTTTTTAAGTAATATTTCTTTAAAAAAAATAGCCACGTCGTTGTTTGGAGTTATGAGGTAGTGAAGATAATAAGTCGAGGGTACTTTAAGAGCGGATTTTATAAATATGAAATCCTAAAATCTATTATTTATTTTTTTAATCAATTAAATTACTTTTAAGACCGACATTTTATCGTTTATCCGGTCCTAAAATTCAAAAAAAAAAAAAGAAATTCAATTCAATTTTTTTTAAGTAATATTTTTTTCTGAAAAAATATTAGTTTTAAAACGGATTTTTTACAATATCCGTATTAAATCAAATCGTATCCCTACACTCTTTCAAATGAATGAATCGAGTCTCTTCGGCTTCCGGATAAGCTTCCCAACTAGGCGTCTCTCATCGTATTCGATGAACTATGCGTCTCCTCATTAAAATTTCCCGTTTCACATTGTTCGGGATGGGTTCTCTATTTAAATGCGTTGTTACTTTACGTTCTTCACATTCTTCTCCATCACTTCTACAACCAAAAACCGTAATGGTTGCTCCACGACCATGAGGTCCTCAACCACCACGAGATCCTCCTATTCCTTTTAATCCTCTTCCTCCTCCGTATCCTCCTCCTCCGCCCTCATCCGCAACCGTCCTTCGACGGAGATGATGCACTACCTCCCGGCCGCGTCAATCACATAGACCGAAGATTGGGCCATCTTTTTCAGTCTACAACGCGGTCAACAACAAGGCGAACGGTACTCGATGCCCAGGGACGTTGAGTACAATCCTTTAGATGACGACGTCTCCGATGACTCCCTCCCCTCCGACAAGATGGGGAGGAGTAAATGTTTTTATGTTTTTTTTTATCTTTGCTCTCTGCCCCCATGGGGCATCAAAAAATATAATAAATGTTTTTGCTTTCCATTTCGATCGCCTTTCGTTTTCATTATCTTCTTTCATTTTCCGACAAAAAGGAAACAAACAAAACATTGTCCTCGTGTGTGATCAACATTAAAAAATGTGCAGAATACAGTTATGATCGACCATACAAAACAAAAAACATCTTTTACCTTATTCGAATAAAAACAAACACAGTGACAATTCTTCTCAAGGTTGGACCGTCGTTGTCGTTGGTTTTACCTCGCCCGATTTGAAACAAGGTGTCCTTTTCAATATCTTCCTTCTTTTTCGACAAAAGAAAAGAGACAAAGAAAAGGAAGCGATAATCTTTGCTCAAAATCGGGAAAGGTAAGATCAACTACAATGAAGGACTTAGCTTGAGCAAACACCAGAACCTCGATTTTCTTGAACCCTAATGATTTGTTTGAAAAGCGAGTGAATATTTCTATTTAAAGGAAGACTATTAAGACCGGACATTTAACAATTACATGGTCCTAAAGGTTAAGCCATACTTTTTTAAAAAAAATAAGAGGACTTTTAGGAGCGGACAGCAAAATAATATACGGTCTCATAAGACTTTTAGGACCGCATGTTTACAATATACGGTCCTAAAAGTCTATCTATACGATCCTAAAAGTCTCATATTTTTGAAGACTTTTAGGACCGACTTTTAAGATCGGACTTTTAATTAATATACGGTCCTAAAAGTCGAGTTCTTTCTCAAATTTCAAACACTAAATAGCTTTATCCACCATCCAATACATTCAGAAACCCAAAATGGACACAAGAAAATTGTTCGAAAAATTAAACAAATTTATTTATTGGATTTACATTGCCTATGTATATTTATAAATGAATATTGTTCAAAAAAATAAACAAATTTACAGAAGATTATTGTTGCTACAGGATATATTTACAAATGAATTTAGGATATTAATTATTGTCCTGACTTTAAGATCAGGTCATACAGATATTCACAAAACACATTGTGTATGTGCTTTGCACTTCATCATCGAGAAAAGGGATCGGGGCGAGTCAAACATCGTAACATCAAAAAAACAGAAATTGAATTAACTTGCGTGCAAATTTCATATGTAACATTAAGCCGAAACTGAATTAACTTGCGTGCATAATATGTAACATCAAATACATTTACCTTTGCAGTTAATTTAGTCCTTCCTTGCGTGATAATATCATACATGTGTTTCATGACGTACGGGCCACATAAGTTGGACTCCTTTGGTTGCCGACGGGTCTAAAAAGAACAAGAAATATATATAAGAGTATATATAGCTTACTGACCAAGTTCACAAGACAGTGTGCTAGTGTACAAATATTGTACCAACCTTTGGTGTGAGCCATTTAGGCTCTTTGGCCTGATGATACCCACACTTTTTCTTTACCTCGATTTGGAAGGTCCTCATGGCACTATCATCAAAATCACAAATTTATCAATAATGTTCACTTTGAAAATTCACGCGAGAGATTTCGACAAGAGAATCAAAATGATATGCTTACTCGTTGATGGTCTCGTCAACGTAGGCACTTTAGATTCTTGTGAGTGGAGCATAAGAAGATAATTTTATTCTCCTCCATGCAGATGAGGACCAACTGCCAGTGGCGGCTGAAAATTCACAGTAGTAAAGTACTCAATGATATATGTAGCAGAATTAAGTGAATTGCAGACATTGTGATATATACCTGTGGAAGAATGGAAACACGTACACCTTTCTTCTCACTTCACACAACCTCTTTGATATGTACTCTGTCTCTCCCGCATGGATGTTGCACTTGCATAGACGGGGCACAAGAATCCAAAATCGTTGCTCTGCCCTTTTGAACCAATTCTTGATGCAAGAACCTACAATAATGACATCGATCGGGGAATTAGTATATATGTATGTGTGTCTAAACGATGCATTTAAATTATAAAAATTTGAACAATTGCATCAGTAAGCTCACTTCCACGAAGCAGCAGGGACTCAATATCAATGGTGTCAACTTGAACCGGTAGAGGATTAGGGACGCCTACTACTTCATTGACAGACCACGATTTATCTTTAAAATATCCACTCTTCACCATATCAGATATTTTTTCCGTGGTAGTCAACTTAGCAGTAGGGATAGAGCTTGAGGAGGGGATGGAGCTTGAGGAGGGGGTGGAACTTGAGGAGGAGGGGGTGGAACTTGAGGAGGAGTAGAGACATGTACAAGCTTCACTGGCCAAGAGATGAAGGTTCCCTTGACATCACTCACAAGCTTCAACTGATCAGATGGGAGAGGAAGAGGTGCATCAATGATCACTTTTTCAACGGACACTCTGACTTCATCATCAGCCATTTGTTGGTGGTGTACAATTGATCCCAATAAGTTGTGGACAGTCCCTTTTGTAACTAATCGTGCAGGACTATCACAATCCTCCACATATAGGTCACAAGGTTGCTCTGACTGTCCAACAATGCAGCTCCCTCTAGTGTTCTGCTGCACAGGTGCAGGTGAATGTGTGAAGAGAACACTGGTCTCTGGATGATTTCTCAAAAGCAGCCTCATCTGATTCAATTCCTCCCTCATCCGGCTCATCTGATTCAATTCCTCCCTCATTTGGCTCATCTGATTCAATTCCTCCCTCATCTGGCTCATCTCGGATTGATGCCTTGCTTCTTTAGCCGCTGCATCCTCACTTAATTTGGCCACCGTCTGTTCCATCTCCTCCCGGGTAACCATACTTTGTTTATGGCATTTGGATTTACCAAAGTATTCCTTCAGGCCTACCCGTCCTCCAATCCCCCTTACACGCCCACCATAAGATATAGATAACAAGAAGCTTAGTAATGAAACATGTTTAGTTACTAAAAAATAACAATAACGATACTTACAATTCTTTCAGCAACTACACGAGTTTGTTCACTCGTGTAGGCGCCGCTTGGCTTTTTCCGAATGTGCATCCACAACTCCTCGCGACGTATTGGAGATGGCGGATCATGTACCGTAGAAGGATTGGATTTTGCTTCATCTTCCAACCTCTTCCGCTTGGCCGCCATCAATTCTTTTTCAGCCTATTCATATCCGCCGCGAGAAGCCCTATGCGGGCAATCATTCTTTCTCCCTATCTCCTGTGCTCGTTCCCTTCTTTCCTGTGAATCAGAATTGAAAACGACTATTAATTATGAATTCTAGCCATCTCACTAACAGAAATTAGAGAACTTCTGCTTGATATGAACCTCAAACACTAGTCATATTCACTTCATCAAGTTTCAACATTTTATGTAAGGAAGATGTAGAATTGTAGAAGAAATTGGAGCTATGTTTTGTACTGCTAGATAGATAGGTTAAGAAACAAAAGAGAATTATGCTTACAGAATAATAGAAACTTGATCCTTTTTAAGGCATCCAAAGTGGGATCAACGCAGTCCTCATTAGATAGTAACAGAACTAACAGCAATGTCTAACCACTACCTACTATAACAGAACTAAGACTATAATAATGGTTTGACTCTTATGCCATTTTTATTTCCCTAATTACCTTCTTAGTATTTTACCTTTTCAAGGTTTACATATCAGACTTGCATAGACAAAGGTAGGAAATATATACTTCTATTCACACACCAAACAATTTAACTAACAGGATTAGATGAACACAATAACATTCACATATCAACACAGGTTAATAAGCAAACAAAAGGGCAAAAAAAAAAAAACTAAATATAAACTCACCAGAGCTTCAGGAGTGGTCCGGCCAACAAATTGTTGCCAAGTTTGTTCATCAATAAATGTGTACTTGTCCCAAGGCTTTTGGTCGCAACGAACCTCGGCAAAAATATACTTGTTAGCGAGAGAGGTCTTAAACTTCCTCCACCGATCGCACAATAAGACAATGTCTTGTCTTTCAACTTCTCGAGTCGGGACGGTGTATGTAAGCCGATAGTGTCCCAAATAGGTTGCTTTACATTGCCGAAGTCCACATTTTTCCACTCATCAGTCAAGATGCTAACCTTGCTGCGTGCAAGATAGCCGACAAAACTAGTATATTTTCTTTTATTAGGACCGAAAGGTTGCAACTTTTTATCAAACTGAATCTCCAGTCTTGACCCAGAAGTCCGACTTAGGGTTATATCCATCATTCTTGTGCCTCTTCTCCCACGGCGTGTAGGGCGATTACGAGGCACATTGTCAGATGAAGAGGGATTCGTTCTGACTCACACCAGTAACTGGTGTTCTCGGAACACGAATGGAATCGTTTTCACCGTTCATTTTCGAGACAGGAAGAGAGGAATGCCTGAGCAAATGAGAGAGTAACAGAGGCTAATGGTACATGGGCGAGAAAGAGAGGCGATGCAACAGGAAGAGTGGTTTCACAACAAGAAGAGGGGTTTCAGAGTTCAGAGGGACAACGTAAGTCGTAAGGTAACGTTTCGCGTGGGCGAGGAAGAGAGGTAATGCAACAGGAAGAGTGGTTTCACAACAAGAAGAGGGGTTTCAGAGTTCAGAGTGATCACAACGTAAGTCGTAAGGTAACGTTTCGCGCGAAGAAGAATATATTGGCGGTTTATTTTTAAGACCGGATGAACTAAAAAGACGTTCTTAAAGGTTAAGTTTTAAGACCGTCATTTATTAAACTCCGGACTTAAAAGTAATAAACTATTTAGTACCGGGCACAATTTATGTTTGGTTTAAAAAGTATAATCTTTAAGACCGTCTGTTATATATATCCGGTCTTAAAAGTTTATTTAATTTTTCCTTATTATTTTGGACCGCAGAAAATATAAGTCGGCCTGTTCGAGATTTCTCTATAAAGAAATTTGAACTTTCAATTTTTTTAATTACATTTTTAAGACCGTTTGTTTTGTTAAGCGGTCTAAATAATATATTTAAGACTCATTGATAAAGGATGCGGTCCAAGAAGTTCTTTATATTTACAAAACTGCCACTGATCATACTATTAAAACCGGTGCGTCATTACTCCGGTCTAAATGAGGCGGTCTTAAAGCCCTTTTTGAACTAGTGACCCCTAAAAACCGACCCTGTACAAGGGATCATATTACCACGAGGGGTCAAGGGCAATGGATAGTGTGCATTGGATTTTAGGCTTAACAATAGCTTGTGGGATTTAGAGCTTGAAGGTGTGTTCCAGTGATCGTTTGTGTTGGGCTTGAAGCTCGAACGCTCACATTCACTTTGGGAACCATATTAAACAAAAGTTAACCGATGAGCATGATTATTTGTATTTTTCTTCACTTATTATGATTATACATATTAAGATACGTAGTTGCTTGAGATTATACATACATGTACTATTCCTTTTGGTCTCATATATACTCTATCCGGTTTGTATTATAAGATACCAACTAATTATTCTCACAAATTAATAAAAACAGTTAAAATTAATAAAGTTATCCTAAAATTTAAACAAATTTTAATATTATCCCTACTAATTACATTAAATTTTAATATTATATTAATTATTACTCTCACTCATTGTTCTTATTAATTATGGGCATACATGAAAAAATAATTAATTCGCTTTGGAAACAAGCAAGTGCCTTATAAAAAAGAACCAAATACAATTGTTAGTTGGTGCCTTATAATAAGGACGGGAGAAAGTATATAACATCTTTAGAATGCACTCTTGGTCCTTTTTATAAAGTACTCTTTCTTGTTCTTATTAATTATACGACTCGGCTTCCAAAAGCTTCCAAAAAGTATTTTTAGTCGTTGGTATCTTTTTTTTTTTTTTTTGGGGGGGGGGTTTCAAGAAGTGTTAAAGCCAGTTTGTTTTTTGTTTTAAAAACAATTTTTTTTTTTGTTTTTAAAACAAAAAATAATAAAACTTTTTTGAAAACCTATTTTTAATCATGTGTTTTAGAAAAACAATAAATTAAAGTCGGACCCTATTCACTCAATAAAAAGCCAATGCATGAAATAAAGTAAACGCACAACGGCCTTTATTGTAGAATTAACAAGCTTCATTTCCATGTTCATAGGATGCAGCATGAAGCACAACAAATTGAAATTTACGTATTGAAATCACACAATCTTTCCTCTTACAATGTCCTTTCTTTTTCCATTTAGAAGAGTAATACGAAAGAAAGAGACGACACAATTAATTAGTTGGAGGAAGGAGATTTGTGGTGTGTTTGAGGTTGGAGGAGAAAAGCTTCTCAAAATCTGGATCCACATTAAGAGCCACTTCTTGCACTTGGGGAGATATGGCTTCCCATATTGATGACTTCCCAGCTAACTCTTCAAACATTGGCCTGCAAGTAATAATCCACATACACAAATTAAAAAAGAACAAATGAAATGTTTGTACTATTCATAACCGGGCGTGCGTGAATATTTGGCTCAAAATTTTCAATTAGGGTCAAGTTGTAACATTCAGCACTCCAATATTATTTTCCAAGAACATCCAATACCATAATCTTATATATTTATGTTTCATCGATCAATCACCCCAATATTACTTTTTCAAGGCTCCCAGCACCCTTTGACGATGTTATTTTCTAGTCACATTCATCACCCTAATCTTATTTATGTTTTAGTGTACGCTCAATACACTATAAATAAGATTAGGATACTGACAACACAAAAGAAAAATCATGCATGTTGAATGCAATTTTTGGATGCATGTGATTGGAATATAAAATAAGGATGTTAGATGTTACTCCGTGTGTGTGAGATAAGATTTTAGGAAAATTAGGTCAAGCTCACTGTAGCTTGAGCCTCCATAATTCTTTATATAGGCATATACAACCAATAATACAATAACAAGTGTCCTTACAAGATTATTCTAGAATACACAACATTAACCTAGAATATAATACATTAAAGAATATACAATATATATTTTATTTCTAACTGTGTGTATACATATGTATGTACATATATATATATATATATATATACCTATAATAGATATTGACACACACACACACGCACGCACAAACATATATACCTCCGTGTGTGTGGATATATATGTGTATGTGTGTGTATTATTAATTAATTACCATTTTGTGGTGAGGATAGAACATAACCCCATTCCATTTTCACCAGCAATCTCTGCAGTCACAAAGAACTTAGGCACAACAATTAAATCACCAGCTTCAACATGAGAATTCAACACTGATTTCCCATTAAGCCCCACAATCTCAATCTTGCCACTTCCTCTGGCAACATATATCACTTGAACTGCTGGGTTCATTAGGTACAGTGGTCCCCTAATAGCATTAGGTTCAAGCTTCACTCTCATCACACTCAGCCCAACTTCTCCAACAAAGGGGAACTCTGACTCAGTCAAAGTTTTGACCAACCCTCCATTTTTTACCCCACCATGGTCTGGTTGAGCAGCATCAATGTTGTACACCATCTTCATGGTCTTGTCCATCTCAGGTTCTGGCATTTTGTGTTGGCCTTTTTTAAGCTTAATGATCAAAGCTCCTTGTTGGCTCTTTGTGAGTTGGTCTGCTTCTTTGTTGGTCAAGTTATAGGCTTTGGTTATGACCTCAGAGGAAAAACCTCCCATGATTCCTTGAGTTCCAGCGAGCAAGAAGTAGGAGAATTGGCCAGCAACATGAGCATGAGATGTTTCACCCAAAAACACTATGTTCAGTTCAGAATCTCCATCGTTGAACCACCACGAGACTGCTCCGATAGGTACTGGGATTATATCTCCTTTCTTGAGCTTCAAAACGACCTCTTTTTCTGCCTTTCCGAGCACCATTCCAACTACACCATCATTTCCTGCATTTGAAGAACCTTAAGGTTATTAGATATTTGACAATAATACCTCACATCCTTGATATAAGAGACAATTGATTTTTTTTTTTTTTTTTTTTTTTTTTTTTAGGGATTAAGAAAACAAAATAGATTACTTAATCATTACATATATTATATATTATTAGATTACATATTAGTTTATGTCAAATAAATTAGTTTGGAAAAAGACAAGAAATATAAATACTTTAATCTAATTTATTTAACTTTCATAATCTCTTCAATAAAAATCAACTAATGCTTATATTATAGATAGGAGGAGTATTAGAGGTGAATAAAAAATTCATTTTTAAAAAATATTAATTAAAAGATTATCTTCATTTTAGATTTTCTATTCATTAAAATAATTTTTTTTAAAAATAAAAAGTTAAAAAAAAAAAAAAATCAAATCAATCATCCAAGATCCTATCTGAATCGTCTAAATGGGACGAGCGCCCTGGGATAGACACTAAGACTAGTTTCCAGTATGTGCATGTCGGATCTAACTTGTTCTGTTCCCTGAAATGTCCATTTTTGGACAAAAAAATGTCCATTTTTGGACACCGACGATAATCTCCATCCTAGAGGGGTCCAGATTCCAGAATGATTAGTTTTTTTTGTTTTCTTCTTTTCCTCGCTTTATGACTTTTCTTAGTTGAAGTGATTACTAAAATTTTTATTTTCTTGTGTGCATGTCCTTCCTAATTGCCTGTGATATAAATATTTTGATTTTTCAAAACAACAGAAGAAAAGTTGCACATACAGATAAAGATAAGTTGCACACCTTCTATTTTTGAGGCAAGAAGAAAATAGGGAAAATTATAATAAAGGACTTAAGAAAAATAATATTTATTAAGAAGGACCATAAAAATGGTAATTATTTTGAAGGACCAGAAATTAAGATATTAAAATAAAAAGACTGAATTGCCCTTATGGAATAAGGGAGAGGTGATGCAAAGTGAAAAGCGTAGAGATGGCTATATGACAGGTTGCCAATAAGTGAAAAAACTTCTGGATGACATCCGCATGAGGCTCATTAATCCTGTTTCCATTCATTATCCTTTCATTTGTAAAATTAAATCAAAGTACCAGTTTTATCAGAAAGTATTGTGTCAACTTGGCCAAGTTCTTCATTAAAATTTGAAGTTAGGGGCATGGGCTGGTTTGTCCACTTCCTCATAGTACATATAAATATCTCAGTTGATGAAGATGCTTTGAAGGACTTTAAAATTTCTATTGACACATATAAGGAGATTGGAATAAAGAAGCCATATAACATGAAGGCTGTTAAAAAAAATGAAAAATTGCAGCAAATGGTGGTTATCTTTTTGGATCATAGAAAATTGTAGAATCATCTTATCTGAGATACCATCTTTTCATCAATTCATTTTCCAAGTCATCTTTAGTTGAAATTCCAAAGAAAATAGATCCAACAGATGCCATTAGAAAAAGAAGACAAAACAAGAAACATATTATTTTATCCATCTTCTTCTCAACCTTGCTTCTGTTTGAAGGAGGGTCAGTAGAATTTTGAATTACCTTGGTGTCATGACCAGTGAAGATGATCAACATCAACAGCTCCAATTATGAAGTCCGTATTACGGAGTTTAGAATCTCTTAGAATTTGCTGATGAGAAAGGGGATATTGTTTTCCTTCAAACTCAATGCTCCCAACAAAAGAGTATGAGTTGGTATTTGGATCTTTGCATTTAGCAGTAGCTTCAAAATCATGGAAGTAGAGACGATTTTGATGCAGTAGAGACGCTAATTTATCATATTTTGATTTGGTCGTGATTATCCATCAATCGCTCCAGATTCAGATTCAGATTTAATTAAAGTGAATATAAGAAATATGGCTAAGGGCAATTTAGTCTTTCTATTTTAATGTTTTAATTTTTGGTCATTCAAAATAATTACCATTTTTATAGTCCTTCTTAATAAATATTATTTTTCTTAGGTCCTTTATTACAATTTTCCCAAGAAAATATTCCCTCCATCTTAAATATTAGATTTAATTGATTTTTTTAGAGAAATTAAGAAAACTAAATAAACTACCCAATCATAGTATTTGTTGCAGTATCAATAGATTTTATATTAGTTTATAAATCAAGCAAATTAATTTAAAGAAAAAATGACAAAAATAAATACTTTAAAGTAATTTATTTAGCTTTCTTAATCTCTTCAAAAAAGTCAATTGGACCTTATATTTAGAATTAGAGGTAGTATTTGCACATAACTAAAGATATGTTGCACTCACTCAAGATATGAGGGAGTATATAACATCTTTAGAATGCACTCTTGGTCCTTTTTATAAAGTACTCTTTCTTGTTCTTATTAATTATATGACAGCTTCTAAAAAAATATTTTTAGTTGTTGGTATCTTTTTTTTTTTTTTTCGGTTTCAAGAAGTGTTAAAGCCAGTCTGCTTTTGGTTTTAAAGACAATTTTTTTGTTTTGTTTTTAAAACAAAAATAATAAAACTTCTTTGAAAACCTATTTTAAATCATGTGTTTTTTTTTTTTAAAAACAATAAAATAAAGTCGGACCCTATTCACTCAATAAAAAGCCAAAGCATGAAATAAAGTTAACGCACAACGGCCTTTATTGTAGAATTAACATTACAAACTTACTTCATTATTTTCATGTCCATAGGATATATGAAGCGTGAAGCATAACAACTTGAAATTTACGTATAGAAATCACACAATTTTTTCCCGCTTACAATGTCCTTTCTTTTTCCATTTAGAAGAGTAATATGAAAGAAAGAGACGACACAATTAAATAGTTGGAGGAAGGAGATTTGTGGTGTGTTTGAGTTTGGAGGAGAAAAGCTTCTCAAAATCTGGATCCACATTAAGAGCCACTTCTTGCACTTGGGGAGATATGGCTTCCCATATTGATGACTTCCCAGCTAACTCTTCAAACATTGGCCTGCAAGTAATAATTCACATACATAAATTAAACAAGAACAAATGAAATGTTTGTACCATTCATAACCGGGCGTGCATGCGTGAATATTTGGCTCAATATTTTCAATTAGGGTCAAGTCCTAAACATTCAGCACTCTAATATTATCTCCCAAGAACATCCAATACCATAATCTTATATATTTAGGGTTCATCGATCAATCACCCCGATATCACTTTTTTAGTGCTCCCAGCACCCCTTGATGATTTTTTTTTTTTCTAGTCACATTCATCACCTTAATCTTATTTATGGTTTAGTGTACGCTGAATACACTATAAATAAGATTAGGATACTGACAGCACAAAAGGAAAATCAGAGTGTTGAATGCAAATTTTGGATGCATGTAATTGGGATATAAAATAAGGATGTTAGATGTTACTATATATATATATATGTGTACCCCTATATATACATATATATACCAATAGATATTTATACATATACATATATATATATATATATGTACACACACACACATGTATGTATGTATGTGTGTGCGTGTGTGTGTGTACATATATATATATATACCTATATATACCAATAGATATTTATACACACACATATACATATATATATATATATATATATATATATATGAGATTATTAATTAATTACCATTTTGTGGTGAGGATAGAGCATAACCCCATTCCATTTTCACCAGCAATCTCTGCAGTGTCACAAAGAATTTAGGCACAACAATCAAATCACCAGCGTCAACATGAGAATTCAACACTGATTTCCCATTAAGCCCACAATCTCAATCTTGCCACTTCCTCTGGCAACATATATCACTTGAACTGCTGGGTTCATTAGGTACAGTGGTGCCCTAGTAGCATTAGGTTCAAGCTTCACTCTCATCACACTCAGCCCAACTTCTCCAACAAAAGGGAACTCTGACTCAGTCAAAGTATTTATATTTCTTGTCTCAGTCAAAGTATTTAAAAAAATAAAATAAAAATCAAATCTAGACCGTTTAAATCTCATCTAGATCGTCTAAATGGGATGAGCACCCTGGAATAGGCACCGAAAGTAGTTCCCAGAATGTGCATGTCGGATCTAACTTGTTTTCTTCCTTGAAATGTCCATTTTTGGACACCGACGATAATCTCAATCCTAGAGGGGTCCAGATTCCAGAATGATTAGTTTTTTGTTTTCTTCTTTTCCTCGCCTCATGACTTTTCTTATTTGAAGTGATTACTAAAATTTTTATTTTCTTGTGTGCATGTCCTTCCAAATTGCCCGTGATATAAATATTTTGATTTTTCAAAACAACAGAAGAAAAGTTGCACACCTTCTATTTTTGAGGCAAGCAGAAAATACTCCCTCCGTATTAAATATTAGACTTAATTGATTTTTTGTGTGTGCAGAAATTAAGAAAACTAAATAATCTACCTAATCATAGTATATGTTGGTATCAATAGATTTTATATTAGTTTATAAGTCAAAAAAATTAATTTAAAGAAAAAATGATAAAAATAAATACTTTAAAGTAATTTATTTAGCTTTCTTAATCTCTTCAAAAAAGTCAATTGGACCTTATATTTAGAATTAGAGGTAGTATTTGCACATAACTAAAGATATGTTGCACTCACTCAAGATCTGAGTTCTTAAAGTTTAGGTACTATTTTTTTTTTTTTTTTGGATACACTTAGGTTCATTTATTATTTCAACACATTTTATGAAATAAACGTTATTTGATCAAAGTACATTTCATGAAACAAATGTTAGGTATTTTAAGCACTTTATTATTATTTTTTTAAAAAAATACATTGTTCTGCTGAAAATCTTATTTCTGTGCATCATGATCCATTAGTATATTAAGGCTCCCTGGAATTTCATACGTTAGAAACGGGTTCATATTGGGTGATTTTCTCTTAGGTGCTTCTTAGTTACTTTTCCCTCTAATTAGAGAGATTAGGTGTTTTTTTTAAAATTTTTTATATATTCTATTTATTGAGATTAGATTATATGCTGCATCATGAAATTATTTTTACACCCAGTATCTCAGATTAATTAATTTCCAGGATATTGGAGTTACAGGAAAAATATTTCTTAATGCAAGATTGAAAATTAATTAGTTGGAAATATTGGGTGTAAAAAAATTTTCAGGATCCAAGATATAATCCAATCTAAAAATAGAATATATAAAAAATTTTAAAAAATAAAAAAAATGCCTAATCCGTCTAATTAGAGGGAAAAGCACTTAAGAAGCACTTAAGAGAAAAGCATCCAATGTGAATTCGTTAGAAACATCTTTATATAACTTCTCCTTTTTTAGTAGATTTGGTATATACTTTGATATATTTGGAAAGTCACAATGCTAAATTAAATATATTTTCTTGAAAATTTAAGAGATATCAATTAGGTGTATCATTTGTGGGATTTCAAATTATAATAGAAGTTTTTAAGTTTAGGAAAGAAAAATAATAATGGAAATTTTTCTTAAAGAAAAAAAAAAAATAGAAAATACTAAATTATTATTATTATAATATAATATTTAAATTGTAACCACATGTGTATTTTTGTACCAAAAAAAAAGTATTTGGTGTTGGGCGCTCCTAAAAATAAAACATATATGTATTTTTACAATTTTACCCGTTTTAAGTTTCATTTACCTAGCTAGTCTTTTTTTTTTTTTTTTTTTTTTTTTGGCACTATTTTCATTCAAAAAAAAAAAAAAAAAAGAAAAAGGAGACAACATTAAAAGTTCACGTGAGCGAGTAAACTAAATCAACATGGGCTAGAAGTAGCCACACTTCAACTATAAAACAGGAAAAATGACAAGTACAGAAAAAAAAAAAAAAAAAAAAAAAACCAACACGAGGCCCAATTTGAATATTTAAATTGAGCCTTAGATTGTGGGGGGAAAATGGAAAAAAAGATTAAAAAAAAGAACTTTGGAATTATAAAAATCTTAATTCAGGTTTATTATCAAGAATTGATAAGAGAATCACGTAATTTGATAAGCAATTCACAATTTATTTTTTAGAAAATATTTGATTTGAGATTTTACAATTTTAAAGTCTTTTTCCTATATTTTTCCCGAAAAAAACAAAAACAAACAATTACTATATCATTCCACATCAACAACACAACTTTGCAAGACTCTTCAACTAGATGAAGTTGGAGTTTGGTATACTTTAAGACGGTGAGTGTCCTAAATTAAAAGCGACGAAGGTGAGTATACATTTAAACCTAACAATATAGCAACTCAATAAATTAAAACTAAAAGCATACAAATCAATAGCTATGGCAGCACTACAAGATGGATCTCTAAGTGGTTACTAATGACCTTTGAGGCCTATTTGTACCATGTACATTTGTGAAGCTATTTGGCAGAAGTTCCGCTAAAACCCAGTTAAAAATCGAAGCACCGAGTCTCTCGTCCAATGGACACTTCTTTATACAAATGACTGCTTATTGAAGAAGTTGTCATCTTGATTGGGAACTCACCGAAAACCAAGATTTGTGTTACACAATCAGCATCAACTTTTTGCCACACCACCACTACTCTCTCATATTAAGCGCTTAATACATCTTTCATTCAAGAAACCAATAACATGCATGCTTATTCTTGCTATTCAACCTCATACGGCTTGTTTGGAATTACGATGGGGAAGGAAAAAGCCACTTTTTTAACTTGAAAAACTCCTTTTAGTCTAAAAAGAGTGTTTGGGTTAGCAGCACACCCACTACACTTTTATGTGAGAAGCTACGGTGACTAAGAAGCAACTTTTTGTTGCCTTTTTCGACGATGTGGCATTAAAAATTCTCTTCTCCCTCACATGTCATCATCTTTTGCATAAAAAATAAAAGCTGTCATTATTCATTTAATCATCATGTAGGCAGAGGAAGTCACTATTATTTTTATCACTAACACTTTCGTCCCAAGAAAAATCACCTAACACAGGTAAAAAAACATTACCTAACAGATCCCATTTGCTAATTAATAAATGTAGTAACATTTTATTTTCATTTTTTTTTTATATTTGACTAATAAAAATCAAAGGTTATTAATAATAACATTTTTAATTAAAATATGACAAGTATAAATTACATTTCAAAATTTAGATTTGGCAATTTTCTTTAGAAATAATAGGGAAAACACAAATGCTATTAATTAGGAAAAAAAAAAAAAACTCCTATATGTATTTTTAAGTAAGATTCATATATTTTTCAATCATTATCCATCTAAACTTATTTTTTAACTAATCATCCAAACAAGTTTTATTTTGAAAAAAAAACCACTTTTTTCACTATCAATATAAACATAAATCACATTACACTATATAACTTCTACCATAACTTAGGTTTCAAAAGTTATATTGAAAAAAAAGTCACATCTACTATCGGTAATCCAAATAAGTAGTAAGAATATATGAGCATTAAAAAAAAAAAAAAAAAAAAAGAATATCAAGTTTTCATTTTTATTCATAATAACAACATATTTTCATTAAACGAATGCTACTCTGTTATGTTTCAAGGGAGAACAACAAGCAGATCTCGGGTAAGGAAATTATTTATTTCATGAATTCATTTTTATATGTTGAATTTTTCAATCAAATATTGCCATATACTATTCTTATTAGGCTGAAGTATAAATTTGGTCTCTTAACTTTATATACAAATTTTTAGTGTGGTATTTAATTCTGGAAAAAAGAAAGAGCATGTTTTCTGTCCTTTAACTTTAATATCATTAATACTTGTATGAAAATGATGATTTTTTTTTTTTTTTTTGGGAAATAATCATTTTTCTTTTGAAAATTAAACTTAATATATCAATATCTGAAAAAGTCTTTTTACATTTAAAATTTAAACGTCAACGTTTTTTTATTAACGGCATTAGGGATAAAGAACTAAAAAGACACTTTATACAATTATAGCAAAGAGCAAGTAAATTATATTATAACTTTTATACAAATCACACAAACTTTCCTTGTCTTTTATTTGAAGAGAGTAAAGAAAGACACAACCAAATTAATTAGAAGGAGGAGAGGGGTTTGTGATGTTCAGATGTGACAAGAAGAATTTCACAAAGTTGGAATCCACATTAAGAGCCACTTCTAGCACTTGAGGAGACATGGCCTCCCATATTGATGGCTTCCCTGCCAACTCTTCAAACACAGGCCTGCAAATAATTCAATTCACAAAATAAACATCAGAAAAATTGTTACTAAATGCATATCAACACATCAATTTTCTCAGAGCATCACCAGGCATTTGAGGAACCAACTATATCATTTGGAGGAGCTAGTTCATGGGCTTAATTGTTAATATAGAGGTTAATAATGATGTTTTGTGATTCATATAACCAGTATGACTACTTAGAGAATTAATAACTCTTTCTTCTTTTTCTTTTTTTATGATAATCAATGTAAACACACACACATAACCATGTCCACGTATCAATGCTTGATTGTCACTAGGACAACTGGTCATCGAGTAGAATAATGTCTTTTTTATTATATTTATATGGATTTTCAAATGTAACTTATAAAAGAAGAAAACTCAAGCACGGTAATATTACACTACTTTATGTCCTTAATATAAGATTTCAAGAGTAGTGCAATTTATATTAAGGAATTGGGATATAAAATAATTTCAATAAAAGAAGTCACCTTTTTGTTGTGATAATAGAGTAGAACTCCATTCCATCTTCACTAGCAATCTCTGCAGTCACAAAAAACTTGGGCACAATAACTAGATGACCAGCTTCAAGTGGAGAATTCAACGCTGATTTCCCATTCAGCCCCACAATCTCAATCTTTCCACTTCCTCTAGCAATATAAATCACTTGAACAGCAGGGTTGGTTAGATAGAATGGTGCCTTAATATCATTAGGTTCAAGCTTCACTCTCGTCACACTCAGCCCAACTTCTCCAATGAAAGGGAACACTGACTCGGTCAAAGTTGTGACCAACCCTCCTTTTTTCACCCCACCATGGTCTGGTTTAGCAGCATCAATAATGTTGTACACCATCTCCATGGTCTTGTCCATTTGAGGGGTAGGCAAAATATGTTGGCCTTTTTGAAGCTTAAGGATCAAAGCTCCTTGTTGGCTTTTTGTAAGTTTGTTTGCTTCTTTGTTGGTCAAATTGTAAGCCTTGGTTATGACCTCCGAGGAAAATCCTCCCATGATTCCTAGAGTTCCAGTGAGAAAAAAGTAAGTGAATTGACCAGGAACATAAGCCGAAGATGTTTCACCCAAAAATAGTATGATCAGGTCATCAGATTCTCCATTATTGAACCACCATGAGACTGATCCTATAGGTACAGGGATTACATCTCCTTTCTTCAGCTTCAAAACGACCTCTTTATCAGCGTTTGGGAGCACCATTCCAACTATACCATCAGTTCCTGCGTTGAAGAAACTTAAGGTTAAGATATTGATATAATATATTGTTGGCGTAGTTCTTGCAAATCTAGTGTATAATCCGAGTCACGTCTAAGGACATCATCGTTTAAGAGCTATTCCGCAACCATCGGTTGATAGGATCTGACACTCCCTAAAATAAAACGGATCCTTTCTACAAATACAAGGTGAGCGGAATAGCAAAATATAATAGCAACTAGTAGGCAAAAAATATAAAAACAGAGAGAACTCAGAGGAGCAAGAGGGTGCTTGAGATTTCCAGAGCGGGGGTGCCTTGAACATCTACAGACTTTGCCTTTTATAGGTGATGAACCAAGGCACCCGTTGGAAAAATTTAAATCCATTAAACCCATTTATGACAATTTAATTTTTGGTTGCAAACGTTAGCTGCAGTAAATTTTAGATTTTCTAAAAAAACATATTTGATAATAAGTGTCCAATCTATATTTAACTCACGCGCAGGGGCTTGTTGTCCATTGTTGTGCTCGCAAGCCCACTCTTTCTCTTGGTTCATTATTTAGTAGCCTAAATTTATAAGGTGTAATATATACACTTGTATTCTCACTCTCCCAAACAACGTAGGACTTGGTTTCATATTTGACACACCCATATGCGATACATTAACTCCAACATAAAACGCTTATGATGAAGTTGTAATTAAAAGAGACATTCATATGGAAGGTTTTTGGAGCTACGTACCTTGAAGAACTAAGCCAATTTTAGCAGAATCAGAATAGTGAGGGAGAGCAAAGCCTTGAGGTTGAAGAAGAAGCCGACCGGCACCAACGTTGTTATTGGCCAAAGTTGGAACTTGGGAAGTTGACCATGAGTAGTAAGATCCACCATCTCCTTCAAATATGGCTTCATCAGCCTTCTTGGGTGTTAAGTCCATCTCCATTTGCTTTCTTTGGTATCCTGCTTCAAACAAAGAGAGGAAAAAAAAAAAAAAAAAAAATCAAACACTTTAATGAAAATCTACGGAGACAAGTTTCTTTCAAACATTTTCTCTAAACACTTTATAGATCCCTTTCATCAGGAAGATATGAAGTCAACAGAGAGAGAGAGAGAGATTTACCTGTTATTTTGGGGGAAAAATGTCAAGGAGAGAGAAGTAATGGGTTTTTATTACACAAAGTGGATGTTTTAAAACTGCTTTTCGGTTTTCGGTTTTCATGGAACCATTTTGGATCAGAAGGGAGCTCGCCATTTGGACCAGATCAAATTTAAATTTTTAAAATGGTGATTTTAAATGAAGAAAAAAAAAATCAATTTTTTTTTTAAAAATGTTAGTTAAAAGTTTATTTTTATTTTAGATTATCTACATATTAAAATAATTTCTTTTGAAAAAAAAAAACTAAGGAAAAAAAATAAAATAAATTAGACTATACAGATCTTATCTGGACAACTCGATCAATGGGCCGAGTTCTCCCTGCTCGTCCAAAGGATGAGAATGAGCAAGGAAACTGGTTCCGTTTTCATGGGGCTGAAAAGATTGGGCAATGAAATATATTATGTTTTAATTACTGTAAAAAATATATTTATTATTAAGACGAACTCAAAATAGATCTTACATTTAAGGATAAGCCCATTAAGAAAAAAAGGCTCTTATATATGGTAATTAAGACATACATGTTATTGATACTCCCTCAATAATAATCAAAGAAAAGAGGGAATGAGGGAATTAAAGAAGATAACTATGGCATTTTAGAAACTATATGTCATATTAACTATCTCAACTAATTTTCTTAATTTAAATGTAAAGAGCCAAAACGTGGACCATGCACACAATAACAGGTAAATTATTAATTCAACTCTCCCTCAATCACAACGTCAGAGTAGTTTACAAAGATTCGTTTTTCACGTTTTGTTTTTTACTGTTCCGTTTACCTAATTGATATAATATGATCCTCGTTTTGTGTTTCTAGAAACACTTAACATATTACTCTTAATCTTTAATATAAGATATTTAAGGAATTAATTACTTTAAATATAAGATACATTTTTCATACTTGTGAATCCTATTTGAATTTACCTATTTTGATACTCACTCAACAATAATTAAGGAAGAGAGGAAATGAAAGAATTGAAGATGACTAAATATTTTAGAAAATATATGTAATATTAACTAATTAAACAATTTTTTAATTTAATCAAATTTATGTCTTATATTAAGAACATGAAAAATATATTATAAAATGGTAAAATCATACCCCCCAAAAAAAAAATGTAAAAGTTCCACAACAAATTACCAACATATAATAATCTAGGGTCCAGAGGACGAAATGACAAGAAGCCTATCTTTTTTTTTTTTTTTTACAAATTTCTTGGAAATGTTAAAAATAAGTACAAAAATGTTGGAAAAATTGGTTACAACTTATAAGTACTTATTTAAAAATTTTATTGGCTAAAAGGACATGAATTGGAGAGAGAGCATACAACTATTTTTTAGCTACATACAACATATTTTTAAGTATATGCAAATTGTTTTTGTTTTGATGACTTTTGCACATAATTAAAGATAATTCATGGTCTTAAAATATGGGTAAATTTACAAGTTTTTTAAAAATTTATTTTCAACCATGGTTAAAGACTTAACCATGTTTTATTGGTTTTGATGAAGTGATTATAAAGTGGTACTATAATAAAGATTGGAGAAAGCCATCAAGGGCCCGTTGAAGGTTTTGTCCTTCTTTACCTTAAGCATCAAAACATGTGCAAATACTTTTCGTACTGGTGTCCCCATAACGCAGTCGAAGTGGTTGTCAATAATTAATATTTAATTTTCTTTAATATATCTTTGATCTGCTGACATTTTCCATTATGTCCATGTAGCTTTCACTCTTGATTTTGTTTGGTTTTTTTTTTTTTTAATTTTTTTAATTTTTTGTCGAGCCGCCGAATTGGATGTACATGCATTATCAAGGCAAAGGGATAAGGATTAAGGACCACATACGTGGCTGTAAATTCTGTTAGTTAAAATATATCGTTAAATATATTATAAAATATATCCGACATCTTTTTCAGCCTCACTATGCACAAGGAACATAAATCATCATATCGTTAAATATATTGTACATTGTGTTACAAGTTATATTATTTATTTATTGAATGTATAAATATTGATTCATTTCTAATGATTTGCGCATGAGAATAATTATAACTTACTATTAGTCAACTAGATTTTTTTACACCTAATCATCATTGAATCGATCTTGGTAGACGTGTAGGCTGTAGCTTTTAACTTGTCACTATATAATATTTAATTATTGTGAGATTTTCTTAATGATTACATTTCTTTTTTAACACCTCATAATGATTTTCCATTTTAATTTATGAACAACGTAACTTCTCAAACATGTTATTAACAATATTGGATAGTTGTGTTTGAATGGAAGTTTTAGCTTCAATGGTATGTATTTGAACTTCCTAGACTTGTTAGGATTTGATGACTTAAGTTTTGGTTGTTGTTGTTGTTTTTTTCCCCTTTTTAATGATGGTTGGATTTTAGACTTTTTCTAGTAGGAAAGGAGGCCAAATAGGTCAGGGATGAGCAAATTAGAACCAAAAATGAAAATCGATCCTAACCAAACTCAGTTCAGTTTTTTTTTTGGCTTTAGTTAATTTTTGTTTTCGGTGTTTGGTTTAGTTATTAGAAAAGTAATTCGGTTAAAACCAAATATATATATAATATATTTATATTTATTAGATACTATTTGATAAGTGCATATTTTTATAATTAAATAGGTGTAGATTTTGAATTATATTAAACTTCCCACAAAATCTATTCATATATATCTTATTTTGTAAACAATTAATTAAAATTTCAATTAATTCGGTTTCGATCGGTTAATTTGATTAATTGGTTTGTTCAAAATTCGCTCTATTTAGTTATTTCAGTTTATACCGAAATCCTAATAAAAAAACCGAACGCCCACCCCTAAAACCGACCCTGTGAGAGATGGAGCTACCATCATCGCTGTACAAGGGATCATTTTACCACGAAGGGTCAAGGGCAATGTATTGTGTGCATTGGATTTTAGGCTTAACAAGGGCTTTCAACAATAGCTTGTGGGATTTGAGCTTGAAGGTGTGTTCGGTGATCGTTTGTGTTGGGCTTGAAGTTAAGTCAATAAAATTGTCCTACAATTTAAGTAACTATTAATATTACTTTTACTAATTGCACTAAACTCTAATATTATATTAATTGTTACTCTAACTCATTATCGTTATTAATTATAGGTATATATAAAAAAAATTAATTCGCTTTGGAAAGAAGTTAGTGTCTTCTAAAAAGGACCAAATACAATTGCTAGTATATATATAACATCTTTAGAATGCACTCTTGATCATTTTTATAATTTATAAAGTACTCTTTCTTGTTCTTATTAATTATAAGACGGCATCTAAAAAGTATTTTTAGTCTTTGGTATTTTTTGTTTTGTTTCAAGAAGTGTTAAAGCCAGTCTGTTTTTGGCTTTAAAAACAATTTTTTGTTTTGTTTTTAAAACAAAAAATAATAAATTTTTTTGAAAACCTATTTTTAATCATGTGTTTTAGAAAAAAACAATAAATTAAAGTCGGACCCTATTCACTCAATAAAAAGCCAATGCATGAAATAAAGTAAACGCACAACGGCCTTTATTGTAGAATTAACATTACAAACAAGCTTCATTTTCATGTTCATAGGATGCAGCATGAAGCACAACAAATTGAAATTTACGTATTGAAATCACACAGTTTTCCCTCTTACAATGTCCTTTCTTTTTTCCATTTAGAAAAGTAATATGAAAGAAAGAGACGACACAATTAATTAGTTGGAGGAAGGAGATTTGTGGGGTGTTTGAGGTTGGAGGAGAAAAGCTTCTCAAAATCTGGATCCACATTAAGAGCCACTTCTTGCACCTGGGGAGATATGGCTTCCCAGCTAACTCTTCAAACATTGGCCTGCAAGTAATAATCCACATACATAAATTAAACAAGAACAGATGAAATGTTTGTACCATTCATAACCAGGCGTGCATGAATATCTGGCTCAAAATTTTCATTTAGGGTCAAGGGGTAACATTCATCACTCTGATATTATTTCTCAGGAGCATCCAATACCATAATCTTATATATTTATGGTTCATCCACCAATCACTCCGATATTACCTTTTTAGTGCTCCTATCACCCCCTGATGATGTTATTTTCTAATCTCATTCATCACCCTAATCTTATTTATGTTTTAGTATATGCTGAATGCACGATAAATAAGATTAGGGCAGCACACAAAAAAAAAAAAAAAAAAAAAAAAAAAAAAATCAGAGTGTTGAATGCAATTTCTTTTTTGATACACATAGTAGGAGAGAGGGGGTAGGGTTCGAACCCTGGACATGGGGGAAGGGAACCAAGCTCCCATGCCACTGCGCTACTAAGGCGCTGGTTGTTGAATGCAATTTCTAGATGCATGTAATTGGGATATAACCTTAGGATGTTAGATTGTGTGTGTGGGGATTATTAATTACCATTTTGTGGTGAGGATAGAGCATAGCTCCATTCCATTTTCACCAGCAATCTCTGCAGTCACAAATCACCAGCTTCAACATGAGAATTCAACACTGATTTCCCATTAAGCCCCACAATCTCAGTCTTGCCACTTCCTTTGGCAACATATATCACTTGAACTGCTGGGTTCATTAGGTACAGTGGTGCCCTAGTAGCATTAGGTTCAAGCTTCACTCTCATCACACTCAGCCCAACTTCTCCAACAAAAGGGAACTCTGACTCAATCAAAGTTTTGACCAACCCTCCATTTTTAACCCCACCATGGTCTGGTTTAGCAGCATCAATGTTGTACACCATCTTCATGGTCTTGTCCATCTCAGGTTCTGGCATTTTGTGTTCGCCTTTGTTAAGCTTAATGATCAAAGCTCCTTGTTGGCTCTTTGTGAGTTGGTCTGCTTCTTTGTTGGTCAAGTTATAAACTTTGGTTATGACCTCAGAGGAAAAACCTCCCATGATTCCTTGAGTTCCAGCGAGCAAGAAGTAAGAGAATTGGCCAGCAACATGAGCATGAGATGTTTCACCCAAAAACACTATGTTCAGTTCAGAATATCCATCGTTGAACCACCACGAGACTGCTCCCATAGGTACTGGGATTATATCTCCTTTCTTGAGCCTCAAAACGATCTATTTTTCTGCGTTTGGGAGCACCATTCCGACTACACCATCATTTCCTGCAGAAGAAACTTAAGGTTAATGAGATATTTGACAATAATATACCTCACATCCTTGATATAAGAGACGATTTTTTAATCAAAATAGATTATTTAATCATTACATATACTGTATATTATTAATTAGATTATATATTAGTTTATGTCAAGTAAATCAGTTTGGAAAAAGACAAGAAATATAAATACTTTAATATAAGGGAAAATCTCATATAAAGACGGTTGAATTACATAAATTCTAATTTGGGTTACTAAACTTAATAAATTATTAATTAGGTTATATGACTCAATTAGAAATTTAGAATTTGGTTCAAATGACCTCTATATCCCTTTATTATTAAAAAATCAAGCAGTACTTAAGAACCCTAACAATAAAAAATTCATAAAAGGCCTTAGAAAATTAGTAAAGAAAGGTAAATAAGTTAGTTCTATTGTTAAATCTACATTTCCCAATCCCTTTTAGTTGATATATGTATTGGGGGTAGTATAGCATATTAGTACAATTGGAGCCAAACTTTCCCAAAACCATCAAACATTTTGAAGATTCAAACCCGAGTGAGATCCAAGCCAAATTTTCCGATCTTTTTCTTTCCATTCAAGTGCCGAAGCAGGTGAAAGAACTGGTAAGTGACCTAGTCGTCGGAGAAGAAGGTAGCCATCATCGGAGGGATTCATCGGTTGGTTGGGGAATAGTGAGGATGAATAACTGGGGAGTCATAAAAGCTGGTGCTAATTATGACGGTGGTTACGTTGGTGGTTATGATAGGAGCTAAATTTACGCAGTACCACCATCGATGCTTCCCAATAATGAAGAATGGGATGTAAAGGAACCCGATAATCGACCCAAACCCGGATTTAATTTTCTATTCCAAAGTGACTGTTAATCAAAAATGTAAATAGAATTTACTGCTTTTATCTGCATAAATGGTGAACTTTCATCCGACAAGAAATTCATGGCTGACTATTCCTTTCCTCTCTTCTTTGGGTTATTGGCCAGGGGTATTACTAGAAAATAACTCATATTTAAATATTCTAAATTGGGTCATTAGCCCAATTTAAGATTTATTGAGTTTACAAGCTTTATATAGGATTTTCCTATTTCAACCGTCTTTATATGAGATTCTCCCTTAATATAATTTATTTAACTTCCATAATCTCTTCAATAAAAATCAACTAACGCTTATATTATAGATAGCAGGAGTATGAGAGGTGAATATATAATGCTTATAATGAAGTTGTAATTAAAAGAAACATTCATCTAGAAGGTTTTTGGAGCTACGTACCTTGGAGAACATAGCCAATTTTAGCAGAATCAGCATAGTGAGGGAGAGCAAAACCTTGAGGCTGAAGAAGAAGCAGACCAGCACCAATGTTGTTATTAGCCAAAGTAGGAACATGAGAACCTGACCATAAATAGTAAGATCCACCATCTCCTTCAAATATGGCTTCGGCTTTCTTCGGTGCTGAGTCCATCTTATCCATTGGCTTCTTTGTTTCCTTCAAAATGAGGGGGAAAAAATAATTCAAACACTTCAATGAAAATCTACAGAGAGTAAGAGTGAGAGAGAGAGAGAGAGAGAGATACCCGTTGCTTTTTGAGAAAAGTGGCAATGAGAGAGACAACTGAAAAGGTGATATGAGTGTTTTATATAGAAGTATTTGTGGAACCACTTTTGGTGTCTATTTAAAGGTGGATAGGCACCTGGCTCAGGTGCTCCTCCCATCTAAATTTGATTTTTTTTTTTAAATTGGTGATTTAAGAATAAAAAATTTATTTTTTAAAAAAATATTAGTTAAGAGATTATCTTTATTTTAAATTTTCTATTCATTAAAATAATTTTTTTTTTTAAAAAATCAAATCTAGACTATCTAAATCTCATCTAGACTGTCTAAATGGGAGGAGCACCCTGGAATAAGCACCGAAACTAGTTCCCAGTATGTGCATGTCGGATCTAACTTGTTTTCTTCCTTGAAATGTCCATTTTTGGACACCGACGATAATCTCAATCCTAGAGGGGTCCAGATTCCAGAATGATTAGTTTTTTGTTTTCTTCTTTTCCTCGCCTCATGACTTTTCTTATTTGAAGTGATTACTAAAATTTTTATTTTCTTGTGCGCATGTCCTTCCAAATTGCCCGTGATATAAATATTTTGATTTTTCAAAACAACAGAAGAAAAGTTGCACACCTTCTATTTTTGAGGCAAGCAGAAAATACTCCCTCCGTATTAAATATTAGACTTAATTGATTTTTTTTTTTAGAAATTAAGAAAACTAAATAATCTACCTAATCATAGTATATGTTGGTATCAATAGATTTTCTATTAGTTTATAAGTCAAGCAAATTAATTTAAAGAAAAAATAATAAAAATAAATACTTTAAAATAATTTATTTAACTTTCTTAATCTCTTCAAAAAAGTCAATTGGACCTTATATTTAGAATTAGAGGTAGTATTTGCACATAACTAAAGATATGTTGCACTCACTCAAGATCTGAGTTCTTAAAGTTTAGGTACTTTTTTTTTTTTTTTTTTGGATACACTTAGGTTCATTTATTATTTCAACACATTTTATGAAATAAACGTTATTTGATCAAAGTACATTTCATGAAATAAATTTTAGGTATTTTAAGCACTTTATTATTATTATTTTTTTAAAAATACATTGTTCTGCTGAAAATCTTATTTCTGTGCATCATGATCCATTAGTATGTTAAGGCTCCCCGGAATTTCATACGTTAGAAACGGGTTCACATTGGTATAAAAAATTGATCTAAAAATATAATATATAAAAAATTTTAAAAAATTAAAAAAATGCCTAATCCATCTAATTAGGAGAAAAGCACTTAAGAAGCACCTAAGAGAAAAAGCATCCAATGTGAATTCGTTAGAAACATCTTTATATAACTTCTCCTTTTTTAGTAGATTTGGTATATACTTTGATATATTTGGAAAGTTACCAATGCTAAATTAAATATATTTTCTTGAAAATTTAAGAGATATCAATTAGGTGTATCATTTGTGGGATTTCAAATTATAATAGAAGTTTTTAAGTTTAGGAAAGAAAAATAATAATGGAAAGTTTTCTTAAAGAAAAAAATAGAAAATACTAAATTATTATTATTATAATATAATATTTAAATTGTAACCACATGTGTATTTTTGTACAAAAAAAAAAAGTATTTGGTGCTTTGACGCTTCTAAAAATAAAACACATATGTATTTTTACAATTTTACCCGTTTTAAGTTTCATTTACCTAGCTAGTCTCTGTATTTTTTTTTGCACTATTTTCATTCTAAAAAGAAAAAGAAAAAGGAGACAACATTAAAAGTTCACGTGAACGAGTAAATTAACTCAACATAAGCTAGAATAGCCACACTGCAACTATAAAGCAGGAAAAATGAAAAAAAGAAAAAGAAAAAAAAAAAAAAAAAAAAAACCAACACGAGGCCCAATTTGAATATTTAAATTGAGCTTTAGATTGTGGGGGAAAATGGAAAAAAAGAGGAAAAAAAAAAAGAATTTTGGAATTATAAAAATCTTAAATTAGGTTTATTATCAAGAATTAATAAGAGAATCATGTAATTTGATAAGCAATTCACAACTTATTTTTTAGAAAATATTTGATTTGAGATTATTTTAAAGCCTTTTTCCTATATTTTTCCCCAAAAAAACAAAAACAAACAATTACTATATCATTCCACATCAACAACACAACTTTGCAAGACTCTTCAACAGGATGAAGTTGGAGTTTGGTATACTTTAAGACGGTGAGTGTCCTAAATTAAAAGCGACGAAGGTGAGTATACATTGAAAACTAACAATATAGCAACTCAATAAATTAAAACTAAAAGCATACAAATCAATAGCTATAGTAGCACTACAAGATGGATCTCTAAGTGGTTACTAATGAACTTAGAAGCCTATTTGTACCATGTACATTTGTGAACCTATTTGGCAGAAGTTCCGCTAAAACCCAGTTCAAAAGCACCCAGTCTCTCGTCCAATGGACACTTATACAAATGACTGTTTATTGAGGAAGTTGTCATCTTGATTGGGAACTCACCGAAACCCAAGATTTGTGTCACACAATCAGCATCAACTTTTTGCTACACCACCAACACTCTCTCATATTAAAGGCTTAATACCTCTTTCATTCAAGAAACCAATAACATGAGCTTATTCTTGCTATTCAACCTCATACGGCTTGTTTGGAATTACGATGGGGAATGAAAAAGCCACTTTTTTAACTTGAAAAACTCCTTTTGGTCTAAAAAGAGTGTTTGGGTTAGCAGCACACCCACTACACTTTTATGTGGGAAGCTACGGTGACTAAGAAGCAACTTTTTGTTGCCTTTTTCGATGATGTGGCATTAAAAATTCTCTTCTCCCTCACATGTCATCATCTTTTGCATAAAAAATAAAAGCTGTCATTATTCATTTTTGTTTTTTTGTTTTTGTTTACAAAGCTGTCATTATTCATTTAATCATCATGTAGGCAGAGGAAGTCACTATTATTTTTATCACTAACACTTTCGTCCCAATAAAAATCACCTAACACAGGTAAAAAAACATTACCTAACAGATCCCATTTGCTAATTAATAAATGTAGTAACATTTTATTTTCATTTTTTTTATATTTGACTAATAAAAATCAAAGGTTATTAATAATAACATTTTTAATTAAAATATGACAAGTATAAATTACATTTCAAAATTTAGATTTGGCAATTTTCTTTAGAAATAATAGGGAAAACACAAATGCTATTAATTAGGAAAAAAAAAATCCTATATGTATTTTTAAGTAAGATTCATATATTTTTCAATCATTATCCATCTAAACTTATTTTTTAAATAATCATCTAAACAAGTTTCATTCTTAAAAAAAGCCACTTTTTTTTTTGGGGTGGGGAAATCACCAATATAAATATAAATCACATTACACTATATAACTTCTAACCATAAATTAGGTTTCAAAAGTTATATTGAAAAAAAGTCACATCTACTATCGCTAATCCAAATAAGTAGTAAGAATATATGAGCATTAGGTAAAAAAAAAAAAAATGAATATCAAGTTTCATTTTTATTCATAATAACAACATATTTTCATTAAACGAATGCTACTCTGTTATGTTTCTAGGGAGAACAACAAGCAGATCTCGAATAAGGAAATTATTTATTTCATAAATTTCATTTTTATATGTTGAATTTTTCAATCAAATATTGCCATATACTATTCTTATTAGGTTGAAGTATAAATTTGGTCTCTTAACTTTATATACAAATTTTTAGTGTGGTATTTAATTCTGGAAAAAAGAGAGAGCATGTTTTCTGTCCTTTAACTTTAATATCATTAATACTTGTATGAAAAGATGATTTTTTTTTTTTTGGGAAATAATCATTTTTCTTTTGAAAATTAAACTTAATATATCAATATCTGAAAAAGTCTTTTTACATTTAAAATTTAAACGTCAACGTTTTTTTATTAACGGCATTAGGGATAAAGAACTAAAAAGACACTTTATACAATTATAGCAAAGAGCAAGTAAATTATATTCTAACTTTTATACAAATCACACAAACTTTCCTTGTCTTTTATTTGAAGAGAGTAAAGAAAGACACAACCAAATTAATTAGAAGGAGGAGAGGGGTTTGTGATGTTCAGATGTGACAAGAAGAATTTCACAAAGTTGGAATCCACATTAAGAGCCACTTCTAGCACTTGAGGAGACATGGCCTCCCATATTGATGGCTTCCCTGCCGACTCTTCAAACACAGGCCTGCAAATAATTCAATTCACAAAATAAACATCAGAAAAATTGTTACTAAATGCATATCAACACATCAATTTTCTCAGAGCATCACCAGGCATTTGAGGAACCAACTATATCATTTGGAGGATTTATACATAATGTTCAAATGGAGCTTAATTGTTAATATAGAGGTTAATAATGATGTTTTGTGATTCATATAACCAAGTATGACTACTTAGAGAATTAATAACTCTTCTTCTTTTTCTTTTTTATGATAATCAATGTAAACACACACATATAACCATGTCCACGTATCAATGCCTGATCGTCATTGGGACAACTGGTCATCGAGTAGAATAATGTTTTTTTATTATATTTATATGAATTTTCAGCTGTAACTTATAAAAGAAGAAAAATCAAGCACGGTAATATTATTCTATTTCATGTCCTTAACATATATAAGATTTCATTAGTAGTAAAATTTATATTAAGGAAAAGGGGGAATATATAATTCCAATAAAAGAAGTCACCTTTTTGTTGTGATAATAGAGTAGAACTCCATTCCATCTTCACTAGCAATCTCTGCAGTCACAAAAAACTTAGGCACAATAACTAGATGACCAGCTTCAACTTGAGAATTCAACGCAGATTTCCCATTCAGCCCCACAATCTCAATTTTTCCACTTCCTCTAGCAAAATAAATCACTTGAACTGCTGGGTTGGTTAGATAGAGTGGTGCCTTAATATCATTAGGTTCAAGCTTCACTCTCATCACACTCAGCCCAACTTCTCCAATGAAAGGGAACACTGACTCGGTCAAAGTTGTAACCAACCCTCCTTTTTTCACCCCACCATGGTCTGGTTTTGCAGCATCAACATTGTACACCATTTCTCTGGTCTTGTCTATTTGAGGGGTAGGAAAAATATGTTGGCCTTTTTGAACCTTAATGATCAAAGCTCCTTGTTGGCTTTTTGTGAGCTTGGTTGCTTCTTTGTTGGTCAAATTGTAAGCTTTGGTTATGACCTCAGAGGAAAATCCTCCCATGATTCCTAGAGTTCCAGTGAGAAAGAAGTAAGTGAATTGACCAGGAACAAGAGCCGAAGATGTTTCACCCAAAAACAATATGATCAGGTCATCAGATTCTCCATTATTGAACCACCATGAGACTGATCCTATAGGTACAGGGATTACATCTCCTTTCTTCAGCTTCAAAACGACCTCTTTATCAGCGTTTGGGAGCACCATTCCAACTATACCATCAGTTCCTGCGTTGAAGAAACTTAAAGTTAAGATATTGATATAATATATTGTTGGCGTAGACTCGTAGTTCTTGCAAATATAGTGTGTAATCCAAGTCACGTCCAAGGACATCATCGTTTAAGAGCTATTCCGCAACCACCAGTTGATAGGATCTGACACTCCCCAAAATAAAACGGACCCTTTCTACAAATACAAGGTGAGCAGAATAGCAAAATATAATAGCAACCAACAGACAAAAATTATGAAAACAAAGAAAAAACTCAGAGGAGGAAAAGAGTGCTCAAGATTTTCAGAGCAAGGTGCCTTGAACCTCTGCAGACTCTGCCTTTTATAGGTAGTGAACCAAGGCACTCGTTGGGCACAAAATTAAATCCATTAAACTCGTTGATGACAATTTAATTTGCGGTTGTAAACGTTACCTGCAGTAAATTTTAGATTTTCTCAAAAAAAAAAAATAAGAAGTTCCAATCTATATTTAACTCATGCGCAGGGGCGTGTTGTCTATTGTTGTTCACGCAAGCCCACTCTTCCTCTTGGTTCATTTACTATACTAAATTTATAAGGTGTAATATATACACTTCTATTCTCTCTCTCGCAAAAAACATGGGACTTAATTTCTATTTGACACACCCACATGCGATACATTAACTCCAACATACAACGCTTACGACGAAGTTGTAATTAAAAGAGACACTCATATAGAAGGTTTTTGGAGCTACGTACCTTGAAGAACTAAGCCAATTTTAGCAGAATCAGCATAGTGAGGGAGAGCAAAGCCTTGAGGTTGAAGAAGAAGCCGACCGGCACCAACGTTGTTATTGGCCAAAGTTGGAACTTGAGAAGTTGACCATGAGTAGTAAGATCCACCATCTCCTTCAAATATGGCTTCATCAGCCTTCTTGGGTGTTAAGTCCATCTCCATTTGCTTTCTTTGGTATCCTGCTTCAAACAAAGAGAAAAGAAATCAAACACTTCAATGAAAATCTACGGAGACAAGTTTCTTTCAAACATTTTCTCTAAACACTTTATAGATCCTTTTCATCAGGAAGATATGAAGTCAACAGAGAGAAAGAGAGAGAGATTTACCTGTTATTTTGTGGGGGAAAATGTCAAGGAGAGAGAAGTAATGGGTTTTTATTACACAAAGTGGATGTTTTAAAACTGCTTTCCGGTTTTCGGTTTTCATTATTTCTCAACCATTTTGGATCAGAAAAATGAGAAAAATGCTTAGGAGCTCGCCATTTGGACCAGATCAAATTTAAATTTAAAATTTTAAAATGATGATTTTAAAATTGAAAAAAAAAATCATTTTTTTTAAAAAAATATTAGTTAAAAATTTATTTTTATTTTAGATTATCTACCCATTAAAATAATTTATTTTGAAAAAAAAAAAAAAAAAAAAAAAAAAAAAGTAAATTAGATTGTACAGATCTCATCTGGACAACTCATTTGCTCAAAAGGATGAGAATGAGCAGGAAACTGCAAACTGGTTCTGTTTTTATGGGGCTGAAAAGATTGGGCAATGAAATATATTATGTTTTAATTACTGTAAAAATTATGTTTTAATTACTATTTATAATTAAGACAAATTCAAAATAGATATTACATTTAAGGACAAACCCATTAAAAAAAAAAAAAACTCTTATATGGGGTAATTAAGACATACATGTTGTTGATGTTTTCTTCAATAATAATTAAAGAGAAGAGGGAATTAAAGAATATAACTATGACATTTTAGAAAGTATATGTTATATTAACTAACTCAACTAATTTTCTTAATATAATAAAATTAGGTAAATATATTATATAAATGTAAAGAGCCAAAACGTGGACCCTGTAACAATAACAGGTAAATTATTAATTCAATTATCCCTTAATCACAACGTCAGAGTAGTTTACAAGGATTCGTTTTTCACGTTTTGTTTTTTTTTTCACGTTTTGTTTTTGACTATTCCCTATACCTAATTGATATAATATGATCCCCGTCTTGTGTTTCTAGAAACACTTAACATATTACTCTTCTAATTATTAATATAAGATATATTTAAGAATTAATTACGATCTTGAATATAAAATACAGTTTTCATATTTGTGAATCTTTTTTTAAATTTACCCATTTTGATGTTCACTCAACAATAATTAAGGAAGAGAGAAAATGAAAGGAATTGAAGATGACTAGAGTGTTTTAGAAAATACATGTAATATTAACTAACTTAAACAACTTCTTTAATTTAATTAAATTTATGTCTTATATCATGGACATGAGAAGTATATTATAAAATGGGAAAATCATACCAAAAAATAAATGTAAAAGTCCCACAACAAATTACCAACATATAATAATCTAGGGTCCAGAGGACCAAATGACAAGAAGCCTATTTTTTATTTTATTTTTTAACAATTTTCTTGGAAATGTTAAAAAATAACTATAAAAATTTAGGAAAATTGGTTACAACTTATAAGTACTTATTTGAAAATTTTATTGGTTAAAAGGTTCGAGAGCATACAACTATTTTTTCGCTACATACAACATGTTTTTGTTTTGATGACTTTTGCACATAATTAAAGATAATTAATGGTATTAAAATATGGGTAAATTTATAAGTTTTTTAAAAATTTATTTTCAAACATGGTTAAAGACTTAACCATGTTTTATTGGTTTTGATGAAGTGATTATAGAGTGGTACTATAATAAAGATTGGAGAAAGCCATCAAGGGCCGTTGAAGGTTTTGCCCTTCTTTAAGCCATACTATAATAAAGATGGGAGAAAGCCATCAAGCATCAAAACATGTGCAAAATACTTTTCGTATTGGTGTCCCCATAATGCAGGCAAAGTGGTTGTCAATAATTAATATTTAATTTTCTTTAATATATCTTTGATCTGCCGACATTTTCCATTTTGTCCATTTAGCTTTCAGCCTTGATTTTGTTTGTTTTTTTTTTTTTTTTTTCGTCGATCCGCGTGATTGGATTCACATGCATTATCAAGGCAAAGGGATAAGGATTAAGCACCACATACGTGGTTGTAATTATTCAAACAAGCAAAATTATAAAATATATCTGACATCTTTTTCAGCCTCACATATGCCCCATGAACACCAATAATCATCATCGTTAAATATATTGTAAATTGTATTACAAGTTATATATTATTTATTTATTGAAAATTTATTTATAAATATTGATTCATTTCTAATGATTTGCGACTGAGAATCCTATGAATATATAATTATAACTTATTTTTCAACTAGATTTTCTTACACCTAATCATCATGGAATTGATCTTGGTAGACGTTTAGGCTGTGGCTTTTAACTTGTCACTATATAATATTTAATTATTGTGAGATTTTTTTTGATGATTACATTTATTTTTTTAAGATCTCATAATGATTTTTCCTATTAATTCATGAACAACTTCTCAAACATGTTATGAACAATATAGAATAGTTGTGTTTGAATGGAAGTTTTAGCTTCAATGATACGTATTTCAACTTCCTAGACTTGTTAGGACTTGATGATTTGAGTTTAGGGTTTTTTTTGTTTGTTTGTGTTTTTGTTTTTTAACGATGGTTGGATTTTAGACTTTTTGTAGTAGGAAAGGAGGCCAAATTGGTCAGGGGTGAGCAAATTAGAACCAAAAATGAAAATCGATCCAAACCAAACTCAATTCAGTTTTTTTTTTTTTTTTTTTTTGGGTTTAGTTAATTTTCGTTTTCAGTGTTTGGTTTAGTTATTAGAAAAGTAATTCGGTTAAAACTGAAATATATATAATATATTTATATTTATTAGATACTATTTGATTAGTGTATACTTTTATAATTAAATAGATGTAGATTTTGAATTATATTAAATAAAATCTATAGATATTTTAAAGTGAAAATCTATTTAAGTTATTTCATATATTTTTCCCCTAAATCTAATGTTCAGGATAATTAATAAACTTTCTACAAAATGTATTCATATATATCTTATTTTGTAAACAATAAATTAAAAAATTCAATTAATTCGGGTTAATTTGATTAATTGGTTCGGTGTTCAAAATTCACTCTATTCAGTTATTTCAGTTTATATCGACAACCTGACCAAAAAACCGAACATCCACCCACTAGTGCAAAAAAGGCTTTTAAGACCGGACAAAAGAGGCATCGTAAGACCGGACCCACGACCGGTCTTGTTCCAGCCGGTATTAAAAGTCTACATTTAAGACCGGACTACGACCGGTCTTAAAGAAAATATTTTAGACCGGACATTTAAAACATTGGGTCTTAAAAGTTGTACTAAAATAAACCTGAAATACTTTTTATTCGATCCTAAAACTCAACTTTTAAGACCGGCTAATAACTAGGCCGCTCTTAAAAGATCGAATTTTAAGATCGGACAAAAATAAATACGGTCTTAAAGTTAGCGACTTCTAAGACCGACTAATTATACGCGGTATTAAAAGACTGACTTTCAAGACTGGATGATAAATAAATGCGGTCTTAAAAATTTTATTTTAGACCGCATGTATAAATTTACCGGTCTTAAAAGACCAACTTTTAAGACCGGTCAATGTGTACACCTGGCCTTTAAGACCGGACATATAAACACATCCAGTCTTAAAAGCTGAACATTTAAGACCGGCGTATTTATTTGCGGTCTAAATTTTCCCGAATTTTCCCATGTTCTCGTTCTTCCCGATTGTATTACACACAAATCCACCAACCAATCCAAAGACATAAAAGTCGATACTTTAAGCTACAAACTATGAACAATTATTGAATAAATTGAATTGGGAAAAATAATACAAATATTATTCATCATGAGTTATGTGGCCTCTTAATTAATTATTATACTATGACTACAACACCTAAATTAATTAATACAATAAAATAACTTACTTACAAATACCATAAGTTACAAATACAACAAACATGCCCAAAATAATATTCACCATACCTTCATCTGATTCCCACCAACAACGTAAAATCCTCTCTTTCCGTAACATGCCCCTTTAATTTGGATCGGATCCTGTCACAAAAATAAAACAAGAACAAACTTCATAGTCAGTGACATTGTTTATGAACATAGAAGGAATATAGTATAGGTAAAAAATTAAAGTTTTCAAAGAATTCTGCTTATGAATATTACCTTATGAATTGACTCTTTTATAAAGTGATATCCTCCCATATCCCTTCATGATGATCATTTCTTATGCTGGGTTCATTATCTGCTTCATCTTCTTCGTTCATGTCCGTTAGACCCCTTGAAAATGGAGTACTCTCAGGAAGACCATAATTTGAATGACTTTCCTCATCAATATCAATGACCCTTTTTCCTTGGAGAGCTACAGACCACATTTTATTTTCTTGATCGGCGATATAGAACACTTGTTTTGCCTAGTCTGCCATTATAAAAGGTTCATCTCCAAAACTTTTACCATTGACATCGACTAATGTAAATCCTAGCCGATCGATCTGGACACCATTATTGACATTAACCCATTTGCATTTGAAAATGAGAAATCTAATTTTCACATAGTCCACCTCCCAAATCTCTTCAATAACCCCATAATATGGCATGACTGCCAATAAAGGCCTCTTGTCTTTCGAACTGGAGAAGCGCATAGATTCAGCCTCTAACATAACACCACTGTTCTGGACTGTGCTCCTATCATCTAGGGACTTCGTGTAAAATGTATAACCATTGATCACATACGAATTCCAACTTATGACATCAACCTCAGGAACACGTGCTAATCATTTGATTGTATCAGAAACACGTTCCTCTCCCTCGACCTTTTGTTTGAACCAGCTTGCAAAAGTTCTGTTATGCTCCCTAATCAACCTTTGTTCAATCATTCGATGATTTTCTTTCCTTACAGCTTCTTTAAGTGTAGCTATGCTGGCTTGAACTTCATCAACATTATTCAAGATGTATAAGTGGACTTGTGACAATTCATCAGGATCCAAACTCTTTATTGAAGCCCCTCGTCTACCCCATTCAGCATGCTGACGTTTTGGAAGCCCAATATGTCTTACTTTGGCCAAATAATTTTGACAAAATTCCATGGCTTCTTCAATACAGCGTTCAACAATTGGTATTTTATACACCCACGGTATAGCGGGGTCTCTGCATCACTGCACATATTACCATATGCATGTGATTGATGAAAAGCCTCTTCTCCTACATCACGAATAATGTCCTCTATGCGATCATCCATATCCGTGTCATTATCATCAAAAGCCACTTCCCCATGTTGAGACCCACTTGGTATTTTTTCACCATGCCATACCCATACTGTATAAGTCTTACAAAATCCTTCACAAATTAAATGTGTGTGTATAGCTTCAATACTTAGTCGCCTCTCATTCACACATTTTACACCAGGGCAATAAAACTTCCCACTATCATCATGGGCATTTTGTTTAGCAAATTCTATAAAGTCCCTCACCCCATTCTGATATTCAACACTCGTCCGTAAAACATTTATCCAACTGTGATCCATAGTAGAATTCCTATAGACGGAAAGATTTAACATACATAATCCAAAAAAATTGACACTTGCATATAAAATAAGGCAACACCAAATGCATATTTATGCTTAATGTCGGTTATGTCTTTTTTTGTTTTTTGATTTTTTTTACGGAGAAACTTGCCCATTAAATGCATAACGAAGAATCAATTTTGGTCATAAATGTATCACAGTGAAGTCAAGAAGCAAAATAAATGCATGACGAGGAAATTAAATGCATCGCGTGAAGGTCTTGTGGACTCACTTGTAGCATATAAATTCAAATGCGTTTCCTGAGTCTTTCTTCTCCCGCCACGAACGTTGATGTTGTAGACAAAGAAGAGTACCCTAAAAAAATTTGTTGGTCACTGGGTAGGTCTAAAGTGCAAATATAATCTTCAAAATACAATATTCATTAACAACAGAGAAACCCACAAGAGCATTTCATCGATTTCGTTCAACCCATGAAAAACCCAGAACGATAAGACGGGAAATTATGAAGTTATATAACGGAAACACCTCTTACAGCTTGGTTTATATACGTTTAGCTAAGGAACCAGAAAGTGATTGTCGAGAGAGCAACGCGAAGCACCGACGGAGCAACACACAAACACTGAGACAAACCTCGCAATCACTTTCGGAGCGACAAGAGAAGTTTAGAGAGGAAATTTAATTTTACGCACGACAGAGACATGTTTTAGTATTTTGGATTTTATTAAGACCGGTAAATTACAAAGAAGCCGGTCCTAAAAATATAATGAAATTTTTAAGACCGGAGTTTTAGAAGACTCCGGACCTAAATTTTTATCATTCATTTAATACTCCGCGCGTTTTGGTTTATTAAGACCGGTTGGAAATATATAACTTTTTAAGACCAGAGATTTAGAATACTCCGGTCCTAATGATTTTATTAAGACCGGTTAATTCTAAAAAAGCAGGTCCTAAATATATAACTTTTTAAGACCGGAGGTTTAGAATACTCCGGTCCTAAATTTTGGACAAAAATTAAAGGAAAAATGGAGTTTCTTTAATTATTGGAGAATATGAACAAAAAAAAGGACAGAAGCTTAGTTCTTAATGCTACATATATTACTTGAATATGCAGGTACACAAGAAAAAATACAAAAGAAAAACAAGCAAAAAATTATCAAAAACAAGAATTTGACTAAACATCCTAAAGCTTATTATTCTCCAAAGCCTTGGCGATATCGGCGTGAGCAGCATTAACTTCCCGCCGGATATCAGCAAGTTCCTGTCTTATTCGTATCAGCGGATCATTATAGGAAAGAGGAGTGGGATGGTAGGCGCGCTACGGCCAACTCGTTGGAGAGGGGCAGCAGGAACCTCTTCATGGTCTGAAGGCTGGAGGGGGCTGGCAATCTCTTCATTCTCAAGAATACGAAGGAACTCAGCATAGACAGGGTCGGTAGAAGGATGGAGGGGAGTGCGACAATCTCTTCATCATCCGAAGAAATAACAATGGGTCCAACGACCCGAGACTCTTCAGTCTCAATAGAACGCACTCTCGCTGGAGGAGGCGCACCGTATAACAATCTACGGAAGGCACGAGCATCACCAGTAAGTCTACCCCTACGAGCGGTTCTCTTGTATCTAACCATGGTTTGAGCACTTGGGGCTTGCAGAGAGGTATGAGGAGTTAATAAAGGCAGAGAGCAGTTCCCCCCTTCCCAGATGGCCACATACGTTGTTTGGAGTTACGAGGTAGTGAAGACTATAAATGGTACTTTAAGAGTGGATTTTATAAATATGCGGTCCTAAAAGTCTATTATTTATTTTTTTTAATCAATTAAATTACTTTTAAAACCGACATTTTATCATTTATCCGGTCCTAAAATTCATTAATTTTTTTTCAATTCAATTTTTTTAAACTAATATTTCTTTCTGAAAAAATAGCCACGTACGTTGTTTGGAGTTACGAGGTAGTGAAGATAATAAGTCGAGGTACTTTAAGAGCGGATTTTATAAATATGCAATCCTAAAATCTATTATTTATTTTTTTAATCAATTAAATTACTTTTAAGACCGACATTTTATCGTTTATCCGGTCCTAAAATTCAAAAAAAAAAAATTCAATTCAATTTTTTTTTTTAAGTAATATTTTTTTCTGAAAAAATATTAGTTTTAAGAACGGATTTTTTACAATATCCGGTATTAAATCAAATCGTATCCCTACACTCTGTTCAAATGAATGAATCAGAGTCTCTTCGGCTTCTAGATAAGCTTCCCAACTAGGCGTCTCTCATCGTATTCTGATGAACTATGCGTCTCCTCATTAAAATTTCCGGCGTTTCACATTGTTTAGGATGGGTTCTCTATTTAAACGCGTTGTTACTTTACGTTCTTCACATTCTTCTCCATCACTTCTACAACCAAAAACCGTAATGGCTGCTCCACGACCACGAGGTCCTCAACCACCACGAGATCCTCCTATTCCTCTTAATCCTCTTCCTCCTCCGTACCCTCCTCCTCCGCTGCCTCCGCAACCGTCCTTCAGACAGATGATGCACTACCTCCTGGCCCGCGTCAATCACATAGACCGAAGATTGGGCCATCTTTTTCAGGTCTACAACGCCGTCAACAACAAGCTGAACGCGGTACTCAACGCCCAGGACGTTGAGTACAATCCTTTAGATGACGACGTCTCCGACCTCTCCGACGACTCCCTCCCCTCCGACAACGATGGGGAGGAGTAAATGTTTTTATGTTTTTTTTTTGTACTGCTCTGCTGCCCCCCCACGGGGCATCAAAAAAATATAATAAATGTTTTTGCTTTCCATTTCGATCGCCTTTCGTTTTCATTATCTTCTTTCATTTTCCGACAAAAAGGAAACAAACAAAACATTGTCCTCGTGTGTGATCAACATTAAAAAATGCGCAGAATACAGTTAAGATCAACCATACAAAACAAAAAACATCTTTTACCTTATTCGAATAAAAACAAACACAGTGACAATTCTTCTCAAGGTTGGACCGTCGTTGTCGTTGGTTTTACCTCGCCCTGATTTGAAACAAGGTGTCCTTTTCAATATCTTCCTTCTTTTTCTGAACAAAAAGAAAAGAGACAAAGAAAAGGGAAACTGATAATGCTGCTCAAAATCAGGAGAGGTAAGATCGACTACAATGAAGGACCTAGCTTGAGCAAACGCCAGAACCTCGATTTTCTTGAACCCTAATGATTTGTCTGAAAAGCGAGTGAACATTTCTATTTAAAGGAAGACTATTAAGACCGGACATTTAACAATTACATGGTCCTAAAGGTTAAGCCATACTTTTTTTTAAAAAAAAATAAGAGGACTTTTAGGAGCGGAAGACTTTTAGGACCGCAAAAATAATATACGGTCTCATAAGACTTTTAGGACCGCATGTTTACAATATACGGTCCTAAAAGTCTATCTATACGATCCTAAAAGTCTCATATTTTTGAAGACTTTTAGGACCGACTTTTAAGACCGGACTTTTAATTAATATACGGTCCTAAAAGTCGAGTTCTTTCTCAAATTTCAAACACTAAATAGCTTTATCCACCATCCAATACATTCAGAAACCCAAAATGGACACAAGAAAATTGTTCGAAAAATTAAACAAATTTATTTATTGGATTTACATTGCCTATGTATATTTACAAATGAATATTGTTCGAAAAAATAAACAAATTTATAGAAGATTATTGTTGCTACAGGATATATTTACAAATGAATTTAGGACATTAATTATTGTCCTGACTTTAAGATCGGGTCATACGAGATATTCACAAAACACATTGCGTATGTGCTGCACTTCATCATCAGAAAAGGGATCAGGGCAGTCAAACATCTGTAACATCAAAAACAGAAATTGAATTAACTTGCGTGCAAATTTCATATGTAACATTAAGCCAGAAACTGAATTAACTTGCGTGCATAATATGTAACATCAAATACATTTACCTTTGCAGTTAATTTAGTCCTTCCTTGCGTGATAATATCATACATGTGTTTCATGACATACGGGCCACATAAGTTGGACTCCTTTGGTTGCCGACGGGTCTAAAAAGAACAAGAAATATATATAAGAGCATATATAGCTTACTGACCAAGTTCACAAGGCAGTGTGCTAGTGTACAAATATTGTACCAACCTTTGGTGTGAGCCATTTAGGCTCTTTGGCCTGATGATACCCACGCTTTTTCTTTACCTCGATTTGGAAGGTCCTCATGGCACTATCATCAAAATCACAAATTTATCAATAATGTTCACTGAAAATTCACAGCAGAGATTTCAAACAAGAGAATCAAAATGATATGCTTACTCGTTGATGGTCTGCGTCAACGTAGGCACTAGATTGCTGTGAGTAGAGCATAAGAAGATAACTTTATTCTCCTCCATGCACATGGGGACCAACTGCCAGTGGCGGCTGAAAATTCCAGTAGTAAAGTACTCAATGATATATGTAGCAGAATTAAGTGAATTGCAGACATTGTGATATGTACCTATGGAAGAATGGAAACACGTACACCTTTCTTCTCACTTCACACAACCTCTTTGATATGTACTCCTGTCTCTCCTGCATGGATGTTGCACTTGCATAGACAGGGCACAAGAATCCAAAATCGTTGCTTTTGCCCTTTTGAACCAATTCTTGATGCAAGAACCTACAATAATGACATCGATCAGGGAATTAGTATATATGTATGTGTGTCTAAACGATGCATTTAAATTATGTACTCATAGAAGAAGATACTTACTTCATAAAAATTTGAACAATTGCATCGTAAGCTCACTTCCACGAAAGCGGGGGACTCAATATCAATGGTGTCAACTTGAACCGGTAGAGGATTAGGGACACCTACTACTTCATTGACAGGCCACGATTTATCTTTAAAATATCCACTCTTCACCAGATCGGATATTTTTTCCGTGGTAGTCAACTTAGCAGTAGGGGATAGAGCTTGAGGAGGGGATGGAGCTTGACGAAGGGGTGGAACTTGAGGAGGAGGGGGAGGGGAGAACTTGAGGAGGAGTAGAGACATGTACAAGCTTCACTGGCCAAGAGATGAAGGTCCCCTTGACATCACTCACAAGCTTCAACTGATCAGATGGGAGAGGGAGAGGTGCATCAATGATCACCTTTTCAACGGACACTCTAACTTCATCATCAGCCATTTGTTGGTGGTGTACAATTGATCCCAATAGATTGTGGATAGTCCCTTTTGCAACTAATCGTGCAGGACTATCACGATCCTCCACATATAGGTCACAAGGTTGCTCGACGTCCAACAATGCAGCTCCCTCTAGTGTTCTTCGCACAGTGCGGTGAATGTGTGAAGGGAACACTGGTCTCTGGATGATTGCTCAAAAGCAGCCTCATCTGATTCAATTCCTCCCTCATATGGCTCATCTGATTCAATTCCTCCCTCATTTGGCTCATCGATTCAATTCCTCCCTCATCGGCTCATCTCGGATTGATGCCTTGCTTCTTTAGCCGCATCCTCACTTAATTTGGCCACCGTCTGTTCCATCTCCTCTCGGGTAACCATACTTTGTCTATGACATTTGGATTTACCAAAGTATTCCTTCAGGCCTACCCGTCCTCCAATCCCCCTTACACGCCCACCATAATCCGGTTTTCGGGTCGCAACGGTCAGAACATCACTCCTCCCATCCGACACAAAAGATCCTCTGCTTCTTTCTTTTTAAGATCTTCCTGTAAGATATAGATAACAAGAAGCTTAGTAATGAAACATGTTTAGTTACTAAAAAATAACAATAACGATACTTACAATTCTTTTCGAAAACTACACGAGTTTGTTCACTCGTGTAGGTGCCGCTTGGCTTTTTCCGAATGTGCATCCACAACTCCTCGCGACGTATTGGAGATGGCGGATCATGTACCGCAGAAGGATTGGATTCTGCTTCATCTTCCAATCTCTTCCGCTTGGCCGCCATCAATTCTTTTTCAGCCTATTCATATCCGTCGCGAGAAGCCCTATGCGGGCAATCATTCTTTCTCCCTATCTCCTATGCTCGTTCCCTTCTTTCCTGTGAATCGAATTGAAAACGACTATTAATTATGAATTCCAGCCATCTCACTAATAGAAATTAGAGAACTTCTGCTTGATATGAACCTCAAACACTAGTCATATTCACTTCATCAAGTTTCAACATTTTATGTAAGGAAGATGTAGAATTGTAGAAGAAATTGGAGCTATGTTTTGTACTTGCTAGATAGATAGGTTAAGAAACAAAAGAGAATTATGCTTACAAAATAATAGAAACTTGATCCTTTTTAAGGCATCCAGTGGGATCAGCGAGTCCTCATTAGATAGTAACGAACTAACAACAATGTCTAACCACTACCTACTATAACGAACTAAGACTATAATAATGGTTTGACTCTTATGCCATTTTTATTTCCCTAATTACCTTCTTAGTATTTTACCTTTTCGGGTTTACATATCGACTTGCATAGACAAAGGTAGAAAATATATACTTCTATTCACACACCAAACAATTTAACTAACAAGATTAGATGAACACAATAACATTCACATATCAAAGCATAGGTTAATAAGCAAACAAAAGGGCAAAAAAAAAAAAAAACTAAATATAAACTCACCAGAGCTTCGGGAGTGGTCCGCACTGAACAAATTGTTGCCAAGTTTGTTCATCAATAAATGTGTACTTGTCCCAAGGCTTTTGGTCGGCTGAACCTCGGCAAAAATATACTTGTTAGCGAGAGAGGTCTTAAACTTCCTCCACCGATCAGACAATAAGACAATGTCTTGTCTTTCAACTTCTCGAGTCAGGACGGTGTATGTAAGCCGGATAGTGTCCCAAATAGGTTGTTTTACATTGCCGAAGTCCACATTTTTCCACTCATCGGTCAAGATGCTAACCTTGCTTTGCGTGCAAGATAGCCGACAAAACTAGTATATTTGCTTTTATTAGGACCGAAAGGTTGCAACTTTTCATCAAACTGAATCTCCAGCCTTGACCCAGAAGTCCGACTTAGGGTTATATCCATCATTCTTGTGCCTCTTCTCCCACGGCGTGCAGGGCGATTACGAGGCACATTGTCCGATGAAGAGGGATTCGTTCTGACTCACACCAGTAACTGGTGTTCTCGGAACACGAATGGAATCGTTTTCACCGTTCATTTTCAAGACAGGAAGAGAGGAATGCCTGAGCAAATGAGAGAGTAACAGAGGCTAATGGTACGTGGGCGAGAAAGAGAGGCGATGCAACAGGAAGAGTGGTTTCACAACAAGAAGAGGGGTTTCGAGTTCGGAGGGACAACGTAAGTCGTAAGGTAACGTTTCGCGTGGGCGAGGAAGATAGGTAATACAACAGGAAGAGTGGTTTCACAACAAAAAGAGGGGTTTCAGAGTTCAGAGTGATCACAACGTAAGTCGTAAGGTAACGTTTCGCGCGAAGAAGAATATATTGGCGGTTTATTTTTAAGACCGGATGAACTAAAAAGACGTTCTTAAAGGTTAAGTTTTAAGACCGTCATTTATTAAACTCCGGACTTAAAAGTAATAAACTATTTAGTACCGGGCACAATTTATGTCCGGTCTAAAAAGTATAATCTTTAAGACCGTCTGTTATATATATCCGGTTTTAAAAGTTTATTTAATTTTTTCCTTATTATTTTGGACCGCGGAAAATATAAGTCGGCCTGTTCGAGATTTCTCTATAAAGAAATTTGAACTTTCAATTTTTTTAATTACATTTTTAAGACCGTTTGTTTTGTTAAGCGGTCTAAATAATATATTTAAGACTCATTGATAAAGGATGCGGTCCAAAGTTCTTTATATTTACAAAATTGCCACTTCATACTATTAAGACCGGTGCGTCATTACTCCGGTCTAAATGAGGCGGTCTTAAAGCCCTTTTTGAACTAGTGACCCCTAAAAACCGACCCCCGTACAAGGGATCATATTACCACGAGGGGTCAAGGGCAATGGATAGTGTGCATTGGATTTTAGGCTTAACAATAGCTTGTGGGATTTAGAGCTTGAAGGTGTGTTCCAGTGATCGTTTGTGTTGGGCTTGAAGCTCGAACGCTCACATTCACTTTGGGAACCATATTAAACAAAAGTTAACCAATGAGCATGATTATTTGTATTTTTCTTCTCTTATTATGATTATACATATTAAGATACGTAGTTGCTTGAGATTATACATACATGTACTATTCCTTTTTGGTCTCATATATACTCTATCTGGTTCGTATTATAAGATACCAACTAATTATTCTCACAAATTAATAAAAACAGTTAAAATTAATAAAGTTATCTAAAATTTAAACAAATTTTAATATTATCCCTACTAATTACATTAAATTTTAATATTATATTAATTATTACTCTCACTCATTGTTCTTATTAATTATGGGCATACATGAAAAAATAATTAATTCGCTTTGGAAACAAGCAAGTGCCTTATAAAAAAGAACCAAATACAATTATTAGTTGGTGCCTTATAATAAGGACGGAGAAAGTATATAACATCTTTAGAATGCACTCTTGGTCCTTTTTATAAAGTACTTTTTCTTGTTCTTATTAATTATACGACAGCTTCCAAAAAGTATTTTTAGTCGTTGGTATCTTTTTTTTGGGGGGGGGGGGGGGGGGGGTTCAAGAAGTGTTAAAGCCAATTTGTTTTTTGTTTTAAAAACAATTTTTTTTTTTGTTTTTAAAACAAAAAATAATAAAACTTTTTTTGAAAACCTATTTTTAATCATGTGTTTTAGAAAAAACAATAAATTAAAGTCGGACCCTATTCACTCAATAAAAAGCCAATGCATGAAATAAAGTAAACGCACAACGGCCTTTATTGTAGAATTAACATTAAAACAAGCTTCATTTCCATGTTCATAGGATGCAGCATGAAGCACAACAAATTGAAATTTACGTATTGAAATCACACAATCTTTCCTCTTACAATGTCCTTTCTTTTTCCATTTAGAAGAGTAATACTTTAAAGAGACGACACAATTAATTAGTTGGAGAAAGGAGATTTGTGGTGTGTTTTTGGTTGGAGGAGAAAAGCTTCTCAAAATCTGGATCCACATTAAGAGCGACTTCTTGCACTTGGGGAGATATGGCTTCCCATATTGATGACTTCCCAGCTAACTCTTCAAACATTGGCCTGCAAGTAATAATCCACATACATAAATTAAAAAGAACAAATGAAATGTTTGTACTATTCATAACCTGGCGTGCATGAATATTTGACTCAAAATTTTCAATTAGGGTCAAGTTGTAACATTCATCACTCTGATATTATTTCCCAAGAACATCCAATACCATAATCTTATATATTTATGGTTCATCGATCAATCACTCCGATGTTACTTTTTTCAGTGCTCCCAGCACTCTCTAATGATGTTATTTTCTAGTCACATTCATTGCCCTAATCTTATTTATTATTTAGTGTATGCTGAATGCACTATAAATAAGATTAGGATACTGACAACAAAAAAAAAATCATGCATGTTGAATGCAATTTTTGGATGCATGTGATTGGAATATAAAATAAGGATGTTAGATGTTACTGAGATGTTTTAGAAAATTAGGTCAATTTCTGGATATACAACCAATAATACAATAACAAGTGTCCTTACAAGATTATTCTATATACACATTAACCTAGAATATAATACATTAAAGAATTACAATATATATTTTATTTCTAACTGTGTGTATACATATGTATGTACTTTTAAATATGTGTGTGTGTATATATGTGGGGTGTGTATTATTAATTAATTACCATTTTGTGGAGAGGATAGAACATAACTCCATTCCATTTTCACCAGCAATCTCTGCAGTCACAAAGAACTTAGGCACGACAATTAAATTACCAGCTTTAACATGAGAATTCAACATTGATTTCCCATTAAGCCCCACAATCTCAATCTTGCCACTTCCTCTGGCAACATATATCACTTAAACTGCTGGGTTCATTAGGTACAGTGGTCCCCTAATAGCATTAGGTTCAAGCTTCACTCTCATCACACTCAGCCCAGCTTCTCCAACAAAGGGAACTCTGACTCAGTCAAAGTTTTGACCAACCCTCCATTTTTGACCCCACCATGGTCTGGTTTAGCAGCATCAATGTTGTACACCATCTTCATGGTCTTGTCCATCTCAGGTTCTGGCATTTTGTGTTCGCCTTTTTTAAGCTTAATGATCAAAGCTCCTTGGTGGCTCTTTGTGAGTTGGTCTGCTTCTTTGTTGGTCAAGTTATAAGCTTTGGTTATGACCTCAGAGGAAAAACTTCTCATGGTTCCTTGAGTTCCAGCGAGCAAGAAGTAAGAGAATTGGCCAGCACCATGAGCATGAGATGTTTCACCCAAAAACACTATGTTCAGTTCAGAATCTCCATCGTTGAACCACCACGAGACTGCTCCCATAGGTACTGGGATTATATCTCCTTTCTTGAGCTTCAAAACGACCTCTTTTTCTGCGTTTGGGAGCACCATTCCGACTACACCATCATTTCCTGCATTGAAGAAACTTAAGGTTAATGAGATATTTGACAATAATACCTCACATCCTTGATATAAGAGACGATTTTTTTCTTTGAGGGATTAAGAAAACAAAATAGATTATTTAATCATTACATATATTATATTATTAATTAGATTATATATTAGTTTATGTCAAATAAATTAGTTTGAAAAAAAGACAAGAAATATAAATACTTTAATATAATTTATTTAATTTCATAATCTCTTTAATAAAAATCAACTAATGCTTATATTATAGATAGGAGGAGTATGAGAGGTGAATATATAATGCTTATAATGAAGTTGTAATTAAAAGCAACATTCATCTAGAAGGTTTTTGGAGCTACGTACCTTGGAGAACATAGCCAATTTTAGCAGAATCAGCATAGTGAGGGAGAGCAAAACCTTGAGGTTGAAGAAGAAGCAGACCAGCACCAATGTTGTTATTAGCCAAACTAGGAACATGAGAACCTGACCATAAATAGTAATATCCACCATCTCCTTCAAATATGGCTTCGGCTTTCTTCGGTGCTGAGTCCATCTTATCCATTGGCTTCTTTGTTTCCTTCAAAACGAGGGGGGAAAAATAATTCAAACACTTCAATGAAAATCTACAGAGAGTGAGAGTGAGAGTGAGAGAGAGAGAGAGTGATACCCGTTGCTTTTTGAGAAAAGTGGCAATGAGAGAGACAACTGAAAAGGTGATATGAGTGTTTTATATAGAAGTATTTATGGAACCACTTTTGGTGTCTATTTAAAGGTGGATAGGCACCTGGCTAGGTGCTCCTCCCATCTGAATTTGATTTTTTTTTTTTTTTAAATTGGTGATTTAAGAATAAAAAATTTATTTTTTTAAAAAATATTAGTTAAGAGATTATCTTTATTTTAAATTTTCTATTCATTAAAATAATTTTTCTTTAAAAAATCTCATCTAGACCGTCTAAATCTCATCTAGACCCTGGAATAGGCACCGAAACTAGTTCCCAGTATGTGCATGTCGGATCTAACTTGTTTTCTTCCTTGAAATGTCCATTTTTGGACACCGACGATAATCTCAATCCTAGAGGGGTCCAGATTCCAGAGTGATTAGTTTTTTGTTTTCTTCTTTTCCTCGCCTCATGACTTTTCTTATTTGAAGTGATTACTAAAATTTTTATTTTCTTCTGCGCATGTCCTTCCAAATTGCCCGTGATATAAATATTTTGATTTTTCAAAACAACAGAAGAAAAGTTACACACCTTCTATTTTTGAGGCAAGCAGAAAATACTCCCTCCGTATTAAATATTAGACTTAATTGATTTTTTTTTTTTTTTTTAGAAATTAAGAAAACTAAATAATCTACGTAATCATAGTATATGTTGGTATCAATAGATTTTCTATTAGTTTATAAGTCAAGCAAATTAATTTAAAGAAAAAATGATAAAAATAAATACTTTAAAATAATTTATTTAACTTTCTTAATCTCTTCAAAAAAGTCAATTGGACCTTATATTTAGAATTAGAGGTAGTATTTACACATAACTAAAGATATGTTGCACTCACTCAAGATCTGAGTTCTTAAAGTTTAGGTACTTTTTTTTTTTTTTTTTTTTTTTTTTTTTTTTGATACACTTAGGTTCATTTATTATTTCAACACATTTTATGAAATAAACGTTATTTGATCAAAGTACATTTCATGAAACAAATTTTAGGTATTTTAAGCACTTTATTATTATTTTTTTAAAAAAAATACATTGTTCTGCTGAAAATCTTATTTCTATGCATCATGATCCATTAGTATGTTAAGGCTCCCCGGAATTTCATACGTTAGAAACGGGTTCACATTGGGTGATTTTCTCTTAGGTGCTTCTTAGTTACTTTTCCCTCTAATTAGAGAGATTAGGTATTTTTTTAATTTTTTTATATATTCTATTTATTGAGATTAGATTATATCTTTTGCATCCTGAAATTATTTTTACACCAAGTATCTCATTAATTAATTTCCAGGATATTGGAGTTACTGAGAAAAATATTTCTTAATGCAAGATTGAAAATTAATTAATTGGAAATATTGGGTGTAAAAAATTTCAGGATCCAAATATAATCTAATCTAAAAATAGAATATATAAAAAATTTTAAAAAATAAAAAAAATGCCTAATCCATCTAATTAGAGGGAAAAGCATTTAAGAAGCACCTAAGAGAAAAACATCCAATGTGAATTCGTTAGAAACATCTTTATATAACTTCTCCTTTTTTAGTAGATTTGGTATATACTTTGATATATTTGGAAAGTCACTAATGCTAAATTAAATATATTTTCTTGAAAATTTAAGAGATATCAATTAGGTGTATCATTTGTGGGATTTCAAATTATAATAGAAGTTTTTAAGTTTAGGAAAGAAAAATAATAATGGAAAGTTTTCTTAAAGAAAAAAAATAGAAAATAGAAAATTATTATTATTATAATATAATATTTAAATTGTAACCACATGTGTATTTTTGCACTAAAAAAAGTATTTGGTGCCGGCGCTCTTAAAAGTAAAACACATATATATTTTTACAATTTTACCCGTTTTAAGTTTCATTTACCTAGCTAGTCTTTTTTTTTTTTTTTGGCACTATTTTCATTCAAAAAAGAAAAAGAAAAAAGGAGACAACATTAAGGGTATGTTTGGTTTGGGGGAGGGGAGGGGAGGGAAGGGAAGGGGGAGGAAAATGGAGGGAAAATGTTAAAAGGGGAGAAAACTTTTGTGGGCCCCACCACAAATAACTTTTCTCTCTCTCTCTCCATTTTCCTCCCCTCCCCTCCCCTCCCCTCCCCCCAACCAAACACACCCTAAAAGTTCACGTGAGCGAGTAAACTAAATCAACATGGGCTAGAAGTAGCCACACTTCAACTATAAAACAGGAAAAATGAAAAGTACAAAAAAAAAAAAAAAAAAAAAAACCAACACGAGGCCCAATTTGAATTTTTAAATTGAGCTTTAGATTGTGGGGGGAAAATGGAAAAAAGAGGAAAAAAAAAAGAACTTTGGAATTATAAAAATCTTAAATCAGGTTTATTATCAAGAATTGATAAGAGAATAATGTAATTTAATAAGCAATTCACAACTTATTTTTTAGAAAATATTTGATTCGAGATTTTACAATTTTAAAGTCTTTTTCCTATATTTTTCCCCAAAAAACAAAAACAAACAATTACTATATCATTTCCCATCAACAACACAACTTTGCAAGACTCTTCAACTAGTTGAAGTTGGAGTTTGATAAACT